>JASDDO010000008.1:341471166-342792280 GCA_030015575.1 Agapanthus africanus
AAACATGATTTCCTTACTTTTCAAAAACAGTTTTCCTTATTTACTCTTTAAATGGTTTTAGATTGCTGGGCTTTTGGCTTACTTGGATCAGATGGGGTCCTATAGACTTCATATGGTTCAAGGGCCAGTCACGTGCTCTTTCGGGTCGTGACAAAGTTGGTATCAGAGCGCTAGGTTGACCTTGGTTCGAGTCTAAGTTTGACTATGTGGAGCCTAGGGCGTTATCTATATAAGGAACTTAGGCTTGACCTTACGGAACTTAGACTTGGTCGAGGGGGTATTAGACCCGAACTTTCGTCGTGTAGGATGACCCTTGGTTGATGGAATAGGTGACTAAAGTAGAGTCACGTACCGTGGGTATGTTCCGCGGCATACTTACGACACGCCACTCCGCTTAAGAAACCTTAGGTTGTACATTTCCTTGCATTGTGTCATATTCCTTCCTATGATCTATCTTCATCGATACTGGTTATGGTTTTGCTGCCGCGATTGCACGGGCAGAGTGAGCTACGGCTCGAGTTGTCAGCATGAGCTCGTCGCGGACGAGGACTGACCGGGGCGTGATTCCAGAGACATACGGTTGCATTGAGGCTTCGTATTTTGTGTTTCCGCACTATGGGCGTCTGACAGATCGCTACTGTGAGATTTCTAGGATGTACCGGACGGTACCAGAGGATTGAGCCACTGATAGAGGCCAGCCAGGATGTGATGACCGTTGATGTATCGCTTATTCATGATGGTTGAGGCGCTGCTTAGCGTACCGACGAATGAGCCAGTTGTTGCTGCGAGTGATGAGATATCGTCCAGATGATTGGAGCTACTGCAGCATGAGCATATTCTTAGAGATGTGATAGTGAGTCGCTAGTCACCGAGGATTAATGACTAGGACATGTAGTTCGTTCGCTTACCCCGATGCGAGGTCAACAGGTAGATTGATTCCAGCTAGAGGTGACTTCACGCAGATTCGTTGAGAGTCGATTGAGACGATCGAATGTCAGGAACCCATTTTCCAAGTTTAAAGTATACGGAAAGACATGCAGGTGATTCTATGGACCCTCTAGAAGAATGAAACCCTAACTCGACTTAATGACCGTGTGAAAGCCTTTGAACCTTAAGATTTGCGGCAGTTCCTCGGCGCCATTAGTGAGGCTTGGGTTTGCCCTTCTACGGCTGGACCACCGACGCTGTGGCATGTACTCGATACTATTAAACTGTACCCGAGATGTTGAGCTCTTGGGGGATTGTGAGGTTCTGACGAGTCGATCGGATGATTCGACATCATTCGGATATCATGTGATGGGACACTGCTTGGGAGACTCCAGATACGAGCATAGCCGTCGGAGCGCAGTCTGTGTAGCCATGATGAGATGAGTCCGAATCAGTCGATAGTGGAGCAAGGTGGAGTAAAGAGTTTGCACGAGATTTCGACGAGATGACGTTCCACTCCGCTGACATCAGAGATGCGATATGCACGCTGAGGACGTGTTCGGCTAGATATCTTCTACTGAGTGATGAAGATACTGAGTTCGTGATTTCGAGTCCGTGTTAGAGACTTCGGGTGGACCGTAGCCGAGGACATTGCAGTGTGCAGATAAAGACGCGACGTCGAATGGTCGATGATACAGACAAGCGGGACAAGAAGTTCGTGCGAGAGGCAGACGAGCTGTTACTACACCCCGTTAAGATTAAAGGCCGGACATTCATACAGAGGCGCAGAGATGCGACCAGCTTCCGAGGAGATGTTGTACTAAGGACGCAGAGGTCCAGAGAGCGAGAAAAGATTACGCCAGAGTACCAGCCTCCTTACATTTTGGCTTAGGCAAGATCAGAAGAGACCTTGAGTAGGATTCCTTCCAGTACACTGCTGCAATAAGAGTTGCACCCAGGATCGGATGTGTGATATGCATTCAGAGGACCCGAGGTCGGCGCCAGAGATGTGCTGCTTTACGAGCGGTCGTGAGGATTGACCGAGAGATGACCAGGGAAGTGCAAGAACGGAATCGTTCCTGTCAGCACACCTGACCGGGCCGATGAGCCGATGGATTGCGAGTTGGTAATCTACATGAAAGATCAGGAACCAGAGGCAGAGGACGCCAGCCGCGAGCAAGAGGCAAGTAGATATCTTGCGCCGCTAGCATCGGATGTACCGGTACCTTCTCGACCCTGAAGGAGGGTATACCGACGACGGTAATTATGATTTGTGATTTTGTGATTTGATTATCACGTATCCGTTGCTTTGGATTTCGGTATTTTGGGCGATCTATTCGTATGATTTAGTCTTGATGACTGAGTTTCATGATATTTGATTTTGTGCACCATGGTTGCACCTACTGGGTATTTATACCTTGTACATAGTTATTACTCTTGAGCTGTTGATTGCGATTTCATGCCTATTTTATGCTGGTGATTTGATTTACGCTTCCAGCAGAGTTTCATGTAATTTTAGTGTTTTGATTTTGCACTCGGTATAGCTTATATGTACTTGTAGTGCATCGATATATGTTTTGTGCCCGCAGCTGCACAAGTTTATGATTTTCTTCATATCTGGATACACTTGGTGTTGCTGCTTACCTATTTGAGTTATTGCTTGGTATTTGTGCATGGGATGCACCAGTTCTATACTTCGTGCATTTGTCGCACCAGTTTTATGTTTCTTGCGTTTATCGTATCAGATTTATATTTTGTGCCTTTGTTGCACCGGATTTATATTTTGTGCATTACGATTGCACCTGACTTCGATTTGATGCCTTTCGGTATGTCGATTTTGATTATGATATTGATGTGGATTCTTGCACTCCGTGCTTTTGACTGGACTTACGCATATTCGACGTTGCTATTGGATTTTGTGATTCCGTGCATATTGAGTGCGCAGGGTCTAGATTTTCATTCGTGCATGATGGATGCACCGATTTGGATTTTCGCGCATGTTGGGCGCATGTTTTGAGATACGATTTTGGGGCACACCAGATGCACTAAATCGAGATTCTTCGTGCATGTCAGATGCACCTGTTTTGGCTGTCAGGCACACATGTTGCCTATAACAGATGCTTCGTGCACACCCGTTGCACCTAGATGTTGTTTTGTGCACATGTTTAGCGCATATATGGATTTTGATTTCCGTGTGCGTCAGACGCACAGGGTGGTGTTATGTGCATTTTTGGAATTTATTCCTTTTGGAGCAGTACATTTTTATGATGTGGGATATTTGCTTTCATACTGAGCAGGACTAGTCAGTGGACAGTGCCTGGATATATTTTGCATGCATCGATAGTTATCGAAGGGATTTCCGAAAAGCGAGCTATAGTCTCAGTATATACCTACGTGTCCGATATGACACAAAACGTTTTAAAAACAAGGAAACCCTTCTGATTATTTTCAAAATGGTGGAACGTGCTTATTAAACAAAGGATATATATACACATATAGTTATTTTCTTATGAGAAACGTCCGCCACTGTGCATTGTTACGCGCATCGCACAGCGACTTAAAAAGATTTGGCATACAGTTGCATCAGCTAATTACATGTATAGATTGGGTGTCTACATGTATAGTCTTGGTCCATATCATATTGATTTTGTATTGGATTTGACATTGTGTCGTTACCATGACTCCGATGATTGCGGATGCTTGATGGAGTGTTGCTTTTGAGTTATCTGCTCAGTACTCATGCGCATGCATTGTGCTATGATGTTTTATGTATAGATGATTTCGGAGCCCCGATGACTTAGAATTTGTATTGAAATATTTTAGTATTTGGGGGTTTAAATTTAAATTCGGGGACCGAATTTCTTTAAGGGGGGTAGATTGTAACGTCTTCAAAATAATAAAATATGATTTTTGGGAAATTTTATAATTTAATATTATTTTAATGAATATTTTAATATTCTGGTATAATTAAATACAGATAAATGGGGAAAAATTATGGAAAATTCTAAAATAAGGTATTTTAAGGAATTGCCTCGTTTTCTGTGCATGCCCCCATTTCCTCTAGTTTTGACCCTGAGTATGTCTAGTTTTGACTGATTCCATCTAGGGTGAAATCTGGGTTGATTTTCCTATGTTGGTGTATAATTTGGGACTTGTTTTAGCATGGATTTTGGTATTTGGTGATTCATTCCTGTCGGGTGGCGTTTGGACGTCAACGACAAGTGGATTTTGATTGTGTTTACATGCGAGTCGATAGGTTTTTACCTATGCGGGTAGCGTGTGCTATTTTGGTTTCAGATGTGATTTTCATGTGCTTTAGCATTGTGATATACTTGTAGGTACCCCGCGTGATGTTGAGGCAAAGGAGGTGAAGATAGCGACATCGGCTTTGGCATACGAGAAGCAATGTGAGTAGATTTATATCTACGGGGAGAAGTCGGGTGGATGGCGTATAGCACCCCCGCAGTCCGTGGTGATGTATACGAATACGTATACACACGAATATTTATTATATGTTGTTTAGGGTTATTGATGGTAATAATGATATTTTGATGATAAGAATATATTGGTTTAGTATAGTGCGAACCCTAGAGTAGTGGTTGCACTCACACATATATTTACACACATACTTGCATTCATTCTTTCATTTATTAGAGTGCATATGATGGTGCGTATATCTACACATGGGTATGGGACTATGTGTTTATATACAGGATTTGAGGATGATACGTGGTTTGAGATGATACTTGATGTGAGGCCGTGAGATCGGCGATGTGACATAGCTTGTCTTCGAGGTGCGATATGATAGTTTTAGCGGGCCTTTGGACATGTGCTTTACCCGCATTCATATTTTTATAGATGGTATCGATTTGTACTAGACTTAGAGTAGTACCCCAGATTATGCGATCTGATGATAGTGATACCTGATATGTGATGAGGTACTGTGATATTGACCCCTACCCAGCTATTGGGATGCCGTACGACGATCTACCGTACGAGCCGATATTGATGATAGATCCGCACTCATGACTCGAGGATATCTTACGATATGTTATTGAGGCGGGATCACCGACTATCATATCTATATATATTGACTCAGATTAGGTGGTTTCTTACCCCTCCTGTCTAGATTACTTAGTAGACATTAGACTGGACCGAGTCATACCTATTTCAAACTAACGAATCGGGGATATTTTAAAGATAGGCAGAAGGGTCATACGGATATTTTCAAATGATGTATCTTTTCTTAAAACACCGTAGCCCTTGTTTTTCCAAAAGCCCTGATTCGTCTTATTTCAAATGGCACCCCTGCATGACTTGTACAGATTGGTGTAGATTCTTTACTTTTGCGTTGATTATTCGATTCCGCATATTCATGCTATTTGCATTGCATCGCTTGTACTGTGGTTATATTTCAGTCATGCTGCTAGGACACCAGCACTATTATCGATGATGCATATGTTCCACGTACACTTGTTGCCGGCTCACACACTCATCATCGATAATTGCCATGTCACTACACTGTAGTACTATTGCATTCAGTATATGATCCTTGCATGACATGATGATATGCATACCTTCCTTTACATGTCGCATACTTCATGCTTTTGATTATACGCATTGAGATATGTTGTTTCTATGATATTTCTGGATTTGGGAACCGAGAGTGTTTCAAAAGAGAATATGTCATTGCTTTAAAAACCCGGTTACCCTTGATATGATATTTCAGTGCGTCCACCATGTGTTTTCTCGGTGCTGAGAGCGACATGTGAAACCCGAATCGAGGAGTGGATGAGCCGATTGCGGGTACATGGTGGACCCGGTATGGTTCCCCTCGGCAAGATGATCGATGAGCTTTGCCGATTGAGCCTGGAGGCGGGCGAGTACCTACCGGTGATTGGTTGGACCTGGCGGTTATCCGGAGGATACTAACCAGAGTCGATGGATAGATTTGGGCGTCCTGCCGGGGCCGAGGGCCGATACCGCAGACAGAGTCCGCGGGCCGATCCGGACTGACGGAGCCCGATATATGAGGATTTACGTGCCGATGCTGGGCACAGTTTTCATGATGTTTTCGAGTGCCGATGCTGGGCACTCCGGTTCCATGATTTTGACGTGTCGCGAGGGACACGGGTGGGTTATATCCTCATATTTCCATGCACAGGTTTCATGATATTTACTTGCATGATGGTTATTGTCATTGGGTGACGAGTGGACGGGATCCACGTGTGTGCGGATTTGATTACATTGATCATACCTCATATTCATGACATGCTATTACCTGAGGCACTAGCACGAGCACTTGGCATTACACTCATGTACAGATTACATTGCCAGTTTAGCATGCTTCAGCTTTATTCATATTGAGGTTTATTTATATCTGATCGTATTGACCTAGGATGGGTCATGCATCCGATCTCTGCTTGTAGATATTTTCTATTCACGAGTTGGCAACTCACCCCCGTTGTGCCCCAGTCCTTGTAGGTTTTTGCCGTACAGATTCCATAGCGGCATTTCTGGCACACTGCTTTCTTATGGGTGACTTGCTTGGATAGGTGGGTTCTTTTGTATCAGAACCGCCATTGTTCATGTATCATTTATTGTATCTAGAATTTCCATCAACCAAAACTTGTTTATTGTTTCAGACTTAGAAAACAGTGTTGTTTTATTTCGACCTTAGAGTCGCGCTAGTAGTATTACGGTTTTCTGGCTGTTTTGAGTTTCTTTTTTTTTGGGTTTTGATCCTCGCCCTTTGGCGTTATATCTTATTATTGCTTGCGTGGTTGTGACCGTCGATGGACGAAGAGCTAGCTCCCGTTTGGGGATGCCTTTTATCATTTCATATATATTATTCTTGTTGTACCCCGTTCGGGGCCAGTTTTTACAAAGGAAACTCTGCCGAAATTTTCAGGAAAGGTTACACATTTTAAAAAAATGCATATTCGGCTTAGTTATTTAAAAACTTTGATTTCCAAACATGATTTCCTTAATTTTCAAAAACAGTTTTCCTTATTTACTCTTTAAATGGTTTTAGATTGCTGGGCTTTTGGCTTACTTGGATCAGATGGGGTCCTATAGACTTCATATGGTTCAAGGGCCAGTCACGTGCTCTTTCGGGTCGTGACAGTATATCTTGATTTATTCTTCCTTTGGATCTCTGATATCGATTATCCCTATTCGTAAGCCTTATCAACTCTCGTTCTTGTTCCAGTTGCTTGTACTACGCGAGCTAGGCGAGCCGCGGCCAGAGATGCAGCTAGAGCGAATCCGCCTATGACGGAGACTGTTACACCAGACATTCCGGCGGTGCATGAGCATGTTGATCCTCCTCCTCCAGATCGACTGACTAGGATAGAAGAGGGCATGTTAGGATTGCAGCAGGTGGTAGGACAGCTGGCCGAGGCCACTCGAGTACAGATATAGGATCCGGCACCTACCATGGTAGAGTCCGATGTATTGCCCATGCAGACGGTCGCGCTTGTAGACACGAGGGTGATGGAGGTATCACTTCCAGAGTTTATGAGGTTGAGACCTCCAGTATTTATAGGGACCGATGTAGCGGAGGATCCCCAGTCCTTTCTTAATAGGATGGCGAGGATTGGCAGGTCATTGCGATGTTCTGATGCGAGGTCGATTGAGTTGACTAGCTTTCGTTTGGAAGGGCTTGCACAGGAGTGGTATGAGTCGATGGAGAGAGGGCGAGCTGCTGGCCTTCCTCCGATGTCGTGGACCGAGTTCTCTGAGGTTTTTCTTGCTAGGTTTCTTCCACAGAGTGTGAGGGACGCCAAAGCTAGCAGTTTTGAAGCGTTGCGGAAATCTGCGAGTATGTCAGTGGCAGATTATGATTTATGACTCACCCAGTTGTCGCGCTATGCACCATACTTAGTTCCTATGGAGGAGCTTAAGGTGAAGAGGTTCATTAGGAGTCTGGACACGCAGTTGTTTCTTGCTATCGGCTCTCAGCATTTCGATACTTATGCGCAGGCCATGGATGCAGCTATGCGAGTAGTGGAGCGTTTGAGCGAGGCAGTGATTGTTCCGGAGCCAAAGAGGATTAGACTGATTGGGTCGATGAATAGGCAGTTTGGCAGAGGTAGAGGCAGGTACACTCCAGGCCGCAGTTTCGGACGAGGTTGGACCCAAGGACAGATGTTCAGTTCATACCCCGATGATCAGAGGACCCCATTTACATGTTATAGTTGCAGACTTCCAGGGCATATGGCTAGAGTGTGTACACGCCATGGCAGGACTGTTGCTCCGCAGGGCTTTACCCCCTCCACCTTCTACGTCAATGGCTTTACTTCCTCCCCCAGTTAGCACTATACGCCAGACAGTTGCACCACGAGGTAAAGGCTTTGCAGGACGCTCTCAAAGAGGTCAAGGAGAAAGAGGTAGAGGACGACAGGATACGAGTAGAGGCTGTAGGGTTGCTGGGCACGCGCACAAGGGTCTACAAGACATCAACCATGCCTGATTAAAAAATTAGCTGTGCCAAACAAGCCGAAGCCGGATCTTTAAACTAGGGTTTAGGAGAAAACGAACATGTTAAACACTTTAACACAAAGTGAGAGGGATTACAACCTTTGTAGATCCGGTCCTTCTTTTCTTAAGCTCCATGTTGAGGTCCCTTCGCTGTGATCATCATGTTCTGGACTCTCGAGAGGCTTCACGAAGAGAATGATGCAACCTTTGCTTCCGATCTTCGATACAAAGATGATCTACCTTGAAGTTTCGTTAACACAAGCTAACACTCATAATATGAAGTGAAAACCCTCATCTAAATGGCAAGGATAGATGAGGATGATGAAATAGGATTTTTGCTCTCATTTGTTTTCTATTTCTCGCTCATTTTCATCACAAAGATCAAAGCTAGAAAGCTTTGCAAGCAAAGAAGAAGAAGGAAGAAGATGATGAAAAATCAATAATCCTTTTGTGATGAATAATGAAAAGATGATAATGATGAATTATGCAACCATGGTCAAGTAACCATTGTAGAGATTGAACTAGGGTTAAGGGGTGTGGTTGGGTTAAGAAATATCATGCAAAAATATCTAAACAAATATCTTTGCACAAAACAAAAAGAAATCTTCTAGAAACATCTAGAAAGGTTTAACCCTAATCAAACCCTAACCATGTTTAATCTTTACTAAACATGTTGCATTAGTAATCATATCATGTTACAATATTATATATCACATATATAATATTTATCGTAACAAAATAAAATAATACATTTAACATATATCGCATATATATCAATGTATTACCCGAGTGAGAAAAAGAATCTTTTAGTGAGCTAATATTAGATAATGTAATTTAATATATCATATATATTATTATACATTAAATTATCGAATCAACACATGATCCGACAATCCGGCTATATCGCATATAACCGACTAATATTTATCCGTACCGATTCATCGAATCAACACTTGATCCGATGACCGGGCTGATATCAAATATCGTGAGAATAGAATACGGTATCTCATATCGCATTATCCTCGGTCCTGCACATATCACATACGTGCCTCTACTCCATTTTGCCTGAGCCAAGAAACCTCTGTCTAAGACTCTAAAGAATCATCAATACGCCGGCAGTAGGTGATGATCATATCAAACACCCACAAGCTGCAAGCGGTCAGCTAAACGTAACTGCTACCCAGGTATTGAGCGCTCAGAAGATCAACAAGAAAGCCTGTACATTCTCCTGTGAATCCAATCAGTAACACTCCCGTACAGTCCGGTCTCGTCGTCTGATATGTCGCATATCTCGCCTAAGGGTGGTAAACGTCAGACCCCAGTAGCTCGATAAGTCGTGTCGATATGAGGTCTATAACAGTTCGAGAAACTACTGATAACACTTACCAGTAAATCTCAGCAACCCTGGCCAGGTATTTCCGGTTATAGCCAATCGAACACAGCACAACATCAACTCCCTATACCGGGAGAGACGAATCCCCTCATATCGCTCATTGCCTCCATGTGATTTGGGACTGTACCCAAAAGCCACCTTTTTGCATGCCCTCTTGGACGTGGTATGATGGAAATCAAAGCACAGTGGGAATCACACAAGACTCTATGACGATCTCGGGTCAACAGACTACTCTGTACCACTGCCACCGGAGAACTGCCATCTGACGTGAGGTATAATACCATCTGGGAGTTCTCGGCGGGTCCGTCCAGTGTACCCAGTCTTCACTGAGCACCTGTACACCATCCTTGATGTCAAACACCGATGGATATGGGATCATCCATCGCCCATCATATGGGTCAAGATGCGTATACGCTAGTCTACTCTGGTGTATCGATGCCCTGTCTCGATACCCCTCGACTAGGAACAGTTATAGGATGTATTCGTCGACTACCGTGGCCCCACTAGTATGATCTCATCATAGTCCCAGTAGTCGAGTACATATCCTAAGGGCTTTATCAACATGTAATATAGAGACAATCAGAGTACATGTTAAGATAAAGTACAATCAGGTAGCATACTATCATGTCGAGCAAGAAAGTCCTCCCTATATATGTCCAAGTATCCATTACAATATACATCGTATGTATAGTAATGGCCTCTAGGGTATACATATAACTAACAATCTCCCACTTGCACTAGGGCCATCTGTTGTGGTATCACATACCCAACAATTAGCTGCGGTTGAAGTATCTCATACTCAACCATCCCATAAAAGTCTCTGCTGGGAAAAAGCCTTTGTGAGTGGATCCGCGCTGTTGTTCTCTGTGTCTACTCTCTTAACCTCGATCTCCCTGGAGATCAACCATCTCCATGATCAGGTGATACTGCCTAAGAATTATATCTGGATTTCTGATGGGACGTGGGGTTCCTTGGCAAAAGCCACAACTCCATTGTCACACAATGGTAGGAACGAAGTTCATCTCATGAACATATATATATCCAGACTGCCTCTTTGGTAGCATCCTTGGTAACGATGTATCTTGCCTTTAATCGTCTAGTAAGTCACGGTATCTAGCTTGGAACTCTTCCAACATACCGTCCCTCCACTAAGGGTATAGACAATGCCTGCGACTGACATTCAGTCGTCCTTATCAGCCTGGAACCTTTCCATTGATTCTCCCCAGGATCGATTGATACCATCTCACTACAACTAGTGAGTATCCTAACATCCAATTATATCTATCTCATAGATCCAAAACCCAGGATTTAGGAGGTATCATTTTGATCCTATATGGAAAATCCTTGTGATAAGCGGACCGAGCGTAGCATAGGAAACTCCTTCCCTATCAAGAGTATGTCATCCACGTACTCTACAAGGATCACCACCATACTCCCTACTACCTTTTTGTATATACAAGGTTCATCTACCATTTTGCTGAAATCAAACTCTTTGACTACCACATCAAAACAGATGTTCCAACTCCGCGATGCCTGTTTTATCATATAAAACATCTTGCACACGTTTCCGCTGCTCCCACTATCTACGAAGCCCTCTGGCTGTGTACTTATAGACGCTCTCTTTTAAAACATCATTTAGAAAAGCAGTCATGACACCCAACCGCCAGATATCGTAGTCATGGTATGTAGCCGTGGCAAGTAGGATCCGGATGGACTTAAGTATAGCTTTGAAAGTCTCAACTTTTCCATGTACACCAAGTAATCTTCTCAAGATATACTTGCTCCTGATGGGGATTTAACCCTTCAGATAAAGCAACCAAAGTCCATACTTTGTTGGTGTATATGGATTTCATCTCAGATCGATAAGCATCTAGCCATTCTTACAGAGTCCCACTCCTGATGGCCATCTCGAAACTAGTTGGGTCATCATCTCATGATGCAATCCTCACTCCCACTGTCATAGAGAAACCAAAGTATCTCTCAGGTGGGTAAGGAACCCTGCTAGATCGGCGGAGAGGCCGAGGTTAGTTAGAAACTATTGAATCCTTTGGTTCTACCAAATTATCAGCTGTAGTTTGTATAGCTGGAACATTTCCAGTTCTACATAACAGACCTTGCCTCGAGCTTGTCCGGATTTTGCTTTTAAACATAGGCCGGACAACCCCAAATCTTAACAAACTTAAGATATGGGCTCTTCCCTTTCCATATCACATATGAAGTGGTAGGTAACTGATTTGATTTGAACCCTATTCAATAAGTATGCAGCTTCTCAAGTGCATAACTCCCAAAAGGAAATAGGAAACTCAGTAGTACTCATCATAGAGCACACCATATCACATAGGGTGCAATTGCTCCGCCCCGATACACCGACATGCTGTGGTGTATACGGAGGAGTAATGCTGAGAGAGAATCTCATTCTCATTTAGAATAGTCCAGGAATTCCGTGCTCAAGTATTCTCCTCCTTGATCTCATCAAAGGACATAATACTTATACCCGTTGTTGGTTCTCTACTTCTACCCTATATTCTGTGAATATCTCAAAAGCTTCGGACTTGTGTTTCAACAGGAACATATGTCTGAATCTTGAGAGATCATCAGAGAATGTAATGAAGTACAAAGAACCGATCTTGGCATGTGTAGACAGGGGACTTTCATACATCAGCATGTATCAATCCCAAGAGTTCACTAACTCTTTCTCTGTTTCCAATAAACAGAGCTGTGGTCATTTAATCTTTGTGATATGACTGGCAAGTTTCACAAGATGTAAATTCAAACAAATTTAAATATGCATCTAAATGTAACTTTGCAAGTCGGGTCGCATTGATATGACCTAGTCTACAATGCCTCAAGAAGTATCCGTTCATTTCTGAACTCTTCCTCTCGTGTGTGTTCTGTATACTAAGAACTGTAGTTTGATTTAGAACGTCAATGCTTTTAGATAACGTGCCTGAACCGATCAACTCTTGATATAGGAAATGTTCAAAACATTATCCAACAATACAAAATTATATCCTTCTTTACTAATAAAGAGACTGATATGATGTTGTATATCAGGTTCGGTATCTAATAACATTTGTTCAGAATCAATGTATTCTGGTAATACAGGGTGATAGTGACCAACAGACTTGGCTGCAACACTTGCACCATTTTCTATCTCATGAAACTTATCACCCGTTCTCAGTTCTCTACCATTCTGTAGCCCATGTAACAGATTACATATGCGGGATCCTGATCCGGTATCTCATAGCAAGGACGTAAAGGATACTGAGAAACAGTTCTCTGTAATGAACACACCCGAAGAAGATACATCAACATGCACTTTCTTCGTTTGGGTGGCACGGGAAATCTGGTATTCCCCAATTTCCTGCTCTGTCTTATAACAATTATAAGTTGGAGCTGGACCAACGTTCCCCAGCTCAGTATAACAAGCAGGTTCAGTCAATTCATCCGTATTATTATCTTGATTAAGGCGTGATATGGTCGCTACCTGGAGAGAGAGAGAAGAAAATACTCAGCGTATGCTCTTGCAAGATTAGATTGGTTATCTAATATATCTAATCAGGATGTCTCCCACTGTTTTAATCAAATCTTCCTTCAAACCTTAAAAGGAAAGACTAGCCGGGATTAATTACACGCTACAAGTTCGCCAATCTTTCAGCCAGGTCAGTACCGGTAATTTGAGGGAGTTCCCTCGTGCTTTCGCACGAACCTAATTAAAGTAAACCTCGTTTTCCCAGGGGCGTAACCCCGTTAACACCTTTCTAGACACCTACTTGATCGGCTGATTGTAATGTGTAAAACTCTCCCAGGAGTAACTCTTACTCGCAGCGGGTATCGGGATCCAACTATCTCATAGAAGGTATGCAATCTCATTGCAAATTTCAACACTTGAAATCCCCATTAATATTTTGCCCCTAGCAGCTTATGACCTTGGCTAAGGTCAACAAATCATAAGTGCTAGCCAAGTTCAACCCGTCATTTCCCGATTGAATTAAACCCACCCGCATGACCCTAAGCTAAGGTCAACAAAGTCGCACGACTACCCTAACTCAATCGCATCATATGCTTATACAGATAAGCACTAATCAGCTACCGCACACCACGCCTCGGCTAAGGTCAACAAACGCAGCACGAATACTAACCAGTACTTATCTGAAATGACGGAGGGCTATGACAGGTTTTTAAGAAAACCCTTTGCGTAATGAACTTGATATCATTGCAGAATCGAGTGATTTTAAATAGAGTGTTTTTGATGCTTTCTAGTTTTGCTAAAGGGGTCACTCCCGGTGAAGGGATCGTCGGCCCTTTCCTCATCGAATAAGGTGCAGGATATATCATATATACCGCTGTGCAAAGCAAGAATAATAGAAGCAATCAAAAGACAAACCGAGTTTGTAGCATCTGCTAGTTTCACTAAAGAGGTCACTCCCAGTGAAGGGATCGTCGGCTCTTTCCTTATCGAATAAGGTGCTGGATGTTCTACAAGGAACACCGCTATGCAAAGCAAGAACTAGAGCTACCAGTTTTTTTTAAATATGTTTCTACAACATCTTAGGTTTCTTTTATTTTTCATTAATCTCATTAATGAAGTCCCATTTAATAATGCTTCGCAAGCATCACATTTGAAAACGAAATCTGCAATATAACATATATCTCATATATAATATAAACATTCGTCTCAGGCAGTAATATGATCTCATGACAGAACATTGCAGCAGAAGAACATATATGAAATATTGGATATACTAGGACGTCCGTGTTTTCAATACGAGCCTGTATAAAACACGGATTCCACAGTCGCGATGAATAGCCAAACCCACATCCCTAGACCCCTACGAGAGCGGCAAGCAACACTGCCAATTCTAGGGTTAGGAGACCCGGTCTCGACTCCTAGAGATGGTCTCCCACTGAACCCTAGAACCCGGTTACTTATGCTCCCCGCCTTGGGTCTACCTAATGCGGAAAAGTAAATAATATACAACGGTGACATCTTCCACAACCTGGAAGTGCCCCAATAAAAGAATATTACATACAAATGAATTTTACATGAATGAAAATGAAAAACACTCATCTCACATAAAAAAAACCCGTCTATTCAAATACGACGATCCAATATAACATATCACAGCAACACATAATATCTCATATCATCAACGTAAGCAAGTATGTGTATCCCGATGTTGATGTATAGCAACGAAGCCGGCGATACACCACATACTACGCTTACGGTCACAGAAAAGAAAGTGTAAAACTACAACATTTGGAATCCGCAACCTTCTTAGACATCGCATGCCTAACCAAATGAATTCCTTAGACATCGCATACCTAACAATTATGAACCCCGCATTTTAGTCTCATCATCGAAAACTCTTTTCAATATCAAGTCGGGCAATTCAACAAGATTCCCGACAGCCTGATCGAATGCTCGTCGCAAACTTTAGTAGACGGCCGCACCCCCGGATGCCGTCGACGAAGTGCACTAAGGCAGAACACCGCTGCCGCGAGCACCCGAATGGATGCTTTTGGTGACGGGGTTCTCCTACAGTCACTTGGTCGGGGCTATGGGGCATGGCTGTCTATTAAGTTTACCCGGCGAGTATCCGCGTACGCTATGTGATTGCGACGGACTTTTGATCACATTAAAATTCCGTGGCAACCGATCATCTAAGACTAAACTGCTATGTTTATAATATTCAAATTAGTTATCTCATAACTACCTGTGGATTCCAAATATTGTATCACATTCCAGATAAATAGACAATGTTAAACTTTCCGATCGAATAATCAAACACCCAAGATTTCCCCAATATATCTCAAATCAGTTTAAAAACATCCATCACATGCCACAGTACCAATGGTCCAGCCGTAGAAGGGTCAAGCCAACGCCTCACATGTGGCACGCCGTACTGCCCCAAACCCTAAGGTTCAAAAGGCGGTTCAAGACGGTCACATAATCGAGTTAAGGTTTGTTGTCTTCTAGAGGGTCCACCGCGTTACTTGCATGACTTAGAAAGTTTCAAACTCGAGAAAAATCCAACTTTTGAAAAATTTTCCGACCGGGGAAAAAGTGAGTTATTGATATCCGTTCGAACGTTTTAACAGTTTCTAAAATTATCCGGAAAAACTAAACAAAGTTAAATTATCCGATCGAATCAACGAGTCCCCAATACAACCCTAGAAAACTCAACACTTGAGTGGAATTAAAAAATTCACAGAAAACATTGCCAAGAAAGGACCTAAGAATAAATAAGTGAAATTCCAGGGACTAAGTCCAAATTTTGGCCGCGGAACCGCCACAAAAACCATGGTTTGGCCGCGGTTCCGCGGTCAAATTGTTAACTCAGAGATCCGTACTTCACAGTAATTCTTAGTTTTTCCTGCTTGTTTTTCTGAGAATTTTTAATTCAAAAAAAATCAACTTTTTGAAAATTATCCGGAGAAGGGGTTTTATCGGGGTACTCGGGTTCGATCGGACTTTAAACTTCGTCTAGACTTCGCCTAAAGCTCTAGCTCGGCTCTGATACCACTCTAGGGTTGCTGGACACGCACACAAAGGTCTACGAGGCATCAACCATGCCCGATTAAAAAATTAGCCGTGCCGAACAACCCGAAGCCGGATCTTTAAACTAGGGTTTAGGCGAAAACGAACATGTTAAACACTTTAACACATAGTGAGAGGGATTAAAACCTTTGTAGATCCGGTCCTTCACTTCTTAAGCTCCATGTTGAGGTCCCTTCGCTGCGATCATCGTGTTCTAGACTCTCGAAAGGCTTCACGAAGAGAATGATGCAACCTTTGCTTCCGATCTTCGATACAAAGATGATCTACCTTGAAGTTTCGTTAACACAAGCTAACACTCATAATATGAATTGAACACCCTCATCTAAATGGCAAGGATAGATGAGGATGATGAAATAGGATTTTTGCTCTCATTTGTTTTCTATTTCTCACTCATTTTCATCACAAAGATCAAAGCTAGAAAGCTTTGCAAGCAAAGAAGAAGAAGGAAGAAGATGATGAAAAATTAATAATCCTTTTGTGATAAATAATGAAAAGATGATAATGATGAATAATGCAACCATGGTCAAGTAACCATTGTAGAGATTGAACTAGGGTTAAGGGGTGTGGTTGGGTTAAGAAATATCATGCAAAAATATCTAAACAAATATCTTTGCACAAAACAAAAAGAAATCTTCTAGAAACATCTAGAAAGGTTTAACCCTAATCAAACCCGAACCATATTTAATCTCTACTAAACATGTTGCATTAGTAATCATATCATGTTACAATATTATATATCACATATATAATATTTATCGTAACAAAATAAAATAATACATTTAACATATATCGCATATATATCAATGTATTACCCGAGTGAGAAAAAGAATCTTTTAGTGAGCTAATATTAGATAATGTAATTTAATATATCATATATATTATTATACATTAAATTATCGAATCAACACTTGATCCGACAATCCAGCTATATCGCATATAACCGACTAATATTTATCCGTACCGATTTATCGAATCAATACTTGATCCGATGACCCGGCTGATATCAAATATCGCGAGAATAGAATACGGTATCTCATATCACATTATCCTCGGTCCCGCACATATCACATACGTGCCCCTACTCCGTTTTGCCTGAGCCAAGAACCTTCTGTGTAGGACTCTAAAGAATCGTCAATACACCGGCAGTAGGTGATGATCATATCAAACACCCACAAGCTGCAAGCGGTCAGCTAAACGTAATAGCTACCCAGGTATTGAGCGCTCAGAAGATCAACAAGCAAGCCAGTACATTCTCCTATGAATCCAATCAGTAACACTTTCGTACAGTCCGGTCTCGTCGTCTGATATGTCGCATATCTCGCCTAGGGGTGGTAAACGTCAGACCCCAGTAGCTCGATAAGTCGTGTCGATATGAGATCTATAACAGTTTAAGAAACTACTGATAACACTTACCAGTAAATCTCAGCAACCCTGGCCGGGGATTTCCGGTTATAGCCAATCGAACACAGCACAACATCAACTCCCTATACCGGGAGAGACGAATCCCCTCCTATCGCTCATTGCCTCCATGTGATTCGGGACTGTACCCAAAAGCCACCTTTTTGCACGCCCTCTTGGACATGGTATGATGGAAATCAAAGTACAGTGGGAATCACACAAGACTTTATGACGATCTCGGGTCAACAGACTACTCTATACCACTGTCACCGGAGAACTGCCATCTGACGTGAGGTATAATACCATCTGGGAGTACTCGGCGAGTCCGTCCAGTGTACCCAGTCTCCACTGAGCACCCGTACACCATCCTTGATGTCAAACACCGATGGATATGGGATCATCCATCGCCCATCATATGGGTCAAGATGCGTATACGCTAGTCTACTCTGGTGTATCGATGCCCTGTCTCGATACCCCCTCGACTAGGAACAATTATAGGATGTACTCGTCGACTACCGTGGCCCCACTAGTATAATCTCATCATAGTCCCAGTAGTCGAGTACATATCCTAAGGGCTTTATCAACATGTAATATAGAGACAATCAGAGTACATGTTAAGATAAAGTACAATCAGATAGCATACTATCATGTCGAGCAAGAAAGTTCTCCCTATATATGTCCAAGCATCCATTACAATATATATCGTATGTACAGTAATGGCCTCTAGGGCATACATATAATTAACAGGGGCCAGGCACGAGTTTTTGCGCTGACTCCACAGGATGCTCAGCCATCCAATGCAGTCGTGACAGGTACTCTTGCAGTATGTTCCTTAGATGCGCATATTTTATTTGATCCCGGTTCTACACATTCTTACGTATCTTCACGCTTTGCACTTTCTCTGGAAAGAGAGTCGTCATTGTTAGAGTTACCGTTAGTAGTGATTACTCCGGTAGGGGATTCTTTTGTAGCTCGACACGTATTCCGGTCTTGTTCTGTATGTACTGGTGATAGGGATTCATTGGTTGATTTAATTCTCCTGGATATGTTAGATTTTGATATACTTCTTGGTATGGATTGGTTGGCCGCTTGTCATGCTTACGTAGATTGTCGGGGGAAAGCGGTCAGATTTTGTTTTCCAGGTGAACCGATCTTTGTTGTGCAGGGAGAATGTAATGTTACTCCTGTCAACATGATTTCTGCTCTTTGTGCGGGACGACTCTTGAAGAAGGGTTGTCATGGGTTCTTAGCATTTGTTCAGGACTTAGGAGTTGCTGAAGTCCCGTTGGACCAGGTTCCGATCGCATGAGAATTTCCGGATGTTTTTCCTGCTGAATTACCAGGATTATCGCCCGATCGTGATATCGAATTTTGCATTGACTTGATTCCGGGTGCGGGGCCTATTTCTATACCACCTTACCGGATGGCCCCAACGGAGTTGAAGGAACTCAAAAGCCAGTTGCAAGAGTTGTTAGATAGAGGACTTGTTCGTCCAAGTGTATCGCCGTGGGGAGCTCCTGTCTTATTTGTTAACAAGAAGGACGGTAGTATGAGGCTGTGCATCGACTACAGGCAGCTGAATCGAGTTACTGTGCGAAATAGGTATCCATTACCTCGTATCGATGACTTGTTCGATTAGCTATAGGGAGCTGGCTACTTCTCAAAGATTGATTTGCGGTCAGGATATCACCAGTTGAGGGTTCGGAAGGATGACATTCCGAAGACTGCTTTTCGCACACGATATGAGCATTACGAGTTTCTGGTGATGTCGTTCGGACTCACCAACGCCCCAGCAGCTTTCATAGATATGATGAACGTATCTTTAGGCCATTCCTTGATCAGTTTATTATAGTATTCATTGATGATATTCTTGTTTATTCCCGGAGTCGGGAGGAGCACGAGCAGCATTTGCGCATCACGTTGCAGACCTTGAAAGAGCATCAGCTGTTCGCTAAATTCTCCAAGTGTGCTTTCTGGCTGGATAGTGTAGATTTCTTGGGTCACATAGTTACGAGAGATGGGATACGTATGGACTCAAAGAAGATTGAAGTGGTACAGCACTAGCCCAGACCTGTGTCAGTTACCGAGGTTCGTAGTTTCTTGGGTCTGGCAGGTTATTACCGACGCTTTGTGCAGGATTTTTCTCGGATCGCTGCACCGTTGACCGGATTGACTAAGAAGGAAGTTTCGTTTCTTTGGACAGATGCATGTAAGCAGCGTTTCCAGCAGTTGAAGACTCGCTTGACGACTGCACCAGTCTTATCTTTACCTTCTAGGTCAGATGGTTTTGTTGTGTATTGTGATGCTTCTCAGTGGGTTTAGGCTGTGTGTTGATGCAGCATGGCAGGGTTGTAGCTTATGCTTCTCGGAAGTTGAAGAGGCACGAACAGAACTACCCCACTCATGATGTGGAGATGGTTGCTATAGTATTCGCACTGAAGATTTGGAGGCATTACTTGTAGGAGAGTCGTGCCAGATTTTTACAGATCATAAGAGCTTGAAGTATATTTTTCAGCAGAGGGATCTAAATCTAAGACAGCGTAGATGGATGGAACTCGTAAAGGATTACGATTGTGAGATCTTGTATCATCCAGGCAAAGCGAATGTGGTAGCAGATGCTTTGAGTCGGAGGCCTGGAGGTAGCTTATTTCATTTGCACACCTTACAGAGACAGTTTTCTACAGATTGGCAGATTCTATGTGATAGCCGCGTACAGTTTGAGTTTACATCGACAGGAGGACAGTTAGCACATGTTCGTACCCGTCCTCAGTTATTGGATCGTATTCGAGAGACACAGCCCGCAGATGCTCGTATATCGGAGATTATGGATCAGGTTAGGCACGGCAGAGAGTCGAAGTTCGTGATAGATGACCATGGAGTATTACGCTTTGGGACTCGTCTTTGTGTGCCAGATTGGGATGGACTGAGACGTGAGATCTTAGAGGAGGCCCATCGATCAGCATACATTATTCATCCTGGTTCCACCAAGATGTATCATGACTTGAAGGATGTTTATTGGTGGGAAGGAATGAAGAGGGATGTTGCGGAGTTTGTTTCGAGATGCTTGACTTGTCAGCAAGTCAAAGCCGAGAATCAGAGGCCGGCAAGAGGGTTGCAGCCCTTGCCCATTCCGGAGTGAAAATGGGAACAGATTTCTACGGATTTCGTTGTGGGTCTACCCAGGACTAGCAGAGGGAATGATTCCATCTTGGTGATTGTGGATAGATTGACAAAGGCAGCTCACTTTCTTCCGGTGAAGACGACGTATGGGTTTGCACAGTATGCTCAGATTTATATCGACGAGACTGTATGATTGCATGGAGTTCCGACGTGCATTGTATCCGATAGAGGTACCCAGTTTACCAGCAGGCTATGGCAGAAACTTCAAGAAGATCTTGGTACACGATTGAGTTTTAGTACGGCTTTCTACCCACCGACGGATGGTCAGTCAGAGCGGACCATTCAGACTCTAGAGGATATGCTTCGAGCTTCATCCTTGATTTTGGTGGTAGTTGGGATCGTCACTTACCTTTGATAGAATTTTCGTACAACAACAGTTTTCAGGAGACGATCCAGATGGCACCCTTTGAAGCTTTGTATGGGAGGAAATGTCGATCACCCGTTTGCTGGACGGAACTGAGTGAGAGTAGCTTTTTGGGACCGCGGATAGTACAGGAGACTACGGAAAAGATTCAGTTGATACGGGACAGAATGAGAGAGGCCCAGTGCAGACAGAAATCATATGCAAATCGACGACGTCGTAGACTCGAGTTTCAGGTAGGAGATCATGTGTTCCTTCGTGTATCTCCGATGAAAGGTATGATGCATTTCGAGAAAAAGGGGATGCTCAGCCCCAGATATGTCGGACCTTACGAGATTCTGGAGAGAGTGGGTGCTGTAGCTTATCGTTTAGCACTTCCACTAAGTTTTCCCGATGTGCATCCGATGTTTCACATGTCTATGCTTCTCAAGTATCATCACGATCCTTCTCATACGATCCAGCATCAGACCTTACAGCTTGAGCCGGATTTATCCTACACAGTGCAGCCAGTAGCTATTCTTGACCGGCAGGAAAACAAACTGAGATCAAGGGTACTTCCATCTGTAGAGGTTCTTTGGAAAGGAACGAATTGCAAGGAGATTACTTGGGAGACCGAGGATGCGATGCGAAAGAAATTTCCACATCTTTTTGAAGGTACGTCTAGTAAAGTTTTAAATTCGGGAACCGAATTTTCTTAAGGGGGAGAATATTGTAACATTTTGAAAATTTAGAAATAAATAAAAATTAATTAATTAAATAATAAAATGCAAATTTAAAATTTTATTAAAACAAAATAGGACATTTTCATAAGTAGTATTTGAAACAAATTAAATTGAAATTTTAGTATGTAACATAAATCAATTACAAGGGTTTTAGGGATAAATTTAGCTTCATTTTAATAAAAGGGTGTTTATATAATAACTTATGTAGTGAAGAGTCTTTTTGTAAAGTTTAGGAAAAATGTGCAAACTTGAAATTTTGAGGGTGTAAGTGGAAAAGGGGTAGATAATGTTTTAGCTAAGAAATTATATCAAGATAAATCAATTTTGGAGTGATAATGCATTGCCACCACCTACTTGCATGCACACTTCATTTCACAACACCTCCTCCTTGCATGAGAGTGACACACCCTTGTTGGTGACACCTCCTCCTACACCTCACTCTTCTCTTTACCATATATATTGTGTTCAGATTATTTTAACAGATTAAAATTCAGAAAATTTCATATTTTAAAGAAAACTAAGAACAAGCAAAGAAGAATAAAAGAAAAGAGAGAAGAAAAGAAGAACTAGGCTAAGGAGTTCACCATCAAGCTAGGAACTAGGAGCTTGTGTATCTTGGAGGGAGATCATCCAGCAATCCCTTGTAGGTAATATCTTTAAACACTGTAGGAATTAGTTCTGTATCTGGTTTAACGGTGAAATCGAATATCGATAAAATCGTATTTTTGGTAAAACTTAGCTCTGTAGTAATCTGCTATTAGTTAGAGTAAAATTAACTTAACCAAACAATGCCTAAATATTGTATGTTGGACCTAGAACAAACCCTAGGAGTACGAACCAAGGAGCTCGGAATTTGGCCGGCGAGCTATATGAGAATTCCGGCGTCGCTGGATTTATGGTAGGCTTTGGTGTTTTGGGTTTTTGGGTAGGTCTCTGTATAGGTGTTGGGATATTTTGGTATTGTTTAAATAAGTTAATTTAACTGTATATAAAATCCAGGGACTAATATCGGAAAAGGGATCAAAATTCTAAAATACGACACGGGTAATACGTAACGCGTTCTGTTTTTTGTTACGAAACAGCGTTTGGTTAAATTCCAGTTAAAATAAGTGCTAGGTAGTTTGTAATAGTCGTACGTGGTATAGTTAATACATACACTTGTATTTCATGTTTTCACCGTATCGAAATTAGTTGTTTCCTTATACAAGTAAATTTCGATGTTAGATTCAAATACGGTAACTTCGGAGGCCGCAAGGAAAGGATAAGGATTGGCGATTTCTGAGTAGTTTACGACGTATTCCGGTGAGTAGACTAAACATCTACCGGGGGATCTTGTAAAGATGGCGTGATACGCCCGTAGTTAGGTTTAAATACAAATTTTGCTTTTGTATGTTAAATTGTCATATGCATTCTTAAATCTATATATACCTCCAGGATTAATACTTGTTAGAACACTCCACCATTATCAACGAGTTATGCCGCATATGCACATAATTACATGTTACACTACAACTCGTCAATATTAACATGTCACATCACACTTAAAAATTATTATGTTAAAAATGATTCTTATCATACCTTAAGTATCAATAGTTGTAGTAATTAGCATATATGACATCATATTTCGTATTGAAGTATTAGTAGTTGATATCAGAGGCGTTTGTATTATTGAGGATTTATGGTTTTATGTTTTCATATACTATTACGAAAAATTAGTGATTTTCATGATTATGTGTCACGTCCACCATGAGATGTCGTTTTATGATTTGGTTTTATTCCGAACCGAGTTGGGGGTCATACGGTTACGGATTTATAATTTTATCCAGACTGAGTCGGGGGGTATACAGTTGGATACATGGTAGACCCGGTCGAGACCGAGGGGCAGGAAAGCCGCACTTTAGGCGGAGAGCCTAACGAGGATACTCGATACCGGAGACAGTTGTAAACACGGTGGATATCTAGATGATACCTACCGGTGTTATTAAGAAACAGGATCGTTCTGGAAACGCTGCCTGATGAAACACCGAAGATTTGTGTCGATGTTAGACATGGAAAAATGAACCTGATTTGGAAAATAATTGATGAGATTTCAGTTTTGGGTTATGCATTGAGTATTTCATATTCATTCTTCCACATGTTATCATGCATCACATTCATTACTATAGATGGTAGTTCTAGTTCGTCATATTTACCTCATCAGCCGTTATATGTTAGTTTTATTCACTGAGTTGGCAACTCACCCCCGTTATGCCACAGTTCCTTGCAGGACTAGAGTGGATGGTTAGCAGTAGTGCAGATCCACTTATCAGCTTTTATCGCATCTTTTGCTAGGTGGGTTACCTATGTAGTAACCTCCCTTTTTGGTATTGTATATTAAATCTAGAAAATCTCCATCAGACCCTGTATTATGATTTAGAACGAGAAGTGGTTGTATGTATATTATTTGACAGATGAGATCGTTTAGTTATGTTAAATGATATTTCTTTTACTTATGTCTGAGATTCTTGATTAATGTCGCATAAAGTTGTATTTTTATTTCCGTTGTTGATATTGTTGATCCCAACCAGGGATGCAACCAAATTAAACACTTTATACTTGCTTTTATTATTATTTCAATAGGAAGCTACGATTAAAATCTTAAATACTTAAAACTGCGAATTTTACTTAAAAACTAAATTTTTCCTAAAGTTTCCGTAAAAAGGGTTTTGATCTTGGTTTTTGGCTTACTCGGGTTGTGTGGATATCTTTAGATATTTTACAATCAAAGTGCCAGTCACTTCCAAACTTTGGGTCGTGACATTCTTCTTCTTAGAGCTTGCTCTTCTCTTTTTCTTTTCTGAAAACTTGAAACTTATAGGGAGGTTTCTCCGTCCAAGACTTGAAGTCTTGGGTCCTTTATATAGGGGATGCTGATTTGTTGAATTAGTTAAGAAAAATTTTCTCTGATTGATTTGGAGATGTTTCCCTACCAGTGGATCTTTGATCCTAGGGCTTCTGTTTTATAGAAGATATCTTTCTTGTTATTAACAAGATTGGAAAAATATTTTCCCATACAAAGATTGTTCTGTATCTTGGTGATTTTTAATCACCATTGGATCTGATTTATAGAGCACAATTTTTCTTATTTGGAAAGATTTGAGGAGTATTTCCTCAACAGAATTTAATTCTGTAATCTGATGATTTTTAATCATTTCCGTTTGATCTTTGATCTAAAGGTGGAGAATATTTAGTTCTAGCGCTGGCGCTCTCGTGTTTTACACGTAGGGCGCTGCCTCAGAGTCTCTGACTCTTAGCGCTGGCGCACTTGGCGCGAGCGCTCTCATGCTTTGCACGTGAGGTGCTGCCTCAGAGTCTTTGACTCTTAGCGCTGGCGCGAGCGCTCCCGTGCTTTGCACGTGAGGAGCCGCCTCAGTTCAAATTTCAAATTTTGAACAGAGCTTTACTCTGATTCGGGAAACACCAGCATTTTGACACTTTTGCAGCTGAGATGGATGCAGCCTTACTGCTAGATGAGAGCATTTCTGAGACTTCGGTCGTTTCTAGGATCGAAGCGGATTTGTACCGGTATGCCAGCTCAGAGACAATTAGATAGGCGCAATTGTGACAGGTGCCCTTTCGGTGTTTTCTTCCAATGCGTATTTCTTTAGCTGTTTAAACTTGTATCTACGCACTTTGTACCGAGTTTGGACCGAGAGTTGTCCTTGTTTGATCCGCCGCTGATTGTTATTATTCCAGTAGGCGAGTCCTTTGTCGCTCGAAATGTTTTTCGTTCATGTTTGTTTTGTTCGTATCGGAGATAGGGATTCTTTTATCAATTGGATTTTCGATATGTTTGACTTCGAAGTTCTTCTGAGCATGGTTTGGTTAGCCACGTGTTATGCACTCGTGGACAGCCATAAGAAGGCAGTCAGATTTAGTTTTCCGGGTGAGCCGGTTCCTGGTTGTTTTCAGAGAGACCGTAGCGTCGTCTTTCCCAGTTTGATTTCTTCTTTTCGTTCTAGTCAGCTTTTGAGAAATGGATGTCAAGATATCTTGGCGTATGTTTGTGATGTTAGAGCCGCAAAGGTCCCGTTGGACCTCCTGATTGTGAGAGAGTTTACGGATGTTTTCCTGAAGAGTTGATTGGTTTGTCGCCAAAGCACGATATTGAGTTCTGCTTTGACTTGATTTCCGGCACGGAGATTTTTTCTATACCGCCATATCGGATGGACCCGGCGGAGCTTAAAGAACTGAAGGATCCGTTGCAAGATTTGTTGGATAAAGGGCTTGTTCGTCCGAGTGCGTCACTTTGGGGAGCTCCTGTTCTGTTCGTCAAGAAGAAAGACGGCAGTTGTGTTTGTGCATCGATGTTTGTCAGTTGAATCCGGTTACTGTGCAGAACAGATATCCCTTACCTCGTATCAACGATTTATTTGGTTTGCTCTAGGGTGCGGGACATTTCTCGGAGAATGAATTGCGATCAGGTGACCATTAGTTGCAGGTTCGAGGGGATGATATTCAGAAGACTGCTTTTCGCAACCGTTACGGGCATTATGAGTTCTTGGTGATCTCGTTCGGGCTCACCAATGCCCCAGCAGCGTTTATGGATTCGATGAACCGTATATTCAGGCCGTTTCTTGATCAGTTTATCATCATGTTCGTTGATGGCGTTTTAGCATACTTTTGGAACCGAGAGGAGCCTAAGCAGTAATTAAGGATTTCGTTGAAGACTTTGAGGGAGAACCAGCTATTCGCTAAATTATCCAAGTGTGTTTTCTGGTTGCATGATGTTGACTTCTTGGGTCACGTAGTTATGGGAGATGGTAAGTATGGGACCGAAGAAGATCGAGGCCGTTTAGCGCTGGCCTAGACCTGTATCAGTGACGGAGGTTCGCAAAATTTTGGGTCTGGACGGAAACTATTGATATTTAGTACATGATTATTTGCAGATAGCTTCAACGCTGACCGGATTGAACCGGAAGGGAGCTTCTTTTCGTTGGACTGAGGTATGTGAGCGGAGCTTTCAGCAGTTGAAGACTCGTTTGATTACGGCACCAGTATTATCTTTGCCTTTAGGAACAGGCGGTTTTCTTGGTTATTGCGATACTTTTTGACAGTTGAATAAGCGGGAGCAGAACTATTCCATGCATGATATAGAGATGGCTGCGGTGATTTTTACACTTAAGATTTGGAGACAGTCGACGGCCGATTAGCAGATTCTTTGTGCCAGCCGAGTACAGTTCGAGTTTACGTCGACCAGGGGACAACTTTTCCGTGTCCGTGCACATCCACAGTTATATGATTATATCAGTGAGGCACAGTCCGATGACGTTTGTTTGCTAGAGATCATGGAGCAAGTTCGACAGGGAAGAGATTCACAATTTATGATTGATGATCAGGGAGTACTAAGATTTAGGATTCGACTTTGTGCGCCAGATTCCGAGGGACTGAGACGCGAGATCTTAGAGGAGGCGCATCAGTCAGCTTATATGAATTTTTATTTGAGAGAAATCTACTAGTGTGAAGGGATGAAGAGAGACGTCACCGATTTTGTTTCGGGATGCTGACTTGTCAGCAAGTCAAGGCCGAGCATCAGAGGCCAGCAGGAGAATTACAACCTTTGCCCATTCTGGAGTGGAAATGGGAACAGATTTCTATGGATTGTATTGTGGGTCTATCTAGGAACAGTCGAGATTATGGCTCTATTTGAGTGATCGTAGACCGATTGACGAAGGCAGCTTACTTTCTGCCGGTAAGGACCATTTTCGGATTCGTTCAGTATACTCAGATATATGTTGATGAGATTGTGTGACTACATGGAGTTCCGACTTGTATGGTGTCTGACAGGGGCACCCAGTTCACCAGCCGACTTGAGTTTACAGTAGGCGATCATGTTTTCCTGAGGGTTTATCCAATGAAGGACGTGTTGAGATTCGGAAAGAAAGGGAAGCTTAGTCCAAGATATGTGGGCCCCTTTCGAGATTCTCGAGAGTGTCGGCGCAGTTGCTTATTGTTTGACTCTTCCACCCAGCTTTCCAGATATTCACCCCGCGTTTCATTTATCAATACTCCGCAAGTACCCTCATGACCTGTTCATACCAGAATATTGCATTTTATACCGCCCATTCTTATGCTCGTGTGTTTATAGGTAAGTGCTTTTAATCCGTGTTTGTTACATATTTACAGATTACAGGTTTCTAGTACAAATATTGTAAATTAAGATAAAATCTCCACAGTTACACCAAACTCAGAACATCTGTCACAGCAGATAAAAGCCGGGTTCCGGTCATCCATATCCGTCCAGTGCCGAGTACCAGTTCCAGAGACAAGACATATGACAGTGGTCATTCGTGTCTCGGACAAGCACAGAGCACGAGGGGGGCAGCACAAGAATCAATGGGTGCGCGGAGCTCGAGGGAGATAGAAGTCAAAAGTAAAGAAAATAAAGCAATCTTGGACTAAGAAATCTGAAGATATTCTGGAAGATTTTGTGCAGTTTAAAGTTGGCAAACACAAGTAAAAATGGAACCAGGGAAAATGACAAAAGCACATGACCTAACTCCCCCATACGGCCGTGGTTCCGCGGCCTAAGCAGGCTTAGGCCGCGTAACCGCGGCCATTTGGTCTCCTTGCTTTGTCGTTTTTTGTGGGCAGTTGGGTAATTTTATGTAGTGGCAGATTCTTGCCCTAGGTTTCCAGTTCCCCTCCTATAAATACCCCAGATCTGAGCCAAACCAAAGGTGTTAATTTCTTTAGCCTCTTTTAGTGTAGTTTTGTTCTTCTTCTTCTTCTTCATCTTTCCTCTATGAAAATGTAGTGAGAGCATTGAGTGGATGTTAAATGAAGATGAGAGTTTTTGTATCATTCTTATTTATTTAGCTTCCCCTTGAGATTCTTGCTTTCTCTTGATCTTTCAACCTCTTCATTGAGCTTGAAAGTTTAAGGGTTTGTTATTGATCTCAAGGGTTGTATCTTCTTATGGAATTAGTGCTTCATTTCACATGAGTTCTTTACCCTTCTCTTGATCTTGCAACCTCTTGATTGAGCATGCAACTTTAAGGGTTGGCTATTGATCCCATGCTTGTCTTGAGTTCTAGTTTCTAGTTCTTTTTATTGCTTATTTCTTTCTTACATTTTATTACCTTGCTTTACTTTCATGCACTTAAATTCCATGCCCTTACTTACTTGTAATCTTTTCTTTTCTTTTGCTCTTTTTTGTTCTTTTTGTGAATGGTTGTAATTATTGTCGTTGTTAAGAATCAATACGATATTGTAAGTTAACGTTTCTTTGCTCATTTCCTTTTCCCGTTATTTTCCATTGAACTCCGCCCAAACGATACGCAAGCGCTCCGTTAGGCACCCTACCCTAACAAGGTAACGGTGATTCCTAACTGCGACCGATTGCGTTCGGTTTCGCCGGAGGCGAAAGCAAGAGACAAGAACGGAAGTACAAGGGTAAATAAGCCGTATTACACGAATACCGCGCTTAAATTCCCTAATCCACGTTGTTGCCGATTGCTCTAGCTTCAATTGGTCAAGACTCGGCTCAAAGGTTTTGAGTACGGATTTCTTTAGCTTACAATCTCGTATCTTTTTCTTAACAACTTTATACTTGAAAATAAAACACATAGGTTAGACTTGAACAAACATATACTCATTCTTTATTGACTCGTCTAAAACAAGAAAGGACATACAACCATCTCCCTGTGGATCGACCCGTGCTCAACCGGCTAGCTGCATAGCGACACCGTCTTGATTGCGGTTAACTTTAATTCTTTCAATCAAATGGCGCCGTTGCCGAGGAGACGGTAGCATATTTTCTTTCTTGTTATTAGGGTTAATATTCTTTTTGTATATATTTATAAAAAAGAAAAAAAAAATCTTTTTTGTTATTTTTGATAATTTGTGTGAGCAAGTCTGCAGATTTTTGCGGATTTGCAAATGGCGATTGTGGGGAGCAAAGTGCACATTCAAAGTTAAGGTGATTGCAAAGTACAGTGCCAAAGATCCGGGTAGTTTGACCCGCGCAAGCGAACTTTTCAAGCTTACCGGATTCGATTCAACGGGGGTTTTCTAACCCAAAAACTTAACGGTACGTACTTTACTAACACCTTCTTCTCAAATCCGACGCATCCAATATACTATTCTTTGCAGGATTCTTTGCAAGTTCGCTAGCAAACGCTAAAAATTGACTAACCCGTATTTGTTGCAGTGCCGTGCTTAAACTAAAAAACGATTGTTTAATTCTTTATAGAATTTTTATTGAACTGCGCATTGCATTCATTAATACGGACTTAAGGGCAAGCGAACCCCACAACATACGGTAAAGGATTTCATCACCTTTTCTGTAGCCCACAAATCACGAACTTGAGCATAACGATTACCCGCACAAATTTTAAAAGAAATTAGACTTTAAGCCTTAAGGACTTCGCGCTCACTAGGAGAAGTTACTGTGTTTAGAATCTCGCTTAATGGTATATTGTTTACGGGATGTCTAGGAAAGTGTTAACGGAGAAACCGCCAAAGGAGAAAGGGTTATTTAATTAAGGAACTTCGCGAAAGCGTTGGAAAACCTCCCCTTATCTCTGCACTTACCTGGCCTCGTGATCAGTGTATCTTGAGCCCGTTTCTCGACACAGTTTTACTTCGACAATCAAGTTCTGGACCAGGTCTAGTTGACCTAGGTGAACCCTAGACCGATTAGGTGCGTGGTATTTTTGTGTCGTGATTATTTTGTCCAGATTCTTTTTGTGTGTATATTTCATTCTTTTGTTAATAGCTAACTAAAAAAATCATTCATTTTTTCCCCTCCTTTTCTCTTCCTTTCTTTCCTTCTCTCTTCATATCATGGGTATCCCACCTCGCAAAACTCTTGCCGAACTTTGGTACCCACAACCAGACATTACTTCTTACGGTTCTTGCTTTGGCTGAACATCGAACGAACCCTCCATGCCCAAAGTTTCACTGAAAGATCGCATAGCAGCGTCTAGGACAAACACTTGCACTCCCCATTCCACTTTGTATCAACCTTTTCAACCTCCCGCACCCGGTTATGTTGATACCCCTTTTGCAAGTCGTCCTTTGTCCATCGCTGAACGTATTGAACAATCCCGTAGCCGATCTTTCACTCCTTTCACTACATCAAATTCTTGGGATCAACAATTCCATTCACCTTCCTATCCAAATGTTGATCCTGCTCCTGTCCAGCCATTCAATTCCTACCAATCCTACCCTACTTTTGCACCTTCCCTAGACATTGCTTCAGAACCGCCATTTGGGAGTTTTCAGTATCCAAACAACTTTGAATCTTTTACTGAAACCCCTTCACAACCCATGTCTAGTCTGGAACAGTCGTTAGAAGACTTTAGGGTAGCGTCAAGCCAACAGATGATGGATTTGAATGCGTCCATGGCCGCTCTCATACAACCTACTGACCCGGTAGCTAGTTTCCAGCTATCTCCAAATTTTCCAATGTATTAAGAGGCGGTAGGACAGGCTGAGAATTTGAGTGGAGAGAGTGAGATGTACCCCCTTCCAAATCAAACCTACCTATCCCAAATTGAATCCCACAACTCCTGTTTTGAAAGTCTATCGAGTATCCCACATGATTTATCAATTGGAGATAGAATGATTAATGAGTTGTGCGACTTTGTAGTGTTTGATTTACCCGATTGTGAAGGGTCCCTTCCAAGTGAAACCAATCCTAAACATTTTGACCTCTACACCTCCATCTTAGAACCAGAATCGATTGAAATCCATGCTTTTGATGAGGTGTTTGAGAAAATTGACTTTCACTTGATTGAGGATATTGACGCTGGGAATATTTTGGATGATGAACCCATAGATTTAGCTGAATTTTTCTCTCCAATTCATCATCCCGAGTCTTTAACTGTTTTTCCCGAACTTCATACGCGTCTTGATTTTGATGATAAATGCATGGATGAGATAAATTTTGAGGAGAATATTGAGGATAGTACTGAGGATGAAACAGTTTTAATTGATGAGTCGGATTTTCCAATTCATCCTGTTCCTTTCATTGACTGTGTACACCCTCCCGAAACCTTAACCGATACCCTTCCTCAATCACCTCCCCCCACCCTTTCCATCATTCCGACCATGCAAGAAACCATAACATTTTCACTTCCTGTGTCTGTTTTACCAAGTTCGGTGTACCCATGGTTTCTCACGAATCTTGAGGGATTTGACCCAATTTCTCGCCATAGTGATAAATTAGTACAATCCATCTTTTCACATCTATCATTACAGATTGTACTAATTTATTCAATCCATTTCCACCTTCAAGTTCGTATTCCATTTCTTTCTCCCTTCCACCATTCTTCTTCCCATATACCGAGACCGTATCCCGCTTCTATCTCCATACTGTCTCGCGTATTCTCCATTTCTTACCTCTCCGCACTCTTTCACCAACCAGCACATTATAGAGACAAAATCTTTGAATGGTTGGTGCTAACTTTTGGCCTGTGTAAGGCCTTGTATAGCTTGATACTGTTCTTTCCCCCCGATCCTGAACTTCAACGCTTAAAAGTGGAAACACTGTTTTACATAAGTTTGGGGGGGACACTTTTTTTTGTATATATCTTTTTGGTTTTTGTTGTGTAATTTGTTTTTAGGGAGCACCGGCAATTTTGACCCTCTTGGTGTAGCCTGACAGTGAGGGCACTGTCAAGTTTAAGTTTGGGGGTGTGCTCGGTAAGTTTTCTTCCTTCGCATTCATTTGTATATTTTGCATTTGCATACCTTATTAAAAACCCACAAAAATTGAAAATTTTCCAAAAAAAATATAAAAACATTGTTGTCAAGTTAGCTAATAGGGTAACTTAGATTTTTATTCTGAAAGTTTAGTTAATATGTTAGAAATAACTAAATTCTAGACTTAGGAATTGAAAATCCTTAAAATAACCCTCATTCTGTCTAAGTTTGGTAAGTATACGTCCTTACAATTTTTGAGTTCAGTTCTTGAGTTAAGTCAAGATGAGGGGAAAGTATTGAAGCTTTACTGAAGGATAAGTCTGAAAAATAGTTTCTTTTCTTGAGTTCAAATTTAGAAAGTATATACCCTACAACTACACTTACACGCACCTTGAAACTTGGGATAGTAGAGGATACCTAGAAATACTCTTGCCTGAAATCCTAGTATGAAAGAAAAAAACGGTATTTAAAGCTAAACACCAAAAGAGCATGTTGAAAAATATATCCGGTCTTGAAAAAAAAAAGAAAAAGAAAAATGAATAAAGTCAAGACCTGGAAACTGCTATTTACGCTTTAAAGTTCACACATCCAGTAATCGGTCGTTAGTGCCTCAAGAAGCATTAATAGTCGCATGAAAGGAGTGTGAGCAAATCCGTCCATCCTTAATGAAAAGAAGTAGTATTTGGTATTAGGGCAAAGGTATTATAGCTTGAATTGAATTCTTGAGTGTAGGGGTGCAAATATACACACACGTAGGGGTATACAATCGATGTTTGGATAAAAGATAGAAATAAAGAATAAGACTTGTGTTTTCTGTAAAGTTGATAAAAATCCCTGATTTGAGGCCGCACTTTAGAAGGAAAACTCAGGAGAACCAAGGTTAAATAGATAGGAGGTGTGAAAAATAAGGGTTGGATATTTCTAACCTAGGATGATAGAGTTTCTAACGTAAATACAAAATTGTAAGAGTAGAGTCGATGTTAACTTATGATACTAGCTTGACGGGATTTTGTGGGTGTGATCCGCTGAAAACACTCAGGAGACAACACTCCTCCTACTAGGGACACCTAGAGGTTTAACGGCTTCTTGCACGTACTCAGTGCAATCGCGTTCCCTGCGAAAGTGCGGTTAGGATTTTATTTTTGTGAATAATTGGTTTTGCTCGGGACGAGCAAAAGATAAGTTTGGGGGTATTTGTTCATACCAGAATATTGCATTTTATACCGCCCATTCTTATGCTCGTGTGTTTATAGGTAGGTGCTTTTAATCCGTGTTTGTTACATATTTACAGATTACAGGTTTCTAGTACAAATATTACAAATTAAGATAAAATCTCCACAGTTACACCAAACTCAGAACATCTGTCACAGCAGATAAAAGCCGGGTTCCGGTCATCCATATCCGTCCAGTGCCGAGTACCAGTTCCAGAGACAAGACATATGACAGTGGTCATTCGTGTCTCGGACAAGCACAGAGCACGAGGGGGCAGCACAAGAATCAATGGGTGCGCGGAGCTCGAGGGAGATAGAAGTCAAAAGTAAAGAAAATAAAGCAATCTTGGACTAAGAAATCTGAAGATATTCTGGAAGATTTTGTGCGGTTTAAAGATGGCAAACACAAGTAAAAATGGAACCAGGGAAAACGACAAAAGCACATGACCTAACTCCCCCATACGGCCGTGGTTCCGCGGCCTAAGCAGGCTTAGGCCGCGTAACCGCGGCCATTTGGTCTCCTTGCTTTGTCGTTTTTTGTGGGCAGTTGGGTAATTTTATGTAGTGGCAGATTCTTGCCCTAGGTTTCCAGTTCCCCTCCTATAAATATCCCAGATCTGAGCCAAACCAAAGGTGTTAATTTCTTTAGCCTCTTTTAGTGTAGTTTTGTTCTTCTTCTTCTTCTTCTTCATCTTTCCTCCATGAAAATGTAGTGAGAGCATTGAGTGGATGTTAAATGAAGATGAGAGTTTTTGTATCACTCTTGTTTATTTAGCTTCCCCTTGAGAATCTTGTTTTCTCTTGATCTTTCAACCTCTTCATTGAGCTTGAAAGTTTAAGGGTTTGTTATTGATCTCAAGGGTTGTATCTTCTTATGGAATTAGTGCTTCATTTCACATGAGTTCTTTACCCTTCTCTTGATCTTGCAAGCTCTTGATTGAGCTTGCAAGTTTAAGAGTTGGCTATTGATCCCATGCTTGTCTTGAGTTCTAGTTTCTAGTTCTTTTTATTGCGTATTTCTTTCTTACTTTTTATTACCTTGCTTTACTTTCATGCACTTAAATTCCATGCCCTTACTTACTTGTAATCTTTTCTTTTCTTTTGCTCTTTTTTTTTCTTTTTGTGAATGGTTGTAATTATTGTCGTTGTTAAGAATCAATACGATATTGTAAGTTAACGTTTCTTTGCTCATTTTCTTTTCCCGTTATTTTCCATTGAACTCCGCCCAAACAATACGTAAACGCTCCGTTAGGCACCCTATCCTAACAAAGTAACGGTGATTCCTAACCGCGACCGATTGCGTTCGGTTTGGCCGGAGGCGAAAGCAAGAGACAAGAACGGAAGGACAAGGGTAAATAAGCCGTATTCCACGAACACCGCGCTTAAATCCCCTAATCCACGTTGTTGCCGATTGCTCTAGCTTCAATTGGTCAATACTCGGCTCAAAGGTTTTGAGTACGAATTTCTTTAGCTTACAATCTCGTATTTTTTCTTAACAACTTTATACTTGCAAATAAAATACATAGGTTAGACTTGAACAAACATATACTCATTCTTTATTGACTCGTCTAAAACAAGAAAGGACATACAACCATCTCCCTGTGGATCGACCCGTGCTCAACCGGCTAGCTGCATAGCGACACCGTCTTGATTGCAGTTAACTTTAATTCTTTCAATCATGACCCCTCTCACGCGATACGGCATCAGACGATCCAGCTGGAGCGCAATATTTCTTTCACCAAGATGCCGATAGTAATTCTAAGTCGGCAGGTGAAGAAACTGAGGTCCGAGATCATACCGTCTACGGTACACGTAGTTAGATTTTAAATTCAGGGACTGAATTTCTTTAAGGGGGAATATTGTAACGTTCTGAAAAATCGTTTAGGTGAAATTTCCGATAATCGGTAAAATAACTGGTGTTTTCCGTAAAAACCAAAATATAATTATTTTTCAACATAAACTTAATTATACCTATTTTAGATATATAATGGCTAGTTTTGGTATTTATTTAGTCACTTATAAAATTTTAGTTTACTTAAATATTTTCCTTAATTAATTATTTTTAATATTATTTTAAGCTTTTACTAATACATTTAATTAGTGATAACTACAAATGAGAATGGGTTAATTATACAAATGTGAACCATGACAACTACTTAACAAGTTATAATATGTTCTCTTTTTCTCATTTTGTCTTCATGTTTCTAGAGAATTCTAAGATAGAGTTAATTGAGAAATTAAATTAGAATTGAAGTGAGGTGCATTAAATGAGGCTTGAAGGGTTGTATTAACCTAGAAATTTCTATACACTCACACACACCTTCATTCTTACCTCATGGCCGAGCCTGGTAGTGGCAGCCCCCTCTCTCTTCACCCATTTTTCCATCTCATTTCCCACTTCTAAAATTAATAGAAATGAAAGATTTGATGTTTGATGTGGGGGGTAAGGTTACCTCTCTCTCTCACTCACACACACCCCTCTCTCTCACTCACCCTCACTCTCTCCCCCTCAAAGTTTCGGCCAGCAGCCCCTCTCCCCCTTTTCTTCATCTTCTTCACTCAAAAACTCTTCAAAAAATCCATCAAAAATCAATACAAAATCCCACAAACTCTAAATCAAATCCTTACCCATTATTCCTTGGCCTAATCTACCATAGATCTTAGAGCAAGAGAGCAAATTGGGAGGCCAAGTTTGCATGTTTGATCTCATGTTGTGGAGGTATACTATTAACCCTATAGTTAAATTGTTGGTTATTGTTTTAAATCTAGCTTAATTAGGTATTTAATTATGGTTTTTATTTCAAGATTTAATTTTCAAGAAAAGGGTTTGAATTTAAGATAGGGTTTTTAATATTTGATTATGATTATAATGGGTAATTTAACATCTTAGGGAATGCAAAATCTAACCTAGTTGTTAAGTTTACAAATTGTTGCTCCTAAATTGTCCAAGTTATATAAATTGCAAACTGGATTTTAGGATTAATGAAAATATGTGAGATTAAAATCAAGTTAATATTTGTGTGGTTTAATTAAGCTATTATGTGATTATTGTGGCCACTAGTTTTATTGAACTATCTAGTTTTGGACTAAAATGGTAAATCAATGCTTACTAGGTTTTTGGAATAAATCGATTTTGATTAAGTATTAGGTTTTGATGATATACAACATATTTCATATAATATTTAGTGTGTTGTGAATGCACGATTGGTGCGTTTGGGTTTTAGGTTTGGTAGTTGCCACGTATAGCGACCCTAGTTGTGGTTTGTGGCATTGTCGCGAGCGTGTTTTGTGCACCAGGTGCGTGCACATCTAGTTAGTGCGCGTGGTTGATGTGTATCATTTGTGTCCGCGACTATTTATGTATCTATTCTCGTATTGACTTGTGCGCGTTTCTAGGATCGGGTGCAGAGGCGTCGGATGTGGCGTGGAAAAGTCAAGGCTGAGATTTGATCAGAGTAACCGAGACGTTCCAGTGAGTAGATTTAACATCTACGGAAAAATATCCCGTATGGCGTTAAGCGTTAGGGCTAGATATGATATTATAGCCGCATGTTATACGCATATGAGTTGATTGTGCATGAGCATTATTGCATACTATTACTTGTTGTGCCTTGACTTAGTACCTATTGGACACTGCACCATTACTGACGGTTCATGATGCACGAGTACTAAATTGTATGCTACACACACACCGTTGGTAATTGCCATGACACGCACAATATATACACATATATGGTATTGTATTCGTTATTGACCTTAAGACATTGATTCGTGTTCTATTGCGCATAAGAAATGTATCATGCATACATACCTACATGTGTACACACATACCTTGCTATAGCTACATATACACCTTTATATGTGTTGCACTGATTTTGGAGATGGTGGGAACCGCATGATACTATTTAAAAACGGGATTTATTTAAAAGAGCAGTTTTTCTCTTGATATGCTCATATTATTGTTCTATGTTGCATACATCATATTTCATGGATTTACGCATTAAGATACGGATTTCATGTGATTTATGGATTTGAGAACCATGAGGATATTTCAAGAAATTATGCAATCTTTTGAAAACCCGGTTTCTCTTGATATGATATTTCGATGCGTCCACCATGAGTTTTCTCGGTTCTGAGACTTGTGTTAGATACCCGATTCGAGGAGCGGTAGGCACCGTCTGCGGGTACATGATGGATCCGGTGAGGTACCCCGAGGCAAGAAGACTCATACAGAAAAGCGGTGAGCCCGGCGGAGGGAATACTACCTACCGGTGATAGTATAGAACCCGACGGATATCTGGAGGATACCGTTTGGGAGTTATGACATGAGATATATTGAGGGCCGATCTGGGTATGCGACGCCTAAAAGATGGGTATTTACGTGTCGTTGATGGACATGGGTTTTCATGATGTTTCAAGTGTCGATATTGGGCACTCAGGTTCCATGAGATTTACAGATATGAGGGCCGATCAGGGTGACGGCGCCTGAGGTATTGGGATTTAGGGTGTCGTTGTTGTACACCGGGATTTTCCACGATGATGATGTTATGTTTTATCCCATACTCAGTATTTATTTGATATGCATTGTTTCATGTGTTTGTAGTACCTGATAGAGTACCTTGATCATGATTGTTGCATATACATATTGCCATATTTATGCTATCAGATTACATGTTGTAGATTATCGCTGTTCGTGCATACCTGCGATTATCTGTATGATGTTACTTACTATTCACGAGTTGGCAACTCACCCCCGTTGTGCCACAGCGTTTTGCAGGCTTAACCCTCAGAGTAGTCGCGGCGGGTCTTCTTATTGCATCTTTTTCAGCGGATACCGCTACAGTTGGCTGTGAGCCTTTTTGCTGTAGGTGGGTTGCGGTTATCCGATTATATCTATTGTATCTCTTATTGTATCTAGTACACTCCATCTACCACTTTCATGTATTGACTTAGAGACGAGTTGTGGGGACGATATTGTATTATATGTGACTCTGGGTGTCGTGCTCGTGGGAGCCGACCTTTTATTATGTAGTTTTACCTCTTTACACTGTTTTTCATTTATATTGTCTATTTCTTCACTATGGCGTCGTATATATGCTTATGTGGTTGTTTCCGCTTTTGGGCATGATTTTCTCCCGTTGGGGGATATTTTATTTATATTTTATGTTTTTACCCGTTTCAGGGCTAGTTTTTACAAAGGAGGTGCTGCCAAAATTTTTAAGAAAATAAACTTAAGTTTAAAGATTTTTACTTGAGATTTCCAAATGTTTTTATCACTTACTTCTTTTTATGGTTTAGATTTCTGGGTTTTTCGGCTTACTTAAATTGCGTTACGCCTGTTGACGTCACGTGGTTTAAGTGCCGGTCACATGCCTAAATTTAGGTCGTGACGGTTTGGTTCTTCTTGCATACGTAGGCCGTAGGTTTTAACCTATTTGTGATTCGTGTGCCATTTTGGTTTCCGTACGCGATTTCTGTTTACGATGCTATGTGTTTATATATGTAGGCACCTTCATGTGGACTTCAGATAATAAGGAAGAGCTTGGCGACATCGACTTCGGTAAGCGAGGATCAAGGTGAGTAAATGTATATCCACGGGGGAAGTCGGGTGGATGGCGTATAGCACCCCCGCAGTTTCGTACTGTAGCATGCGAATATGTTATATATAAAAATATGTGTATTGTGAGATGCGAATAATTAGCAAGAAAGGCTTTGGGAGATCAGGAGTTAGTTTTAGCGTAATTAGAAGATAGTGCTTTTAGTTTAGTTTCTTAGTTGCGAAACCCTAGAGTAAAAGTTGATACATACACACACGCACACACGTGACATGATTATGGGTGTATATGTATATATATGTGTGTGTGTGTGTGGATGTGTTGGTACATATATATATACACATATACGTATACAGGGGTGATGAGGATAGTATATGATACCTGGAGGTGAGTCAATATGATCGGGCATGATGCCGTGAGATTGTGATATGTGATTGGGTCGTGATATGATATACGATATGATATTATAGTGGATCGTTGGACGATGTGTTTTTATACACACGAGGATATATTTTTGATGATATTGGTATGTTCTAGACTTTAGAACGGTACCCCTAATTTAGGATATTATGATGATGATATCATATGAATAATGAGGTATATGTGATATTTGACCCGTACCCCGATTTCCGGGATGTCGTACGATGGATTTTACCGTACGAGGTATAAATATGATGATTGATCTGCACGCTTGATTCGAGGATGTCGTATTATATATTTTACCGTACGTGACGCTATTGAGGCGGGATCGCCGACTACTAGATATATCGACTCGGACTTTAGGTGGATTTTCTTACCCTTTCAACTAGTTCTTTAGTTTGGTCTTTAGTTGATTAGGAAGAGGTAGGACCAGGCTCGAGTCATATTTATTTTCAGGAACTAACGAATCGTGAGTATTTTTAAAGGACAACCCGAGGGATATTACAGATTTTTCAAAGGACGTACATTTTCTTAAAAACACTGTAGCCCCTATTTTCTAAAAACCACGATTCATGCTATTTCAAATGCCAAAACTGTATGACTCGTATATATAAATGTATATTCTTATATGTTGCGGTTACTACATCTTTTTCCGTATATTCATGTTGTTCATATCGCATTGCATACTTATACTTGTGTTTTCTTTTGTTATTATTAACCCATGTTGTCAGGACACCAGCACCATTACCGATGATGCGTATGCTCCACGTACACTTGCTTTCCGGCTCACACATATCATCGGTGATTTCCATGCCAAGTACACATTAGAAAACATTACTTCATTGGTATAAATTGCTAGCTGGTAGTTGCAACATAGTACTAGTACGATTGCTTTCATATGCTAGTTTAGTTATTGCATTCCTTGCTTGATACCCGGTGCATTCATATATTCATTTGTCATGCAGTATTATGGGGCTTTATGCCGGTAATTCACTGTTTATTTACTCTCGAATTTGGGATTTCGGATTTTCCTGAGATTTCTGGATTTGGAGAAACCGCAAGGATTTTATAAACTCATTACCATTTCTAAAGATAGAAATTTGTGGTTTTCTCGTGATATGATGTAAGAGGTGTCCACCATGAGTTTTCTCGGTTCTTGAGCGGTATCATACACCCGATTCGAGGAGGAGGATGGACCGTCTACGGGTGCATGGCGGACCCGATGCGATACCCCGGGACAAGATGGTCGCAGATGATGGCGTTGAGCCCGGCAGGGGAGCACTACCAACCGGTTATTTGTGACGCGGTGGATATCCGGTGGATACTGACGTAGTCTTGAGATTTGATGATATGGGCCAGTCCGGATTGCCGGAGCCCGAGATATTGAGATATTGAGATATTGAGACATTGAGACATTGAGACATTGAGATATTGGGATATATATTTTGTGTCGATGCTTGACACAGATTCTCTGTTGATTTCATTGATAATACTTCGGTTTTTATACAAATATCTCACTGAGATAAGAAAACAGTTTTCTCGTATAAGATGTATTTTGCTTTCATTCTTAATACATTCGGACATCATATATATGACATGTTGCTGCCTGAGGCACTGATACGAGCACTTGGTATTATACTTATGTTTAGATGATTACCATTACCACTTAGATGTTTCAGGGTATATTATGAGGATATTACTGTATGACCTAGGAGATAGTCATACTTTCGATTTCTGCTCGGTGATGTTTTCTACTCACGAGTTGGCAATTCACCCTCGTTGTGCCACAGTTTCTTGCAGGTTTGGTCGTACAGGTTTTCTTGGCGGCTTGCTGGCACACTGCTTCCTTCCGGTTGATTGCTTTAGTAGGTGGGTTCACTTGCATCGTGACCACCGTTGTACCTTTATTTATTTCAGTTTTATCTAGTAAACTCCATCAACCAGACTTGTATATTTGATACACTTAGAAAACCAGTTGTATATTCTTTCGACCTTAGAGTTGCGTGTTTGTATTATTATGGTTCTTCTCTGGTTTTCTTGACCATGTTGGTTTCTTTCTGAGTTTTGACCCTCGCCTTCGGCGTTGTATATTATACTGCTTGCATGGTTGTTTCCGCCAATTGGCGTAGGGCTAGCTCCCGCTTGGGGATGCCTTTATTCATTACTTATGTATATTCCTGTTTGTACCTGTTTGGGGTCAGTATTTACAAAGGAAACTCTGCCGAAATTTTTGGAAAAGGCTTGATGTTTTAAAAATGCTTACTACGACTTTCAAAGTGAATTTATATGTTAACTTTTAAATAAGTTTTTCCTTCACTCTCTTTTTAAATGATTTAGATTTCTGGGCTTTTGGCTTACTTGAATTAGGTGGGGTCCTATAGACTTCACATAATTCAAGTTCCAGTCACGTGCCATTTCGGGTCGTGACAGTGATATTTGAAAATCGAAATATTAAGACATATCTTACCGACTGAGCATGGTAAACTCAGCATCATACACATCCACGGATTTGATCCACATCGAACCCTATTGTAGGTGGATGAACTGCTGTTCTATGTCGAATCTGGCTATCTCAGGAAAATACTTCGCGTCGAACATATCGCGAAAGGTCTTCCATTCGATTGGTTGGGTAAGACGGATCTCTTCCGACTTCTACCAAACTCGGGCATTGTCAGTGAGCTGCAGCTTCGCAACTCGTACCCAAGCGAGCTCTGGCACTTGTGTTGCTGCCAGGTCATCCTCAATGCTCTAAGCCCATTCTTCTGCTTCCAGAGGTCTCTCTTTTCCCGAAAATTTCTTGGGGTGTAAAACTCGGAATTGCTTTACCCCTGGGGCTTCCGCTTCGGGTCGGTTCATCAATATAGCAGTCTACTGCTGATGTCCTTCCAGGAGGCTTCGGATCGCCTCAAGCAAGACCGTCTGCTCATTGATTGGAGCAGCTACGGTAGGAGTAAGCGGTAGAGGTGGGGGTGTGTTGTTGACATTAGTGCTGGTGTTGTTCGGGGAATCCATAACCTTGAATGAAAAATAGGGTTAGGATAGATTCAAGGAATATGTAATGTAAAGAATGATTTCAGTTGTTGTTTCTTGTGTTATATTGCTTAGGATATCCACGCTGAACTGACCTGCATGGGCCGCCAACAAAACTTGTCACGCCTTGCTTCCTAGTGTACTACGTATTTACTCAGAAGTAAACATGCTAAACGTATCTAAGCAAATAAGTACACAAGAGACAAGATGTAAATGAACAACAACTTTATTTATTAATATTCTTTTACAATACAACTGAAAAGTAAATACATGGAATGAAAGCAATGCCTAAACAATGGCATAACAGAAATGAAAATATGTATAAGTATCTAAAGCTCCGAGTCAAAAGCTAACTTCTCCAAGTCCTCGGTATTGGGCTCGATCTCTAGAAGGTCCGATCCACCTGACAACATTCCAAAGAAAGAAGAGAAGGAATGTCATCAGTGAACAATCGCTCGGTAAGTCCCAAAAATGAGCAGAGATAGAATAGGCAGAAGGAGAATATAACTATTTAATACTTTATTATAATGTTAACACAGTTGTTTGTAACTTGGTACAGAAAATGCCAGTGTATACGAGAGGAGTCCCACTATTCCGGAGACTAAGCTATACGGAGCACAAGGAACCGTTCAGCCATGGTAAAACGGCAATGGATATTCAGGTTATGTGTATTATGGTTACAGTCTTGTGCCACTTTTAACACCTTCCGTACCAATCTACCCCTTTATAAACCCGGTGATGTCTTTTGTATCGATTGAATTGTTTTGTTATATAGATGGATGACTTGCTGAAACCATGATATTAGTAAATGGAACGGATATAATGGATGGACATGTAGACGGAGTATATCCATGGTTTGGTTCGGTCAATATAGATTGATATAGATTGAATAGACGGATTCTTGTTAAATTGTAGTTTTATACTTGAAGCATATTCAAGTCAGATTGAGACTCAGTCTGAGTCAAACACTTTGAAAAGAAATTGAAATCCTGAGTTAGTTTTGATGTTATCGGTAACTGCTGCATATGAACGGCAGGATTTGTGTCTTTTTCCAAGACAATTACCGTATTGCTAACACCGTTTGTTAGCTTGTCTACCTTAGATAGGTAAGCACCCATATTCTACGGCTCCCTGAAGTTCAAGAGAACTGGTCCTGCTTAAACCTTTATTTACTAGAGTCCTTATTGTAATTTATATAACTTGAGGGGGTTTTATGTAAAATTAGTTTTGGTATAATTTCAAAATACACCTAAAGTATTTAATTATCGTCTTTAGGGTTTTCATAAATGTATATTTTATAAAGGTGAAATTTCTAGTGAGTAGAACCTAGTTTTCACAGTATATGGTATTTTATTGAAATATTGGAATTGTATTGTAATGAAATGATGCTTTCATGTAATTGTGATTCCTTTTATTTAGAAAACATAGAATATTTGTATAATATAATTAAAATAGATCTTTTTATAATACTCATATATATGTGTGTGTGTGTGTGTGTATTTATATAACAATAAATTTGATTTATTTTCTAGAAATCTCACTTTCTTAAAAATAGTATTAGAAATTCCATCGAAATTCGAATGCTCCTTGCGGAGGTCTGAATTCCGCCCTACTAGATCCGAGGACGTGTGATAATCTGCACCATCCCGATCGGATTTCCCCAAAAGTGGGTTGTAAGGACACAATCGTAAAGAATTTGATAATACTTTTCTTAAAGAAAATGGTTTTGCAAGTTTGATGGTATTTATTTGAAATGTCGTATTATCCCATAACTATGTTCCCAAAATTTCATCGTGCTATGTCAAAAATGTGTGTTGTGAGAAGGTTGGTTATTATCTCGTGAGCTATCTAAAGGTAAAACAAGTATTATGTTGTTTTATGTCGGAAATTAAAGCATATGGTATTTTACTGTAAAACTACGATAAAATTTTCATAAATGATTCATTTGAGGTGAAACTTGTTTTAATGGGTTTGTTATTATTTGTTAATCAATATATGAGAGTATTGAATTTTATTGTTTTAAGAAAAATGGAATTTTAAGGAAAAACCGAATCGGAAGTCGGATTAACTCCACTTCCGTCGGGTTTTAGAATTTGAAAGTTTTAGAATAGAAAATAAGAGGGGGAGAAGGGACTTACTAGGTATTGAACAAGAGAAGGGAGAAGGGGAGTTAAGGTAGGTTTCAGGGCGTCGTTTCGTCGCCGGAATCTCCTTGGAAATTCGTCGAAACTTCGCCCTTCGCTAACTCCACTTGCACACTAAAAAGACTTGAGAATTTTTGAGAGTTTTGATAGGGAATTTCTGAGTGAGGATGTGTGAATTGGGGTGTGGTATTTAAAGGAAAAATTAGGGTTTTAGAGAATTAAAGAATGAATTAAAATTTGCATTGCAAGGCTTACCAATGAGCTACAAGTTATTTCTTTCTGATGAGATTAAAGAATGCATTAAAATTAGATAATGTGGCTGATGGGATTTGAACTCGGTGTTAGTGTATATGCCATAGAGGCCATTACTGTATCATACTAGTTTGTATATTACTTAATGGAAGCTTGGGATATTCACCTTTGTATAGACAATCTTGCTCAAAATAGTAGTATGGTACTTGGTTTGTCTCTATTTCAATGTGTGTACATGTGTTTCCTTTAACATATCGCCTATACACATTAGTGGAGCCCTTAGGATCTTTGCTTGATTACCAGCGTTGTGATGGCAGTCACACTCGTGGGGGCTGGGTAATCCACAAGCACGTCCTTATGCAGGTCCCTAGTCGTAGGACTATCGAGACAGGGCATCGATACTCCGGAGTAGACTAGCGTATGCGCTTCTCATCCCAGCAGGGGAGACGGTCTGTCCCACAGCCATCAGTACGTCATACTTGAGATAGTATATGGGTGCTCGTTAGGTTATGAGTACACTAGACAGGACTCGTCGGGAACTGATTGGTTGGTACTATACCTATCGTCAGTTATCAGTTCCCAGGTGACATGAGTACAGCTTAGTCCGCTGACTTGACACTGTCATTTCGCCTCGAGTGTGTTCCCGCTGTACTTTGATTACTACCCTACCACGGCTCAAAGGAGTCGTGAAAACAGGTAGTAGTTGGGTGCAGTCCCGAAGCACTTGAAGGCAGTAACGGTTAGACAGGATTCGTCTCTCCCGGTATTGGGAGTTGATATCGCGCTGTGTCAAGGAGAGCCATTACACACAGTCGTCCCTGGCCAGGGCAAGCGAGATATACTGGTAGGTTTCCAGTGTTATCTCAGGGTGTTCTGGGCTACACTCCGACACGACTTGTACCGCTATTAGGGGACTGACGTTTACCGCCCCCTAGGCCCGTCATGCGATATTCTCAGACGAACAGACTGGACTGTACGTAGATTGTCACATTCAGGCTCAGTAGGAGTTCGGATGAGTTCACCTTGTCAGCCTTCTTATCGGCATCTACCTGGAGGCTGTTACGCATAGCTAGTGCCGCTTGCGGTCTGTGGTTAAATCCAGCGTAGTGTCGAGTCTTTAGAGTCCCACACATAGAGCTATTCGCCTTTAGGCAAAAGAGTAGAGGTCGCATGGTTTTTGCGACAGGGTTCGGTCACATCCGTGCACTTGTGCACGTTTAGTGTCCGGGCAGTTATTACTAGCGGGCTTTGGGTTAAGCCAGATCCTAGTATACGTTTTGGGATTGGTTTTATCTCGTTTGTATTCGTGCTCCTCGGAACGCGGATGCGGGTGTGTATGCACGGTTGACAGAGACAGAGGCAGAAGATTCTCATTAGAGTTGTTGACTGTTGACTTTTGCTAAACCCTAATGAGAATAAGAAATATGATTAATGATAATATTAATTAAGTATTATTGTGCCATGGTTGGGTTAAAAGGTTGACTTTGTTGATTTGTTGACTTTGTTGATCGGTTGACTAGGTTGGACTTGTTGACCATCATCATGACAATGGCTATCATTTCTTGGCATTGATCTTTGCTTGCTTGTTTGTTCACAAATTGCATTTAATGCATGAAATGATATTGCCATTTGATATGATAACAACCATCACATAATACTCAATTATTATTATGGTTATGATTATTTTGTGTTATGAGAGCATGGGTGGAAAAAGGCTTGCTCATTCTATCATTCTCATTCTCTCTCATCCTCAAGCTCTCCCTCTTCCTCTTGCTCTCTCTCTAGCTTAAGGAAACTCCCTCTCATGAGTTGAGAACCATTTCCTTAGAGTTAAAACCCAAAATACTTCTCTACTCATCCTAGTATACAAGGTCTAGCAAACCAAGTGTTCTAATTTCCTCTAGTTTGAGGTTGAAGCCAAAGATAGAAGATTTCGGGTGGATCCATCTTCGGCGCAAGGAGACAATGAGGTGAGGCCGATCCGACTACCGAAAGGAGTTGAAGAGAAGGAGTTCAAGTTAAGGTATAACCCCCTAACCGAGTAGGTAAAACTCCTAGTTAGGTTGTTAGATAGTTGTTTAACAAAGATCCGTATTTTGAGTCCATGTTACCCACCGTAGAAAATCGTTTTTCACCATTTCCGCAACCCCAAAGAACCAGGGACGGGTAACGTGGACTTACAGTGGTATCAGAGTCTAGTTAAACACTATCTAACATGTTAGCAAAATAACTAGAAGTTCGATCGGAGAAAAAGTCACGAAACACGCCGGAAATGTATACTTTCTGCCGATTTTTTTTTCTGTTCAAGAAAATAATTAATCTTACACTAAAAATCGGCTCAGGCTTTTTAGAACACACCCAAGAAAAATAGTCCATCGACTCGGTCAAAGCGCCGCGGAAACGCGGCAGGAGCATGCTCCCGCCGCGGATCCGCTGCCGAGTTGACTCGGCCGTGGGCAATTTTTCCTGCAGTTTGTTCAGTGGGGTGTTTTGGGATTTTTACAATATGTTTTTTTAGCCCAGATTTTCCAGAAAGCAAAATTTGTTTTTGGGGTGGTTAAAAATCCGTATTTTGATCGAACTTCTAAAGACTTTAGCTAACGGGTTATATCTATGAGGTGATATATGTATTGAACGTCTGCTAATCGCTATACGTCAATTAGTGAGAGTTATACATATCTGTGATCTGTAATGTTGATGGTATGTGTATATGAATTCATTGGACTGTCACGGATGAATAGCCGGGGGTTGTGAGATGAGAGTTTTATTTGTCTTTCATTTCATGTAATATGTAAATTGATGTAATATTATTTGTTTGGCCGCACATCCGGGATGAGGTTGTAGCCGCCATTGTATAATTTCTTTTTACTGTTTTTACTCCTAGGATAGACCCAAGGAGGGATGCACAAACTACCGAGTACCTCGAAGTGCCGTGCGGCCTACTCACGTTGTTGAGGGAGGTTGCTTCACTTCGGGTATTTGGCGGGTAGTTTGCCGCACCCGTAGGGGTCTAGGGTGGGGTATTGGCTATTCACCGCGACCGTGTAATCCGCTTTTCGTTATAGGCTCGTACGGAATGCATATTTCTAGTATATCCAATGTGTTCATCTGTGATCTGGAATGACTATCATTGCTATATATCTATATATGATATCTATTTAGGCGTTGCTTATGTTTTGCATCCGCGCTAGTCCAGCCCCCGCTCTGTTGTTAGTTAAGTAACCTAACGGGTAATGACGGGGCCCCATAGCGAATGCGGATGGCATAAGCGTACGTCATATTTTCGTTATTTTCTGCAATGGTAGGATTAAATGATAGGACGCATTAAAATTAATGCAAGAAAATAAACCAAAGTTAAAGTCGTTGGAACAATTTCAAAAACCACTCGGTTTCTTTTCAAAAACAACTTTTAAACGTGGAGCTTAAGCCACTCCTTTTAAAAGCTATCAAGGTTCCTTCGATTATATCAAGTTCACTACGTTCACGGTTTCGCCAAAACCATTCGTAGCCCTCCGTCGTTTCGTATGAATATTCAATAGTATTCAAGCTATGTTTGTTGACCTTCGTCAAGGCATAGTGATTGGTAGCTGTTGGGTATTCATATGTAGCATAGATAGATGCGTTGGTTTGGGACAGTCGTATTACCTTGTTGACCTTCGTCAAGGGTATATACGGGTGGGTTCAAATTAACCTGGACAATGACGGGTAGAACTTGACATGTGACTTATGATTTGTTGACCTTCGTCAAGGTCATAAGAGCATGGAGCAAAAATCCACATCGGGAGTTTCTAAAGAAACTAAAACTTGCTAGCGCTGCATACCATTTGGAGTGTGATGATTCTGGTAGGATTCCTTCAGTTTTGTCATGCGATGATATTTGGATCCTGATCCTACTGTTAGTATATGCTACTCCTCGGGAACTTTCTCACTTAACGATCAATGCTATAAACCAAATAGGTGTCTAGAAAGGTGTTAGCGGGGCTACGCCCCCAGGGAAAAGAGCTTATTTAATTAAGGAACTTCGCGAAAGCGTTGGAAAACCTCCCTCGAAATACCGACACTGGCCTGGCTACGGTTAAGCAAGTATTGTACGGTGAGATTGATCCTGACTAATTCTTCCTTTTTGGTTTGAGGAGGGATTCGAGAAACAGTGGGAGCCATCCTGTTTAGATAAATTAAAAACCAATCTAAACTTGCAAGAGCATCATACTGAGTGTTTTCTTCTCTCTCTCTTAATTGCAGCGACCCAGTGACCACACATAGGTTGCATCTAGATAATAAAATGACTAAACATGACTGTTATGATTGGCAAAGGTCTGTCCAGATGTCCATTGCCCATGACAAGCTGGGACACCTCTTAACTAATCATACCCCTGCCGTCTCAGGTCCAATTTCCCCTGTCATGGATATTGACATCCGTATGACATCGGAAAAAGACTGTGCGAAAGCCAAGTGCCTCGTGTTAGCCGCAGTTGATGGTGCAAACCAGAGGCAGCACGAGAAGATGGACTTAGTTTCTATCTTCTCCATAACAAAGATTTATATGGAGAGCAATCTCGTATCGCAAGATATGAGACCTCGAACGAATTGCTTCAAGCGAGGTTGGCTGTCGGGTTATCTGTAGGGGGAAACGTCCTTACAGAGACCAGCTATTTTGAGCTCACGGACCTAAAGTCCACGTTGGATAACGGGTCAAATACTGACTTGATTCTACAGTCTCTTCCCTCTGCTTATACCCTGAAGGAAACCAGGGAAGTAGAAGGAAAGGGAAGGGCAAAAGTTTTGGGACTGGATGTAGTAAAGGAGGGACGTTCCTATTGTTACGGGAATGAACATTGGTAGAAGGATTGCAGGGCTAGAAAAGCCAGTAGCCAGGATTCGAAGCATGTTGTGGCTTCGGCTTCGGGTGTATTTGTATTAGAGAACTGTATGTCAGTTAACTCTACTTCCTGGGTATTAGATACCAGATCAGGATCTCACATCTGTAACTCGTTACAGGCTCTGAGAAACCGTAGGGTTATCAGGAAAGGTGATATGACTCTCAGGGTTGCTAACGGAATGAGCATGGACGCTGAATCCGTAGAGGAATATCATCTTGGACAGACAACTGGGCAGATATTGATTCTGCGAAACTGTTTGTATGTACCAGGTGCGACTTGTAATATCATATATGTATCCTTACTTTCTAAGGAAGGATATGATTTTACTTTTGTAAGCGATGTTGTCCACATTCACCTAAATCAAGTTATGATTGAGTCAGGTACATTAGAAAACGGGATATACGTATTAAATCAAGCTCAGATTTTCAGTGTCCAGAACACACTTAAAAGAAAGTCTCCGGAAACAAATCAGGCTTTCTTATGGTATTGTAGACTGGGTCACATTAATGAGACACGGTTAACAAAGTTACATAAAGAGGGATACTTGAATCCGTTTGAGTATCAGTCTTATGCCACTTGTGAATCTTGTCTCATGGGAACGATGACAAAGACTCCGTTCACTGGACACGGAGAAAGAGTAAGCGAGCTCTTGGGACTCATACACAGTAACGTGTGTGGTCCGATGTCTACACATGCGCGAAGTGGTTATTCATACTTCATTACTTTCACAGATGATTTCTCTAGATATGGACATGTCTTCTTAATGAAGCACAAATCCGAGGCCTTTGAGAAATTTTGGGAATACAAGAATGAAGTTGAAAAACAAACAGGCAAAAGTATAAAGACACTGAGATCTGATCGAGGTGGTGAATACTTGAGTGCCGAGTTTCTGGACTACTTAAAAGAGAATGGAATTCTCTCTCAGCGTACTCCTCCATACACACCACAACACAACGGTGTATCTGAAAGGCGGAATCGAACCCTATTGGATATGGTTCGTTCCATGATGAGTATGGCTGAGTTACCGCAATCTTTGTGGGGTTATGCACTAGAAACAGCTGCATATCTCTTGAACAAGGCTCCAACCAAGACTGTGCCTACCACCCCATATCAGATGTGGAGTGGGAAGAAACCCTGTCTTAAGTATCTTAAGACATGGGGATGTCCAGCTTTTATAAAGAAGCAGCATGCGGACAAGCTCGAGGCATGCTCAGTATTGTGTAAGTTTGTGGGATACCCAAAGAACTCCAAGGGGTATCTTTTCTATTCCGCAGAGGAACAAAAGGTTTTTGTTTCTCAGCATGCCCACTTCTTGGAAACTGATTTTTTTGGAAAATCAGATAAGTGGGAGCGAAATAGAACTGGAAGAAATTCCATAACCACAAGCTATTACTGAAAGCTTGGAAGAACCAGAAGTTTCAAGAGAACCGGACATTCCTGCACCGCTCCGCAGGAGTAGTAGGCAGTCTCATCCGCCCGAGAGATACTACGGTTTTCTCATAAACGGGGATAGAGACGATTGCATCATTGATAGTAATGAGCCTGCTAGCTTTCAGCAGGCCATTCAGAGTGCTGACTCAGTAAAATGGCTGGATGCAATGCGGACCGAAATGGAGTCCATGTACACCAACAAAGTATGGACTTTGGACATTGCTCTAGATGGGGTAAAACCAGTAGGATGCAAGTGGATCTTCAAGAAGAAGATTGGTGTAGATGGACAGGTTAAGACCTATAAGGCTAGACTTGTTGCAAAGGGTTTTCGTCAAAGACCTGGTTTAGACTATGACGAGACCTTTTCTCCAGTGGCTATGCTGAAATCCATTCGGATCCTTCTTTCCATCGCTGCCTTCCACGATTATGAGATTTGGCAGATGGACGTAAAGACCGCCTTTCTAAATGGAAATTTAGAGGAGTGTGTCTATATGGACCAGCCAGAGGGTTTCTTTCAGAGTGGGAGCAGCGGAAAGGTGTGCAAGTTGCTTAAGTCCATCTATGGACTAAAGCAGGCATTGCAGAGTTGGAACATCTGCTTTGATGAGACAGTCAAAGAATTTGGCTTTATCAAAAATCCAGATGAACCATGCATCTATAGTAGATTTGTAGCAAGAACTGTCGTATTCCTCATATTATACGTGGATGACATTCTTTTGATAGGAAATGACATTCATATGCTACAATCTGTCAAGGGGTTCTTGTCACACAGGTTCTCCATGAAAGACCTAGGTGATGCCACTTACATTCTGGGGATCCGGATCCATCGTGATAGATCCAGGAGGATGTTAGGACTTTCGCAGTCCAGGTACATCGACACCATACTGAAAAGATTCAGTATGGAAGATTCCAAGCGCGGTAATCTACCGGCTTGTCACGGGATCACCCTCTCCAAAGAGATATCTCCCAAGACTGATTTGGAAAGGGATCGCATGTCTATTATACCCTACGCTTCTGCGGTAGGCTCTATAATGTATGCGATGTTGTGTACTAGACCGGATGTAGCTTATGCACTGAGTGTGGTAAGCCGGTATCAGTCAAACCCTGGGGAGAAACACTGGATAGCGGTAAAGAACATTCTTAAGTACTTGAGAAGGACTAAGGGGATGTTGTTGGTGTATGGCGGAAAAGACCTCCAGATCGAGGCCTTTGCTGACTCCAGCTTCCAGAGTGACAAGGATGATTCCAAGTCCATGTCGGGTTTTGTCTTTACCCTCAATGGAGGGGCGGTGTGTTGGAAGAGTTCCAAACAGGAAACCGTTGCTGACTCGACAATGGAAGCGGAATATATCGCTACATCTAATGACGCAAAAGAAGCCATCTTGATGAGAAAGTTCTTGAAAGAACTTCAGGTGGTTCCGTCCATTGTTGATCCAATACCTCTGTATTGCGACAACAACGGGGCTATAGCTTTAGCGAAGGAACCCAGGTCCCATCAGAAATCCAGACACATCTTGAGGCAGTATCACCTGATCAGGGAGATCGTGGATCGCCAGGAGATCGAGGTTCAGAGGGTTGCTTCAAAAGATAACACTGCAGATCCATTCACGAAGGCCTTGCCCCAGACTCAGTTCAAGCGGCTGATCGAGATGATAGGTCTTCGATACGCCAGTACATGGCCTTAGTGCAAGTGGGAGATTGTTAGTGTATATACCCTAAAGGCCATTACTGTATAATTCTAGTTTGTATATTACTTAATGGAAGCTTGGGATATTACACCTTTTTATAGACAATCTTGCTCAAAATAGTAGTATGCTACTTGGTTTGTCTCTACTTCAATGTGTGTACATGTGTTTCTTTTAACATATCGCCTATACACATTAGTGCAGCCCTTAGGATCTTTGCTTGATTACCAGCGTTGTGATGGCAGTCACACTCGTGGGGGCTGGGTAATCTACAAGCACATCCTTATGCAGGTCCCTAGTCGTAGGACTATCGAGACAGGGCATCGATACTCCGGAGTAGACTAGCGTATGTGCTTCTCATCCCAGTAGGGGAGACGGTCTGTCCCACAGCCGTCAGTACGTCGTACTTGAGATAGTATGCGGGTACTCGTTAGGTTACGAGTACACTGGACAGGACTCGTCGGGAGCCGATTGGTTGGTACTATACCCATCGTCAGTCATCAGTTCCCAGGTGACATGAGTACAGCTTAGTCCGCTGACTTGACACTGTCACTTCGCCTCGAGTGTGTTCCTACTGTACTTTGATTACTACCCTACCACGGCTCAAAGGAGTCGTGCAAACAGGTAGTAGTTCGGTGCAGTCTCGAAGCACTTGAAGGCAGTGACGGTTAGACAGGATTCGTCTCTCCCGGTATTGGGAGTTGTTATCGCGCTGTGTCAAGAAGAGCCATTATACACAGTCGTCCCTGGCCAGGGCAAGCGAGATATACTGGTAGGTTTCCAGTGTTATCTCAGGGTGTTCTGGGATACACTCCGACACGACTTGTACCGCTATTAGGGGAATGGCGTTTACCGCCCCCTAGGCCCGCCATGCGATATTCTCAGACGAACAGACCGGACTGTATGCAGATTGTCACATTCAAGCTCAGTAGGAGTTCGGATGAGTTCACCTCGTCAGTCTTCTTATCGGCATCTACCTGGGGGCCGTTATGCACAGCTAGTGCCCCTTGCGGTCTGTGGTTAAACCCACTGCCAGCGTAGTGTCGAGTCTTTAGAGTCCCACACAGAGAGCTATTCTCATTTAGGCAAAAGAGCAGAGGTCACATGATTTTTGCGACAGGGTTCGGTCACATCCGTGCATTTGTGCACGTTTAGTATCCGGGCAGTTATTACTAGCAGGCTTTGTGTTAAGCCAGATCCTAGTATACGTTTTGGGATTGGTTTTATCTCGTTTGTATTCGTGTTCCTCGGAACGCGGATCCGGGTGTGTATGCACGGTTGACAGAGACAGAGGCAGAGGATTCTCATTAGGGTTGTTGACTGTTGATTTTTGCTAAACCCTAATGAGAATAAGAAATATGATTAATGATAATATTAATTAAGTATTATTGTGCCATGGTTGGGTTAAAAGGTTGACTTTGTTGACTTGTTGACTTTGTTGACCGGTTTACTAGGTTGGACTTGTTGACCATCATCATGACAATGGCTATCATTTCTTGGCATTGACCTTTGCTTGCTTGTTTGTTCACAAATTGCATTTAATGCATGAAATGATATTGCCATTTGATATGATAACAACCATCACATAATACTCAATTATTATTATTGGTTATGATTATTTTGTGTTATGAGAGCATGGGTGGAAAAAGGCTTGCTCATTCTATCATTCTCATTCTCTCTCATCTTCAAGCTCTCCCTCTTCCTCTTGCTCTCTCTCTCTCTAGCTTAAGAAAACTCCCTCTCATGAGTTGAGAACCATTTCCTTAGAGATAAAACCCGAAATACTTCTCTACCCATCCTAATATACAAGGTCTAGCAAACCAAGTGTTCTAGTTTCCTCTAGTTTGAGGTTGAAACCAAAGGTAGAAGCTTTCGGGTGGATCCATCTTCGGCGCAAGGAGACAACGAGGTGAAGCCGATCCGACTACCGCAAGGAGTTGAAGAGAAAGAGTTCAAGTTAAGGTATAACCCCCTAACCGAGTAGGTAAAACTCCTAGTTAGGTTGTTAGATAGTTGTTTGACAAAGATCCGTATTTTGAGTCCATATTACCCACCGTAGAAAATCGTTTTTCACCATTTCCGCAACCCCAAAGAACCGGAGACGGGTAACGTGGACTTACACTCGGGTGCTATGTCTCAGCAGAACAAGGTTTTACCAATGAGCTACAAGTTGTTTATTGCTGGTCAAAAGCAAATCAAATTCTTATAGTATACACAGGATTGCAAGTACCCCAATTGTACATTAACTTTTTAAACAATTTTCTGTACATTGAAATTGGAGTTGTTACACAAATTATCCCTAATTAACCCTAAATTAACCCAAATTAATCTAATTAACCATGACCATAACCCTGATCATCACCAACCATATTTTACCTAATTAATCCAAACCAATCCTAACCTTAATCATCACCCAAATCCTAACCCTAATTAAGCCTAACCTAAACCAAAATTAACCAAAATTAATCTAATTAACCATAACCATAATAATCACCAACCCTATTTTACCAAATTAACCAAAATTAACCCTAATCCAAATCATCACCCAAACCCTAACCCTAATTAACCCTGACCCAAACCAAAATCAACCCAAATTAATCTAATCAACCCTAACTCTAACCATCACCCAAACCCTAACCCAAACCAAAATTTACCCAAATTAATTTAATTAACCCTAACCATAATCATCACCATATAACCCAAATTAACCCCTAATTAAACCGGCCCTATAACCCTAATCCTAACCATAAAATCAACAACAATAACACCAAAACAACAAAATTATAAATTAAATTCCTAAATAATTTAAAGAAATAAAAAATATAATTAAGAAAAATTCAATTTCAAATTAAAGAAAATTACCTCGCTGCCGAAGACCGGCTGGCGGCGAAGAGCTCGAGGAGGTGGAGGCTAAGAACTCGACGAGGTGGACGAGACCGGAAAGATGGAGCCCGAAGAGGTGGCGGCGGCGACGAGGACCTCCATGTCGATCTGCGGTGACGAGGAACTTCACGACGAGCTCGATCGACGACGATGGAGAAGGAACTCGACGACGAGCATGATCGGCGACGAGGATCGGAAGTCGACGACAAGGGACGAGGATGTCGATGACGAGATCGGCGACGAGGGCACAAGAGAGATAAGGTTGGTGGGAGATTTTGGAGGATGCGAGGGTTTACTTAACTTTATTTTTTTTAAATAACTCTTTCTTTCCCCTACGATTCAATCTGTAGGGATTTCTTTTATGGCACCGTAGGACCAAATAAAGATATTACATTTTAATATTTTTTAATTTATTTATGTCTCTACGGTGGGCACCGTAGGGACATTGTTTGCCCCCATGGTTTACACCGTAGGGACAATAAAAAGATGTCCTTACGGATTCCTCTATTCATAGAGGCAACCCCTAATTGTAGTAGTGAATATTGCAAATTAGAGTTTCAATTGTGCCTAGAGCCTATTTTACAATCTTGCTTTGCACTTTTGTTTTTTTTGGGTGGTTATTTTCTAAAAATTACCCTAATGTTTCCTCTATTTTGCATTCATATACTTTACCGATTTTTTCGCTGTACTTAGACAGGGACGGATCCTTTAAGAGGTGAGGGTAGGTAACCGCCTCACCTGAAATTGGGAGTATTGTATTGATAATTATATGTCATAGGTTATCCATATATATATTGGTTAACATTTAATAAATATAATAATCGTTGAGCTTTGAACATGAGGTGAAGTGTCGTAGTGGTTGGTGGTTTTTTCTTAATTCAGAAGTATGAAAGATTGAAATGCTGGGTTCGCATTTTAGTATTCTAATTTATGGTTGCATTATTTTATTTTATATTTTATTATTGTACTTTTGCATAGACTTTGGACATATAGCCCATTAGACATACTTCGATTTTTTGTTTATAACTTCTTGTTTGACAATTATAATTATAAGTTATCTAACTATTTTAAGATAGTAAAACAAATATCATTTTAATATAAAATATGAACCGGGTTTCTATTTTACATTCTTTTTTTTGGTCTTTTGCATAGGATTTAGATTCGCAAATAGCCCTTTGGTTATTTCAGATTGTTTTCGGTAAAGTTTCCGCATTTAAAGTTTAAATTATCTAATTATGCTGATATAGTAAAACCAACACCATATTGTAATATTGTAATATAAGATATCTATATATATTTAGTGTACTTAAATTGTAATACTAGATTCTTGTTATCAATAATTAATCTTTATTCATTTTGCAATTTTATGTATGTTTCTAAATCCAAAAATCCTTGATTTAAATTATTCCCCACCTAAAGGTCCAGGATTATTCAAAATAATTGCTTAACCTACAACTTTGTTTTGCTAAAAAACAAACTTTTAAAAGCGTCCAGATAAAGAAGCCGATGTCTTATTTCAAAATTCTCATAAAAACAATATACGAAAAATGAAAGTGAAATGCAATTTAATTCGGGCACGTGTAAAATATTTCTGCTTAGTTGTGCCGTCATCAAATTTTGTTTTTTTTAACTTTTGTTGTAATTCAGATACACACAATTTATTTTTGGATAAATTATATGTATTTATTTTTGTGCATAAAGTTGTTACTATTCAGTCTAAATTGTGACATAATATCTACGGAATGCATTTCTATTTTGGTCAATCACCCGTGCATGGCATGGGCGGAGCCACTTGCTAGTTCATTTAAGCAGTTGTTGCAACTCCCCAATATATAACAAAAGATTTATTTAAATGGTAGGATAAACTAAAACTAATCATTAGTTAAAATATCCAACAGTCTGCCGTAGAAGGCATCCTGCCTGTTATTATATTGCAATAGTGCTTTGCACTTTCTATTTTTTTGGTTATTTGCTAAAAAATACCCTAGTGTTTCGTCTATTTTGCATTTATATACCTTGCTCATTTTTTCGCTGCACTTAGATACCCTAAAATACAAACCGTATGCATTTTGTTTAAAATCCTGATGGATTTAATGGTCAACTGAAAGGAGCAGAGTATTAACGGTTTGTACATTAAGGGATATAAGTGCAGCAAAAAAATCAATAAATTATATAAGTGCAATGTAGTTGAATCATTGGGTTATTATTTAGCAATTAACCCATTTTTTTTCCTTTCTTTTAATTACAATATCAGCATAGTAAGCAAATTCTTTTCACTTTTCCATATAATGTTTGTTAAGGATCCTATCAGAAACATGCAAAAAGTTTAAGAGCTAATTAAACATAGACATACAAGATATTTGTTTGCGTTGAAAATAAGAATTATTGAACTGTTGATAAATTGGAAGTTTGACACCATCAGCGAAAAGGGAGAAACTAAGATAACAACAAGCTTATCATTCTATGAACAATTTGGGTTGCATTTTGAAAAGTTACATCAATTGGGGACAAGTCAAAGTCTCCCCCTCAAATATCAACCTACACGAATATATACAGCCTGCTGATAACTATAGTTCTTGATTTGCATAGATATGTCTCAACAACAAGAACAACCAATGCACTGCATGAGCATCGACGGCTCCGGGAGTGAGCATGCTAGGGTTCCCCCAGCCGAAGACCCGGCCTCGAACTGGCTGAGCAACTCAAGAAGCACGCTCCTGGTCGTCGTCACCATCATCACCACCCTCTCCTTCCAAGTCGGTGTGAACCCCCCAGGGGGGTTCTGGCAGGATGACAATGCCGACCACAAGGCAGGGGATGCGATCATGATGAGCAAGCATCCGAAGAGGTACCTTGCCTTCTGTCTGTTTAGCTGGTCGTGCTTCTACAACTCTGTGGTGCTCATCATGTGTCTGCTGACCGGGATATCCCTGATGTCGCGTTGGTTCAGGGGGATCTTTGTGTTTTGCATCTCGAATCTAGTGTTCGTCTTTCTCGCATCCCAAACCAACGGTTCCCTTGTATGGGCATCCATAACATCGGGCTTTGTAATTCTTTGGGGAGCACGCATGGTGTACAAATCCGGAATTAACCAACCAAGCACAACCTAATTGCTTGGTGATGTACCAGGATGAGATCTAAAGTTGTGTGTGTATGTACTTGATCGGTGAGAGGATCCATCCAATTGCTAAGTAAAATAGTGTTTGATGTTTGTTTCGCATTGAATAAGCGCAATCAATCCATTGTTGTAAGGAAGAAGTGCATTAAAATTTTATTTTCACTGCCGTGCATCTACGTGAACAAGATTGTTTTATAATAATATTTATTTTCGGCTATAGTGTGCATCCTCACATTTGATTTCTTGTAGAACAGGACGACTGTCATGGAAAACAATGGGGTTTGATAGATCTTTTTTCATTGCGCCCACTTAATTCTTATTGGTTGTGACAGAAACAAAAACTGCATAGCCATTTTATTTTAAATTTATGCATTTGGGTCATCATTTTCTGTTGAGGGCAGGGGTCATTCTGTTTGATTAGTTAAACTTTATTAGTAATAAGTATGTGCAATTGCACCTGTTGTTTTCGTTGGAAAAATTGAAATTGGACAATTCAGTTTAAATTACTATGAGTTTGCTAAGCGAACGTTCCTCGGCTGGTTAGTTAGGTAAAGTAATGTACCTGCCAAAACCGTAGATTCCATATAGGCCATCTGGTTTGTGATTGTTTATAAGGAGACAAGATCACTAACCCGGTAGTGTACATGGAATCAACCGGGCTGGTAAGTAAACGGAAGATAGCTTGCCACTTGGCATGCTTGTGCTCTCTGATTGGAAGTTGATTCTAAGATAAATATGGAGATGCCAAAAGCGTGGGTCAGATTATTGGATCATTGCATGGTTGCCGGTCTAATATGTACGGGCATAAAAGACCTGAAGGTAAAGAAATTATTCGGTGCGCCGGCCATATACTCTTGATGATGAGAAAAATTGAATAGCTTTTACTGAAGATAAACACTTTGTTAATGAATTTCAACTAAATTGCTGCAAACACCCCATTTATTTTCCCCACTTAGCAGAAAACAATCCTCAAGGGGAATGCTTAAGCTGGCTTGAAATCTTACCATAATCTATCGAAGAGATGCTAATGCCAAACAAATGAGCCCATGATATTTCTTTTTTGGGTAGATTGTGGTAGGATTTCAAGCAGGGTAGGTAAAGTATTACTTTATCACTACTACAAATAAGGGTTGCCCCTACGGATTTATCTGTAGAGGCAAAAAAAATAACCTGTAGGTGCAAACGCCGTAGGTGCAAATTGAAGCCCTGAACTTGTCCCTACGGGCAAAATATTGTCCCTACGGAGTTCTGTGTAGGACCAGTTTCACCTACGGAGTAGGCCGTAGGGTAAAAAAAGTTATTTTATTTACGGTTTTTTTAATATATTAACTATACCTACGAAGATATCCGTAGGGCCAAGTACTATCCCCTACGGATATCTGCGTAGGTACTTATCCGTAGGGGCCTTTGTTTGCCCCTACGGACATATCCGTAGGGACACTCCCAACCCCCTGGTACTGAGATCAGGGGGGAAATATCAGTTACTGCTGATATTTTGCCCCTACGGTTTAATCCGTAGGGGCAATATGATTACCTACGGATTAATCCGTAGGTACATATTATCTGTATTTTTTTTTAAAAAGGTCTGCCTGATTTTTTCCCGCCCTGTGCACAATAATATATATATCAATAAAATATAAAATTAATAATCACACAACATATATCGCAGTATTCATAATCACATCTCACGCATATAATATACAAAAGAAACCCAAAAATTGAATATGATATAAATATAAACCAATATCAAATATCAATATCATTTCAAAATGTAGTACAATATGTATGATATAAATAAATACATGTTTCAAAAAATATGAATCAAAAAGCTACCCTAGCTCGGTCCAGCTCCACCTCTGATAAACGATAGAATCAAGCGCGCCTGCTCCTCGGTCAATAAACCATGCAATTCGGCGCGTGGGGGAGTCTGAGCTGCCTGTAGAGCTGGCGATGTGGTCTGCGCAGCCGCCGTCGAGGTAGTCGCTTGCGGAGCCGCGGCTGCGGGAGTCTGAGCGGGCGGTGGAACTATAGGAGCTGTCTGCGGAACCGCAGCCGATGTAGTGGCTTGCGGAGCCGCAGCCGAAGGAGATGCATGTGGAGGCTCGGCCGATGTACCCTGTCGCGTCTGGACCTAACGTGTGTAAGAAGCGTGTAAGAACTGTGTATTATTCGAATTCGTATCATTATCAAGTTATTTCGAAACCCCATTTGGATATCTAGTTTGGAAAACCGTTGTTTATTTTAATTACATATGTATGTATGATTAATCAAACGTAAGTCTAAAACCAAATAAGCTCAAGCTACGTACTAATTATGGATATGTTGATATCTATAATATGACATGATATATTATTATAAAGTAGTATACATACCAGCATCTCTTTCAACTCCTAAACGGTGGCCCTCAAGCTCTCCAGTTCCTGCTGGACACGTCGCTCACTGGAGACGGAGGAATTAACCGCCGGGGTGGAGTCCAACCTCATATGGGCCCTGCTAGGGCCCAGTCCCGGGCCTCTCTCCCAACCTCCGTGGTGCCCTCCGTGTGCGGCGTCCAGAACTGGGGTCAGCAGACTCGGATCGCTCTGTCCGGTAAAATCGATCCCCGAGGCCTCGTCCTGCTCAACCACCCGCTCCTACACCAACATTAAGCAGTAAAGTATAAGTATAAAATTTAAACTTAAACCTTCCAAAACTAAAATTTCAAATATGGGTAGAATAAATATTAACACTTACGCAATAATTGTTAGTGTATATGCCCTAGGGGCCATTATTGTATCATACTTGTATGTATATTACTTAATGGAAGCTTGGGATATTCACAGTTGTATATACAGTCTTGCTAAAAATGGTAGTATGCTACTTGGTTTGTGTCTACTTTAATATGTGCATATGTTTCTTATAACGTATCACTTATATATATTAGTAGAGCCCATAAGATCTTTGCTTGATTACCAGCGTTGTGATGGCAGTCACACTAGTGGGGGCTGGGTAGTCTGTAAGCAACATCCTATACAGGTCCCTGGTCGTTGGATTATCGAGATAGGGCATCGATATTCCGGAGTAGACTAAGTGTGTACGCTTCTCATCCCAGTTGGGGAGATGGTCTGTCCCACAACCATCAGTACGTCGTACTGGAGATAGTATACAGGTGCTCGTTAGGTTATGGGTACACCGGACAGGACTCGCAGGGGAACTGATTGGTTGGTATTATACCCATCGTCGGTTAACAGTTCCCAGGTGACATGAGTACAGCATAGTCCGCAGACTTGACACTGCTACTTCGTCTCGAGTGTGTCCCACTGTTCTTAGATTGCTACCCTACCACGGCTCAAAGGAGTCATGCAAACAGGTAGCAGTTGGGTGCAGTCCCGAGCACTTGGAGGCAGTGGCGGTTAGATAGGATTTGTCTCTCCCGGTATTGGGAGTTGATATCGCGCTGTGTCAGAGAGCCATTACGCAAAGTCCCTGGCCAGGGCAAGCGAGATATACTGGTAGGTTCCAGTAGCTTCTCAGGGTGTAATGGGTTTCGCTCCGACACGACTTATACAGCTATTAGGAGACTGACGCTTGCCGCCCCTAGGCTTGATATGCGATAGTCTTAGACGAACAGACCGGACTGTACGGAGATTGTCACATCAGGCTCAGTGGGAGTTCGGATGAGTTTACTCATCGGCCTTCTTATCGACATCTACCTGGGGACCGTTACGTACAGCTAGTGCCTCTTGCGTTCTGTGGTTAAACCCACTGCCAGCGTAGTGCTGAGTCTTTAGAGTCCCACACAGAGAGTTTCCCTACTCCAGGCGAAACGGTATAAAGGTCGTATGGTTTTACGACAAGGGTTCGGACGCATATGTGTTTAAACGCACGTACGACATTCAGACAGTTTTTACTAGTCGGCTTTGGTTTAAGCCAGATTCTAGTATCGAGTTATTGGATTTATACAGTCTAAAGTTTTTCAGTGTTTTCACGGATAGGAGGGGCGTTCTCGTAATTTCACGAGAAGCTTCTAGAATATGATGACTTGGGGGTTAAGGTGGCATATGCATTGAATGAGATTAGTGACTCATTTGTGTGATTCATCCATGTCATTAATACATCATAAATGCTTAATGACTCATGGAGATGAATCACTCATATGAGTAAATGAAAGATGATGATTAATCATTTTATTTTATATATTTTGATAAATCATTATGTTTCATATATTCATGATAGATTCATTATCTCATATCATTCTCTTGCTCACCTTCTCTCTCCTCAAGCTCTCTCTCTTCAAACCCTAATCCTCCCCTCTCATGTGTTGAGATCAAGGATTAGATAGGCTAATTAATCCATAACCCTTACTCTATATCATCTAGGTACTTTGATTAGCAACTAAAGAAACCTAGTTACCTCAAGTTTAGAGGCAAAACTTGGAGTAAAGCTCTCGGGTGGATCGTCTTTGACTCGAGGAGGCCGTTGAGGTGCCGATGTTCCAAGGAGCCTACGAGGAGTGGGGGACCGCGATGAAGACCCGAAGGACATGTAACGTGAGCTATAACTTCGAATCCGAGTAGTTAAACCTTTCGTAGTTTGTTAGTTATCGTTTAGCAAAGATTCTCGGTTAGTCGATGTTTATGCAAAGAAAAAGATCGTTTTTCATTTTTTCCGCCTCCCCGCAAGTCGTGGGGTGTTGTACATCGACTTACATTGGTATCAGAGCCTCGCTAAACAATAATTAACTAATTAGCAAAGTCGTTACAATTTCGAACGCAAAAATGAACCGATAAAGACATCGATATCACAAGTTTCTGTCGAATTTAAAACAGGCTCTAAAATTTTTTCAGGGAGCTGCAGAATAACAAGCATAGAAATATAAGAACACTGGTGAAAAATGGGTTTCTGAATCGGCCATACAGCCGCGGAGCCGCGGCCGATCCCACCGATCCGCCGGGGATCCGCGGCCGAGTTGGGGCCGATTCAACCCAGTTTGCTCCAGTGTCTCTTCTATGATATTTGTGTATTTTCTGGAATGTTTATTTTCTGCTAAGATTTCAGGTGCACAGAGAAGTTTTACTGTAGAATTTAAAGTGTTTGCTCGATCGAAATTGTACGAAGTTTGCTAATTTGATTATATCTTTGTTTGTATAATGTGTTCATAAACCTTTCCTAACTGCTAGTATGTCGGTTGGCAGGGGGTTGCACATTTCTGTAATGGATTTTATCTGTTTGTGTATATGAACTGTGTTGGACTGTTGTGATGTTTAGCCGGGGTTTAGAGATGGGTTATTATTTAATTCATTCGATGTAAATGTAATATGATGTAATATTCTTTTGCGGGGCACATCCTGGTTGCGGTTGTAGCCACCGTTGTATTATTTCATTTTACTGTTTTTGCTCTTAGGATTGACCCAAGGTGGGGTGAACAAACTACCGGGTACTTTGAAGTGTTTAGTGGCCTACTCACGTGTTGAGGGAGACCGCTTCACTTCGGGTACTTGGCAGGTAGTTTGCCGTACTCGTAGGGGTCTAGGGTGGGGTAATGGTTATTCATCACAACTGTGTAATCCGTCTTTTATTGCAGGCTCAAAGCAAATGCGGATTGCTAGTAAATCCAATAAAGTCCATCAGTGATTTGGAATGCTTATAATTGCGTCTGACGAATGTACAATATATATATATATATATATATATATATATATATATATATATATATAATAGCTATTAGACGTCTCACCCGCGCTATCCCAGCCCCCGCTCTGTCGTTAGTTAAGTAACCTAACGGGTGATGACGGGACCCCGTGGCGAATGCGGATGGCATAAGAGGACGTGGTATTTTTCGTTGTTTTCTGCAATGATAGAATAAATGATGGGACACATTATTATAATGCAAAGAAAATAAACCAAAGTTCAATCGTTGGAACAAATTTAAAAGAAACCACTCGGTTATTTTAAAAGATCAGAATTTTTAATTGCGGAGCTTTTAACCACTCCTTTTAAAAAGTATCAGGTTCCTTCGATTATATGAAGTTCACTACGTTCACGGTTTTGCCAAAACCATTCGTAGCCCTCCGTCATTTCATTTGGATATTCAGTAGTATTCAAGCTATGCATTTGACCAACGCCAGGGCATAGTGTTTGGTTGCTGCTGGGATATTTCATTTGCTGCATAGATAGATGTGTTAGTTTGGGACAGTCGTATTATCATTTGGCCAATGTCAGGGATATGTACGGATGGGTTCAAATTAACTAGGACAATGATGGGTAGAACTTGACATGTGACTTATGACATTTTGACCAACGCCAAGGTCATAAGAGTATGGGGCAAAAATCCATATCGGGAATTTCTAAAGAAACTGAAATTTGCAGAGAGATGCATACCATTTTGGAGTTTGATGAATGTTGGTAGGATTCCTTCAACATTATCATACGATGATATTTTGGATCCCGATCCTACTGTGAGTATATACTACTTATCAGGAGATTCGTCACTTAACGATCAATGCTATAAACCAAGTAGGTGCCTAGAAAGGTGTCAGCGGGGCTACGCCCCCAGAGAAAAGAGGTTATTGAATTAAGGAACTTCGCGAAAGCGTTGGAAAACCTCACTCGAAGTATCGACACTGGCCTGGCTGAACGGTTAAGCAAGTATTGTACGGTGAGAATAGTCCTGGCTAGTTCTTCCTTTTTGGTTTGAGGAGGGTTCGAGAAACAGTGGGAGCCATCCTGTTTAGATAAATTAAAAACCAATCTAAACTTGCAACAACATCATGCTAAAAGTGTTTTCTTCTCTCTCTCTCTTGCAGCCACCCTGTGACCATGACTAGGTTACATCTAGATAACAAATTGACTGAATCTAACTTATATGACCGGCAAAGGTCTGTCCAGATGTCCATTGCCTATAACAAGATGGACCACCCTATTACTACTCAAGATCCCGCCGTCCCAGGTCCAGTTTCCACTGTCGCAGATATGGATATCTATCAGACAAGGGAAAAGGATAAAGCGAAAGCCAAGTGCCTCGTGTTAGCTTCAGTTGATGGTGTATACCAGAAGCAGCACGAGAAGATGGACTTAGTTTCCATCTTTCTCCATAACAAAGATTTATATGGAGAGTAATCTTATATCGCAAGATATGAGACCTCAAACGAATTAATTCAAGCGAGGTTGGCTGACAGGTCATCTGTAGGGGACAACGACCTTACAATGACTAGCTATATTGATGAGCTCCAGGACCTGGAGATCGCGTTGGGAAACGAGTCGGTTACTGACTTGATTCTACAGTTTCTGCCTCTTACCCTGAAGGAAACCAGGGAAGTAGAAGGAAAGAGAAAGGCAAAAGTTTCGGGACTGGATATAGTAAAAGAGGGACGTTCCTATTGTTACAGGAATAAACATTGGCAGAATGATTGCAGGGCTAGCAAAGCCAGTAGCCCGGATTCGAAGCATGTTGTGGCTTCAGCCTCAAGTGTATTTGTTATTGAGAACTGTTTGTCAATTAACTCTACTTCCTGGGTACTAGATACCGGAGCAGGATCTCATATCTGTAATTCAATACATGCTTTGAGAAACCGTAGAGTTATAAAGGTAGGTGATTGGTCTCTCAGAGTTGCAAACGGAATGAGCGTGGACGCTGAATCCGTGGGAGAATATTTCCTAGGATTGACAAGTAGGCATATATTGATTCTACGTAACTGTTTATATGTACCTAGTATGACTTCTAATATCATATCAGTGTCCTCACTTTCGAGAGAGGGATATGATTTTACATTCGTAAGCGATGTAGTTAACATCCACCTAAATCAAGTTTTGATTGGGTCCGGTACATTAGATAACGGTATATACGTATTAAGTCAAGCTCAGGTTTTCAATGTCCAGAACACACTTAAAAGAAAGTTTCCAGAAATAAATCAGGCTTTCTTATGGCATTGTAGACTAGGTCACATCAATGAGAGAAGGTTGACTAAGTTACATAGAGAAGGATATTTGAATCCGTTCGAATATCAATCTTATGCTACTTGTGAATCTTGTCTCAAAGGAAAGATGACAAAAACTCCGTTCACTGGACATGGAGTAAGATCAAGTGAGCTCTTGGGACTCGTACACAGTGACGTGTGCGGTCCAATGTCTACACATGCGCGAGGTGGTTATTCCTACTTCATTACTTTTACAGATGATTTCTCTAGGTATGGATATGTCTTCTTAATGAAGCATAAATCCGAGGCTTTTGAGAAATTCCAAGAATACAAGAATGAAGTGGAAAAACAAACAGGCAAGAGTATAAGGACACTGAGATCTGATCGAGGTGGTGAATACTTAAGTGTCGAGTTCCTGGGTTACATAAAAGAGAATGGAATTCTCTCTCAGCTTACTCCTCCATACACACCACAACATAATGGTGTATCGGAAAGGAGGAATTGAATCCTATTGGATATGGTTCGTTCCATGATGAGTAACGCTGAGTTACCGCGATCATTCTGGGGATATGCACTAGAATCTGCGGCATATCTTCTGAACAGGGTTCCTACCAAGACAGTGCCTACCACCCCATATCAGATGTGGAGTGGGAAGATACTATATCTTCAGTATCTGAAGATTTGGGGATGTCCGGTTTTTGTAAAAAACAGTATGCGGACAAGCTCGAGGCACGATCAGTACAATGTAAGTTTGTGGGATATCCCAAGAACTCCAAGGGGTATCTGTTCTATAACGCAGAGGAACAAAAGGTTTTTGTTTCTCGTAATGCCCATTTTTTAGAACAGCAAGTTTTAGAAAAGGATACAAGTAGGAGCGAAATAGAACTGGAAGAAATTCCAGAACCACAAACTACAACTGAAAGTATGGTAGAACCAGTAGTTCAAGAAGAATTGGATATTCCCACACCTCTTCACAGGAGTAGTAGGCCGTCTCATCCGCCTGAGAGATACTACGGTTTTCTCATAGATGGGGATAGAGAGGATTGTGTCATTGATGAAGATGACCCTACTAGCTTCCAGCAAGCCATTCAGAGCGGTGACTCAGTAAAATGGCTGGATGCAATGCGGACCGAAATGGAGTCTATGTACACTAACAAAGTATGGACTTTGGAAATTGCTCCAGATGGGGTAAAACCCGTAGGATGCAAATGGATCTTCAGAAGGAAGATTGGTGTAGATGGACAGGTTGAAACCTATAAAGCTAGACTTGTTGCAAAAGGTTTCTGTCAAAGACCTGGTTTGGACTATGACGAAACCTTTTCTCCGGTAGTTATGCTAAAATCCATTAGGGTCCTTCTTGCTATTGCTGCCTTCCACGATTATGAAATCTGGCAAATGGACGTAAAGACGACCTTTCTAAATGGTAATTTGGAAGAGAGCGTCTATATGGATCAGCCAGAGGGATTCATTCAGAGTGGGAGCAGCGGTAAAGTATGCAAGTTTCTTAAGTCCATTTATGGACTAAAGCAAGCATCGCGGAGTTGGAACATCTGTTTTGATGATGCTGTCAAAGAATTTGACTTTATCAAAAATCCAGATGAACCTTGCATATACAGTAAGATTGTAGGGAGAGCTGTAATATTTCTCATTTTGTACATGGATGACATTCTCCTAATAGGAAATGATATTCCTATTTTACAGTCAGTCAAAAGATTCTTGTCACATAAATTCTCCATGAAAAACCTGGGTGATGCCACCTACATTTTGGGGATCCGGATCTATCGTGATAGATCAAAGAGGATGTTGGGACTTTCGCAGTCCAGGTACATAGACACCATAGTGAAGAGATTCAGTATGGATGATTCTAAGCGCGGTAACCTACCGGCTTGTCACGGAATCACCCTCTCCAAAGAGATGTCTCCCAAGACTGATTTGGAAAGGGATCGCATGTCGATTATACCCTACGCTTTTGCGGTAGGCTCTATACTGTATGTGATGTTATGTACCAGACCGGATGTAGCATACGCATTGAGCGTAGTAAGTCGGTATCAAGCAAACCCAGGGGAGAAGCACTGGATAGCCGTAAAGAACATTCTCAAGTACCTAAGGAGGACTAAGGAGATGTTCTTGATGTATGGCGGAAAAGACCTCCAGATTAAGGCCTTTGCCGACTCCGGCTTCCAGAGTGACAAGGATGACTCCAAATCCATGTCGGGTTATGTCTTTACCCTCAATGGAGGGGCGGTATGTTGGAAGAGTTCCAAACAGGAGACCGTTGCTGACTCAACGATGGAAGCGGAGTACATAGCTGCTTGCGATGCCACAAAAGAAGCTGTCTGGATGAAGAAGTTCCTCACAGAACTTCAGGTGGTTCCTACCAGTGCTGATCCAATACCTCTGTATTGTGACAACAATGGCGCTATAGCCTTAGCGAAGGAACCCAGGTCCCATCAGAAGTCCAGACACATCTTAAGGCGATATCACCTGATCAGGGAGATCGTAGATCGCCGGGAGATCGAGGTGAAAAGAGTAGGGACGGAGAATAACATTGTTGATCTATTCACGAAGGCCATTCCTCAGACGCAGTTCGAGAAGCTATTCGAGATGATAGGTCTACGATATGCCAGCTCATGGCCCTAGTGCAAGTGGGAGATTGTTAGTGTATATGCCCTAGGGGCCATTATTGTATCATACTTGTATGCATATTAGTTAATGGAAGCTTGAGATATTCACAGTTGTATATACAGTCTTGCTAAAAATGGTAGTATGCTACTTGGTTAGTGTCTACTTTAATATGTGCATATGTTTCTTATAACGTATCACTTATACATATTAGTAGAGCCCATAGGATCTTTGCTTGATTACCAGCGTTGTGATGGCAGTCACACTAGTGGGGGCTGGGTAGTCTGTAAGCAACATCCTATACAGGTCCCTGGTCGTTGTATTATCGAGATAGGGCATCGATATTCCGGAGTAGACTAAGTGTGTACGCTTCTCATCCCAGTTGGGGAGATGGTCTGTCCCACAACCATCAGTACGTCGTACTGGAGATAGTATACAGGTGCTCGTTAGGTTATGGGTACACCGGACAGGACTCGCAGGGGAACTGATTGGTTGGTATTATACCCATCGTCGGTTAACAGTTCCCAGGTGACATGAGTATAGCATAGTCCGCAGACTTGACACTGCTACTTCGTCTCGAGTGTGTCCCACTGTTCTTAGATTGCTACCCTACCACGGCTCAAAGGAGTCATGCAAACAGGTAGTAGTTGGGTGCAGTCCCGAGCACTTAGAGGCAGTGGCGGTTAGATAGGATTCGTCTCTCCCGGTATTAGGAGTTGATATCGCGCTGTGTCAGAGAGCCATTACGCAAAGTCCCTGGCCAGGGCAAGCGAGATATACTGGTAGGTTCCAGTAGCTTCTCAGGGTGTAATGGGCTTCGCTCCGACACGACTTATACAGCTATTAGGGGACTGACGCTTGCCGCCCCTAGGCTTGATATGCGATAGTCTTAGACGAACAGACCGGACTGTACGGAGATTGTCACATCAGGCTCAGTGGGAGTTCGGATGAGTTTACTCATCGGCCTTCTTATCGACATCTACCTGGGGACCGTTACGTACAGCTAGTGCCGCTTGCGGTCTGTGGTTAAACCCACTGCCAGCGTAGTGTCGAGTCTTCAGAGTCCCACACAGAGAGTTTCCCTACTCCAGGCGAAACGGTATAGAGGTCGTATGGTTTTACGACAAGGGTTCGGACGCATATGTGTTTTAACGCACGTACGACATTCGGACAGTTTTTACTAGTCGGCTTTGGTTTAAGCCAGATTCTAGTATCGGGTTATTGGATTTATACAGTCTAAAGTTTTTCCGTGTTTTCACGGATAGGATGGGCGTTCTCGTAATTTCACGAGAAGCTTCTAGAAGATGATGACTTGGGGGTTAAGGTGGCATATGCATTGAATGAGATTAGTGACTCATTTGTGTGATTCATCCATGTCATTAATGCATCATAAATGCTTAATGACTCATGGAGATGAATCACTCATATGAGTAAATGAAAGATGATGATTAATCATTTTATTTTATATATTTTGATAAATCATTATGTTTCATTTATTCATGATAGATTCATTATCTCATATCATTCTCTTGCTTACCTTCTCTCTCCTCAAGCTCTCTCTCTTCGAACCCTAATCATCCCCTCTCATGTGTTGAGATCAAGGATTAGATAGGCTAATTAATCCATAACCCTTACTCTATATCATCTAGGTACTTTGATTAGCAACTAAAGAAACCTAGTTACCTCAAGTTTAGAGGCAAAGCTTGGAGTAAAGCTCTCGGGTGGATCGTCTTTGACTCGAGGAGGCCGTTGAGGTGCCGATGTTCCAAGGAGCTTACGAGGAGTGGAGGACCGCGATGAAGACCCGAAGGACAAGTAACGTGAGGTATAACTTCGAATCCGAGTAGTTAAACCTTTTGTAGTTTGTTAGTTATCGTTTAGCAAAGATTCTCGGTTCGTCGATGTTTATGCAAAGAACAAGATCGTTTTTCATTTTTTCCGCCTCCCCGCAAGTCGTGGGGTATTGTACATCGACTTACAATACTCCTGGGTAGCGACGTCGGGATATCGAAGCTCGCCCGTGGCGGGATCTGTCGAGGTGCCGTGGACGGCAAGATATGCGGACAGCACGCTCGATGTACCACCTGACACCACGGTCCGAGCTGTCTGCAATATTAGAAAATAACTCTTAATATTAGAAATATTAGGAAATAACTCTTAATATTGCAGAATATCACAAAGGTCGGTCTATTGTCATTTATCGATAACTCCATGGCTCGAGTAATATTCCTCGAGCCACCTGTGTAAGTAGGGCGACCCCTCTTCGCTGACTTCCTGTTCTCTGTATTCTGAGCGGCCTGTTTCTGCACAACGCATTAACATTTAGTTTTCTAATTAAGGAACACAAAAAAATAAATTATATCCTAAACAATGAATTACATTTAAAATACATACCTGTTTGCGTTGGGAGTCGAAATATTCGCACAATAGAGGCCATGTCTCTACGTTGACTCTCGTAAACGCCGGAGTAGATAGGAGGGCCGCTCTATCTGCCTTGGGGGTCTCCATCCACAGGGAGTAGCAGTCGGCCTTCAGCTCATTCCTGTTGTATCGGACCTTAGCCTGCATGTTCTTCATCATGCCATTGTACAGAGCATGAAGGTCGAGCACCCTCCCCGGGTGATCAGGGTCGACTACAGGCTGAAAATCGTAATCCAACTGAAAATACAAAAAAAAAACATTGTTATTAGATTGCAAGTGTTAATAATAAATATATTGGATAGATCAAATGAAAATATATATTAATACGTACCCGAGCTTGATCAAAGAAGAGGACGAATGAGCGCTGGTGCTGCTCTCCCCACTCAACGTGAAGTGGATAGTTCTTCACGCGCCGGTTCTCATCCCCCATATACTGGTCGAACCTCTCGGCATGAGGACCAGTATAGCGATAGTCAAGGGTAAAAAAGATGGGGAATGCTGCTTCCCCCCTAGCTCTGTCAGGCCTCAGCCTATGGGACTGATTCGGGCCTCAAGTCCCCTTCTGGGGATGGGGAGGCCCTACGTTTGCATGAAATATCAAGACAATCAATATTAAGACAAAGTTGTATTAAAAAATCAAGGTTAAACGAAAATTGAAGTGTGATATATACCTCCGGTAACTATCGCACGAGCCTGGGCCCGGGCAGCAGCACGAGCGGGACGATAGTTCCTCCGGTGAGGAACAACCGGGGTCCCGGATGCGGACGCATTCCCTCCAACTAGAAAATAAGCATTGACGCTAAATTTCCATGAAGTTCATATTTATTCTATAGAGCATATGTAAAATGAATAAATATTTTATATTTATTCATACTAACCTGCAGACGATGCGGAGGGTATGGAAGCGGCAGGAGTGGCCCTGCGGAAGATGTGGACGCACCACCTATAATTAGACAATTAAAAATAGATTATATAAGTAATTGCAAAAAGAATGTGTAGATCAATAATATAACGTTCTAAATCAATTTGCATGCACTATAGGATATATAAACATACCCGCAGGTGCGGTGGTGTCACCTCCTACAGCTAGACAATAATAAAAATTGCTAAGTAAGAGCAAAAGAAATGTGTGTATTTATGATATAGCATTCTAAATCAATATACATGCACTATATGATATATAAACATTCCTAGAGGAGCGGGAGTGACCTCTGTCCCAGATGTGGACGCATCACCAACAACTAGACAATCAAACATTGACAATATAAGTAATTTTGACATAAACAGGCATGAATATCTGTAATATTACATTCAAAATGCATATGCGTGCAGTATACCTGGAGATGTGGCAAAATCCACACGGAAGGAGGCATCCGAAGGGGTCTCCGATCTGGGTGCAAGACCGGCCCTCTGAAGCTCCCTACGGAGCTCTCCGGGTGGCAGAACCGCTCTGCCTCTGCCGCGGCTGGAGCTTCTGCCGCCCCTCGCTGCTTCTGACATCGTCATCAAATCTAGATAAACGGTTCATGGACGCATTAGACAATCATTAAAAGTATTGACTATATATGTATAGAGCGTAAAATATGAAGTAATAATATAACATTACTGATAACATTTTTCGTTTCGTGGGCGCATTATACATATCTACTTGGATTTCATCGTCGATGTCATTTCTAACCCACGTAACTTCATGATCGGTCGAAGACAGCCCGTCCTTCGAAACAGACGGTCGGAGCACTTTAAGCCTTCTCTCTTCTTCGTCCTCATCGCTGTCCTCGAATTCTGGGACATAGTAGACATCTATGGGTTTCCATCGGCATACAACACTCCATCCCGGATGCTTCAAACACTGTGAGTAGTATACTTTGAACGCTTGGTTCGGAAAGATAAACGGATCTTCCTGACCGTAAAATCGAAGTGTGTTCATACTGGTCAATCCATATTCATCTTTCCAAGTCCCAAGATTGCTTCTCCACCTGTCCGTATCGGTTCGCGTATCGTACCAAGTACACTGGAATATATAAAAGGGTTCTGATCGTCCGGGATAGTGGATGCCGAGTATACAATTTAAGTACCCATAGTAAATCACACCGTCCGATCCTACCGTCACAATCCCACTATTCTGAGTGGTTCTAGATGTTTCTATGTCCTTAACTTCGAATTTGTATCCAAGGACACCAAATCCTTTGTAATATGCAACCTCCATACTAGGAAATTGAGCTAAACATCTTGAATCACTCTCAAATGATGCAGACAAGTTCGGATCGTGGATCTAACAAAACAAATTTTACGACAAATACATAACGATACAAGTTTAGATTAAAATTGATAGCAATAAAATGTTATTCGAATAACTTACATGATCTGTGATCCAATCACAAAAATTATCCTGATGATATTTTTCCAAACGTTCTTCGTTCCAATCAGGATTCCCCTCACGTACCTCGTTAAAATGAATTCTGTTTTCGATAAATAATTGTGACATTAATATTATATCATTTCATACACACACAAACACAGATATAACAATTAATCCAAAAAAACTTACTCTCTAATTTGTTCAAGACATGCGCAATTAAGCAAGACAAACCGGTATATCTTGTAGATAAACATAGTGTCTACCCTCTTATACTCGGCTTTACCATATGGCCCGTCTTAAATTCTTCGTGGTCGGTTAAGCCTTGTCTCAATGTTCTCGTCCAGATAGCGGGAACAAAATGTGGTTATTTCATCAAGAAGATAACCTTGCATGATAGAACCCTCTGGTCGATTTTTATTGCATATATACTTCTTAATAGTGTAGATGTACCTAATGAAAATATGTTGAATAAATAAATACGGGCATACAGGACAACAATAAATTTATAAATTGCGCGAAACGAAAAATTACACGTACCTCTCGACGGGATACATCCATCGATATTGTACCGGTCCGGCTAACTTCGCCTCAGTTGCAAGATGAACCGTCAAGTGTATTATGATATCGAAGAATGACGGTAGGAAAATACGCTCAAACTTGCAAAGAATCAACGCAATAGAATTTTCTAGTTTATCCAGCGTCACAACCTCCAGTGTTTTAGCACACAACTCCCTGAAAAAACAACATAGGTCGTTGATTACTAGACGAACCGAGTCGGGGAGAGAAGTCCTGAGGGCTAATGGAAGAAGGTGCTCCACGATAACATGGTGATCATGACTTTTCAGCCCATCGATCTTGCCCTTTACAATTTTTATTTTCTTGCTGAATGATCCTGAGAAACCTGTGGGGACTTTCAAATCATGCAATACCTGTAGGAATCTTTTCTTCTCCGGTTGTGACATATGATAAGCGGCATTGGGAAGTATAAACTTGCCCGGTTTACCCGCTACCGGTCTAGGGTGCAATCCACTTCTTATTCCCCACTCTTGTAGATCCATCTGACCATTCATGTTGTCTTTCGATTTCCCGTGTTTACAAAGAAGCAAGTTAAGTATGTGCTCTGATACTCCCTTCTCTATATGCATGACGTCCAGACAATGACGCACTGAATTTGTACACCAGTATGGAAGCTCGAAGAAAATGCTTAACTTGTTCCAATATGGTGGTTTGACCTGTTTCGTCGGATCTATCCCGAAGGTCACGTTATTGTAACCATCCCATTTAGCAGTCACGTCCTCTCCGGACAATGGGGATGGAGGTCCAAGAAGCTCCTGATGACCATCAAAGTGAACAGTGTCTAACCTATAGGGGTGGTCTGGAGGCAGGAAACGTCGATGGCCGCAATAACAAACCTTCCTGCTAAAATTCAAGAATTTCGATGTTGTGTGTTCATGGCAATGAGGACATGCTTTGTGACCATGTATGGACCAACCTGATAGCATTATATACGCAGGAAAGTCATTAATTGTCCACATTAAAGCCGCACGCAGTATGAAGGTTGTATTTGTGTTTGCATCATATGTCTCTACACCATCAATGAACAAAGATTTCAACTCCTCGATCAGAGGTCGGAGATAGACGTCGATATTGTTCCCCGGTGAGTTTGGTCCGTCGATAAGAAGAGTCATCATAAAGTATGATTGGTCCATAGCCAACCAAGGCGATAGATTATAAATTATCATTACAACGGGCCATGTGTTGTGACTTCCAGCCATATAGTTGAATGGGCAGAAGCCATCAGTAGCCAGTCCGAACCGGACATTGCGAGGATCTCTACTGAATATTGCGTGCCTCCTATCGAAATCCTTCCATGCCGGTGAATCTCTTGGATGGCTCATTTTTCCATCTTCACTTGGAGGAGCACGGTGATGCCAAATCATTGCCTCGGCTGTTTTCTTGCACCTGAATAGCCTATGTAGTCTCTGTGTTATGGGAAAGTATCGTGCTATCTTCACAGGTATATCAGGCTTCTTATCAGAATCTTTCGGCTTATACCTGGCCTCTCCGCATGTTGGACACTCTTTCAAATCTGAATTCTCTTTCCGGTACAACACAATTTTTAGGATATGCTTGAATCTTCTCGCACTTTAGACCCAAATCAGACATCATCTTCTGGGCTCCGTACCAGCAGTCGGGCACGTTATTTCCATGGGGTATAGAATCTTTCAAGAACGAAAGAAGCATTGTGAATGACTTGTTGCTCCATCCATTTAGGCACTTAATCTGGAAAAGTTGGACGAACCATGAGAGCGTGGAATACTTCGCATTCTCATAAATTGGTTTTCTAGCATCATTCATGAAATTTTCATATTTATCCGCACGTGGTCCTTGACCGGAAGGAATGTCATCTTCGGTACGAATAGATTCACCTAGGGCAGCCTCTACCATATCCTCCATTTCTTCTGATGGAAATAAATTACCGTCTTCTCCTTCTGCCGCATTACCGAATTCTTCTTCTTCTCCTGCCGCATTATCGTGTTCTCCTTCTTCTTCTGCCGCAGTACTGCATTCTTCTCCTTCCGCGTGATATTTCCAAGTTGTATAAAGTCTAGTAAACCCATGTTTTACAATATGAAGCTCTGCCAATTCTACCTTCTGCTAGTACTTATTGTCATATCTATCGCATGGACAGAGAATCTTCTCTATTATGATCTTATTATGTGCGCGTGCAAATTCAATGAAAGCAGCAACTCCTGCGACAAACTTAGGTTGCATACGTTGTTGCCAATCCACATACATCCAGTCCTTAACTCTGACGTACTCATGGGCCATGTTAGACTGTATAACATATAAATTGTAGGTTATGGTGACTATATTGAGAAATATAAGAACGGGATAGTTACTGACAATGGAGAAAATCCGTGTATATGCTTTGTGTGTGCGTTTGTCGTTGAAAAGAATAAATTATCGAACGTATGTTAACCGATAGACGGGGACTAAGTGGTGCTTTTAGTTTCATATATGAGTATCGATGAGAATATGAAGGTTTCATATTATCATATATTGGTTTTAACTTGTACATCTCGAATCACTCTCTAATTATGCGTTTGTTGTGTATTTTTGATGTATGTGTGTGTTCCGGCTGTCGGGGGTAGGCTTCTATACCATTAAGAATGTATAGAGCGAACACCCATTACTTGTGCTTTCAACCATTTCGAGTAAATTTCGGCAGCACCTCCCCGCTGTTCTCCGAGTACACTGTAATAGAATAGATAATCATTTCAAAGCTGTGAAACATCGTTGAAATGAACATCTAATCGATCTTTGTATACAGAGAACCAGCGGAAAGGTACCGACGAAATATCTCGAAACGGATGAAAACACAAGTGAATGAAGGCGTTTGTTTTATACATTCTTAACTTGTCCACACGGGACAAATCTATGGGTTACCATACGATTGAATTTTCTCATCGCGTAGACTATACGATGGTTGTTAGTATCGAGCTATACTATCCAATATTTAACAACCTTCGTATAGTTCTATGTCACGACGAGCATCGCACGTATGTTAACTGATGGACGGGGACTAAGTGGCACTTTTAGTTTCATATATGAGTATCGATGAGAATATGAAGGTTTCATATTATCATATATTGGTTTTAACTTGAACATCTCGAATCACTCTCTAATTATGCGTTTGTTGTGTATTCTTGTTGTATGTGTGTGTTCCGGCTGTCGGGGGTAGGCTTCTATCCCATTAAAATGTATAGAGCGAACACCCATCACTTGTGCTTTCAACCATTTCGAGTAAATTTCGGCAGCACCTCCCCGCTGTTCTCCGAGTACACTGTAATAGATAATCATTTCAAAGCTGTGAAACAACGTTGAAATGAACATCTAATCTATCTTTGTACACGGAGAACCAGCGGAAAGGTACCGACGAAATATCTCGAAATGGATGAAAACACAAGTGAATGAAGGCGTTTGCTTTATACATTCTTAACTTGTCCACACGGGACAAATCTATGGGTTACCAGACGATTCAATTTTCTCGTCGCGTAGACTATACGACGGTTGTTAGTATCGAGCTATACTGTCCGATATTTAACAACCTTCGTATAGTTCTATGTCACGACGAGCATCGCACGTATGTTAACCGATAGACGGGGACTAAGTGGCGCTTTTAGTTTCATATATGAGTATCGCTGAGAATATGAAGGTTTCATATTATCATATATTGGTTTTAACTTGAACATCTCGAATCACTTTCTAATTATGCATTTGTTGTGTATTCTTGTTGTATGTGTGTGTTCCGGCTGTCGGGGGTAGGCTTCTATCCCATTAAGAATGTATAGAGCGAACAGCCATCACTTGTGCTTTCAACCGTTTCGAGTAAATTTCGGCAGCACCTCCCCGCTGTTCTCCGAGTACACTGTAATAGAATAGATAATCATTTCAAAGCTATGAAACAACGTTGAAATAAACATCTAATCTATCTTTGTACATGGAGAACCAGCGAAAAGGTACCGACGAAATATCTCGAAACGGATGAAAACACAAGTGAATGAAGGCGTTTGCTTTATACATTCTTAACTTGTCCACACGGGACAAATCTATGGGTTACCATACGATTGAATTTTCTCGTCACGTAGACTATACGACGGTTGTTAGTATCGAGCTATACTGTCCGATATTTAACAACCTTCGTATAGTTCTATGTCACGACGAGAATCGCATGTATGTTAACCGATAGACGGGGACTAAGTGGCGCTTTTAGTTTAATATATGAGTATCGATGAGAATATGAAGGTTTCATATTATCATATATTGGTTTTAACTTGAACATCTCGAATCACTCTCTAATTATGCGTTTGTTGTGTATTCTTTTTGTATGTGTGTTGATTGAGAAGAAATTCTTGATGTGTAAATGTAAAAAGATATCAATTCAAATAGTCCCCGATTTCAGTGCCATTTTATTGATCGTAAAATTCGAGACTGAGTAAGTAAATCAATTCAAATGATTCCCGATAACGGTTTCATTTGATCGATAAAAGTCTCTTTGTGTCGGTAATTAGAAAATTGAATAAAGTTCACAATCAAAGAATTATATTTGACCGCAATCAATTACGGTGTCAGTTGTAGATCGTAAGCGAGTGCGGATCGTCCACAGGGATTGTGCGATTCGTTTCTGTATTTAATTGGTTTGAATTGAAAAGTTAATCAAAAAGAAAAGAAAACATGATTCAAGAATTTATCGATTGATTCAGGTGTCACGAGTTTAATCAAGAATTAAGAAACTGATAAACAAATCAAGAATCGGGTTTCGATGATATTTCCAACCAAAATGTCAAGAATCTAAACGAGGCTCGTAGGAATCGATCGGATATATAGACGTGATGTAATCTCAAGATTTCGTGTTCTTGTGCTTCGAAGGATTGATACTAGATCGACGATGATCGACGAGAGTTAGGGCTTTCTTGATGAAACTAGGGTTCATCATTTAACCCTTGTTCTTTCGTAGATATCATTCACATTCTAGCCTCTAGCAATTTCAAGAAACGATCGTAACTCCCCAATCTCGAGCGATATCAATCAAGAAAGCATCGCAACTAATTGGGTCGTCGATTCTTGAACTTGCTAGGGTTTACAAAACTCGTAGGATTCAAGAATCGATTTAAGATATATTACATCATCATTCTATTGATCGTCTCGACTCTTCGACGAGCGGAGTATTACTCAGACATCACAACAAGAATTACAACTAGAAATTTAGATTGAATCATGATGCAAGAATTAAATAAAACAAGATAAAAGAATATCACCTTTTATTTATATCAACAATTTGATTACAGTCGCTCAAGAACTACAAGAGGAAGAACTAAATTGTCGACTTGGCTTCGCTCGGCTTTGTGAGTCGCGGATCGTCTTGGACCACTTGCTCAATTGAAGATCGGCTCGGCTCATAAAAGGTTGCAAGGCTTCTTGCTTGATGGGGTACTCGGGATCTTGGATTTTGATTGGAATTAGGGTTAGGGTTTCACACAAGCCTTCTCACTAGACTTGTGAAAGAAGAAGATGGAGAAAAAGAGTGAATGGGTCTAAAATGAACTAATGGAGGGATTTTTCCATTCTTCTTTACAAGTGAGCCTAGGGTCTTATTTATAGAGCACCCAAACCCTAAGCCTTTGTGAAGTTCCCTCCAAAAGTTTGTTGAGGAACTTCTAGAAAGAGTTTGTTAGGCTTAGCTTAGGGTTTAAGCTAGGGTTTAGGGAGGAGTTTCTAGAATGATAGGCTAGTTTAGTGTTGATCCCAAAGCTTGCTGATCTGGCAGAAGTCTCTGGAGTCTTCTGGAATTTGTTGTGTCATTCTGAGCTGTAGACACTGATAGAAACATTGTGCACTAAAATTGAGAAGGTGACGTGGCAAGGCGGCCGCGGAACCGCGGCGCAAGCAGGCTCCGGCCGCGGTTCCGCGGCCATGTAGGAGGCTTGGAGCTTGTGTCTTCTTCTGTGGTCTTGGGCTAATATTTGGAGCTTTCTTTGATATGTTGATTTTTGTTTGCCCCTTTGGATTGATACCAGAACTGAAATCATTGAGTTGGCGTAATGTTTGATCGGTACCATATAAATTTTGGCCTTTCTGCTGGATTTTCCTGCATAGATCTCAAAACAAGTGTTGCGCAAATGTAGGAATGATGCGATGCCATGAAATGCGGTCAATTTCCTTTATAGTGTCGGCTTTATAGTCTAATACATGCAATCTGATATTTTGCGACAGTTTTGCTAATATGTGAAATATGAATGCCGAACACTTCTATATGTATGCAAATGATGAGGAAATTGCCGGCTAAAATATGCAATATTTTCGACTAATCAAATTCCCCCAAACTTAATTTCGATCGTCTCGAGCGAACTGTTTTATTAAAAAGAGAAGGAGAAAATAAAGAAAGAGAAAAAAAACTAACCAGCACACTTTCGTAGGCAACACGATTGCACTGAGCACTTGCAACAAGCCTTTAAACCTCTAGGTGTCCCTAGTAGGAGGAGTGTTGTCTCCTGAGGGTTTTCAGCGGATTGCACCCACAAAATCCAATAATGAAAGAAAGATCATGAATATTACATTTAAAGAAAAGAATTGTGAAAGAAAGACTTTGAAAATTAGGGTTTCCAACTAAGCTAGCTTTTCGGTTGTCATGAGCCCTATCTTAATGGTCATGAAAAAATGTTAGAAATCACGTCCTCCCTCAATAAAATATCGTCTTATTTTTCATTCCTATATTTCTTCCAAACATCGATCATATAACCCTGCGTGTGTGTAAAGACATCCCTACACCCGGAGAATTCAATTCAAGCTATCATACTCTTGCCCATCAGCCTCAGTACTTTTTAATTAATGAATATTTAGATGAGATTGCTCACACACTTTCATGCGACCGTTAATACTTCTTGAGGTACTAACCGACCGATTACTCATGTGCTTGCTTATTTGGTGTATTTTCCTGGTCTTGCACCACCTCAGGCATAGCAGTGACTTCCAGACCAGTTGGCCTTAGGGCACTAGGTGAAGAAGCACCCCCGCTATACATTTTTTATTGCCCTTGGTGATAACAAAACCAGTGTCCATTTTTCTCACCACTTTATATTTTTTATTCACTTTTTTTTTTATTTCCTTCATACTTTTGGCTTTAAGACAAGAGCATTTCAAGGTATCCTCTACTATCCCAGGCTTCAAGACGTGTGTAAGTGCGAATAGCAGGGTAGCAACATTCAAAATGTTTGGCTTCCAGAATAGAAACTATTTTTCAGACTTATTTTTATCCTCAGATTAGTGACGTCCTTCATCTTACTAACCCTTGGGACAACAGCTCATAACTACTTATTACTAGTTCGTATAAGAAAACTTCTAATTTTCTTAGTTTTCTTAAATTTTTCTAATCTTATGGATGTAATTGTTCACTATCTAAACTTTCATTATCTTATTTATATACAAAAAAAAATTGTAAATATTAAAATTATTTTTATACTTGAAATTTTTTTAAATTTTTATGGGTTTTGAAAATTTTTAAATTTTTATAGATTTTTAAAAGAAATGTTTTGTGCTTATGCAAATGATATGCAAATGATGCAAAAATAAGCACAAACCTCCCCCAAACTTGTTTTCAACAGTGTCCTCACTGTTGCAATCGCTAGATCTACAAAACCTGTAAGTCTGGGAGGAATTATTAGTGGGGAAAAATATATAAGTGAAGAACTTCTCCCAAACTTATCTTTTCACTCACCTCCATTCAAAAGATGATGCAATGATATACTGGACATGAAGGTGAGACGGAGGAATTTTAATCCAAATAAACTGGCTCTTGTAAGAACAAGAGCTCCTCCGTGGGGTCAGTGGAAAAATACGGCTTTAGTCCATTTACTTTGAAAAAGGTGTCGTTTTTAACATTTTCTACTTCTACTGCCCCGTGCGGGTATACATACCGCACAACAAAAGGTCCCTTCCATCGAGATTGATGCTTACCCGCGTGAAGGTATAATCGTGAATCATAAAGAAGGACTTGTTGACCAGGTGAAAATGTTTTCCTCAAAATGTTTTTATCGTGAAAAACTTTAGTCCTATTCTTTGTGATTACAGCGTTATCATAAGCTTCATCGCGGAGTTCGCTTAGCTCATTAAGTTGCAGCTTCCGAAAGTTGCAAGCAAGGTTTAAATCAAAATTTATTTCTTTAATATCCCACAATGCTTTATGTTCTATCTCGACGGGTAAATGACATACTTTTCCAAACACTATCCTATATGGAGACATCCCTAGGTCGGTCTTATATGCAGTTCGGAATGCCCAAAGAGCATCCGTCAGTTTGGTCGACCAGTCTTTTCTATTTTTAGCAACAGTTTTCTCCAGGATAAGTTTGATTTGTCTGTTTGAGATTTCAGCCTGCCCGCTTGTTTGGGGGTGATAGGGTGTAGAAAGTCGGTGGTTGATTGAGTATTTCCGCATCAGGGTCTCGAAAGATCTGTTGCAGAAATGTGTCCCATTATCGCTAATCATAGCGCGTGGGTGTCCAAATCGCGAAAAGATATTTTCTTTCAAGAACTTAATGACAACTTTCTTGTCATTAGTGCGACATGGAATGGCTTCTACCCACTTTGAGACATAATCAACCGCCAGCAATATGTACAGATTCCCAAAGGAGTTGGGAAAAGGACCCATAAAATCTATGCCCCAAACATCGAATATTTCAACAACCAGAATGGGTTGCTGAGGCATTTCATTCCCCTGGGAGATTCTACCCGTATACTGATATTGTGTACAGGTTTTGCAATGCTCAAATGCGTCCTTGAATAAAGTCGGCCAATAAAATCCACATTGCAAAACCTTCTCCGCTGTCTTTCTAGGACCAAAGTGACCCCCACAGGCCTGATCATGACAAAAAGAAAGAACACTCTTGAACTCTTCATTCGGGACACACCGGCGAATGATCTGACCAGGACAATATTTAAACAGATATGGCTCATCCCAGTAATAATGTTTTACTTGGGATAGAAAGCGGTATTTGTCCTGTTTTGACCAATCGCTGGGTATCAGTCCCGTGGCATGATAGTTCACAATATCCCTGAACCATGGTTCAGCGGATATGCTCAAGAGTTGCTCGTCAGGAAACGAGTCATTGATCGGCAGGGTCACAGGGGAAGAAGAGATGCGTGAAAGATGGTCAGCTACTACGTTTTGACATCCTTTCTTATCTTTGATAACAAGATCGAATTCTTGTAACAGAAGGATCCAACGTATTAGTCGACCTTTTGCATCTTTCTTCGCCAAAATATGTTTTAAAGCGGAATGGTTAGTGTACACAACTATAGGTGAGCCAATTAAGTAAGGCCTGAATTTTTCTAATGCAAATACAACCGCTAAGAGTTCTTTTTCTGTGGTTGTATAATTGATTTGCGCATCATTCAGAGTCTTACTTGCATAGTAAATCACGTGTGGCATCTTTTCGATGTGCTGTCCTAAGACTGCACCTACTGCAAAATCAGATGCGTCACACATCAGCTCAAAGGGGTAGCCCCAATTTGGTGATGATAACACGGGGGCTGAAGTGAGTGAGTGTTTAAGTGAGTCGAAAGCTGTCTCGCAATCCGAGTCAAAATGGAAGGTCGTATCCTTGGCCAAGAGAAGAGTTAAAGGTCTAGCAATTTTGCTAAAGTCCTTAATGAATCTCCTATAAAAGCCCGCATGGCCAAGGAAAGATCGAATATCTTTGACGCTTTTGGGATGAGGGAGGTTTTGAATGACATCTATCTTAGCTCTGTCAACCTCAATGCCTTTCTGTGAAATAACATGTCCAAGAACAATTCCTTCTTGGACTATAAAATGGCATTTTTCCCAGTTCAAAGTCAAGTTCTTCTCTTTGCAACGAGTAAGAACAGCGTCAAGATTCGCAAGGCAATCAGAAAAAGAGTCTCCAAAAATCGAGAAATCGTCCATAAAGATCTCCAGAAAATTCTCTACCATATCAGAGAATATCCCCATCATACACCGCTGAAAGGTAGCGGGAGCATTGCATAGCCCGAAGGGCATGCGACTGTAAGCAAAAGTACCAAAAGGACAAGTAAAAGTGGTTTTATCTTGATCCTTTTTGGCGATGGGGACCTGATTATAGCCTGAGTATCCGTCCATGAAACAATAATACTCTCGTCCCGCTAAGCGTTCCAGCATCTGATCAATGAATGGTAGAGGAAAATGGTATTTCCTCGTGGCAGCGTTGAGTTTTCTATAATCGATACATACACGCCACCCAGTTTGGGCGCGTGTCTGAATTAACTCATTCACCTCATTGGTTATAACTGTGATACGACATGTATAGGACTCACCCATTGGCTATCGGAGATGGGGTATATAATACCATTATCTAAGCATTTGACGATCTCTTTCATGGCTGCTTCCTTCATGACGGGATTCAACCGTCTCTGTGGTTCTCGGGTTGGTCTGGCATCATCCATCACATGTATATGATGTTCAACTATCAAGGGACTAATCCTTTTGATGTCTTCCATACTCCAACCAAACGCCTCTTTATTAGATCTCAATACCGATAAAAGTGCATTCTCTTGCTCTAATGCTAGAGAAGCGGATATTATAACCGGTAAAGTCTCCTTCTCACCTAAATAAGCATATTTCAGATGAGACGGTAAAATTTTGAGATCTAATTCAGGCGGAAAAATGATAGAAGGAGGGATCATTGAGTGATTTTTGGATTTACAAAGAAGCTCAGAGCCTGTGAAAGATACAGACTCAGGTGGAGAAAAGTCAGAAGTGCAGGACTCAAGTGTAGGTAAAGTGTCCTCACTAAGATCTTGTGTAAAGTCAAACAGAGATGTGGTAATGTCATCGAGATCAGTAAAGCAAAGTTCCTCAGCTCCACAACTATCGGGAGCGATCTCATGGACATAGCACACATCTAAAATATGAGCAGAGGGTTCTGATGGCTGACTTCCAACTTTGTAGATATTTAGTTCAATGGTCATATTTCCAAATGATAAGTTCATTGAACCATTTCTACAGTTTATAACAGCGTTGGAAGTGGCAAGGAAAGGACGACCTAGAATCACCGGAATTTGGCCCCGGGGGTTTGCTACAGGATGTGTGTCGAGCACAATGAAGTCTACAGGGAAAACAAATTCCCCGACCTTTATCAACACATCCTCTAATTCACCCTTTGGTTTGGTGATAGATCGGTCTGCCATCTGGAGAGTGCAGTGAGCAGGTTTCAGCTCTCCAATCCCTAATTGCTCATAGACAGAATAAGGGAGTAGGTTAACACTTGCGCCAAGGTCTAAAAGAGCACGATTTATGTTTTTACCCCCAGTAGAAATCGATATTGTAGGACATCCTGGGTCCTTTCGTTTCTTTGGTAGCTGGGGAATAAAAGCAGTGCTGATATTATTAGCCATAAAGACCTTCTTCGGCACTTGGGTCTTCCTCTTCCTAGTGCACAAGTCCTTAAGAATTTTCGCATAAGCGGGGACTTGTTGGATTGCATTTAGGAGAGGGATGTTGATGTTAACCTGTTTGAATATTTCTATAATTTCCTCCATATGAGGACTCGTTCTATTACCCCTTAACCGATTCGGGTAAGGAGCTTTCGCAATAAGCGCAGGGTCCATCATAGGAGAAGGAAGAGGGGGTAGACGAGGTCCCAAAAGAGGTGTGGGGACCGTCTGTGGAGAACTATAAGGATTGGGAGAAGGTGTCGAGCCTAATGGGAAGTGGAGAATAGGCTCGCGTGAAGATGGTGTGGTAGAAGAAGAAGGATCAGAAGGAGAAGTGTGTGTGTGTGGAAAGGTCTCAGCCGGGGTGTTGATATGATTTTCAGTATCATCAATACCTTCCCCGACATGATTGTTCAACACTCTTCCCGATCTCAACGTTGTGATGGCATTTACATTGTAATGCCCAGGATTCTGTAGGGGTTGAGAGGGAAGTTTCCCTTTTTCTTTCGCACTCATTTCGGCTTTTAGGCGTGCGATTTCAGCTTCCATCGATCTGATACTCTCAGCTTGGGACGCTGAGTTTTTCTTTATCTCACTGATGGAAGATCTAACCTCAGTCGAAACCTCTATGAAATTTAATAAAAGTGATTTCATGGTTTGAGTGAATTGAGAGAATTCGTCAGAACAGGACGACTGCATAGGATTAGACTGTGCAGGATTGTTGCCCTGGTTTTGGAAATTTTGTGACTGATAGGGGTGCTGAGTGAGTTGAAGGGGTTGCTGTTGTGGTGGAGGAAGAGCCCTTTGAAAATTATTCGTGTTTGGAACCGTGTTTTGAGATTGGTTTTGGTTCCAAGCGAAATCTGGGTGATTCCTCCAACCCTAATTGTACGTGGAAGAATATGGATCGTTTCGAGGTCTTTGAAATGCGGCATTAGAATGCTCATGACCTTGAAACGCAGAGTTTAATGGATATTCTTCCATTAAATGAGACGGATCAGAACAGCACCCACAAACAGTTTTGGGGAGCGACATTGGGTTTAGGGAGGCTGCAGAAAATTTGTGTTCCATAGCGTCGAGCTTCTTTTGCATTACTGCCATCTGAGCTCGAACACCTATGGACACATCTATTTGATGTACGCCACCCCTATTCAATGGTTGGGTTCCACTCTCCCACTGTAGTAATTTTTCAGCGAACTCTTCTAACTACTTCCAAGCTTCCCCATCATCCTTGGTCATAAAAGTACCTTGACACATGTTTTCAAGGCTCTGTTTAGTGCTTGGGTTAATGCCCTCATAAATGATTCGGCAAAGCTCCCATCTCGGGATGCCGTGATGAGGACACTGAACCAATAGATCCTTGAAACGTTCAAAGCATTTAGAGAATGGTTCAGCAGGGAGCTGGGCAAATTGATTCAGTTCGCTACGGATTCGAGCCGTCTTTTGGATTGGGTAAAATTTCTTAAGGAATGTAGCGACGAATTCTTCCCAATTTGTAATAGAGTGTGCGGTAGTGTTATATAGCCACTTCTCGGCTATATCGCACAATGTAAATGGAAGAAGTCGTAGACGCATCGCATCCACTGAAAGTTGTTGCGCATACGTTTTCAAATTTGGTAATGAAAACGTAAGCGTCCTCAGTCTCGAGTCCGTGAAATTTGGGTAAAAGGTTGATATACTGGGGCTTAATCTCAAAGTTATCCCCATTGGCTGGTGGTGTGGATAAGCAGGTCGAAAGAGGACCTCGAAGTGGATAACACCTTTCCTGGAGAGAGATGCGGAGTGGTTCTGCGCACCAACGGACGGCGGCAGATTAGGGTTAAAGAAGTTTGATGGAGTCGGATCCATCGGTGTGGGTGTGGTAGTGGGTAAAGGAAAGGTAAATGGAGAAATATCGACTTCGGAGTCGATAAAGGGTACGCGGACTAAACGGGCACTAGAATCCCGCGTCCAGCCTATCTTGTACTAAAAAGGGTTAGTACAAGTGGCAGCGTTGGCTTATAATTAGGGGTAAATGAATGCGGTGTTTGCTTTTGAAAAAGGGGCGGATTTTTGAAAAAAATGATGCGACACAACAAATGCAACACACAAACCCTAGAATCTAGTGGTCACCTAGGTCCGGCTCTAGACCGCTCCTAACTGCCAAAAGACAAGTCGCAGGATAGAATCCTCCACTGCCTCTTTGTTCCCCTATGGCCAGGTAAGTGCCAGGTAAGTGGGAAGGTACTCCACTACGTAAGTAGTGGGCCTAATTAATAACCACTAGCCTTCGACACACTTTCCTAGGCACCACAAGAAAACGCGGATAAGCAATGAATCACGACCTTCTTCTGTCCTAAGTGAGTGCGACAATCCTTAGAGTCATCTCTAGATTTCTTTTAGTTAATGTGGGTCAATGCGGAAGCAAGTTTTGTGGTTTTCGGGGCCTAGGAAGGGTAATGAAATCCCCACCTAATTTGGATTTGGCCGTGCCCCTTAATATCCGTATTAATATGCAAACAACCAAAAAATCAAAACACGCACAAATTTTTATTTTGCAATTTGCGAGCTGCTATTCTTTGCAAAGAATCCTGCAGAAAATTGTCAGTTGGAGCTAAAAAGAGGAGAGAGGAGAAGATAAGAAATCACCTGAGAGAAAATTTTTGCAGAGAACCCTCAAGGCCACCGCGGTTCCGCCGCATATGGGCACTTAGGCCGCGCTTCCACGGTCTCTTGATGAGATCACCCCACCAAAATTTTTCAGGGAGCTTCTATAGACTCTCTCGGCTCTCTGGTATTTTCCAAAAAATTTCCTCAATTGCCAAACAGCTCCAGATTTCCTTGCAATGAACCACAACAAATCGTTTAGGGTTTGCACGAATTTTGATCTCAAAAATCACAATGAAATAAATCTTTCAATTCAAACTATAATATGAAACGAATTAGCGCATGATCCCCGGCAACGGCGCCATTTTGATTGAGAAGAAATTCTTGATGTGTAAATGTAAAAAGTTATCAATTCAAATAGTCCCCGATTTCGGTGCCATTTTATTGATCGTAAAATTCGAGACTGGGTAAGTAAATCAATTCAAATGATTCCCGATAACGGTTTCATTTGATCGATAAGAGTCTCTTTGTGTCGGTAAATAGAAAATTGAATAAAGTTCACAATCAAAGAATTATATTTGACCGCAATCAATTACGGTGTCAGTTGTAGATCGTAAGCAAGTGCGGATCGTCCACAGGGATTGTGCGATTCGTTTCTGTATTTAATTGGTTTGAATTGAAAAGTTAATCGAAAAGAAAAGAAAACATGATTCAAGAATTTATCGATTGATTCAGGTGTCACGAGTTTAATCAAGAATCAAGAAACTGATAAACAAATCAAGAATCGGGTTTCGATGATATTTCCAACCAAAATGTCAAGAATCTAAATGAGGCTCGTAGGAATCGATCGGATCTATAGACGTGATGTAATCTCAAGATTTCGTGTTCTTGTCCTTCGAAGGATTGATACTAGATCGATGATGATCGACGAGAGTTAGGGCTTTCTTGATGAAACTAGGGTTTCATCATTTAACCCTTGTTCTTTCGTAGATATCATTCACATTCTAGCCTCTAGCAATTTCAAGAAACGATCGTAACTCCCCAATCTCGAGTGATATCAATCAAGAAAGCATCGCAACGAATTGGGTCGTCGATTCTTGAACTTGCTAGGGTTTACAAAACTCATAGGATTCAAGAATCGATTTAAGATATATTACATCATCATTCTATTGATCGTCTCGACTCTTCGACGAGCGGAGTATTACTCAGACATCACAACAAGAATTACAACTAGAAATTTAGATTGAATCATGATGCAAGAATTAAAGAAAACAAGATAAAAGAATATCACCTTTTATTTATATCAACAATTTGATTACAGTCGCTTAAGAACTACAAGAGGAAGAACTAAATTGTCGACTTGGCTTCGCTCGGCTTCGTGAGTCGCGGATCGTCTTGGACCACTTGCTCCGTTGAAGATCGACTCGGCTCATAAAAGGTTGCAAGGCTTCTTACTTGATGGGGTACTCGGGATCTTGGCTTTTGATTGGAATTAGGGTTAGGTTTTCACACAAGCCTTCTCACTAGACTTGTGGAAGAAGAAGATGGAGAAAGAGAGTGAATGGGTCTAAAATGAACTAATGGAGGGATTTTTCCATTCTTCTTTACAAGTGAGCCTAGGGTCTTATTTATAGAGCACCCAAACTCTAAGCCTTTGTGAAGTTCCCTCCAAAAGTTTGTTTAGGAACTTCTAGAAAGAGTTTGTTAGGCTTAGCTTAGTGTTTAAGCTAGGGTTTAGGGAGAAGTTTCTAGAATGATAGGCTAGTTTAGTGTTGATCCCAAAACTTGCTGATATGGCAGAAGTCTCTGGAGTCTTCTGGAATTTGTTGTGTCATTCTGAGCTGTAGCCACTGATAGAAACATTGTGCACTAAAATTGAGAAGGTGACGTGGCAAGACGGCCGCGGAACCGCGGCGCAAGCAGGCTCCGGCCGCGGTTCCGCGGCCATGTAGGAGGCTTGGAGCTTGGGGCTTCTTCTGTGGTCTTGGGCTAATATTTGGAGCTTTCTTTGATATGTTGATTTTTTGTTTGTCCCTTTGGATTGATACCAGAACTGAAATCATTGAGTTGGCGTAATGTTTGATCGGTACCATATAAATTTTGGCCTTTCTGCTGGATTTTCCTGCACAGATCTCAAAACAAGTGTTGCGCAAATGTAGGGATGATGCGATGCCATGAAATGCGGTCAATTTCCTTTATAGTGTCGGCTTTATAGTCTAATACATGCAATCTGATATTTTGCGACAGTTTTGCTAATATGTGAAATATGAATGCCGAACACTTCTATATGTATGCAAATGATGAGGAAATTGCCGGCTAAAATATGCAATATTTTCGACTAATCATGTGTGTTCCGGCTGTCAGGGGTAGGCTTTTATCCCATTAAGAATGTATAGAGCGAACACCCATCACTTGTGCTTTCAACCGTTTCGAGTAAATTTCGGTAGCACCTCCCCGCTGTTCTCCGAGTACACTGTAATAGAATAGATAATCATTTCAAAGATGTGAAACAACGTTGAAATGAACATCTAATCTATCTTTGTACACGGAGAACCAGCGGAAAGGTACCGACGAAATATCTCGAATCGGATGAAAACACAAGTGAATGAAGGCTGATTGATGTGAAATTGTGTATTTGTAGTTAAACCGCAATCAGAACGGTGTCGCGTGTAGCTAGACCGAGGTGAGTACGGGTCGTCCTCTGGAAAACGTTGAATCTTTTATTCTTACTTTAGATGTGTTGAGAGAGAGAGGGGGAATAAAGAATATTGTAGAATGGTTTATAGATCTATGTTAAGCACTAATGCAAAATATAGATCTTGATTATTTATGGATGTAGTTAATATAAGAAGGGGCTTGTAGGGTTCGTTAGGATTTAGTAGTTATGGATGATTAATTAAAATTTACCCTTTTTATCCTTTAATAGATTTAAAACTAGAACGACGGTGATGCGTGTAGATTAGGGTTTCTGGAGGGAAAAGGAATCCCACTCTTAACCCTTATCTCGACACGGAACTCCGTTCATATCTAGCCTTTACCAAAACAATTATTAATCTAATCTCTAATCGCGGTCGGAACTAACAAAGAATTGTTAGCGCGTCCGATTAGGATGTTAATGATTCTTTTGATAAAGTTCATAAACTTTATAGGACATAAAAAGGGTTTAGGGATGTTCATCATCCATTAGCCTACCCTAATCCTACGAACCCTAACAAGCGGAGAATTACTCGCGCATGTTGGGAGAAAAAGAGATGGAGAGAAAATGCATAATTAAACTACGAAGAAATAGAATAAGAAAAAGAGCTACCTTTATTAATCAACAGTATTCATTACACTTTGATTCCATAGAAAATGATTACAAAGACTAGTTTGCTTCTCGATCTCTTCCAAGGAGGTAGACGAACAGTTGATGATTAGCCTGGATGCGTGAGCCGTCTTGGACTTCGTGATCTCGTCGGCTTGATAGCTTTTCCAAGAGGCTCTCGGTGCTCTTTTATAGTGCAAAGCCAGAATCTTTTAGTTGGAAACTTGGTAAAATTCACCAAAGATTGATACCCAAAAATCTTGCCTTCTGACTCCATAATATTGCGGCGGATCCGCGGCAAATGGGGGCTAAGGCCGCGGATCCACGGCCAACGGGTGAGATCTCTTGATCAAAATTCTTGTGCTTCCTTCTTGTGACAAGTGTCAATCCTAGGCACCTTCATAATTCAGAAATCTTCTCTCGGTTGCTTCCAGACTTGGTCTCCATGTTTTGCTTCTTAATTTGGCAAGTTTTCTTCAACAAATTGATTTGTTTGATAAATTCTTCATAACAACTTGGAAATATTCTGCACAACAACTCAAATAAGATTTTAGTAGACTTTGTTCTACTAGGATTAGATCAATAATATTATTTGCATACATTTTCCTACCAAATGATAATTAACATATATTAACACATGGAAAATAATGTTTTTACACATAAACCCTCATATGTATAATATATTATAATAAAGTCCTTTTTTAATATGAAAATGGTAGGAAAAATGTAATACAAATGTGCAGTTTTATCAACTGAACAAAGGCGTTTGCTATATACATTCTTAACTTGTCCACACGGGACAAATCTATCGGTTACTATACGATTGAATTTTCTCGTCGCATAGAATATATGACGGTTGTTAGTATCGAGCTATACCGTCCGATATTTAACAACCTTCGTATAGTTCTATGTCACGATGAGCATCACACGTATGTTAACCGATAGACGGGGACTAAGTGGTGCTTTTAGTTTCATATATGAGTATCGATGAGATTATGAAGGTTTCATATTATCATCGAGTATCATATATTGGTTTTAACTTGAACATCTCGAATCACTCTCTAATGATGCGTTTGTGTGTATTCTTGTTGTATGTGTAACATGATTTTAAACCATTGAGATCAAGATTGATTAAACTGATCATCCTACATTGCAATGGCATTCATCAACCAAAAACTATTATTGCAATGGCATTCATCTATAACAATCAACAATTAAAACTACAAATGTAGGATACTGATATCATAAAGCGTTATACGCAACATATGAATTCACATGACAGAAACATGCATCAAAAAAACATGTTAATCCAAAAGAAAGGCCACTGTCAACAAATATAGACAAATACGTCATAAAAACAGTAACTAATTAACAAGTTGATTAGCATCTGGATCAAGAAAATGATAGGAAAAAAAATTGACTATGATCTATAATGACAAGTCTATTACCATGACTCTCGACTAACAAAGGTGGCTTTTCGTCCTCGGTAGCTTGATAATTGGGATTTCATGGCGAATAAAAATATGCATATGCCGTTTGACCGGGAACTTCAATAGGAAACTCAATGAGGTTGGGTGTACTGAAGTACGCTTTGTATTTCTCTATATCAGGTGATGAAGCCTAAGCCCTAGCTAGCCCCAGCCCCACCCCAACCGAACCCTATCGAAGGTAAAGAACGTCCTTACACTTTCATATTTCTATTAATGATGCAAGTCTCCATCAAGTCAAATTCTTGCAATATCATTCTTTTTAGAGTATGTCTAATCTAATAGATAGAATTTTCAAAGTTGGGCAACCAAGAAAAAGTAACAAGGGATTTTACATACATGCCAAAGCTTTGATTATTTATTTATTTATTTTCCATTTCATATTAGTACTTTTATATGTTTGATGATGGCAAGAAATACAAATTATTTTAGAACATTGTACATACCTAATTTCCACTTGAAATCGGTTTTTTCTTTTATCAGTACTCGTTGACATATAGTAACAAACAATGTTTGATTAGAAGGACCCAAGATTTTCTCGATCAACAATAATTTTAGTAATCAAACTAGGCTAAAATTGCTGGAAATTTCTCTCAGTTTTTCCAAATTCAGCAAATCCCAACCCCAACCTAACCCTAACCCCAGACCCAGCCCCAGCCCAGCCCAGCCCCAACCTAACCCTAACCCCCAGCCCTAGCTCCATCTAAACCCCAACCCTAACCCTAACCCCAGCCCCAGCCGAACCCTAACCCCAACCCTAACCCCAACCCCAACCGCAACCGCAACCCCTGCCGAACCCCAACTCCAACCGCAACCCCAGCCCCAGCCATGAACCCTAGCCCTAAATAATCAAAAATTTGTTTAGTTGAAGATTTACTAACCTGTGCGATGGAGAAGACGATCGATCGGTGGCGACGACGAAAACGGCGACGGGGAAGAACGGTGACGAGAAAGGAATTGGCGACGACGAGAACGGCGGTGGCGACGACGAGAACGACGGGAATGATTTGGGGATTTTGGTTCGCGCGCGATCGAGAGAGAGAGAAAGAGATAAGGGGCATAGGCGATCTGTGCCTTTTTAATTAAATTGCTATTTAGTTGCCCCTACGGATTTGTCCGTAGGTCCTTGGTTTGCGGCTCCACAAGGGCAAACACCAAATTAAGAATTAATATTTTTATTCTTGAACATCTTGGACCGTAGGGGCAACCTTCTAGCCCTTCTAGCCCTACGGCTTAATCCGTAGGGCCAACATAAATCTGCCCCTACGGATTTCAATATCCGTAGGGGCAACCCCTATTCTAGTAGTGTATCCTCAATCTTACAACTTGGTTGCTTGCATTTCACTCTCTGATTTTAACCATCCCATCGTTTCTTTTTTATTTATTCCAAGAATACACATAGAATTATGTTTTCTTTGGTAGTAGTATTTTGGAAATCATAAACATTAAGAATGTTAAATTACTTATTTCTATTTTCCTTCCATAATTTGAGCAAATGTGAAGGGGTTATCTGCAATTTACCCCCTCTTTTTATTGATTTCCCCTCGTAAATAACCCTGTTTAATTAATTAAATCCGAAAATAATCCAGTTAGAAATTAATTCCGAGAATGATTCTGAGATAGACAGCGTGGAGTGACCTTAGTCACGTAAAACAAAAAATCTATCTAAGATAGCGTTTTTCTTTTCTTAAAAACGCTATCTCAGATAGCGTTTTTTTTAGAATGTCCCAGGGACAGAAAGCAAAACTACTAGATACTAAAACACTACCCAAGTTAGTGTTTTAGCCTCCAGGCTTTCCAAAGTCTCGAAGCGAAAACTCTACACGAGGCAACGTTTTCGTTTTGAAGAAAATGCTACCACTAGGAGCGTTTTCTGTCAGGCATCCAGTGAGCTGATGCCTTCATTTAGTAATGAGCCACAGTTTTTTCTTGACCAGACCATTTAGATTCAAATTTTTTTATTTTCCCTTTAAGCAACTGTTAGATACGGCCGGTTTATGATGCATTTTAATAACCGATAAATTCTAAAATACAATGTACAACATTTCCATTGTAAATATTGATTTATTTCCATAAATACATAATAATCTCCACTCCGGAGTAATACAAGCCACATTCAACTCTAAAAAATCTCACTTCTAAGGGTAGACCCACACAACAGAAAACATATCACATACAGTATAAGCGCATAACCACACAAACTAGAGACTAAGAAAATATATTGTGGATACTGCAAAGTTCATAAATAATACATCATGCAACTTCAAATAAAATTGTAGTATCTCCTCTTCGCTTTCACCTTCTTTTTCTTCTTCTTCCATGGGGGTTGCTGCGATGATCCTGCTACGTCACCCTGAGTCACCTGATTCAACTGCGACATAGGGTGGATATCATGACCATGCTCCTCCTCCGTCTCCTCCCCTTCATCCTTCTCCTCCTCTGCTGTATATGTATACTCACGTCTTCGGTGGGGAAGACTGGGACCTGTCTGATCATCGGATAAATATGTGCGACTTCGCTGGTTAAGGATGGGATCTGCTACCATCGCCTGAAATCTAGGACCTTCACCCGTCTCATTCATCACGCCTCGGCAATGTCAAATCGTAGCATGCGTGAATTGTTTCTACGGATCCGCCGCATCACTCCGTATAGTTTTCATTGCCATACGTACAAGCCTCCACATATGTCCTACCTGAAAAAAAACAATGTACATTTTAGTACAAACATTTTATAAATCGTATAGGAAGATAATACAGTATAAAAAAAACAACTAAAATAACATACCATCTTAAATTTAGAGGGAGATGTTGACTGAAACAAAGGGATATCTCCTCCAATAACATACCGCTGCTCGGGCGTGACAACATATAATCAAGTGCTCGGAAGATACCAACTCATATACTAAACACAGCGTATAGGATCATACACAGGGATATCTCCTCCAACGACGAGTGCAAACCTCTAGAAGTTCCACTTGTGTACGTGTGGTATATGCTTGTGTCTCCAGTCCTCCTTAGACTTGCCTCACGCATCTATCCTGTGCAACCCGACGTCAAAAACTCGATCGGGTGGGATGCCCTGATGCAAACCGTACTAGCGCAGTACTCTATTTGGATAATAGTACTCGACCACCATGAAGTGGATGAGTGGCGCCGTGGTTAACCATAGCAAGTGGTGGGCATGGGACGTGCACAAAGGTGGTAGAAGCAGGACACGCTCATTTGTAGAAGGCTACCACGTCACAAATTCATCCCGTAGCGTGTTAAGCTCATCCCTATATAAGTCATGTTGAAGTTCCTAGCGCCCTGGCCGCTAACCGCCTCCGTTGCGGAATGAAAAACTTTAACTTTTAAAAAATTTAGCACTAGAAATGACTACCCCGAATATAACCAAACATTAAACTAATAAACATAAGAGTTCTAGCTACTCTGATAAGAGTGTTATACCGAATGATCCGTGTCCTTCGGTCTTCTACCCTCTTCTTTAGCTCCTTGGGGTCTCCGTGATTGAGCTTGACAGCCGGTCCTCCTCCGTCGAAGATGATTCACCCGAGAGATGTGGTTCATGGCTCTAGCTGCACACAAAAAACCTAGTAGAGCAACTAAAGGTTCTAGGTTGCTAATCTAGAATGTCTAGTAATGTAGTGTATTGTTCTAATAATTTTTCTACCTCTCTTCACCCTTGATTCTCAACTCATGAGAGTGTAGGGTAAAGAGGAAGAAGGAGTTTTAGAATGGATAGAGAAAGAGAATGGTGAAAAAAAATCTCATCACAAAAACAAAAATGCAAGCATGGTTTTATCAAATGATATTTGCATATATAAAAACCAACCATACTTGAATAGTGTAGATAAATTCATTTGTCTACCCTATTCAACCATGCTTCACACTATTTTCTTTGCCACCTCATCTTTCCACCTCATTTCGATTTTCAAGAAAAGAAAAACCAAGGAAATGAGGTGTCCTCCTTCTAGAATGTTTTCCGTATAAATACGGAATATACTCTACTGTATATACATACCCATATTCGTATCAAAATACGAATACCAAAAGAGGTAGAATAATACAAAGAACATAATATTAAAATATGCATATAGAAATATGTATAGGTAAATTATTAAATCAATACCTGATTTAATAATCCGGTTTAATCCTAAGCCGGCTAGTATAACCAACCGTCAGATCAAAAGCCCGGATAACACTAGACTATACATATCGAAATATGTATATGTAAATTATTAAATTAATACCTGATTTAATAATCCGTCTTAATCCTAAGCTGGCTAGTATTATCATTCGATCGGAACCCTGCATGTATCAAAATACGGCCACTACATCATTTTGCCTGAATCAGGGAAACCCTCTGTGTGGGACTCTGAAGACTCGACTGTATGCTGGCAGTGGGTTTAACTATAAGCACGTCAGCAAATTTAACCACAAGCATGTCAGCGACACTAGTTGTACGTAATGGCTACCCAGGTACCTGCTGAAAGAAAGGACGACGAGTAAGCTCATCCGAACCCCTACTAAGCCTATCCGTGACAGTCTTCGTACTGTCTGGTCTCTTCATCTAAGAGTACCGCATACCGGGTCTAGGAGGTGGTAAACGTCAGACCCCTAATAACCTAATAAGTTGTGTCGATTCGGCTCATGACCGATCCGAGAAACTACTGATTTAACCATCAGTAAATCTCAACTGCCTTGGCCAAGGTCTTATGGTTCTGGCCAACCAGACACAGTGCGATATCGACTCCCAATACCGAAAGAGACGAATTCCTGACAATCACTCGCTGCCTCCATGTGTCTCGAGACTGTACCAAACTAAAACCTGTTTGGTAGAGCCGTGGTAAGGTAGTGATCAAAGCATAGTGGGAACTCACACAAGGCAAATGATGATCTTAGGTCCAAAGACTATGTACTCATGTCACCTGAGAACCGCTATCTAACGATAGGTATAATACCATCTAGAAGTTCTCGGCGAGTATGTCCAGTGTACTCACTCCTAGTGAGTGTATACAATCTTAGGTGATCACACCAATGGCTATGAGAATAACCACCGCCCCTCGTCGGGGTCTAGAAACGTATACACAAGTCTATTCTGGAATATCGATATCCGATCCCGACAACCTGGGACCTTTAAGGATGTTCTTATGGACTACCCAGCTCCCACAAATATGATTGCCATCATGACGCTGGTAATAAAGAAAAATCCTACGGGCTTTATCAATATGTATCAGCCATATATGATAGCGAGTATTGAAAGTCAACCATAGCACCATCATGAGGTTCTAGTGGCATCAAACATGCCATATTTGAATTTTTCTAGGTGCTAAGCTAAACTAACTAAGGATCAAACTAGAAGATTAGGGTTTAAACCTATGATGATATGAAAACTAAAGAGAAGGGAAGACGGTTATACCCTCGTAGATCGAGTCCTTCTCTTCTAAGGCTCCGGGTTGTAGTCCACGCGACTCCACTATGCTCCACTTCGAGTTGAACGAGCCTCCTCCGTGATCTTCGTGCCAAAGATGATCCACCCGAAGTCCCTCTAGCTCAAGCTAACTCTACACTAAACTCTTTAGTGTAGGAAACACACTACACTTGATTGCTAATCAAGTGTAGGATGGTGAAGTAGTGGTGTTGGTTTGCTCACTAATGTGTTCAAAACTCAATGTTTCATATCACATGTGAGGGGTTGGAGTTTTGAATCATCTCGAGGATGAAGAAGAAGAGAGCAAGAGAGTGTGAGCTCATATGAAGAAAACAAAATGAGTAAAGCCTTAGTGAAAAATGGCTTGACCCCCTTTCACTTATTGAAGTATCTATTTGTTTCAAATAAACAAATGTAACCATGCTTCAATAGTGAAGTGAGACCAATATAAAATAATACCAAGCCATGCCTCACCCATGCTCCTCATTTTCCACCTCATTTCTATTTTTCACAAAAATAGAAAATCATGCCATGCTTAATATACATACATACATATATATATATATATATAAAGTAAATAATTAGTGAGCTAATAATATTAGTTAAGATATAATTATATCAAATATAATATATATCAAATTATTAAATCAACACTTGATTTAATAATCCGGTTATATCATATATAACCGACTAATATCATTTATCTGTATATCACATTAACAAATAAATACTTGATTCGATAATTCGGTTATATCACATATAACCTAACTGATAACAAATAACTGCCAGATTAGAATACGGTATCACATACACGTATTTAGTCAGGGGCCCCGCACATATCACATATGTGTCCTACTTTGTTTCGCTTGAACCAGGAAACTTCTGTGTGAGACTCTAAAGACTCGTCAATACACTAGCAGTAGGTGATGATCACATCAGTCACCCACAAGCTGTCAGCGGTACTAGCTGGACGTAAGGGCTACCTAGGTATTGAGCGATGTGAAGATCAATAAGCAAGCTTGTCCATACTCTCCAAGAAGCCTATCAGTAAAACTTACCGTACAGTCCGGTCTTTTCGTCTGATATATCGCATATCATGTCTAGGGGTGGAATCGTCAGATCCCAGTAACGTGATAAGTCATGCTGATGTCTGGCTTATAACGGTTCGAGAAACTACTGATAACTCTTATCAGTAAATCTCAGCAGCAGCCCTGGCCAGGGACTTCCAGTTATAACCAATCGAGCATAGCACATTAACCCCTAATACCGGGAGAGACGAAACCCCTCCTATCGCTCATTACCTCCATGTGACTCAGGACTGTTCCCAAAATCCACCTGTTTGCACAACTCCTTTGAGCCGTGGTAGGGGAAATCAAAGCACGGTGGGAGCCACACAAGACTCTATGACGATCTCGAGTCTACAGACTAACCTATACCAGTGTCATCAGAGGACTGCTGTCTGACGATTGGTATACTACCAACTAGGAGTCCTCGACGAGTCCTATTCGGTGTACCCATTCTCTAATGAGCACCTGTGTACAATCTTTGATGTCAAACACCAATGGCTATGGGACCAACCATCTCCCTATATAGGTTCAAGAAACGTACACACTAGTCTACTCTGGAATATCGATACCCTGTCTCGATATTCTCTCGACTAGGAACAATTAAAGGATGTGCTTTTAGACTACTCATGTCCCAGCAGTATGATCTCCATCATAGTCCTAGTAGTCAAGCTACATCCTAATAGTTTTATCAATATGTAAGAGAGAGAAAGTATAAGAATACCAGTCTACATGTTAAGATAAAGGCAACCAGATAGCATACTATCATGTCTAGCAAGAAAGTCTTCTATATATATGTCCAAGGATCCACTATATCATACAAAAATGGCCTCTAGGGCATACATATTCATAACGATCTCCCACTTGCACTAAAGCCAGTTGTTGTAGTATCTCATACCCAACATCCCAAAAACTCTCTCGATTAGCATCTGAGGAGGGCCTTGGTGAGTGGATCCGCTATGTCAACACTCCTGACCTTGATCTCCCGGAGATCAACTATCTCTCTGATCAGGTGATACTGCGTAAGAATATGTCTGGATCGCTGATGGGACCGGGGTTCATAGGCTAAAGCCATAACTCCATTGTTATCACAATACACAGGTATTGGATGCTCAATGGTAGGAACCAAGTTCATCTTATGAACTCGTTCATCCAGACATCCTCTTTGGCAGCATCGTTGGTAACGATGTATTTTGCCTTCATGGTCGAGTCCACTACGGTATATAGCTTGGAACTTTTCCAACATACCGCCCGTCCACTGATCGTAAAGACAAAACCTGAGACCGATATACCATCGTCCTTATCACTCTGGAAGCTCGAATCGGTAAAGGACTCCACCTAGAGTTCACCATTACCATATACCAAGAACATTTCTTTAGTCCTTCTTAAGTACTTAAGAATATTCTTCACAGCTATCCAGTGCCCTCCCCAGAATATGATTGATACCTACTCACTACACCTGGTGAGTCAGCTACATCCAGACTCGTACATAACATCGCATACATGATTGACCCGACTGCAGAAGCATAGGGTATCCCTTGTATGCGAGCCCTCTCCAAATCAGTCTTGAAAGACATCTTTTTGGAGAGAGTGATTCCTGAACAAGCGGGTATATTACCATGCTTAGAATCTTCCATACTAAACCCTTTTAATATGGTGTCTATGTACCTGGATTGGAACAATCCCAACATTCGTTTAGATCTATCTCTATAGATCTTTATCCCCAGTATGTAGGAGGCATCACTTAGATCCTTTATGGAGAACTTATGTGATAAGAAGAGCTTGACCGATCATAGCACAGGAACATCGTTTCCTATCAAGAGTATGTCATCCACGTACAATACGAGGAAGACAACCTTACTCTCTTCAACCATCTTATATATACAAGGTTCATCTACGTTTTTGATGAAATCAAACTCTTTGATCGCTTCATCGAAACAGATGTTCCAGCTCCGTGATGCCTGCTTTAATCCATAAATAGATTAAGCAGCTTGCACATGCTTCCGTTGCTCCCACTGTCTACGAAGCCCTATGGCTATGTCATGTACAGGCTCTCTTCTAAATCACCATTTAGAAAAACAATCTTGACGTCCAACTACCAGATTTCGTAGTCATGGTATGCAGCAATGGCAAGTAGGATCCTGATCGACTTAAGCATATGCAGTGGAGAAAAGGTTTCGTCATAGCCAACACTTGGTCGTTGACGAAAACTATTTTCTATATGTCTAGCTTTGAAAGTCTCAACTTTTCCATCTACACAAGGAACATTTCTTTAGTGGTGTATATGGATTCCATCTAAGATTGCATAGCATTCAGCCATTTCATAGTGTCCCCACTTGTGATGGCCTGCTCGAAACTAGTTGGGTCATCATCTTCCATGATGCAATCCTCGCTCCCATCGTCTATGAGAAAACCGTAGTATCTCTTAGGTGGATGAGGAACCCAACTAGATCTGCGTAGTGGCTGAGTTTCGTTGGGGACTATTGAATCCTCCAGTTCCACCAAATCGTCAGTTACAGTTTGTTTTGCTGGAATTTCTTCCAGTTCTACCTCATTACCACTAATTTCTTCACAAGAAATTCCTTTTCTAAAAAGGTGGCATGTTGAAAAATAAACACCTTTTGTTCCTAGTATGGTAGAAGATATATCCATAAGAATCTTTTGGATATCTTACAAACTTGCACCAAATAGACCTTGCCTCGAGCTTATCCGGATTGTGTTAAATATAGGCCGGACAACCCCATATCTTAACTTGTTTAAGAGTTGGTCTCTTCCCATTCCATATCTCATATGGAGTGTTAGGCAACGGATTTTTTCGGAACTCTATTCAATAGGCATGCAGCTATCTCAAGTGCATAACCCCAAAAGGAAATAGGCAACTCAGCATTACTCATCATAGAGCGCACCATATCTAATAAGATGCACTGTCTCCACTCCGATACACCGTTGTGCTATTGTGTATTCTGAGGAGTAAGCTAAGAGAGAATCCCATTATCTTTATAGATAGTCTCGGAATTCCGTGCTCAAGTATTCTTCTCCTCGATCAAATCGAAGAACTCTAATACTTTTACCAGTCCGGTTCTCTACTTCGTACTTATATTCCTTGAATTTCTCAAAAGGTTCAGACTTGTGTTTCAACAAGAACACATGTCCGAATTTTGAGAGATCATCGGTGAATATAATAAAGTACGAGGAACCATTCCTGGCATGTGTAGACATATGACCGCATACATCACTATGTATCAGCCCCAAGAGTTCAGTAGCTCTTTTTCCGTGTCCAGTAAATGGAGTTTTGGTCATATTATCTTTGAGACATGACTCGCAAGTTTCATAAAATGTAAATTCGAACGGATTCAAATATGTACTTTATGTAACCTAGCTAGCCTTGTCGCATTGATATGACCTAGTCTACAGTACCACAAGAAGGATTCGTTCATTTCTGAATATTTCCTCTTGTGTGTGTTATGTATGTTTAGAACTGTAGTTTGATTCAGAACGTATATACCGTTACACAACGTATCAAACCCAATCAACACTTGATTTAGGAAAATGCTTATAACATTTTCCTCTAATATAAGATTATATCATTCTTTAGTTAGCAAAGAGACCGATATGTATTGCACATCATGTTTGGCACGTAGTAACAGTCGTCAGAACGAATGTATTACCAGTTGGTAATACAAGGTGATATTCACCAACTGCTTTGGCTGAAACAATTGCTCTGTTCCCTACATGTAGGGACTTATCACCCTTCCCAGTTCTCTACCTCTCCTTAGCCAATGTAACAAATTACATATGTGGGATCCTGATCCGGTATCGAATACCCAGGATGTAGAGAAAACTGAGAAACAGTTCTCGGTAACGAGCATACCCGAAGAAGATGCATCAACATGCTCCTTCTTCGTACGGGTGGCGTGGGAATCCGGGTATTCCCTTATTTTTTGCTCAGACTTATGACAGTCATAAGATAGGGCGAAACCTAGCCCAGTATAATAAATATGTTCAGTCAATACATCCATATTATTATCTTGATTAAGGCGTGTAATTGGTCGCTACCAGAAGAGAGAGAAGGATAATCACTTTGCGTGCGCTCTTGCAAAATTAGATTGGTTATTATCTTATCTAATCAGGATTGCTCTAACTGTTTTTATCAAATCTTCCTTCAAACTCTAAAAGGTAAGATTAGCTGGGATTAATTACACCCTATAAGTTCGCTAACCGGTCAGCCAGGCCAGTGTCGGTACTCCGAGGGAGGTTCCCCTTTCTTTCGTACGGACCTAATTAAAATAAACCTCGTTTCTTTAGAGGCATAATCCCGTTGACACCTTTCTAGTCACCTACTGGATCAGCTAATTGTAAAGTGCAAAACTCTCTCAGGAGTAACTCTTACTCGCAGTGGGTATCGAGATCCAACTATTATATAGAAGGTATGCAATCTCATTGCAAATTTCAACACTTGAAATTCCCGATAATGGTTTTTACCACTAGCTTCCTATGACCTTGACAGAGGCCAACAAACTATAGGCTGCTAGTCAAGTTCAACCCGTTCATTTCTTGATTGAATTAAACCAACCCGCACGACCCTTGACGGAGGCCAACAAAGTTGCACGACTACCCTAATCCAATCGCATCTCATGCTGCAGATAAGTACTAATCAGCTACCGCACACTACATCTTGATGGAGGCCAACAAACGTAGTACGAATACTAAATAGTACTTATCTGAAATAACGGAGGGCTACGTAGGTTTTTAAGAAAACCATGAGCGTAATGAACTTGATATCGTTGTAGGATCTAGTGATTTGGAGTGTTTTAAGCTCCGTTTTAAAAATTGAATAGTTTTGCAGCGTTTGGTAGTTTTGCAAAAGAGGTCACTCCCGGTGAAGGGATCTCGGCTCTTTCCTCATCGAATGAGATGCTGGATATTCTATAAGGAATACCACTATGCAAAGTAAAAACTAGTGCAGCTGGAAAAAAATTGAGTGGGTTGTAGCATTTTCTAGTTTTGCTAAAGAGCTCACTCCCGGTGAAGGGATCTCGGCTCTTTTCTCATCGAATGAAGTGATCGATATTCATCAAGGAATACCACTTTGCAAAGAAAGAACTAGAGCTACCTGTTTTGAAAATACTGATTTCACAACATCTTTAGGTTTCTTTTCTTTCATTAATCTCATTAATGAAGTCCCATCATTTAATGTTTCCTAAACATCACAGAAAAATGAAACGAAAATAGAACGTATGCTTATGCTATCCACATTCGCCTCGGGGCCCCGTCATACACCGTTATGTTACTTAACTACCGGCAGAGCAGGGGCTGGACTAGCACGAGTGCAAAACATAAGCAATGTTTATTAGATATCATATATATAATATAACATTCATCTCACGCAGTTATATAATCACATCACAGAACCAAGCAGCAGAAGCAACATATGAAATATTGTATATACTAGGATGTCAGTGTTTTAAATTTAGCCAGTAATGTAAAATACGGATTCTACGGTCGTGATGAATAGCCTAACCCATATCCCTAGACCCCTATGAGAGCGGCCAGTAACCCAATCAATTCTAGAGTTAGGAGACCCGGTCTCAATTCCTTGAGATGGTCTTCCACTGGACTCTAGAACCCGGCTACTTGTTCTTCCCATCTTGGGTATATCCTAATGAGGAAAAGTAAATAATAAACAATAATGGTGACATCATCCTTGTTAGTTGTATGTATGCCCTAGAGGCCATTAGTGTACATGTGATGTATATTATAGTGGATGCTTGAACATATATAGAGAGGACTTTCTTCCTCGACATGATAGTATGCTATCTGGTTGCTCTTTTTCTTAACATGTAGACTTGTATTATGATACTGTCTTGCTCTCACATGTTGGTAAAGCCTTTAGAATGTGTACTTGACTACCAGGATTATGATGGAGATCATACTAATGGGGCCAGGATAGTCCGTAAGTACATCCTTCAATTGTTCCTAATCGTGGGAGTATCGAGACGGGGCATCGATATTCCAGAGTAGACTAGCGTATACGTTTCTTGACCCATATGATGGGCGATGGATGATCCCACATCCATTGGTGTTTGACATCAAAGATTGTATACGGGTGCTCAGTGGAGACTGGGTACACTGAACAGGATTCGCCGAGAACTCCTAGATGGTATTATACCTATCGTCAGATAGCAGTTCTCAGGTGACACCGGTACAGGTTAGTCTGTAGACCCGAGATCGTCAAAGAGTCTTGTGCGATTCCCACTATGCTTTGATTTCTACCCTACCACGTTCAAGAGAACGTGCAAACAGGTGGTTTTTGGGTACAGTCCCGAGTCACATGGAGGCAATGAGCGATAGGAGGGGATTTCGTCTCTCCCGGTATTGGGGGTTGATGTTGCGCTGTGCTCGATTGGCTATAACAGGAAATCCCTGGCCAGGGTTGCTGAGTACAGTCCCGAGTCATATGGAAGCAATGCAAAAAGTACCATTGACGGCTTGTGGGTGGCTGATTAGATCATCACCTACTATCGGCGTATTGACGAGTCTTTAGAGTCCTACAAAGAGGTTTCCTGGTTCAGGCGAAATGAAGTTGGAGCACATATATGATATGTGCGGGACCGAGATTAATACGTGTATGTGATACCGTATTCTATTCTCGCGATATGTGATATCGGTCGGTTATATATGATATAGCCGGGTTATCGAATCAAGTGTTGATTCGATAAGTTGATACAAATAATATTAGTCGGTTATATATGATATAGCCGGATTATTAAATCAAGTGTTGATTTAATAATTTAATGTATAATTATATATTTGATATATTAATTTACATCAACTATTATTAGCTCACTTAAGCATTTCTTTTTCTCACTTGTACACATTTAATATATATGTGATATATATTATTGTGTCATGCTTGTTGATACATGCAACATGGGTGTATGAGACTCACACCATGCTTGTGATAATGTGAGGTTTTTTATTTATCTAAGTAATTCAAAATTAGGTGGAAATTAGTCATGGTTGGAAGCTTGGAGAAGCTTATGCTAACCATTGACTTAGTCCACTAATTTTGTTTTACTTGAGATATTTATTAACCCAACCATTATTTTTAGCCATGGTTAAGTCTCTACAAGAGTTAGTATGAGATATTATCTTACCCATGGTTGCTATTCTCACTCATTCTATTCTCCACTTCATCTTCTTCTTCATCTCCAAGAGCTCTCTAGGTTTTGAGGAGGTGAAGAAAATTAGTGAGAAAAATATTTATAAAGTAAGCAAAATTTCTACTTCATCAACCTACACTAGATTAGCCGTTTAGTTTAGGTTGTTTGCTTCACTAATTCCTAATTAGTGAAGAGGTAGCTTGAGTTAGTGTCTCCTCGACGTAGATCATCTTCGGCCTCAAAGACTTCAAGCAAGCTTGTTCATTTCACCTTGTGGAGCCTTACTAGAGTCCGGGAGATCACCATTTGGAGCGAAGGGACTACTACTCGGAGCTTTTGAAGTGAAGGACCGGTCAACAAAAGTTGTATTCCTTGTTCACTTTGTATGTAAAGTTGTTTACATTCTTGCATAACCCTAATTCTCTAGTTAAGATTTTGTGTTAAGGTTTCTTAGCACACTATTTTTTATAAAATGGCATGGTCGATGCCTTCCTAAACTTTGTAGTTGTGCTAGGGAACCCTACAGTGGTATCAGAGCTAAACTAGAGTATTAGGCGTTGTCTAGGCGAAGTTAGAAGTCCGATCGAACCCTAAAAACCAAAATTTTCATCCCTTTCTGGAAATTGTTCCAAAAGTTGGAATTTTTCTTGTTAAAAATATTGAAAAAATCATGCAGGTAATTCTATGGAACCTCTAGAAGAACGAAACCCTAACTCGACTTATTGACCGTGGAACCGCGGCCAAAGCATGCCTTTGGCGGCGGTTCCGCGGCGCCAATAGTGAGGCATGGGTTGATACTTCTACGGTTGGTCCGTAGGTACATGGGCATGTTCTGGGTATTTTTTAACTGTGCTCAAGTGTTGAGCTCTTTGAGAAATTTTGGGTATTCATTGATTCGATCGAATTGTTTAATATCGCCTAGCTATCTATGAATGTGATACAATATTTGGAATTCACAATTATTAGTTTTGTGAAAACTAATTTTAATTTTGTAAACCCAGCAATTTAGTCTCATTTGATCGGTTATCATGGAATTTTGATATGGATCAAAAGTCCGTCGCAATCACGTAGTGTACGCGGATACTCGCTGGGTAACGTTACTAGATAGCCATGCCCCATAGCCCCGACCAAGTGACTGTTGGAGAACCCTGTTGCCAAAAGCATTCGTCCGGGTGCTCGCGGCCGCGGTGTTCCGCCTAAGTTCACTTTGTCGACGGCATCGGGGGTGCGGCTGTCTACTAAAGTTTCCGACGAGCATTCGATCAGGATGTCGGGAATCTTGTTGAATTGCCCGACATTTTATTGGAAAGTGTTTTCAATAACGAGACTAAAATGCAGGGTTTATAATTGTTAGGCATGAAATTCGGAATATGAGATATTCCGGGTTTATGATGTCTAAGGAATTCATTTGGTTAGGCATGAAATCCGAAGTATGTGATACTTTGGGTTTATGATGTCTAAGGATGTTGCGGATTCCAATTGTTGTAGTTTTCACTTTCTTTTCTGCGACCATAAGTGTAATATGTGGGGTATCGCCGGTTTCGTTGCTATATGTCAACGACAATTGGGATACGCATATTTGCTTACGTTGATTACATGTGATGTTATGTGTTGATGGATATGTTATATTGGATCGTCGTGTTTGAATAGACGGGAATTTTATGTGAGATGAGAGTTTTTCATTTTCATTATTTTCATTCATGTAAAATTCAATGTATGTAATATTCTTTTATTGGGACACTTCCGGGTTGAGGATGATGTCACCATTGATGTATATTATTTACTTTTCCGTATTAGGATAGACCCAAGGAGGGGAGCACAACTAACTAGGTTCTAGGGTCCAGTGGGAAACTATCTCGAGGAGTTGAGACCGGGTCTCTTAACTCTAGAATTGGCAGGGTTGCTTGCCGCTATCGTAGGGGTCTAGGGATGTGGGTTTGGCTATTCATTGCGACCGTGGAATGCGTGTTTTTTACTGGCTTAATTTAAAACACGGAAATCCTAGTATATCCAATATTTCATATGTTATATTCTGCTGCTGATATTCTGTGATGTGATCACTTTATATTCTGAGACGAATGGCTTATTATATATATGATATATGATAAACGTTGCTTATGTTTTGCATCCGCACTAGTCCCGTCCCACTATGCCGTTAGTTAAGTAACCTAACAGTGCATAACGGGACACTGTGGCGAATGCAGATGGCATCTGCGTACGTTCTATTTTCATTTCATTATCTGTGATGTTTAGGAAGCATAAATGATGGGGCTTCATTAATGAGATTAATGAAAAGAAAGAAACCTAATGATGTTGTGGAATCAAATTTTCAAAAAGGGTAGCTCTAGTTTTTGCTTTGCATAAGGAATATCCGACCCCTTATTCGATGAGGAAAGAGCCGAGATCCCTTCACCGGGAGTGACCTCTTTAGCGAAACTAGCAGATACTGCAACCCACTCGGTTTTGTTTTTTGATTGCTTTTTTAGTTTTTGCTTTGCATAGCGATATTCCTTGTAGAATATCCAACACCTCATTCGATGACGAAAGAGCCGAGATCCCTTCACCGGGAGTGACCTGTTTAGCGAAACTAGTAAAAGCCTAAAAAACACTCCTTTTCAAAATCACTCGATTCCGCAACAATATCAAGTTCATTACGCAAAAGGTTTTTTTAAATACCTATCGTAGCCCTCCGTCATTTCAGATAAGTACTGTTTAGTATTCGTGCTGCATTTATTGGCCTTTGTCAAGGCGTAGTGTGCGGTAGCTGATTAGTTTTTATCTGCTTAAGCATGTGATGCGATTGGATTAGGGTAGTCGTGCGACCTTGTTGGCCTTTGTCAAGGGACGTGTGGGTGGGTTTAATTCAATCATGAAATGACGGGTTGAACTTGACTAGCATTCTATGGTTTGTTGGCCTTTGTCAAGCTCATAGGAGGTTAGAGGCAAAATATTATCGGGAATTTCAAGTGTTGGAATTTGCAATGAGATTGCATATCTTCTATGAGATAGTTGGATCCCGATACCCACTTCGAGTTAGTGTTACTCCTGGGAGAGTTTTGCACCTTACAATTAGCTAACCCATTAGGTGTCTAGAAAGGTGTTAACGAGGTTATGCCTCTGGGAAAACGATGTTTACTTTAATTAGGTCCGTGCGAAAGCATGTGGAACCTCCCTCAAAGTACCAACACTGGCCTGGCTGAACGGTTAGCGAACTTGTAGGGTGTAATTAATCCCGGCTAGTCTTGCCTTTTATGGTTTGAAGGAAGATTTGATAAAATAGTGGGAGCCATCCTGATTAGATAAGATAATAACCAATCTAATCTTAAAAGAGCAAACGCTAAGTGTTTTCTTCTCTCTCTCTCCAGGTAGCGACCATGACACGCTTTAATCAAGATAATAACATTGATGTATCGACCGAACCTGCTTATTACATTGAGCTGGGGAACGTTGGTTCCGCTCTATCTTTTAATTGTTATAAGTCTGAGCAGGAAATAGGGGAATGCCACGATTCCCATGTCACCCGATCAAAGAAAGAGCATGTTGATGCATATTCTTCGAGTTTGTTCGTTACTGAGAACCGTTTCTCATTGTGCTCTACGTCCTGGGTATTGGATACCAGATCAGGATCCCACATATATAATTTGTTACATGGGATAAGGAAAGATAGAGAACTGGGAATAGGTGATAAAGATATAAGGGTTGGAAATGGTGCAATTGTTGCAGCCAAATCAGTTGGCGAATATCACTTTGTATTACCAAGTGGTAATACATTGATTCCGAATGAATGCTATTACATGCCGAACCTGATATGCAACATTATATCAGTTTCTTTATTAAGTAAAGAAGGATATAATTTTGTAGTGCAGGATAATGTTATGAACATTTTCCTAAATCAAAGGTTGATTGGATCAGGCACGTTATGCAATGGCATATATGTTCTAAATCAAACCACAGTTCTATGTGTACAGAACACACACAAGAGGAAGAGTTCAGAAATGAACGAATCGTTTTTGTGGCATTGTAGACTAGGTCATATCAATGCGACACGACTAGCTAAGTTACATAAGGATGGATATTTGAATTCGTTCGAATTTTCATCCTATGATACTTGTCAGTCATGTCTCAAAGGTAAGATGACCAAAACTCCGTTTACAGGACACGGAGAAAGAGTTACGGAACTCTTGGAGCTGATACATAGTGATGTATGCGGTCCCATGTCTACACATGCAAGAGATGGTTCCTCGTACTTCATTACATTCATTGACGATCTCTCAAGATACGGACATGTGTTCCTGTTGAAACACAAGTCTGAAGCTTTTGAGAAATTCAAGGAATATAAACAAGAAGTTGAGAACTAGACAGGTAAAATTATTAAAATACTTTGATCTAATCGGAGAGGAGAATACTTGAGCAATGAGTTCGTGGAGTACCTAAAAGAGAATGGGATTCTCTCTCAGCTTACTCCTCCATATACGCCACAGCACAACGGTATATCGGAGAGGAGGAATCACACCCTATTAGATATGGTACGTTCTATGATGAGCACCGCTGAGTTACCTATTTCCTTTTAGGGGTATGCGCTTGTGACAGCAGCATACTTATTGAATCAAGTTTCATCTAAATCAGTGCCTACGCCATAATATGAGATATGGAGTGGGAAGAGACCATGTCTTAAACGAGTTAAGATATGGGGTTGTCCGGCCTATATCAAACGGCAAAATCCGGACAAACTCGAGGCACGATATGTTCTTTGCAAGTTTATGGGATATCCCAAACATTCACATGGATATCTTTTCTACCACAGCGAGGAACAAAAGGTGTTTGTTTCTCGCCATGCCACCTTTTTAGAAAAGGAATTTCTTGTAAAAGAAATTAGTGGTAAAGAGGTAGAACTGGAAGAAATTCTGGCTACACAAACTGCAACAGAAAATTTGGTAGAACCATAGGATTCAGTAGTACCAGACGGACCTCAGCCTCTCCGCCGATCTAGTAGGGTTCCTCACCCACCTGAGAGATACTACGGTTTTCTCATTGATGGTAGGAGCGAGGATTGCATCATGGTTGATGATGACCCAACTAGCTTCGAGCTGGCCATCACGAGTAGGGACTCTGTGAAATGGCTCGATGCAATGCGATCTGAGATAGAATCCATGTACACCAACAAAGTACGGACTTTGGAAGATACTCCTGAAAGGGTAAAACCCATCGGGGGCAAGTGGATCTTCAAGAAAAAACTTGGTGTAGATGAAAAAGTTGAGACTTTCAAAACTATACTTGTAGCAAAAGGTTTTCATCAACGACCAGGTGTGGATTATGATGAAACCTTTTCTCCAGCGGCTATGCTTAATTCCATCCGGATCCTACTTTCCATCGCTGCATACCATGTCTATGAAATCTGGTAAATAAACGTCAAGACTACTTTTCTAAATGGTGATTTAGAAGAGTGCATGTATATGACTCAGCCAGAGGGCTTCGTAGATAGTGGGAACAGCGGGAAGGTGTGCAAGCTACTTAAATCAATTTACGGGTTAAAGCAGGCATCGCGGAGTGGGAACATCTGTTTTGATGTCGCAGTCAAAGAGTTCGACTTTGTCAAAAACGTAGATGAACTTTGTGTATACAAGAAGGTGGCAGAGAGTAAGGCGGTCTTCCTCGTGTTGTACGTGGATGACATACTCTTGATAGGAAATGATGTTCCTATGTTGCACTCGGTCAAGCTCTTCTTATCACAAATATTCTCAATGAAAGATCTAGGTGATGCCTCCTACATCTTAGGAATTAAGATCTATAGAGATAGATCTAGACGGATTTTAGGATTGTACCAATCCAGGTACATTGACACCATACTAAAGAGGTTTAGTATGGAAGATTCTAAGTGTGGGAATTTACCCACGATCTCAGGAATCACTCTCTCCAAAGAGATGTCCCCCAAGACTGATTTGGAGATGGTTCGCATGCAAGGGATACCCTATGCTTCAGCAGTCGGGTCTATCATGTATGCGATGCTATGTACCAGGCCCGATGTAGCATACTCACTAGGTGTAGTGAGTAGGTATCAAGCAGATCCTAGAGAAAATCACTGGACAACTGTGAAAAACATTCTCAAGTACTTGAGAAGGACTAAATAGATGTTCTTGGTGTATGGTAACGGAGAACTCCAAATGGAGTCCTTTATCATTTCGAGCTTCCAGAGTGATAAGGAAGACTCTAAGTCGGTCTCGGGTTTTTTCTTCACTCTCAATGGAGGGGTGGTTTGTTGGAAGAGTTCTGTTCATGCCATAATTTTGCATTATTTTATTCCCCATTCTTATTCAGTTTACAAACAGGTGCTTTTGACCCATGTCTGCTACTTAGTTACAGGTTACAGGTTCTTGGAATAAAAATAGTGAAATTGATGAAAAAGATGATACAAAGTGAGACTACGACCGACAAATGGAAGAATCTTGATCAAGCCTACAATTTGGAGAATAACGAAAATCAATAAACAAGTTCACAAAGTACAAAGGCAGCTCAAGGTTCAGGGCTTCGACATGAAGCAGACGGAAAAGTCTATGACATTACTCACTGTAGAGATCTGGAAAAGAACTAAAAGATATTCTGAAGAACAAACTAAGGAAAGCAGAAGACAAAGCCAACCAGAAGATTACCAGAGAAATTGAGCATCCAATCTCTCCATTTGGCCGCGGAACCGCGGCCAAACAGGGCCTATGGCCATGGTTCGGCGGCCATGACACACCCGTGTCGGTAAAAAATTGTAACAGTGGAGTCGGCGCGTTGACTAGGTCTTTTCTTAGGGGGTAAACTTGTAAAAACAGATATGACGCGATTGTAACCAAGGGTTTCTATGTTCTATAAATAGAAGCACTAAAACCTTTTTTAGGTTATGCATCTTTTTATTCATCTATTCAGATCTGAAAATTCCTGTGTAAATGTTTGGAGAGAGCCATCAATAAAGTAAGTAATTTTATTTAATTGCCCTAGTTAATTTTTATTCTGCCTTAGTATAGATTTTTCATTCTTTGCCCTAGTTAGATAATTAGAGACGTTTTTCAATTCTCTAATGAGCGAGTAGTCTCCTCGCTTGTTAGGGTTAGATTTGGGGAAGGCTTGAGAGATGAAATCTCTCATCCCTTCTTGCCCATCACATATAATTATTAGGACTCCATGCATACATACACACACCGTTCCCTATGGCACTTTACCCCTCAAGGTAACGATGATACCGTAGTATAAACAACCGGTTTTGTATGTTTTCCATGGAGGTTAGGGTAAGAATTAAGAAAGGAAGGACTAGAACCTAGAGGAAGAAACATCGTTTCTTCCCGATGGAACTAATCCCCTTTATTAATTGTTACCATAACACCTAAAAAGATCTAAATTAGGGCGTTGAAAGCGGTAAGGAAATCTTCAATTTCCAAACTTAACCTAAATCTAACCCTAGAAAGTTTATAGTCCTAGATTAAATCAGTTTAGTTTTTAGCGATAATCCATTCACACCGTTTGGAATTAACTCGTTAGACCAAATTAGGAAATACACAACATCCCTATGGACCGACCCGTACTCACCGGCTAGCTACCAAGCGACGCCGTTCTTGATTGCGGTTAACAAATATTTTTGATTAATCTTTTAAAAACGCATACGCATTAAATCTACCAAATCTAATGGCGCCGTTGCCGGGATGGCGTAGTATTTCCTTTTTGAAAATTCAGGTTAATATAAAATTAAAAAACCATAAAAACTGAAAAATTAAAAAAAATATAAAAATTTTATCATCATTTATTGTTTGAAGGGTATTTTTGTTTGAATTTTGCAGGACCAAAGAACAAATTCAGATCTGGAAAACTCCAGAGATCGAGACAGAAAACAGCAGATTTGAACAACAGAGGAAAATCACAACAGCGCAACAGAAGAAGTTGGGAGACCTGAATCGAATTTTGTACCGCGATTCCGCCGCATTGACCAGGCTTTGACCGCGCTTCCGCCGCAGGGAGGTGACGTCATCACCTTAAAAAAACACTGTAAGTCACCTCTCTTCCTTCTCTGCAACACCTCATATCTCCTCTCTAAAATCTCCTGCAGGATTCTTTGCGCTAAAAAAAATATCTCCCCTTTCCAATAATTGATCTTGTGCTGGATTCTTTGCGCCGTGCTAAAAATAATTTTTTTTTGCAACTGATTGTTACTGCTTTGCATATTTTTAATCGGACTTTAAGGGGATTGAAACCAATCCAGATTGGGTGGGGATTTCATCACCCTTCCCAGGACCCCAGAAATCACATAAGGCATATTGCATTGACCATCATTAATTAAAAAAGATTAGACTCAGCCCTAAGGACTTCGCGCTCAATAGGACAAAGAACTAGTTGTAGGCATCGACCGTTGATCCTAAGCTGACTTTGTGGTGTCTAGACAAGTGTCTCTAAGGAAAGTGGTTACTTAATTAGGTCCACTACTTACGTGGTGGAGAGCCTCCCACTTACCTGGCACTTACCTGGCCATAATTGGCGGTGAAGAGGCAGTTTGAGGTCCTACTTCTTGCCCTTTGGAACAGTTAGGAGCTGTCTAGCTGACCTAGGTGACCCTAGATCTAGGCCTGATTGTGCATTTTGTGGTTGATTGAAAGTGTGTTTAAGCCTTTTATCGAATATATTTTTTGCAAAAAGCTCCACATAAAAAAAAGAGGAAAAAGAAATTTTTTTTACAAAAACTTGCAACTTGTCGCTAAGTAATTCGTGCACCCCACAACACCACCCACCTTCTTTCCATTGACGTTTTCTTACCCCCACGTTCTGTTTTTCATTTTTTGACTACACTACCTCTATAGTGTATGTCTGGTTGGACTAGGAACACTAGCGCCCGATTAGTCCGTGTTTCGTTGGTACCGACCGACGAAGCTTTCGATTCCGAAGTCGAAATTCTTTCCACTTACTTACCTTCACCTTCAAATTCTTCTTCCGAAGGTATGTCGGGATTTAATCCTAACAATACCTTACCCACGGGACTGATTCCACCTCCGTTAGGTGCGAATAACCCGCAACACCCGCCTGTTGAAGCGCCCCAACGAATCGCGCTCCAGGATCTTTTCTACCCTGTCCGCACCGCCTTACCTACTTGTCTTTCACTCCCACCGACAAATGGGAACAATTTTGAGATAAAACCCCACTTCATCAATATGTTGCCAAAATTTCATGGACTGGAATCTGAAGATGCCTATATCTTCATAAACAAATTCCAAAACATTTGCGCAATGATGAAAACAACCCAATTATCAGATGATGCTATAAGGCTAAGGGTCATTCCTTTCACCTTATGTGACTTAGCCGAGAAGTGGTTATACAGCACAGCATCATATTCAATTAAGAATTGGGAAGAGTTTGTTAAAGCTTTTCTTAAAAAGTTTTATCCTCATCTCATGACCGCGAGAATTCGCAATGAGATTATACAATTTTCCCAACTTCCTTCCCAACCCTTTTGGAAGTGTTTTGAAAGATTCAAAGACCTACTTGTTCAATGCCCTCACCATGGTATCGAAAATTTGCAACTTTACCAAACTTTATATGAGGGATTGAACCCAGCAACGAAGCAGTTGCTAGAAACCATTTGTCAAGGTCACTTTCTAACCAAATCTAGTGAGGAAGCATGGCAGTTTCTCGAGGATATTGCTGAATAAACACTTAAGTGGGAAAGCACCAAATCGACCTCATCCTCTTCTATTGGTCAGTCTAGGGCAGGCATACATCAATTAGATATGTCGATTGCTATGAAGGCCGAGATGGCCGCACTTTCGAAAAAACTAGAAGCCATTGAGACCAAAATCTCATCGCCTTCTCCTTCCCCTGCTTTACCCCCACGAACTGTTTATGCTTGTCGTTCGGATCCATCACACCTTACCGAAGAGTGTCCTTACAGTCCACCTGTTCAAGGACAGGATCAAGTCAATGCTGCCTTTCAGCAATGAAAAAGAAATGATCCATACTCTTCGACTTATAATCCGGGTTGGATGAGTCACCCAAATTTTGCTTGGAATCAAAATCAGCAATTCCAAGGAAACAACAACTTTCAAAGGCATCCTCCTCCACAACAAAAAGCACCCCAACAAACTCAAAACCAGCAATCTTTCCAACCAAAACCTTACCCAAACCAAATGAACAATTTTGTGCCCAATAACTCATCCTCAAAACAATTTCGTTCAACCAAATGATGACAAGGTTATCTCGCTAGAAAGAAGTCTAGATGAGTTCCTAAAACAATCTACACAATCCGCAGCAAGGTTGAAGACTTCCATTCAGTCTTTGGTGCACAACAATGCTTCACATGATCAAAGTATCAAATCAATCGAGGCAAAAATTGCACAACTAACTGCTGCGTTGAGCGAGCGAGAAAAGGGAAAGCTTCTATCTCAACCATTGCCAAATCCCGGTCACACACACAATGCATATGATGTATATGAACAGCAAAATCATAATGTAAATGCTGTGATCACGTTGAGATCTAGAAGAGTGTTGCAAAATAACGTGGGTATTAGTAATGACACCCCTGCCGGTGGTTCTTCTTCATCTTCTTTTCCATCATCTTCTTCTTCATCTTCTTCGTTAGAGCCTATTCTTCATTCTTTAAAAGGCTCTTCTTCTTCTAATCTGAACAGACCCACGTCTCACTTCACGACCACACCCATACTGGGATCCGTTCCAACTCCACATTATACTCCACAGACATTGTACTCAACAGATTTTCAAAATGCTCCATTTCCAAACAGGTAGAGTTCCAATAAACCAACTCCACAAATGGAGAAGATTGTGGAGTTATTTAAACAGGTTAGCATAAATATACCTCTCTTGGATGCAAACCAACAAGTCCCTTCGTACGCGAAAATCTTAAAGGGCTTATACTCCTCGAAAAGAAAATTACAGACACCCAAGAAAGTGCTAGTAGCTAGTGCCGTGAGCAATGCTATTAACCAACGTCAACCCTTACCCCAAAAACAAAAGGAACCTGGCTGTCCTACAATTTCAATAAGAATTGGGGATAAGAACATCAATAGAGCACTTTTAGATCTTGGGTCTAGTGTTAACCTGCTTCCCTACTCTGTGTACGAGCAATTAGGTGTTGGAGAGTTGAAATCACCCATCACCGGCGACCGAAGCCCCGGTGAACGGCGGCGATCTGGAGACAGTTCCAAGAAAATCAGATCTGCCTGGGGCGTCTGAACATCTGAAGCTTGTGGTGCCGCATTTGCGTAAGGCCCGCGGTAGCAATGGAATCGGGGAAAGTATACAGAAAGGACAGTTCTTTTCTATTATATTAGTATTAGTTAGTGATCCCGGTGAGTTAGAGGATGTGTTGATCAAAGTAGGGGATTTCATATTCCCCGTTGATTTTATTGTTATGGACACACAACCTGTTGCTAACCTACGGAACCAAATTCCGGTGATCCTCGGTCGACCATTTTTGGCCACTTCCAATGCCGTAATAAATTGTCGCAATCGCTCCATGACTCTATCCTTCGGGAAGATGTCTAGTGAGTTCAATATTTACAAGATAGGAAGTCTGCCCCCCGTGCCTAAAACTAGTACACGAGAAGTTTGCTCTATTCACGAAATCACGCAGGAGGACTGTGAGCTTGAAAAATTTCTGTTTGATGACAACAGTTTTGACGCCACTAGTGCATCCCTCCTTGAATCTAACACAGTTGGCACAACCGATATTGATTATGAATATTTCACTTTTTCGGACGATTTTGACGACTCACCGCCCGAATATGATTCCTTTGAATTTTTGGATGTGTTAGTTGAACCATCCGATTCGGTTGTTTGCAGTGATTTCGAACCCTTGTTGGAATCCTTTGAGTTCGAGGTAGATTCCCCAATTTTACCTTTGATTGTTTCACCTCTGAAACTCAAATTCAAACCCTTACCGTCTCATCTTAAATACACTTACCTAGGTGAGAATGAGATCTTTCCCGTTATCATATCGGCCTCTCTAGCCCTTGAGCAAGAGAAAGCCCTTTTAATGGTCTTACAAGATAAGCGGCAAGCTTTCGGCTGGACTAGGGCGGACATCGAGAAGATTAGTTCCCTCATAATTGAATATCATATGCATATGATCGATGATGCCAAGTCAATAAAGGATCCACAGAAACATCTTGGGGATTGTGTGGATGGTCAACCTCCTCCTTTAAAAGTTGAACCGCCCCCTTTTCTTTTGATAAGCCATGAGAATGCCAATATTCCACTGATTTCTGATCATTTACATTCTTGTTTTGATTCATCATCACCTCCTATCTATTCACTTCCACGTACATACAGACACTTTCCATACCACCACCTATATCTTCCCCAATTCTTTTTGGCTCAGTACAACATGTTCTTCCACCGACCAATACTCTACACAGATAATTTTTTCAACTGGTTGGTGTTGACGTTCGGTCTTGGCAAAGTTTGGCAATGACGTTTAATATTGTTTCAATGAAGTTTGGGGGGGACATTTTGTATATATATATATATATTTTTCTTTCAACAATAAAAAAAAACAATAAAAAAATATTAAAAAAATTATAAATAAATAAACAGGGGAGTGCCGACATTTTGACCCTCTTGGTGTGGCATGACAGTGAGGACACTGTCGAGTTTAAGTTTGGGGGTATACTTGGTAAGCTTTCTTCCTTCGCATTCATGTGTATATTTTTGCATTTGCATACTTGTTTTAAAATCCATAAAAATTGAAAAATTTGAAAAATTATAAAAATTAAAGCATTCAATTTGGGCCTTGAGTGACTTGAGTTTGACAAATAGGTTAACTAGCTAGGAATAACTAGATCTTAGACTTAGTAAATTAAAAACCCTGAAAATAACCTTTCTTAAAATTTAACGATAGAAAGTATATGTCTTTGTAGTTTATTTAGAAATAGGCAAATTTTGAGTTCACTTCTTGGGCTAAGTTAAAAAAAGGGAAAATTATTGATATCTTTATTAAAGTATAAGTTTGAAAAATAATTCCTATGCTTAAGTCTAAATTCTGAAAATATATACCCTACAAATTGCACAAACACGAACCTTGAAACTTGAAATAGTAGAGGAGACCTTGAAATGCTCTTGTCTAAAGTCCTTACTATGAAGGAAAATAAAATAAAAAAATACAAGTGTGAATAAAGAAAAAAGTGAACACTGGTTTTTGTAATTACTAAGGCTGCTTTAATAGAAAAAATATTTAGCGAGGGTGCTTCATCACCTAGTGCCTTAGACCAACTGATTTGGGAGTCACTGCTAAAGCCTTAGGTGTTACAAGATTAGGAATTACGTCTTAATGTGCAAACACATTTTGTAATCGGTTGTTAGTACCTCAAGAAGTATTAATGGTCGCATGAAGGATGTGTGGGCAAATTTCATCTAAAAATTCACCAATTAATAAGTGCTTTGGACGACGGACAAGAGTATGATAGCTTGATTTGAATTTCCAAGTGTAGGGGTGATATATACACACATGTAGGGGTATGTGATTGGGGTTTGGATAAGATATAGGAATGAAAAATAGGAATTATATCTTTAATAGAGATGATAAAAATTCCTAAGTTGAGATAGAACCTTAGAAGGAAAACTTAAAAGATGTTAAAAGCTAAGTAAATTCACAAGAACATATATAATCTTAAGTTAAATAATAAGGAAGCGTGAAGAATACGGGTGGATAATTTATGAGTCGAAGATAATAGACTTCCTTGTTGGAAAACCTAATTGGAGAATAAAAGTCAAAGGGCCGAATTGATAGGATTTTGTGGGTAGTATCCGCTGAAAACCCTCAGGAGACAACACTCCTCCTACTAGGGACACCTAGAGGTTTAACGGCTTATTGCACGAGCTCACTGCAATCGTGTTTCCCTGTGATAGTGAGGTTAGGATTTTGTTGAGAATAAAACTAGGTTTGCTCGAGGACAAGCAAAAGATAAGTTTGGGGGTATTTGTTCATGCCATAATTTTGCATTATTTTATTCCCCATTCTTATTCAGCTTACAAATAAACAGGTGCTTTTGACCCATGTCTGCGACTTAGTTACAGGTTACAGGTTCTTGGAATAAAAACAGTGAAATTGATGAAAAAGTAATACAAAGTGAGACTACGACCGACAAATGGAAGAATCTTGATCAAGCCTACAATTTGGAGAATAACGAAAATCAATAAACAAGTTCACAAAGTACAAAGGTAGCTCAAGGTCCAAGACTTCGACACGAAGCAGACGGAAAAGTCCATGACATCACTCACTGTAGAGATCTGGAAAAGAACTAAAAGACATTCTGAAGAACAAACTAAGGAAAGCAGAAGAAAAATCCAACCAGAAGATTACCAGAGAAATTGAGCATCCAATCTCTCCATTTGGCTGCGGAACCGCGGCCAAACAGGGCCTATGGCCGCGGTTCCGCGGCCATGACACACCCGTGTCGGTGGAAAATTGTAACAGTGGAGTCGGCGCGTTGACTAGGTCTTTTCTTAGGGGGTAAACTTGTAAAAACAGATATGACGCGATTGTAACCTAGGGTTTCTATGTTCTATAAATAGAAACCCTAAAACCTTTTTTAGGTTATGCCTCTTTTTATTCATCTATTCAGATCTGAAAATTCCTGTGTAGATGTTTGGAGAGAGCAATCAATAAAGTAAGTAATTTTATTTAATTGCCCTAGTTAATTTTTATTCTTCCTTAGTATAGATTTTTCATTCTTTGCCCTAGTTAGATAGTTAGAGATGTTTTTCAATTCCCTAATGAGCGAGTAGTCTCCTCGCTTGTTAGGGTTAGATTTGGGGAAGGATTGAGAAATGAAATCTCTTACCCCTTTCTTGCCCATCACATATAATTATTATGACTCCATGTATACATACACACACCGTTCCCTATGGCACCTTACCCCTCGAGGTAACAGTGATACCGTAGTATAAACGACCGGTTGTGTATGATTTCCATAGAGGTTAGGGTAAGAATTAAGAAAGGAAGGACTAGAACCTAGAGGAAGAAACATCGTTTCTTCCCGATGGAACTAATCCCCTTTATTAATTGTTACCATAACACCTAAAAAGATCTAAATTAGGGCATTGAAAGCGGTGAGCAAATCTTCAATTTCCAAACTTAACCTAAACCTAACCCTAGCAAGTTTCTAGCCCTAGATTAAATCAGTTTAGTTTTTAGCGATAATCCATTCACACCGTTTGGAATTAACTCGTTAGACCAAATTAGGAAATACACAACATTCCAGTGGACCGACCCGTACTCACCGGCTAGCTACCAAGTGACGCCGTTCTTGATTGTGGTTAACAAATATTTTTGATTAATCTTTTAAAAATGCATACGCATTAAATCTACCAAATCAAGTTCCAAGTAAGAAACCGTGGCAGACTCGACGATAGAGGTTGAATACATCACTAACAACGATGCCACCAAAGAGGCTGTCTGGATGAAGAAGTTCATAACCGAACTTGGTGTGGTTCCATCCATCGAGCATCCAATACCTTTGTATTGCGATAACAATGGTGCGGTGGCTTTGGCCAAGGAACCCAGGTCCCATCTGCAATCCAGGCATATTCTGAGGTGGTATCACCTGATCCGGGAGATAGTTGATCGCCAGGAGATCGACGTCAGGAGAGTTGACACGATGGATAACACTGCGGATCCACTCACGAAAGCCATACCCCAGACACAATTTGAGAAACTCTTCGGGATGTTGGGTATGAGATACTACAACAATTGGCCTTAGTGCAAGTGGATGATTGTTAGATGTATGTATGCCCTAGAGGCCTTTATTGTACATGTGATGTCTATTATAGTGGATGCTTAGACATATATAGAGAGAACTTTCTTGCTCGACATGATAGTATGCTATCTGGTTGCTCTTTATCTTAACATGTAGACTTGTATTATGATACTGTCTTGCTCTCACATGTTGGTAAAGCCCTTAGGATGTGTACTTGACTACCAGGATTATGATGGAGATGATACTAGTGGGGCCAGGGTAGTCCGTAAGTATATCCTTCAATTGTTCCTAGTCGTGGGAGTATCGAGATGGGGCATCGATATTCCAGAGTAGACTAGCGTATACGTTTCTTGACCCATATGATGGGCGATGGATGATCCCACATCCATTGGTGTTTGACATCAAAGATTGTATAAGGGTGATCAATGGAGACTGGGTACACTGAACAGGTTTCGCCGAGAACTCCTAGATGATATTATACCTATCGTCAGATAGCATTTCTCAGGTGACACCGGTACAGGTTAGTCTGTAGACCCGAGATCGTCAAAGAGTCTTGTGCGATTCCCACTGTGCTTTGATTTCTACCCTAGCACGTTCAAGAGAACGTGCAAACAGGTGGTTTTTGGGTACAGTCCCGAGTCACATGGAGGCAATGAGCGATAGGAGGGGATTTCGTCTCTCCCGGTATTAGGGGTTGATGTTGCGCTGTGCTCGATTGGTCATAACAGGAAATCCCTGGCCAGGGTTGCTGAGATTTACTGGTTGTGTTATCAGTAGTTTCTCGAACCGTTATTAGCCTCACATCGGCATGACTTATCAAGCTATTGGGGTCTGACGTTTACCACCCCCAGGTTAGATATGCGACATATCAGACGAACAGACCGGACTGTACGGTAGTGTTACTTATAGGATTTACAGGGGTATGAGCGGGCATGCTTGTTGATCTTCTGATCGCTCAATACCCGAGTGGCCGTTACGTGTAGCTAGTACCATTGACAACTTGTGGGTGGCTGATAAGATCATCACCTACTGTCGGCGTATTGACGAGTCTTTAGAGTCCTACACAGAGGTTTCCTGGCTCAGGCGAAACAAAGCAGGAGCACATATATGATATGTGCGTGACCTAGATTAATACGTGTATGTGATACTGTATTCTATTCTCGCGATATGTGATATCGGTCGGTTATATGTGATATAGCTAGGTTATCGAATTAAGTGTTGATTCGATAAGTTGATACAAATGATATTAGTCGGTTATATGTGATATAACCGGATTATTAAATCAAGTGTTGATTTAATAATTTAAAGTATAATTATATATTTGATATATTAATTTACATTAACTATTATTACCTCACTTAAGCATTTCTTTTCTCACTTGTACACATCTAATATATATGTGATATATATTATTGTGTCATGCTTGTTGATACATGCAACATGGGTGTATAAGACTCACACCATTCTTGTGATAATGTGAGGTTTTTTATTTATCTAAGTAATTCAAAATTAGGTGGAAATTAGTCATGGTTGGAAGCTTGGAGAAGCTTATGATAACCATTGACTTAGTCCACTAATTTTGTTTTACTTGAGATATTTATTAACCCAACCATTATCTTTAGCCATGGTTAAGTCTCTACAAGAGTTAGTATGAGATATTATCTCACCCATGGTTGCTATTCTCACTCATTCTATTTTCCACTTCATCTTCTTCTTCATCTCTAAGAGCTCTTTAGGTTTTGAGGAGATGAAGAAAATTGGTGAGAAAAATATTTCTAAAGTAAGCAAAATTCCTACTTCATCAACCTACACTTGATTAGCCATTTAGTTTGGGTTGTTTGCTTCACTAATTCCTAATTAGTGAAGAGGTAGCTTGAGTTAGTGTCTCCTCGACATAGATCATCTTCGGCCTCAAAGACTTCATGCAAGCTTGTTCATTTCACCTTGTGGAGCCTTACTAGAGTCCGGGAGATCACCATTTAGAGCGAAGGGACTACTACTCGGAGCTTTTGAAGTGAAGGACCGGTCAACAAAAGTTGTATTCCTTGTTCACTTTGTATGTAAAGTTGTTTACATTCTTGCATAACCCAAATTCTCTAGTTAGGATCTTGTGTTAGCACACTAATTTTTATAAAATGGCATGGTCGATGTCTTCCTAAACCTTATAGTCGTGCTAGGGAACCCTACAATCCTCAACCCGGAAGTGTCCCAATAAAAGAATATTACATACAAATTTTACAAGAATGAAAATAAAAACTCTCATCTCAAATAAAACCCCCCGGCTATTCATTCACGACGATCCAATAAATCATATCACAAGCAACACATAACATCTCATGTCATCAACGTAAGTAAATATGCATATCCCGAATCTCGTTGACATATAGCAACGAGATTGGGATACCCCACATATTACACTTACGGTCGCAGAAAAGAAATGAAAAACTACAATAATTAAAATCCGTATATCCTTAGACATCATAAAATCGGAATATCTCATATTCCGGATTTCATGCCTAACCTATAAACCTTGTATTTTAGTCTCAAATTGAAAACAATTTTCAATTATTTTAGTTGCGTAATTCAACATGATTCCCAACTACTTTATCGAATACCCATCAGAAACTTTAGCAGATGGCCGCACCCTCGATGTCGTCGACGAAGTGCACTAAGGCGGAACACCATGGCCGCGAGCACCCGAGTGGATGCTTTTGGCAACGGGGTTCTCCTACAGTCACTTGGTCGTGGCTATGGGGCGTGGCTATCTACTAGAGTTACCCAGCGAGTGTTTACGTACAATACGCGATTGCGAAGGAGTTTTTATCCGAATCAAAACTCCGTGGCAACCGATATACCGAGACTAAAACACTAGATTTACAATATACTAATCAGTTTTCACAAAACTAATTATTTGGATTCTAAAAATTGTATCACATATCATCAAAGTCTAAACGACAATAAATATTTCTATCGATTTAACAAACACTCACAAAATTCTAGAGACCTCAACAACTTGAGAATCATCAAAAATACTCAGAAAGTGCCAATTGATTAAATAGATTAGCACAGAAAAATTGATACCACAACACGACAAACCTGCCGCGGAACCGCGACCAAATATGGGGTTTGGCCGCGCTTCCGTGGTCGTCTGATCGAGTTGGGTTCTCAAATTTTCTGGGGATCCATAAAAAAGCCTGCATGAATTTCTGGACATTTTTTATTTCGAAAATTCCAACATTTGAAAAAATCGACAGAAACATGCAAAATTGGGCATTTAAAAAACCGATAGAGCATTTTAACGCCGTAAAGACCTACCCAAATATTCTAGTTTGGCTCTGATACTATGAAACTATACCCTAGCACCATCATGAGGTTCTAGTGGCATCAAACATGCCATATTTAAATTTTTCTAGGTGCTAAGCTAAACTAACTAAGGATCAAACTAGAAGATTAGGGTTTAAACCTATGATGATATGAAAACTAAAGAGAAGGGAAGATGGTTATACCATCGTAGATCGAGTCCTTCTCTTCTATGACTCCGGGTTGTAGTCCACACGACTCTACTAGGCTCCACTTCGAGTTGAACGAGCCTCCTCCGTGATCTTCACGCTAAAGACGATCCACCCGAAGTCCCTCTAGCTCAAGCTAACTCTACACTAAACTCTTTAGTGTAGAAAACACACTACACTTGATTGCTAATCAAGTATAGGATGGTGAAGTAGGGGTGTTGATTTGCTCACTAATATGTTCAAAACTCCATGTTTCACATCACATGTGAGGGGTTAGTGTTTTGAATCATCTAAAGGATGAAGAAGAAGAGAGCAAGAGAGTGTGAGCTCATATGAAGAAAATAAAATGAGCAAAGCCTTAGTGAAAAATAGCTTGACCCCCTTTCACTTATTGAAGCATGCATTTGTTTCAAATAAACAAATGTAACCATACTTCAATAGTGAAGTGAGACCAATATAAATAATACCAAGCCATGCCTCACCGATGCTCCCCATTTTCCTCCTCTTTTCTATGTTTGACAAAAATAGAAAATCATGACATGCTTAATACAAATACAAATATTATATATATACAAATACAAATATTATATATATATAAATATATATATATATATATATTAATATATATTAAGTAAATAATTTGTGAGCTAATAATATTAGTTAAGATATAATTATATCAAGTATAATATATATCAAATTATTAAATCAACACTTGATTTAATAATCCGGTTATATCATATATAACCGACTAATATCATTTATTTGTATATCATATTATCAAATCAATACTTGATTCGATAATCCGGTTATATGATATATAACCTAATTGATAACAAATAACTGCCTGATTAGAATACGGTATCACATACACGTATTTAATCAGGGCCCCGCACATATCACATATGTGCCCTACTTCGTTTCGCTTGAACCAGGAAACTTCTGTATGGGACTCTAAAGACTCGTCAATACGCCAGCAGTAGGTGATGATCACATCAGTCACCCACAAGCTGTCAGCGGTACTAGCTGGACGTAACGGCTACCCAGGTATTGAGTGATATGAAGATCAACAAGAAAGCTTGTCTATACTCTCCAAGAAGCCTATCAGTAACACTTACCGTACCGTCCGGTCTCTTCGTTTGATATGTCGCATATCATGTCTAGGGGTGGAATCGTCAGATCCCAGTAACGTGATAAGTCATGCTGATGTCTGGCCTATAACGGTTCGAGAAACTACTAGTAACTCTTATCAGTAAATCTCAGTAGCAGCCTTGGCCAGGGACTTCTAGTGATAGCCAATCAAGCATAGTGCAACATCAACCCCCAATACCGGGAGAGAAGAAACCCCTCCTATCGCTCATTACCTCCATGTGACTCGGGACTGTACCCAAAATCTACCTGTTTGCACGACTCTTTTTAGCCGTGGTAGGGAGGAAATCAAAGCACAGTGGGAGCCACACAAGACTCTATGACGATCTCGGGTCTATAGACTAACATGTACTAGTGTCACTAGAGCACTGCTATCTGACGATAGGTATACTACCAACTAGGAGTCCTCGGCGAGTCCTGTTCGGTGTACACATTTTCTAATGAGCACCTGTGTACAATCTTTGATGTCAAACAACAATTGCTATGGGACCAACCATCGCCCTATATAGGGTCAAGAAACGTACACACTAGTCTACTCTGGAATATCGATGCCATGTCTCGATATTCCCCCGACTAGGAACAATTAAAGGATGTGCTTTTAGACTACTCAAGTCCCAGCGATATGATCTCCATCATAGTCCTGGTAGTCAAGCTATCTCCTAAGGGCTTTATCAACATGTAAGAGAGAGACAGTATAAGAATACCAGTCTACATGTTAAGATAAATGCAACCTGATAGCATACTATCATGTCAAGCAAGAAAGTCCTATATATATATATGTCCAAGCATCCACCATATCATACAATAATGGCCTCTAGGGCATACATATTCCTAACAAGTATAACATATGCACATGTTAAGATAAAGACAAACCAAAAAAGTATACTATTGCGACGAGTCTTTATCAACATGTATAAGAAATACAAAGCAGTAAGAAAAAAAAATACACATGTTCAGATAAAGACAACTCAAATAGTATACTATATAACTGAGCAAGATTATCCTATACATACATATCCCCAGCATCCTATACGATACAGGCCTCTAGGGCATACATATCCAACACATACATATTCCTAGCATCCTATACATTACAGGACTCTAGGGCATATATATCCAACAATCTCCTACTTGCACTAAGGCATGTAATTGGCGTACCGAATACACAACATCTGCTCTAGGGCATATATATCCAACAATCTCCCACTTGCACTAAGGCATGTAATTGGCGTACCGAATACACAACATATGCTCTGAGGTCAGTTGTTGGCGTATCGCATACCCTACATTTCAAAAAGTCGCTCGAACTACGCTTGAGGGACGGCCTTGGTAAATGGATCCGTCGTGTTTTTTTTGTATCTACTCTCCGGACCTCGATCTCCCGGCGATCTACGATCTCCTTGATCAGGTGATACAGCCTTAAGATGTGTCTGGATTTCTGATGGGACCGTGGTTCCTTCGCTAAAGCTATAGCCCTATTTTTATCGTAATACAAAGGTATTGGATTAATAATAGATGGAGCCACCTCAAGTTCAGTAATGAACTTCTTCATCCATACAGCTTCTTTTGCGGCATCGTTTGCAGCAATGTATTCGGCCTCCATCGTCGAGTCTGCGACGGTGTCTTGTTTGGAGCTCTTCCAATAGATCGCCACTCCGTTGAGGGTAAACACAAAACCCGAGACAGACTTGCTGTCATCCTTGCCACTTTAGAAACTTGAGTCGGTAAAGAACTCGACCTGGAGGTCTCTATTACCATAAACCAAGAACATCTCCTTGGTCCTTCTCAGGTACTTGAGAATGTTCTTTACAGCTGTTCAATGATTCTCACCTGGGTTCGACTGATACCGGCTCACCACGCTAAGCGCTTATGCTACATCTGGTCCGGTACATAACATCGTATACATTATAGATCCTACCACCGAAGCGTAGGGTATAATGCTCATGTGACCCCTCTCCTCATCAGTCTTAGGAGACATCTCTTTGGAGAGGGTGATTCCGTGCAATGCGGGTATATTACCGCGCTTGGAATCTTCCATATAAGCTATGTATCTAGTTTGAGATTGTTTATAACGAGCCACAATCACTAAGGTATTGTACATGGAATCTACCGGGCTGGTAAGTAAATTATTATTCGATGTGTCGAGACAGAGCTTACCACTTGGCATGCTTGAGCTATCTGATTGGATGTTGATCCCAAGATAAATATGGAGATGCCAAAAGCGTAGGTTAGATTGTGGGATCATTGCATGGTTGCCGGTCTAATAGGCACGGGCATAAAAGGCCTGAAAGTAAAGAAATTATTCGGTGTGCCGACCATATATTCTTGGTCATGAGAAAAATTTAATAGCCTCTACTGAAGATAAACTCTTTGTTAATGAATTTCAAATAAATTGCTACAAACACCCCATTTATTTTCCTTGCTTAGTAGAAAACTAGCCTCAAGGGGAATGCTTAAGCTGGCTTGAAATCTTACCACAACCTACCTAAGAGATGCTAGTGCCTAACAAGTGGGCCTATGGTATTTGTTTTTTGGGTAGATTGTTGTAGGATTTCAAGCCGGGTAGGTAAAGTATCACTCTATCCTCAATCTTACAACTTTCTTATGTGCATTTCACTCTCTGTTTTTTACCATCCAATCATTTTTTTAATTAAATTTTTTATTTATTCCAAGAATACACATAGAATTATATTTTACTTGGTAGTAGTCTTTTGAAAATCATAAACATTAAGAATGTTAAATTACTAATTTCTATTTTCCTTCCATAATTTGAGCAAAATTGAATGGGTTGTATGCAATTTACCCCCTCTCTTTATTGCTTTTTTCTCCTTAAATAGCCCTATTTAATTAATTAAATCCAAAAATTACCATAGTTCGAAATTAATTTAGAGAATGATTCTAGGATAGACAGCGTGGAGTGGCCTTAGCCACGTCAGACGAAAAAGCTATCTGATGTAGCGTTCTGCTTTTCTGAAAAACGTTATCCCGGATAGTGTTTTTTTCGGAATGTCCCAGGGACAGAAAGCAAAACTTCTAGAGGCTAAAATACTACCCAATATAGCGTTTTAGCCTCCATAGTTTCCAAAGTCTCAAGGAGAAAACTCTACACGAGATAGCGTTTTCTTTTTGAAGAAAACGTTACCTCTAGTAGCGCTTTCTGTCAAGCATCAGCTCACTGCAAATTTCAGTGAGCTGATACCTTCATGTAGTAATAAGCTGCTGTTTTTTTTCTTAACCAGATTTTTTAGATTCAAAGTTTTTTGTTTTCCTTTTAAGCAACTGTTAGACATGGACAGTTAATGATATATTTTAATAACTGTTATAAAATGCAATGGACAACACTTCCATTGTAAATATTGATCTATTTCCATAAATACATAATAATCTCCACTCCGGAGTAATACAAGACACTTTCGACTCTAAAAATATCTCACTTTAAAGGGTGGACCCACACAACAGAAAATATATCACATACAGTATAAGCACACAACCACACAAATTATAGACTAAGAAAATATATTGTGGATATTACAAAGTTCATAAATAATATATCATGCAACTTCAAATAAAATTGCAGTATCTCCTCTTCGCCTTCGTCTTCTTCTTCTTCTTCTTCTTCTTCTTCTTCCATGGGGGTTGCTGCGATGATCCTGCTACGTCATCCTAAGTCATCTGAGTCAACTGCGACACAGGGTCAATATCATGACCATGCTCCGCCTCCATGTCTTTCGCCTCATCCTCCGCCACATTCTTCTCCGCCTCTGCTGTATACGTATACTCGCATCTTCGGTGGGAAAGACTGGAACCTGCCTGATCATCTGATAAATGTGTGCGACTCCACTGGTTAAGGATGGGACATGCTAACATCGTCTCAAATCTAGGACCTTCACCCGCTTCATGCATCACGCCTTGCCAATGTCCAGTTGTAGCATGCGCAAATTATTTCAACGCATTCGTCGCATCACTCCATATAGTCTTCATTGCCATATGTACAAGCCTCCACATATGTCCTACCTAAAAAAGCAATGTATATTTTAGTATAAACATTTTATAAATCGTACAGGAAGATAATACAACATAAAACAAACAACTAAAATAACATACCATCTTAATTTTCGAGAGAGCCGTTGACTGAAACAAAGGGATATCTCCTCCAATAACATACCGTTGCTCGGGCGTGATAATGTACAATCGGGTCCTCGGGAGATACCAACCCATGTACTCGACACGGCGTGTAGGATCATACACAAGGATATCTCCTCCAATGACGAGTGCAAACCTCTATAAGTCCTACTTGTGTACGTATAGCATATGCTTATGTCTCCAGTCCTCCTTGGACTTGCCTCGTGCATCTATCCTGTGCAACTCGGCATTAAAAACTCGATCGGGTGGGATGCCCTAGTGCAAACTGAACTAGCACAGTACTCTATCTGGATAGTAGTACTCGACCACCATGAAGTGGATAAAAAGCGCCGTGGTCAACCATAGAAAGTGGTGGGGATGGGACGTGCATAAAGGTGGTAGAAACGTAACACACTCATTTGTGTAAGGCTGCCACATCACAAAATCATCCCATAGCATGTTCAGCTCATCCCTATATAAGTCAAGACACTCTTAAGGGTCTCCTCCATGTGAGACGACCTGCCTATTAAACACCTAGAAGAGACCCCATCTCCTCAGGACCATCAACAATCTATCTATCTAAGAGCTGCGAGACCTCAGGGCATCCAACATGTAATCTCTTCCACGTTCATATCTGTAGGAACACGCAACATCCGGTCATCTGTGTTATTCCATGCGATACACGACACATGCCACGGTATAGACATGCCAACACCACGCTGCCCAGCTATATGATCATGCCGTGTCTCTGGTCAGACCGGCAATTAATAGTAGATACCTCAGCGACACCATATCTCCTGATGAATTCAGGAATATGAGACCCCCGAACAAATTCAAAATGTATGCATGAGGGTAACACTCTATCTGGTACAGATCGGAGTCCTCGGTGATGGTGTCTAGAAGCTGATCACATAACCGCGTCAACTGTAGACATGAACCTCGAAGTTGACTCGCTGGCAGCAGAATTCCCAAAAGCTGATTGCATAACACTGGCTAAGGATGAACTATCGTACCGGTCATATTCGGCTCTTCAGAATTGTTGACTATCACATTTGCAATCCAATCTGTAGAGATAAACTCAGGGGCCGGCGCATTTTGATATGTCAACTGACCTATATTCTGCCCAGCTGGATTGTCTTCATCATCATCCTTCCCTACGTCGCCCACATCTTCATCCTCATTCTCGAATATCAATTCATTGTTCACCTAGACAGATGCAAATAATTGAGTAATATCCTGTTATGACCTGGAAATGGCATGTGACCGGCACTTAAATCACGTGATGTCACTTGGACGTCGACGCAACCTAAGTATGTCAAAACCAAAATCTAAACCTATTGTAAAAGAAGTATTAGAGGAGACGTTTTAAGAAAAGATTTATAAAACAAAGTAAAGATTGTTTTGAAAGACGGTTTGTGCTAAAAGTAGTAAAGATTGTTTGAAAACATTTGTCGTTTGAAAATCTGACAGCACTTCCATTGTAAATTTTGAATAAATTCCTATAAATGATATAATATAAAAGCATCCCCATACAGGAGCTGGCTCGACGCACACAGGAGGAGACACAATCCACGCTGTTAATATACAATGCCCAAGGCAAAGAATCACACAAGCAATATAAGAAGTTTTCATAGAAGTTTCGGGTTGTCGGGGGTGCTATACGCCATCCTACCGATTTTCCCCTTGTAGATGCTAATCTACTCACCGAAATAAGACTCAAGCTAATCGAAGCCCACGACCGCTTTACCCTTTCTTGTCGCTTCGGAAGTCTCCGCAATCGATCCTATAATAGAGATAATAACGTAATCGTATAAGAATCTAAACTGATATCGATACTAATGAGCTAATGTACATAGGTTAGAACCTATGATTAACATATGCTAACTACGTAGAACTATCCCCTAAATCGATATTTAATCATAAAAAGATTCAATAAAAAAGAATAGAAATCCATTTATTAAGTAAAAATGAAAAAAAAAAACTAAAATGAACTACAAACGTTTGATGAATATCTTCCGGACGTCTGAAGAACAACATTTAAGAAGTTCCAGAGCTCGGGCAGACGTCTGAAGAATTAGTTTCAGACGTTTGTTGTCTTCTACCCAAGAACTAAAAGAAAACTCATAGAAAGAGCAGACGTATATATCTTCAAGTGCAGACGTTTGACAAACAAAATGATATAACAAAAGAAAGCTCACAGATGTATGAAGTTCTAAGCTCAGACTGTTAGATATGTATGCCCCATAGGCAATTATTGTAATTGTTGGACATATATATGTACAGGACAATCTTTGTTGATATGATAGTATGCTATTTGGTTTGACTTTATCATTCATGTAAATGGTTCTACTTTTTATTACTATCACTAATACATGTTGATAAAACTTCTAGGATCTTTGCTTGATTATCAGGATTATGATACAGATCATACTAGTGGGCCCTGGGTAGTCTATAAGCATATCCTTAAATGTTCCTAGTCGAGGGAATGTCTAGACAGGGCATCAAATGTCCCAGAGTAGCTAGTGTATACATTTCTTGATTTTGTATGGGGTGATGGATGATCCTATATCCATTGTTGTTTGACACCAAAGATTGTATACATGTGCTCATTAGAGAATGAGTACACCGAACAGACTCGCCGATAACTCCTATATGGTATTATATATACCGTCAGATAGCAGTTCTCTGGTGACATGAGTACAGAGTAGTCTATAGACCTGAGATCATTAGAGTGTCTTGTGTGTTTCCCACTATGCTTTGATTATTACCCTACCACGGCTTTAAAGACGGCTTTAAAGAGCCGTGCAAACAAGTTTTTAATTAGGTACAGTCCCGAAACACATGAAGACAATTAGCGATCAGAAGGGTTTTGTCTCTCCCGATATAGGGAGTTGATGTCGTGTTGTGCCTGATCGACTGTAACCCTAAGTCCCTGGGCAGGGCGGATGAGATAAACAGATAAGTGTTATCAGTTGTATCTATAGAGATTACTGGTTACTGATTGGCATGACTTATCAGTTATTGGAGGTCTGACGGATACCGCCCTCCAGACTTAATATGCGGCACTTTCAGAAGAAGTGACCGGACAGTACGGAGACTGTCATGATAAGACTCTGTTGGATTTCGGACGAGCTAGCTTGTCGATCTTCCTATTCGCTCAATGCATAGGTAACCGTTACGTACAGCTGGTACCGCTGACGTGCTTGTGCGACTTTGATATGATCATATCCTACTGCCAGACCATTCATGAGTCTTTAGAGTCCTACACAGAGGTTTCCCAACACAAGCGAAACGATGTAAGGCACGTATGGGGATACGTGCAGGAGTTTGATAATGCACGTGTATGCGATACATGTATTATAATCGGGTGTTTATTGATATTAGCCGGATTATATATAATAAACCGGATTATTAAATCAAGTGTTGATTTAATAATTAAACATATGTGTTTGTGTGTTTATTAATATCATGCTCTTTTTATTCTTCTCTTTATTATATATTTATATGTTATATATATATATATATATATATATATATATATATATATATATATATATATATATATATATTTGTGTGTGTGTGTGTTATGGTTGATGATACATGAAAGATGGGTGTATGAGAATTACATTAGAATTGAGATAAGAATTGAGAGATTACTTATTTATCTTTTAATATGAAAACAATGAGTCATTTTATTTTGATGTGTGTGGAATATATGATTCATTCTTGTTTTATATTAAGAGATAACCATAGCTAAATCTCTACAACTCTCTTCACAATTCGAAGTTCATTCTCTCTCATCTTCATCTCCTTCATATCCTCTTTTGAGATTTTTTTAAAAGAAAGAAAAGAAAAGAGAAGAAAAATAAAGAGCTACAATTCCTACATCATCCATCTAAACAATTTTAGCAAACTAGTTTAGATAGTTACTTCACTTTCTATTTAGTTTGTAAAGTCAAATCTTGTGCTTGTGTTATCTCAAGGTGGATCATCTTAGCCCAAGAAGATCACTTCAAGCTCGATCAAGGCGTCAAGAACACACACTTCTTCTTAGATTTTGAGGATGTAAGCAAACCCTAATCTTGAATGAAACTCTTCTTTCATGTTTAGTTGTAGTTTGAAATCTAATATTTTAGTCAAGATCCTAATTTGAAGTTATTAGCTCCCTAATTTTTTCAAAACTCTATGTTTGCATGCTTGCTAATTGTAGTAGAGAGAGGTTAATCACTTCTAACATGGTATCAGAGCCAAACTAAAGTGTTAGATTTGTTATTGTAATTTTTAGAATCAAGTTAATTCAATTTTTGGAAAACTAGTTTTAGAAATCACCTAAAAATCAACTTTTCGCTTTTGCCAGAGCCACCGGATCTTGGTTTGGACCAAGAGTTTTGTATACTATCATGAATACCTAATACCCATACAATTTGTGCTCAGTTCGCCTCCGAAACGAGGCCGAATCATCCTCGGATGGGGGCTGGACAGCCACTGGATCAACCCCGTTTCGGGGCTGTTCTAGTGCAATTCCATACTTTATCCAGAGCTATTGCTGCCCTAGATTCGGCCCCATTTCGTGGCCGAATTAAGGCTCAAAAGGTGTGGGCAGTTTGGGGGTTAACGGGTTTCGATTCAGAATTTTTTCCGAATTCGTTTCAAGGCTAAAAGTGTGAATTTTGGGGCCATGGAATGTTGTTATGATATTATGTGATAATTTGAAGTTGATTCCTAGTGGATAAAGAATTCTAAATATTATGATTCTAGTGTTTCCTTTCTTCGACTGTAAGTGTAATATATAGTATTCCAAATCTCGGTGCTATACGTCAATGAGTTTGGGGGTACTCATATTTACTTATGATGATGATCGTTGATAGTTACTTATTGGTATGAAATATTGTTATCGTCGTGATTGAATAGCCGGGGGTTATGTGAGATGAGTGTTTTTAATATTCATTCATGTAATTTAATTTGTATGTAATATTCTTTTTATTGGTACACTTCTGGGTTGAGGTTGATGTCTCCATTCGATATATATTATTTACTTTTCTGGATTAGGATAGACCCAAGGCGGGGTGCACAAGCGACCAGGTTCTAACATCCACAGGGTGGCCATCTCGAGGAGTCGAGACTGGTCACCAAACTTTAGAATTGGTAAGGTTGCTTGCCGCACTCACAGGGGTCTAGGGGTGTGGATTTGGCTATTCATCACGACCGTGGAATCCGTGCATTCGATGTTGGCTAATTCAAAACACAGAATTCCTAAGATATCCTATATTTCATATTTCTTCTGTTGTGATACTTATGATGCTCATTTTATTGCTTAAGATGAATTCTTTATATATATATGATATATTAGTAGACACTATATATTGTAGGGTGTTTTTCGTCACCCCATTGAAATGGGAAATACGCATCGCTTGTTAGGCGAACTACAGATTCCCCCTGCCTAGGGTAGGCCGGGGTTTATTGATTATGGGGATCCGAATCTCCGGCAGCCGCGGACTAAGCTGCCGTTAATTACCCCTTGCTTTTGGAACGAGGGAACTTCTAATTGACTGGTCAAACTGGTCATGCGAACTCAATGTACAGTATGTGTATGTATATGACTTTAGGGGTTTTAGGTATATCGGGGGCCTCACAGAGTTTACGGTGGTCCTAAGGATGCATGTGTAGCGTATGGGCAATGTTTACGGGGGTTCTAACGGGAATGTGTTTAGAGTGTGGAGTGTATGGAAAAAGAGGAGCGAGGAGTGTCCAAAGGACGCGTGCATAGTGCATGGGCGCTAGTGGACCACGTGCGTGGAGCATGGACGCTGGGTGCCAACGAGTCATGCGCCCTGCACGCGAGCGCTGGGCGCCAGTGGTTCATGTGCTTGGTGCGTGGGCACTAGGCACTAGCGGGCCACGCGCCCTGCATGCGGGCACTGGGCGCCAGTGGGTCACGTGCCCGGCACGCGAGATCTGGATGCCAGTGGTTCACGTGTATGGCGCATGGGTGCTGGATGGCAACGGATTACGCACCCTGCACATGGGCGCTGAGCGCCCGTGGGGAAAGAGGCTTAGCCCCTTGGACTGGGAGTTGAACTCCCAAATGACTTTTGGAGTTAAACTTCTAAAAAAAGGATCTTTTTTTATGGTGCTAAACTCCTAAAAGATCTGGATTTTGGGGTTCAACTCCTAAAAAGTTGGTTTGGAGTTGAACTCCTAAAGAGGGGAATTTTGTTCGGAGTTAAAATCCCAACAGATTTTCGGAGATGATGAAAGAAGACATCTTTCTTATCCCTTGAGCCTTCGATCTTCTCTTGAGTCTTGGATCTTTCCAAAGTGGGATTTTTGGAGATGGGTCTCCTTCTTCCTCCTCTCTTGTTGGCTGTATCTTGGAGAAAAGTGGGAGAGACTTAAAAATCTCTCCTTTTAGAGATTTGATGGGAGATCAGAGTTCCCCTTCAAGGATTTTATGGTGAAAAAATATTTCTTTTTGAAAAAGAAAGAGTTAAACTCTTGATTTAATTCAAAAGAAAAGAAGAAGGTTTAGAACCTTGAGAAAGGAGAAGGAGGCACAGAACCCTAGAATTTTTGAGAGAATGAAAAGTTTTTGTTGATTTTTTCATCATGTTTGCTTTTATAGGCTACACTTTACATATAAAACCTTGGGCTTTTCCATATGGCATTTGTTCCACCTCATGCCTCATGTGCTTATTTCTTTTTGCACATAAGCCATGGAGTTTACAAAATTTTGGCTTTTTGCCCATATTCCATACATTTATTTCTAAAAAAAGAAAAAAATATATATTAAATTAATTTATGACTTCAATCTTTTTGTCACGAGGCCGGTCCCTTCCATGCTCGGCCTTGACCTGGACTTGGGCCCACTTAGCTTGGGGTTGACTTTGATTTTGACTTGGTCAAACGGGGTGTAATTTTTGACCCCAACAAAGTGCTCCCCATTAATAAATGCACACCGCGTGTGTGGGTTGTATGCATGAAATTGATGGATCTTGTTCTATATGGAGCTTGATTTGGTTGGGTTCCCTTTTGACGACGTGGAGGGTATGCTGCCATTTTTTTGACGTGGACGTCGATGCTACCATTTTATCGACGTAAACGGTCGGTGCTGCCATTTTTGCGACGTGGACGGTCGGTGCTGCCATTTTTGCGACTTGGACGGTCGATGCTGCCATTTTAGAGACTTGGACGGTCAGTGGTGCTCTTTTTGCGACTTGGATGGTCGGTGCTGCCCTTTTTGCGACGTGGATGGTTGATGCTACCATTTTTGTGACTTGGACGGTCGATACTGCCATTTTAGCAACGTGGACGGTCGGTGCTGCTATTTTTGAGACTTGGACGGTCATTGCTTCCCTTTTTGCGACTTGGACAGTCGGTGCTGCCCTTTGTGCGACTTGGATGGTCGATACTGCCATTTTAGCGACGTCGACGGTCAGTGCTGCCATTTTTGCAACTTGGACGGTCGGTGCTGCCATTTTTGCGACTTGGAAGGTCGGTGCTGCCATTTTTGCGACTTCGATGGTCGATGCTGCCATTTTTGCGACTTTGACGGTCGATGCTGCAATTTTTGTGAATTGGATGGTCGATGCTGCCATTTTTACGAATTGGACGGTCGATGACTTGCTCCACTTCTTGCGGTGTCGGGGTTGAAGTTGACTTTCTCCTCTTCTTGCGGTGTCAGGATTTGAGGTTGACTTGATTCGTTTTTTGCGGTGTCTGGGTTGATTGATTTGATTTGATTTGTTTTATTTCTGCCTTGTTTGGCGGGACTTTTGAATTTGAGAGGAACTTGGAATTTGGATTTTTTTTGGCATCGTCATTGCTACACTGGAATAATGCCAGGAGCAACTCATCATTTGCCCTAGGAGGACTTGGGATTTGGTTTTTGGGTCGGCATCAGCACCGCTAACACTAAAACGTAATGCCAGGAGTGACTCATCATTTACCTTTGGGAAAACTTGGGGTTTGAGTTTTAGGTCGGTATCAGCACCGCTAACGCTGAAGCAATGCCATTAGCGACTCATCATTTGCCGTTGGAAGACTTAGGATTTAGGTTTTGGCTCGGCTTCAGCACCACTAACATTGAAGCACTGCCAGGTGCGACTCATCATTTGTCGTTGGAAGACTTGTTATTTGGGTTTTGGGTCGGCATCAGCACCGCTAACACTAAAGCGTAATGCCAGGAGTGATTCATCATTTGCCGTTCGAAGACTTGGGATTCGGGTTTTAGGTTGGCATCAACACTGCTAACACTGAAGCAATGCCAGGAGTGACTCATCATTTGCCGTTGCCCATTGGGGAGCGATGGCTTAGGAGACAGGTTTAGATCCCTATCATCTAAGGCTTTTCAATTTTATGAGCCGTAAGGGTCTCATAAAAGCATTTTCTCCTTACGAGTCGAAATGATCTCGCAGGTGTATTTTCTCCTTAGGAATCATGGGGATTCATAAGTGTCTTGCTCCTTTGTGAGTTGTAAGGATCTCACGCAGGAATTTTCTCCTCACAAGGTCGAGAGGACTTTGCGAGTGTATTCCATCTCTTTTCACGAGTTTGCACCCTTTCGGGTTTTCATAAACTCGTCGGCTGTAATCACGGAGCCCTTTCGGGTTTTCATCCGTGTCCGTTCTGCTTATGGATATACCGTTTTTTAGCTTCATCGCCGGTGGGACTTTAAATGTAGTATCGCCGGAAGGACTTGGGAGAGATAGGGGTCGTTTGCGCCCGTAGATTGTATATGGTTTTACAGGATGTATCATCCAGACCATAGAGCCGGTGTGCTCAATTCATCTACAACTTGGAGTATTCACGTGCAGTATCTGTAAGTCGATGTCGCACACCCCGCGGTTCGCGGGGAGGCGGAATTTACCAAAAAATGATTTTTACGAGCTTCACAACACCGGCTAAACACTAGGATCTTTATGGAACCTTAACTAGCTATATCTAACTAGGAGGTTTAACTACTCGGTAAGAGTTTTATACCTCCTCGTCATAAGTCCTTCGGGTCTTCTTCTCCTTCTTTCCTTGAGCTCCTAGAAGATCCGAATCGCGCTTGATCGTCGGTCTCCTCGTGTCGAAGATGATCCACCCGAGAGTCTATACCTCAAGCTCTAACCACGAAAACGAGGTAACTAAGGTACCTAGTTTGCTAAGCTAGGTAGCCTAGAAGATGTAGTGAGTCTAATGGAGTATTTTATCTCAAGAAACCCTATGTTTCACAACTCATGTAAGGATTAAGGTTTTGAGGAAGAAGGAGAGGAAACTTGGAGAGGGAAAGAGAGAATGCAAATGAGCTAGGGTTGTGGCTTGGTGTGGAGAATGGATCATACTCAATCATGAAGCATGGATTATTTTCTCATAGAAAATAGCAACCATGATTCAATAGTAACCACAAACCAATAAATAAATGTATAAGCCATGCTTCACACCCATGCCTCAAATTTCTCCAATTTCTAACTCACTAATCTATTTCTCAAAAATAGATAAATCATATAATGAGGTGTCCCTTTCTAGAAGTATCTCTTATGAAATTACAAGAATGCCCTCACCGTATATATATACCCATATTCGTATTCCAAAAAATACGAATACAATGAGATAACAATAATCTAATAATATAATACTAGGATCCGGGTTAAACCAAAGCCCACCAGTATTATCCGTCCGAACATCATCCGGTACACGTATATGATCGGAACCCTGCCGTAAAACCATACGGCCTCTACATCGTTTTGCCCGAAGCAGGGAAACCCTCTGTGTGGGACTATAAAGACTCGACAGTACGCTAGCAGTGGGTTTAACCGCAAGTCCATCAGCAGTACTAGCTGCACGTAACGGCTACCCATGTATCTGTCGATAAGAAAGGCGATGAGCAAACTCATCCGAACTCCTACTGAGCCTATCTGTGACAATCTCCATACAGTCCGGTCTGTTCATATCAGATACTCGCATATCGGTCCTAGGAGGATGGTAACCGTCAAACCCTTAATAGCGCAATAAGTCGTGCTAGGGTAGAGCCCAATACACCTTGAGAACTACAGGAGTACCTACCAGTGAATCTCGCTTTTCCTGGCCAGGGACTTTGTGTAATGGCTTTCCGAACACTGCATGATATCAACCCCCAATACCGGGAGAGACGAATCCTATCTAACCGCTACTGTCTCCAAGTGCTTCGGGACTGCACCCAACTACTACCTATTTATGCGAATCCTTGGAGCCATGGTAGGGTAGTAATCTAAATACAGTGGGAACACACTCGAGATGAATAGCGATGTCAAGTTAACGGACTAACCTGTACTCGTGCCATCCGGGAACTGCAATCTGACGATAGGTATAATATCAACCAGCAGTTCCCAACGAGTCCGTCTAATGTAACTCATAACCCAATGAGCATATGTATACTATCTTCGGTATAACGTACCAATGGCTGTGGGACAGACCATCTCCCCTACTGGGATGGGAAGCGTATACACTAGTCTACTCTGGAGTATCGATGCCCCGTCTTGATAATCCTATGACTAGGGACCTGTATAAGGATGCGCTTATAGACTACCCAACCCCCACTAGTGTGGCTGCCATCACAACGATGGTAGTCAAGCAAAGATCCTTAGGGCTCTACCAATATATATAAGCGATATGCTAAAAGAAACATATACATATATTGAGGTAGAAACAAACCAAGTAGCATACTACCATTTTGAGCAAGACTGTTATTATATCTGTGTATATCCCAAGCTTCCAAAATGTAATATACAAACCAGTATTATACAATAATGGCCTCTAAGGCATATATCACTAACAGTATTTCTTGAGATATCGTCAATTGATGGGTGGCATGGGCCTTTCTCTCTCGGCACTTATTAGTTGGTAGGATCCTCCGTCGACCACTTTCTCGATGACGTATGTTCCTTCCCAGTTTGACTTGAATTTTTCCTTAGCATGTCGATTGGGGATGATCGGTCTTTTGAGGACAAACACGAATTTGCCTTTCTTGAAAGCACGGAGACAGGTCATCTTATCATAGGCCCGTGACATTTGGGCTCGGTATAGCTCCAGATTTTGCTGTACTGCGAGCCTATTTTCCTCGAGGGCATCAAGTTCTTCAAGCCGAAGGAGAACGTTTTCCTCCTTCGTCAAATTGTGCTGGACGGCCATCCTGAGGCTTGGAACTACGACTTCCAGGGGGAGGATTGCTTCCACTCCGAAGAGTAATGAGTATGGAGTTGACTGAGTTGGAGTGCGGTGTGTGATACGATATGCTCATAACGCCTCGTGAAGTTTGAGATTCCAGTCTCTCTTGTTAGCTAAAGCATTTTTCCTTAGGGCTTTCATAGAGTTTTATTGAAGGCTTCGACTATTCCATTGGTTCTTGGATTATAGATGGAGGAATATCTCTAGTCTATCTTGTGCTGAGTAGCGAACTTTGAGACTTTGAAGCTCTTGAAAGAAGGCCCGTTGTCAGAAATGATTCTTCTTAGTGTACCGAAATGGTATAGAATATTATGTCTGAAGAACATCAGAATATCTTCTTCTTTGACATCTTTTAGCGGGACAGCTTCAGCCCATCTGGAGAAGTAATCAGTTGCAGCCAGTATGAACCGGTAGCCTTTAAATGACGGAGGATCGATTGGGCCAACTCTGTCGGTGCCTCAAACTTCGAAGGGAAATAACGCCACCGTAGGATGCAACGGATTGGGATGCTTATGAATGAAGTCACTGTGAATTTGGAAAAGATGACATTTCCTTGCATGCTCTTCACAATCCCTTATCATGGTGGGCCAGTAATACCCAAGCCGCTTGATTTGAAGCCGCATTTTGGGACCATACTGGTGAGCCCCACAGACGCCTGAATGAACTTCTTTCATGACCTTTTAGGCTTAGGCCGAGGACATATACCTGAGCCAGAGTTGGTCATATGATCTGAGGTATAGTGTATTATTCACAAACACGTATCGGAGAACTCTCTTCTTCAGCTAAACCCTCACAGACTTTTCTTCGGGCAGCTTGTTGTATCGGAGGTACTCTATGAAGGGCTCTCTCCAATCGGGCTCGTCTTCAATGATCAAAGCTTCTTCGGCAGGATTGTTCTCTTGTTCTACGCTTTCTTCTTCATGTGAAGTGACTGGAGGTAGAATTTTCCGGTTTCTGACTGTGATCAGAATTTCGTCCATGTCAGGATCAGCCAGCTCTTTGGCTAGGTGAGCGAGTACGTCGGCCTTTCCGTTCAACGCCCTAGGGACTCTCATTAGTTCAATGTGAGTGAACTATTTCATGAGTTCCACCGCCCGACTTTTGTATCGAGCTAACTCGGGCTTATATATCTTGTAGTCACCGCTCACTTGGTTGATGACAAGCTGGGAGTCACCGTAAACCCGTAGCTGAAGGATTTCCATTTCTATGGTGAGCTCCAGACCAGCTATCAGAGCTTCGTACTCATCCTCGTTGTTTACGAGGCACGGTGAGAGAGAAAGAACGTCGTAGGGTTCCTTTTGATGGCGTGACGAACACCAATCCATCCCTGCTTTTATCTCCGGGATGCTTGATTTACTGAAGGTCCTTATTGATGAGGCTCCATCGAAGTAGAGCTCCCAACATGGCTCGCTATCCTCGAGTGAAGCACTTGTTCATCGGGTAATTCACAATTTAGCGGCGACCCTTCAGGTATGGGATAAGCAGCGAGGAAGTCGGCGAGGGCTTGCCCTTTTACTACTTTATGAGAAGTATAAACTTTGTCAAACTCAAGCAGCATGACAGCCCATCTTGCGATTCTGCCAGCTAGGCTTGCCTTGGTCATTAAGTGTTTAAGCGGGCCGACCTTGGAGATCAGCATAACCCGATGAGCGAGAAGATAGTGTCTTAGCTTCTTCATGGCAAATATCAGGGCTAGGCACTACTTTTCAATCGGGGAATAGTTATGTTCCGCCCTGACTAACGTTCGACTGAGGTAGTAGAGAGCATTCTCTTTTCCCTCCTTATTGTTCTGGGCGAGGAGTGCACCAAGTGACTCATCTAGCCTGGCAGTATATAGAATCAATAATTTATTTGGAATGGGAGCAGCAAGCACTGGAGGGTGCAACAGGTACTATTTGATATTTTCGAACGCTTCTTGACATTCGGCATCCCAAACAAAAGGAGCTCCTTTCTTCATGAGCTTTGAGAGGGGCCTACATCTCCCTGATAAATTTGAGATAAACCTTCGCATATAAGCAAGCTTACCTTGAAAAGATCTCAGCTGTGTCAGATTCTTCGGAGGGGGCATCTCTGTGATGGCCTTTATCATGGATGGGTCAACTTCGACTCTCTATGTCGGACTATGAAGCCCAGGAATTTTCCTGATGACACGCCAAAAGCACACTTCAGAGGATTCATCTTCAGATCATATTCCCTCAATCCGGTTAAAACGGTCCTGAGATCTTGGATGTGATCAACCTTAGCTTTAGTATTGATGATCAAATCATCAACATAACATTCGACGACTTTATGGATTAGGTCATCAAAGATATTGGTCATTGCCTTTTGATATATAGCACTTGCGTTCTTCAGTTCGAACGGTATCACTTTGTAACAGTATATGCCGATCGGGATTCGAAATATTGTATGCTTCTCATCCTCGGACGGCATTTTTATCTGATTGTACCCAGATGAACCATCCATGAAAGTGAATAGCTCATAATTTGAAGTATTGTCGACCATCATTTCCATTACCGGAAGTGGAAAATCATCTTTAGGGCATACCTTGTTGAGGTCCTTGAAATCGACGCAAACTCGTATCTGTCCATTCTTCTTTTTCACTGGGACGATGCATGCAATCCAGTCCGTATATTTCTCTTCAGTGATGAAACCGGTATCGATGAGTTTCTTGATTTCCTCGATTACCTTTTCTTCGAGCTTCCTTCTCATTCTTCGAGGAGCTTGTTTGACTGGCTTGACATCAGGAGAAATAGCCATCTTATGTACGACTACTTCAGGAGAGAGACCCAGCATTTCTTTGTATGTCCACGCGAAGCAGTTGGTGAACTCATGCAGCAGGGTGACTGTTTGCTCTTTCATTTCCTCTTACAAGAGTGAGCTGATGTAGGTCAGACTTGGATTATCGGGCATTCCCAAGTCAATCTCGGTTAGCTCATCGAAGGTTGCTTGTCTACCATCTTTGAGCTCTCGAAGGGCTTCTTCTGGCTCAGCAAGCTCATCATCATCATTTGACCTTTCGCTAGCTTTACCAACATGGATCATGTAGCATGCTTTAGCATCAGGTTGAATGAAACTTATGCCCCGTCTATCAAGGATTCGTCCATTGATTAGCGCTCGGACCTGAGGCGGATGCCATAGCCCCTCATAAAACATCGCTTCGGTGTCCATTTGATATAGCCGACCCCGCACTTTTTAAAGTATTCCGCATCTCAGGCACATAATATCTGGGATTGAGAACGACCCTTATGCCTCTCTCACAGGGAAGGTATGTCACGGAAAAATCGTCCGGGAGCACGATAGGATTTGACCCATAAAACATGATGCCCTTCTATCCACTTTTCCTTCCGGGAATATAGAAGGTTTTCAGCTGGTCCACGGTGGAGACTGACATTGCATCTAGCTGCTTGCACATTGATTGATCTGTAATTTTGTGTAAAAGAAAAGGTAGTAGTAAAATAACCGCAATCAATAACGGTGTCGCTTGTAGCGAACCTTTAGTGAGTACGGGTCGTCCTCTGGGATTCGTGGAATTTTATAGTTCTTGCTTTAGATGGTTGAAAGAACTAGAAAAGAGAAAATCAAGAAGATAATTTCAATATCTAATTGAAGAAAATCACGAAAATGGTTTCAAGATTAAATTGAATTTTCAAGAAAATTGTTTCAAGATCTAATTGAATTATCAAGAAAATTTATATGAAGAAGGCTTGTAGGATTCTTTAGGATTTAGTAGCCATGGATGATTAATAAACATTACTCCTCTTATCTATTGATAGATTTAAAACTAGATTGATGGAGATGAATGAGGATTAGGGTTCTTTGGAAGAAACTAGGGTTTCTCCTCTATTGACCCTTATCCTTTCATTGATCTCCATTCATATCTAGCCCTTAACAAAAGGATCGTCAATCTTATCTCAAATCGTGGTCGCGATTATTAAGAAATTAATGTCACGCCTGATAAGGATATTGACGATTCTTTTGCTAAAGTTTATAAACTTCATAAGACTTAAAAGGAGTATAGAATTTTCTCACCCATTGATCTACCTTAATCCTACGAATCTTATCAAACGGAGAATTACTCGCACATCATGAAAATAAAAGAAAGAATAGAGAAAGAATTCATAATGCGGAATTAAAAGAAAGCGAAATGACAAAATTAATTATCTACCTTTATTACTCAACTTCACAATACAATTCTTCGAGTTTAGATTACAAGAGGAAGAAGAATTTGCTCTCAATCTCTGCCTCGAAAAAGTAGATGTTCCGTCGATTACGTCGCTTGATCACCTTGAATCGTGGACCTGTCTTAGATTGCTTGTTCGTTGACGGTGATTGGCTTCGTGTAAAGGGGACTTGATTGATTGATCGCTTGATGGATTTCTCGATGATTTCTTGATCTTGGATCTCAAGATCGTTGATTCTTGATCTTAGATCCTTTTTGAGATTGGATTTTGATCATTGGGATTGATTTTTTTAGATCCTTGGATGTTTTTGAGATGTAGCCCTCGGTCCATTTTATAGCCCCAAAGCCAGTAACAGAAGCCCGTAACAAACTAAATTTTTTACGAAGAAGATTCCAGAAAACTATCGAACCCTAATCCCCCGAATCGGCCGTGGATCCGCGGTGACTCGGCCTGACTCAGCCGCGGTTCGACGGCCTATTAGTGAGATCTTGGCTTCACACTTATGTAGTATTCTCCTGTTGGTATTTGGGTATTTCTTTGATGTTTGGAACCTTCTTATCTCTTCTGAGTCTCTACCAGTATTTGATTCTTCGACTTTCTTTACTTTATTGGCAGATTCTTGATTCCTGATATTTGACCTGAGCTAATCTTGCAGAATATCTTCAATGAAGAATGTTAGTTATATTTGAGATACAAAATATTATGCGTAAAATATTAAACATACAATTTTTTTCATAATGTTGATTATAATATATAAACACATGGTAAATGATATTTTGCAGAGAACTTCTAATATGTGTTATATTTATAACAACTTTAGATGATTAAGAAAAGTAAGGAAATTGTCATGTTAAATGTGCACTATTTACGACTGAACAAATACCCCCAAACTTGACTTTGATCGTCCCGAACAAACTATTTATTCAAGGGAAGGAGAAAAGAAAATAGAAAGAAAAAAGAAAAAACTAACTAGCACACTTTCATAGGAAACACGATTGCATTGAGAATGTGCAACAAGTCTTTAAGCCTCTAGGTGTCCCTAATAGGAGGAGTGTTGTCTCCTGAGGGTTTTCAGCGGATTACACCCAAAAAATCCTATAATAAAAGAAAGATGGTGAAAGTTACATATGATAAGAACTATAAAAGAAAGAACTTGAAAATAAGAATTTCCAACTATACTAGCTTTTCGGTTGTCATGAGCCCTATCTTAATGGTCATGAAAAGATGTTAGAAATCACATCATCCCTCAATAAAACATCGCCTTTAGTCTTCCTCCCTACCTTTCTTCTAAACACCGATCATATACCCCTACGTGTGTGTACAAGACATCCCTACACTCGGAGAATTCAATTCAAGCTATCATACTCTTGTCCATCTACCTCAATACTTTTTAGTCGGTGAATATTTTTGATGGAATTGCTCACACATTCTTCATGCGGCCGTTAATACTTCTTGAGGTATTAACCGACCGATTACTAAATGTGCTCACTTATTAGGCGTAATTAGCAATTTTCTCGTCTTGCAACACCTAAGGCTTAGCAGTGGCTCCCAAACCAATTGGTCTAAGGCACTAGGTGATGAAGCACCCTCGCTATATTTTTTTATGCTGCCTTGGTGATTTACAAAACCAGTGTTCATTTTTCTTCACCATTTTATACTTTATGCTTCATTTATATTTTCTTCATGCTTTGGCTTTTAGACAAGAGCATTTCAAGATATTCTCTACTATCCCGAGTTTCAAGACGTGTGTAAGTGCGCATAGTAGGGTATCAACGTTCAAATATTTGGCCTCAAGAATATGGACTATTTTTCAGACTTATTTTTATCCTCAGATTAGCGACTTCCTTCATCTTTTTAACCCTTGGGACAATAGCTTATAACTACTTATTACTAGTTTCGTTTAAGAAAACATCTAATTTTCTTGTTTCTCTCAAAATCTTCCAATCTTTTAAATGTAATTTTTCACTTTCTAATCTTTCATTATCAAAGAAATTTTTTTTGCTTATGCAAAATGTAATGCAAAAATAATGCGTAAATAATCACAAACCTCCCCCAAACCTGTTTACAGCAGTGTCCTCACTATTGTCATCTTTTAAATCTTAAAAAACCTGTGGACTTGGGAGGAAAAGTTATTAACGGGGATAAAAGATAAATGAACATGAAAACCTCCCCAAAACTTATTTTTGATCATACGGATATTCAGTTAAGTCCTTTTTCACTCACCTCCATTCTTAGGATGAGACAATATTATCGAGACATAGAGGTGAGGCGGAGGAAATTTAGTTATGATAAAGCGGCTCCTGTAAAAACAGGAGCTCCTCCGCGGGGTCAGTAGAAAAATAATGTTTTAATTTATGCCCATTCACTTCAAAAATATAACCGTTTTTAATATTTTCAACTTTAACAGCCCCGTGATGGTATACATATCGCACCACAAATGTTCCTTTCCAACGAGATATTAGCTTACCCGCATGAAGATGGAGACGGGAATCGTAAAGAAGGACTTGTTGTCCTGGGGTAAAAGTTTTTCTAAAAATATTTTTATCGTGAAACACATTAGTCTGGTTCTTTACTATAACCGCATTATCGTAAGTTTCATCGCGGAGTTCGCTTAGCTCATTTAATTGCAGCTTCCGAAAGTTTCAGGCTTGATTGAAATCGAAGTTAAGCACTTTAATAGCCCACATTGCTTTATGTTCGATCTCGACATGAAGGTGGTAAGCCTTTCCAAACACTAGGCGGTAAGGAGACATACCAAGATCAGTCTTATAAGCGGTACGAAATGCCCAAAGAGCATCAGTCAATTTGGTTGACCAATCTTTACGGTTTTTAGAATCCTTCTTCTCCAAAATTTGTTTGATCTGCCTATTGGAAATCTCATCTTGCCCGCTCGTTTGGGGATGATAGGGCGTAGAAATTTTATGGTTGATTGAATATTTCCGCATCAAAGGCTCGAAAGACCGATTACAGAAATGAGTCCCTTTGTCGCTAATTATAGCACGAGGGTGTCCGAATCGCAAAAAGATGTTTTCTTTAAGGAACTTAATAACAACCTTGTTGTTATTAGTACCTTGTTGTTATTAGTGCGACATGGTATCGCTTCCACCCATTTCAAGACATAATCAACCGCTAACAAGATATATAGATTTCCAAAAGAGTTAGGAAAAGGGCCCTGTAAAATCAATACCCCAAACGTCTAAAATTTCCACAACCAAGATAGGTTGGAGTGGCATCTCATTTTTTCGAGAAATCCGACCCGTGTGTTGACACCGTGGACAAGTTTTGCAATGATTATATGCATCTTTAAATAATGTAGCCCAGTAAAAAACACATTGCAAAACTTTCTCCGCCGTTTTACGTGGACCAAAGTGACCACCACATGCCTGATCATGACAGAAAGATAATACACTCTTGAATTCATCATTAGGGACACATCTGTGAATGATTTGGTTGGGACAATACTTAAAAAAATAAGGTTCATCTCAGTAAAAGTGCTTTACTCGGGATAGAAATCGATGATTGTCTTGTTTAGACCATTCGCTAGGAATAAGTCCCGTTGCTAGATAATTCACAATATCCACGAACCAAGGTTTGCAGGATACGGTCAAGAGCTGTTCGTCAAGGAAAGAGTCGTTTATTGGCAAGGTCACTGTAGGTGAGGAAGAGATGCGTGAAAGATGGTAGGCTACTACGTTTTCACATCCACTATTATCTCATATGACAAGATCAAATTCTTGTAATAACATGATCCAATGTATTAACCTGGCCTTAGCATCCTTCTTCGATAAAAGATGTTTTAGGGCGGAGTGATCGGTGTAAACCCCTATCGGTGAGCCAATCAAGTAAGGCCTGAATTTTCTAATGCAAATACAACTGCCAAGAGTTCTTTCTCGGTAGTTGTATAATTAATTTGGGCATCATTCAAAGTCTTACTTGCATAATAAATTGCATGTGGCATCTTATCAATGTGCTGTCCTAAGACTGCACCAATAATAAAATCTGATGCATCACACATATGCTCGAACGGGTGGTTTCAATTAGGAGATGATAGAACGGGGGCTGTAGTGAGGGAGCTTTTAAGTGAGTCAAAAGCTTCCTCGCAATCCGAATCGAAGTGAAATGTTGTATCCTTGGTCAAGAGAAGAGTTAAGGGTCTAGCAATTTTGCTAAAATCCTTAATGAATCTCCTATAAAATCCTGTATGACCAAGGAAGGATCGTATATCTTTGACGCATTTGGGATGAGGAAGGTTATGGATGACATCTATTTTAGCTCTGTCTACCTCAATGCATTTTCGTGAAATGACATGTCCAAGCACGATACCTTCTTGGACCATGAAATGGCATTTTTCCCAATTCAAAGTTAAGTTCTTTATCCTTACAGCGGGTAAGAACCGCGTTAAGATGACGCAGGCAATTCTCAAAGGAGTCCCCAAATATAGAGAAATCGTCCATAAATATCTCCAGAAAATTCTCGACCATATCTGAGAATATCCCCATCATACACCGCTGAAATGTAGCGGGAGCGTTGCATACCCCAAATGCATGCCTCTATAAGCAAAGATACCAAAAGGACAAGTAAATGTTGTTTTATCTTGATCATTTTCGGTGATGGGGACCTGGTTATAGCCAGAGTATCCGTCCAAGAAACAATAATATTCATGTCTAGCTAATCGTTCTAACATCTGGTCAATGAAAGGTAGAGGGAAGTGATCTTTCCTCGTTGCGGCATTGAGTTTCCTATAATCAATACATACACGCCACCCATTAGCCTCATTAGTTATGGCCGTGAAGCTAGACTTTTTAAGGAATGCAGGGTTCCCTAAGTCGCCGCTGGGTTTCGGGAGGCATCGACCATGCCATTTTATAAAAATTGGCACACTAAAGAACTCTAACCCTAGAATCTTAATTAGAGAATTAGACAATAGAACATGTAAACATCTTTATATCTAAGTGAACAAGGAATACAACCATTGTAGACCGGTCCTTCACTTCAATAGCTCCGTGAAGTAGTCCCTTCGCTCTAAATAGTGATCTCCCGGACTCTAGTGAGACTCCACAAGGTGAAATGAACAATCTTGCTTGAAGTTTTCGAGGCCGAAGATGATCTACGTTGAGGAGACACTACCTCAAGCTACCTCTTCACTAAGTGATGAACTTGGTGAAGAAACAACCCAATCTAAATGGCTAGTAGATAAGAGGTTGATGAAGTAGGAATTTTGCTCACTTTAGAAATAATTTTCTCACTATATTTCTTCACCTCTCATAAAGCTAGAAAGCTTTTTAGAGATGAGGAAGAAGATGATGTGTGAATGGAATAATAAGTGAGAATAGCAACCATGGGTGAGTTAGTATCATATAATAACTCATGTAGAGACTAAACTATGGATAAACAATAATGGTTGGGTTAATAAATATCTTCAAGTAAAAAAAATTTAGTGGACTTGGTCAATGGTTCCAAAAGCTTCTACAAGCTTCAACCATATGACAATTTCCAACTAATTTGATTTACTTTAAATAAAAAAACTCTCACATTATTATAAGCATAGTTTGAGTCTCATACACCCATGTAGCATGTGGCATCTAGCATGACACAAAATAATATATATCACATATATACCAAGTGTACACTAGTGAGAAAAAGAAAACTTATGTGAGCTAATATTAGTTAATGTAAGATAATATATCAAATATAAAATTATATATTAAATTATTAAATCAACACTTGATTTAATAATCCGGCTATATCACATACAACTGACTAATATCAAATGTATCAATTTGTCGAATCAACACTTGATTCGACAGCCCGGCTATATCACATATAACCGGCCGATATCACATATCGCGAGAATAGAATACGGTATTACATATGCGTATTAACCTCGGTCCCGCACATATCACATATGTGCTCCTACTTCGTTTCGCTTGAGTCTGGAAACCTTTGTGTAGGAATCTAAAGACTTCTCAATACGCCGGCAGTAGGTGGTGATCATATCAGTTACCCACAAGCCGCAAGCGGTCTGCTAAACGTAACGGCCACCCGGGTATTGAACAATCAAAAGATCAACAAGCAAGCCTGTTCATACTCCTGTGAATCCATCAAGTAACACTACCGTACAGTCTGGTCTCTTCGTTTGATATGTCGCATATCACAACCTGGGTGGTGGTAAACATCAGACCCCAATAGTTTGATAAGTCATGCCGATGTGAGGCTCATAACGGTTCGAGAAACTACTGATAACACATACCAGTAAATCTCAGCAACCCTGGCCAGGGATTTCCTGTTATGGCCAATCGAGCATAGCGCAACATCAAACCCCAATACTGGGAGAGACAAATCCCCTCCTATCGCTCACTGCCTCCATGTGACTCGGGACTGTACCCAAAAACCACCGTTTTATACGATCTCTTGAACGTGGTAAGGTGGAAATCAAAGCACGGTGGGAATCACATAAGACTCTATGACGATCTCGGGTCGACAGACTAACCTGTACCAGTGTCACCAGAGAACTGCTATCTGACGATAGGTATAATACCATCTAGGAGTTTTCAGCGAGTCCGTCCAGTGTACCCAGTCTCCACTGAGCACCCGTATACCATCTATGATGTCAAACACCAATGGATATGGGATCATCCATCGCCCATCACATGGGTCGAGAAGCGTATACGCTAGTCTACTCTGGAATATCGATGCCCCGTCTCGATACTCTCACGACTAGGAACAATTGAAGGATGTACTTACCGACTACCATTGCCCCACTAGTATGATCTTCATCATAATCCTTGTAGTCAAGTACACATCCTACGGGTTTTATCAACATGTAATAGAGAGACAATAAGTGTACATGTTAAGATAAAGAGCAACCAGATAGCATACTATCATGTCGAGCAAGAAAGTCCTCCCTATATATATCCAAGCATCCACTACAATATACATCGTAAGTATAGTAATGGCCTCTAGGGCATACATATTACTAACAGGGACTACATGAATAGGACTTACCCATTGGCTATCAGATATTGGGTAAATTATACCACTATCTAGGCACTTGACGATTTCTTTCTTAACTGCCTCCTTCATGATGGGATTTAACAGTCTTTGTGGATCGCGGGTTGGTCTGGCTTCATCCATCAAATGTATATGATGTTCGACAACCAAGGGACTAATCCTTTTGATGTCTGCCATTGTCTAACCAAATACTTGCCGATTTGATCTCAAGACCATTAAAAGAGCGTTCTCTTTCTCTAAACCTAGAGAAGCGGATATGATCATAGGTAAAGACTCATTCTCACCTAAATATGCATATTTAAGATGAGAAGGTAGCAGTTTGAGATCTAATGTTGGCGTAGAGACAATAGAAGGTGGGGGTAAGGGAATGATACTCAGACTCCCTAAGAAGTTCATAACTTGCGTAGGATATTGGCTCGGAAAGTGCCACTGACTTTTGCGATGAGTTAAGATGTTCAAACTCAAGGGTGGACTCGTCAAAGGTGTCCTCACTATAATAATTTGCTAGATCAAACAATGACGTACTAGTGTCGTCGAGATCATTATAGCAAAATTCCTCATCTTCGCAGCTGTCGGAAGCTATCTCGTTGACAGAAGGTTTAGAGGGTTGACTTCCTAGCTTGTAAATATTAAGCTCCATTGTCATCTTCCAGAAGGATAAGTTCATAGAACCGTTATGACAATTAATGACAGCATTGGAAGTTGCTAGGAAAGGTCGACCGAGAATCACCGGAATTTGGTTTCGTGGGTTCGCTATAGGCTGTGTATCTAGAACAATAAAGTCCACAGGAAATATAAATTCCCCAACTTTTATCAACACATCCTCAAGCTCACCCCTAGATTGGGTGATAGATCGATCTGCCATCTGGAGGGTGCAGTGGGCATGTTTCAACTCTCCAATAACTAACTGCTCGTAGACAGAGTAAGGAAGCAAGTTAATACTAGCGCCAAGGTCGAGTAGAGCACGATTGATATTTTTACCCCCAATAGAAACAGATATTATAGGACAGCCGGGGTCCTTACGTTTCTTAGGTAATTGCTAGGTAAAAGCTGTGCTTATATTACTCGTCATGAACACCATTTTCGGCAGTTGAGTTTTTCTTTTCCTAGTGCACAAGTCCTTAAGTATTTTCGCATAAGCCGGAACTTGTTGTATAGTATCTAGGAGAGGGATATTTATGTTAACCTGTGTAAACATTTCCATAATCCTTTCCATTTGTGGACTTGGTTTGTTTCCCCTTAACCTATTTGGATAAAGAGCTTTATCAATAAGAGTCGGGTCTAATATTGGAGAATATCGAGGGGGTGGAACGGATCCTAGAATTGGAGTTGGGATCATTTTGGATTGACTCAAGAAAATGGGCTGAGGGTTCGAGCCTTGGGGAAAACGGAGAATAGGCTCGGAAGAAGAAGGACTACTAGATGAAATAGGGTTAGAAGTGGAAGCCGGGGTATCATTGATTGATTCCTCATTATCAACCTATTCACCGACTTGGTTGTTCAGCACTCTTCCCGATCTCAACGTGGTAATGGCATTCACATTATGATTTTGTGAGTGCCCAGGATTCGGTAAGGGTTGAGATGGAAGTTTCCTTTTCTCTTTAGCACTCATCGCGACATTTAACTCTGCAATTTGTGCTTCTATCGATTTTATACTCTCGCCGTGGGAGGCGGAGTCCTTCGTTATTGTTTCGATAGAAGACTTTATATCAGCCGACATTTGCATGGAATGTTTCATAAACATATCCAAGGTTCGTTCAAGTGCAGAGGAGTTTTCGGTACCGGCCGTTTGGAAGGAATTATTATAAGGTGCAGAATTGTTGGCCGGATTTTGAAAAGTTTGTGGTTGAAAGGGTTGCTGACTCTGTGGTGGTTGCTGTTGCTATGGAGGAGCCTTTTGATAGTTATTTTGGTTTGGAACCGTATTTTGAGTTTGAGTTTGGTGTTGGTTCCAAGCAAAATTAGGGTGATTCCTCCAACCCTGATTATATGTGGAAGAATAAGGATCGTTTCTAGGTCGCTGTTGAAAAGCAACATCAGTGTGTTCTTGACCTTGAAACGGAGAATTCAAAGTACATTCTTCCGTCAGATGTGATGGATCGGAACAGCATCCACACACAGTTTTAAGGAGCGTTACTTGGTTTAGGGAGGCTAATAAAAATTTGTTTTCCATAGCTTCGATTTTCTTTTGCATCGCTACCATTTCGGCTTTTACTGCGATGGAAACATCGAGTTGATGGATACCTCCCTTAGATGATGGTGGTCTAACGCTTTCTCATTGCAAAGTGTTTTCAGCAAAATCTTCCAAGAAATTCCAAGCTTCACCATCGTCTTTAGACATGAAATTTCCTTGACACATGGTTTCAAGCACTTGTTTTGTCGTTGGATTAATACCCTGATATATAATTCAGCATAGATCCCATCTATGGATTCCGTGATGAGGACATTGGACAAGCAGATCCTTAAACCGTTCAAAACATTTCCAAAATGGTTCATTTGGAATCTAGGTAAACTGGTTGATTTCGCTCCGAACACTGGCGGTCTTATGATTGGGATAAAATTTCTTAAGGAATGCTATAACGAATTCATCCCAATTGGAAATAGAGTGTGCAGTTGTGTTATAAAGCCATTTTTCGGCTAAATTGCACAAAGTAAACGGGAGAAGACCTAAACGAATAGCATCCACAGAAAGCTGTGAAGTGCCCATCATAGCACATACATTTTCGAATTTGGTGATAAAAACGTATGCGTCTTCACACTCAAGACCGTGAAATTTAGGCAAAAGATTGATAAAGTGGGGTTTGATTTCAAAATTATCCTTATTGGCTGGTGGAATAGAAAGACAAGTAGGAAGGGGACCACGTCTATGGTAGCATCTCTCTTGGAGAGATATGCGCGGTGGATTCTGCGCACCTGCGGATGGTGGCAGAGTGGTGTTATTAAAATTTGATGGAAAACCGTTCATTTCGGTCGATGTTGTGAGTGGTGAGGAAAAAGAAGATGAAGAAGTACCGACTTTGGAGTCGATAGAAGAAACGCGGACAAGACGGACACCAGAATCCCGTGTCCAGCCGAGCATGCACTAAGCGGGTTTAGCGCAAGTGGCAGCGTTTGTGAAAATTACATAAAAAGGAAAGTTTGTTTTTGAAAAAGACGATTTTAGACAAATTAAAAAAATGCACAATCAACCCTAGATCTAAAGTCACCTAGGTCAAATCACTAGACCGCTCCAAGACTTCTAGAAGACAAATCGCAGGATCAATCCTCTACTACCTCTTTATCCCTCTTGTGGCCAGGTAAGTGCCAGGTAAGTGGGAGGTATCCGCTATACGAATCACTGAAATAGCGGGCCTAATGATGTAACCACTTGCCGTAGACACACTTGTCTAGACACCACAAAAGAAATGCGGATAAGCAGTAGATTACCCACGACCCTCCTCTGTCCTTAATAAGCGTGACAGTCCTTAGAGTCTTGTCTAGATATTTTTTAATTAATGAAGGGTGTTGCAGATGCTAGTTTTGTGATTTATGGGGCTTAAGAAAGGTAATGAAATCCCCACCTAATCTGAATTTGGTCTTTGCCCCTTAATTGTCCGTATTACAATATGCAAAAAGAACCCAAAAACAAAACACGCAACAAGAATTTTTTTAAGCGGCGAATTTTTGCAAAGAATCCTGCAGAGAAATTGTTATTGGACTTTTCAGAGGAGAGAGAAGAAGATAGAAAATATACCAGAGAGACAGGAAACCATAAGTCAGCACCGACGCCGCAGAACCGCCGCTAAAATTGGCTTCTTACCACGGTTGCGCGGTCAATTTGGGGGTTCTTTGAACTCTTTTTGGTGTGGGTTCTTCCCTTGCTCTTATTGTCTTGATGAATGCTTCTAAATCTTTATCTCCCTGCTACAGTGATTCCAGATTCCTGATTTGTATGGATTTTATAGATCAAAAATATATTACCGCAATCAAGAACGGCGTCGCTTGGTAGCTAGCCGGTGAATATGGGTCGGTCCACAGGGATGTTGTAAATTTCCTAAATGTTCTTACGAGCTAATTCTAAAGGGTGTTGGATCTTTTAATTAAATCTAAAACTAAGTTGAGTTATACTTGTTAGTGTATATGCCCTAGGGGCCATTATTGTATCATACTAGTTTGTATATTACTTAATGGAAGCTTGGGATATTCACATGTATATAACAGTCTTGCTAAATATGGTAGTATGCTACTTGGTTTTTCTATCTTAATGTGTGAGTATACGTATTGATAGAGCTCTTAGGACCTTTCTTGACTACCAGCGTTGTGATGGCAGTCACACTAGTAGAGGCTGGGTAGTCTACAAGCACATCCTTATTCAGGTCCCTAGTCGTAAGATTATCGAGACAGAGCATCGATACTCCGGAGTAGACTAGTGTGTACGCTTCTCATCCCAGTTGGGGAGATGGTCTGTCCCACAGCCGTCAGTACGTCGTACTGGAGATAGTATATAGGTGCTCGTTGGGTTACGGGTACACCGGACATGACTCGCAGGGAACTGTTGGTTGGTATTATACCCGTTGTCAGTTAACAGTTCCCATGTGACATGAGTACAGCATAGTCCGCAGACTTGACACTGCTATTTCGCCTCGAGTGTGTCCCACTGTTCTTAGATTGCTACCCTACCACGGCTCAAAGGAGTCATGCAAACAGGTAGCAGTTGGGTGCAGTCCTGAGCACTTGGAGGCAGTCGCAGTTAGACAGGATTCGTCTCTCTCGGTATTGGGGGTTGATATCGCGCTGTGTCAGAGAGCCATTACGCAAAGTCCCTGGCCAGGGCAAGCGAGATTTACTGGTAGGTTCCAGTAGTTTCTCAGGGTGTAATGGGCTTCGCTCCGACACGACTTATACCGCTATTAGGGGACTGACGCTTGCCGCCCACCTAGGCCCGATATGTGATAGTCTCAGACGAACAGACCGGACTGTACGGAGATTGTTACAGCAGGCTCAGTAGGAGTTCGGATGGGTTTCCTCATCGGCCTTCTTATCGACATCTACCTGGGGACCGTTACGTACAGCTAGTGCCGCTTGCGGTCTGTGGTTAAACCCACTGCCAGCGTAGTAGTCGAGTCTCTAGAGTCCCACACAGAGAGTTTCCATACTCCAGGCGAAACGATATAGAGGTCGTATGGTTTTACGACAAAGGGTTCGGACGCATACATGTTTAAATGCACGTACATCATTCAGACAGTTTTTACTAGTCGGCTTTGATTTAAGCCAGATTCTAGTATCGGGTTATTAGATTTATACAGTCTAAAGTTTTTCCGTATTTTCATGGATAGGAGGGGCGTTCTCGTAATTTCACGAGAAGCTTCTAGAAGGTTTGGTGACTTGGGGGTTTAGGTGGCATATGCATTAAATGAGATTAGTGACTCATTTGTGTGATTCATCCATGTCATTAATGCATCATGAATGCTTAATGACTCATGGAGATGAATCACTCATAGATATTTATGAAGCATGGTTGTTAAATGATTTATTTTGTTTTTGGATAAAATATAATGCTTCATATATATCATGATAGATCATTATCTCATTTTCATTCTCTTGCTCACCTTCTCTCTCCTCAAGCTCTCTCTCTTCAAACCCTAATCCTCCCCTCTCATGTGTTGAGACCAAGAATTAGATTAGACTACTTAATCCATAACCCTTCTCTATATCACCTAGGTTACTTAGATTAGCACTTTAAGAAACCTAGTTACCTCAAGTTAGAGGTGAAGCTTGAAGTAAAGCTTTCCGGTGGATCATCTACTACATAGAGAAGGCCGGAGAGGATGTGGAGAACGAAAAGACGAAGGACACGGTTCATCAGGTATAATCACTTTTCATAGTAGTTGTTAACTTCTATGATTCTTGTTAGTTATAGTTTAGCAAAGATTCTCGGTTAGTCGATGTTTACGCAAAGAACAAGATCGTTTTTCATTATTCCGCCTCCCCGCAAGTCGTGGGGTGTTGTACATCAACTTACAGTGGTATCAGAGCCTCGCTAAACAATAATTAACTCATTATCAAAGTCGTAAGAATGTCGAACGCAAAACGAACCGAAAAAGACATCTATATCACAAGTTTCTGTCGAATTTAAAACAGGCTCTAAAATTTTTTCAGGGAGCTGCAGATTAACCTACAGAGAAGTTTAAGATCACTGGAGAAAAATGGGTTTCTGAATCGGCCACTGAGCCGCGGAACCGCGGCCGATCCCACCGATCCGCCGCGGATTCGCGGCCGAGTTGGCGCCGATTCAACCCAGTTTCCTCCAGTAACTCTTATGTGATATTGGTGTATTTTCTGGATATTTTATTTTATGCTAAGATCTCAGGTGCACAGAGAAGTTTTGCAGTAGAATCTAAAGTGTTTTGCTCGATCGAAATTTTACGATTGCTAATATGATTATATCTGTGATTGTTTAATGTGTTTGTAAATCTCCCCTAACTGCTAGTATGTCGGTTGGTAGGGGGTTGCACATTTCTGTAATGGATTTTACTGTTTATGGTTATGAACTGTATTGGACTGTTGTGATGATTAGCCGGGGTTTGTGATGGGTTGTTATATTCATTCGATGTAATTGTAATATGTTGTAATATTATTTTGCGGGGCACATCCAGGTTGCGGATGTAGCCACCGTTGTATTATTTCATTTTACTGTTTTTTCTCCTAGGATAGACCCAAGGTGGGGTGCACAAACTACCGGGTACTTTGAAGTGTTTAGTGGCCTACTCACGTCGTTGAGGGAGACCGCTTCACTTTGGGTACTTGGCGGGTAGTTTGCCGTACCCGTAGGGGTCTAGGGTGGGGTATTGGCTATTCATCACAACTGTGTAATCCGTCTTTTGTTGCAGGCTCTAAACAAATGCGGATTGCTTGCTTATCCAATAATGTTCATCTGTGATCTGGAATGCCTATTATTGCGTCTGACGAATGTACAATATCTATATATGATAGCTATTTAGACGTCACTTATGTTTTACACCCGCGCTAGCCCAGCCCCCGCTCTGCCGTTAGTTAAGTAACCTAACGGGTGATGACGGCACCCAGTGGCGAATGCGGATGGCATAAGAGGACGTTGTATTTTCGTTGTTTTCTGCAATGATAGGTTAATGATGGGACGCATTATTATTAATGCAAAGAAAATAAACCAAAAGTTTAATCATTGGAACAATTTAAAAGAAACCACTCGGTTATTTTTAAAACACAAGATTTTTTAATTGCGGAGGTTTAACCACTCCTTTTAAAAAAAAAAGCTATCAGGTTCCTTCGATTATATCAAGTTCACTACGTTCACGGTTTCGCCAAAACCAGTCGTAGCCCTCCGTCATTTCTTATGGATGGTCAGTAGTATTCAAACTATGTTTGTTGGCCTTCGTCAAGGCATAGTGTTTGGTAGCTGCTGGGTATTCATTTGTTACATAGATAGATGAGTTGGTTTGGGACAGTCGTATTACCTTGTTGGCCTTCGTCAAGGGTATGTACGGGTGGGTTCAAATTGACAAGATAATGATGGGCAAACTTGCCATGTGACTTATGATTTGTTGGCCTTCGTCAAGATCATAAGAACATGGGGCAAAAATCCACATCAGGAGTTTATAAAGAAACTGAAACTTGCTAGTGTTGCATACCATTTGGAGTTTGATGAATGTTGGTAGGATACCTTCGACATTATCATACGATGATATTTGGATCCCGATCCTACTGTGAGTATATGCTACTTATCAGGAGATTCGTCACTTAACGATCAATGCTATAAACCAAGTAGGTGTCGAGAAAGGTGTCAGAGGGGCTACGCCCCCAGAGAAAAGAGGTTATTTAATTAAGGAACTTCGCGAAAACGTTGGAAAACCTCCCTCGAAGTATCGACACTAGCCTGGATGAACGGTTAAGCAAGTATTGTACGGTGAGAATAGTCCTGGCTAATTCTTCTTTTATGGTTTGAGGAAGGATTCGAGAAACAGTGGGAGCCATCCAGTTTAGATAAACTAAAAACCAATCTAAACTTGCAAGAGCATCATGCTAAAGTGTTTTCTTCTCTCTCTCTCCTTGCAGCGACCTTGTGACCATGACTAGGTTACATCTAGATAACAATTTGACTGAATCTGACTTATTTGACTGGCAAAGGTCTGTCCAGATGTCCATTGCCTATTGTAAGTCCACGGTAGGGCCTCGGCCGTCTAACAGACGCCAAATGCGGAACAAAATTTTTTTACGAACTGGCGCTATCGTGTACCGTAACCCGGATCTGCCATTAAAGCTAAACTAACAAATTACAAAGAGGGTAGAATTGTTATACCGAATGATCCGAGTACTTCGGTCTTCAACCATCATCCCACGCTTTGTTGCGGCTGCTCCGATCTCCTGAATCTCCAGTCTTGTCATCCAGGTGGCACCACGTCGACGGATCTTTAAACGGGCTCCCGCCTCTGAACCGAGGCAACTCGATTGTCAAGTTTGCTAAAAGAGACGACTAAGATGAAGTAGAGAATGAGTAGAACACTTTGTCTCGTTACGTCCAAAGTCACGGACGAACGGTTATGGAAGTTGCCTTTTGGATCGGGTTAAATGAGAAATGAGGCAGTCTAATTTCCGTGAATCCAAATCTATCATAATCTTTTTTCCAATCACAACCATGAGAATCAAGAGGAGGGGAGGGGGCCGGCCACTTATAGAGAGGGAGAGAGGTGAGTGTAGGAGAAGGAAGGTGACCACAAAGTAAAAGATCAACAACAAATATCTTAGCACCAAGTATGAACACATTAATGGAACTAATGAATCATCACCCTTAGTCACCTCCACTATTAATGATCATTAAATACAACCATGAGTCACTAACCTTGTCATCACTTCTAGAACCTTCTAGAAGCATCACTCACCCTCATGACTGACCCAAGAAGAGAAAAGATAAATCCGTATTTAACCGAATGTTAAATACGGCTGATACAAAACTGGAAACTGGCAACTTCCAAAAGTGATCCTGAAACGAATTTCAGGATAACCCCGTATCAGTATAAACATACCCGCATTTGTATTACGACCGAATACAAATGCAACTGAGACAAAGATATTATATCTACACAGTATAATACTGGGTTCCGGCTTAAACCAAAGCCTACCAGTATTATCTGCCCGAAAAACGACACGTGCGAAAACGCACGTGCTTTTTCCGAACCTTGCCATAAACCCATACGGCCTTTACAACGTTTCGCCCGAACTTGGGAAAGTGTCTGTGGGGGACTCTATTGACTTATCAACACACTGGCACTGGGTATAACCACTAGCACGTCAGAGGTACAAGCTGCACGTAACGTTTTGCCTATGTATTGATTGGAAGGGAAGCTGACGAGCAAACTCATCTATAAACCCTACTGAGCCTGACAGTGACAATGTATATACAGTCCGGTCCGTTCGTCTAAAGAGTATCGCATATCGAGTCTAGGGGGGTGGATAAAGTCAGACCCCTAATAACGCGATAAATAGTGTCGGCATGAAGCCCATCACCTCCTGAGAAACTTCTGATCCAAATCAGTAATTCTCCACTACCTCGGCCGAGGATTCCTAGTGATGGCCACCCGTGCACTGCGCGACATCAACCCCCAATATCGGGAGAGACGAATCCCCGACGATCCGCTCACTTGCCTCCAATGTGGCTCGGGACTGTACCCAACTAAAACCTGTTTGCATAACTCCTTTGAGCGTGGTAGGGTAGTAATCTAAGCACAGTGGGAACTCACATGAGACAAATGACGATCTCAGGTCGATGAACTAACCTGTACACATGTCACCAGGGAACTGCTATCTGACGATATGTATAATACCAACTAGCATGTTCCCGGCGAGTCCTGTCCGGTGTACTCATAACCCAATGAGCACCTGTATACATCTTAGGTGATCCAACTGACACCAGTGGCTTGTGAGACCGGCCACCGCCCCTCGTCGGGGTCTCGACTGTATACACTAGTCTACTCTGGAGTATCGATGCCCTGTCTCGAAACTCCCACGACTAGGGACACTTTAAGGATGTGCTTACAGACCCCAGCTACAATGTATATGATCGCCATCATACTGCCGGTAGTCAAGCAAGAAGCCTATGGGCTCTATCAACATGCAATAGCGAACTAAAGCATGTATATAATGATAAAGACAAACCAGATAGCATACTATCATCTTGAGCAAGACTGTCATATCGGTATAGGTCCTGCCTCAATCATTGCAATCACGTACCTGTGATCCAATAATTGACTTTGAGGGCACTATCTCCAACAATCTCCCACTTGCACTTAAGGCAAATTATTGCGATGTCGCATACTCACAGCCCGTGTGATACCGAACACCCAACTCCTCTACTAATCAGTTTCACAAAGCTAGTTTGTAAAACTATTGTGTTTAAGAAATAGCCTCAGTGAGTGGATCCGCCCTGATGTTTCTTTCTATATCTCTCTAAATCTCAAATTCGCGGAGAAATCCATCTCCCGAATCGAGTAATACCTGTCTTAGAATATGTCTGAATATCTGATGGGACCTAGTTCATAAATGAACTCCAAATCTAAACTTCTTAGACTGTATCGATAACTGAACTTAATCAGTATCCAGCACCAAGCCTCCCACAGTATCCTCTTGGACCACCTGTCCATAATACTGTCTCTCGTCAGAGGGAAAACTATAACTCTGACAATCACTCTGTCATCCAGGTCACCTTGGAAGTCTGGAATGATAACCGTCTCCCGAAGGAGGCTGCTGTCATCAATTCCTTAGAACAAGCACTTGTGTTCTAAAACTGCTTCCTTATGTTTCTTCAGGATTGGATTAATATAAACTTATCATATCTAGTGCAAAAACAACATCTGGTATGGTACTTGACTTCTCATGATTGACTTAATTGCCTAAGCAAGTGATCTTTCAATCATGCACATCCCTCTCCCTTTTAGTCCGGAAGACACCTTTAGAGAGGGTGACTCCATCACCTGTAGGTACACCACCATGCCTGGAGTCATCTATTCTAAAACACTATTAGAATATTGTCAAAGTATCCATATTGGGAAACTACCCAAATCTAGATCTAAAACCATAGATCCAGTAACCAGAATGTCTGATATTATATCCATGTCCTTTGTGGAGAAACAACTGTGTGACGACCAAAGTACAACCGATCGTAGTATAGGAATTTTACTTCCTACTCTGTGTATGTCATCCAAATACCAGGATATCACACCCTACTACCTTCTTAACAGATCCACCCCTTATTTTGATGAAGTCAAAGCCATGACATTCTCACCAAAATTAGATAATCTATCTCCGCTATAACTGCTGAAGTCTATAAATAGACATAAGCTACTTGTCCACTATACTTCCACTGCTCCCACTGACTACGATAACCCTCTGGCAGAATAATATCTATGTACACTTCTAAAGCTAGTTTAGAACGACGTTATACTTATCCTCTTGCCGGGTCTCATAGTCTGGAACAACCGTAGTGTCAAGTCTGGGTAAACAAGAACCTCACTATCACCGTCCTTGAGGCTACCTGAGTACCTCTCGGGTGTCTGAAGTTACCCACCATATCTGCGGAGTGGCTATTGGAATGTCAAACCTGATTGAATATATAGGTCCTATTAAATTTTCCGTAATCATTTGCGGTTCTGGAATCACTTCCAGTTCTACCATACTCCTGTTAGTGTTTATGCCCTAGAAGGCCATTACTGTATCATACTAGCTTGTATATTACTTAATGGAAGCTTGGGATATTCACATGTATATAACAGTCTTGCTAAACATGGTAGTATGCTACTTGGTTTTTCTATCTTAATATGTGAGTGTACGTATTGATAGAGCTCTTAGGATCTTGCTTGTCTACCAGCGTTGTGATGGCAGTCACACTAGTGGGGGCTGGGTAGTCTACAAGCACATCCTTATTCAGGTCCCCGGTCGTTGGATTATCGAGACAGAGCATCGATACTCCGGAGTAGACTGGTGTGTACGCTTCTCATCCCAGTTGGGGAGATGGTCTGTCCCACAGCCGTCAGTACGTCGTACTGGAGATAGTATACAGGTGCTCGTTGGGTTACGGGTACACCGGACAGGACTCACAGGGAACTGTTGGTTGGTTTGATACCAGTCGTCAGTGAACAGTTCCCAGGTGACATGAGTACAGCGTAGTCCGCAGACTTGACACTGCTACTTCGCCTCGAGTGTGTCCCACTGTTCTTAGATTGCTACCCTACCACGGCTCAAAGGAGTCGTGCAAACAGGTAGCAGTTGGGTGCAGTCCCGAGCACTTGGAGGCAGTGGCGGTTAGACAGGATTCGTCCCTCCCGGTATTGGGAGTAGATATCGTGCTGTGTCAGAGAGCCATTACGCAAAGTCCCTGGCCAGGGCAAGCGAGATTTGCTGGTAGGTTCCAGTAGTTTCTCAGGGTGTAATGGGCTTCACTCCGACACGACTTATACCGCTATTAGGGGACTGACGCTTGCCGCCCCCCTAGGCCCGATATGCGATAGTCTTGGACGAACGGACCGGACTGTATGGAGATTGTCACATCAGACTCAGTAGGAGTTCGGATGGGTTTACTCATCGGCCTTCTTATCGACAACTACCTGGGGACCGTTACGTACAGCTAGTGCCGCTTGCGGTCTGTGGTTAAACCCACTGCCAGCGTAGTAGTCGAGTCTCTAGAGTCCCACACAGAGAGTTTCCTACTCCAGGCGAAACGATATAGAGGTTGCATGGTTTTGCGACAAAGGGTTCGGACGCATACGTGCGTTTACGCGCGTACGACTTTCGGACAGTTTTTACCAGTCGGCTTTGGTTTAAGCCAGTTACTGGTATCCGGTTATTGGATTTATACAGTCTAAAGTTTTTCCGTATTTTTACGGATCGGAGGGGCGTTCTTGTAATTACTCGAGAAGCTTCTAGAAGATGTGACTAAGGAGGTTTCTTTTGGATAAGAGAGTGAGTCATGGTGGTGATTCATTCACTTCATTAATGCACATTTATTGCTTAATGACTCATGCTAATGAATCATCACAAGATATTTTATGAAGCATGCTTATTCATTTTCCTTTATTTGATTATTCTAAAAGAAGAATGCTTCATAATATTATGATACACTCTCTCTCTTCTCTCATTATCTCATCTCACATTCTCTCTCCTCAAGCTCTCATCTTCAAGATACTAACCTTAACCCTCATGTGTTGAGAACAAAGGTTTAGTTAGACTTAAGCATCCATAACCTACACTCTACATCATCCTTTCATCTTTGATTAGCAATCAAAGTTGATTAGTTACCTCAAGTTAGAGGTTAAGCTTGGAGTTTCGCTCTCGGGTGGATCGTCTACTACCTAGAGAAGGTCGAGGAGAACAAAGGAGGACGTAAAGAAGAAGGACCGGTTTCATTAGGTATAATCCCTAATCACTTGTGAAAAGAAACTCATAAGATACGGTTATTTATAGTTTAGCTTCGATTCAAGCGGTTAGTCGATGTTCGTTGTTTAAACTTGATCGTTTTTGAAAATTCCGCCTCCCCACAAGTACTGGGGTGTACTACATCGACTTACAGTGGTATCAGAGCCTCGCTAAACAATAAATAACCTAGTTGCAAATTTGTACGAATTTCGAACGGAAAAACGAAGCCGGAAAACCCTAATAAAAATCAGTTTCTGTCGAATCCAAAATGATGTCCTAAAATTTTTCAGGGATGTTCAGAAAGCTTGACATGGGTCCAGGAGAACACCCAAGAAAATTGGGCCCATGACTCGGCTAAAGCGCCGCGGAAGCGCGGCGGATCCCACCGATCCGCCGCGGTTCCGCCGCCGAGTTGCCGAGTCATGATCCCAAATTTTTTGTGTGGGTCCCCTGTGATATTTAGTGTTTTCTGGAATGTTTAATTATTGCTCAGGTTACTGTTTAACAGAGCAGATTTTGGAGCAATATTGAAGTTGTTTATTCGATCGAATTGTACAGTATTTGCGTATTGGATTATATCTGTGATTGTTTAATGTGTTCGTAAACCTCCCCCAACTGCTAGTATGTCGGTTGGCAGGGGGTTGCACATTTCTGAAATGGTTATATCTGTTTGTGCATATAAACTGTATTGGACTGTTGTGGTGTATAGCCGGGGTTCGCAATGGGTTATTGGTTAATTCATTTGTTGTAAATGTAATTTGTTGTAATATTATTTTCGCGGGGCACTTCCAGGTTGCGGTTGTAGCCACCGTTGTATTATTTCATTTTACTGTTTTTTGCTCCTAGGACTGACCCAAGGTGGGGTACACAGACTGCCGGGTGGGTAGTTTGCCGTACCCGTAGGGGTCGAGGGTGGGGTAACGGCTATTCATCACAATTGTGTAATCTGTCTTTTCTTGCTGGCTCAAAAGAAATACAGATTGCTTGCAAATCCAATATTGTTTATCTGTGTTCTGGAATGAATATCATTGCGTCAGACGAATGTAAAATATCTATATTATGATAGCTATTTAGACGTCACTTATGTTTTACACCCGCGCTAGCCCAGCCCCCGCTCTGTCGTTAGTTAAGTAACCTAACGAGTGATGACGGGACCCCGTGGCGAATGCGGATGGCATAAGAGGACGTTGTATTTTCGTTGTTTTCTGCAATGATAGGTTAATGATGGGACGCATTATCAGTAATGCAAAGTAAAACAAACCAAAGTTTTAATCGTTGGAACAATTTAAAAGAAACCACTCGGTTATTTTTAAAACAGATATTTTTAAATGCGGAGCTTTAACCACTCCTTTTAAAAGCTATCAGGTTCCTTCGGTTATATCAAGTTCACTACGTTCACGGTTTCGCCAAAACCAGTCGTAGCCCTCCGTCATTTCATTTGGGTATTCAGTAGTATTCAAGCTATGCATTTTGGCCAAAGTCAAGGCATAGTGTTTGGTAGCTACTGGGTTTTCATTTGTTGCATAAGATAGATGAGTTGGTTTGGGACAGTCGTATTACCATTTGACCAAAGTCAGGGGTATATACGGATGGGTTCAAATTGACAAGATAATGACGGGTAGAACTTGACATGTGACTTATGACATTTTGACCAAAGCCAAGGTCATAAGAGCATGGGGCAAAAACTTATATCGGGAATTTCTAAAGAAACTGAAATTTGCAAAGAGATGCATACCATTTGGAGTTTGATGAATGTTGGTAGGATTCCTTCAACATTATCATACGATGATATTTGGATCCCGATCCTACTGTGAGTATATGCTACTTATCAGGATATTCGTCACTTAACGATCAATGCTATAAACCTAGTAGGTGTCCAGAAAAGTGTCAGCGGGGTTACGCCCCCAGAGAAAAGAGGTTACTTAATTAAGGAACTTCGCGAAAGCGTTGGAAAACCTCCCTCGAAGTATCGACACCGGCCTGGCTGAACGGTTAAGCAAGTATTGTACGGTGAGAATAGTCTTGGCTAATTCTTCTTTTATGGTTTGAGGAAGGATTCGAGAAACAGTGGGAGCCATCCAGTTTAGATAAACTAAAAACCACTCTAAACTTGCAAGAGCATCATGCTAAAGAGTTTTTCTTCTCTCTCTCCTAATTGCAGCGACCCTGAAAATGACTGGACTTAAGTTAATTTTAGAGAAAAATATACTGACGGGGCCAAACTATAAAGATTGGCTGCGGAATGTCAAGATGGCCTTGACCTACGACAAATTGGGGTACATCCTCACCGCTACGGCACCTGCTGTCCCTGGTCCCAAATCCAGTGATGCGGATAAGGAAATCCGCAAAACCTGGGATTTAGATTGCGCGAGAGCCAAGTGCATCGTGCTTGCCTCGATGAACAATGAACATCAGAGGAGGCACGAGGATATGTCCTTAGATGGCATATTTCTCCATACAAAGGAACTTTATGGAGAGCAATCTCGTATAGCAAGATACGAGACCTCAAAGAAATTGTTTCGAGCGAGGTTGGCTGTCGGGTCATCGGTAGGTGAACATGTCCTACAGATGATTGGCTATATAGAAGAGCTCGCAGACCTTGGGACGACTTTGGATAATGAGCTCTATACAGACCTTGTTCTCCAATCCCTTCCTCCCACCTACGCCCAGTTTATCCTCAACTTCAATCTTCAAGGAAAAGAAGTTGAACTTGCGGAACTCCTGAACATGTTAAGGAGTGCAGAGGGCACCTTGCAGAAGGCAAGGGAAACACCCGCTATGTTTGTTGGCGGTGCATCTTCTTCCGGGTCCAAGGCTAGGGCCAAAGGAAGGAAGAAGAAGGCCGCACCCAAACCTAGAGGAGGTGTTAGTAAGGTGAGAGGGAAGGGAAAGCAAAAGAAAGCAGTACCGATAGTTGGCCAGGATGAGTGCTTCCATTGTCACAGGAAAGGGCACTGGAAGAAGGATTGCAAGGCGTGGAACGCCAAGAACCAGGAACCGAAGCATGCTGTGGCTTCGACTTCAGGTGTGTTTGTAATTGAGAATTGTCTGTCGATCAACTCTACTTCCTGGGTATTGGATACCGGGTCAGGATCTCATATTTGCAATTCATTGCAGGCACTGAGAAACCGTAGAGTGCTGAAGGAAGGTGATATGATCCTCAGGGTTGCTAACGGAGCTAGCGTGGGAGCTGCGTCCGTCGGGGATTATCACCTAAGATTGACGAGTGGACACATTTTGGTTTTACATAACTGTTATTTTGTACCCAGCTTAACGTGTAATATCATATCAGTTTCCTTGTTATCAAATAAAGGTTATGATTTCACGTTTGTAAGAGATGTTGTCAACATCCACCTTAATCATGGTTTGATTGGGTCCGGTACTCTAAATAACGGCATATATGTGTTAAACCAACTCCAAATTTTCAATGTCCAGAACACACTAAAAAGAAAGTCTCCAGATTTAAATAAAGCTTTCTTATGGCATTGTAGACTGGGTCACATCAATGAGAGAAGGTTGACTAAGTTGCATAGAGAAGGATATTTGGACACGTTCGAATATCAAACTTATGACACTTGTCAATCTTGTCTCAAAGGAAAGATGACAAAGACTCCATTCACTGGACAAGGAGTAAGAGCGAGCGAGCTCTTAGGACTCATACACAGTGATGTATGCGGTCCAATGTCTACACATGCGAGAGGTGGTTTTTCCTATTTCATTACTTTCACGGATGATTACTCAAGATACGGATTCATTTATCTGATGAAACATAAATCCGAGGCTTTTGAGAAATTCCAAGAGTATAAGAATGAAGTAGAAAACCAAACCGGCAAAAGTATAAAGACACTTAGATCTGATCGAGGTGGTGAATACTTGAGTGCCGAGTTCCTAGGTTACCTAAAAGAGAAAGGAATTCTCTCTCAGCTTACTCCTCCGTACACTCCACAGCATAACGGTGTATCGGAGAGACGGAATCGAACCCTATTGGATATGGTACGATCCATGATGAGTAATGCTGAGTTACCGCGATCTTTCTGGGGTTATGCGCTAGAATCAGCGGCATATCTTCTGAACAGGGCTCCAACCAAGACTGTGCCTACCACTCCATATCAGATGTGGACTGGGAAGAAACCCCATCTTCAGCATATGAAGATTTGGGGATGTCCAGCTTTTGTTAAAAAGCAGCATGTGGACAAGCTCGAGGCACGATCAGTAAAATGTTTGTTTGTGGGATATCCAAAGAACTCCAAGGGATATTATTTCTATTACGCAGAGGAACAAAAGGTTTTTGTTTCTCGTAATGCCCATTTTCTGGAAAATCAGTTTTTAGAAAAGGAAATAAGTGGGAGCGAAATAGAACTGGAAGAAATTCCAGAACCACAAACTGCTACTGAAAGTTTGGTAGAACCAGAGGTTCAAGAAGAACTGAACATTCCCACACCCCTCCGCAGAAGTAGTAGGCCGTCTCATCCACCTGAGAGATACTACGGTTTTCTCATTGACGGGGATAGAGAGGATTGCATCATAGAAGATGATGAACCTACTGACTTCCAGCAGGCCATCCAGAGCGGCGACTCGGTACGATGGCTAGATGCAATGCGGACCGAAATGGAGTCCATGTACACCAACAAAGTATGGACTTTGGACTTTGCTCCAGATGGGGTAAAACCCATAGGATGCAAATGGATCTTCAAGAAAAAGATTGGTGTAGATGGACAGGTGGAAACCTATAAGGCTAGACTTGTTGCAAAGGGTTTTCGTCAAAGACCTGGTTTGGACTATGACGAAACTTTTTCTCCAGTGGCTATGCTCAAATCCATTCGGGTCCTTCTTGCTATTGCTGCCTTCCATGATTATGAAATCTGGCAGATGGACGTAAAGACGGCTTTTCTGAATGGAAATTTAGAAGAGAGCGTCTATATGGATCAGCCAGAGAGTTTCAATCAGAGTGGGAGCAGCGGGAAAGTATGCAAGCTGCTTAAGTCCATTTACGGACTAAAGCAGGCATCGCGGAGTTGGAACATCTGTTTTGATGAGACAGTCAAAGAATATGACTTTATCAAAAATCCAGATGAACCGTGCATATATAGTAAAGTTGTGGCCAGAAGTGTCGTATTCCTCGTCTTGTACGTGGATGACATTCTATTGATAGGAAATGACATTCCTATGCTACAATCTGTCAAAGGATTCTTGTCACACAGCTTCTCCATGAAAGACCTGGGTGATGCCTCTTACATTCTGGGGATCCGGATCTATCGTGATAGATCCAAGAGGATGTTGGGACTTTCGCAGTCCAGGTATATCGACACTGTACTGAAAAGATTCAGTATGGAAGATTCTAAGCGCGGTAATCTACCGGCTTGTCACGGAATCACCCTCTCCAAAGAGATGTCTCCCAAGACTGATTTGGAAAGGGAACGCATGTCTATTATACCCTACGCTTCTGCGGTAGGCTCTATAATGTATGCGATGTTGTGTACCAGACCAGATGTAGCTTACGCACTAAGCGTGGTAAGCCGGTATCAGTCAGACCCAGGGGAGAAACACTGGATAGCAGTAAAGAACATTCTCAAGTACCTGAGGAGGACTAAGGAGATGTTCTTGGTTTACGGCGCTAAAGACCTCAGGTTGGAGGCCTTTGCTGATTCCGGCTTCCAGAGTGATAAGGACGATTCCAAGTCCATGTCGGGTTATGTCTTTACCCTCAATGGAGGGGCGGTGTGCTGGAAGAGCTCCAAGCAGGACACCGTTGCTGACTCGACGATGGAAGCGGAGTATATAGCTGCTTGCGATGCCGCAAAAGAAGCAGTCTAGATGAAGAAGTTCCTAACAGAACTTCAGGTGGTTCCTACCATAGTTGACCCAATACCTCTGTATTGCGACAACAACGGAGCTATAGCTTTAGCGAAGGAACCAAGGTCCCATCAGAAGTCCAGACACATCTTGAGGCGGTATCACCTGATCAGGGAGATCATTGATCGTCAGGAGATCGAGGTTCGGAGAGTTGCTTCAGAAGAGAACATTGCTGATCCATTCACGAAGGCCCTTCCTCAGATTCAGTTCGAGAGGCTGCTCGAGATCATTGGTCTGCGATATGCCAGTACATGGCCCTAGTGCAAGTGGGAGATTGTTAGTGTTTATGCCCTAGAAGGCCATTACTGTATCATACTAGCTTGTATATTACTTAATGGAAGCTTGGGATATTCACATGTATATAACAGTCTTGCTAAACATGGTAGTATGCTACTTGGTTTTTCTATCTTAATATGTGAGTGTACGTATTGATAGAGCTCTTAGGATCTTGCTTGTCTACCAGCGTTGTGATGGCAGTCACACTAGTGGGGGCTGGGTAGTCTACAAGCACATCCTTATTCAGGTCCCCGGTCGTTGGATTATCGAGACAGAGCATCGATACTCCGGAGTAGACTGGTGTGTACGCTTCTCATCCCAGTTGGGGAGATGGTCTGTCCCACAGCCGTCAGTACGTCGTACTGGAGATAGTATACAGGTGCTCGTTGGGTTACGGGTACACCGGACAGGACTCACAGGGAACTGTTGGTTGGTTTGATACCAGTCGTCAGTGAACAGTTCCCAGGTGACATGAGTACAGCGTAGTCCGCAGACTTGACACTGCTACTTCGCCTCGAGTGTGTCCCACTGTTCTTAGATTGCTACCCTACCACGGCTCAAAGGAGTCGTGCAAACAGGTAGCAGTTGGGTGCAGTCCCGAGCACTTGGAGGCAGTGGCGGTTAGACAGGATTCGTCCCTCCCGGTATTGGGAGTAGATATCGTGCTGTGTCAGAGAGCCATTACGCAAAGTCCCTGGCCAGGGCAAGCGAGATTTGCTGGTAGGTTCCAGTAGTTTCTCAGGGTGTAATGGGCTTCACTCCGACACGACTTATACCGCTATTAGGGGACTGACGCTTGCCGCCCCCCTAGGCCCGATATGCGATAGTCTTGGACGAACGGACCGGACTGTATGGAGATTGTCACATCAGACTCAGTAGGAGTTCGGATGGGTTTACTCATCGGCCTTCTTATCGACAACTACCTGGGGACCGTTACGTACAGCTAGTGCCGCTTGCGGTCTGTGGTTAAACCCACTGCCAGCGTAGTAGTCGAGTCTCTAGAGTCCCACACAGAGAGTTTCCTACTCCAGGCGAAACGATATAGAGGTTGCATGGTTTTGCGACAAAGGGTTCGGACGCATACGTACGTTTACGCGCGTACGACTTTCGGACAGTTTTTACCAGTCGGCTTTGGTTTAAGCCAGTTACTGGTATCCGGTTATTGGATTTATACAGTCTAAAGTTTTTCCGTATTTTTACGGATCGGAGGGGCGTTCTCGTAATTACTCGAGAAGCTTCTAGAAGATGTGACTAAGGAGGTTTCTTTTGGATAAGAGAGTGAGTCATGGTGGTGATTCATTCACTTCATTAATGCACATTTATTGCTTAATGACTCATGCTAATGAATCATCACAAGATATTTTATGAAGCATGCTTATTCATTTTCCTTTATTTGATTATTCTAAAAGAAGAATGCTTCATAATATTATGATACACTCTCTCTCTTCTCTCATTATCTCATCTCACATTCTCTCTCCTCAAGCTCTCATCTTCAAGATACTAACCTTAACCCTCATGTGTTGAGAACAAAGGTTTAGTTAGACTTAAGCATCCATAACCTACACTCTACATCATCCTTTCATCTTTGATTAGCAATCAAAGTTGATTAGTTACCTCAAGTTAGAGGTTAAGCTTGGAGTTTCGCTCTCGGGTGGATCGTCTACTACCTAGAGAAGGTCGAGGAGAACAAAGGAGGACGTAAAGAAGAAGGACCGGTTTCATTAGGTATAATCCCTAATCACTTGTGAAAAGAAACTCATAAGATACGGTTATTTATAGTTTAGCTTCGATTCAAGCGGTTAGTCGATGTTCGTTGTTTAAACTTGATCGTTTTTGAAAATTCCGCCTCCCCACAAGTACTGGGGTGTACTACATCGACTTACAACTCCCACTACTGTTTTCAGAAAAAGTCCATTTTTAATAAAACTGTGGCGAGTCTAGAAAAATATCACTATTGATCTTTCAGATGGTAGAAATGTCAACCTTCGTCAAAGCCAGGGTCAATCCACAAACAACCATTACAGAAACGTGCCTTGAGTTATCCAGTGTCTGGTTTTAAGCATAATCTAGACAACTCCCCTTACCTTAACATCGTTATGATATGAACTATTCTATATCCAATATTGAAATAGAGACACTAATTTAATTGGAACCAGATTCAAATCATGCAGCTGTCTCCAGTGCATAACAACTTAATGGAAAAAGGCTAATCAACATTACTCAACTTAGGAATCTATCCAATTATGAGTAACCCGAAGGAGAAACAAGTTTCTCAAAATCATTACTTCTAACTGAATACCAATCACAAGAATCTACATCTTCGATTTCTTTGAAGAATCCTGATACTTGCGATACCTGGTTCTCTACTTTATTCTTATACCCACAACTTCTCAAAATTTAGACATTGTATTTCTACGAAACAATTGTCTAAAAACTAGAGAAGTCACAAGTAAACAGAACATAGTACGAGGACCTACCCCTTTGTCCCTACGGACACTGGACAACATACAATACTCTGTATAAGTCCGCTGAGTTGAATAACTCATAACCTGCGCATCGTAGGTTGAAAACTGTACCCAGGCGATTTCCTCAAATATCACCAATTACTACGAATTCCGATATAATGAGGATAATCACTTAATTCCTAATAACTTACTCCCGCTCATCATCTGTAAAACCATACAGATATGAGTATGAAACCTGGTAAATACATACCCTGGAGTAAGTATGTAAATGGGAAATCAGTTTTCTTTAACAATGCACAGTGAAACTGAAACATGAAAATGTTTCGCAGGGGTATCCCGGTATTCTTAGTAATGCCTCTTCCATAATCCAATTCATGACTATAACCGTATATCTCTTTGCCACCTCTCCAAATCCCTTTATTTGTCTTTATTCATTACCTTTTGTACACCCCTTAGGCTAAGTGGTTTTCTTCCTTCCCTACCGTTCGGCACCAGCCTATGGTTTGGAAGAAGACTATCCAGTAAGCATAATAGGTGTACCCTCCTAAACCTAGGAGTACTCTCAACTTGAGAGAAGGTGATGATAAAAGGCAACTGAATAAAACCTTATTCTATTAAAGGTGAAATAGGAGTGGCAATGAAGTATGCGGTTTGGTCGTGAATGATAACTGTCGCAATTTACGTTGCCCTCTTTCTAATCCTTTTATTTTGTCTTTACATATTACCTTGTTCACACCCTAGTTAGGCTAATTCGTTTTCTTCATTCCCTACCTTTCGGCACCTGCCTATGGTTTGGAAGAAGACTATCCAATAAGCGCAATAGGTGTACCCTTCTAAACTAACGAGCCCTTGCAACCTGAGAGAAGGTGATAATAAAAGATAACTGAATAAACTAATTCTATTTCTCCTGAACCTGGATCCATCCTTGAAGAAGTCCCTTCGAGTTCATATATAACCATATGATGGATCTATCCAATAGAAGTGGATGTCCGTAGTAATACGGGGTGTTCTGAGAAATACAAAGGTTAAAAGAAGGAGCGGCAATAACTTATGCAACTATAGACATTTCAAAAGCCAGTATTTTAAGAAGGTTCGGTCAATTTGGTCACTGAGTCATAGTCTAGGGTCGGTCAAAAGGTCGCTGCCAAAGAGAGAGAGAGAAAAGAAACACTCTGCGTGCACTCTAACCTAGATCAGAATGGTTATCACTTTATCTAACCAGGAAACCTCCCACTGTAATCTCAAATTCTCCTCCAAACCTGAAAGAAGAATTAGTCGGGATCATCCGAAGAGTAAACCAACTCATCAGTGAGAATCGGGATCCAACTATCATCGCATGATAACTTGATGGAAGCCACCCAAGTTATCACACTCCAGAAGGTATGCGCATGCCTGGCAAGTTTGTTGTTTATTTGAAACTCCCGATGTGATCTTTGCCTCATGCTCTTATGACCTTGAATTTAGTCAACAAATCATAAGTCACATGTCAAGTTCTACCCGTCATTATCCAGGTTGATTTGAACCCACCCGTACATACCCTTGACTTTAGTCAACAAGGTAATACGACTGTCCCAAATCAACATATCTATCTATGCTACATATGAATACCCAGCAACTACCAAACACTATGCCTTGACTTTAGTCAACAAACATAGCTTGAATATTACTGACCACCCATAAGAAATGACGGAGGGCTACGGTTGGTTTTTGGCGAAAAACCTTTAACGTAATGAACTTGATCTCGTTGAAGGAAACTGATAGCTTTTTATAAAAATATAGTGACGAAAAACCTTTTGCTAAAGAGGTCACTCCCGGTGAAGGGATCTCGGCTCTTTCCTTGTGGAATGAGGTGCAGGATATTCCAACTGAATACCGCGATGCAAAGCAACTTGTAATCGACTATATTAAAGTTATGACCCTGACGCAAACTTTTGCCCAAGGGGTCACTCCCGGTGAAGGGATCTCGGCCCTTGCCTCGTGGAATGAGGTGCGGGATATTCCAACTGAATATCACTATGCAAAACAAAAGGAAACATCTTTGTAATAACATCTTTTAAAATTTGTTCCAACAACATCAAATATAGGTTTGTTTTACTTCACATTGATAAGAATCAACGCAATCCCATCAATCAATCATACCAGAAAAGAACGAAAATAAAATGTACGTATATGCCATCCGCATTCGTCACTGGGTCCCGTCATCACCCGTTAGGTTACTTAACTAACGACAGAGCGGAGACTAGACTAGCGCGGGTGTAAAACATATACAAGATCTAATAGTATATATACCAATATACAGTAATCGCTCCAGGTGTGATAATATGCAACATTACAGAAAAATGTAATAAGCATCACAGAACAATACAGATAATCTGGGATCCCCGGGTTTCACAGAGCCGCTGCTGAAACCTGACGTTCCCTTGGTCATGTGGATAGCCTGTGCAATGAAACCTAGACCCCTACGGGTGCGGCAAGTTACCCGCTAAAACCTGAAGTGAGGTTGTCCCCACATTATAGTGAATGGAACACCCGACACTTCACGGAATCCGGTAAATTGAGCACCCCTCCTTAGGTCAACCTGTACCCCCTACGAGTGCGGCGAATAGTCTGCCAATTCTAGAGTGAGGTCCCTTTGCCTCTCAAAGCCATGAGATACGGACCCGTTGCCCTCCAGAACCCGGCTATCCGTGCACTCCTTCGCGGGATAAACCTAGTACAGAAATAAAAATATGTACAACGGGTACATCGACCTCAACCTGGTCGTGCCCCAAAAGAATATTATACAAACAGGCAGTAACGGCAGTCCACATGTTGGACGCTCGCCCCGCAATATCAAATGTACAAACAAATCCAAACTGCACTGTCATTGCACCCTGCTATCCACCACGACATATCCGCAACAATACAGCACAACACAGAACATCAACGCGAATGTCAAGTTCGCAAACCCGTCTAAAAGAACTATAGCAATCAGACGCAGTTTACCGCTCAAATGACATTCCCGGTCGGAAATATAATGTAAATACTGCATACTAACAAGTTTAAAATTTCGATCGACAAAATTTCCCGAAGTGGGCCCCACAAACTTCTGCTGTACAGTAACAAAATATGGGCCCAAACGAAATATTTCAGAAGCCACAATTTCCCAAGAAGAACTCACTGTAGAAAATTGGAGTACCAATCTCACAAAACTGCGGCGGATCCGCGGCCAAACCCTTGTTTGGGCCGCGGATCCGCGGCGGTTCTGTGGAATTGGGCCACCAAATTTCACCAGTTTTCTTATAAAAGCCAGCTCTATTTTCTGGTATGTTCAAAATAATTTTTGGGCCATTTTAAAAATCGACAGAAACTTTGAACATGGAAATTGCAGTTTTTGAAAATTGGTTCGATCGATGTTTTAAACACGTTAGCACAAGTTAGTATAGCTTAATGGTGAGGCTCTGATACCACTGTAAGTCCACGGTAGCGCCCCGGCCGTCTAACAGACGCCAAATGCGGAACAAAAACTTTTTACGAACTGGCGCTATCGTGTACCGTAACCCGGATCTGCCATTAAAGCTAAACTAACAAATTACAAAGAGGGTAGAATTGTTATACCGAATGATCCGAGTCCTTCGGTCTTCAACCATCATCCCACGCTTTGTTGCGGCTGCTCCGATCTCCTGAATCTCCAGTCTAGTCGTCCAGGTGGCACCACGTCGACGGATCTTTAAACGGGCTCCCGCCTCTGAACCGAGGCAACTCGATCGTCAAGTTTGCTAAAAGAGACGACCAAGATGAAGTAGAGAATGAGTAGAACACTTTGTCTCGTTACGTCCAAAGTCACGGACGAACGGTTATGGAAGTTGCCTTTTGGATCGGGTGAAATGAGAAATTAGGCTGTCTAATTTCCGTGAATCCAAATCTATCATAATCTTTTTTCCAATCACAACCATGAGCATCAAGAGGAGGGGAGTGGGCCGGCCACTTATAGAGAGGGAGGGAGGTGAGTGTAGGAGGGGGAAGGTGACCACAAAGGAAAAGATCAACAACAAATATCTTAGCACCAAGTATGAACACATTAATGGAACTAATGAATCATCACCCTTAGTCACCTCCACCATTAATGATCATTAAATACAACCATGAGTCACTAACCTTGTCATCACTTCTAGAACCTTCTAGAAGCATGACTCACCCTCATGACTCAGCCAAGAAGAGAAAAGATAAATCTGTATTTAACCGAATGTTAAATACGGTTGATAGAAAACTGGAAACTGGCAACTTCCAAAAGTGATCCTGAAACGAATTTCAGGATAACCCCGTATCAGTATAAACATACCCGCATTTGTATTACGACCAAATATAAATGCAACTGAGACAAAGATATTATATCTACACAGTATAATACTGGGTTTCGGCTTAAACCAAAGCCTACCAGTATTATCTGCCCGAAAAACAACACGTGCGAAAACGCACGTGCTTTTTTCGAACCATGCCATAAACCTATACGGCCTCTACAACGTTTTGCCCGAACTTGGGAAAGTGTCTGTAGGGGACTCTAATGACTCATCAACACACTGGCACGTCAGAGGTACAAGCTGCATGTAACGTTTTTCCTATGTATTGATTGGAAGGGAAGCTGACGAGCGAACTCATCTATAAACCCTATTGAGCTTGACAGTGACAATGTATATACAGTCTGGTCCGTTCGTCTAAAGAGTATAGCATATCGAGTCTAGGGGGTGGATAAAGTCAGACCCCTAATAACGCGATAAATCGTGTCGGCATGAAGCCCATCACCTCCTGAGAAACTACTGATCCAAATCAGTAATTCTCCACTACCTCGGCAGAGGATTCCTAGTGGTGGCCACCCGTGCACTGCGCGACATCAACCCCCAATACCGGGAGAGACAAATTCTCGACGATCCGCTCACTTGCCTCCAATGTGGCTCGGGACTGTACCCAACTAAAACCTGTTTGCACAACTCCTTTGAGCGTGCTAGGGTAGTAATCTAAGCACAGTGGGAACTCACATGAGACAAATGATGATCTCAGGTCGATGAACTAACCTGTACACATGTCACCAGGGAACTGCTATCTGACGATATGTATAATACCAACTAGCATGTTCCCGGCGAGTCCTGTCCGGTGTACTCATAACCCAATGAGCACCTGTATACATCTTAGGTGATCAAACTGACACCAGTGGCTTATGAGACCGGCCACCGCCCCTCGTCGGGGTCTCGACTGTATACACTAGTCTACTATGGAGTATTGATGCCCTGTCTTGAAACTCCCACGACTAGGGATACTTTAAGGATGTGCTTACAGACCCCAGCTCCCACGTATATGATCACCATCATACTGCTGGTAGTCAAGCAGAATCCTATGGGCTCTATCAACATGCAATAGCGAACTAAAGCATGTATACAATGATAAAGACAAACCAGATAGCATACTATCATCTTGAGTAAGACTGTCATATCGGTATAGGTCCTTCCTCAATCATTGCAATCACGTACCTGTGATCCAATAATTGTCTTTGAGGGCACTATCTCCAATACCTATGACAAGCTGGACCATCCTATTACTACTCAAGATCCTGTTGTCCCAGGTCTAGTTTCCACCGTCACGGATATGGATATCCGTCAGACAAGGGAAAAGGATAAAGCGAAAGCCAAGCGCCTCGTGTTGGCTTCAGTTGATGGTGTATACCAGAAGCAGCACGAGTAGATAGACTCTGTCTCCATCTTTCTCCATAAAGATTTATATGGAGAGCAATCTCATATCGCGAGATATGAGATCTTGAACGAATTAATTCAAGCGAGGATGGCTGTCGGGTCATCTGTAGGGGACAACGTCCTTACAATGACTAGCTATATTAATTAGCTCAAGGACCTGGAGACCACGTTGCGAAACAGGTCATATGCTGACTTATTTCCACAGTCCCTACCCTCTACTTACGCCCTGAAAGAAACCAGGGAGAAACAAGCTCTGCTTAATGGGGGACCTTCTTCTTCTACATCCAGGGCGAAAGCAAAGGGTGAAAAGAAGAAGACCTCTACAAAGCTGATATACGGTGTCAGTAAAGTAGGAGGAAAGGGAAGAGCAAAAGTTTCGGGACTTGGTATAGGTAAGGAGGGATGTTCCTATTGTTGTGGGATTGGGCATTGGCAGAAGGATTGCAGGGCTTTGGAAGCCAGTAGCCAGGATACGAAGCATGTTGTGGCTTCGGCCTCAAGTGTGTTTGTAATTGAGAACTGTTTGTCAATTAACTCTACTTCCTGGGTACTAGATACCGGATCAGGATCTCATATCTGTAATTCATTACATACTTTGAGAAACTGTAGAGTTATAAAGGTAGGTGATTTGTCTCTCAAAGTTGCAAACGGAATAAGTGTGAACGCTGAATCCGTAGGAGAATATCACCTAGGTTTGACAAGTGGGCAGATATTGATTCTATGTAACTGTCTGTATGTACCTAGTTTGACTTGTAATATCATATCAGTATCCTCACTTTCAAGAGAGGGATATGATTTTACATTCGTAAGCGATGTTGTTCACATCCACCTAAATCAAGTTCTGATTGGGTCCGGTACATCAGATGACGGTATATACGTATTAAGTCAAGCTCAGGTTTTCAATGTCCAGAACACACTTAAAAGAAAGTCTCCAGAAATAAATCAGGCTTTCTTATGGCATTGTAGACTAGGTCACATCAATGAAACACGATTAACTAAGTTACATAGAGATGGATATTTGAATCCGTTCGAATATCAATCTTATGCTACTAGTGAATCTTGTCTCATGGGAAAGATGACAAAGAATCCGTTTACTGGACACGGAGTAAGAGCGAGCGAGCTCTTGGGACTCGTACACAGTGACGTGTGCGGTCCAATGTCTACAAATGCACGAGGTGGTTTTTCCTATTTCATTACTTTTACGGATGATTTCTCTAGGTATGGACATATCTTCTTGATGAAGCATAAATCCGAGGCCTTTGAGAAATTCCGGGAATACAAGAATGAAGTGGAAAACCAAACAGGAAAAAGTATCAAGACACTGAGATCTGATCGAGGTGGTGAATACTTAAGTGCCGAGTTCCTGGGTTACTTAAAAGAGAATGGAATTCTCTCTCAGCTTACTCCTCCATACACACCACAACACAACAGTGTATCGGAAAGGAGGAATTGAATCCTATTGGATATGGTTCGTTCCATGATGAGTAAGGCTGAGTTATCGCGATCTTTCTGGGGTTATGCGCTAGAATCAGCTGCATATCTTTTGAACAAGGTTCCAACCAAAACTGTGCCTACCACACCATATCAGATGTGGAGTGGGAAGAAACCCTATCTTCAGTACCTGAAGACATGGGGATGTCCAGCTTTTGTAAAAAAGCAGCATCCGGACAAGCTCGAGGCACGCTCAGTAGAGTGTAAGTTTATGGGATATCCAAAGAACTCCAAGGAATATTTTTTCTATTACGTAGAGGAACAAAAGGTTTTTATTTCTCGTCATGCCCACTTCTTAGAAGCTGAATTTTTAGAAAATCAGAAGAGTGGGAGCGCAGTAGAACTGGAAGAAATTCCAGAACCACAAGCTGTTACTGAAAGTATGGTAGAACCAGAGGTTTCAGAAGAAAGGGACATACCAGCGCCTATCAGCAGAAGTAGTAGGCAGTCTCATCCGTCCGAGAGATACTACGGTTTTCTCATAGACGGGGATAGAGAAGATTGCATCATTGATAATGATGACCCTACTAGCTTCCAGTAAGCCATTCAGAGCGGCGACTCGGTAAAATGGCTGGATGCAATGCGGACCGAAATGGAGTCCATGTACACTAACAAAGTATGGACTTTGGACATTGCTCCAGATGGGGTAAAACCCGTAGGATGCAAGTGGATCTTCAGAAAGAAGATTGGTGTAGATGGAAAGGTTGAAACCTATAAGGCTAGACTTATTGCAAAGGGTTTCCGTCAAAGACCTGGTTTGGACTATGACGAAACCTTTTCTCCAGTGGCTATGCTCAAATCCATTCGGGTCCTTCTTGCTATTGCTACCTTCCACGATTATGAGATCTGGCAAATGGACGTAAAGACGGCTTTTCTAAATGGTAATTTGGAAGAGTGCGTCTATATGGATCAGCCAGAGGGATTCATTCAGAGTGGGAGCAGCGGTAAAGTGTGCAAGCTGCTTAAGTCCATTTATGGACTAAAGCAGGCATCGCGGAGTTGGAACATCTGTTTTGATGATACTGTCAAAGAATTCGACTTTATCAAAAATCCAGATGAACCATGTATATACAGTAAGATTGTAGGGAGAGTTGTTGTATTCCTCGTCTTGTACGTGGATGACATTCTCCTAATAGGAAATGATATTCCTATACTATAGACAGTCAAAAGATTCTTGTCACAGAAGTTCTCCATGAAAGACCTGGGTGATGCCACCTACATTCTGGGGATCCAGATCTATCGTGATAGATCAAAGAGGATGTTGGGACTTTCGCAGTCCAGGTATATAGACACCATATTGAAAAGATTCAGTATGGAAGATTCTAAGCGCGGTAATCTACCGGCTTGTCACGGAATCACCCTCTCCAAAGAGATATCTTCCAAGAATGATTTGGAAAGGGAACGCATGTCTATTATACCCTACGCTTCTGCGGTAGGCTCTATAATGTATGCGATGTTATGCACCAGACCAGATGTAGCTTACGCACTCAGCGTGGTAAGCCGGTATCAGTTAGAACCAGGGGAGAATCACTGGATAGAAGTAAAGAACATTCTCAAGTACCTGAGAAGGACTAAGGAGATGTTCTTGGTATATGGCGGAAGAGACCTCAAGTTAGAGGCCTTTGCTGATTCAGGCTTCCAGAGTGATAAGGACAACTCCAAGTCCATGTCGGGTTATGTCTTTACCCTTAATGGAGGGGCGGTCTGTTGGAAGAGTTCTAAGCAGGAGACCGTTGCTGACTCAACGATGGAAGCGGAGTACATAGCTACTTGCGATGCCGCAAAAGAAGCTGTCTGGATGAAGAAGTTCCTCATAGAACTTCAGGTGGTTCCTACCATAGTTGATCCAATACCTCTGTATTATGAAAACAACGGAGTTATAGCTTTAGCGAAGGAACCAAGGTCCCATCAGAAGTCCAGACATATCTTAAGGCGGTATCACCTGATCAGGGAGATCATTGATCGTCGGGAGATCGAGGTTCGGAGAGTTGCTTCTGAAGAGAACATTGCCGACACATTCACGAAGGCCCTACCTCAGATTCAGTTCGAGAGGCTACTCGAGAACATCGGTCTTCGATATGCCAGTACATGGCCCTAGTGCAAGTGGGAGATTGTTAGTGTATATGCCCTAGGGGCCATTATTGTATCATACTAGTTTGTATATTACTTAATGGAAGCTTGGGATATTCACATGTATATAACAGTCTTGCTAAACATGGTAGTATGCTACTTGGTTTTTCTATCTTAATATATGAGTATACGTATTGATAGAGCTCTTAGGATCTTGCTTGACTACCAGCGTTGTCATGGCAGTCACACTAGTGGGGGCTGGGTAGTCTACAAGCACATCCTTATTCAGGTCCCTAGTCGTAGGATTATCGAGACAGGGCATCGATACTCCGAAGTAGACTAGTGTGTACGCTTCTCATCCCAGTTGGGGAGATGGTCTGTCCTACAGCCGTCAGTACGTCGTAGTGGAGATAGTAAACAGGTGCTCGTTGGGTTACGGGTACACCGGACATGACTCGCAGGGAACTGTTGGTTGGTATTATACCCGTCGTCAGTTAACAGTTCCCAGGTGACATGAGTACAGCATAGTCCGCAGACTTGACACTGCTACTTCACCTCGAGTGTGTCCCACTGTTCTTAGATTGCTACCCTACCACGGCTCAAAGGAGTCGTGCAAACAGGTAGCAGTTGGGTGCAATCCTGAGCACTTAGAGGCAGTGGCGGTTAGACAGGATTCGTCTCTCCCGGTATTGGGGGTTGATATCGCGCTGTGTCAGAGAGCCATTACGCCAAGTCCCTGGCCAGGGCAAGCGAGATTTACTGGTAGGTTCCAGTAGTTTCTCAGGGTGTAATGGGCTTCGCTCCGACATGACTTATACCGCTATTAGGAGACTGATGCTTGCCTCCCCCTTAGGCCCGATATGCGATAGTCTTAGACGAACAGACCGGACTGTACGGAGATTGTCACAGCAGGCTCAGTAGGAGTTCGGATGGGTTTCCTCATCGGCCTTCTTATCGACATCTACCTGGGGACCATTACGTACCGCTAGTGCCGCTTGCGGTCTGTGGTTAAACCCACTGCCAGCGTAGTAGTCGAGTCTCTAGAGTCCCACACAGAGAGTTTCCCTACTCCAGGCGAAACGATATAGAGGTCGTATGGTTTTACGACAAAGGGTTCGGACGCATACATGTTTAAACGCACGTACGTCATTCGGACAGTTTTTACTAGTCGGCTTTGGTTTAAGCCAGATTCTAGTATCGGATTATTGGATTTATACAGTCTAAAGTTTTTCCATGTTTTCACGGATAGGAGGGGCGTTCTCGTAATTTCATGAGAAGCTTCTTGAAGGTTTGGTGACTTGGGGGTTAGGTGGCTGATTAGTCGAAAATATTGCATCTTTTAGCGGGCAATTTCCTCATCATTTGCATTCATATAGAAGTGTTCGGCATTCATATTTCATATATTAGCAAATCTGTCGCAAAATATCAGATTACATGTGTTAGACCTTAAAACCGGCATTTCTAAGGAAATTGACTGCATTTCATAGCATGACATCATTTCTATATATTGCAACCCGTATTTCGAAGTCCGTGCAGGAAAATCAGAAGCTTGCTCAAATTTACACTGCTAAATGATACGCCAACTCAAGGAATGGGAATCTGGTAATGATCTAAAGGGTATTCAGGAATTCAACATATCAGAAAATACATCAAAATACAGCAGAAGCCAACACCAGAAAGATGAAGCCCCAAGGTGCCAAAAAGGCCGTGGAACCGCGGCCTAAGCCGCCTTGTGCCGCGGTTCCGCGGTGGCTTGTCGACATCACCACTTCAACTTTGCACCACAACTCTTCCCTGTATGCCTACAGCTCAGAATGACACAACAAATTCCCGAAAGCCCCAGAAGCTTCTGCCAGATCAGCAAACCCTTGGAGCTACACTAAACTAGCCTATCATTCTAGAAACTTCTCCTTAAACCCTAGCTTAAACCCTAAGCTAATCCTAACTAACTACTTCTAGAAGTCTTTCAACAAACTGTTGGAGGGAACTTCTATTTCAAACTCAAGGCTTAGGGTTTGGGAGATCTATAAATAAGACCCTAGGCTCACTTGAAAAAGAGAATCATCTATCCCCAATTTTAGTATCAATCTACATCCATTCACTCTCTTTCTTCATCTTCTTCTTCCACAAGTCTAGTGACAAGGATTGTGTGAAACCCTAACCCTAATTCCAATCAAAAGCCAAGATCCCGAGTACCCCATCAAGCAAGAAGCCTTGCAACTTTTTATGAGCGGAGCCGATCTTCAACAGAGCAAGTGGTCCAAGCCGATCCACGACTCACGGAGAAAAGCGACGCCAGATCGACAATTTAGTTCTTCCTCTTGTAGTTCTTGAGCGACTGTAATCAAATTGTTGATATAAATAAAAGATGATATTCTTTTATCTTGTTTTCTTTAAATTCTTGCATCATGATTCGATCTCAATTTCTAGTTGTAGTTCTTGTTGTGATGTTTGAGTAATACTCCGCTCGTCGAGGAGTCAAGAAGATCAATAGAATGATGATGTAACATATCTTAAATCGATTCTTGAATCCTACGAGTTTTCTAAACCCTAGCAAGTTCAAGAACCGACGACCCAATTCGTTGCGATGCTTTCTTGATTGATATCGCTCGAAATTGGGGAGTTACGATCGTTTCTTGAAATTGCTAGAGGCTAGAGTGTGAATGATATCGACGAAAGAACAAGGGTTAAATGATGAAACCCTAGTTTCTCGAAGAAGCCTTAACTCTCGTCGATCATCATCGATCTAGTATCAAATTCTTCGAGGGACAAGAACACGATATCTCGAGATTACATCACGTCTATAGATCCGATCGATTCCTACGAGCCTCATTTAGATTCTTGACATTTGGTTGGAAATATCATCGAAACCCTGATTCTCGATTGTTTATTATTTTCTTGATTCTTGATTAGATTAGTGACACTTGAATCAATCGATAAAATCTTGAATCATGTTTTGTTTTCTTTTCGATTAACTTTTCAATTCAAACAAATCAAATAAAAAAACGAATCGCACAATCCCTGTGGACTATCCGCACTCGCTTACGATCTACAACTGACACCGTAATTGATTGCGGTCAAATATAATTCTTTGATTGTGATTTTTATTCAATTCGATGTTGCTAGGGATTACGCGCTAATTCGTTTCATATTAAAGTTTGAATTGAAAGATTTATTCCATTATAACTTTTGAGATCAAAATTCATGCAAACCCTAAACGATTTGTTGTGGTTCATTGCAAGGAAATCTGGAGCTGTTTGGAAATTGAAGAATTTTTTTTGGAAAATTCCAGAGAGCTGGAGTTATCAACAGGAAGCTTCTGTTGAATTTTGGCGAAGTGATCAGCACATTGGACCGCGGAAGGGCGGTGGGAGCCTCCAATTGCGGCAGAACCGCGGCAAGCTTGAGGGTTCTCTGTGAAATTTTTGTCTCAGGTGATTTCCAACCTTCTCCTCTCTCCTCTTTTTAGCTCTAATTAACAGTTTGTGCAGGATTCTTTGCAAATAATCGCAGCTCGCAAATTGCAAAAATTAAATTTGTGCGTGATTTTGTTTCTTGGTTGTTTGCATCCTAAATACGGATATTAAGGGGCACGGCCAAATCCAAATTAGGTGGGGAGTTCATTACCCTTCCTAGGCCCCGAAAATCGCAAAATTTGCATCCGCATTGATCCACATTAACTAAAAAATATGTAGAGATGACTCTAAGGACCGTCGTGCTCACTTAGGACAGAAGAAGGCCGTGGGTAATTCATTGCTTATCCGCGTTTTCTTGTGGTGTCTAGGCAAGTGTGTCGAAGGCTAGTGGTTATTAATTAGGCCCACTACTTACGTAGTGGAGTACCTTCCCACTTACCTGGCCACAGGGGAACAAAGAGGCAGTGGAGGATTCTATCCTGCGACTTGTCTTTTGGCAGTTAGGAGCGGTCTAGAGCCGGACCTAGGTGACCACTAGATTCTAGGGTTTTGTGTGCTGCATTTGTTGTGTCGCATCATTTTTTCAAAAATCCGTCCCTTTTTCAAAGCAAACACCGCATTCATTCATTACCCCTAATTATAAGCCAACGCTGCCACTTGTACTAACCCTTTTTAGTACAAGATAGGCTGGACACGGGATTCTAGTGCCCGTTTAGTCCGCGTACCCTTTATCGACTTCGAAGTCGATATTTCTCCATTTACCTTTCCTTTACCCACTACCACACCCACATCGATGGATCCACCTCTATCAAACTTCTTTAACCCTAATCTGCTGCCGTCCGTTGGTGCGCAGAATCCACCCCGCATCTCTCTCCAGGAGAGGTGCTACCCTATTCGAGGTCCTCTTTGGACCTTCTTATCCACACCACCAGCCAATGGCGATAACTTTGAGATTAAACCCCAATACATCAACCTTTTACCCAAATTCCACGGACTCGAGACTGAGGACGCTTACGTTTTTATCACCAAATTTGAAAACGTATGCGCAATGATGGGTACGTCACAACTTTCAGTGGATGCGATGTGTCTACGACTTCTTCCATTTACATTATGCGATATAGCCGAGAAGTGGCTATATAACACTACCGCACACTCTATTACGAATTGGGAAGAATTCGTCACTGCATTCCTTAAGAAATTTTACCCAATACAAAAGACAGCTCGAATCCGTAGAGAACTGAATCAATTTGCCCAGCTCCCTACTGAACCATTCTCTAAATGCTTTGAACGCTTCAAGGATCTATTGGTTCAGTGTCCTCATCACGGCATCCCGAGATGGGAATTGTGCCGAATCATTTATGAGGGCATTAACCCAAACACTAAACAGAGCTTTGAAAACATGTGTCAAGGTACTTTTATGACCAAGGATGATGGGGAAGCGTGGAAGTATTTAGAAGAGTTCGCTGAAAAATCACTACAGTGGGAGAGTGGAACCCAACCATTGAATAGGGGTGGCGTACACCAAATAGATGTGTCCTTAGGTGTTCGAGCTGAGATGGCAGCAATGCAAAAGAAGCTCGACGCTATGGAACACAAATTTTCTGCAGCCTCCCTAAACCCAGTGTCGCTCCCCAAAACTGTTTGTGGGTGCTGTTCTGATCCGTCTCATTTAACGGAAGAATGTCCATTAAACTCTGCGTTTCAAGTTCACGAGCAGTCTAATGCCGCATTTCAACGACCTAGAAACGATCCATATTCTTCCACGTACAATCAGGGTTGGAGGAATCACCCGAATTTCGCTTGGAACCAAAACCAATCTCAAAACACGGTTCCAAACACGAATAATTTTCAAAGGGCTCTTCCTCCACCACAACAGCAACCCCTTCAACTCACTCAGCACCCCTCCCAGTCACAAAATTTCCAAAACCAGGGCAACAATCCTGCACAGTCTAATCCTATGCAGTTGTCCTGTTCTGACGAATTCTCTCAATTCACTCAAACCATGAAATCACTCTTATCAAATTTCATAGAGGTTTCGACTGAGGTTAGATCTTCCGTCAGTGAGATAATGAAAAACTCAGCGTCTCAAGCTGAGAGTATCAGATCGATGGAAGCTGAAATCGCACGCCTTAAAGCTGAAATGAGAGCGAGAGAAAAAGGGAAACTTCCCTCTCAACCCCTACAGAATCCTGGGCATTACAATGTAAATGCCGTCACAATGTTGAGATCGGGAAGAGTGCTGAACAATCATGTCGAGGAAGGTATTGATGATATTGAAAATCATATCAACACCCCGGCAGAGACCTTTCCACACACACACACTTCTCCTTCTGATCCTTCTTCTTCTACCACACCACCTTTTCGCGAGCCTATTCTCCATTTCCCATTAGGCTCAACATCTCAACCCAACACTTATAGTTCTCCACAGACGGTCCCCATACCTCTTTTGGGATCTCGTCTACCCCCTCTTCCTTCTCCTATGATAGACCCGGCGCTTATTGCGAAAGCTCCTTACCCGAATCGGTTAAGGGGTAACAGAACGAGTCCTCATATGGAGAAAATTATGGAAATGTTCAAACAGGTTAACATCAATATCCCTCTCCTAAATGCAATTCAATAAGTCCCCGCTTATGCGAAAATTCTTAAGGACTTCTGCACTAGGAAGATGAAGACCCAAGTGCCAAAGAAGGTCTTCATGGCTAATAATATCAGCACTGCTTTTATTCCCCAGCTACCAAAGAAACGAAAGGACCCAGGATGTTCTACAATATCGATTTCTATTAGGGGTAAAAACATAAATCGTGCTCTTTTAGACCTTGGCGCAAGTGTTAACCTACTTCCATATTCTGTATATGAGCAATTAGGGATTGGAGAGCCGAAACCTGCTCACTGCACTCTCCAAATGGCAGACCGTTCAATCACCAAACCAAGGGGTGAATTAGAGGATGTGTTGATAAAGGTCGGGGAATTTGTTTTCCCTGTAGACTTCATTGTTCTCGACACACAGCCTGTAGCAAACCCCCGGGGCCAAATTCCGGTGATTTTGGGTCGTCCTTTCCTTGCCACTTCCAACGCTTCAATGAACTTATCATTTTGAAATATGACCATTGAACTAAATATCTACAAAGTTGGAAGTCAGCCATCAGAACCCTCTGCTCATATTTTAGATGTGTGCTCTGTCCATGAGATCGCTCCCGATAGTTGTGGAGCTAAGGAACTTTGCTTTTCTGATCTCAATGACATTACCACATCTCTGTTTGATTTCACACAAGATCTTAGTGAGGACACTTTACCTACACTTGAGTCCTGCACTCCTGGCTTTTCTCCACCCGAGTCTGTATCTTTCACAGGCTCTGAGCTTCTTTGTAAATCCAAAAATCACTCAATGATCCCTCCTTCTATCATTTCTCCGCCCGAATTAGATCTCAAAATTTTACCGTCTCATCTGAAATATGCTTATTTAGGTGAGAAGGAATCTTTACCGGTTATAATATCCGCTTCTCTAGCATTAGAGCAAGAGAATGCACTTTTATCGGTATTGAGATCTAACAAAGAGGCGTTTGGTTGGAGTATGGCGGACATCAAAGGGATTAGCCCCTTGATAGTTGAACATCATATACATGTGATGGATGATGCCAGACCAACCCGAGAACCATAGAGACGGTTGAATCCCGTCATGAAGGAAGCGGTAATGAAAGAGATCGTCAAATGCCTAGATAATGGTATTATATACCCCATCTCCGATAGCCAATGGGTAAGTCCTATACATGTCGTTCCTAAGAAATCCGGCATCACTGTTATAACCAATGAGGAAAATGAGTTGATTCAGACACGCACCCAAACTGGGTGGCGTGTATGTATCGATTATAGAAAACTCAATGCTGCCACGAGGAAAGACCACTTTCCTCTACCATTCATTGATCAAATGCTGGAACGCTTAGCGGGACGAGAGTATTATTGTTTTATGGACGGATACTCAGGCTATAATCAGGTCCCTATTGCCAAAAAGGATCAAGATAAAACCACTTTTACTTGTCCTTTTGGTACCTTTGCTTACAGTCGCATGCCCTTTGGGTTATGCAATGCTCCCGCTACCTTTCAGCGGTGTATGATGGGGATATTCTCTGATATGGTAGAGAATTTTCTGGAGATCTTTAAGGACGATTTCTCGATTTTTGGAGACTCTTTTTCTGATTGCCTATCGAATCTTGACGCTGTTCTTACTCGTTGCAAAGAGAAGAACTTGACTTTGAACTGGGAAAAATGTCATTTTATGGTCCAAGAAGGAATTGTTCTTGGACATGTTATTTCACAGAAAGGCATTGAGGTTGACAGAGCTAAGATAGATGTCATTCAAAACCTCTCTCATCCCAAAAGCATCAAAGATATTCGATCTTTCCTTGGCCATGCGGGCTTTTATAGGAGATTCATTAAGGACTTTAGCAAAATTGCTAGACCTTTAACTCTTCTCCTGGCCAAGGATTCGACCTTCCATTTTGACTCGGACTGCGAGACAGCTTTCGACTCACTTAAACACTCACTCACTTCAGCCCCCGTTTTATCGTCTCCTATCTGGGACTACCCCTTTGAGCTGATGTGTGACGCATCTGATTTTGCAGTAGGTGCAGTCTTAGGACAACACATCGAAAAGATGCCACACGTGATATACTATGAAAGTAAGACCCTGAATGATGCGCAAATCAGTTATACAACCACATAAAAAGAACTTTTAGCGGTTGTATTTGCATTAGAAAAATTCAGGCCTTACTTAATTGGCTTACCGATAGTTGTGTACACGGACCATTCCGCCTTAAAACATCTTCTGGCGAAGAAAGATGCAAAAGGTCGACTAATACGTTGGATTCTTCTGTTACAAGAATTCGATCTTGTTATCAAAGATAAGAAAGGATGTGAAAACATAGTAGCTGACCATCCATCTTTCACGCATCTCTTCTTTCCCTGTGACCCTGCCGATCAATGACTCGTTCCCAGATGAACAACTCTTGAGCATATCTAATGAACTATGGTTCAGGGATATTGTGAACTATCATGCCACGGGACTGATACCCAGCGATTGGTCAAAACAGGACAAATACTGTTTTCTATCCCAAGTAAAACACTTTTACTGGGACGAGCCATATCTGTTTAAATATTTTCCTGATCAGATCATTCGCCGGTGTGTCCCGAATGAAGAGTTCAAGAGTGTTATTTCTTTTTGTCATGATCAGGCCTATGGGGGTCACCTCGGTCCTAAAAAGACGGCGGAAAAGGTTTTGCAATGTGGATTTTATTGGCCGGCCTTATTCAAGGACGCATTTGACCATTGCAAAACCTGTACACAATGTCAGTACACGGGTAGAATCTCCCAGAGGAATGAAATGCCTCAGCAACCCATCTTGGTTGTTGAAATATTCGATGTTTGGGGCATTGATTTTATAGGTCCTTTTCCCAACTCCTTTGGGAATTTGTACATACTGCTGGCGGTTGATTATGTCTCAAAGTGGGTAGAAGCCATTCCATGTCGCACTAATGACAAGAAAGTTGTCATTAAGTTCTTAAAAGAGAATATCTTCTCGCGATTTGGACACCCACGCGCTATTATTAGCGATAATGGGACACATTTCTGCAATAGGTCTTTCAAGACTTTGATGCGGAAATACTCAATCAACCACCGACTTTCTACACCCTATCATCCCCAAACAAGCGGGCATGCTGAAATCTCAAACAGACAAATCAAACTTATCCTGGAGAAAACTGTTGGTAAAAATAGAAAAGACTGGTCGACCAAACTGACGGATGCTCTTTGGGCATTCTGAACTGCATATAAAACCGACCTAGGAATGTCTCCATATAAGATAGTGTTTGGAAAAGCATGTCATTTACCAGTCGAGATAGAGCATAAAGCATTGTGGGCTATTAAGGAAATAAATTTTGATCTAAACTAAGCTTGCAACTTTCGGAAGCTGCAACTTAATGAGCTAAGCGAACTCCGTGATGAAGCTTATGATAACGTTTTAATTGTAAAGAATAGGACCAAAGTTTTTCATGATAAAAAACATTTTGAGGAAAACATTTTCACCTGGTCAACAAGTCCTTCTTTATGATTCACGACTACACCTTCACACGGGTAAGCTCCGATCTCGATGGAAGGGACCTTTTGTTGTGCGGTTTGTATATCCGCACGGGGCAGTAGAGGTAGAAAATGTTAAAAATGGCACCTTTTTCAAAGTGAATGGACATAGACTAAAGCCGTATTTTTCCACTGACCCCACGGAGGAGCTCTTGTTCTTACAAGAGCCAGTTTATTTGGATTAAAATTCCTCCGTCCCACCTTCATGTCCAGTATATCATTGCATCATCTTTTGAATGGAGGTGAGTGAAAAGAGTAAGTTTGGGGGAAGTTCTTCACTTATATATCTTGCCCCCATTAATAAATCCTCCCAGACTTACAGGTTTTGTAGATCCAGCAGTTGGCAACCGTGAGGACATTGTTGAAAACAAGTTTGGGAGAGGTTTGTGCTTATTTTTGCATCATTTGCATATAATTTGCATAAGCACAAAACATTTCTTTTAAAAATCTATAAAAATTTAAAATTTTTCAAAACCCATAAAAATTTAAAATTTTTCAAAATATAAAAATATTTTAATATTTACACTTTTTTGTATATAAATAAGATAATGAAAGTTTAGATAGTGAAAAACTACATCCATGAGATTGGAAAAATTTAAGAAAACCAAGAAAATTAGAAGTTTTCTTATACGAACTAGTAATAAGTAGTTATGAGCCGTTGTCCCAAGGGATAGTAAGATGAAGGACGTCACTAATCTGAGGATAAAAATAAGTCTGAAAAATAGTTTCTATTCTGGAAGCCAAACATTTTTGAACGTTGATACCCTGCTATTCGCACTTACACACGTCTTAAAGCCTGGGATAGTAGAGGATACCTTGAAATGCTCTTGTCTTAAAGCCAAAAGTATGAAGGAAATAAAAAAAAGTGAATAAAGAAAATATAAAGTGGTGAGAAAAATGGACACTGGTTTTTTTTATCACCAAGGGCAATAAAAAATGTATAGCAAGGGTGCCTCTTCACCTAGTGCCTTAAGACCAACTGGTCTAGGAGTCACTGCTATGCCTAAGGTGGTGCAAGACGAGGAAAATACACCAAGTAAGCAAGCACAGGAGTAATCGGTCGGTTAGTACCTCAAGAAGTATTAACGGTCGCATGAAAGCGTGTGAGCAACTCCGTCTAAATATTCATTAATTAAAAAGTACTGAGGCTGATGGGCAAGAGTATGATAGCTTGAATTGAATTCTCCGGGTGTAGGGATGTCTTTACACACACGCAGGGTTATATGATCGATGTTTGGAAGAAAGATAGGAATGAAGAATAAGACGATGTTTTATTGAGGGAGGACGTGATTTCTAACATCTTTTCATGACTATTAAGATAGGGCTCATGACAACCGAAAAGCTAGCTTAGTTGGAAACCCAAATTTTCAAGACTTTTCTTTTACAATTCTTTTCTTTAAATGTAATATTCATAATCTTCCTTTTATTATTAGATTTTATGGGTGCAATCCGCTGAAAACCCTCAGGAGACAACACTCCTCCTACTAGGGACACCTAGAGGTTTAAAGGCTTGTTGCACGTGCTCAGTGCAATCGTGTTGCCTACGAAAGTGTGCTAGTTAGTTTTTTCTCTTTCTTTATTTTCTCCTTCTCTTTTTAATAAAAGTTCGCTCGATACGATTGAAATTAAGTTTGGGGGAATTTGATTAGTCGAAAATATTGCATCTTTTAGCCGACAATTTCCCCATCATTTGCATTCATATAGAAGTGTTCGACATTCATATTTCACATATTAGCAAATCTGTCGCAAAATATCAGATTACATGTGTTAGACCTTAAAACCGGCATTTCTAAGGAAATTGACTGCATTTCATAGCATGGCATCATTTCTATATATTGCAACCCGTGTTTCGAAGTCCGTGCAGGAAAATCAGAAGCTTGCTCAAATTTACACTGCTAAAAGATACGCCAAATCAAGGAATGGGAATCTGGTAATGATCTAAAGGGTATTCAGGAATTCAACATATCAGAAAATACATCAAAATACAGCAGAAGCCAACACCAGAAAGATGAAGCCCCAAGGAGACAAAAAGGCCGCTGAACCGCGGCCTAAGCCGCCTTGTGCCGCGGTTCCGCGGTGGCTTGTCGACATCACCACTTCAACTTTGCACCACAACTCTTCCCTGTATGCCTACAGCTCAGAATGACACAACAAATTCCCGAAAGCCCCAGAAGCTTCTGCCAGATCAGCAAACCCTTGGAGCTACACTAAACTAGCCTATCATTCTAGAAACTTCTCCTTAAACCCTAGCTTAAACCCTAAGGTAAGCCTAACTAACTACTTCTAGAATTCTTTCAACAAACTTTTGGAGGGAACTTCTATTTCAAACTCAAGGCTTAGGGTTTGGGAGATCTATAAATAAGACCCTAGGCTCACTTGAAAAAGAGAATCATCTATCCCCAATTTTAGTATCAATCTAGATCCATTCACTCTCTTTCTTCATCTTCTTCTTCCACAAGTCTAGTGACAAGGATTGTGTGAAATCCTAACCCTAATTCCAATCAAAAGCCAAGATCCCGAGTACCCCATCAAGCAAGAGGCCTTGCAACTTTTTATGAGCGGAGCCGATCTTCAACAGAGCAAGTGGTCCAAGCCGATCCACGACTCACGGAGAAAAGCGACGCCAGATCGACAATTTAGTTCTTCCTCTTGTAGTTCTTGAGCGACTGTAATCAAATTGTTGATATAAATAAAAGGTGATATTCTTTTATCTTGTTTTCTTTAAATTCTTACATCATGATTCGATCTCAATTTCTGGTTGTAGTTCTTGTTGTGATGTTTGAGTAATACTCCGCTCGTCGAGGAGTCGAGACGATCAATAGAATGATGATGTAACATATCTTAAACCGATTCTTGAATCCTACGAGTTTTGTGAACCCTAGCAAGTTCAAGTACCGACGACCCAATTCGTTGCGATGCTTTCTTGATAGATATCACTCGAAATTGGGGAGTTACGATCGTTTCTTGAAATTGCTAGAGACTAGAGTGTGAATGATATCGACGAAATAACAAGGGTTAAATGATGAAACCCTAGTTTCATGAAGAAGCCCTAACTCTCGTCGATCATCATCGATCTAGTATCAATTCTTCGAAAGATAAGAACACGATAACTCGAGATTACATCACGTCTATAGATCCGATCGATTCCTACGAGCCTCATTTAGATTCTTGACATTTGGTTGGAAATATCATCGAAACCCTGATTCTCGATTGTTTATTATTTTCTTGATTCTTGATTAGATTAGTGACACTTGAATCAATCGATAAAATCTTGAATCATGTTTTGTTTTCTTTTCGATTAACTTTTTAATTCAAACAAATCAAATATAAAAACAAATCGCACAATCCCTGTGGACGATCCACACTCGCTTACGATCTACAACTGACTCCGTAATTGATTGCAGTCAAATATAATTCTTTGATTGTGATTTTTATTCAATTTTCTAAATACCGACACATGAAACTCTTATCGATCAAATGATACCGTTATCGGGAATCATTTGATGTGATTTACACAGTCTTGAATTTTACATTCAATCAGTGGCATATGCATTAAATGAGATTAGTGACTCATTTGTGTGATTCATCCATGTCATTAATGCATCATAAATGCTTAATGACTCATGGAGATGAATCACTCATAGATATTTATGAAGCATGGTTGTTAAATGATTTATTTTGTTTTTGGATAAAATATAATGGTTCATATATATCATGATAGATCATTATCTCATTTTCATTCTCTTGCTCACCTTCTCTCTCCTCAAGCTCTCTCTCTTCAAACCCTAATCCTCCCCTCTCATGTGTTGAGACCAATGATTAGATTAGACTACTTAATCCATAACCCTTCTCTATATCACCTAGGTTACTTAGATTAGCACTTTAAGAAACCTAGTTACCTCAAGTTTGAGGTGAAGCTTGAAGTAAATCTCTCGGGTGGATCATTTACTACATAGAGAAGCCCGGAGAGGACGTGGAGAACGAAAAGTCAAAGGACACGGTTCATCAGGTATAATCACTTTTTATAGTAGTTGTTAACTTCTATGATTCTTGTTAGTTATAGTTTAGCAAAGATTCTCGGTTAGTCGATATTTACGCAAAGAACAAGATCGTTTTTCATTATTCCGCCTCCCCGCAAGTTGTGGGGTGTTGTACATCGACTTACAACACTAGGATTAAGAAACTTGCTAGGATTAGATTTAGGTAAAGTTTGGTAAAATAAAGATATACACCTCTTTCAATGCCCTAAATTAGATATCATATTAGGAGTTATGGTAATGATTAATAAAGGGGATTAGAATGATTGGGAAGATGTTTCTTTCTCTAGATCCTTGTCCTTCCTTTCTTAATCTTTACCCTAACCTCCATGGAAAACATTCAAATCCGGTCTTTTATACTACGGTATCACCGTTACCTCATGGGTAGAGTGCCGTAGGGAGCGGAATATGAAAGCATGCATGGAGTCCTAATTGTTCATAAGAGATTGGCAAAGAAAGGGGTGAGAGATCTTCATCTCTCAAACCCTTCTCTATTCCTAACCCTAACAAGCGAGGAAACTTCTCGCTCATTGAGGGATCTACGAAAGACATAATTTTTATTTTGTTTTGATTTAAGAGATTAAAGATCTACTGCAGATTAATAAAAATTCTAAACTAGATTAAACTAGGGCAAGAAAAGAAACTACCTAGGGCAGAAATTAAAACTAGAACTAGGGCAAAAAATAAACCTACTTACAAATTGATGCTCTCCAAACTTCAAAAGAAATCTGAAATTTTATTGATGAAAAGTGGCATGACCTAATATAAGAATTTGGGTCTCTGTTTATAGGACATAGAAAACCCTAGGTTTACAATTGCCGCATGTGTCCATTTACAAAAATACCCCTAGGAAGACTAGTCAGCGCTGCCTCAGAACTTGGTAAAAAAATTAGCCTTTAGGTGCTTCGCATGGCCTCAGTATCACGGCCGCAGCCATGGTTTGGCCACGGTTCCGCGGCCAAAAGATAGGCTTGAAAGCTCAATTCTCTTGTGTTAGTTCTGGGCTTTTTGGTCTTCCTACTTCTTCAGTTCTTTTCTCAAATTGGCTTCTAGGTTTCTTCCAGATCTCCCAGTGAATAATTGTAGTGGACTTTTACCGTTGCTTCGTGTCGAAGTCTTAAACCTTGCGCTGTCTTGTATTTTGTGAACTGATCTTCGTGTAGGCTTGATCAAGATCCTTCTATTTGTTGGTCGTAGTCCCACATTTTATCGTCTTTTATCCTTGTCACCGTTTTTGTTCCAAGAACCTGTAACCTGTACTATGTAGCAGATATGGGTCAAAAGCACCTGTTTATTTGTAAAGAGAATAAGAATGGGGAATATAATAATGCAATATTATGATATGAACAAATACCCCCAAACTTATCTTTTGCTCGTCCTTGAGCAAACCTAGTTTTATTCTTGGAAAAAACCTAACCACACTTTCGCAGGGAAACACGATTGCACTGAGCTCGTGCAACAAGACGTTAAACCTCTAGGTGTCCCTAGTAGGAGGAGTGTTGTCTCCAGAGGGTTTTCAGCGGATACTACCCACAAAATCCTATCAATTTGGCCCATTAACTTTTATTCTCCAATTAGGTTTTCTAGCAAGGAATTCTATTATCTTTGACTCATAAATTATCCACCCATATTCTTCACGCTTCCTTATCATTTAACTTAAGATTATATATGTTCTGCAGACCTACTTCGCTTTCGGCATCTCTTAAGTTTTCCTTCTAGGGTTCCATCTCAACTTAGGAATTTTTATCACCTCTATTAAAGATATAAGTCCTATTCTTCATTCCTATCCCTTATCTAAATCCCAATCACATATCCCTACGTGTGTGTGTGTGTATATCACCCCTACACTTGGAAATTCAAATCAAGCAATCATACTCTTGTTCGTTGTCCAAAACACTTCTTAATTGGTGAATTTTTAGATGAATTTCGCTCACACATCCTTCATGCGATCGTTAATACTTCTTGAGGTACCAACGACCGATTACAAAACGTGTTCGCACATTAAATCGTAATTCCTAGTCTTGTAACACCTAAGGCTTTAGCAGTGACTCCCAAACCAATTGGTCTAAGGCACTAGATGATGAAGCACCCTCGCTAAATATTTTTCTATTTTTGCAGCCTTAAGTAATGACAAAAACCAGTGTTCATTTTTTTTTATCTCTTTATTCACACTTGTATTTTTTTTATTATCTTCGTACTAAGGACTTTAGACAAGAGCATTTCAAGGTCTCTTCTACTATTCCAAGTTTCAAGGCGCGTGTTTGTGCAATTTGTAGGGTATACATTTTCAGAATTTAGACTTAAGCTAGGAATTATTTTTCAAACTTATACTTTAATAAAAACATCAATACTCTTCCCTTGATTTAACTTAGCCCAAGAAGTGAACTCAAAATTTGCCTATTTCTAAATAAAATACAAAGATGTATACTTTCTACCGTTAAATTTTAAGAAAGGTTATTTTTAGGGTTTTTAATTTACTAAGTCGAGATCTAGTTGTTCCTAGCTAGTGAACTTTTTTGTCAAACTCAAGTCAATTAGGCCAAAATTGAATACTTTAATTTTTATAATTTTTGAAATTTTCAATTTTTTATGGGTTTTAAAATAAGTATGCAAATGCAAAATGTACATATGGATGCGAAGGAAGAAGGCTTACCAAGCATACCCCCAAACTTGAACTGAACAGTGTCCTCACTGTCATGCTACACCAAGAGGGTCAAATGTTAGCACTCCCCTGTTTATTTATTTATAATTTTTTTATTTTTTATTGTTAAAAGAAAAACAAAATATATATACAACAAGGTTCCCCCCAAACTTAAGTAAAACAGCGTTAAAGTTCAAAGTTAGGGAGGAGAAAAATCAAACTATACAAGGCCTTACACAGACCAAAAGTTAGCACCAACCATTCAAAAATTCTATCGTGATAATGGTGGGGTTGGTGATAGAATGGAGAGTAAAGAAAAGAAAGGAGAAGCACACGAGACCGTGTGGAGATAAAAACGGTATACGGTCTCGTTGGAGGAGAATGACGGAGGGAAAAAAGAAATAGTAGTTGTTCTACTTCTTCGAGTGGAGGTTGATTAATCACAAAATCTGTATCATTTAAGAGTACGAGTTCGTCAGCGAAAATATATTCGAAACTTTCATCGAAGGTCCAATTGAAAATTATCGAACTTAAAAGATTGGATTGTGATTCATCAACACTCGGTATTATTAAAGGAAGATTAGAAGAACCAAAGAAAGTGGGAATACGAACTTGAGGGTGGGGATGGAGTGTATAAATTAGCACAATTTGTAATGACCGATGTGTAAAAAACGATTGTGCTAATCTATCAACCCGCGGAAAAATGAAATTAAATCCCTCAAGATTCGTGAGCAAACATGTGTACATCGAACTTGGTATTGGAGATGAAAGCATAACGGTCTCTTGCACGATCGGAATGAGGACGGAGGGAAGTGATGGAGGAATGGTATCAGTTAAAGATTCAAGAGGGTGTACACAATCAGTAGGAGGGACATGATGAATTAGGGAATCCGACTCATCAAACAAAACTGGTTCATCCTCAATAATTTCCTCAACATTCTCCTCAAAATTTTGCTTATCCATGCCAATATCATCAAAATCAAGACACATATGAAGTTCGGGAGAAACATTTAATGACTCGGGATGATGAACTGGACATAAAATTTCAATCAAATCGACGGATTCATCATCCAAAATATTCCCGGCGTCTATATCCTCAATCAAGTGAAAATCAATTTTTGCTGACATCTCATCAAAAGCATGGATATTTATCAATTTAGGTTCTAGAGTGGAGGTGTAAAGTTCAGAAGGATTAGGTGTGCTTTCACTCGAAAGGGGTTCTTCACAATCTGGAAAATCAAGCACTACAAAGTCACACAACTCGTTAAATGTTTTATTTTCAACTTGTGAATCATTTAGGACAATCGATGGAAAACCGGAGTTGTGGCCTTCAATTGGGTAAGGGTAGGTTTGATTTGAAAAGGTGCAGAACTCACTCTCTTCTCTCAAATTCTCACTCTGTCCAACCGTCTCTTCATACATTGGAATTTTTAGAACCAGTTGGAAACTAGCAACCGGTTCACTAGGTTGCATAAGGACGGCCATGGACGCATCCACATTCCTCATCATTTTGTTTGTTGCTAAAATATAAGCTTCCAACGACTGTTCCAAACTAGACATGGGTTGTGAAGGGGTTTCGGTAAAATATTCGAAATTGTTTGGATACGTGAAACTCCCAAATAGCTGTGTAGAAGCAATGTCAAGTGAAGGTGGGAAAGTCGGGTAGGACTGGTAGGAATTGGATGGTTGGAAAAGAGTAGGATAAACATTTGGATAAAAAGGTGAATGGACTTGTTGATCCCTAGAACTGGACGTGTGGAGAGGAGTGAAAGATCGGCTACGAGATTGTGCAATATGCTCAGCAATAGACATCGGTTTAGGAGTTTCAACAGGACTCGAAATAGTGGTATCAACATACGAAGGTGGTGAATGTTGACATGGTTGACATAAAGTAGATTGCAATGTGGAACTGTTTCTCCTAGACGCTTCTATTTGATCTTTCAAAGAAATTTTGGGCATGGAGGGATCGTCCTTAAATCGACCGAAACAATTCACGTACGAAGCAAAGTTAGGTTCGGGATACCAAAGTTCGGCAAGAGATTTATGAGGTAGGGTACCCATGATGTAAGAAGGAGAAGAGACAGAAGGTAGGTGGTGCAAGATGTTCTTAGCGACAAAATTTGCAAGTTTTTTTAATTATTTTTTAAAAAAAAAAATTTCCTCTTTTTTTTATTATTTGGAACTTTTTGCAAAAAAAAAAACTTTCGATAAAGGGCATAAACACACTTTCAATCAACCAAAAATGCACAATCAGGCCTAGATCTAGGGTCACCTAGGTCAGCTAGACAGTTCCTAACTGTTCCAAAGGGCTAGAATAGGACCTCAAACCGCCTCTTCACCGCCAATTGCGGCCAGGTAAGTGCCAGGTGAGTGGGAGGCTCTCCACTACAAGTAGTGGCCCTAATTAAGTAACCACTCGCTTTAGACACACTTGCCTAGACACCGCAAAGTCAGGTTAGGATAAACGGCCGATGCCTACAAGTAGTCCTCTGTCCTATTGAGCGCGACATCCTTAGGGCCGAGTCTAGTATTTTTTTAATTAAAGATTGGTCAATGCAAAATGCCTTATGTGATTTCTGGGGTCCTGGGAAAGGTGATGAAATCCCCACCCAATCTGGATTGGTCTCAATCCCCTTAAAGTCCGATTAAAAATATGCAAAACAGTAACAACCACTTGCAATCAAATTTTTATTTTAAGCGCGGCGCAGAGAATCCTGCACAAGATTAATTATTTGGAAGGGGGAAGATTTTTAAAGCGCAAAGAATCCTGCAGGAGATTTGACAAAATATGCATCGGGATTTGCAGAGGAGAGAGAAAAGAAAACAAACAGTGCTTTTTCACTTGCTGACATTACGAGACAGCCGTGTTTCCGCGTTCGTAAGTGGGGTCCCGCGGCGGAAAGGCGGTCACGTGACCACTTCGGATCCCGAGAATTTTTCTCTCGTTCTGAGTTGACCAGACGGCGGCGGTTCCACGGTCGTAGGCGGCTTGGCGCGGCGGATCCGCGGTTGAGGCGACGGCATAGGTCTCAAAATTTTTTCTGTTGTTCTGTTGGTAAAATCCTCTGCTGTTCGGATCTGCCTTTTTCTGTTTAGATCTCTGGATTTTTCCAGATCTGAACTCGATTGTAGATCCTGCAAAATTCACACAAAAATACCCTTCACAAAAATAAAAGATGATAAATTTTTATATTTTTTAATTTTTCAGTTTTTATGAATTTTTTTATTTTTATATTAACCCGAAATTGCAAAAAGAAAATAACACGCCATCTCCGGCAACGGCGCCATTTGATTTGTATGGATTTTATAGATCAAAAATATATTACCGCAATCAAGAACGGTGTCGCTTGGTAGTTAGCCGGTGAATACGGGTCGGTCCACAGGGATGTTGTAAATTTCCTAAATGTTCTTACGAGCTAATTCCAAAGGGTATTGGATCTTTTAATTAAATCTAAAACTAAGTTGAGTTATACTAGGATTAAGAAACTTGCTAGGATTAGGTTTAGGTAAAGTTTGGTAAAATAAAGATCTACACCTCTTTCAATTCCCTAAATTAGATATCATATTAGGAGTTATGGTAATGATTAATAAAGGGGATTAGATTGATTGGGAAGATGTTTCTTCATCTAGATCCTTGTCCTTCCTTTCTTAATCTTTACCCTAACCTCCAAGAAAAACATTCAAATCCAGTCTTTTATACTACGGTATCACTGTTACCTCGTGGGCAGAGTGCCGTAGGGAGCGGAATATGAAAGTGAAGGGTTCCTAGGCACACTAATGAAGTCTCACAACGGATCAAACACCCCCAATTCAAATTTTTCATGTGCCTACAAACCCTAATACGGATCGTTAACTAGATGTATAGGCGATGCAATGCGAGTTAACTACTTTAACTAAGAGGAAAGTGATTACAACCTTTGTAGATCCGGTCCTCCACCTTCATAGCTCCGTGATGAAGTCCCTCCGCTGTACCTTTCGGATCCCGGACTCTCGCGGTGGTTTCATCGAAAGAATGATCGGGCTAGGTCGTCGACTTCGATGCCGAAGATGATCTACTCGAGGCAACTCAAGATCAAGCTCCAACTTCACCAAGTCATGAAACTTGTGAAGAAAACACCCTATACTACTTGGCAAGTGGTAGAGGATGAAGAAATAGGAAGTGTGTTCACTTTAGAATTGGATTTCTCACTCTTTTTCTCAAGTTGCCATTGATGGAGGCAAGCTTTTCTTCTTGTTGATGAAGAAGAAGAAGAAGAAAGAATATGATATGTATATATTCAAAATAGAAAATAAAATGAATATTTATCATATAGCAACCATGGTTAGGTGTAGAGACTAAACTAGGGTTAGGTTGAATAGTTAGGTTAAGGCTAAAAGACAAAATGGTCAAAGCTTCAAAACTTCATGAACTTTCAAGAAAGAAACAAACTAAGCCACCATTTCATTCTTGCCCAAAAAAAGAATTAATGAATAAATAAATAAAACCCTAACCATTAACATAACCATGGTTTAGACTAAACATACACCCAAATATTCATGTATCATCAAACATGATACAATCGTGTGCACAAAAAATATATCACATATACAATGTGCATTTCAAGTGAGAAAATCCATTTAAAGTGAAAAAATACTAGTTAATGCAAAGTAATATATCAAATATATAATTATGCATTAAATCATTAAATCAATACTTGATTTAACGATCCGGTCATATCGCATATAACCGACTAATATCCAATGTATCGGCTTATCGAATCAATCCTCGATTCGATAACTAGGTTATATCGCATACAACCAATCGATACATTCATCGCGAGAATGGAATACGGTATCACATACACGCATTATTCTCGGTCCCGCACATATCTCATATGCGCTCCTATTTCGTTTTGCTTGAGCCAGGAAACCTCTGTGTAGGACTCTAAAGACTCGTCAATACGCCGGCAGTAGATGATGATCATATCAAACACCCACAAGCCGCAAGCGGTCTGCTAAACGTAACGGCCACCCGGCTATTGAGCGATCAGAAGATCGACGAGCAAGCCCGCTCACACTCCTGTGATTCCAACCAGTAACACTTACCGTACAGTCCGGTCTGTTCGTCTGATATGTCGCATATCTCGCCTAGGGGTGGTAAACGTCAGACCCCAATAGCTTGATAAGTCATGCCGACGTGAGGTCCATAACAATCGTGAAACTACTGATAACTCTTACCAGTATATCACTGCAACCCTGGCCTGGGATTTCCTGTTATGGCCAGTCGTGAATAGAGCAACATCAAACTCCAATGCCGGGAGAGACGAATCCCCTCCTATCGCTCATTGCCTCCATGTGAATCGGGACTGTACCCAAAAACCACCTGTTTGCACGACTCAGTAGAGCCGTGGTAAGGTGGAAATCAAAGCACAGTGGGAGACACACAAGACTCTATGACGATCTCGGGTCAACAGACTAAGCTGTACCAGTGTCACCAGAGAACCGCCATCTGACGTGAGGTATAATACCATCTGGGAGTTCTCGACGAGTCCGTTCAGTGTACCCAGTCTCCACTGAGCACCCGCATACCAACTCTGATGTCAAACACCAATGGATATGGGATCATCCATCGCCCATCACATGGGTCGAAAAGATATACGCTGGTCTACTCTGGAATATCGATGCCCCGTCTCGATATTCCTATGACTAGGAACATTGAAGGATGTACTCATGGACTACCCAGGCCCCAATAGAATGATTTGCATCATAGTCCTGGAAGTCGAGTACACATCCTAAGGGCTTTATCAACATGTAATAGAGAGACAGAAAGTATACATGTTAAGATAAAGAGCAACCAAATAGCGTACTATCATGTCGAGCAAGAAAGTCCTACATATATATGTCCCAGCATCCACTACAATATACATCCAATGTACAGTAATGGTCTTTTTGGCATACATATAACTAACAATCTCCCACTTGTACTAGGGCCATCTGTAGCAGTAGTTGTAGTATCTAATACTCAACCATCCCCTAAAAGTCTCTCTTTGGGAAAAAGGCCTTCGTGAGTGGATCCGCCGTGTTGTCCTCTGAGTCTACTCTCCTAACCTCGATCAACCTGGAGATCAACTATCTCCATAATCAGGTGATGCTGCCTCAGAATATGTCTGGGTCACTGATGGGACCAGGGTTCCAGGGCCAAAGCCACACTTCCATTGTCACACAATGGTAGGAACCTAGTTCATCTTATGAACCAATATACACCCAAACTTCCTCTTTGGTAGTATCATTAATAGCGATGTTACTAGCCTTTATCGTCTAGTTTGCCACAGTATCTAGCTTGGAACTCTTCCAACATACCGTCCCTCCACTGAGGGTAAAGACAATGCCTGCGACTGACATTCAGTCGTCTTTATCACCCTGGAACCTTTCCAGTGATTCTCCCCAGGATCGATTGATACTATCTTACTACAGCTAGTGAGAATCCTAACATCCATTTAGATCTATCTCATAGACCCGAATCCCAGGATTTAGGAGGTATCAACTTTATCCTATTGGATATTCCTTGTGATAAGCGGAGATTGACCGAGCGTAGTATAGGAAACTCTTTTCCTATCAAGAGTATGTTGTCCACGTACAATACGAGGATGACCACCTTACTCTCTACTACCTTTTTGTATATACAAGGTTCATCTACCATTTCGATGAAGTCAAACTCTTTGACTACCACATCAAAACAGACGTTCCAACTCCGCGATGCCTGCTTTATTCTGTAAAGCAACTTGCACACGTTTCCGCTGCTCCCACTGTTTATGAAGCCCTCTGTCTGTGTTCTTATAGACGTTATTTTCTAAATCATTATTTAGAAAAGCAGTCATGGCACCCAACCACCAGATATCGTAGTCATGGTATGTAGCAGGGGCAAGTAGGATCTGGATGGACTTAAGCATCGTCCCTGGGAAAAGGTTTCATCATTATCCACGCTTGGTCGATGACGAAAACCTTTAACAAGTCTAGCTTTGAAAGTCTCAACTTTTCCATCTACACCAAGTAATCTTCTCAAGATATACTTGCTCCTGATGGGGATTTAACCCTTCAGATATAGCAACCAAAGTCCATACTTTGTTGGTGTGCATGGATTCCATCTCAGATCTCTTAGCATCCAGCTATTCTTACAGAGTCCCTACTCTCGATGGCCTGCTCGAAACTAATTGGGTCATCATCTCATGATGCATTCCTCGCTCCCACTGTCATCGAGAAACCGAAGTATCTCTAAGGCAGGTGAGGAACCCTACCAGATCGGCGGAGAGGCTGAGGTTCGTCGGGAACTATTGAATCCTTTGGTTCTGTCAAATCATCAGCTGCAGTTTTGTATAGCTGGAACCTTTCCAGTTCTACAGAACCGACTTTACCTCGATCTTGTCAGGATTTTGCTTTTGACATAGGCCGGACAATCCCAAATCTTAACTTACTTAAGAGATAGGCTCTTCCCACACCATATCTTATATGGAGTGGTAGGCACTGATTTGATTCGAGCCTTATTCAATAGGTATGCAACTTCTCAAGTGCACTTCCCTAAAAGGAAACAGGTAACTCAGTAGAACTCATCATAGAGCACACTATATCTTATATGGTGCGATTGCTCCGCCCTGATACACCGTTGTGCTATGGTGTATTCAGAGGAGTAATACTGAGAGAGAATCTCATTTTCTTTTAGAATAGTCCAGGAATGCCATGCACAAGTATACTCCTCCCTGATCTTATCATAGGACATAATACTTATACCTGTATTTTGGTTCTCTACTTCCAACTTATATTCTGTGAATACCTCAAAAGCTTCGGACTTATGTTTCAACAGGAACATATGATTGAATCTTGAGAGATTATCAGAGAATATAATGAAGTACAAAGAACCGGTCCTGGCATGTGTAGACAGGGGACCTTACATACATCATCATGTATCAGTCCCAAGAGTTCATTAACTCTTTCTCTGTTTCCAATAAACAGAGCTATGGTCATTTAATCTTTGTGACATGACTGGCAAGTTTCACAAGATGTAAATTCAAACCGATTTAAATATGCATCTAAAATGTAACTTCAGCCAGTCGGGTCGCATTGATATGACCTAGTCTACAATGCCTCAAGAAGGAATCGTTCATTTCTGAACTCTTCCTTTTGTGTGGGTTCTGTATACTAGGAACTGTAGTTTGATTTAGAACTTCAATGCTTTTAGATAACGTTCCTGAACCGATCAACTTTTAATATAGGAAATGTTCAAAACATTATCCATCAATACAAAATTTTATCATTTCTTTAATAAATAAAAAGATTGATATGATTTTGTATATCAGGTTCGGTATCTAATAGCATTTGTTCAGAATCAATGTACTGGTAATACAGGGTGACAGTGACCAACAGACTTTGCTGCAACACTTGCCCCGTTTTCTGTCTCATGAAACTTATCACCCGTTCTCAGTTTTCTACCTTTTTGTAGCCCTATATAACAGATTACATATCTGGGATCCTGATCCGGTATCAAATACCCAGGATGCAGAGGATACTGAGAAACTGTTCTTTGTAATGAACACACCCGAAGGAGATGCATCATATGCACTTTCTTCGTTTGGGCGGCATGGGGATCCTGGTATTCCCCTATTTCCTGCTCTGTCTTATAACAATTATAACTTGGAGTGGGACCAACATTCCCCAGCTCAGTATAACAAGCGGGTTCGGTCAATTCAACCATTTTATTATCTTGATTAAGGTGTGATATGGTCGCTACCTGGAGAGAGAGAAAAGAAAACACTCTGCGTGCGCTCTTGCAAGATTAGATTGGTTATATATTTTATCTAATCAGGATGGCTCCCACTGTTTTTATCAAATCTTCCTTCAAACCCTAAAAGGAAAGACTAGCCGGGATTAATTACACTCTACAAGTTCGCCAATCTTTCAGCCAGGCCAATGTCGGTACTTTGAGGGAGGTTCCTCGTGCTTTCGCACGGACCTAATTAATGTAAACCTCGTTTTCCCAGAGGTATAACCCCGTTGACACCTTTCTAGACACCTACTTGATCGGCTAATTGCAAAGTGCAAAACTCTCCCAGGAGTAACAATTACTCGTAGTGGGTATCGGGATCCAACTATCATATAGAAGGTATGCAATCTCATTGCAAATTTCAACACTTGAAACTCCCGATAAAGGTTTTTACCCCTAGCACCTATGACCTTGGCTAAGGTCAACAAATCATAGGTACTAGTCAAGTTCTACCCATCATTTCGTGATTAATTAGACCCACCCACATGACCCTTGGCTAAGGTCAACAAAGCCACATGACTGTCCTAACTAATCGCATCATATGCGGTGTAGGAAGACATCACTTAGCTACCGCACACTACGCCTCGGCTATGGCCGACAAACGTAGCACGAATACTAAGTACTCTACTTCCTAAAATGACGGAGGGTTGCGAATGGTTTTTAAGAAAACCTTTAATGCTTTGACTTGATCTCTTTGCGGAATCAAATGGTTTTTAAATGGAATGTTTTTGAGGCTTTTCTAGTTTTGCTAAAGGGGTCACTCCCGGTGAAGGGATCGTCGGCCCTTTCCTCGACGAATGAGGTACGGGATATATCATATATATCACTGTACAAAGCAAAAACTATAGAAGCAATCAAAAGACAAACCGAGTGTGTAGCATCTGCCAGTTATTGCCAACGGAGTCACTCCCGGTGAAGGGATCTCGGTCCTTTCCTCATCGAATAAGGTGCAGGATGTTCTATAATGAACACCGCGATGCAAAGCAAGAACTGCAGCTACCTGTTTTATTTTGAAATTCGATTCCACAACATCTTTTAGGTTTATTTTTTTTCATTAATCTCATTAATGAATATCCCATCATTTAAGACCACCTAAACATCACAGATAAATATAACGTACGCTTATGCCATCCGCATTCGCCTCGTTGTCCCGTCTGCACCATTAGGTTAGGTAACTAACGTCAGAGCGAGGCAGGGCTAGCGCGGGTGTAAAACATAAGCAACGTCTATATAATATATTATATATACTATACATAATATTTATCTGAACAAATCACATGATCACATCACAGATAACGCAGCAGAAAATATCACATGAAATATTGGATATACTAGGACGTCCGTGTTTTCAATACGAGCTAGTATAAAACACGGATTCCACGGTCGTGATGAATAGCCAATCCCACACCCCTAGACCCCTACGAGAGCGGCAAGCAACCCTACCAATTCTAGGGTTAGGAGACCCGGACTTGACTCCTCGAGATGGTCTCCCACTGGACCCTACAACCCGGTTACTTGTGCTCCCCTCCTTGGGTCTATCCTAATGCGGAAAAGTAAATAATATACATCAACGGTGACATCTTCCGCAACTTGGAAGTGCCCTAATAAAAGAATATTACATACAAGTTTTTACATGAATGAAAATGAAAAAACACTCATCTCACATAAAAACCCCCGGCTATTCAAACACGACGATCCAATATAACATATCCAGCAACACATAACATCACATGTCATCAACGTAAGTAAATATGCGCATCCCAATTGTCGTTGACATATAGCAACGAAACCGGCGACATCACATATTACACTTATGGTCACAGAAAAGAAAGTGTAAAACTACAACAGTTGGAATCCGCAACCTCTTTAGACATCGCATGCCTAATCAAATGAAATGCTTAGACATCGCATGCCTAACAATTATAAACTCCGCATTTTAGTCTCATTATCGAAAACACTTATCAATATCAAGTCGGGAAATTCAACAAGATTCCCGACATTTTGATCGAATGCTCGTCGCAAACTTTAGTAGGCAGCTGCACCCCCGACGCCGTCGACGAAGTGCACCAAGGCGGAACACCGCAGCCGCGAGCACCCGAATGGATGCTTTCGGCGACGGGGTTCTCCTACAGTCACTTGGTCGGGGCTATGGGGCGAGGCTGACTATTAAGTTTACCCGGCGAGTATGCGCGTACGCTACGTGATTGCGACGGACTTTTGATCACATCAAAATTCCGTGGCAACCGATCAAGTGAGACTAAATTGCTATGTTTATAACATTCATTCAGTTATCTCATAACTACTTTTGAATTCCAAATGTTGTATAACCTTCCGGGTAAATAGAAAATGTTAAACTTTCCGATCGAACAATCGAACACCCAAGTTTTCCCGAAATAGTTCAACACATGAAATAAGTTTAAAAACATTCATTTCGTGCTTCAGTACCAACGGTCCAGCCGTAGAAGGGTCAAGCCAACGCCTCACATGTGGCATGCCGTACTGCCCCAAACCCTAGGGTTCAAAGGGCAGTTCAAGACGGTCACATAATTGAGTTAAGGTTTGTTTTCTTCTAGAGGGACCATCGCGTTACTTGCACTACTTAGAACGTGATTAAACTACAGAAATATCCAACAATTGGAAATTTCCCCCCAGGGGAAAAAGTAGGTATTTATATCCGGCCGAACTTTTTAACATATTCTAAAATTACCCGGAAAAACACACAGACAAAATTAGACAATCCGATCGAAATACCGAGTCCCCAATACAACCCAGAAAACTCAACTCTTGAGTTCAGATTAAAAATTCCCAGGAAAAACAGTACTGCAAAATAGGAATTACTGTGCAAAATTCAATGCAGGAGGAGACTAAACGGCCGTGGAACCGCCGCATTAGCCATGCTAATGCCGCGGTTCCGCCGCTCTTTGATGGACTCAGGAGTACGGGCTTCTCCGTAATTCTTAGAATCTCCTGCTGGTTTTTCTTCATATTTTTAATTCTCAAAAATCCCCGATTTCAAAAAATGTACAGAGAGCATTTTTGAGTTAGGGTTTCGGTTCGATCGGACTTCTAACTCCGTCTACGCATCGCCTAAGGCTCTAGCAAGGCTCTGATACCACTGAAAGGTTCCTAGGCACACTAATGAAGTCTCACAACGGATCAAACACGCCGAATTCAAATTTTTCATGTGCCTACAAACCCTAATACGGATCGTTAACTAGATGTATAGGCGATGCAATGCGAGTTAACTACTTTAACTAAGAGGAAAGTGATTACAACCTTTGTAGATCCGGTCCTCCACCTCCATAGTTCTATGATGAAGTCCCTCCGCTGTACCTTTCGGATCCCGGACTCTCGCGGTGGTTTCATCGAAAGAATGTTCGGGCTAGGTCGTCGACTTCGATGCCGAAGATGATCTACGTCGAGGCAACTCAAGATCAAGCTCCAACATCACCAAGTCATGAAACTTGTGAAGAAAACAACCTATACTACTTGGCAAGTGGTAGAGGATGAAGAAATAGGAAGTGGGTTCACTTTAGAATTGGATTTCTCACTCTTTTTCTCAAGTTGCCATTGATGGAGGCAAGCTTTTCTTCTTGTTGATGAAGAAGAAGAAGAAAGAATATGATAAGTATATATTCAAAATAGAAAATAAAATGAATACTTATCATATAGCAACCATGGTTAGGTGTACAGACTAAACTAGGGTTAGGTTGAATGGTTAGGTTAAGGCTAAGAGACAAAATGGTCAAAGCTTCAAAACTTCATGAACTTTCAAGAAAGAAACAAACTAGGCCACCATTTCATTCTTGCCCAAAAAAAGAATTAATGAATAAATAAATAAAACCCTAACCATTAACATAACCATGGTTTAGACTAAACATACACCCAAATATTCATGTATCATCAAACATGATACAATCTTGTGCACAAAAAATATATCACATATACAATGTGCATTTCAAGTGAGAAAATCCATTTAAAATGAACAAATACTAGTTAATGCAAAGTAATATATCAAATATATAATTATGTATTAAATCATTAAATCAATACTTGATTTAACGATCCGGTCATATCGCATATAACCGACTAATATCCAATGTATCGGCTTATCGAATCAATCCTCGATTCGATAACTAGGTTATATCGCATACAACCAATCGATACATTCATCGCGAGAATGGAATACGGTATCACATACACGCATTATTCTCGGTCCCGCACATATCTCATATGCGCTCCTATTTCGTTTTGCTTGAGCCAGGAAACCTCTGTGTAGGACTCTAATGACTCGTCAATACGCCGGCAGCAGATGATGATCATATCAAACACCCACAAGCGCAAGCGGTCTGCTAAACGTAACGGCCACCCGGGTATTGAGCGATCAGAAGATCGACGAGCAAGCCCGCTCACACTCCTATGAATCCAACCAGTAACACTTACCGTACAGTCCGGTCTGTTCGTCTGATATGTCGCATATCTCGCCTAGGGGTGGTAAACGTCAGATCCCAATAGCTTGATAAGTCATGCCGACGTGAGGTCCATAACAATCGTGAAACTACTGATAACTCTTACCAGTATATCACTGCAACCCTGGCCAGGGATTTCCTGTTATGGCCAGTCGTGCATAGCGCAACATCAACCCCCAATACCGGGAGAGACGAATCCCCTCCTATCGCTCATTGCCTCCATGTGAATCGGGACTATACCCAAAAACCACCTGTTTGCACGACTTAATAATGCCGTGGTATGGTGGAAATCAAAGCACAGTGGGAGACACACAAGACTCTATGACGATCTCGGGTCAACAGACTAAGCTGTACCAGTGTCACCAGAGAACCGCCATCTGACGTGAGGTATAATACCATCTGGGAGTTCTCGACGAGTCCGTTCAGTGTACCCAGTCTCCACTGAGCACCCGCATACCATCTCTGATGTCAAACACCAATGGATATGGGATCATCCATCGCCCACCACATGGGTCAAGAAGATATACGCTAGTCTACTCTGGAGTATCGATGCCCCGTCTCGATATTCCCACGACTAGGAACATTGAAGGATGTACTCATGGACTACCCAGGCCCCACTAGTATGATCTACATCATAGTCCTGGAAGTCAAGTACACATCCTAAGGGTTTTATCAATATGTAATAGAGAGACAGAAATTATACATGTTAAGATAAAGAGCAACCAGATAGCGTACTATCATGTCGAGCAAGAAATTCCTACATATATATGTCCCAGCATCCACTACAATATACATCCAATGTACAGTAATGGCCTCTAGGGCATACATATAACTAACAGAAAGCATGCATGGAGTCCTAATTTTTCATAAGAGATTGGCAAAGAAAGGGGTGAGAGATCTTCATCTCTCAAACCCTTCCCTATTCCTAACCCTAACAAGCGAGGAAACTACTCACTCATTGAGGGATCTACGAAAGACATAATTTTTATTTTGCTTTGATTTAAGAGATTAAAGATCTACTGCAGATTAATAAAAATTCTAAACTAGATTAGACTAGGGCAAGAAAATAAATTACCTAGGGCAGAAATTAAAACTAGAACTAGGGAAGAAAATAAACCTACTTACAAATTGATGCTCTCCAAACTTCAAAAGAAATCTGAAATTTTATTGATGAAAAGAGGCATGAGCTAATACAAGAATTTGGGTCTCTATTTATATGACATAGAAAACCCTAGGTTTACAATTTCCGCATGTGTGCATTTACAAAAATATCCCTAGGAAGACTAGTCAGCGCCGCCTCAGAACTTGGTAAAAAATTCAGCTTTACGTGCTCCGCACGGCCGTGGAACCGCGGCCGCAACCATGGTTTGGCCGCGGTTCCGCGGCCAAAAGATGGGCTTGAATGCTCAATTCTCTTGTGTTGGTTCTGGGCTTTTTGGTCTTCCTACTTCTTCAGTTCTTTTCTCAAATTGGCTTCTAGGTTTCTTCCAGATCTCCCAGTGAATAATTGTAGTGGACTTTTACCGTTGATTCGTGTCGAAGTCTTGAACCTTGCGCTGCCTTGTATTTTGTGAACTGATCTTCGTGTAGTCTTGATCAAGATCCTTCTATTTGTTGGTCGTAGTCCCACTTTTTATCGTCTTTTATCTTTTTCACTGTTTTTTTTCCAAGAACCTGTAACCTGTACTATGCAGCAGACATGAGTCAAAAGCACCTGTTTATTTGTAAAGAGAATAAGAATGGTGAATATAATAATGCAATATTATGATATGAACAATTCCCTTGCAAAAATTCACACACTAATCGTTAAGCACAAGATGCGTTCTTGATTTATATTTTGATGGAATAATAATATTTCAACCCAAATAGCAAAAAGGAAAAATTACGCACGTATCCCCAGCAACGGCGCCGTTTAATTGGTTCTGTAATTTTGTGTAAAGGAAAATGTAGTAGTAAAATAACCGCAATCAATAACGGTGTCGCGTGTAGCGAATCTTTAGTGAGTACGGGTCATCCTCTGGAATTTGTGGAATTTTATAGTTCTTGCTTTAGATGGTTGAAAGAAATAGAAAATAGAAAACCAAGAAAATCAAGAAGATAGTTTCAATATCTAATTGAAGAAAATCAAGAAAATGGTTTCAAGATTAAATTGAATTTTCAAGAAAATTGTTTCAAAATCTAATTGAATTATCAAGAAAATTTATATGAAGAAGGCTTGTAGGATTCATTAGGATTTAGTAGCCATGGATGATTAATAAAGATTACTCCTCTTATCTATTGATAGATTTAAAACTAGATTGATGGCGATGAATGAGGATTATGGTTCTTTGGAAGAAACTAGGGTTTCTTCTCTATTGATCCTTGTCCTTTCATTGATCTCCATTCATATCTAGCCCTTAACAAAATGATCGTCAATCTTATCTCAAATCGTGCTCGTGATTATTAAGAAATTGATGTCACGCTCGATAAGGATGTTGACGATTCTTTTGCTAAAGTTTATAAACTTCATAAGACTTAAAAGGAGTATAGAATTTTCTCACCCATTGATCTACCTTAATCCTACGAATCCTATCAAACGGAGAATTGCTCGCACATCATGAAAATAAAAGAAAGAATAGAGAAAGAATTCATAATGCGGAAATTAAAAAAAAGTGAAATGATAAAACTAATTATCTACCTTTATTACTCAACTTCACAATACAATTCTTCGAGTTTAGATTACAAGATGAAGAAGAATTTGCTCTCGATCTCTGCCTCGAAGAAGTAGATGTTCCGTCGATTACGTCGCTTGATCACCTCGAATTGTGGACCTGTCTTGGATCGCTTGTTTGTTGACGGTGATTGGCTTCGTGTAAAGGAGACTTGATCAATTGATCGCTTGATGGATTTCTCGATGATTTCTTGATCTTGGATCTCAAGATCGTTGATTCTTGATCTTAGATCCTTTTTGAGATTGGATTTTAATATTTAGGATTGATTTTTTTAGATCCTTGGATGTTTTTGAGATGTAGCCCTCGGTCCTTTATATAGCCCCAAAGCCAGTAACAGAAGTCCCTAACAAACTAAGTTTGTTATGAGGAAGATTCCAGAAAAATCTCGAACCCTAATCCTCTAAATCGGCCGCGGATCCGCGGCAACTCGGCCTGACTCGGCCGCGGTTCCGCAGCCTATTAGTGAGATCTTGGCTTCACACTTCTGTAGTATTCTCCTGTTAGTATTTGGGTATTTCTTTGATGTCTGGAACCTTCTTATCTCTTCTTAGTCTCTGTCAGTATTTGATTCTTCGACTTTCTTTACTTTATTTGCAAATTCTTGATTCCTGATATCTGACCAAAGCTAATCTTGCAGAATATCTTCAATGAAGAATGTTAGTTATATTTGAGATACAAAATATTATGCGTAAAATATTAAACATACAATTTCCTTCAAAATGTTGATTATAATATATAAACACATGGTAAATGATATTTTGCAGATGAACTTCTAATATGTATTATATTTATAACAAACACCTTTACATGATTAAGAAAAGTAAGGAAATTGTCATGTTAAAAGTGCACTATTTTCGACTGAACACACATCTACTTCGGCACCCTTTTGATAGCCAGGGACCCTTATGTAACCTTAAAAGTTTCACTTAGCTTCTCTTTTTGCATGGGGGCCTAATCTGCATAGCTGTTGCAAGGTGGGTCCTCTTCCTCCGACTCTTCAGTGTCGTTTCCTAAATGAGTGTGAATTTTGCTGCTGGATGGGCCTTAAATATCAAATTCGTCCGTATCGCTACTGAAATGAAGGCGAGTTTTACGAAAGGACGGACTTTAAGCGCCGGACTCATCGGGGTCACTGCCGAAACGCGGACGCACTTGGGGGTTCTTGCTTTTGAAAGTGACAGGCGGCTCGGATTTGCTTTTGAGTTTTGGGGCCGTTCTGTCTTTGGTTAGCTGTGGCTCAGCACTTTGGAGGTTCATAATGTACCGAGAATCTTCATATCGGATTTCATGCACACCGAACGGCTGGATATCTCCGTCAATGCATCTTTCTTCTCCATTTTTGGTATACTTCATGCACTGATGGAGAGTTGATGGAACGGTACCATAATCATGGAGCCACGACCGTCCCAGAAGAATCTTATAAGATGTGTCAGGGTTGATCATGTACATCTTAGCTTTGGTTTGCAGATCCCAAAATTTGATTGGCAGAGCTATAAACCCCAGAACTTGCAGGCAGTTTTGATTGAAGCCTTAGATGACTATCCTTTCCCTTGACAGGTGCCAGACGTCCATTGACAAACTCTTCAGAGTCCGCAAGTTCATGATGTTCACTGAGTACCCTGGATGAATCAATATGCAATTAATCTGGTCTCCGTTGATGTATCCTGTCACGTAAAGCGGTCGGTTGTGCTCAGCTGTTCCTAGTAATAGGTCTTCATCCTTAAATTTTACTGAAGCTATATGCAGAGTGTACTGGGCCTCTTTTATATTAATTTCTGTAAAATGGCCTGATACCGCTTGGGGTTTTGCAGGGCATGAATGAGAACATCTCTGAGCTCCTTGGATAGGACCAGAGCATCATAGATGCTTAAGAGAGACGGAAGCTTCCGGAGATGAGCCAAGACATTATAGTCTACTGGGGAAGGACTCAAGTCTTCTTGAGCAAGCTCTCCATCATCTTCTTCATTAGCGACTTGTTTTTCTTTCCCTTTTGGGGCGTTGCCTTGATTTGGCGATAGAGCCTTGTTGCTTCCGAGCTGGATTTGGTTGGCCTTCGTGGCGAGCTCCTTGTCCTCTTTGGGAAAATTGAGTTCTTCCTCAGAGTTGCTACCAAGGTAGACGACGTAGCAGGTCACTATAGGGATCTCGTCATCGGAGTCTTCTTCTAGCTCCTCCAGAATCTCAGCCGCTTCTACGGGGATGAACTCCTTCAATTGAATTAGAGTTCTTTCCTTTTGTTCATAGTCTTCGACGGAATCGATATATTTTTGAATGGTCAATCTCCCTGCAAAATCTTTTTCGCGTCGAGTTGCATTTTTTTCTTTTTAAGCTTTTTAGATTTTGAGCCTGATCGAGCCGAATTGGTAACTGGAACGGTGGACTCCTTCTGCCCTTCCAATTCCGTTCTGGGCTCATTCTGAAGTAGCTTTAGCATCTTTTTCATCTTTTTAGACATGTGCATGCTCCATAAAGGCTGCGGTGAGTCAGTTTCATTTCTCAGAGTAGCAGGTTCAGCTGTCTGCTCCCAGAAGGCTTTAGCTTGTGTTTGTATAATGTTGGCGGTTGCAGCTTGATTGTTCACCAACACACTCTTAGACAACTCGATCTCCCCAGTCTTGTACTACTTCTCAACCCAGTCTTTGAAAATATAGCAATCCTTGATCGCATGGCCCACTACTCTGTGTTACGGGAAATACAGGGGATTGTTGGTCATTCTTGCTTCGTGAGGTCTTTTCGACTTCGGCAATTGTATACCGTTGTTCAGGGCATCTTTGAATATCTTTCGGACCTTGTCCCTCCTGAAAGCGTAAACCTTATACTTTTTATCCTCTAGGGAAGGCCTTTCTCCTCCCAGCACTGGCCTTCGAGATCAGTTGGTTTTGGATTCGCCAGCCTTTTGCTTTCCTTCACTGTCGAACGCATTGAAGACATTGGTATTACTGGAATTCTTGCTTATAAAGTTCTTGTCCCTCTTGCTCTTCTAAGTCTTGTCTCTCTGAGAGTATGGGGTAGACTCTTTCATCGAGTGATTCAACATTTGGACTTTCTTGGTCAGCTCCTGAAACGTCTTGAGGTCTGTTGTACACAAGAACGGGACCATCCAATTGCTGAGCTTCCCAATGAGAAGGCTGACGGACTGGTCCCGTTCTAATGGCGGTTCGCACTTGATAGTAAGGTTGCACCATCGGGCAATAAAGTCCGTGTTTCTTTCGCTTTTCCTCGGCTTGGTTCTCACGAGGTCAGCAATGGAGATTTTGTCACTAACACTCATGAATCTTTGCTGAAACAGAGACTCCATTTGGGTGAAAGTAGTGACGAACCCATCTGGTATGCTTGTGTACCAATCAAAAGCGACACCAGTCAGGATGTTGACAAATTGACGAAGAAGGAGTGCATCATTGCCACTTGTATTTCTGCATGACGCTTTAAAGTGGGCGACGTGTTGATTCACATTCCCGTCCCGTCAAATCTTCCGAACTTAGGAATGACATAGCCGCTGGGGAACTCAATCAGATTGTACTGTACGGGATATGGATGCCCACTACTGCCAATGTCCTTCTAAGACTCGGCCTCGACCACCAATGTTTTAACCTTACTGGTGACCATGTCCATTATCCGATCTTTTGTTAGAGGGATGGTGCTAACTGGGGCCAAAGCGTCCCCAGAAGCGGAATGGGGCCGACTTTCATGTGGCTCGCGCATACTTGGACCTAAAAGTGCAGGCATTGGTTGCTTTGGGTCGTTATCGCCCGGCTCATGAGTAGTGGCATGTGCTTATTGGAAGGCGCCTGAGCAATTTGAGCCGTGAGCTGCATCACAACATTCGTCAGGTCATCAATTTTTGAGTGGAGCTTGGTTATCTCGTTATCTTTGCTCCTGAGCTCTTTTCGAAGCTCTTGAAGAAGCTCTTGCTCTGCGGTCCTGGGGCGGAAAGTCGTCTCTTCCTCGCTGTCCGAGCTTGACTCCATATAGACTGAGGGGTCTTTCTGCTTATCTGCCTCATCGAGAGGGTTTTCATCATCCAGCGGAGGTTGCTGATCTTAGGAAACGACAACCACATTTATGCCAGATTGGGCTTGGGATGTGGTGGCCCCATCCTTGCTTTGCTGCGAAGGTTGTCACTGGGACGCGTTCCCGCCATATAGACCGTATGGATAACATATCCGATCGTCCTTTCATTATTGGCAGCTGATTTCGTGGACCGCTGTCGTGGCCCTTTTATTTCGGTAATGGGAAATCGATTGAAGACGGCTGGTCTAACCGGGTTCTTGAGTGGTGCTGGCACTTCTTTTCTGGATTTGCCTTACTACTTTCACGCGGCACAAAGCGCCTGATAGACTCTTGAAGAGACGGTGTCATGCTTTATCTGTTGGGGCTGGGATACGTCTCTTTGTAGAATCGTTTGGATTGCTGTCTTCTTGATTCTATCGGTCGTGGAATTTTTTTGAATCCACTTTAGAGGTTTGAAGGAATTGCTGACTTTTACAGCCGACTCAGTCGCCGTCGTGAGGTAACCCTGCTCTTGGAACCTCACAAGATTCCACTTGGCCGGAGTCCTGGCTCTCTTATTGGCTCGATACCTGAGCCGTTTCTGTCTTAACCTTTCTGTTTTGAGCACTTGGCAGGCTTCAGCTTTTTGGGAAGCCACTATAGACCGAGCGATGGAGAACTTTAGAGATACGCCTGATTGTGCACTTGTTAGAGTCGTCGTCTGAGCTCGTCCGCGATGTTTGGTGATGCCCTTTGTTCAGGCAGTCTTTCCCCTAGCTGGAGCATCATAGAGTCGTTTGGACACCTTCTTATGTTTGGGTCATGGTTTCTTAGCTATCACAACGTTCGGCCTCTTGCCCTTTGAGACCGGTTTGGCCACCTGGTTTGCTGGGATTTCTGCCAGATGAGCGCTTCCGGCAGGGTAGATGATGACGAAACCAAATTGGCAGGGCGGTTCCTCCCACTATCGACTAAGGCTTGCGGGTAGAATCACACGAGCATTGATCTTGACTACGTACGGGATCGAGGTCGCATCGGAAGCTGAATTCATCTTAGAAGACATCATCGTTCAAAGTTGATTGCTGGAAGGAAAAGTATTTTTCAGTACAAATATCGGTATATATGCTAAATGAGTTCGGATGAATGCTTGACCAAAGATATGGGAGGAGAGAAATGTCCCATCAGGCATGCCAAAATTTGTAGGGTGTTTTTCGTCACCCCATTGAGATGGAAAATACGCGTCGCTTGTCAGGCGTACTAAAGATTCACCTACTTAAGGTATGCTGGGGTTTATTGATTGTGGGGATCTGAATCTCCGGCAGCCGCGGACTAAACTGCCGTTAATTACCCTTCATTTTTGGAACGTGGGAACCTCTGATTGACGGGACAAACTGGTCATGTGAACTCAATGTGTAGTGTGCTTATGTGTGTTTCTAACGGGGATGTGTTTTGAGTGTGGAGAGTATAGGAAAAAGAGGGACGAGGAGCGTCCTAAGGACGCGTGTGTAGTGCATAGGCGCTGGGCGCCAGTGGACCATGTGCATGGCATGTGGGCACTGGGCGCCAGCGGGTCATTCTCCCTGCACGTGAGCGTTGGGCGCTAGCGGGTCACGCAGCCTGCACGCGAACGCAGGACACCAGTGGATCACGTGCTTGGCGCGTGGGCGCTGGGCGCCATCGGTCACGCGCCCTGCACGCGGGCGATGGGTACCAGCGATTCATGTGTATGGCGCGTGGACGCTGGACGCTAGCGGATCACGCGCCCTACACGAGGGCATTGGGCGCCTATGGGGAAAGAGGCTTAGCCCTTTGGACTGGGAGTTGAACTCCCAAGTGACTTTTGGAGTTAAACTCCTAAAAATAGGGATCTTTTTGTGGAGTTAAACTCCAATAAGATATGGATTTTTGGGGTTCAACTCCTTCAAAGATTTGGATCTTGGAATCGAGCTCCTCAAAGGTTGGTTTGGAGTTGAACTCCTAAAGAAGGGATTTTTGTTCAGAGTTAAACTCCCAAGAGATTTTTGGAGATGATGAAAGGGGACCCCTTTCTTCTCCCTTAGCCTTGGATCTTCTTTTGATTCTTGGATCTTCCCAAAGTGGGATTTTTGGAGATGGGTCTCCTTCTTCCTCCTCTCTGTTGACTGGATCTTGGAGAAAAGTGGGTGAGACGTAAAAATCTCTCTTTTTAGAGATTTGATGGGAGACCTAAGCTCCCTTTCAAGGGTTTTATGGTGAAAAGCTATTTTTTTTTAGAAAAGGAAGAGTTAAACTCTTGATTTAATACAAAAGAAAATAAGAAGATTTAGAACCTTAAGGAAGGAGAAGGAGACACAAAACCCTAGAATTTTTCAGAGAATAAAAAGTTGTTGATTTTTTCATCATGTTTGCCTTTAAAGGCTACACACTTTACATATAGCCCATTGGGCTTTTTTATATGGCACTTGTGCCACCCCATGCTTTATGTGCTTATTTCTTTTTGCACATAAGCCATAGGGTTTACAAAATTTTGGCTTTTTCCCTATATTCCATACATTTATTTCTAAAAAAAGAAAAATATATATTAAACTAATTTATGGCTTCATTCTTTTTGTCATGAGGCCGGTCCCTTCCATGCTTGGTCTTGACCTGAGCTTGGGCCTACTTGGCTTGGAGTTGACTTTGATTTTGACTTGGTCAACCGAGGTGTAATTTTTGACCTCAACATATATGTTTTGCATCTGTGCTAGTCCTCATCCCGCCCTCCCGTAATTTAAGTAACCTTACGGTGAAGATCCGGGTTCCTGTGGCGAATGCGGATGGAATATATGTATGTTTTATTTTCGTTTCTTCTATGATTTTAAGATCTTAAATGATGGGACGACATTAATGAGATTAATTTTAAGAAAAAGAAACCTAAAGATGTTGCAGAACCAAATTTGAAATCTACTCGGTGTTTTCGTGAAAAAGAAATTATTTCAAATGCGGAGCTTAAACCACTCCTTTACAAATCACTTGGTTCTACAACGATATCAAGTTCAATACGTTAAAGGTTTTCATCAAAACCATTCATAGCACTCCACTATTTTAGGAAGTAGAGTATTTAGTATTCGTACTACGCTTGTTGGTTATACTTAAGGCATAGTGTGCGGTAGTTGAGTGATGTCTTCGTATAAAGCATATGATGTGATTGGTTAGGCCATTCATACGACTTTATTGACTATAATTAAGGGTCATATGAATAGGTCTAAATCAATCAAGAAATGACGGGTAGAACTTGACTAGCGCTTATAATTTGTTGACCATAGTTAAGGTCATAAGACACTATGGGTAAAAACAATATCGGGAATTTCAAGTGTTGAAATTTGCAATGATATTATATACTTTCTATTTAATAATTGGATCTCGATCCCACTGTGAGTAATAGTTACTCCCGGGAGAATTTTACACTTTACAATTAGCTAATCCAGTAACTGTCTAGAAAGGTGTTAACGAGGTTATGCCTATGTGGAAATAGGGTTTATTTTAATTAGGTCCGTGCAAAAGCACGGAGAAACTCCCTCGGAGTACTAACACTGGCCTAGCTGACCGGTTAGCAAACTTGTAGAATGTAATTAATCCCAACTAATTTTCCTTTTAGGTTTTGAAGGAAAATTTGATTAAAACAGTGTGAGCCATCGATTAGATAAGATAATAACCAATCTAATCATGCAAGAGTATACGCTGAGTGTTTTCTTTTCGCCCTCCTAATGGTAGATACCAATGACGGGACTTATGTTTCTGTTAAAGAAAAATAAACTGACGGGACCGAATAATAAAGATTGGCTGAGGAACGTGACGATTGCCCTTACCTATGATAAGGTTTCATACGTCCTCACTACCAAAGCCCCCTCTATCACAGGCCTTGATTCCTTTGTTGCGAATAAGGAGATCCGCAAAACATAGGATATCAACTGCGCTACTGCAAAGTGCCTCACGCTGGCTTCGATGGACAATGTGCAACAGAATCAACATGAGAAGATGGATGTGCAATCCATCTATGAAGGAGTTGTATGGGAGCAATCACGTGCTCTTCATTACGAGATCTCATGAAAATTATTTCAAATGAGGATGGCTACCGGTACATCTATAGGAGATCATGTCCTAAAAATGATAAGTCTTATTGAAGAGCTTGAGGACCTGGGATGGACTATGGATAATGAAAAATATATTGATATCGTTCTACAGTCTCCTCCCCTCCTAGCCTATGCTCAATTTGTAGTGAATTTCAATATATTGTTCTGGGGCTGAAGATCAGGGAATGGTGAATGTTTCTATTGTCATAAGGCGGGGCATTGGAAAAGGAATTGCACAGAGTACCTCATCGATCTCAAGAAGAAGTATGTTGATGCTTCCGCTTCAGGTGTGTTTGTCACCGAAAACTGTTTTTCAATAAACTCTACATCCTGTGTATTAGATACCGGTTCAGGTTCTCACATCTGTAATTATGTGCAGGGGTTGCGAAATAGCATGGTTTTGAGAAAAGGTGATCGTATTTTCCGCGTTGGGAATGGTTCAATTGTTGGTGCTGTATCAGTAGGAGAGTATCACCTAGGGTTGCCTTCAGGGTGTATATTTATTTTGAATCCCTGTTATTTTCTACCAATTATCTTATGTAATATAATATCTGTATCTTTGTTAGACAATGATGGATATCATTTTGTATTGCAAAGTAATGTTATGAATATTAATCTAAATCAACTGTTGATTGGGTATCTGATGATGCTCGATACCGGTGATTCCCCAGATCATGACACGTGGCAGATGTCGTGTCCCAGAGCTTACAAGAAAGGATCAAGAACGGTACATTGGAAGCATACGACGGGACTTCGACCCGAGGATGTTCCCGACCATCGGCGGCCTTCCAGACCACTCCCATGCTCTCCTTACAAACAACTGTCGGCTCGCCTTCGAGCCTTCCCACACGCTGAGTTCTCTCAACCCCCCCAGCTCACCTCCGAGCTATCACAGAACCAAGCTCGCTCGGCCTCCCGCTCGTTCCTGAGCCTCCCGCCGAGCCTAGCTTCCTCGGTCTCATCGACCGACCTACAGCCCTGATCACGGGCACCTCCGCCACGGCTCTGCGAATCTCGCCAGACGCGAGATATCTGCCGCCCATGATCCCGCATTCTACACCATTGTGTTCCCCCATTAACGAGCATATCTTGCCATTAATAGGGTATCCCTCCTTTCACGCCGGCGTAACGCCAGGGGCGTAACGGCCGGCGTGAATCTCGCGCCTGCCTGCCCATAGCTGCCACCATATAAACCCCTCTCTCAGAAGACTCAGGTAAGCCAATTTTACCCCCAATAGGCCGTTACTCTGCCTATTTAGCCCATCTAACTTGACCGTCGGAGGGTCCTCGGTGACACAACCACCCCGGGACTTCCTTGCAGGTAGCTCGGCCTCAACCACTTCAAGCCCATTGAGAACCACACGCTCCAGGAGGCAATCTCCAACTAAATATCAGCTGCTCATCTCCACTCGCTGCAGATCAACGGAATGTAACATCTGAAGGAGATCCAGAGATCCATCAATTGGCACCGTCTGTGGGAAATTAGTTCCACTCAACGAAAGTTCACCTTCCGATCTCAACTTCATGGCGAGCAATCACCACGACGATACAAGCACTAGCCGCCGCCTTCCCCACAATGGAGGCGCGGATGGATCCCCTCCTCCCCCGAACGCCATTCACGCCCTATTTGCTTGGATAGATTGGCTAGCATCTATCATGGATGCGCTCGTCCGTGTCCAAACGGCCGGACAAGCTCCCCAGGTCGCCGCTCCCCCACCTCGGGACCGGGACCCCTACAGAGGGAAAGAAGACTCTGCCCGCGTCGACATGACCAAACACCGCCTTGCTGTCTCCGGCGGCTGCAGATCCCCCGGGCCAACCAATTCAATGACCCGCTGGATGCCACACAGCTCGACATTGAGGTCTCTCGCCAGAGCACCCCTCCCCGAGGCCCATCGCGCCCCTGTCCCTCCCGAGGAGGTGTCAGTAAGCTCGCTTACACCCAGGCATGACCGGTACCCCCCTCCCTCGACGAGGTCGCGCAGACGAGACTCACCATGGTAGCTCAAAGAGGACCTCACCAGGGGACCTAAGGAACCTCATCGAACGGAACCGGGGCCATGGCCAGGCATAGGTCTCCGGCAGCAGAGGCCAAAAATCAGAGTATGCCAAGTCATCGCGATACCACGGCCGACTCGACGTTCTCGAAAAGAAGATCGAAGGCATGCATCGGGAAAATTGTTCTTCAAGCGATGGGGCTAAATATGCCACCGACTCACTCACGAAGCCATTCACCAAAGAGCTACTCGCTTTCCATATCTCCTCCCGGAACAAGCCCCCGAAGGTCTTCCTCTTCGACAGGAAGTTCGACCCGAAAGACCATTTGGACGCGTTCACAGCCGGGATGAGTTTCCCGGACTGTTCCGACGCCGCACAATACCGTGCTTTCCCCACCACTCTCATCCGCTCTGGACGAGACTAGTTCAGAGGACTCGCGCCACGCTCAATCTTTACCTTCGATGAGCTGGCCACCCAGTTCCTCGGTTATTTCGTCGGGAACAGACGGTAGAAGCAGACCGTTGATCATCTCTTCACTATAAAGAGCGGAGGCAAAGAATCCTTCAAAGGATACGTTACCCACTTCTACAATGCCCTCCTTGAGATCCCAGAGCACCGGGACGAGATGGTCATTACGACCCTTAGGTAGGGTCTTAGGCACAGGGAGTGGTTACGCTCCTTTGCATTAGTGCAACCTAAGGCCATGGCCGAGGTAAAGGCCTAGACCGAACATGAGATCCAGCTTGAGTCTGAGGCGAACACCAACCTGCCCCGGATAGAGCAAGCTGATCAGAACAAAAGGGCCAGGGAGGAGAAAAAGAAGGTTGAGCGGCCAAAGCCCTACTCCCCGAAGTTTCAGGAGTACACCCCGCTCAATGTTTCCCATACGGTACAGTTGGAGGAGGCTAAGGGCGAGAGGTTCTTCAAACTCCCCCAGTCTCCAATAGGGCGGAAAAGCGCACCTGGGGCCCCTACTGCGCTTTCCACAGGTCGCAGGGCCACTCCATCGAGAACTGCAAGCAGCTCCAAGACTACGTTGAGGAGTTAATCCGCTCGGGGCACTGGCAACGTACTTGCGAGATAAGCGGCAAGCCGACCGTGAGCAAGAGCACCATCCCCTCCTGGTGAATTGACAATCGGCCAAATCATGGTCATATCAGTAGGGGGTATGACGGAGACCGACGAGATGCGGCACCCCTCACCAATCGAAGGGACTGGCAGCCACCAGAAGAAGAAGGCTAGAGTAGCCAAGCCGATCATTTTTACCGACGAGGACCTCCACGGTATATCCCTGCCTCAAAACGACTTACTAGTGATCACAGCTTGAGTCCACCTCTACGAAGTGCAGAGGATATTGGTCGACTCGGGAAGCTCGGCGGACATTCTCATTTATGACTTCTTTCTGCGTATGGGACTCACCCCGTCGGACCTAAGGCCGACCGCCCACGTCTTGTCAGGGTCCACTAACAACTCCATCCCTGCGGAAGGGGTAATCACCCTCCAATTTAACATCGGGGAGGCGGGCCTTATGCGCACTATGCCTATGGAGTTTATCGTTGCGAGAATCCCATCGTCCTACAACGTCCTCCTCGGTCGCCCGATACTAAACTCTCTCCGGGATCAGATATCGACCTACCACCCAGCGATGAAATTCCCACTCGACTAAGGCGGGATAGGTCGGGCCTACAGGGACCAACGAACCACAAAGGTTTGCTTCACCGCAACATCTACGTCTGAGCGGCCAAACAATGACATTGAGGGCGAGGATGATATCAAGGGTTCTCTGGACACTCGAGACAAGAAAAAAGAGGTCCGAGGGACCCCAGTGGAGCCACCAACAGAGGTCCCCCTCCTAGATGGAGACGATGAATGAACCGTTCAGATCGGGTCTCTCTTAACAGGGACTCAGCGAGACGACCTGGTCCACTTCCTCAGAAATAACTCCGACGTGTTCTCCTGGGCACCTGCCGACATGCCTGGGATTGACCCCAAAATCATATCACACAAGCTCGGGGTGGACCCTACGGTCCGACCCGCCAGGAAGAAAAAACAAAGCTTCTCCCCGATCAAACAAAAAGCGATAGAGGACGAGGTAGACAGGCTCCTGGCTGCCAACTTCATTCAGAACGTGCCTTACTCGGAATAGTTGGCGAACGTAGTCATGGTTAAAAAGTAAAGCAGGAATTGGCGCATGTGCGTCGACTTCACTGACCTCAACAAGGCCTACCCGAAAGACAACTATCCCTTCCCTCGGATAGATCAGCTCGTCGACAGTTCGGAAGACCACGAGCTACTTAGCTTCATGGATGCTTTCTCCGGCTACAACCAGATCCATATGAATCAGGCGGACGAGGATCTCACCGCATTCACAATGGACCGGAGGGTATACTGCTATAAGGTGATGCCTTTCGGCCTCAAAAATGCCGGGGCTACGTACCAACGCTTTGTTAATCGCATGTTCAAGCCACAGATCGGCAGGAACATGGAAGTTTACATCGACGACATGCTTGTCAAATCAGTCTCGTCGGATGAACAATCTGGGAGAGGCCTTCGACGTCCTCCGTAAATACAAGATGAAACCGAACCCCGCCAAGTGCGCATTCGGGGTCACCGGTGAAAGTTCCTCGGCTTCATGGGCACCCACCGTGGAATCGAGGCTAACCCGGAGAAAATCAGTGCCATCCTCAACATGGTCGTGCCCAAGACTAACGTCAAAATCATGCGGCTAACAGGGCGGGTAGCCGCTCTGAGTCATTTCATGTCAAGATCTGGGGAGAAGTGCATCTCGTTCTTCAAAGCTCTATGGAAGATACCAAGGTTCGAATGGTCAGAGGAATGCCAGACCACCTTTGAGCAATTAAAGAGGCACCTTGCGACTCCCCTACTGCTCACCTGGCCAGTTGAAGGGGACGAGCTATCGCTATATCTAGCGGTATCCGACCAAGTTGCAGGTTCGGTGCTCGTCATAGAGGTCGAGGGAGCCCAGAAGCCGGTATACTATGTCAGCCACGTCTTCAAGGACGTGGAAAGGAGGTACCGAGCCATTGAGAAGATCGTCTTGGCACTCATCGTGGTCTCAAGAAAACTACGACACTATTTCTAGGAGCACACCATCCTCGTTCTTACCGAGCGGCCTTTAGGTCTATCCTTGCCTCCCCTGAGTCATCTGGTCCTTTGGAGAAATGGAGGTTGGAGTTGTCCCAGTTCGATATAAAATACCACCCAAGGCAGGCTATCAAGGCACAAGCCCTGGTCGATTTTATCATCGAGTGTACCATCCCCAGTAAAGAGCCGGAATTTACGCTGGCCCCTGGGGCTCAACCCAATCGATGGAAAGCCCGACTCAATCCCTGATTGGATCCTTTACGTCAACCGGTCCTCAACCGAGGAAGGCAGTGGTGTCGGCCTCATCATTCGGGGCTCGAATGAGGCGGAGATGGAGTATTCCCTGAAGCTCTGGTTCAAAGCCTCAAATAACGCGGCAGAATACGAGGCTTTGCTGGCCGAACTACGGATAGCCTCTGGAGAGGGGCAGAAAACGATCCGGATCCACAGCGACTCTGCCCTAGTCGTTGGCCAAGTGACCGGCTGATTCGAGGCATGGGAGCCTCTGATGGTGAAGTATCTGGCCGAGGTGAGAAGATTGCGAAAACACTTCGACGAAGTCCAAGTGGAGCAAATCCCCAGACAGCTAAACGCCCAGGCCGAAGCCTTGAGTAAGCTGACTTCATCCTATACGGCCAACAACAAGAGGAACATTGATCAGTCAAAAATATTGCATTTTTAACACGTCAATTTCCCTACCATTTGCACTCATCTAGAGGTGTTCGGTATTAATCTAGCACATATTAGAAAATTGACTGTAAAATAACAAATAACTTGTGTTATACTTTAAAACCGACATTTTGAGGGAAATTGAGTGTTTATCATGGCATAGCATCATCTTTGTATAGCGCAACACTTGTTTCGAGAATCTGTGCAGGAAATTCCAGGAGAAAAGCCAAAACAGTTAAAAGTGCTGATAAAATTACACCAAGTCCATGATTTGAGATCTGGCAATGAACTGGAGGTAATTATAATATTCAACATATCATAAAAATACCATGAGGCCCATATTAAGAAACACTGGAAAACTGATGTGCTAATCATCCTATTGGGCCGCGGATCCGCGGCCGGAGCAAGGCATGCCCTGCGGATCCGCGGTCATGTGAGGGTGACATCAACAGAGGTTTATTTCATGCTTCTTAGTTAAGCTCCAGAACTCATTCAATATACTTCATAGTCCAGAATTCTGCAGAAGTTTCTGCCAGAACAGCAAGGCTTACATTTCAAGCTAAAATATCCAAGCTTCTCAAGCAAGCTTCTCAATTAACCACCTAAGCCAAGAAGCTTCTCCCTAACCTCCAAGCTTATGAAGGAAGCTAAGCCTAACTAACTACCTCTAGAAGCTTCTATCTAACTACCAAGCTTACAAGAGAAGCTAAACTAAACCTAGCTTCTAAAGGAAGCCAAAGCTAATGATGGCTATAAAAGGGACCCTAAGGCTTCACTTCTAAGATTGTTCAATCTTCATCTCTCCCCACAAGTTGAGTGACACAACCTGTACCTCCAAACCCTAACCCTAATTCAAAATCCAAGCCAAAATCAAGAACACCGAGTACAAGTCAAGCAAGAAGCCTTCAACCTTTTAGGAGCATAGCCGATCTTCATCCGAGCAAGTGATCAAAGACGATCCGCGACTCACGAAGACGAGCGAAGCCAAATCGACGATCGAGTTCTTTCCTCGTTGTAGTTCTTAAAAGAATTGTAATGAAATTGTTGATAAATAAAAGGTGAAATTCTTTTATCTTGCTTTCTTTACATTCTTGTATCATGATTAGATCTCAATTCTTGATTGTGTTTCTTGTTATGATGTTTGAGTAAAACTCCGCTTGTGAAGGAGTCGAGAGAATCAATACATGATGATGTTACAAATCTTGAAACGATTCCTAAGTCCTATGAGTTTTGTAAACCTTAGTAAATTGAAGAATCGACGACCTAGTTTCGAGCGATGCTTTCTTGATTGTGTTCGCTCTTAATTAGGGCTCCACGATCGATTCTTGAATTTACTAGAGGCTAGAATGTGAATGAGATCAACTTAAGGACAAGGGATAGATGATGAAACCCTAGTTTCCGCAAGAAATCCGTAATTCTCGTTGATCATCATCGATCTAGTATCAATTCATCGATGGATAAGAATACGTAATCAATAGATTTCATCACGTCTATTGATTCAATCGATTCCTACTAGCCTCACTTCGATTCTTGATTATTGGATTGGAAATCATCAATTTTTAATTCTTGATTTTAATGTTTTCTTGCTAATTAGATTTAGATCTAGATGATTCTTGAATTCATTTTATAAATCTTTAATTGAATTGTCTTTTTTTCTCTTTTCTTTAATTTTCAATTCACCTAATTCGAATTACGAACGGATTACACTTTCCCTGTGGACGATCCGCACTCGCTAACGCGCTACAATTGACACTGTTATTGATTGCGGTCAAAATATTTTTGGTTGTGATTTCTATACATTTTCTACATACACACCGAGAAAACGTATCAATCAAACATCCTCTTCGAGGTCTTACCACGGCCCAGCGTGGAAGATGGGGAAACGCCACTTGAAGTGTATACAGCCCGGGAAGAAGACCAGGACTGGAGGAAGCCCCACGTAGAATTCCTGACGGAAGGTACACTCCCAGAGGATCGAGGGGAAGCCCGCCATCTCCGAGCCAAAGCTCGCCATTTCGTCTGGAGCAATGGGAACCTCTACAAGAAATCCTTCACTCAGCCCCTGCTCCGGTGCATCGACCCCCACGAGGCCGGCTACGTCCTCCGTGAGATTCACGAAGGGGTCGGCGGCGCGCACCAAGGGGCCCGCACCTTAATCCAGAAGGCACTGCTCCAAGGGTACTATTGGCCGACGATTCATCAGGACGCCCAGAAGTTCGTCAGGAGATGCAAAAGCTGCCAACTCCATGGAAACATACCTCGCCTTTCGACTACCGAGCTAACAGCCCTAACCTCCCCATGGCCGTTTTCCCAGTGGGGAATGGACATGATAGGCCAGTTCCCTACCGGTATGGACGGGCACAAGAACGTCCACGTCGCAGTGGACTACTTCATAAAGTGGATCTAGGCCATCCCCATCAGGAAACCGGACGCCACCATGATTATCAAGTTCCTACAGAACAACGTGATACTCCGGTTCGGCATCCCGAGGTGTATCATCACCGACCACAGGACAAATTTCAAAAACGAAAAAGTTAAGGAATTCTGCAGCGAATATCGTATCCTTATGAAGTTTGCCGCGGTCGCGCATCCCTAGTGCAACGGGTAGGCTAAGGTCGCTAACCGGGATATCATCTGAGGTCTCCGGACACGCCTAAAAGGAAGCCAAGGGAGTTGGGTCGAGGAACTACCCCGGGTCTTATGGGCCTTGAGCACGTCGAAGAAGACCCCTACCAGAGAGACTCATTTCAGCCTCTGCTACGGTACTAAGGCAATGGTCCCGGCAGAGATCGGGCTGCCCAGCTACAGGGTCGAACACTTCAATGAAGAAGAAAACACCTTGGCCCTCTGAACTAATCTGGACATCTTGTTAGAGAAACTAGACCGGGCTCAGATCAGAACTGCCGCCTATAACCAGCAAACCACCCGCTACTACAACGCGCGAGTCAAGCATCGCTTCTTCAAAACCGGAGATTTAGTCCTCAGGCGGAACGAGGTCATCAATCAAGGCAAGATGCATAAGTTTCCCCGAAATGGGACGGTCCCTTCCTCGTCTCCGAGGTCATTTTCGGTGGAGCCTATCGTTTGCAATATGCGAATGGTCGTATATTTCCATGGCCTTACAACGCCAAGAAGCTCAAGCTGTACCTCTGAAAAGAATGCCTATGAAAGTATATTTCTTCATTCACAAAAGCGATGTAAATTCTTCTAAGTTCTTTTTATTTAAGTAATAAGAAGGAAACAATAGAGCGTCGCAAAAAGGTGAATTTTATTCATTCGAAAGGTATCGTGGGCTCCTCAGCCTTACATCAAAAATAAAAATAAAAATTTACAACAGAGGGGGAACGGGATCGAGGAAATACTCCTGGTGATATTCAGAGTAGATTTCCGCCAACTAGGCCCAATCCCCTGCAGCCCGTTCCCACCGATGCTGCGCACGAACTCGGGAAGCCACGGAAGCACCGGGCGATCCGCCCTCCGAGCCCTAGCTCACGATGTACCTCTTTTAGAAGCACTCAAAAATGAGGGACAAGGATCGGTCGTGCCTGGCATTCGAGATGAAGCCGAGCATATAGATCGAGCGCACCTTGTCGAGCGCCTCATCCATGCTAGTTATATGTATGCCTTAGAGGCCATTACTGTACATGCGATGTATATTGTAGTGGATGCTTGGACATATATAGGGAGGACTTTCTTGCTCGACATGATAGTATGCTATCTGGTTGCACTTTATCTTAACATGTACACTTATTGTCTCTTTATTACATGTTGATAAAGCCCTCAGGATGAGTACTTGACTACCAGGATTATGATGCAGATCATACTGGTGGGGACAGGGTAGTCGGTAAGTACATCCTTCAAACGTTCCTAGTCGTGGGAGTTGTTGGATGTAGTTCCTTCAAAGTCAATTATTGGATCGCAGGTACGTGATTGCAATGATTGAGGGAGGACCTATACCGGTAGGACAGTCTTACTCGAGATGATAGTATGCTATCTGGTTTGCCTTTATCAGTCATGTACAGGTTCAGGTGACTGATCACTATTACACGTTGATAGAGCCCTTAGGATCTTGCTTGACTACTAACAGTATGATGGCGATCATATACGTGAGAGTTGGGTAGTCTATAAGTACATCCTTAATAGTGGTCCCTAGTCGTGGGAGTTTCGAAACAGGGCATCGATACTCTGGAGTAGGCTAGTGTATACAGTCGAGACCCCGACGAGGGGCGGTGGCCGGTCTCACAAGCCACTGGTGTCAGTTGGATCACCTAAGATGTATACAGGTGTTCATTGGGTTATGAGTACACTGGACAGGACTCGCCGGGAACCTGCTAGTTGGTATTTATACCTAGCGTCAGATAGCAGTTCCCTGGTGACATGTGTACAGGTTAGTTCATCGACCTGAGGTCGTCATTTGTCTCGTGTGAGTTCCCACCGTGCTTTGATTTCTACCCTACCACAGCTCAAAGGAGTCGTGCAAACAAGTCTTTTTTGGGTACAGTCCTGAGCCACATGAAGGCAAGTGAGCGGATCGGCAGGGGATTCGTCTCTCCCGGTATTGGGGGTGAGATCGCGCTGTGTCTAGGAAAGCCATTACACCAAGTCCTTGGCCAAGGCAGGTGAGAATTACTGGTAAGTATTTCAGTAGTTTCTCAGGGTGTTCAGGGCTTGTCTCCGACAGGACTTATACCGCTATTGGGGGTCTGACGTTACCAGCCCCCTAGGCCCGATATGCGATACTCATAGACGAACGGACCGGACTATATGTATATTGTCACTGTTAGGCTCAGTAGTGTTCCAGAATGAGTTCGCTCATCGGCTTCCCTTGAGGTCAGTACATGGGCAGCCATTACACACTGCTAGTGCCGCTGACGTGCTTGTGGTTAAACCCACTGCCAGGGTACTGATGAGTCATTAGAGTCCCCCACATATAGTTTCCCAAGTTCGGGCAAACGTTGTAGAGGCCGTATGGTTTTATGGTAGGGGTTCGGAAAATTCACGTGCATTTATGCACGTGTCATATTTCGGACAGATAATACTGGTGGGCTTTGGTTTAAGCCGGATCCATGTATTATACTGAGTAGATATAATATCTTTGTCTCTGTTGCATTTGTATTCAGTCGTAATACAATTGCGGGTATGTACGTACAGTTACGGGGTGATCCTGAAATTCCTTTTGGGATCTCTTTTCGAAGTTTCCAGTTTTCTATCACCAGTCTTAAACATTCGGTATAATACGGAATTATCTTTTCTTCCTTGTGTGAGTCATGAGGGTGAGTCATGAGGAAGCTTTTAGAATTGATGACTAGGTTTCATGACTCATTGTTTGCATTAAATGGTTGATGAGGTGTTTATGTGACTCATTGTTTGCATTAATTCCTTTTTGTATTTGCTTATGATATTATTGTTAATGGTCACCCTTTTGCTCCTACACTCACCCCCTCATCTCCTATATGTGGCCCGTCATTTATGGAAGCCCTATGGGAGAAGAAATGATATGATTCATTTGATAAATTTCCTAGTTCAATTCATCAATCAAAATGGCAACTTCATTAACCGTTCATCCATGGTTTTGGATGAAACGAGACAAAGTATTCTACACTATCTCTACATCAATCTTGGACATGTCGGCTAGCAAACTTCATGTCCGAGTTGCCTCGGTTCAGAGGCGGGAGCCCGTTTAAAGATACGTTGACGTGGTGCCACCTCAAGGAGAAGACCGGAGATCGAGCGAGATCGCAGATGCCGCAAAGGAGCGTGGGATGATGGCTAAAGACCGAAGGACTCGGATCGTTCGGTATAGCCTTTCTACCTCTTTACAGTTTGTTAGTTTAGCGTTAATGGAAAGATCCGGGAAATAGTATGCGATAGCGCACGTTATAAAAGTTTTTGTTCCGCGTTAGGAAGTTTTGTCGATCGAAATTTTAAAGTTGTTAGTTTACAGTACTTACATTATATCTCCGACCGTGAATGTCATTCAAGCGGTAAACCGCGTCTGATTGCTATAGTTCTTTTAGACGGGTTTGCGAACGTGACATTCGCGTTGATGTTCTGTGTTGTGCTGCGATGTTGCGGATTTGTCGTGGTGGATAGCAGTGTTCAATGGTAGTGTAGTTTGAATTTATTTGTACATTTGATATTACGGGGTGAGCGTCTAACATGTGGACTGCCGTCACTGCCTGTTTGTATAATATTCTTTTGGGGCACGACCGGACTGAGGTCGATATACCCGTTGTACATATTTTTCATTTCTGTACTAGGTTTACCCCGCGATGGAGTGCACGGATAGCCGGGTTCTGGAGGGCAACGGGTCCGCATCTCATGGCTTTGAGAGGCGGAGGGGTCTCACTCTAGAATTGGCAGACTATTCGCCGCACTCGTAGGGGGTACAGGTTGACCCAAGGAGGGGTGCTCAAGTTACCGGATTCCGTGAAGTGCAGGGTGGTCCATTCACTTTGCTGTACGGGGCTGCCTCGCTTCAGTTTTTGGCGGGTAACTTGCCGCACCCGTAGGGGTCTAGGTTTCATTGCACAGGCTATCCACACGACCAGGGGAATGTCGGGTTTCAGTAGTGGCTCTGTGAAACCCGGGGATCCCAGATTATCTGTATTGTTCTGTAATGCTTATTACTTTTCTGTAATGTTGCATTTATCACGCCTGGAGCGATTATTGTATATTGGTATATATACTAGTAGATGTTGTATATGTTTTACACCCGCGCTAGTCCAGTCCCCGCTCTGTCATTAGTTAAGTAACCTAACGGGTGATGACGGGACCCAGTGACGAATGCGGATGGCATATACGTACATTTTATTTTCGTTCTTTTCTGGTGTGATTAATTGATGGGAATGCGTTGATTCTGATCAATGCAAAGGAAAACAAACCTGTTTGGATGTTGTTGGAACAGTTTTAAAAAGTGTTATTACAAAGACGTTTCCTTTTGTTTTGCACAGTGGTATTCAGTTGGAATATCCTGCACCTCATTCGACGATGCAAGGGCCAAGATCCCTTCACCGGGAGTGACCCCTTGGGCAGAAGTTTGCTTCAGGGTAATAACTTCACTATAGTCGATTACATGTTGCTTTGCATCGCGGTATTCAATTGGAATATCCTGCACCTCATTCCACGAGGAAAGAGCCGAGATCCCTTCACCGGGAGTGACCTCTTTAGCAATGGTTTTCGCCACAATATTTTTATAAAAAGCTATCAGGTTCCTTCAACGAGATCAAGTTCATTAAATTAAAGGTTTTTCTCCAAAAACCAGCCGTAGCCCTCCGTCATTTCAGATGGTCAGCACATAGTATTCATGCTATGTTTGTTAACCTTCGTTAAGGCATAGTGGATGGTAGCTACTTGTTACTTTTCTGTTCCATAGATAGATGAGTTGGTTTGGGACAGTCGTATTACCTTGTTGGCCTTCGTCAGGGGTATGTACGGGTGGGATCGAATTGATAAGATAATGACGGGTAGAACTTGACATGTGGCTTATGATTTGTTGGCCTTCGTTAAGGTCATAAGAACATGGGGTAAAAATCACATCGGGAGTTTCTAAAGAAACTGAAACTTGCCAGGAATGCGCATACCTTCTGGAGTGTGATAACGTGAGTGGATTCCGTCACGTTATCATGCGATGATAGTTGGATCCCGATTCCCACTGATGAGTTATCTTACTCTTCGGGTGATCCCGATTGATTCTTCTTTCAGATTTGGAGGAGAATTTGACAGTACAGTGTAAGGTTTCCTGATTAGATAAAGTGATAACCATTCTGATCTAGGTTAGAGTGCACGCAGAGTGTTTCTTTTCTCTCTCTCTTTGGAAGCGACCTTTGACCGACCCTAGACTATGACTCAGTGACCAAGTTGACCGAACCATCTTAAAATACTGGCTTTTGTATTGTCTAAGTTGCATAAGTCATTGTCGCTCCTTTTACCCTTTGCATTTCTCAGAACACCTCGTATCACTACGAACATCCACTTCCATTGGATAGATCCATCGTATGGTTATATACGAACTCGAAGGGACTTCTTCAAGGATGGATCCAGGTTCGGGAGAAATTGAATTGGTTTATTCGGTTGTCTTTTATTATCACCTTCTCTCAGGTTGCGAGGGCTCCTTGGTTTAGGAGAGTACACCTATTACGCTTATTGGATAGTCTTCTTCCAAACCATAGGCAGGTGTCGAAAAGTAGGGAAGGAAGAAAACCAATTAGCCTAAGTAGGGTGTACAAAAGATAATAAGTAAAGAAAAAATAAAGGGATTAGAAAGAGGGCAAAGTAAATTGCGACTGCTATCATTCACGACCAAACCGCGTACTTCATCGCTACTCCTATTTCACCTTTGTTTTTTTCCCCACTTCGGGAGAAATAAAATAAGGTATTATTCAGTTGTCTTTTATCATCACATTCTCTCAAGTTGTGAGTACTCCTTGGTTTAGGAAAGTACACCTATTATGCTTACTGGATAGTCTTCTTCCAAACCATAGGCTGGTGCCGAACGGTAGGGAAGGAAGAAAACCATTTAGCCTAACGATGGTGTACAGAAGGTAATGAATAAAGACAAATAAAGGGATTTGGAGAGATGGCAAAGAAATATACAGTTATAGTCATGAATTGGATTATGGAAGAGGCATTACTAGGAATACCAGGATATCCCTACGAAACATTTTCATGTTTCAATTTCGCTGTGCATTGTTAAAAGGAAAACTGATTTCCCGATTGGATATTTACTCCAGGGTATGTATTTACCAGGTATGATTCTCACATCTGTATGGTTTTACAGATGATGAGTGGAATTAGGTTATTAGGAATATGGTGATCATCCTCATTATATCGAAATTCGTTGTAATTGGTGATATTTAAGGACATCGCCTGGATTTATGCCAGACGGCAAGTATTTGGTTTTGAGTATCCGTTGTTGTGCACCAATTTCAAAATGATATATCTATACATTTATTTTTATAAAGTGAGATATAACTTTTTGAAATTATGTCCGTGACATTTAACTATATCAGTTGACGATTGGGTAAGGAGCATTGAACATTGGAGTAGTTCTTAACCATAAGTACAGTTTTCAACCTACGATGCACAGGTTTTGAGTTATTAGACTCAGGGGACTCATACAGAGTATTGTATGCTGTCCAGTGTCCACCAGGTTAAAGGGGTTGGTCCTCATACTATGTTCTGTTTACTTGTGACTTCTCTAGTTTTTAGACAAGTGTTTCGTAGAAATACAATGTTTATGTTTTGGGAAGTTGTGGGTATAGGAATAAAGTAGAAAACCAGATGTCGCAAGTATCGGGATTCTTCAAAGAAATCGAAGATGTAGATATTTGTGATTGGTACTCAATTGATAGTAATGGTTTTGAGAAACTTGTTTCTCTTTCGGGTTACTCATAATTGGATGTATTCCTAAGTTGAGTAATGCTGATTAGCCTCTTTCCATTAAGTTGATATTCACCGAAGACCGCCGCATGATTTGAATCTGATTCCAATTAAATAAGTGCCAATGTTTCTATATTGGATATAGAATGGTTCATATCTTAACGATGTTAAGGTATGGGGAGTTGTCCGGTTTATGCTTAAAACCAGACTCTGGATAACTCAAGGCACATTTCCGTAATGGCAGTTTGTGGATTGGCTCAGGCTATGACGAGGGTTGACTTTCTACCATCTGGAAGATCAATAGTGATATTGTTCTTGACTCGCCACAGTTTTTGTAAAATAGATTTTTTCAGAAAACAGTAGTGGGAGTATAGTAGAACTGGAAGTGATTCCAGAACCGCAAACGATTACGGAAAATTTAATAGGACCTAAAGATTCAATCAGATTTGACATTCCATTAGCTACTCCGCAGATATGGTGGGTAACCTCAAACACCCGAGAGGTACTCCAGTAGCCTCAAGGATGGTGACAGGAAGGTTCTTGTTTACCCAGACTTGACACTACTGTTGTTCCAGGCTATGAGACCCGGCAAGAGGTTAAGTATAGCGTCGTTCTAAACTAGCTTTAGAAGTGCACGTATATATTATTCTGCCAGAGGGTTGTTCTAGTCAGTGGGAGCAGCGGAAGCATAGTGGGAAAGTACCTTATGTCTATTTATAGACTTGAGCAGATATAGCGGAGATAGATCATCTATTTTTGATGTGACAGTCATGGGTTTGACTTCATCAGAATAGGGGATGGATCTTTTGAGAAGGTTGTAGGGTGTGACATCCTGGTATTTGGATGACATACACAGAGTAGGAAGTAAAATTCCTATACTACGATCGGTTGTACGGTGGTCGTCACACAGTTGTTTCTCCACAAAGGATATGGATATAATATCAAACATTCTGGTTACTAGATCTATGGTTTTAGATCTAGATTTGGGTAGTTTCCCAATGTGGGTACTTTGACAGTATTCTAAAGGTATTTAGAATAGATGACTCCTGGCATGGTGGTGTACCTTCAGGTGATGGAGTCACCGTCTCTAAAGGTGTCTTACAAACTAAGGGGGAGAAGGATGTGCATGATTGGTAGATCACTTGCTTAGGCAATTGAGTCGATCATGAGATGTCAAGTTCCATACCAGATGTTGTCTAGATGAGATAAGTTTATATTAATCCAATCCTGAAGAAACATAAGGAAGCAGTTTTAGAACATAAGTGCATGTTCTAAGGATTTGATAACGGCAGCCTCCTTCAGAGACGGTTATCATTCCAGGCTTCAAAGGTGACATGGATGACAGAGTGATTGTCAGAGTTATAGTTTTCCCTCTGACGAAGGGGGCAGTATTATAGACAGGTGGTCCAAGAGGATACTATGGAAGGCATGGTGCAGGATACTGATTAGGTTCAGTTGACGATACAGTCTAAGAAGTTTGGATTTAGAGTTCATTTATGAGCTAGGTCCCATCAGATATCCAGACATATTTTAAGACAGGTATTACTCAATTCGGGAGATGGATTTCTCCGCGAACTTGAAATTAAGAGAGACATAATAAGAAACATCAGGGCGGATCCACTCATTGAGGCTATTTCTCGAACACAAGAATTTTACAAACGAGCTTTGTGAAACTGATTAGTAGAGGAGTTGGGTTTTTGGTATCACACGGGTTGTGAGTATGCGGCATCGCAATAATTAGCCTTAAGTGCAAGTGGGAGAATATTAGATGTAGTTCCCTCAAAGTCAATTATTGGATCGCAGGTACGTGATTGTAATGATTGAGGGAGGACCTATACCGGTAGGACAGTCTTACTCGAGATGATAGTATGCTATCTGATTTGCCTTTATCAGTTGTGTACAGGTTCAGGTGACTGATCACTATTACATGTTGATAGAGCCCTTAGGATCATGCTTGACTACCAACAGTATGATGACGATCATATACGTGAGAGTTGGGTAGTCTATAAGCACATCCTTAATAGTGGTCCCTAGTCGTGGGAGTTTCGAGACAAGCATCGATACTCCGGAGTAGACTAGTGTATACAGTCGAGACCCCGACGAGGGGCGGTGGCCGGTTTCACAAGCCACTGGTGTCAGTTGGATCACCTAAGATGTATACAGGTGCTCATTGGGTTATGAGTACACCGGAAAGGACTCGCCGGGAACCTGCTAGTTGGTATTTATACCTAGCGTCAGATAGCAGTTCGCTGGTGACATGTGTACAGGTTAGTTCATCGACCTGAGGTCGTCATTTGTCTCGTGTGGGTTCCTACTGTGCTTTGATTTCTACCATACCACGGCTCAAAGGAGTTGTGTAAACAGGTCTTTTTTGGGTACAGTCCCGAGCCTCATGGAGGCAAGTGAGCGGATCGGCAGGGGATTCGTCTCTCCCGGTATTGGGGGTGAGATCGCGCTGTGTCTAGGAAAGCCATTACACCAAGTCCTTGGCCAAGGCAGGTGAGAATTACTGGTAAGTATTCCAGTAGTTTCTCACGGTGTTCAGGGCTTGTCTCCAACACGACTTATACCGCTATTGGGGGTCTGACGTTACCAGCCCCCTAGGCCCGATATGCGATACTCATAGACGAACGGACCGACTGTATGTATATTGTCACTGTTAGGATCAGTAGGGTTCCAGGATGAGTTCGCTCATCGGCTTCCCATGAGGTCAGTACATGGGCAGCCGTTACGCACTACTAGTGCCGCTGACGTGCTTATGGTTAAACCCACTGCCAGGGTACTGATGAGTCATTAGAGTCCCCCACAGATAGTTTCCGATGTTCGGGCGAAACGTTGTATAGGCCATATAGTTTTATGGCAGGGTTCGGAAAATGCACGTGCTTTTATGCACGTGTCATATTTCGGACAGATAATACTGGTGGGCTTTGGTTTAAGCCGGATCCATGTGTTATACTGAGTAGATATAATATCTTTGTCTCGGTTGCATTTGTATTCAATCGTAATACAAATGCGGGTATGTATGTACAGTTACGGGGTTATCCTGAAATTCGTTTCGTGATCGCTTTTCGAAGTTGCCAGTTTTCTATCACCCGTCTTAAACATTTGGTTTAATACGGAATTATCTTTTCTTCCTTGGGTGAGTCATGAGAGTGAGTCATGAGGAAGCTTCTAGAATTGATGACTAGGTTTCATGACTCATTGTTTGCATTAAATGGTTGATGAGGTGTTTATGTGACTCATTGTTTGCATTAATTCCTTTTTGTATTTGCTTAAGATATTTTTGCTAATGATCACCCCTTTGCTCCTAAACTCACCCCCTCCTCTCCTATATGTGGCCGGCCATTTATGTAAGCCCCATGGGAGAAGAAATGCCATGATTCATTTGATAAATTTCCTAGTTCAATTCATCAATCAAAATGGCAACTTCATTAACCGTTCATCCATGGTTTTGGATGAAACGAGATAAAGTATTCTACACTATCTCTACATCAATCTTGGACATGTCGGCTAGCAAACTTCATGTCCGAGTTGCTTCAGTTCAGAGGCGGGAGCCCGTTTAAAGATCCGTTGACGTGGTGCCACCTCGAGGAGAAGAACGGAGATCGAGCGAGATCGCAGAGGCCACAAAGGAGCGTGGGATGATGGCTAAAGACCGAAGGACTCAGATCGTTCGGTATAGCCTTTCTACCTCTTTACAGTTTGTTAGTTTAGCGTTAATGGAAAGATCCGGGTTATAGTATGCGATAGCGCAAGTTATAAAAGTTGTTGCTCCGCGTTTGGCGTCAGATTGACGGTCGGGGCGCTACCGTAGACTTACAGGAGTATCGAAACAGGGCATCAATACTCCAGAGTAGACTAGCGTATGCGCTTCTTGACCCATATGATGGGCGATGGATGATCCCATATCCATTGGTGTTTGACATCAGAGAAGGTATACGGGTGCTCAGTGGAGACTGGGTATACAGAACGGACTCGCCGAGAACTCCTAGATGGTATTATACCAATCGTCGGATAGCAGTTCTCTGGTGACACTGGTACATGTTAATCTGTAGACCCGAGATCGTCATAGAGTCTTGTGTGATTCCCACTGTGCTTTGATTTCTACCATACCACGGTCAAGAGATCATGCAAAAAGGTGGTTTTTGAGGACAGTCCCGAGTCACATGGAGGCAATGAGCGATAAGAGAGGTTTCGTCTCTCACGGTATTGGGAGTTGATGTTGCGCTATGCTCGATTGGCCATAACAGGAAATCCCTGGCCAGGGTTGCTGAGATTTACTGGTAGGTGTTACCAGTAGTTTTGCGAACCGTTATGGACCTTGCATCGGCATGACTTATCAGGCTATTGGGGTCTGACGTTATACCACCCCCAGGCTGTGATATACGACATATCAGACGAAGAGACCGGATTGTACGGTAGTGTTACTGATTGGATTCGCAGGAGTACGAGCAGGCTTGCTTGTTGATCTTCTGATCGCTCAATACCCGGGTGGCCGTTACGTTTAGCAGACCGCTTGCGGCTTGTGGGTGTTTGATATGTTCATCACCTACTGACGGCATACTGACGAGTCTTTAGAGTCCTACACAGCGGTTTCCTAGTTCATGCGAAACGGAGTAGGAGCACATATGTGATATGTGCCGGACCGAGATTAATGCGAGTATGTGATACTGCATTCTATTCTCGCGACTTGTGACATTGGTCGGGTATATGTGATATAGCCGGGTTATCGGATCAAGTGTTGATTCGATAAGTTGTTGCATTTGATATTTGTCGGTTATATATGATATAGCCGGATTATTAAATCAAAAGTTGATTTAATAATTTAATGTATAATTATATATTTGATATATTATATTAGATTAAGTAATATTATCTCACTTAAGTATTCATTTTTCTCACTTATGATACATTGATATATATGTGATATATGTTAAATGTATTGTTTTCTTTTTGCACACAAAATATATATGTGATATATATTGTTGTGTCATGCTAGGTTACACATGCAACATGTTAGTATGAGACTCACACCATGCTAGGTTAAAGTTAGGGCTTTATTTGTTTTAAGTAATTCAAACATTTGGATAATGAGTCATGGTTCAAACCTTGTAGAAGCTTATAGGTTTCATTGACCAAGTCCACTTGTTTGTCTAGCTTAAGATATTTGTTAACCCAACGCTTAACTCATAGCTATGGTTTAGTCTCTACAATGGTTAGTGCATGACATGCACTAACCATGGTTGCATTTCTAACGTCATTAATTCATTTATCTTTTCATCACTTCTTCTTCTTCTTCAAGAGAAAAATCTTGCTAGTTTTTTCTAAGTGATGAAACCTTATGAGAAAAATAAATCTAAAGTGATCCCACTTCCTACTTCATCATCCTCTACTATTATACATTTAGTTTAGGGTGTTTGGTTCACTAATTTCACACATTAGTGAAGAGGTAGCATGGGCTCGAGTCTCCTCGACGTAGATCACCTTCGGCCTCGAAGACATTGAGCAAGCTTGTTCGTTTCTTCAAGTGAACCCTCTCTAGAGTCCGGGAGTTCACCATTCGCAGCGAATGGACTACAACATGGAGCTTTTAAAGTGAAGGACCGGTCTACAAAGGTTGTATTCCCTCATTCACTTAGATGTAAAGTGTTTACATTATGTTTCGTCGGATTTTCTAGTAGTGATTCTAGGGTTAGGGTTTACTAAAGTGGAAAATTTTTAAAATTAACATGGACGATACCTCCCGAAAACTTGCTGCCGTGCTAGGCAACCCAACAGTGGTATCAGAGCCATGCTAGAAAATTAGACGATGTTTGATAGGATTACGAAACCGAAACTACTCCGAAACACCTGATACGAAAACTTGGTTTCTGTCGAATTTAAAAAGTCTTAAAAAAAAATTTTAAACAACTGCAGAATGTTGTATGAGATATGACATGAACACCATGAAAATTTGAGGGGGTTTTGTACAAATATGGCCGGCCACATCATGCCAAAAACCGGCCACCTCGGCCAAAATTTAAAGTTTTGATTTCAAATTTTTTATGTGTTCCAGTCTCTGGCTATCGGGGTTTCAGGTGTTGATTGTTTTTGCTAAATTTGCATGAGATGTTAACTTTATGCGAAGGCAACTCGGAGTGTTTCGCAGTCGTAATTCTAAAATGTATTCGGGTTATTTAGATGATAAAAAGTTTGAACGGATATCAATAACCCAATTTTTCCCTGTTGAAAATTTTTTCAAGGGTTGGATTTTTTTCGAGTTTAAAAATTTCAGAAAAACTTGCAAGCGATTCTGTGGACCCTCTAGAAGAACGAAACCCTAACTCGATTATGTGACCGTCAGAACCACCATCAAACCCTATGGTTTGTGGTAGTTCAGTGGTGCCACATGTGAGGCATTGGTTGACCCTTCTACGGCTGGTTCATAGGAGCTTTCACAGTTTGTGGGTACTTTTTGAACTCTGCTGAAGTGTTGAGCTTGTTGGGAAATTTTGGGTGCTTGATTATTTGATCGAAAAGTTTAACTTCGTCTAGCTATCTGTGATTGTGATACAATTTTTGGAATACACATAATTAGTTATGAGATAACTAGTTTGAATTTTATAAATCTAGCAGTTCAGTCTCATTTGATCGGTTGCCACGGATTTTTGATGTGGATCAAAAGTCTGTCGCAATTACGAAGTGTACGCGGATACTCGACGGGTAATCTTACTAGATAGCCATTCCCCATAGCCCCGACCAAGTGACTGTACGAGAACCCCGTCGCCAAAAGCATCCGTTCGGGTGCTCGCGACTGCGGTGTTCCGCCTTAGTGCACCTCGTCGACGACATCGGGGGGTGCGGCCGTCTGCTAAAGTTTTCGACGAGCATTCGATCAGGTTATCGGGAATCTTGTTGAATTACCCGACAGGTTATTGGAAAGTGTTTTCAATATCGAGACTAAAATACGGGGTTTATAATTTTTAGGCAAGTGATGTCTAAGGAAATCATTAGGTTAGGCATGAAATCCAAAGTATGAGATACATTGGGTTTATGATGTCTAAGCTGGTTGCGGATTCCAACTGTTGTAGTTTTTCACTTTCTTTTCTGCGACCGTAAGTGTAATATGTGGTGTATCGCCAGTTTCGTTACTATATATCAACGAAAATTGGGATACGCATATTTACTTACGTTGATGACATGTGATGTTATATGTTATTATGATATGTTATATTGGATCGTCGTGTTTTGAATAGCCAGGGGTTTTTATGTGAGATGAGGGTTTTTATTTTCATTCATGTAAAATTCATTGTATGTAATATTCTTTTATTGGGGCACTTCCGGGTTGAGGATGATGTCACCATTGATGTATATTATTTACTTTTCTGCATTAGGATAGACCCAAGGCGGGAAGCACAAGTAACCGGGTTCTAGGGTCCAGTGGGAGACCATCTCGAGGAGTCGAGGCCGGGTCTCCTAACTCTAGAATTGGTAGGGTTGCTTGCCGCTCTCGTAGGAATCTAGGGATGTGGGTTTGGCTATTCATCACGACCGTGGAATCCGTGTTTTATACTGGCTTAATCTAAAACACGAAATTCCTGGTATATCCAATATTTCATATGTGATTCTAATGCTGCTGATAGTCTGTGATGTGATCACTTGATATGTTCTGAGACGAATGCATATATTATATATATGAGATATAAGAAATATTGCTGCTTTCGTTTCTTATGTGATGCTTAAGAAGCATAATTTGATGGGACTTCATTAATGAGATTAATGAAATAAATGAAACCTAAAGATGTTGTAGAAACTTGTTTTAAAAAAAAACTGGTAGCTCTAGTTCTTACTTTGCATAGCGGTATTCGTTGTAAAATATCCAGCACCTTATTCGATAAGGAAAGAGCCGAGATCCCTTCACCGGAAGTGACCTCTTTAGCGAAACAGGCAGATGCTACAACCCACTCGGTTTGTCTTTTGATTGCTTCTATGGTTTTTGCTTTGCATAGTGGTATTTGTGAAATATCCTGCACCTTATTCGATAAGGAAAGAGCCGAGATCCCTTCACTGAGAGTGATCTCTTTAGCAAAACTAGTAAAAGACTAAAAAACACCCCTTTTTTAAAAATCACTCGATTCTACAACAATATCAAGTACATTACGTAAAAGGTTTTCTTAAAAACCTGTCGCAGCCCTCTGTCATTTCAGATAACTACTACTTAGTATTCATGCTAAGTTTGTTGGCCTGCGTCAAGGCGTTGGTTCCGCTCCAACATATAATTGTTATAAGACCGAGCAGGAAATAGGGGAATATCAGGATTCCCATGCCACCCAATCGAGGATTAAGCATGTTGATGCATATTCTTCGGGTGTGTTCGTTACCGAGAACTGTTTCTCAGTATCCTCTACGTTCTAGGTATGTGATACCGGATCAGGATCCCGCATATGTAATTTGTTACATGGGCTATAGAAAGGTAGAGAACTGAGAATGGGTGATATGTCTCTAAGTCTTAGAATGGTGCAATTGCTGCAGTCAAGTCTGTTGGCAGATATCACCTTGTATTAATACATTAATTCTGAACAAATGTTATTACATACCGAACTTAATATACAACATTACATCATGATCTTTACTGAGTTAAAGAAGGATATAATTCTGTATTGGAGGATAATGTTGTGAACATTTTCCTTAATCAAGAGTTGATTCGATCAGGCACGTTAGATAATAGCATATACGTTCCAAATCAAACCACAGTTCAAAGTATGTAGAACACACACAATAGGAGTAGTTCAGAAATGAACGAATCCTTCTTGTGGCATTGTAGATTAGGTCATATCAAAGCGACATGACCATCTAAATTACATAAGGATGAATATAAGAATCTGTTCGAATTTTCATCTTATAATACTTGCTAGTCTTGTCTCAAAGGTAAAGTGACCAATACTCCGTTTATTGGAAACAGAGAAAGAGTTACTGAACTCTTGGGACGCATACATGATTATGTATACGGTACTATGTCTATAAATGCCATGGTTGGTCCTTAGTACTTCATTACATTCATCGACTATCTCTTAAGATTCGGACATATGTTCCTGTAGAAACACGAGTCTGAAACTTTTGAGAAATTCAACGAATATAAGCTTGAAGTTGAGAACCAAAAAGGGTAGAAGTATTATAGTCCTACGATGTGATTGAGGAGGAGAATACTTGCGCATGGAGTTCCTGGAGTTTCTAAAAGGAGAATGAGATTCTTTCTTAGATTACTCCTTCGTATACATCACATCACAACGGTGTATCAGGGCGGAGGTATCGCACCCTATGAGATATGGTGCGCTCTATGATGAGTACTGCTGAGTTAGCTGTTTCATTTTGGTGTTATGCAATTGAGAAGCTGCATACCTATTGAATAGGGTTTCATCCAAATAAGGTTCTACCACTTCATATGAGATATGGTATGTGAAGAGATCATGTCTTAAACGAGTTAAGATATGGGGTTGTCCGGCCTATGTTGAAAAGAAAAATCCGGACAAGCTCGAGGCAAAGCCAGTTCTGTATAAGTTTGTTAGGATATCCCAAACATTTGTGATGGAATATCTTCTACCACTCTGAGGAGAAAAATGTGTTTTGTTTCTCGACATGCCACCTTTTTAGAAAAGGAATTTCTTGTGAAGAAATTAGTGGACATGAGGTAGAACTGGAAGGAGTTCCAGCTAGACAAACTAACAGCTGATGATTTAGTGAAACTAAAGGATTCAATAGTCTCCAACGAACCTCAGCCTCTCCGCGAATCTGGTAGGGTTCCTCATCAACTTGTGAGATACTACGGTCTTCTTGGTGACAGTAGAAGAGAGGATTGCATCATAGTAGATGATGGCCCAACTAGGTTCAGGCAGGCCATCACGAATGGGGACTCTGTGAAAAGGCTGGATGCTATGCGATCAAAGATGAAATCCATGTACACCAACAAAGTGTGACTTTGCATGTTGCACCTAAAGGGGTAAAACCCATTGGCAGCAAATGGATCTTGAGAAGATTATTAGTGTAGATAGAAAAGTTAAGACTTTCAAAGCCATGCTTAAGTCCATCAGGATCAATGCAAGCATCACGGAGTTGGAACATCTGTTTTGACGTGACTGTCAAAGAGTTTGACTTCATCAAAATGGTAGATGTACCTTGTATATATAAGAAGGTAATAGAGAGTAAGGTTGTCTTCCACGTATTGTACATAGATACATGCTCTTGATAGGAAATGGTTTCTTATGCTACACTCGGTCAAGCTCCTCTTATCATGGGGATTCTCAATAAAAGATCTGGATTATACCTACTACATCTTGTGGATTATGATCTATGTGTTAGTTATATGTATGCCCTAGAGGCCATTACTGTATATTGGATGTATATTGTAGTGGATGCTGGGACATATATAGGGAGGACTTTCTTGCTCGACATGATAGTATGCTATCTGGTTACTCTTTACCTTAACGTGTATACTGATTGTCTCTCTGTTACATGTTGGTAAAGCCCTTAGGATGTGTACTTGACTACCTGGACTATGATGCTGATTATACTAGTGGGGACATGGTAGTCCATAAGTACATCCTTCAAGGTCCCTAGTCGTGGGTGTATCGAGATAGGGCATCGATATACCAGAGTAGACTAGCGTATACCTTCTCGACCCATACAGATGGGCGATGGATGATCCCATATCCATTGGTGTTTGACATCAGAGATGATATATGGGTGCTCAGTAGAGACTGGGTACACTGGACGGACTCGCCGAGAACTCCCAGATGGTATTATACCTTACGTAAGATGGCAGTTCTCTGGTGACACTGTAACAGAGTAGTCTATTGACCCGAGATCGTCATAGAGTCTTGTGTGGTTCCCACTGTGCTTTGATTTCCACCTTACCACGTCCAAGAGGGCGTGCAAAACGGTGGTTTTTGGGTACAGTCCCGAATCACATGGAGGCAATGAGCGATAGGAGGGGATTCGTCTCTCCCGGTATAGGGAGTTGATGTTGCACTGTGTTCGATTGGCTATAACCGGAAATCCCTGGCCAAGGTTGCTGAGATTTACTGGTAAGTGTTACCAGTAGTTTCTCGAATTGTTATAGACCTCATATCGACACGACTTATCGAGATATTGGGGTCTGACGTTTACCACCCCTAGGCGAGATATGCGACATATCAGACGACGAGACCGGACTGTACGGTAAGTGTTACTGGTTGGATTCACAGGAGTGTGAGCGGGCTTGCTCGTCGATCTTCTGATCGCTAAATACCCGGCTGGCCGTTACGTTTAGCAGACCGCTTGCGGCTTGTGGGGGTTTGATATGATCATCACCTGCTGCCGGCGTATTGACGAGTCTTTAGAGTCCTACACAGAGGTTTCCTGGCTCAAGTGAAACGAAATAGGAGCGCATATTAGATATGTGCGGGACCGAGAATAATGCGTGTATGTGATACCGTATTCCATTCTCGCGATGAATGTATCGAATGGTTGTATGCGATATAACCTAGTTATCGAATCGAGGATTGATTCGATAAATCGATACATTGGATATTAGTCGGTCATAAGCGATATGACCGGATCGTTAAATCAAATGTTGATTTGATGATTTAATGCGTAATTATATATTTGATATATTACTTTGCATTAACTAGTATTGGTTCACTTAAATTGGATTTTCTCACTTGATGTGCACATTGTATATGTGATATACTTTTGTACACTAGTATGTATCATGTTTGATGATACATGCTAACTTGAGTATGTGTAAAGATTAAACCATGGTTGTGTAATGGTTAGGGTTTTCCTTTTATTTATTCATTTATTTATTTATTACTTTATGGAAAAGATAATGAGAGAAAATGGTGGCTTTCTTTGTTTGATATTGAAGCTTCATGAAGCTTTGACTAAGTGACCATTTTGTCTCATGCTTAACCCTAACCATTCCCACTAACCCTAGTTTAGTCTCTACACTTGACCATGGTTGGTATATGATAAGTACTCTTATTATTTTCATTTTACAATAATACTTATCATATCATCATCATCATCTTCTTCTTCTTCTTCACATGAAGAAGCTTGCTTCATCAATGGAAACTTGAGCAAATGAGTGAGAAATCCAATTCTAAAGTGAACCCACCTCCTATTTCTTCATCCTCTACCTCTTGCCAAGTAGTAGAGTGTGTTTTTCTTCACAAGTTTCATGACTTGGTGAAGTGGGAGCTTGATCTTGTGATGCCTCGACGTAGATCATCTTCGGCATCGTCATCGATCACCTAGCTCGCCCATTTCTCCGATGAAGCCGACGCTAGAGCCCGGGATTGGATTTGGACAGCGAGGAGACTTCATTGCAGAGCTATGGAGGTGGAGGACCGGATCTACAAAGGTTGTATTTCCGTTCTTTTAGTTAATTTGTTAACTAGTTTCATTTTGTCGCCTAAAATTCTAGCCAACGATCTTGTTAGGGTTTCTCGGTACTTGTAATATTTGAAATTGGCATGGTTGATGCCTTGTGAGACCTCTTGAGAGTGCCTAGGAACCCTACAGTGGTATCAGAGCCTAGCTAGAGCCTTAGGCGACCCGTAGACGGAGTTAGAAGTCCGATCGAACCGAAACCCTAATCTCAAAATGCTCTCTGTACATTTTCTGAAATCTGGTCTTTTTCGAAATTAAAAATATGCAGAAAAATAAGCAGGGAATTTGAAGAATTACTGTGCAGCACGTGATCATGAATCCTCAAATGTGCGGCAGAACCGCGACACAAGTTGGCTTGTGCGGCGGTTCCGCGGCCAAGTTGTCACATCACCCTTTTTATTTTGCACAGTAATTCCTAATTTTTAGTGCTGTATTTTCTGGAATATTTTAATATTTACTATACAGTTGAGTTTTCTGGGGTTGTTTAGGGAATTCGTAGATTCGATCGGATTATCAAATTTTGTCTGTACGGTTTTCCGGATAATTTTTGAATATGTTAAAAAGTTCGACCGGGTATAAATACACAACTTTTCCCCTGCCGGGAAATTTCCAGGTGTTGGATTTTTCCGTGGTTTAAAGACGTTCTAAGTAGTGCAAGTAACACGATGGACCCTCTAGAAGACAACAAAGCTTAACTCGATTATGTGACCGTCTTGAACTGCCCTTTGAACCTTAGGGTTTGGGGCAGTACGGCGTGCCACATGTGAGGCGTTGGCTTGACCCTTCTACGGCTGGACCGTTGGTACTGAGGTACGAGCTGAATGTTTTTAGACTTGTTTCATGTGTTGATCTGTATCGGGAAAACTTGGGTGTTTGAATGTTCGATCGGAAAGTTTAACATTTTCTAATTATCTGGAATGTGATACAATAATTGCAATTCACAAAGAGTTATGAGATAACTGAATTAATGTTATAAATCTAGCGGTTTAGTCTCACTTGATCGGTTGCCACGGAATTTTGATGTGATCAAAAGTCCGTCGCAATCACGTAGCGTACGCGGATATTCGCCGGTAAACTTAATAGACAGCTTCACCCCATAGCCCCGACCAAGTGACTGTAGGAGAACCCCGTCGCCGAAAGCATCCGTTTGGGTGCTCGCGTCAGCAGTGTTCCGCCTTGGTGCACTTCGTTGACGGTATCGGGGGTGCGGCCGCCTACTGAAGTTTGCGACGAGCATTCGATCAGGATGTCGGGAATCTTGTTGAATTGCCCGACTTGATATTGAAAAGTGTTTTCGATAACGAGACTAAAATACGGGGTTTATAATTGTTAGGCATGCGATGTCTAAGTAATTCATTTGATTAGGCATGCGATGTCTATGCAGATTGCGGATTCCAACTGTTGTAGTTTTACACTTTCTTTTCTGTGACCGTAAGTGTAATATGTGTTATCGCCGGTTTCGTTGCTATATGTCAACGACAATTGGGATGCGCATATTTACTTACGTTGATGACAGGTGATGTTATGTGTTGCTGGATATGTTATATTGGATCGTCGTGTTTGAATAGCCGGGGTTTTTTTTTATGTGAGATGAGTGTTTTTCATTTTCATTCATGTAAAAACTTGTATGTAATATTCTTTTATTGGGGCACTTCCAGGTTGCGGAAGCAGTCACCGTTTGTATATTATTTACTTTTCCGCACTAGGATAGACCCAAGGAGGAGGGCACAAGTAACCGGGTTCTGGAGTCCAGTGGGAGACCAACTCGAGGAGTCGAGTCCGGGTCTCCTAACTCTAGAATTGGTAGGGTTGCTTGCCGCTCTCGTAGGGGTCTAGGGGTGTGGGTTTGGCTATTCATCACGACCTTGGAATCCGTGTTTTATACTGGCTCGTATTAAAAACACGGACGTCCTAGTATATCCAATATTTCATATGATTCTTCTGCTACGATATCTGTGATCTGATCATGTGATATGTTCTGTGATGGATACTTTATATAGTATATATGATATATTATATAGACGTTACTTATGTTTTACATCCGCGCGAGCCCTGCCCCGCTCTACCGTTAGTTACCTAACCTAACGGTGCACGAGGGGACATCGAGGCGAATGCGGATGGCATAAGTGTACGTCGTATTTATCTGTGATGTTTAGGTACTTTAATGATGGGACTTCATTAATGTGATTAATGAAAGAAAAAGAAACCTTAGATGTTGTGGAATCGAATTTCAAAAATAAAACAGGTAGCTACAGTTCTTGCTTTGCACAGCGGTATATATGATATATCCTGCACCTTATTCGATAAGGAAAGGACCGAGATCCCTTCACTGGGAGTGACTCCTTTAGCAATAACTGGCAGATGCTACACACTCGGTTTGTCTTTTGATTCCTTTTAAGAGTTTTTGCTTTGCACAGTGATATATATGATATATCCCGCACCTCATTCGACGAGGAAAGGACCGACGATCCCTTCATCGGGATTGACTCCTTTAGCAAAACTAGAAAAGCCTCAAGAACACTCCATTTCAAAATCATTTGATTCTACAACGATATCAAGTTCATTACGCAATAGGTTTTCAGAAAAACCTGTCATAGCCCTCCGTCATTTCAGATAAGTACTAGTTAGTATTCGTGCTGCGGTAGTTTGGCATTCGTCAAGGCGTAGTGTAAGGTAGCTAACTAGTATTTATCTGCTCATGCATATGATGCAGATTGGATTAGGGTATTCGTACGGCGTTGTTTGGCATTCGTCAAGGGTCGTGCGGGTGGGTTTAATTCGATCAAGAAATGTACGGGTTGAACTTGACTAGTGGACTATGGGTTGTTTGGCATTCGTCAAGGTCATAGAACACTAGGGGCAAAATATTATCGGGAATTTCAAGTGTTGAAATTTGAAATGAGATTGCATACCTTCTATGAGATAGTTGGATCCCGATACCCACTGCGAGTAAGAGTTACTCCTGGGAGAGTTTTACACATTACAATTAGCCGATCAAGTAGGTGTCTAGAAAGGTGTCAACGGGGTTACGCCTCTGGGAAAACGAGGTTTACATTAATTAGGTTCCTGCGAAAGCACGGGGGACCTCCCTCAAAGTACCGACACTGGCCTGGCTGAAAGATTGGCGAACTTGTTGTGTGTAATTAATCCCGGCTAGTCTTTCCTTTTAGGGTTTGAAGGAAGATTTGATAAAAAGAAGTGGGAGCCATCCTGATTAGATAAAATAATAACCAATCTATTCTTGCAAGAGCGCACGCTGAGTGTTTTCTTCTCTCTCTCTCCAGGTAGCGACTATGTCACGCCTTAATCAAGATAATAATACGGATTATTGACCGAACCCGCTTGTTATATTGAGCTGGGGAACATTGGTCCCGCTCCAACTTATAAATGTCATAAGACAGAGCAGGAAATTGGGGAATACCAGATTTCCCGTGCCGCCCAAACGAAGAGAGTACATGTTGATGCATCATCTTCGGGTGTGTTCATTACAAAGAACTGTTTCTCAGTATCCTCCGCATCCTGGGTATATGATACCGGATCAGGATCCCAGATATGTAATCTGTTACATAGGGCTACAAAAGGGTAGAAAAACTGAGAACGGGTGATAAGTTTCATGAGGCAGAAAATGGGGCAAGTGTTGCAGCCAAGTCTGTCGGTCACTGTCACCCTGTATTACAAATACATTGATTCTGAACGAATGTTATTAGATACCGAACCTGATATACAAAATCAAATCAGTCTCTTTAATAGTAAAGAAATGATAAAATTTTGTAGTGTTGGATAATGTTTTGAACATTTCCTATATCAAAAGTTGATCGGTTCAGGCACGTTATCTAAAAGCATTGATATTCTAAATCAAACCACAGTTCTTAGTATACAGAACACACATAAGAGGAAGAGTTCAGAAATGAACGGATCCTTCTTGAGGTATTGTAGACTAGGTCATATCAATGCGACCCGACTGGCTGAAGTTACATGTAGATGCATATTTAAATCAGCTTGAATTTACATCTTCTGAAACTTGCCAGTCATGTCACAAAGATCAGATGACCATAGCTCTGTTTATTGGAAACAGAGAAAGAGTTAGTGAACTCTTGGGATGATACATGTTGATGTATGTAGGTCCCCTGTCTACACATACCAAGACAGGTTCTTTGTACTTCATTAAATTCACTGATGATCTTTCGAGATTCAGACCTATGTTCCTGTTGAAACACAAGTCTGAACCTTTTGAGATATTCACAGACTATAAGTTAGAAGTAGAGAACCAAAATACGGGTAAAAGTATTATGTCCTTTGATGTGATCAAGGAGGAGAATACTTGAGCACGGAAATCCTAGACTATTCTAAAGGAGAATGAGATTCTCTCTCAGCATTACTCCTCCGTATACACCATTGCACGATGGTATATCGGGATGGAGCAATCACACCCTATATGATATGGTGTACTCTATGATGAGTACTACTGAGTCACCTATTTCCTTTTGGGTGTTATGCGCTTGAGAAGTTGCATACCTATTGAAAAGGGTTCAAATCAAATCTGTTGCCTACCACTTCATATTTGATATGGTATGGGAAGAGCCCATGTCTTAAGCTAGTTAAGATTTGGGGTTGTCCGGCCTATATCTAAAAGCAAAATCCGGACAAGCTCGAGGCAAGGTCAGTTATGTAGAACTGGAAATGTTACAGCTGTACAAACTGCAGCTGATGATTTGATAGAACCAAAGGATTCAGTAGATTCCAACGAACCTCAGCCTCTCCGCCGATCTAGTAGGGTTCCTCACCCACCTGAGAGATACTTCTGTTTCTCTATGATAGTGGGAGCAAGGATTGCATCATGAGATGATGACCCAACTATTTTCGAGCAGGCCATCAAGAGTAGGGACTCTGTAAGAATGGCTGGATGCTTAGTGATCTGAGATGGAATCCTTATACACCAACAAAGTACGGACTTTGGTTGCCAAATCTGAAGGGTTAAATCCCCATCAGGAGCAGGTATATCTTGAGAATATTACTAGGTGTACTTGGAAAAGTTGTGACTTTCAAAGCTAGACTTGTTAAAGGTTTGCATCATTGATCAGGTAAGGATTATGTTGAAACCTTTTCTAAGGATCTATGCTTAAGTCCATCCAGATCCTACCTACCATGACTACGATATCTGGCGGTTGGGTGTCATGACTGCTTTTCTAATTGATGTTTTAGAAGAGTGCGTCTATAAGTACACAGTCAGAGGGCCCCGTAGACAGTGGGAGCAGCGGAAACGTGTGCAAGATGCTTTATAGGATAAAGCAGGCATCGCGGAGTTGGAACATCTGTTCTGATGGATAAGTCAAAGAAGTTGACATCATCAAAATGGTAGATGAACCTTGTATATACAAAAGGGTAGTAGAGAGTATGGTGGTGATCCTCGTAGAGTACGTGGATGACACACTCTTGATAGGGAAGGAGTTTCCTATACTACGCTCGGTCAATCTCCGCTTATCACAAGGATTCTCCATAAAGGATCAAAGTGATACCTCCTAAATTCTGTGTTTTCATCTATGAGATAGATGTAATTGGATGTTAGGATACTCTCTAGATGTAGTGAGATGGTATCAAACGATTCTGGGAAGAATCATTGGAAGGGTTCCAGGGTGATAAGGACGACTGAATGTCAGTCACAGGTATTGTCTTTACCCTCTGTAAAGGGACGGTATGTTGGAAGAGTTCCAAGGTAGATACCGTGGCACACTAGACGATAAAGGCTGGATACATCGCTACTTAAGATGCTACCAAAGAGGCTGTCTGGGTGTATATTAGTTCATGAGATGAACTTAGTTCCTACCATTGTGAGACAATGGAGTTGTGGCTTATGCCAAGGAACGTCCGTCCCATCAGTGATCCAGACATATTCTAAGGCAGTGTCACCTGATCATGGAGATGGTTGATCTCCAGGGGATCAAGGTTAGGAGAGCAGACTCAGAGGATAACGCGGCGGATCCACTCACGAAGGCCTTTTCCCAGAGAGAGACTTTTATGGGATGGTTGTATATGAGATACTACAACCACTGCTATCAGATGGCCCTAGTGCAAGTGGGAGATTGTTAGTTATATGTATGCCCTAGAGGACATTACTGTACATTGGATGTATATTGTAGTGGATGCCGGGACATATATAGGGAGGACTTTCTTGCTCGACATGATAGTATGCTATCTGGTTACTCTTTACCTTAACGTGTATACTGATTGTCTCTCTGTTACATGTTGGTAAAGCCCTTAGGATGTGTACTTGACTACCTGGACTATGATGCTGATCATACTAGTGGGGAAATGGTAGTCCATAAGTACATCCTTCAAGGTCCCTAGTCGTGGGTGTATCGAGACAGGGCATCGATATACCAGAGTAGACTAGCGTATACCTTCTCGACCCATACAGATGGGCGATGGATGATCCCATATCCATTGGTGTTTGACATCAGAGATGATATACGGGTGCTCAGTAGAGACTGGGTACACTGGACGGACTCGCCGAGAACTCCCAGATGGTATTATACTTTATGTCAGATGGCAGTTCTCTGGTGACACTGGTACAGAGTAGTCTGTTGACCCGAGATCGTCATAGAGTCTTGTGTGGTTCCCACTGTGCTTTGATTTCCACCTTACCACGTCCAAGAGGGCGTGCAAAACGGTGGTTTTTGGGTACAGTCCCGAATCACATGAAGGCAATGAGCGATAGGAGGGGATTCGTCTCTCCCGGTATAGGGAGTTGATGTTGCACTGTGTTCGATTGGCTATAACCGGAAATCCCTGGCCAGGGTTGCTGAGATTTACTGGTAAGTGTTACCAGTAGTTTCTCGAATTTTTATAGACCTCATATCGACACGACTTATCGAGCTATTGGGGTCTGACGTTTACCACCCCTAGGCGAGATATGCGACATATCAGACGACGAGACCGGACTGTACGGTAAGTGTTACTGGTTGGATTCACAGGAGTGTGAGCGGGCTTGCTCGTCGATCTTCTGATCGCTCAATACCCGGGTGGCCGTTACGTTTAGCAGACCGCTTGCGGCTTGTGGGGGTTTGATATGATCATCACCTGCTGCCGGCGTATTGACGAGTCTTTAGAGTCCTACACAGAGGTTTCCTGGCTCAAGCGAAACGAAATAGGAGCGCATATTAGATATGTGCGGGACCGAGAATAATGCGTGTATGTGATACCGTATTCCATTCTCGTGATGAATGTATCGAATGGTTGTATGCGATATAACCTAGTTATCGAATCGAGGATTGATTCGATAAATCGATACATTGGATATTAGTCGGTCATATGCGATATGACCGGATCGTTAAATCAAATGTTGATTTGATGATTTAATGCGTAATTATATATTTGATATATTACTTTGCATTAACTAGTATTGGTTCACTTAAATTGGATTTTCTCACTTGATGTGCACATTGTATATGTGATATACTTTTGTACACTAGTATGTATCATGTTTGATGATACATGCTAACTTGAGTATGTGTAAAGATTAAACCATGGTTGTGTAATGGTTAGGGTTTTCCTTTTATTTATTTATTCATTTATTTATTTATTACTTTATGGAAAAGATAATGAGAGAAAATGGTGGCTTTCTTTGTTTGATATTGAAGCTTCATGAAGCTTTGACTAAGTGACCATTTTATCTCATGCTTAACCCTAACCATTCCCACTAACCCTAGTTTAGTCTCTACACTTGACCATGGTTGGTATATGATAAGTATTCTTATTATTTTCATTTTACAATAATACTTATCATATCATCATCATCATCATCTTCTTCTTCTTCACATGAAGAAGCTTGCTTCATCAATGGCAACTTGAGCAAATGAGTGAGAAATCCAATTCTAAAGTGAACCCACCTCCTATTTCTTCATCCTCTACCTCTTTCCAAGTAGTAGAGTGTGTTTTTCTTCACAAGTTTCATGACTTGGTGAAGTGGGAGCTTGATCTTGTGATGCCTCGACGTAGATCATCTTCGTCATCGTCATCGATGACCTAGCTCGCCCATTTCTCCGATGAAGCTGACGCTAGAGCCCGGGATTGGATTTGGACAGCGAGGAGACTTCATTGCAGAGCTATGGAGGTGGAGGACCGGATCTACAAAGGTTGTATTTCCGTTCTTTTAGTTAATTTGTTAACTAGTTTCATTTTGTCGCCTAAAATTCTAGCCAACGATCTTGTTAGGGTTTCTCGGCACTTGTAATGTTTGAAATTGGCATGGTTGATGCCTTGTGAGACCTCTTGAGAGTGCCTAGGAACCCTACACTATGGTGATAGATCAAAAGTGGATGTTGGGAGTGTCCCAAATCAAGGTATATAAACACCATAATAAAGAGGTTTTGTATGTACGATTCTAAGCGTGGTGGTTCGCCCACTTACTCATGGATCACTCTCTCCAAAAAGATATCTCCCAAGACTGATTTGGAGAGAGCTCGCTTACAAGGGATATCCTATGCTTCGGCAGTAGGCTCTATCAGAGTATGCGATGTTATGTACCAAACCAGATATAGATGACTCACTAGGTGTAGTGATTAGGAATTAATCGGATCTTGGGAGAATCACTGGTCAGCTGTGGAGGACATTCTTAAGTACTTGAGTAGCATTAAATGAATGTTCTTGGTTCCAGCTTCCAGAGTGATAAGGTCGACTGAAAGTCAGTCACAGGCATTGTCTTTACCCTCAGTGGAGGGATGGTATATTGGAAGAGTTCTAAGCTAGATATCGTGACATACTAGACGATAAAGGCTGAATACATTGCTGCCAAGAATGCTGCCAAAGTGGCTGTCTAGACATTTCTTGTTCATGAGATGAACAAGATTCCTACCATTGAGCGTCCAATAAGTGTTATTGTGACAACAATGGAGTTGTGGCCTTGGCCTAGGAACACTGGTCCCATCAGCATTCCAGACATATTCTGAGGCAAGTATCACTTGATCAGGGAGATGGTTGATTTCCAAGGGATCGACACTACTACAAATAAGGGTTGCCCCTACGGATATATACGTAAGGGAGAAAAAATACCCCGTAGGTGCAAAGGCCGCAGGTGCAAGTTGAAGCCCTGAACTTGCCCCTACGGGCAAATTCTTGCCTGTACGGATTTCTGTGTAGGTCCTGTTGCCCCTACGGAGTAGGCCGTAGGGTAAAAACAGTTATATTATTTACGGTTTTTTTAATATATTAAATGTACCTACGGATATAACCGTAGGGCCAAGTACTACCCCATACGGATATATACGTAGGTATCTATCCGTAGGGGCAAAATATCAGGAATCCTGATATGTTTCCCCTAAGGATAAGTCCGTAGGGGTGAAGCAATAGCCCCTACGGATATGTCCGTAGGGGCACTCCCAACCCCCTGGTACTGAAATCAGGCGGGAAATATCAGTTACTGCTGATATTTTGCCCCTACGGTTTAAGCCGTAGGGGAAACAGTTGTACCTACGGCTTAATCCGTAGGTACATATTATCTGTATTTTTTTTTTAAAATGGGCTACCTGATTTTTTTCCCGCCCTGTGCACAATAATATATACATCAATCAAATATAAAATTAATCATCACACAACATATATCGCAGTATTCATAATCACATCTCACGCATATATATAATATACAAAAGAAACCCAAAAACTGAATATGAAATAATTATAAACCAATATCAATATCGTTTCAAAATGTAGTACAATGTGTATGATATAAATAAATACATGTTTCAAAAAATAAGAACCAAAAAGCTACCCTAGTTCGGTCCAGCTCCACCTCTGAATAACGATAGAATAACGCGCGCCTGCTCCTCGGTCAATAAACTCTGCAATTCGGCGCGAGCGGGAGTCTGAGCGGCCTGTGGAGCTGGCGATGTGGTCTGCGCAGCTGCCGTCGAGGTAGTCGCTTGCGGAGCCACGGCTGTGGGAGTCTGAGCGGGCGGTGGAGCTAAATGAGCTGTCTGCAGAACCGCAGCCGATGTAGTGTCTTGCGGAGCCGCAGCCGAAGGAGATGCATGTGGAGGCTCGGCCGATGTACCCTGTCGCATCTGGACCTAACGTGTGTAATAAGCGTGTAAGAACTATGTATTATTCGAATTCGTATCATTATTAAGTTATTTCGAAACCCCGTTTGGATATCTAGTTTGTTGTTTATTTTAATTACATCTGTATGTATGATTAATCAAACTTAAGTCTAAAACCAAATAAGCTCAAGCTACGTACTAATTATGGATATGTTGATATTGTTAGTTGTATGTATGCCCTAGAGGCCAGTATTGTACAGATAATGTATATTATATTGGATGCTTGGACATATATAGAGATGACTTTCTTTCTCGATATGATAGTATGCTATCTGGTTACTCTTTATCTTAACATGTACACTAGTCTCTTTATACTGTCTTATAGTTACATGTTGGTAAAGCCCTTAGGATGTGTACTTGACTACCTGGACTATGATGCAGATCATACTAGTGGGGACATGGTAGTCCATAAGTACATCCTTCAAGGTCCCTAGTCGTGGGTGTATCGAGACGGGGCATCGATATACCAGAGTAGACTAGCGTATACGCTTCTCGACCCATGTGATGGGCGATGGATGATCCCATATCCATTGGTGTTTGACATCAGAGATGGTATACGGGTGCTCAGTGGAGACTGGGTACACTGGACGGACTCGCCGAGAACTCCCAGATGGTATTATACCTCACGTCAGATGGCAGTTCTCAGGTGACACTTGTACAGGTTAGTCTGTAGACCCGAGATCGTCATAGAGTCTTGTATGATTCCCACTGTGCTTTGATCTCCACCTTACCACATCCATGAGGGCGTGCAAAACGGTGGTCTTTGGGTACAGTCCCGAGTCAAATGGAGGCAATGAGCGATAGGAGGGGTTTCGTCTCTCCCGGTATTGGGAGTTGATGTTGCGCTGTGCTCGATTGGCCGTAGCAGGGAAGTCCCTGGCCAGGGCTGATCAGAGATTTGCTGGTAAGTGTTACCAGTAGTTTCTCGACCCGTTATGAGCCTCACATCGGCACGACTTATCGGGTTATTGGGGTCTGACGTTTACCACCCCTAGACTTGATATGCGACATATCAGACGAAGAGACCGGACTGTACGGTAAGTGTTACTGGTCGGATTCGCAGGAGTGTGAGCGGGCTAGCTCGTCGATCTTCTGATCGCTCAATACCCGGATGGCCGTTACGTTTGGCAGACCGCTTGCGGCTTGTGGGTGCTTGATATGATCATCATCTGCTACCGGCGTATTGACGAGTCTTTAGAGTCCTACACAGAGGTTTCCTGGTTCAAGAGAAACGAAATAGGAGCGCATATGAGATATGTGCAGGACCGAGAATGATGCGTGTATGTGATACCGTATTTAATTCTCGCGATTAATATTTCGAATGGTTGTATGCGATATAACCTAGTTATCGAATCGAAGATCGATTCGATAAGCCGATACATTGAATACTAGTCGGTCGTGTGTGACATGACCGGATCATTGAACCAAGTGTTGATTTAATGATTTAATGTGTAATAATATATTTGATATATAATTTTGCATTGACTAGTATTGGTTCACTTTAAACGGATTTTTCTCACTTGGATTGCACATTGTATATATGATATGCTTTTGTGCACATGAATGTATCATGATTGATGATGCATGTTGACTTGTCTTTGTGTAAAAGAATTGAACCATGGTTATGAGAGTGGTTAGGGTTTATGTTTCATTCACTTATTATTTAATCCATTCTTTATTTATTAAATGGTTTTATGAAAATAAAATGGTTTCATTTTATCATGAAGAATGGTGAAGCTTCATGAAGCATTTTCTAATGATGCTATTTTGTCTTCTTACTTAAACCTAACCACTCCCACTAACCATGGTCAATTCTCTACACTTGACCATGGTTAGGATATGATAAATATCATTTTCATTTCTATTTTGAAAGAGACTTTTATCATATTCTATCATCTTCTTCAAAAGAAAAGCTTGCTACTTTAATGGCAACTTGAGATCTAGTGAGATAAATCCAAATCTAAAGTGAACCCACCTCCTATTTCTTCACCCTCTACCTCTAGCCAAGTTGTAGAGTGTGTTTTCTTCACAAGTTTTATCACTTTGTGAAGTCGGAGCTTGAACTTGCGATGCCTCGACGTAGATCGTCTTTGACACGAAGCCGGCGACCTAGCTCACCCGATTCTCCGATGAAGCCGACGCTAGAGCCCGGAGTTCGACTTGGACAGCGAGGAGACTTCGTTGCGGAGCCGTGGAGGTGGATATCCGGATCTACAAAGGTTGTTATTTCCATATCCAAGTAGTTAAGTGTTAACTAGTTTTCCGTTTTGCCTAAACATCTAGTCTAAAGATCCGTAGTCTAGGGATTCTCGGCACCATTTTTTTAAATTGGCATGTCCGATGCCTTGTGAGACCTTACTAGGGTGCCAAGGAACCTTTCAGATATCTATATAATATGACATGATATTTTACTATAAAGTAGTATACATACCAGCATCTCCTTCAACTCCTGAACGGTGGCCCTCAAGCTCTCCTGTTCCTGATGCACACGTCGGTCACTGAAGACGGAGGAAGTAACCGCCGGGGTGTAGTCCAACCTCATATGGGCCCTGCTAGGGCCCAGTCCCCGGCCTCTCTCCCAACCTCCGTGGTGCCCTCCATGTGCGGCGTCCAGAACTGGGGTTAGCAGCCTCGGATCGCTCTGTCCGGTAAAATCGATCCCCGAGGCCTGGGCCTGCTCAACCACCCGCTCCTACACCCACATTAAGCAGTAAAGTATAAGTATAAAATTTAAACTTGAACCTTCCAAAACTAAAATTTCAAATTTGGGTAGAAAAAATATTAACACTTACGCAGTACTCCTGGGTAGCGACGTCGGGATATCGAAGCTCGCCCGTGGCGGGATCTGTCGAGGTGCCGTGGACGGCAAGATATGCGGACAGCACGCTCGGTGTACCACCTGACGCCACAGTCCGAGATGTCTGCAATATTAGAAAGTAACTCTTAATATTAGAAATATTAGAAAATAACTCTTAATATTGCAGAATATCACAAAGGTCGGTCTATTATAATTTACCGATAACTCCATGGCTCGAGTAATGTTCCTCGAGCCACCTGTGTAAGTGGGGCGACCCCTCTTCGCCGACTTCCTATTCTCTGTATTCTGAGCGGCCTGTTTCTGCACAACGCATTAACATTTAGTTTTCTAATTAAGAAACACAAAGAAATAAATTATATCATAAATAATGAATTACATTTAAAATACATACCTGTTTGCGTTGGGAGTCGAAATAAGCGCACAATAGAGGCCATGTCTCTACGTCGACTCTCGCAAATGCCGGAGTAGATAGGAGGGCCGCTCTCTCTTCCTCGGGGGTCACCATCCACAGGGAGTAGCAGTCGGCCTTCAGCTCATTCCTGTTGTATCGGACCTTGGCCTGCATGTTCTTCATCAGGCCATTGTACAGAGCATGAAGGTCGAGCACCCTCCCCGGGTGATCAGGATCAGCTACAGGCTGAAAATCGTAATCCAACTGAAAATACAAAAAAACATTGTTATTAGATTGCAAGTGTTAATAATAAATATATTGGATAGATCAAATGAAAATATATATTAATACATACCCGAGCCTGATCAAAGAAGAGGGCGAATGAGCGCTGGTGCCGCTCGCCCCACTCAACGTGAAGTGGATAGTTCTTCACGAGCCGGCTCTCGTCCCCCAAATACCGGCCGAACCTCTCGGCATAAGGACCGGTATAGCGATAGTCAAGGGTAAAAAAAAGGGGGAATGCTGCCTCCCCCCTAGGTCTTTCAGGCCTCAGCCTATGGGACTGATTCAGGCCTCGAGTCCCCCTCTGGGGATGGGGAGGCCCTGCGTCTGCACGAAATATCAAGACAATCAATAATAAGACAAAGTTGTATTAAGAAATCAAGGTTAAACAAAAATTCAAGTGTGATATATACCTTCGGTGACTATCGCACGAGCCTGGGCCCGGGCAGCAGCACGAGCGGGACGATAGTTCCTCCGGTGAGGAACAACCGGGGTCCCAGATGCGGACGCATCCCCTCCAACTAGAATATAAACATCGACGCTAAATTTCCCTGAAGTTCATATTTATTCTATAGAGCATATGTAAAATGAATAAATATTTTAAATTTATTCATACTAACCTGCAGACGATGCGGAGGGTATGGAAGCGGCAGGAGTGGCCCTTGTGAAAGATGTGAACGCACCACCTATAATTAGATAATTAGAAATAGATTATATAAGTAATTGCAAAAAGAATGTGTAGATCAATAATATAACGTTCTAAATCAATATCCATGCACTATAGGATATATAAACATACCCGCAGGTGCGGTGGTGTCACCACCTACAGCTAGACAATAATAAAAATTGCTAAGAGCAAAATGAATGTGTGTATTTATGATATAGCATCCTAAATCAATATACATACACTATATGATATATAAACATACCTGGAGGAGCGGGGGTGGCCTCTGTCCCAGATGTGGACTCATCACCAACAACTAGACAATCAAACATTGACAATATAAGTAATTTTGACATAAATAGGCATGAATATCTGTAATATTACATTCAAAATGGATATTCGTGCAGTATACCTGGAGATGTGGCAAAATCCACACGGAAGGAGGCATCCAAAGGGGTCTCCGATCTGGGTGCAAGTCCGGCCCTCTGAAGCTCCCTACGGAGCTCTCCGGGCGGCAGAACCGCTCTGCCTCTACCTTTGCCGCGGCTGGAGCTCCTGCCGCCCCTCGCTGCTCCCGACATCGTCATCAAATCTAGATAAACGGTTCGTGGACGCATTAGACAATCATTAAAAGTATTGACTATATATGTATAGTGCGTAAAATGTGAAATAATAATATAACATTACTGATAACCTTTTTCGTTTCGTGGGCGCATTATACATATCTACTTGGATTTCATCGTCGATGTCATTTCTAACCCACGTAACTTCATGATCGGTCGAAGACAACCCGTCCTTCGCAACAGACGGTCGGAGTATTTTAAGCCTTCTCTCTTCTTCGTCCTCATCGCTGTCCTCGTATTCTGGGACATCGTAGACATCTCTGAGTTTCCATCGGCATACAACACTCCACCCTGGATGCTTCAAACACTGTGAGTAGTATACTTGAAACTCTTGGTTCGGAAAGATAAACGGATTGTCATGACCGTAAAATCGAAGTGTGTTCACACTGGTCAATCCATATTCATCTTTCCAAGTCCCAAGACTGCTTCTCCACCTGTCCGTATCGGTTCGCGGATCGTACCAAGTACACTGGAATATATAAAAGGGTTCTGATCGTCCGGGATAGTGGATGCCGAGTATACAATTTAAGTACCCATAGTAAATCACACCGTCCGATCCTACCGTCGCAATCCCACTATTCTGAGTGGTTCTAGATGTTTCTATGTCCTTTACTTTGAATTTGTATCCAAAGACACCAAATCCTTTGTAATATGCAACCTCCATACTAAGAAATTGAGCTAAACATCTTGAATCACTTTCAAATGATGCAGACAAGTTCAGATCGTGGATCTAACAAAACAAATTTTACGACAAATACATAACGATACAAGTTTAGATTAAAACTGATAGCAATAAAATGTTATTCGAATAACTTACATGATCTGTGACCCAATCACAAAAATTATCCTGATGGTATTTTTCCAAACGTTCTTCGTTCCAATCAGGATGCCCCTCACGTACCTCGTTAAAATGAATTTTGTTTTCGTCAAATAATTGTGACATTAATATTATATCATTTCATACACACACAAACATAGATATAACAATTAATCCAAAAGAACTTACTCTCTAATTTGTTCAAGACATGCGCAATTAAGCAAGATAAACCGGTATATCGTGTTGATAAACATAGTGTCTATCCTCTTATACTCGACTTTACCATATGGCCCGTCTTGAATTCTTCATGGTCGGTTAAGCCTTGTCTCAATGTTCTCGTTCAGATAGCGGGAACAAAATGTGGTTGCTTCATCAAGAAGATAACCTTGCATGATAGAACCCTCTGGTCGATTTTTATTGCGTATATACTTCTTAAGAGTGTAGAGGTACCTAATGAGAATATGTTGAATAAATAAATACGGGCATACAGGACAACAATAAATTTATAAATTGCGCGAAACGAAAAATTACACGTACCTCTCGACGGGATACATCCATCGATATTGTACCGGTCCGGCTAACTTTGCCTCAGTTGCAAGATGAACCGTCAAGTGTATTATGATATCGAATAATGACGGTAGGAAAATACGCTCAAACTTGCAAAGTATCAACGCAATAGAATTTTCTAGTTTATCCAGCGTCGCAACCTCCAGTGTTTTAGCACACAACTCCCTGAAAAAAAACATAGGTCGTTGATTACTAGATTAACCGAGTCGGGGAGAGAAGTCCTGAGGGCTAATGGAAGAAGGTGCTCCACGATAACATGGTGATCATGACTTTTCAGCCCATCGATCTTGCCCTTCACAATTTTTATTTTCTTGCTGAATGATCCTGAGAAACCTGTGGGGACTTTCAAATCATGCAACACCTGTAGGAATCTTTTCTTCTCCGGTTGTGACTATGATAAGCGGCATTGGGAAGTACAAACTTGCCCGGTTTACCTGCTACCGGTCTAGGGTGCAATTCACTTCTTATTCCCCACTCTTGTAGATCCATCCGAGCATTCATGTTGTCATTCGATTTCCTGTCTTTACAAAGAAGCAAGTTAAGTATGTGCTCTGATACTCCCTTCTCTATATGCATGACGTCCAGACAATGACGCACTGAATTTGGAGACCAGTACGGAAGCTCGAAGAAAATGCTTAACTTGTTCCAATATCGTGGTTTGACCTGTTTCGTCGGATCCATCCCGAAGGTCACGTTATTGTAACCATCCCATTTAGCAGTCACGTCCTCTCCGGACAATGGGGATAGAGGTCCAAGAAGCTCCTGATGACCATCAAAGTGAACCATATCTAACCTATAGGGGTGGTCTGGAGGCAGAAAACGTCGATGGCCGCAATAACAAACCTTCCTGCTAAAATTCAAGAATTTTGATGTTGTGTGTTCATGGCAATGAGGACATGCTTTGTGACCATGTACGGACCAACCTGATAGCATTCCATATGCAGGAAAGTCATTAATTGTCCACATTAAAGCCGCACGCAGTATGAAGGTTGTATTTGTGTTTGAATCATATGTCTCTACACCATCAATGAACAAAGATTTCAACTCCTCGATCAGAGGTCGGAGATAGACGTCGATATTGTTCCCCGGTGAGTTTGGTCCGTCGATAAGAAGAGGCATCATAAAGTATGATTGGTCCATAGCCAACCAAGGCGACAGATTATAAATTATCATTACAACGGGCCATGTGCTGTAACTTCCAGCCATATAGTTGAATGGGCAGAAGCCATCGGTAGCCAGTCCGAGCCGGACATTGCGATGATCGCTACTGAATATTGCGTGCCTCCTATCGAAATCCTTCCATGCCGGTGAATCTCTTGGATGGCTCATTTTTTCATTTTCTCTTGGAGGAGCACGGTGATGCCAAATCATTGCCTCGGCTGTTTTCTTGCACCTGAATAGACTCTGTGTTATAGGAAAGTATCGTGCTATCTTCACAGGTATATCAGGCTTCTTATCAGAATCTTTCGGCTTATACCTGGCCTCTCCGCATGTTGGACACTCTTTCAAATCTGAATTCTCTTTCCGGTACAACACGCAATTTCTAGGACATGCTTGAATCTTCTCGCACTTTAGACCCAAATCAGACATCATCTTCTGGGCTTCGTACCAGCTTTCGGGCACATTATTTCCCGGAGGCATAGAGTCTTTCAAGAACGAAAGAAGCATTGTGAATGACTTGTTACTCCATCCATTTAGGCACTTAATCTGGAAAAGTTGGACGAACCATGAGAGGGTGGAATACTTCGTATTCTCATAAATTGGTTTCCTAGCATCATTCATGAAATTTTCATAATTATCAGCATGCGGTCCTTGACCGGAAGGAATGTCATCTTCGGTACGAATAGATTCACCTAGGGCAACCTCTACCATATCCTCCATTTCTTCTGATGGAAATAAATTTCCGGGTCCTGCCGCATTACCGAATTCTTCTTCTTCTCCTGCCGCATTTTCGTGTTCTCCTTCTTCTTCTGCCGCAGTACTGCATTCTTCTCCTTCCCCATGATATTTCCAAGTGAATGAAGGCGTTTGCTTTATACATTCTTAACTTTTCCACACGGGACAAATCTATGGGTTACCATACGATTGAATTTTCTCGTCGCGTAGACTATACGACGGTTGTTAGTATCGAGCTATACTGTTCGATATTTAACAACCTTCGTATAGTTCTAGGTCACGACGAGCATCATACGTATGTTAACCGATAGACGGGGACTAAGTGGCACTTTTAGTTTTATATATGAGTATCGATGAGAATATGAAGGTTTCATATTATCATATATTGGTTTTAACCCGAACATCTCGAATCGCTCTCTAATTATGCGTTTGTTGTGTATTCTTGTTGTATGTGTGTGTTCCGGCTGTCGGGGGTAGGCTTCTATCCCATTAAGAATGTATAGAGCGAACGCCCATCACTTGTGCTTTCAACCGTTTCGAGTAAATTTCAGCAGCACCTCCCCGCTGTTCTTCGAGTACACTGTAATAGAATAGATAATCATTTCAAAGCTGTGAAACAACGTTGAAATGAACATCTAATCTATCTTTATACACGGAGAACCAGCGGAAAGGTACCGACGAAATATCTCGAAACGGATGAAAACACAAGTGAATGAAGGCGTTTGCTTTATACATTTTTAACTTGTCCACACGGGACAAATCTATGGGTTACCATATGATTGAATTTTCTCGTCGCGTAGACTATACGACGGTTGTTAGTATCGAGTTATACTGTCCGATATTTAACAACATTCGTATTGTTCTAGGTCACGACGAGTACCGCACGTATGTTAACCGATAGACGGGGACTAAGTGGCGCTTTTAGTTTCATATATGAGTATCGATGAGAATATGAAGGTTTCATATTATCATATATTGGTTTTAACCCGAACATCTAGAATCGCTCTCTAATTATACGTTTGTTGTGTATTATTATTGTATGTGTGTGTTCCGGCTGTCGGGGGTAGGCTTCTATCCCATTAAGAATGTATAGAGCGAACGCCCATCACTTGTGCTTTCAACCGTTTCGAGTAAATTTCGGCAGTACCTCCCCGCTGTCCTCCGAGTACAGTGTAATAGAATAGATAATCATTTCAAAGCTGTGAAACAACATTGAAATGAACATCTAATCTATCTTTGTACACGGAGAACCAGCGGAAAGATACCGATGAAATATCTCGAAATGGATGAAAACACAAGTGAATGAAGGCGTTTGCTTTATACATTATTAACTTGTCCACACGGGACAAATCTATGGGTTACCATACGATTAAATTTTCTCGTTGCATAGACTATACAATGGTTGTTAGTATCGAGCTATACTGTCCGATATTTAACAACCTTCGTATAGTTCTAGGTCACGACGAGTATCACACGTATGTTAACCGATAGACATGGACTAAGTGGCTCTTTTAGTTTCATATATGAGTATCGATGGGAATATGAAGGTTTCATATTATCATCGAGTATCATATATTGGTTTTAACCTGAATATCTCGAATCGCTCTCTAATTATGCGTTTGTTGTGCATTCGTGTTGTATGTGTAACATGATTTTAAACCATTGAGATCAAGATTGATAGAACTGATCATCCTACATTGCAATAGCATTCATCAACCAAAAACTATTATTGCAATGGCATTCATCTATAACAATCAACAATTAAAACTACAAATGTAGGATACTGATATCATAAAGCGTTATACGCAACATATGAATTCACATGACTGAAACATGCATCAAAATATTGAAGTAGGGGAGCAGAAAAAAACCCTATTTGATTATCAAATGCATGGGTTTGTATGATTTATATGTATGTATTTGAGTGCTGCAATTCCGAAATTTTCTTTAACTTGTACGTTGCTTTATGTTGTTAATTTGATCATTTTTAAAATTGTAATTGGTTCTACACATAATTATTTCGTTATTGTAACAGAAAATTTTGTTTCTTTCGATATGAAACAGATACGATACACGATATGATAAATAAAAAAACGAAACACAAACCGTATCAAGATTTAACAACTTTGATTATGTCATATACGCGGGCCGATATTTTCATATTAGCCAATAGGCAAAAATAGATTGCTGTCTGGATATGGTATATTGGCAGATGTTACCTATATGCATACATGCATGTTGTCTCCCCATTTTTTCATAAATTAAACCAACTTTTCTATACATGCTAGTAATTACTGGATACATTCAGGTTAAATGCATAGAGCTAGCCGTAATTTCCTCTACGGTAAACTTTTATCAATGCAACACTTTGGTTGGCCTAACTAGATCGCCATTCACGAACACAATCTATTTATATGGTATGATTTTATACACTTAATTTTACCATATTTAATGAAAATGAATCATTCATGATATGATACATGTATATACATCGATACCCAACCCCAACCTAACCCTAGCCCCAGCCCCAGCCCAGCCCAGCACCGCCCCAGCCCCAGCCTAACCCTAGCCCCAGCCCCAGCCCCAGCCCTAGCCCTAGCCCGAGCCCCGGCCTAACCCTAGCCCCAGCCCCAACCCCAACCTAGCCCCAGCCCAGCCCCGCCCTAACCTAACCCTAACCCCAGCACGCCCCAGCTAAACCCCAACCCCAACCCTAAGCCAAACCCTAACCCCAGCCCCAGCCCCAGCCGCAGCCGAACCCCAACCCTAACCCTAACCCCAACCCCGACCCCGACCCCGACCGCGACCGCAACCCATGCCGAACCCCAACTCCAATCGCAACCCCAGACCCAGCCATGAACCCTAGCCCTAAATAATCAAAAATTTCTTTAATTTAGTTGAAGATTTACTAACCTGAACGGCGGTGGCGACGACCTGAACGGCGGTGGCGACGAGAACGGCGGTGGTGATGAGAACGGCGGTGGCGACGAGGAGAACGGAGGTGGCGATGACGAGAACGGCGGTGGCGATTTGGGGATTTTGTTTCGCGCGCGATCGAGAGAGGAAGAAAGAGAGCGTAGGCGATCGATCTGTGCCTTTATTAAATCGCTATTTAGTTGCCCCTACGGATTTGTCCGTAGGTCCTTGGTTTGTGGCTCCGTATGGGCAAACACCAAATTAAGAATTAATATTTTTATTCTTGAACGTCTAGGCCCGTAGGGCCAACCTTTTAGCCTTACGGATTAATCCGTAGGGCCAACATAAATCTGCCACTACGGATTTCATTATCCGTAGGGGCAACCCCCTATTTTAGTAGTGCGAGGTAAGGAGAGAAGACACGAAGGATAACACAGGGGATCCACTAACAAAGGCCTTACCCCAAGAGAGACTTATATGGGAAGGTTGAGTATGGGATACTACAACCACTGCTATATTGTTGGGTATTGGATACTACAACAGATGGCCTTAGTGCAAGTGGGAGATTGTTAGATATATGTATGCCCTAGAGGCCATTACTGTACATGCGATGTATATTGTAGTGGATGCTTGGACATATATACGGAGGACTTTCTTGCTCGACATGATAGTATGCTATCTGGTTGAACTTTATCTTAACATGTACACTTATTGTCTCTCTATTACATGTTGATAAAGCTCTTAGGATGAGTACTTGACTATAAGGATTATGATGCAGATCATACCATTGGGGACAGGGTAGTCGGTAAGTACATCCTTCAAACGTTCCTAGTCGTGAGAGTATCGAGACAGGGTATCAATACTCCAGAGTAGACTAGCGTATGCGCTTCTTGATCCATATTATGGGCGATAGATGATCCCATATCCATTGGTGTTTGACATCAGAGAAGGTATACGCGTGCTCAGTGGAGAATGGGTACACTGAACGGACTCGCCGAGAACTCCTAGATGGTATTATACTTATCGTCAGATAGCAGTTCTCTGGTGACACTGGTACATGTTAGTCTGTAGACCCGAGAACGTCATAGAGTCTTGTGTGATTCCTACCGTGCTTTGATTTCCACCATACCAAGGTCAAGAGATCGTGCAAAAAGGTGGTTTTTGAGTACAACCCTGAGTTATATGGAGGCAATGAGCGATAGGTGGGGTTTCGTCTCTCCCAGTATTGGGAGTTGATGTTGCTCTATGCTCGATTGGCCATAACAGGAAATCCCTGGCCAGGGATGCTGAGATTTACTGGTAAGTGTAAGGTTAGTATAGCACCCTATGAAGAGTTTTGAAGCATCACATGACCCAAAGTTATAATTTTTAAGGTGCTAAACTAACATGCAAGTGGATCGATCCTAGAAAATTAGGGTTATTCAACTTTAAGCTAGAAAAGATTAGGGTTTGAAGGCTACAACCTTTGTAGCTCCCCTTTGCTAGACTCCTTGGTGTCTTGTGTAAGGTTCCTAGGCACACTAAGGAGTTGTCACAAGGCATCAACCATGCCAAATTAAAATTTTACATGTGCCGAAGAACTCTAATACGGATCGTTGACTAGAGTTTAGGCGAAACTAGAAGCTAGTTAACAACTTAACTAAAGAGTGAATGAAAATACAACCTTTGTAGTTTCGTTACTCCACCTCCAAAGCTCCATGACGATGTACCTTCGCTGCGATCGTCGGATCCCGGACTCCGGTGATGGTTTCGTCGGAGAAACAATCGGGCTAAGTCGAAGACTACGATGCCGAAGAAGATCTACGTCGAGGCAACTCAAACTCGAGCTCCGCCTTCACCAAGTCAAGAAACTTGTGAAGACAACATACTCTACTACAAGGCAAGTTGTAGAGAATGAAGAAAGAGGAGGAGGGTTGACTTTAGATTTATTTTTCTCACTCTTTTGATAAGGTTGCCATTGATGGAAGAGAGCTTTTCTTCTTCTTGATGAAGAAGAAGAAGAAGCATGAATGAATGAGTGTTATTTTTCAATAGGAAAAATAATATGATATCTATCATAATGGCAACCATAGTTAGATGTAGAGATGGAACCATGGTTTGGGTTGAATGGTTGGGTCAAGGTCAAGAGACAAAATGGTGCAAGCTTCAAAGCTTCATCAAATTTCATGACATAGAATTTCATGCAAGATTAAAAACTAGCCACCATTTTATTCTTGCCCCCCACTAAGAATAACAAATGAATAAATAGATAATGAAAAGAAAACCCTAACCATTATACAACCATGGTTTGATCTTTACACAAACTTAAGTTAGCTTGTATCAACAAACATGATACAATCAAGTGCACATGAAAATATATCACATATACAATGTGCACATCAAGTGAGAAAATCCATCTTAAGTGAACCAATATTAGTTAATGTAAAGTAATATATCAAATATATAATTATACATTAAATCATTAAATCAACACTTGATTTAACGATCCGGTCATATCTCATATAACCGACTAATATCAACAGTAACAACTTATCGAATCAACACTTGATCCGATAACCCGGCTATATCGCATATAACCGATCAATGTTACAAATCGCGAGAATAGAATTCAGTATCTCATACTGGTATTATTCTCGGCCCCCCGCACATATCTCATATGCGCTCCTATTTCATTTTGCTCGAGCCAGGAAACCTCTATGTAGGACTCTAAAGACTCGTCAATACTCCGGTAGCAGGTGATGATCATATCAAACACCCACAAGCCGCAAGCGGTCTGCCAAACGTAACGGCCACCCGGGTATTGAGCGATCAGAAGATCGACGAGCTAGCCCGCTCACAATCCTGTGAATCCAACTAGTAACACTTACCATACAGTCCGGTCTGTTCGTCTGATATGTCGCATATCAAATCTAGGGGTGGTAGGCGTCAGACCCCAATAACCGATAAGTCGTGCCGATGTGAGGCTCATAACGGGTCGAGAAACTACTGGTAACACTTACCAGCAAATCTCTAAATCAGCCCTGGCCAGGGACTTCCCTGTTACGGCCAATCAAGCACAGCGCAACATCAACCCCCAATACCGGGAGAGACGAAACCCCTCGTATCGCTCATTGCCTCCATGTGACTCGGGACTGCCCCCAAAGACCACCGTTTTGCACGCCCTCATGGACGTGGTAAGGTGGAGATCAAAGGACAGTGGGAGTCATACAAGACTCTATGACGATCTCGGGTCTACAGACTAACCTGTACAAGTGTCACCTGAGAACTGCCATCAGACGTGAGGTATAATACCATCTGGGAGTTCTCGGCGAGTCCGTCCAGTGTACCCAGTCTCCACTGAGCACCCGTATACCATCTCTGATGTCAAACACCAATGGATATGGGATCATCCATCGCCCATCTCATGGGTCGAGAAGCGTATACGCTAGTCTACACTGGTATATCGATGCCCCGTCTCGATACACCCACGACTAGGGACCTTGAAGGATGTACTTATGGACTACCACGTCCCCACTTGTATGATCTACATCATAGTCCAGGTAGTCAAGTACACATCCTAAGGGCTTTACCAACATGTAACTATAAGACAGTTTAAAGAGACAAGTGTACATGTTAAGATAAAGAGTAACCAGATAGCATACTATCATATCGAGCAAGAAAGTCATCTCTATATATGACCAAGCATCCAATAATATACATCATCTGTACAATACTGGCCTCTAGGGCATACATACAACTAACAATCTCCCACTTGCACTAGGGCCAGCTGCTATAGTATCGCATACCAAGCATCCCAAAGAGTCTCTCAAACTGTATCTGGGGAATAGCCTTCGTGAGTGGATCCGCTGTGTTATTCTTCGGGTCAACTCTCCTGACCTCGATCTCCCGGCGATCAACTATCTCCCGGATCAGGTGATACCGCCTCAGAATATGCCTGGATCGCTGATGGGACCTGGGTTCCTTGGCCAAAGCCACCGCTCCATTGTTATCGCAATACAAAGGTATTGGATGCTCAATGGATGGAACCACTCCAAGTTCAGTAATGAACTTCTTGATCCAGACAGCCTCTTTGGCAGCATCGTTGACAGCGATGTATTCAGCCTCCATCGTCGAGTCTGCCACGGTTTCCTGCTTGGAACTCTTCCAGCTAACCGCCCCTCCGTAAAGGGTAAAGACAAATCCCGATTGCGACTTAGAGTCGTCCTTATCACTCTGGAAGCTCAAATCGGTAAAGGACTCCACTTGGAGTTCTCCGTTACCATACACCAAGAGCATCTCTTTAGTCCTTCGCAAGTACTTGAGAATGCTCTTCACAGCTGTCCAGTGACTCTCTCCAGGATCAGCTTGATACCTGCTCACTATACTTAGTGAGTATGCAACATCGGGTCTGGTACATAGCATCGCGTACATGATAGAGCCTACAGCCGAAGCATAGGGTATCCCTTGCATGCGAGCTCTCTCCAAATCAGTCTTGGGAGACATCTCTTTGGAGAGAGTGAGTCCAGAGATTGTGGGCAAGTTCCCACGCTTGGATTCTTCCATACTAAACCTCTTTAGTATGGTGTCAATGTACCTGGATTGGGACAATCCCAATATCCGTTTGGATCTATCTCTATAGATCCTCATTCCCAATATGCAGGAGGCATCACCAAGATCTTTCATTGAGAATCTTTGTGATAAGAAGAGCTTGACCGATTGCAGCATAGGAATATCATTTCCTATCAAGAGTATGTCGTCCACGTACAATACGAGGAAGACAACCTTACTCTCTACCACCTTCTTGTAAATACAAGGTTCATCTGTGTTTTTAACGAAATCAAACTCTTTGATAACGACGTCAAAGCAGATGTTCTAACTCCGCGATGCTTGCTTTAATCCATAAATGGATTTAAGCAGCTTGCACACTTTCCCGCTGCTCCCACTGTCTACGAAGCCCTCTGGCTGAGTCATGTACACGCACTCTTCTAAATCACCATTTAGAAAGGCGGTCTTAACATCCATTTGCCAGATTTCGTAATCATGATATGCAGCGATGGCAAGCATGATCCGGATGGATTTAAGCATAGCCACTGGAGAAAAGGTTTCGTCATAGTCCACACCTGGTCTTTGGCGAAAACCTTTTGCTACAAGTCTAGCTTTGAAAGTCTCCACTTTCCCATCTACACCAAGTTTCTTCTTGAAGATCCACTTGCTCCCAATGGGTTTTACCCCTTCAGGAGCAACTTCCAAAGTCCATACTTTGTTGGTGTACATGGATTCCATCTCGGACCGCATAGCATCCAGCCATTTCACTGAGTCCCTACTCGTGATGGCCTGCTCGAAGCTAGTTGGGTCATCATCCTCCATGATGCAGTCCTCGCTCCCACCATCCATGAGAAAACCGTAGTATCTCTCAGGTGGGTGAGGAACCCTACTAGATCGGCGGAGTGGCTGGGGTTCATTGGGAACTACGGAATCCTCTGGTTCCACCAGATCTTCTGTTGTAGCATTTGTAGCTGGAACCTCTTCCAGTTCTACCTCATGACCATTAATCTCTTTTTCAAGAAATTCCTTTTCTAAAAAGGTGGCATGCCGAGAAACAAACACTCTTTGTTCCTCAGGGTGGTAGAAGATATATCCTTGAGAATTCTTGGGATATCCTACAAATTTGCATAGAACAGACCGTGCCTCGAGTTTGTCCGGATTTTGTCGTTTGACATAGGCTGGACAACCCCATATCTTAACATAGTTAAGACTTGGTCTCTTTCCTTTCCATATCTCATATGGAGTGGTAGGCACAGATTTGGTTGGGACCATATTCAACAGATGTATGGCTGTCTCAAGCGCATACCCCCAGAAGGAAATAGGTAACTCAGCTGTGCTCATCATAGAGCGCACCATATCCAATAGGGTGCGGTTCCTCCGTTCAGATACACCGTTGTGCTGTGGTGTATATGGAGGAGTCAGCTGAGAGAGAATCCCATTCTCTTTTAGGAAGTCCAGGAATTCATTGCTCAAGTATTCACCTCCTCGATCAGATCGAAGGATTTTAATACTTTTTCCGGTTTGGTTCTCAACTTCTTGTTTATATTCTCTAAATTTCTCAAAAGCTTCAGACTTGTGTCTTATCAAGTACACATGTCCGTATCTTGAGAGATCGTCAGTGAATGTAATGAAGTACGAAGAACCATTCCTGGCATGTGTAGACATGGGACCGCATACATCACTATGTATCAGTCCCAAGAGTTCGGTAACTCTTTCTCTGTGTCCCGTAAACGGAGTCTTGGTCATCTTGCCTTTGAGACATGACTGGCAAGTGTCATAAGTTGAAAATTCAAACGGATTTAAATATCCATCTTTATGCAACTTAGCTAGTCGTGTCGCATTGATGTGACCTAGTCTACAATGCCACAAGAAGGATTTGTTGAGTTCAGAACTCTTCCTCTTGTTTGTGTTTGTTATGCTCAGAACTGTTGATTGATTTAGAACATAAATGCCATTGCACAACATGCCTGATCCAACCAACTTTTGGTTACGGAAAATGTTCATAACATTGTCCTGTAATACAAAATTATATCCTTCTTTACTTAATAAAGAAACCGATATAATGTTGCATATCAGGTTCGGCATGTAATAGCATTCATTCAGAACCAATGTATTACCAGTTGGTAATTCAAGGTGATATTCCCCGACAGTCTTAGCTGCAACAATTGCACCATTTCCAACTCTAATTATCATCTTCTCTGAGTTCTCTACCTTTTCTAAGCCCATGTAACTGATTACATATATGGGATCCTGACCCGGTATCTAATACCCAGGACGTAGAGCAAATGGAGAAACAGTTCTCAGTAACGAACACACCCGAAGAAAATGCATCAACATGTACTTTCTTCAATCGGGTGGCAATGCAATCCTGGTATTCCCCTATATCCTGTTCATTCCTATAACTCTTATAAGAAAGAACGGAACCAACATTCCCCAGCACAGTATAACATGCGGGTTTGGTCAATACATCCATATTATTATCTTGATTAGGGCATGAAATGGTCGCTACCTGGAGAGAGAGAGAAGAAAAACACTTCAGCGTATGCTCGTGCAAGATCAGATTGGTTTTTATCTTATCTAATCAGGATGGCTCCCACTGCTTTTTATCAAATCTTCCTTTAAACCCTAAAAGGAAAGACTAGCCGGGATTAATTATACACTACAAGTTCGCCAATCTTTCAGCCAGGCCAGTGTCGGTACTTTGAGGGAGGTCCCCCGTGCTTTCGCACGAACCTAATTAATGTAAACCTCGTTTTCCCAGAGGCGTAACCTCGTTAACACCTTTCTAGACACCTACTTGATCGGCTAATTGCAATGTGCAAAACTCTCCCAGGAGTAACTCTTACTCGCAGTGGGTATCGGGATCCAACTATCTCATAGAAGGTATGCAATCTCATTGCAAATTTCAAGACTTGAAATTCCCGATAATATTTTGCCCCTAGCGTGCTATGACCTTGACGAAAGCCAACAAACCACAGCCCGCTAGTCAAGTTCAACCCGTACATTTCCTGACTGAATTAAACCCACCCGCACGACCCTTGACGAAAGCCAACAAAGCCGTACGACTACCCTAATCCAGTCGCATCATATGCAACAGAAAAGCAGCACATAGCTACCGCACACTACACCTTGACGAAAGCCAACAAATGTAGCACGAATACTATATGTAACTTAGCTGAAATGACGGAGGGCTACGTCAGGTTTTTCTGAAAACCATGAGCGTAATGAACTTGATATCGTTGTAGAATCAAATGAAGTTTTAAAATGGATTGATTTTGATGCTTTTCTAGTTTTGCTAAAGGGGTCACTCCCGGTGAAGGGATCGTCGGCCCTTTCCTCGTCGATTGAGGTGCGGGATATATCACATATATCACTGTGCAAAGCAAAAACTCTTAAAAGCAATCAAAAACAAACCGAGTGTGTAGCATCTGCCAGTTGTTGCTAAAGGAGTCACTCCCGGTGAAGGGATCTCGGTCCTTTCCTTATCGAATAAGGTGCAGGATATATCACATATACCGCTGTGCAAAGCAAGAACTGTAGCTAACTGTTTTAATTTTGAAATTCGATTCCACAATATCTTTAGGTTTCTTTTCTTTCATTAATCTCATTAATGAAGTCCCATCAATAAAGTCACCTAAACATCGCAGATAAATACGACGTACACTTATGCCATCCGCATTCGCCTCGATGTCCCCTCGTGCACCGTTAGGTTAGGTGACTAACGGCAGAGCGGGGCAGGGCTAGCATGGATGTAAAACATAAGTAACGTCTATATAATATATCATATATACTATATACTGTATCTATCACAGAACATCACATGATCACATCACAGATATCGCAGCAGAAGAATCAAATGAAATATTGGATATACTAGGACGTCCGTGTTTTCAATACGAGCCAGTACAAAACACGGATTCCACGGTCGTGATGAATAGCCAAACCCACACCCCTAGACCCCTACGAGAGCGGCAAGAAACCCTACCAATTCTAGAGTTAGGAGACCCGGACTCGACTCCTCGAGTTGGTCTCCCACTGGACTCCAGAACCCGGTTACTTGTGCCCTCCTCCTTGGGTCTATCCTAGTGCGGAAAAGTAAATAATATACAAAAGGTGACATCTTCCGCAACATGGAAGTGCCCCAAATAAAAGAATATTACATACAAGTTTTTTACATGAATGAAAATAAAAAACACTCATCTCACATAAAAACCCCCGGCTATTCAAACACGATGATCCAATATAACATATCCAGCAACACATAACATCACATGTCATCAACGTAAGTAAGTATGCATACCCCAATTGTCGTTGACGTATAGCAATGAAACCGGCGATATCGTCATACTACACTTACGGTCACAGAGAAGAAAGTGTAAAACTACAACAGTTGGAATCCGCAACCTGTTTAGACATCGCATGCCTAATCAAATGAAATACTTAGACATCACATGCCTAACAATTAAAAACCCCGCATTTTAGTCTCATTATCGAAAACACTTTTCAATATCAAGTCGGGCAATTCAATAAGATTCCCGACAGTTTGATCGAATGCTCGTCGCAAACTTTAGTAGGCGGACGCACCCCCGATACCGTCGACGAAGTGTACCAAGGCGGAGCACCGCTGCCGCGAGCACCCGAACGGATGCTTTCGGCGATGGGGTTCTCCTACAGTCACTTGGTCGGGGCTATGGAGTGAGGCTGTCTATTAAGTTTACCCGGCGAGTATCCGCGTACACTACGTGATTGCGACGGACTTTTGATCGCATCAAAATTCTGTGGCAACCGATCAAGTGAGACTAAACTGCTATGTTTATAACATTCATTCGGTTATCTCATAACTCTTTGTGAATTCCAATTGTTGTATCCCATTCCAGATAAATGAAAATGTTAAACTTTCCGATCGAACATTCGAACACCCAAGTTTTCCCGAAACTGCTCAACACATGAAACAAGTTTAACAACATTCAGTTCGTGCCTCAGTACCAACGGTCCAGCCGTAGAAGGGTCAAGCCAACGCCTCACATGTGGCACGCCGTACTGCCCCAAACCTGAAGGTTCAAAGGGCAGTTCAAGACGGTCACATAATTGAGTTATGGTTTGTTGTCTTCTAGAGGGTCCATCGCGTTACTTGCACTACTTAGAATGTCTTTAAACCACAGAAAAATCCAACACTTGGAAATTTCCCAACAGGGGAAAAATTGGGTATTTATATCCGGTGGAACTTTTCAACATGTTCAAAAATTATCCGGAAAACACAGAGACAGAATTAGACTTTCCGATCGATATTACGAGTCCCCAAAACAACTCAGAAAAACTCAACTCTTGAGTTCAGATTAAAATATTCCAGGAAAATGAGCACTGCGCAATAGGAGTTACTGTTCAAAATTGACACGTGTCGCGATCTTGTTGGCCGCGGAAGAGCCGCACAAGCCCTACTTGTGCGGCGCTTCCGCCGCACTATTGTGGAATCAGGTGTTGAAATTTCACAGTTATACTCAAAAAAGCCTGCTTGTTTTTCTGGATATTTTTAATTGCCAAAAATCAACAGTTTTGAAAAAAGTACAGAGAGCGATTTTGCAATGGGATTTCGGTTCGATCGGGTTTCTAATTCCGTCCACGGATCGCCTAAGGCTCTAGCTAGGCTCTGATACCACTGTAAGGTTCCTAGGCACACTAAGGAGTTGTCACAAGGCATCAACCATGCCAAATTAAAATTTTACATGTGCCGAAGAACTCTAATACGGATCGTTGACTAGAGTTTAGGCGAAACTAGAAGCTAGTTAACAACTTAACTAAAGAGTGAATGAAAATACAACCTTTGTAGTTTCGTTACTCCACCTCCAAAGCTCCATGACGATGTACCTTCGCTGCGATCGTCGGATCCCGGACTCCGGTGATGGTTTCGTCGGAGAAACAATCGGGCTAAGTCGAAGACTACGATGCCGAAGAAGATCTACGTCGAGGCAACTCAAACTCGAGCTCCGCCTTCACCAAGTCAAGAAACTTGTGAAGACAACATACTCTACTACAAGGCAAGTTGTAGAGAATGAAGAAAGAGGAGGAGGGTTGACTTTAGATTTATTTTTCTCACACTTTTGATAAGGTTGCCATTGATGGAAGAGAGCTTTTCTTCTTCTTGATGAAGAAGAAGAAGAAGCATGAATGAATGAGTGTTATTTTTCAATAGGAAAAATAATATGATATCTATCATAATGGCAACCATAGTTAGATGTAGAGATGGAACCATGGTTTGGGTTGAATGGTTGGGTCAAGGTCAAGAGACAAAATGGTGCAAGCTTCAAAGCTTCATCAAATTTCATGACATAGAATTTCATGCAAGATTAAAAACTAGCCACCATTTTATTCTTGCCCCCCACTAAGAATAACAAATGAATAAATAGATAATGAAAAGAAAACCCTAACCATTATACAACCATGGTTTGATCTTTACACAAACTTAAGTTAGCTTGTATCAACAAACATGATACAATCAAGTGCACATGAAAATATATCACATATACAATGTGCACATCAAGTGAGAAAATCCATCTTAAGTGAACCAATATTAGTTAATGTAAAGTAATATATCAAATATATAATTATACATTAAATCATTAAATCAACACTTGATTTAACGATCCGGTCATATCTCATATAACCGACTAATATCAACAGTAACAACTTATCGAATCAACACTTGATCCGATAACCCGGCTATATCGCATATAACCGATCAATGTTACAAATCGCGAGAATAGAATTCAGTATCTCATACTGGTATTATTTTCGGCCCCCCGCACATATCTCATATGCGCTCCTATTTCATTTTGCTCGAGCCAGGAAACCTCTATGTAGGACTCTAAAGACTCGTCAATACTCCGGTAGCAGGTGATGATCATATCAAACACCCACAAGCCGCAAGCGGTCTGCCAAACGTAACGGCCACCCGGGTATTGAGCGATCAGAAGATCGACGAGCTAGCCCGCTCACACTCCAGTGAATCCAACTAGTAACACTTACCATACAGTCCGGTCTGTTCGTCTGATATGTCGCATATCAAGTCTAGGGGTGGTAGGCGTCAGACCCCAATAACCGATAAGTCGTGCCGATGTGAGGCTCATAACGGGTCGAGAAACTACTGGTAACACTTACCAGCAAATCTCTAAATCAGCCCTGGCCAGGGACTTCCCTGTTACGGCCAATCAAGCACAGCGCAACATCAACCCCCAATACCGGGAGAGACGAAACCCCTCCTATCGCTCATTGCCTCCATGTGACTCGGGACTGCCCCCAAAGACCACCATTTTGCACGCCCTCATGGACGTGGTAAGGTGGAGATCAAAGGACAGTGGGAGTCACACAAGACTCTATGACGATCTCGGGTCTACAGACTAACCTGTACAAGTGTCACCTGAGAACTGCCATCTGACGTGAGGTATAATACCATCTGGGAGTTCTCGGCGAGTCCGTCCAGTGTACCCAGTCTCCACTGAGCACCCGTATACCATCTCTGATGTCAAACACCATTGGATATGGGATCATCCATCGCCCATCTCATGGGTCGAGAAGCGTATACGCTAGTCTACACTGGTATATCGATGCCCCGTCTCGATACACCCACGACTAGGGACCTTGAAGGATGTACTTATGGACTACCACGTCCCCACTAGTATGATCTACATCGTAGTCCAGGTAGTCAAGTACACATCCTAAGGGCTTTACCAACATGTAACTATAAGACAGTTTAAAGAGACAAGTGTACATGTTAAGATAAAGAGTAACCAGATAGCATACTATCATATCGAGCAAGAAAGTCATCTCTATATATGACCAAGCATCCAATAATATACATCATCTGTACAATACTGGACTCTAGGGCATACATACAACTAACATCTTGGGTGTTGAGTCGAGGTCCTCTCGAAATTCCCTTGCGTCCACGACGATCCACCACGGAGATCTCCGTCCAAGCTCGCAACTTCGACAAACCGAAGAGAACACTCTAAACAAAGCGGCTAAGCTTGTGTCGAATGATGTTGTGGTTTGGGATCTCACTTCAAAAACCTATCTTTATGTGGTATTTGCTCACTAAGAAAATCAAGAGAGCAAAGGAGCTAGAGGAAGAATATGGTGGCTAATATTGACAAGAGGTAAAGAGATAACTCTTGAGTTAAGAAGAAAAAGAAATATATATCACAATATATATTTATTTCCTTCTTGACTTCAACCATGATTAAATGTTGGATAGTTAGTTTAACTTGGGTTTTAAATGATAAAGAGAAAGATAACCATAGGTTAGTGGTAGTTGAGCAAGGTTAGGTCAAAGGAAGAATGTAGAAGCATGAATGATTATCCTTTCTTTTTCATTTTCTTTTTAAACCCAAAATGAAATAATAATCCATTATATAATCCATGGTGTGAGTCTTATATTGCCACCATTTCCATATGCTAACAACCATGATGGATGGGTGTATGTATGTATGCATGTATGCACATTCACATGTGCATGAAACTAGCATGAAAGAAAGAAAGAAAAGCACACATGCATGCACACATCCATCATCCAAGAAAAGGTTTTAAGTGAGAAAACTAAGGGTTAAATGATAAATCAACACTTGATTTATCAATCCGGTCATATCTCATATGACTCCACCAAAAGCAGTTCACCCGATCAATGTTCGGTATCATATACGCACATTTCAATCGGGTGCATGCGCATATCGCATATACGCACCACAACGTTTCGCCTGGACTGGGTAACTCCTCTGTGGGACTCTAAGACTCGTCAATACGCCGGCAGAGGGTAATGATCATATCAAGTACCCTCAAGCCGCAAGCGGTCAGCTAAACGTAACGGCCACCCGGGTATTGAGCGATCAGAAGACAACAAGCGAACCTGCTACAACTCCTGTCGAGCCATCCGGCAACACTACCGTACAGTCCGGTCTCTTCTTCAGATATGCTGCATATCGAGCCTAGGGATGGTCACGTCGACCCTAATAACTCAATAAGTCCTGTCGGTGAATGGTCTATAACAGATCGAGAAACTACTGATAACACTTATCAGCAAATCTCAGCAGCCCTGGCCAGGGACTTGCTGTTATAGCCAGTCGGGCACTGCACAGCATCAACTCCCAATACCGGGAGAGACGAAACCCCTCCTATCGCTCATCATCTTCGTGTGTCTCGAGACTGTACCCAACGGCCACCTGTTTGCACGACTCAGTAGAGCCGTGGTAGGGTGGCAATCAAAGTGCAGTGGGAGAACACACAAGACTCCATGACGATCTCGGGTCTACAGACTAACCTGTACCAGTGTCACCTGAGAACTGCTATCCGAAGATAGATATAATTCCATATAGGAGTTCTCGGTGAGTTTGTCCAGTGTACCCAGTCACCACTGAGCACCCATATATGATCTTGATGCCAAACATCGATGAATGTGGGAACATTCATCGCCCATCGTATGGGTCTAGTATCATATACGCTAGTCTACTCTGGTATATCAATGCCCCGTCTCGATATACCTACGACTAGGGACGTTCCAGGATATGCTTATAGACTACAGATGTCCCACCAGTATGATCTCCATCATAATCAGAGTAGTCAAGCCGATATCCTCCGGGCTTTATCAGCATGTATGAATGAATAAAAGCATGATCAAATCAACATGTCAGACAAAGAATAACCAGATAGCATACTATCATGTCGAGCAAGAATGCAAACTGAATATATATATACATGTATAGATACATCCACTATCACATAATGGCCTCTAGGGCATACATATATCCAGCAATCTCCCACTTGCACTAAGGCCAGTTATTGGCGTATCTCATACCCAACATCTCAAAAAGTCGCTCATGCTGTGGCTGAGGGAGGGCCTTGGTGAGTGGATCCGCAGCGTTGTTCTTTGTGTCAACTCTCTTAATCTCGATCTCGCGGCGATCTACAATCTCCCGGATCAAATGAAAGCGCCTTAGGATATGTCTGGACCGCTGATGGGATCTGGGCTCCTTGGCTAACGCCATTGCCCCATTATTGTCACAATACAAAGGTATTGGATCAATAATGGTTGGAACTACTCGTAGCTCCGAGACGAACTTCTTCATCCACACGGCTTCCTTGGCGGCATCATTTGCAGCAATGTACTCAGCTTCCATCGTAGAGTCTGCAACGGTATCTTGTTTGGAACTCTTCCAACTTACCGCCCCTCCATTGAGGGTAAATACAAACCCTGAGATAGATTTGCTGTCATCCTTATCGCTCTGGAAGCTCGAATCGGTAAAGGCCTCCATTTGGAGGTCTGTATTACCATACACCAAGAACAATTCTTTAGTCCTTCGTAAGTACTTAAGAATGTTCTTCACGGCTGTCCAGTGGTTCTCCCCTGGGTTGGATTGATACCTGCTTACAACACTAAGTGCATAAGCTACATCTGGGCGTGTACATAACATCGCATACATTATAGATCCTACTGCTGAAGCATAAGGTATAATGCTCATGCGAGCTCTCTCTTCATCGGTCTTTGGACAAGAATCCTTAGAGAGAGTGACTCCATGGCAAGCGGGTAAGGCACCCCGCTTGGAGTCTTCCATACTAAACCTTTTTAGGATGGTGTTGATGTACCTGGTTTGGGACAATCCCAATAACTTTTTGGATCTATCCCTATAGATCCTTATGCCCAGGATGTATGTGGCATCACCCAGGTCCTTCATGGAGAACCTCAGTGATAAGAATGATTTGACCGACTGTAGCATAGGAATATCATTTCCTATCAGAAGGCATCCACGTACAATACGAGGAATGTGACAGCTCTTCCTACAGCCTTCCTATAAACACAAGGTTCATCTGGATTTTTGATGAAATCAAACTCTTTGATAACATCATCGAAACAGATGTTCCAACTCCAAGATGCCTTCTTTAACCCATATATGGATTTAAGCAATCTACATGCTTTCTCGCTGCTCCCACTGTCAATGAAGCCCTCTGGCTGATCCATATAAACGCATTCTTCTAAATCTCCATTTAGAAATGCTGTTTTAACGTCCATCTGCCAGATTTCAAAGTCGTAGTGAGCAGCAATAGCAAGTAGGATCCGAATGGATTTAAGCATGGCTACGGGCGAAAAAGTTTCGTCATAGTCCAAACCTGGTCTTTGACGAAAGCCTTTCGCCACAAGTCTTGCCTTATAGGTCTCTACCTGCCCATCCACACCAATCTTTCTTTTAAAGATCCATTTGCACCCTACAGGTTTTACCCCAGGGGGTACAACGTCCAAAGTCCATACTTTGTTGGTGTACATAGACTCGATTTCGGATCTCATGGCATCCAGCCACTTCACAGAGTCACCACTCGTGATAGCTTGCTGAAAACAGGTAGGATCATCATCTTCCATGATACAGTCTTCTCTGTCACCATCAATGAGGAAACCGTAGTACCTCTCCGGTGGGCGAGAAGTCCTACCAGACCTACGGAGTGGCCGAGGTTCTTCAGTTTCTGTTGCAACAGCCAGTTCAACCAAATCGTCATTTGTAGTTTGTGTCTCCAGAACCTCTTCCAGATCTACTACCTTGCCATCATCTTTATCTGTGAAAAACACTTTTTCCAAGAATGTGGCATACTGAGAAACAAACACCTTTTGTTCCTCTTTGTGGTAGAACAGATATCCATAAGAATTCTTTGGATATCCCACAAAGTTACACATGACTGACCGTGTCTCGAGTTTGTCCGGATTCTGCTTTTTAACATAGGCCGGGCAACCCCAAATCTTAATTCTTTTAAGAGATGGTCTCTTCCCATTCCATATCTCATATTGCGTGGTAGACATGGCTTTGGTTGGAACCCTGTTTAGCAGAAACGCTGCAGTCTCCAATGCATGTCCCCAAAACGAGACTGGTAACTCAGCGTCACTCATCATGGACCGGACCATATCTAATAGGGTCCTATTCCTTCGTTCTGACACACCGTTGTGCTGTGGTGTGTAAGGAGGAGTGAGCTGAGAGAGAATCCCATTCTCTTTTAGGAAGTTTGCAAATTCTGTACTGAGATACTCTCCACCTCAATCTGATCGAAGCATCTTAATACTCAAGCCGGTTTGTTTTTCTACTTCTTGTTTATATTCAATGAATTTCTCGTAAGCGTCGGACTTGTGCTTTAATAAAAATACATGACCGAATCTTGAGAAATCGTCAGTGAATGTAATGAATTATGAAAAACCGCCTCTAGCCTGTGTAGACATAGGCCCACATACATCACTATGTATGAGGCCCAGGAGCTGAGTAGCTCTTTCTCCGTGTCTGGTAAACGGAGTTTTGGTCATTTTACCCTTGATACAAGACTGGCAAGTCGCATAAGATTTATATTCAAAAGAATTTAAATATCCATCTTTGTGTAACTTGTTTAGTCTTGTTTCGTTAATATGACCAAGTCTACAGTGCCAAAGAAAAGCTTCATTTAATTGTGAAAGTTTTCTTTTATTAATGTGTTGTATACTGAAAACTGTGTGTTGATTTAGGACATATATTCCGTTATTAAGTGTACCATACCCAACCAACATTTGATTCAGGTGAATGTTCATAACATTGTTTTGCAATACAAAATTATACCCTTCATTGTCCAACAAAGAAACAGATATTATATTACATAGCTTACTTGGTACAAAATAACATGGATTCAAAATCAAAATACATCCAGATGGCAACCCCAAGTGATACTCTCCCACTGCGACTGTATGTACATTGGAACCATTTCCAACGCGGAGAGTATGGTCACCTGTCCTCAAAACCTTGCTATTTCTCAGCCCCTGCATAGAATTGCAAATGTGAGAACCTGAACCGGTATCCAATACCCAGGAAGCAGAGTTTATAGAAAAACAGTTTTCAGTCACAAACGCACCTGAAGCAGAAGCATCACCATGCTTCTTCTTGAGACTTAGGTACTCCGTGCAGTTGCGCTTGCAATGTCCTGTCTTGTGGCAATGAAAACACTCGCCTTTCCCCGGGTCTCCAGCTGTGGACTTTCCCTTTCCTTTCACCTTTTTGACTCCGCCCTTAGGATTAGTGGGTTTCTTCTTTTTCTTCCCTTGGCCTTAGCTTTCGGGCGAGAAGAAGAAGACTGTCCAATAGTCATAACGGGAGTCTTTGCTGACTTCATAGTGCTCTCTGCACTCATTAACATATTAAGGAGTTCAGGGAGTTCCTTCTCCATGCCATGCATGTTAAACTTCACTATGAACTGAGCAAAGGTGGAGGGGAGGGACTGCAGAATAATATCTATATATTGTTCATTGTCCATTGTCCATCCGAGGCCCTCAAGCTCTTCTATAAGAGCTATCATCTTCAAAACATGGTCTGCTACTGGTGTGCCAGGGGCCATCCGCATCTGAAACAGTTTCTTTGATGCTTCGTATCGTAATACGCGGGACTGTTCCCCATACAACTCCTTTGTATGGAGCAATATCCCATGAATGTCCATGTCCTCGTGCTGCTTTTGATGAGTGTTGTCCATATATGCAAGCGCGAGGCATTTTGCCGTGGCACAGTCAGCGTCCCATGTCTTGCGGACTTCAATGTCCGCAACTGAGGACTTTGGGCCTGGGACGGACGGGGCTGAAGCCGTGAGGACATATGATACTTTATCATAAGTCAAGGCGATCTTTAGATTCCTCATCCAGTCTTTATAGTTGGTCCTATTCAGTTTGTTCTTATCTAGTAGAAGCTTAAGTCCAGTCATTGGTATCTGCCATTAAGAGAGAGAAAAGAATACACTCAGCGAAAGCTCTTGCACGGATAAGATTGGTTTATTATCTTGTATAATCGATGTTTCCCACTGCTTTTTATCAAGTTTTCTTTCAAACCTTAAAAAGAAAAACTAGCCAGGATTAATTACAGTCTACAACTTCGCTAACCGTTCAGCTAGGCCAGTGTCGGTACTTTGAGGGAGGTTCCCCGTGCTTTCGCACGGACCTAATTAGAGTAAACCTCGTTTTCCCAGAGGCGGAGCCCCGTTAACACCTTTCTAGACACCTAATGAGTTAGCTAATTGTAAACTGTAAAACTCTCCTAGGAGCAACTATTGCCCACAGTGGGATCGGGATCCAACCATCACATCGAAGGTATGCAATCTCATTGCAAATTTCAACTCTTGAAATTCCCGATGTAATTTTTACCCCTAGTACTTATGACCTTAACTATGGTCAACAAATCATAAGTACCAGTCAAGTTCTACCCGTCATTTCTTGATCAATTAGACCCACCCACATGACCCTTAACTATGGTCAACAAAGTCGCATGAATGTCCTAATTAATCTGCATCATATGCATTGTAGGAAGACATCACTTAGCTACCGTACACTACGCCTTAACTAAAGTCAACAAACGTAGCACGAATACTAAGTACTCTACTTCCTAAAATGACGGAGGGTTGCGAATGATTTTTAAGAAAATCTTTAACGCTTTGAACTTGATATCGTTGTAGAATCAAACAGTTTTCAAAAGGAGTGGCTTAAGCTCCGCAGTTTTGAAATGTAGCTTTTTCATAAATAGCCGAGTAGTTTTTAAATCCGATTCTACAACATCTTTTAGGTTTATTTTCTTTACATTAATCACATTAATGTAATCCCATCATTTAAGTCCTTAAGCCAATCACAGAAAAGAAACGAAAATAACACGTACGCTTATGCCATCCGCATTCGCCGCAATGTTCCGTTATGCACCGTTAGGTTACTTAACTAACGGCATACCGGGACGGGACTAGCCCGGGTGTAAAACATAAGCAACGTCTACTATATATCATATATATAATATGTCATTCGTCTCAGATATCACAGAACACAGGCAGCAGAAATATAGATATAACGTGGGATATACTAGGACGTCCGTATTTAGTATTTAGCCAGAATAGAAAATACGGATTCCGCAGTCGCGATGAATAGCCAAGCCCACACCCTGGACCCCTACGAGAGCGGCAAGTGACCCTACCAATCCTGGAGTTTAGGAGACCCGGTCTTGACTCCTCGAGATGGCCTCCCACTGAACCCCAGAACCCGGTCACCTGTGCTCCCCTCCTTGGGTCCATCCTAATACGGAAAAGTAAATAATATACAACACTGGTGACACAACCGCAACCTGGAAGTGCCCCAAATAAAAGAATATTACATTACATTTGAATTTACATGAATGAAAATATAAAACTCTCATCTCACAAAAAAACCCCGGCTATTCGATCGCGACAATCCTACACATCATATCTCAGCAACACATAATATCACATATCATCAACGTAAGTAAGTATGCGTACCCCGATTGTCGTTGATGTATAGCAACGAAACCGGCGATATCTAACATACTACACTTACGGTCACAGAAAAGAAAGTGTAAAACTACAATATTTGGAATCCAGATTCTCTTTCGACATCATAAATGCGAAATATCACATATTTCGTATTTCATGCCTAAACCATATGAATTCCACATATTGTATCACATTCCAGACAAACAGACAGTATTAAAGTTTTCGAACGAACAATCAAGCACCCAAGATTCACTAAAGCTCAACACTTGAGCAGGGTTCAAAAGATCCGGAGTGTGACACAGTAGTGGCGGTCCAGCCGTAGAAGGGTCAAGCCAATGCCTCACATGTGGCACGCCGTACTGCCCGAAACCCTAGGGTTCAAAAGGCAGTTCGAGACGGTCACATAATCGAGTTAAGGTTTGTTGTCTTCTAGAGGGACCACCGCAAAAAGACTTGCACGTATTTCCAAACTATTTAAACCCCGTGAATAGTGAGTAAATGATACTCGTTTAAACACTTCAATACTTTCTAATTTACCCGGAAAAGTTACGAAATGAAAATCCCGATCGAATCGACGAATCCAAAAACATCTCCAGAATTTTCCAAAACTTTATACAGTTTAAAAATACCCAAAAATTTATACATGCAGAACCAAAAATTACTGAATAAAACTTATCCACTAATTCACATATAAGGCCGCGGAACCGCGGCCTAAGCAAGCTTAGGCCGCGTTTCCGCGGCAAGAAACACTGTTAATGGGATAATTTTTCTGCCGTAATCCTTATTTTTCCCTGCTTTATTTTTTACATATTTTTAATTCTGCAAAATGTCAAAATTTAGAAAATTTCCAGAGAGCATCCCATAATATCGTATTTTTGTCCGATCGGGGTTTTCACTTCGTAAAAACGTCGCCTAATGTTCTAGGTCGGCTCTGATACCAATGTAAGGTTAGTATAGCACCCTATGAAGAGTTTTGAAGCATCACATGACCCAAAGTTATAATTTTTAAGGTGCTAAACTAACATGCAAGTGGATCGATCCTAGAAAATTAGGGTTATTCAACTTTAAGCTAGAAAAGATTAGGGTTTGAAGGCTACAACCTTTGTAGCTCCCCTTTGCTAGACTCCTTGGTGTCTTGGGTGTTGAGTCGAGGTCCTCTCGAAGTTCTCTTGCGTCCACGACGATCCACCACGGAGATCTCCGTCCAAGCTCGCAACTTCGACAAACCGAAGAGAACACTCTAAACAAAGCGGCTAAGCTTGTGTAGAATGATGTTGTGGTTTGGGATCTCACTTCAAAAACCTATCTTTATGTGTTATTTGCTCACTAAGAAAATCAAGAGAGAAAAGGAGCTAGAGGAAGAAGATGGTGGCTAATATTGACAAGAGGTAAAGAGATAACTCTTGAGTTAAGAAGAAAAAGAAATATATATCACAATATATATTTATTTCCTTCTTGACTTCAACCATGATTAAATGATGGATAGTTAGTTTAACTTGGGTTTTAAATGATAAAGAGAAAGATAACCATAGGTTAGTGGTAGTTGAGCAAGGTTAGGTCAAAGGAAGAATTTAGAAGCATGAATGATTATCCTTTCTTTTTCATTTTCTTTTTAAACCCAAAATGAAATAATAATCCATTATATAATCCATGGTGTGAGTCTTATATTGCCACCATTTCCATATGCTAACAACCATGATGGATGGGTGTATGTATGTATGCATGTATGCACATTCACATGTGCATGAAACTAGCATGAAAGAAAGAAAGAAAAGCACACATGCATGCACACATCCATCTTCCAAGAAAAGGTTTTAAGTGAGAAAAATAATGGTTAAATGATAAATCAACACTTGATTTATCAATCCGGTCATATCTCATATGACCCCACCAAAAGCAGTTCACCCGATCAATGTTCGGTATCATATACGCACATTTCAATCGGGTGCATGCGCATATCGCATATGCGCACCACAACGTTTCGCCTGGACTGGGTAACTCCTCTGTGGGACTCTAAGACTCGTCAATATGCCGGCAGAGGGTAATGATCATATCAAGTACCCTCAAGCCGCAAGCGGTCAGCTAAACGTAACGGCCACCCGGGTATTGAGCGATCAGAAGACAACAAGCGAACCTGCTATAACTCCCGTCGAGCCATCCGGCAACACTACCGTACAGTCCGGTCTCTTCGTCAGATATGCTGCATATCGAGCCTAGGGATGGTCACGTCGACCCCAATAACTCAATAAGTCGTGTCGGTGAATGGTCTATAACAGATCGAGAAACTACTGATAACACTTATCAGCAAATCTCAGCAGCCCTGGCCAGGGACTTGCTGTTATAGCCAGTCGGGCACTGCACAGCATCAACTCCCAATACCGGGAGAGACGAAACCCCTCCTATCGCTCATCATCTTTGTGTGTCTCGAGACTGTACCCAACGGCCACCTGTTTGCACGACTCAGTAGAGCCGTGGTAGGGTGGCAATCAAAGTGCAGTGGGAGAACACACAAGACTCCATGACGATCTCGGGTCTACAGACTAACCTGTACCAGTGTCACCTGAGAACTGCTATCCGACGATAGATATAATTCCATATAGGAGTTCTCGGTGAGTCCGTCCAGTGTACCCAGTCACCACTGAGCACCCGTATATGGTCTTGATGTCAAACATCGATGAATGTGGGAACATTCATCGCCCATCGTAGGGTCTAGTATCATATACGCTAGTCTACTCTAGTATATCAATGCCCCGTCTCGATATACCTACGACTAGGGACGTTCCAGGATATGCTTATAGACTACAGATGTCCCACTAGTATGATCTCCATCATAATCAGAGTAGTCAAGACGATATCCTCAGGGCTTTATCAGCATGTATGAATGAATAAAAGCATGATCAAATCAACATGTCAGACAAAGAATAACCAGATAGCATACTATCATGTCGAGCAAGAATGCAAACTGAATATATATATACATGTATAGATACATCCACTATCACATAATGGCCTCTAGGGCATACATATATCCAACAGTAAGTGTTACCAATAGTTTCTCGAACCATTATGGACCTTGGATCGGCATTATTTATCAGGCTATTGGGGTCTGACATTATACCACCCCCAGGCTGTGATATGCAACATATCAGATGAAGAGACCGAACTATACGGTAGTGTTACTGATTGGATTCGCAGGAATACGAGCAGGCTTGCTTGTTGATCTTCTGATCGCTCAATACCCTGGTAGCCGTTACGTTTAGAAGACCGCTTGCGGCTTGTGCGTGTTTGATATGATCATCACCTACTGCCGGCGTATTGACGAGTCTTTAGAGTCATAACAGAGGTTTCTTGGTTCATGCAAAACGGAGTAGGAGCACCTATGTGATATGTGCCGGACCGAGATTAATACGAGTATGAGATACCGCATTCTATTCTCGTGACTTATGACATTGGTCGGGTATATGTGATATAGCCGAGTTACTGGATCAAGTGTTGATTCGATAAATTGTTGCATTTAATATTAGTCGGTTATATGTGATATTGCCGAATTATTAAATCAAGAGTTGATTTAATAATTTAATGTATAATTAGATATTTGATATATTACATTACATATTTAATATTAGCTCACTTAAGTACTCATTTTTCTCACTTATGATACATTGATATATATGTGATATATGTTAAATGTATTGTTTTCTTTTTACACACAAAATATATATGTGATATATATTGTTGTTTCATGCTAGGTTACACATGCAACATGTTAGTATGAGACTCACACCATGCTAGGTTAAAGTTAGGGTTTTATTTTTTCTAAGTAATTCAAACATTTGGATAATGAGTCATGGTTCAAAGCTTGTAGAAGCTTGTAGGTTTCATTGACCAAGTCCACTTGTTTGTCTAGCTTAAGATATTTTTTAACCCAACCCTTAACTCATAGCTATGGTTTAGTCTCTACAATGGTTAGTGCATGACATACACTAACCATGGTTGCATTTCTAACCTCATGAATTCATTCATCTCTTCATCACTTCTTTTTCTTCTTCAAGAGAAAAGGCTTGCTAGCTTTTTCTAAGTGATGAAACCTTGTGAGAAAAATAAATCTAAAGTGAGCCCACTTCCTACTTCATCATCCTCTACTATTAGCCATTTAGTTTTGAGTTTTTGCTTCACTAATTTCACACATTCGTGAAGAGGTAGCATGAGCTCGATTCTCCTCGACGTAGATCATCTTCGGCCTCGAAGACATTGAGCAAGCTTATTCGTTTCTTCAAGTGAACCCTCTGAAGAGTTCGGGGGTTCACCATTCACAGCGAATGGACTACAACATGGAGCTTTTGAAGTGAAGGACCTGTCTACAAAGGTTGTATTCCCTCATTCACTTAGATGTAAAGTGTTTACATTATGTTTCGTCGGATTTTCTAGTAGCGATTCTAGGGTTTTGGTTTACTAGAATGGCAAATTTTTAAAATTTGCATGGACAGTACCTCCCAAAAACTTGCTGCCGTGCTACACAACCCAATAGTAGTATCAGAGCCATGCTAGAAAATTAGACGATGTTTGATAGGATTACGAAACCGAAACTACTCCGAAACACCCGATACGAAAACTTGGTTTCTGTCGAATTTAAAAAGTCTTCAAAATTTTTTTTAAACAACTGTAGAATGTTGTATGAGATATGACATGAACACCATGAAAATTTGAGGGGGTTTGTGCAAATATGGCCGGCCACATCATGCCAAAAATCGGCCACCTCGGCCAAAATTTAAAGTTTCGACTTCAAATTTTTTGTGTGTTCCAGTCTCTGGGTATTGGGGTTTCATGTGTTGATTGTTTTTGCTAAAGTTGCATGTGATGTTAAACTTTATGCAAAGGCAACTCGGAGTGTTTCGCAGTCGTAATTCTAACATGTATTTGGGTTATTTAGATGATGTTAAAAAGTTTGAACGGATATCAATAACCCAATTTTTCCCTGTTAGAAATTTTTTCAAGGGTTGGATATTTTTCGAGTTAAAAAATTTCAGAAAAACTTGCAAGCGATTCTGTGGATCCTCTAGAAGAACGAAACCCTAACTCAATTATGGGACCGTCAGAACCACTATCAAACCCTAGGGTTTGTGGTAGTTCAGCGGTGCCACATGTGAGGCATTGGTTGACCCTTCTACGGCTGGTTCATAGGAGCTTTGCCTGTTTATGGGTACTTTTTGAACTTCGCTCAAGTGTTGAGCTTGATGGGAAATTTTGGGTGCTTGATTATTCGATCGAAAAGTTTAACTTCGTCTAGTTATGAGATAACTAGTTTGAATTTTATAAATCTAGCAGTTTAGTCCCATTTGATCGGTTGCCAACGAATTTTGATGTGGATCAAAAGTTCGTCGCAATTACGTAGTGTACGCGGATACTCGCCGGGTAACCTTACTAGATAGCCATGCCCCATAGCTCCGACCAAGCGATTGTAGGAGAACCCCGTCGCCAAAAGCATCCGTTCGGGTGTTCGCGGCTGCGGTGTTCCACCTCAGTGCACTTCGTTAACGGCATCGGAGGGTGCGGCCGTCTGCTAAAGTTTCCGACGAGCATTCGATCAGTGTATCGGGAATCTTGTTGAATTACCCGACAGGTTATTGGAAAGTGTTTTCAATATCGGGACTAAAATGCGGGGTTTATAATTGTTAGGCATGTGATGTCTAAGGAATTCATTAGGTTAGGCATGAAATCCAAAGTATGAGATACAATGGGTTTATGATGTCTAAGGTGGTTGTGGATTCCAACTGTTGTAGTTTTTCACTTTCTTTTCTGCGACCGTAAGTGTAATATGTGGTGTATCGCCGGTTTCGTTGCTATATGTCAACGACAATTGGGATAGGCATATTTACTTACGTTGATGACATGTGATGTTATGTGTTGCTGTGATATGTTATATTGGATCGTCGTGTTTTGAATTGCCGGGGGTTTTATGTGAGATGAGGGTTTTTATTTTCATTCATGTAAAATTCATTGTATGTAATATTCTTTTATTGGAGCACTTCCGGGTTGAGGATGATTTCACCATTGATGTATATTATTTACTTTTCTGCATTAGGATAAACCCAAGGCGAGGAGCACAAGTAACCGGGTTCTAGGGACCAGTGAGAGACCATCTCGAGGAGTCGAGACCGGGTCTCCTAACTCTAGAATTGGTATGGTTGCTTGCCGCTCTCATAGGGATCTAGGGATGTGGGTTTGGCTATTCATCGTGACCGTGGAATCCGTGTTTTATTCTGGCTTAATCTAAAATAAGGAATTCCTAGTATATCAAATATTTCATATGTGATTCTAATGATGCTGATATTCTGTGATGTGATCACTTGATATGTTCTGAGACCAATGCCTATATTATATATATGAGATGTAATAAATATTACTGCTTTTGTTTCTTATGTGATGCCTAGGAAGCATAATTTGATGGGACTTCATTAGTAAGATTAATGAAATAAAAGAAACCTAAAGATATTGTAGAATCTTGTTTTAAAAAAAACTGGTAGCTCTAGTTCTTGCTTTGCATAGCGGTATTCCTTGTAAAATATCCAGCACCTTATTCGATAAGGAAAGAGCCGAGATCCCTTCACCGGGAGTGACCTCTTTAGCGAAACTGGCAGATGCTACAACCCACTCGGTTTGTCTTTTGATTGCTTCTACGGTTTTTGCTTTGTATAGTGGTATTTATGAAATATCCTGCACCTTATTCGATAAGGAAAGAGCCAAAATCCCTCCACCGGGAGTGAACTCTTTAGCAAAACTAGTAAAAGCCTAAAAAACACTCTTTTTTTCAAAATCACTCGATTCTACAACGATATCAAGTTCATTACGCAAAAGGTTTTCTTAAAAAACCGCCGTAGCCCTCCGTCATTTCAGATAAGTACTACTTAGTATTCGTGCTACGTTTGTTGGCCTGCGTCATGGCTTAGTGTGCGGTAGCAAACTAGTGCTTATCTGCTGCATACGATGCGATTGGATTAGGGTAGTCGTGCGACTATGTTGGCCAGCATCAAGGGTCGTGCGGGTGGGTTTAATTCAATCATGAAATGTACGGATAGAACTTGACTAGCGGACTATGGTTTATTGGCCTGCGTCAAGGTCATAGGACGCTAGGGGTAAAACTACTATCGAGAATTTCAAGTGTTGAAATTTGCTATGAGATTGCATACCTTCTATGAGATAGTTAGATCCCGATACCCACTGCGAGTAAGAGTTACTCCTGGGAGAGTTTTACACATTACAATTAGCCGATCAAGTAGTTGTCTAGAAAGGTGTTAACGGGGTTACGCCCATGGAAAAATGAGGTTTATTTTAATTAGGTCCGTGCGTGAGCACGGGGAACCTCCCTCAAAGTACCGACACTGGCATGGCCGAAAGATGTAAGTGTAAGTCTACGTTGCCCACCCCGGTGCTTACGGGGAGGCGGAAAACATAATAAAAATCGGATTTTTATCAACTATAGGCAACATGGACTATGCTTTAAGGATCTTTACTAAACAAAAACTTGCTAAAGCTAACTTGAAAGTAGCTAAGTGGTAGAAAGGTTATACCTTTGGTATCTTAGTCCTTCTCTCCTTGCTCCTTGGAGTAGTGGAAGGAGGTCACCTTGCTCGTCTCCTCACGCCGAAGAAAGATCCACCCGAAAGCCTCAACATTTGGCTTCAACTCCAAGCTAGAAGTAACTAGGGTTCAAGAAGTGCTAGTCCTTCAACCCTAGATGAGAGTAGAGAAGATCAAGAGAGGGTTTTTCTCAAGCTCAAGTGTTTCTCAACACATGAGAGGGTGAGAGCTTGAGGGAGAGGAAGAACAAGAGATAGAAAGGATATGATAGAATGAGAAATAATTGAGCCATTCTCACTAATATGTGTGAATTATTTTAATTGAATAATTAGCTAGATAATTGTCATGGTTAATCATGACATGACCATTATCATTTCAATTTGCAAAGATCAAAAAGCATCTTCCAAAAGAAATGATGATGGTCAAAGTGTCAACCTAGGTCAACAAGTCAAAGAAGTCAAATGGTCAACAACCATAACCATGGACAATTATTAAACTAATTATTAATTAACAATAATACACACATAAACATTAGGGTTAATAAAATGACAATAGCCATTAACCCTAATCAAGGTCCTCTCCCTCAATCTCAAGCAACTGTGCATACGCACCCGCATTCGTGATCCGAGGAACACGAATACACCGAGAAAAACCAATCTCAAATCATATACTAGGATACGGCTTAAACCAAAGCCCGCTAGTATAAAATGTCCGGACAGCAAACGTGCAAAAGTGCGCGAATGTGAACGAACCCTGTCGCAAAACCATGCGACCTCTACTCATTTTGCCTAAAGGCGAATAGCTCTCTGTGTGGGACTCTAAAGACTCGACACTACGCTGGCAGTGGATTTAACCACAGACCGCAAGCGGCACTAGCTGTACGTAATGGTCCCCAGGTAGATGTCGATAAGAAGACTGACGAGGTGAACCCCATCCGAACTCCTACTGAGCCTGTATGTGACAATCTCCGTACAGTCCGGTCTGTTTGTCTGATACATCGCATGGCGGGCCTAGGGGGGCGGTGAATGTCAGTCCCCTAATAGCGGTACAAGTCGTGCCGGAGTAAAGCCCAGAACACCCTGAGATAACACTGGAAACCTACCAGTATATCTCGCATGCCCTGGCCAGGAACTACTCGTGTAATAGCTCTCCTGGACACAGCGCGATGTCAACCCCCAATACCGGGAGAGAAGAATCCTGTCTAACCGTCACTGCCTCCAAGTGCTTCGGGACTGCACCCAAAAACTACCTGTTTGCACGACTCCTTTGAGCCGTGGTAGGGTAGTAATCAAAGTGCAGTGGGAACACACTCGAGGCGAAGTGACAGTGTTAAGTCAACGGACTAAGCTGTACTCATGTCACCTAGGAACTGATAACTGACGATAGGTATAATACCAACCAACAGTCCCCGACGAGTCCTGTCCAGTGTACTCGTAACCCAACGAGCACCCGTATACTATCTCAAGTACGATGTACTGACGGCTGTGGGACAGACCGTCTCCCACACTGTGATGAGAAGCGCATACGCTAGTCTACTCCGGAGTATCGATGCCCTGTTTCGATAGTCCAACGACTAGGGACCTGTATAAGGATGTGCTTATAGATCACCCAGCTCCCACGAGTGCGAGCGCCATCACAACGCTGGTAATCAAGCAAAGATCCTAAGGGCTCTACTAATATGTATATCAGCAATATGCAAAAAGAAACACATGCACATATTAAAGCAGAGACAAACCAAGTAGCATACTACCATTTCGAGCAAGATTGTATATACAACTGTGAATATCGCAAACTTCCATAAAGTAATATACAAACTAGTATGATACAGTAATGGCCTCTAGGGCATATACACTAACAATCTCCCACTTGCACTAAGGCCATATACTGGCGTATCGAAGACCTATCATCTCGATTAGCCGCTCGAACTGAGTCTGGGGTAGGGCCTTCATGAGTGGATCTGCTGTGTTGTTCTCCGTATTTACTCTCTTTACCTCGATCTCCTGGCGATCTATGATCTCCCTGATCAGGTGATACCGCCTCAAAATGTGCCTGGACTTCTGATGGGATCTGGGTTCCTTCGCTAAAGCTATAGCTCCGTTGTTGTCGCAATACAGCGGTATTGGATCAACAATGGTAGGAACCACCTGAATCTCCGTGAGGAACTTCTTCATCCAGACAGCTTCCTTTGCGGCATCGCAATCAGCTATGTACTCCGCTTCCATAGTTGAGTCAGCAACGGTCTCCTGCTTGGAACTCTTCCAGCAAACCGCCCCTCCATTGAGGGTAAAGACATGACCCGACATGGACTTGGAGTCATCCTTGTCACTCTAGAAGCTGGAGTTAGCAAAGGCCTCAAGCTGGAGGTCTTTTCCGCCATACACCAAGAACATCTCCTTAGTCCTTCTCAGGTACTTGAGAATGTTCTTTACCGCTATCCAGTGTTTCTCCCCTGGGTTCGACTGATACCAGCTTACAACGCTCAATGCGTATGCTACATCTGGTCTGGTACACAACATCGCATACATTATAGAGCCTACCGCAGAAGCGTAGGGTATAATAGACATGCGATCCCTCTCCAAATCAGTCTTGGGAGACATCTCTTTGGAGAGGGTGATCCCGTGACAAGCCGGTAGATTACCGCGCTTGGAATCTTCCATACTGAACCTTTTCAGTATGGTGTCGATGTACCTTGACTCTGAAAGTCCCAACATCCTCTTAAATCTATCACGATAGATCTGGATCCCCAGAATGTAGTTGGCATCTCCCAGGTCCTTCATAGAGAACCTCTGCGACAAGAATCCTTTGACTGACTGTAGCATAGGAATATCATTTCCTATTAGGAGAATGTCATCCACGTACAAGACGAGGAATACTATAGTTCTCCCTACAATCTTACTGTAAATGCATGGTTCATCTGGGTTTTTGATAAAGTCGAATTCTTTGACAGTATCATCAAAGCAGATGTTCCAACTCCGCGATGCCTGCTTAAGTCCATAGATGGACTTTAGCAACTTGCACACTCTACCGCTGCTCCCACTCTGAATGAATCCCTCTGGCTGATCCATATAGACGCACTCTTCCAAATTTCCATTTAGGAAAGCCGTCTTTACGTCCATCTGCCAGATTTCATAATCGTGGAAGGCAGCAATGGCAAGAAGGATCCGAATGGATTTCAGCATAGCCACTGGAGAAAAGGTCTCGTCATAGTCCAAACCAGGTCTTTGACGAAAACCCTTTGCTACAAGTCTAGCTTTATAGGTCTCAACCTGCCCATCTACACCAATCTTCTTTCTGAAGATCCATTTGCATCCTACGGGTTTTACCCCTTCTGGAGCAAAGTCCAAAGTCCAAACTTTGTTGGTGTACATAGACTCCATCTCGGCCCGCATTGCATCCAGCCATTTTACCGAGTCGCCGCTCTGGATGGCTTACTGGAAGCTAGTAGGCTCACCATAATCCATGGTGCAATCCTCTCTATCCCCGTCAATGAGAAAACCGTAGTATCTCTCGGGCGGATGAGACTGCCTACTACTCCTGCGGAGTGGCGCTGGGATGTCCGGTTCTCTTGAAACTTCTGGTCCTTCCAAGCTTTCAGTAATAGCTTGTGGTTCTGGAATTTCTTCAAGTTCTATTGCACTCCCACTTATCTGATTTTCTAAAAATTCAGTTTCCAAGAAGTGGGCATGCTGAGAAACAAAAACCTTTTGTTCCTCTGCGGAATAGAAAAGATACCCCCTGGAGTTCTTTGGGTATCCCACATACTTACACATTACTAAGCGTGCCTCGAGCTTGTCCGCATGCTGCTTTTTTACAAAAGCTGGACATCCCCATGTCTTAAGGTACTTGAGACAGGGTTTCTTCCCACTCCACATCTGATATGGGGTGGTAGGCACAGTCTTGGTTGGAGCCTTGTTCAAGAGATATGCTGCTGTTTCTAGCGCATAACCCCAGAAAGATCGCGGTAACTCAGCCTTACTCATCATGGAACGAACCATATCCAATAGGGTTCGATTCCGCCTTTCCGATACACCGTTATGTTGTGGTGTGTATGGAGGAGTAAGCTGAGAGAGAATTCCATTCTCTTTTAAGTAGCCCAGAAACTCGGCACTCAAGTATTCACCACCTCGATCAGATCTTAGTGTCTTGATACTTTTGCCTGTTTGTTTTTCAACTTCATTCTTGTATTCTTGAAATTTCTCAAAGGTCTCGGATTTGTGCTTCATCAAGAAGACATGCCCATACCTAGAGAAATCATCTGTGAAAGTAATGAAGTATGAATAACCACTTCGCGCATGTGTAGACATTGGACCACACACATCACTGTGTATGAGTCCCAAGAGCTCGCTTGCTCTTTCTCCGTGTCCAGTGAACGGAGTCTTTGTCATCTTTCCCATGAGACAGGATTCACAAGTGGCATAAGACTGATACTCAAACGGATTCAAGTATCCCTCTTTATGTAACTTTGTCAACCGTGTTTCATTAATATGACCCAGTCTACAATGCCATAAGAAAGCCTGATTTATTTCCGGAAACTTTCTTTTAAGTGTGTTCTGGACACTGAAGATCTGAGCTTGATTCAATACGTATATACCGTTTTGTAATGTACCTGACCCAATCAGAACTTGATTTAGGTGGATGTTAACTACATCGCTTACAAAAGTAAAATCATATCCTTCCTTAGAAATCAAGGATACAGATATGATATTACAAGTCGCACCTGGTACATAAAAACAGTTACGCAGAATCAATATCTTCCCAGTTGTCAGTCCTAGATGATATTCCCCTACGGATTCAGCATACATGCTCATTCCGTTAGCAACCCTGAGAGTCATATCACCTTTCCTGATAACCCTACGATTTCTCAGAGCCTGTAACGAGTTACAAATATGATATCCTGATCCGGTATCCAATACCCAGGAAGTAGGGTTAACTGACATACAGTTCTCTATCACAAACACACCCGAAGCCGAAGCCACAACATGCTTCGAATTCTAGCTACTAGCTTTACAAGCCCTGCAATCCTTCTGTCCATGTTCATTCCCGTAACAATAGGAACATCCTTCTTTTACTGCATCCATTCCTGAAACTTCTGCCTTTCTTTTTCTTTCTACTTCCTTGGTTTCCTTCAGGGTAGTAGGTAGAGACTGTTGAACTAAGTCGGTATCTGACCCGTTTTTCAACGTGGTCTTCAGGTCTGAGAGCTCAAAAGAGCTGGTCTCTGTAAGGACGTTGCCCCTTACAGATGACCCGATAGCCAACCTCGCTGGAAGCAATTCGTTCGAGGTCTCATATCTTGCGATACGATATTGCTCTCCATATAAAACTTTGTTATGGAGGAAGATAGAAGCTGAGTCCATCTTCTCGTGCTGCCTCTGGTATATATCATCATCTGAGGATAACACGAGGCACTTGGCTTTCGCACAGTCTTCTTCCGATTTCCTACGGATATCAATATCCGTGACAGGGGAAACGGGACCTGAGACGGCAGGGGTGGGATCAGTCAAGAGGTGTCCCAGCTTGTCCTGGGCAATGGACATCTGGACAGACCTTTGCCAGTCATAACAGTCAGATTCAGACATCTTATTATCTAGATGTAACCTAGGTGCGGTCATCTGGTCGTTGCAATTAAGAGAGAGAGAAGAAAACACTCAGCATGATGCTCTTGCAAGTTTAAATTGGTTTTTAATTTATCTAAACAGGATGGCTCCCACTGTCTCTCGAATCCCTCCTCAAACCACAAAGGAAGAATTAGTCGGGATCTTTCTCACCGTACAATACTTGCTTAACCGTTCAGCCAGGCCAGTGTCGGTACTTCGAGGGAGGTTTTCCAACGCTTTCGCGAAGTTCCTTAATTAAGTAACCTCTTTTCCGTGTGGGCGTAGCCCCGCTAACACCTTTCTATACACCTACTTGGTTTATAGCATTGATCGTTAAGTGAGAAAGTCCCCGAGGAGTAGCATATACTCACAGTAGGATCGGGATCCAAATATCATCGCGTGATAAAACCGAAGGAATCCTACCAGAATCATCACACTCCAAATGGTATGCAGCGCTAGCAAGTTTCAGTACTTATGAAACTCCCGATGAGGATTTTTGCCCCATGCTCTTATGACCTTGACGAAGGTCAACAAATCATAAGTCACATGTCAAGTTCTACCCGTCGTTATCCAGGTTAATTTGAACCCACCCGCACATACCCTTGACGAAGGTCAACAAGGTAGTACGACTGTCCCAAACCAACGCATCTATCTATGCTACATATGAACACCCAACAGCTACCAATCACTATGCCTTGACGAAGGTCAACAAACATAGCTTGAATACTATTGAATATCCATACTAAACGACAGAGGGCTACGGATGGTTTTGGCGAAACCGTGAACGTAGTGAACTTGATATAGTCGATGGAACGAGATAGCTTTTAAAAGGAGTGGTTCAAGCTCCGCGTTTAAAAGTTTGGTTTTGAAAAGAACCGAGTGGTTTTCAAAGTGTTCCAATCGACTTTTACTTGGTTTATTTTCTTGCATTAGTTCTTTTAATCCATCCCATAATTTAATCCTACCATTGCAGAAAACAACCAAAATATGACGTACAATTATGCCATTCTCATTCGCCACGGGGCCCCGTCATCACCCGTTAGGTTACTTAACTAACGACAGAGCGGGGGCTGGGCTAGCGCGGCTGTAAAACATAAGCAATGCCTAAATAGTTATCATATATGAATATATAGCAATGATAGACATTACAGATCACAGATGAATACATTGGATATACTAGGAATCCGCAATCCGTTCGAGCCTGCAACGAAAAGCGGATTACACGGTCGCGGTGAATAGCCAAATACCCCACCTAAGACCCCTACGGGTGCGGCAAACTACCCGCCAAGTACCCGAAGCGAAGCAACCTCCCTCACCACCGTGAGTAGGCCACTCGGCACTTCGAGATACCCGGTAGTTTGTGCACCCCCTCCATGGGTCTATCCTAGGAGCAAAAACAGTAAAAAGAATTATACAATGACGGCTACAACCCCGACCCGGTTGTGTGGTCATACAAATAATAATATTACATCAATTTACATATTACAAATGAATGAAAGAAAAGCAACACTCATCTCACATCCAACCCGGCTATTCACCCGCGACAATCCAACTCATTCATATACACATTCCAATATCAAACACAGATCACGGAGATGTATAACCCCGACTAATCGACATATAGCGATTAGCCGACGTTCAATACATACAAACATCACAGATATAACCTTTGTAGTCAAAGTGTAGTGAAGTTCGAAAAAAATACGGATTTATAGGCCCCCAAAAATAAATTTCTATTCTGGAAAATCTGGGCACATATAACATATCTTAAAAATCCTAAAACCAAGCCAGAGATACACTGCACCAAAATCGAGGCAGAGAGGAGACAAGACGGCCGCGGTTGCACGGCAATAGCTTGCTATTGCCGCGGAACTGCGGTTCTTTGGTCAGATCTCTGGCTCGTTTTTGGTGGTTATCTTTAAAAAACCCTGAGATGATTTTAGGTGTATGACAAATTTTGTTTTGACCAGAAATTTTTTTTAACAGAAACTAGGGTTTTTGAAAACTCGGTTTTTGGATTTTCGGTTTCGAACTTCGTTACACTTCACTACCTAGCTAGTTTATGTTTAGTTAGGCTCTGATACCACTGTAAGTCCACGTTGCCCACCCCGGTGCTTACGGGGAGGCGGAAAACATAATAAAAATCGGATTTTTATCAACTATAGGCAACATGGACTATGCTTTAAGGATCTTTACTAAACAAAAACTTGCTAAAGCTAACTTGAAAGTAGCTAAGTGGTAGAAAGGTTATACCTTTGGTCTCTTAGTCCTTCTCTCCTTGCTCCTTGGAGTAGTGGAAGGAGGTCACCTTGCTCGTCTCCTCACGCCGAAGAAAGATCCACCCGAAAGCCTCAACCTTTGGCTTCAACTCCAAGCTAGAAGTAACTAGGGTTCAAGAAGTGCTAGTCCTTCAACCCTAGATGAGAGTAGAGAATATCAAGAGAGGGTTTTTCTCAAGCTCAAGTGTTTCTCAACACATGAGAGGGAGAGAGCTTGAGAGAGAGGAAGAACAAGAGAGAGAAATGATATGATAGAATGAGAAATAATTGAGCCATTCTCACTAATATGTGTAAATTATTTTAATTGAATAATTAGCTAGATAATTGTCATGGTTAATCATGACATGACCATTATCATTTCAATTTGCAAAGATCAAAAAGCATCTTCCAAAAGAAATGATGATGGTCAAAGTGTCAACCTAGGTCAACAAGTCAAAGAAGTCAAATGGTCAACAACCAAAACCATGGACAATTATTAAACTAATTATTAATTAACAATAATACACACATAAACATTAGGGTTAATAAAATGACAATAGCCATTAACCCTAATCAAGGTCCTCTCCCTCAATCTCAAGCAACTGTGCATACGCACCCGCATTCGTGATCCGAGGAACACGAATACACTGAGAAAAACCAATCTCAAATCATATACTAGGATCCGGCTTAAACCAAAGCCCGCTAGTATAAAATGTCCGGACAGCAAACGTACACAAGTGCGCGAATGTGAACGAACCCTGTCGCAAAACCATGCGACCTCTACTCATTTTGCCTAAAGGCGAATAGCTCTCTGTGTGGGACTCTAAAGACTCGACACTACGCTGGTAGTGGGTTTAACCACAGACCGCAAGCGGCACTAGCTGTACGTAACGGTCCCCAAGTAGATGTCGATAAGAAGACTGACGAGGTGAACCCCATCTGAACTCCTACTGAGCCTGTATGTGACAATCTCCGTACAGTCCGGTCTGTTCGTCTGATACATCGCATGGCGGGCCTGGGGGGCGGTGAACGTCAGTCCCCTAATAGCGGTACAAGTCGTGCCGGAGTGAAGCCCAGAACACCCTGAGATAACACTGGAAACCTACCAGTATATCTCGCTTTTCCTGGCCAGGGACTACTCGTGTAATGGCTCTCCTGGACACAGCGTGATGTCAACCCCCAATAACGGGAGAGACGAATCCTGTCAAACCGTCACTGCCTCCAAGTGCTTCAGGACTGCACCCAAAAACTACCTGTTTGCACGACTCCTTTGAGCCGTGCTAGGGTAGTAATCAAAGTGCAGTGGGAACACACTCGAGGCGAAGTGACAGTGTCAAGTCAACGGACTAAGCTGTACTCATGTCACCTGGGAACTGATAACTGACGATAGGTATAATACCAACCAACAGTCCCCGACGAGTCCTGTCCAGTGTACTCGTAACCCAACGAGCACCCGTATACTATCTCAAGTACGACGTACTGACGGCTGTGGGACAGACCGTCTCCTACACTGGGATGAGAAGCGCATACGCTAGTCTACTCCGGAGTATCGATGCCCTGTCTCGATAGTCCAACGACTAGGGACCTGTATAAGGATGTGCTTATAGATCACCCAGCTCCTACGAGTGCGAGCGCCATCACAACGCTGGTAATCAAGCAAAGATCCTAAGGGCTCTACTAATATGTATATCAGCAATATGCTAAAAGAAACACATGCACATATTAAAGCAGAGACAAACCAAGTAGCATACTACCATTTCGAGCAAGATTGTATATACAACTGTGAATATCCCAAGCTTCCATCAAGTAATATACAAACTAGTATGATACATTAATGGCCTCTAGGGCATATACACTAACAGTAAGTCCACGTTGCTCACCCCGGTTCTTACGGGGAGGCGGAAACGGCGAAAAACAATGATTTGGCGCAAGGCAACATGGACTAAAAGTCGGGATCTTTGCTAAACTAGAAACTAGTAAACACTTACAGTTTTTAACTACAATGCTTGTAGAAAGTATACCTCACGGAACCGGTCCTTCGGGTCTTCATTCCGCTGTCCCGCTCGTCCATCCAAGCTCCAAACGTCGATCCGGACCTTGGGCACCTCCGCGGCCTTCTTGAGTCGAACACGATCCACCCGAGAGATGTACACCAAGTTCCACCTCGAGCCGAGGCAACTAGGGCAAAGTGATTGCTAGTCAAGAAGCCCTAGAATGTATAGAGGAGATGTATGTATGTATTTGTCTTTGTGGGATCTTTTTCTCTCAACACATGAGATCAAAAGATGAGATCAAGAGGAGGAAGAAGAAGGAGAAAGCTTAGCAACCATGGAGCTTTTCTTTTCTTCTCATTTCAAGAGAGAGAATGAGAAAAGAATAATGAAAAAGATTAAGCCAAAAGAAATGAACCATGGTTGCAATAATACACTAATCTCATCATTACTAATCCTATCATGATAAAGTTGATGGCACATTGAATTGACCATTATCATAACTCAAGAATTAAAAAGAAAATGAAAGAAGAGTGTAGATCTCTCTTGAAGGTCAATGGTCAAAACGGTCAACGGGTCAACAAAGTCAAGAGAGGTCTAAGTGGTCAAATGGTCAATGCAATTAGCCATCACTAATCTATCACTAAAAGGATTAGTAAACAATGTCTCCGGCTCATAACGGTTTTGACCAAACGAATTGTCAAAACCCTAATGAGTGTGCCACATTACGGTTTTGGCCGAACCAGCTGCCAAAACCCTAATGGGGCACCTCCTCCTTCATCGCTCCTCAAAACTGTGCATACACACCCGCATCCGCATTCCGTTGAATGCGAATGCACAGAAGACAAATCAAATCCATCTGTATAATACTAGGATCTGGCTTAAACCAAAGCCCACTAGTATTGCCTGCCCGAACAGCATACGCACACAAGTGCACGTAAGTGATCGTAGCCCTGCCTTAAAACCATACGGCCTCTACACGTTTCGCTCAGTGCAGGGAAACTCTCTGTGTGGGACTCTAAAGACTCGACACTACGCTGGCAGTGGGTTTAACCACAGACCGCAAGCAGCACTAGCTGTACGTAACGTCCCCAGGTAGATGTCGATAAGAAGGCCGATGAGGTAAACCCATCCGAACTCCTACTGAACCTGTATGTGACAATCTCCGTACAGTCCGGTATGTTCGTCTGATACATCTCATGGCGGGCCTAGGGGGCGGTGAACGTCAGTCCCCTAATAGCGGTACAAGTCATGTCGGAGTGTAGCCCAGAACACCCTGAGATAACACTGGAAACCTACCAGTATATCTCGCTTGCCCTGGCCAGGGACTAGTTGTGTAATCGCTCTCCTAGACACAGCGCGATGTCAACCCCCAATACCGGGAGAGACAAATCCTGTCTAACCGTCACTACCTCCAAGTGCTTCGGGACTGCACCCAACTGCTACCTGTTTGCACGACTCCTTTGAGCCATGGTAGGGTAGTAATCTAACTACAGTGGGAACACACTCGAGGCGAAGTGACAGTGTCAAGTCGGCGGACTAAGCTGTACTCATGTCACCTAGGAACTGATAACTGACGATAGGTATAATACCAACCAACAGTTCCCGACGAGTCATGTCCAGTGTACTCATAACCTAACGAGCACCCACATACTATCTCAAGTACGACGTACTGACGGCTGTGGGACAGACCGTCTCCCCCGCAGGGATGAGAAGCGCATACGCTAGTCTACTCCGGAGTATCGATGCCCTTTCTCGATAGTCCTACGACTAGGGACCTGTATAAGGATGTGCTTATGGATTACCCAGCCCCCACGAGTGTGAGCGCCATCACAATGCTGGTAATCAAGCAAAGATCCTAAAGACTCTACTAATATGTATATAAGCGATATGCTAAAAGAAACACATGCACATATTGAAGTAGAGACAAACCAAGTAGCATACTACCATTTTGAGCAAGATTGTCTATACAACTGTGAATATCCCAAGCTTCCATCAAGTAATATACAAGCTAGTATGATACAGTAATGGCCTCTAGGGCATATACACTAACAATCTCCCACTTGCACTAAGGCCATGTACTGGCGTATCGAAGACCTATCATCTCGATCAGCCGCTCGAACAGAGTCTGGGGTAGGGCCTTCGTGAGTGGATCTGCAGTGTTGTTCTCCGTATTTACTCTCTTCGCCTCGATCTCCCGGCGATCTACGATCTCCCTGATCAGGTGGTACCGCCTCAAAATGTGCCTGGACTTCTGATGGGACCTGGGTTCCTTCGCTAAAGCTATAGCGCTGTTGTTGTTGCAATACAGCGGTATTGGATCAACAATGGTAGGAACCACCAGAAGCTCCGTGAGGAACTTCTTCATCCAGACAGCTTCCTTTGCGGCATCGCAAGCAGCTATGTACTCCGCTTCCATAGTTGAGTCTGCAACGGTCTCCTGCTTGGAACTCTTCCAGCAAACCGCCCCTCCATTGAGGGTAAAGACATAACCCGACATGGACTTGGAGTCATCCTTGTCACTCTGGAAGCTGGAGTCAGCAAAGGCCTCAAGATGGAGGTCTTTTCCGCCATACACCAAGAACATCTCCTTAGTCCTTCTCAGGTACTTGAGAATGTTCTTTACCTCTATCCAGTGTTTCTCCCCTGGGTTCGACTGATACTGGCTTACAACGCTCAATGCGTATGCTACATCTGGTCTGGTACACAACATCGCATACATTATAGAGCCTACCGCAGAAGCGTAGGGTATAATAGACATGCGATCCCTTTCCAAATCAGTCTTGGGAGACATCTCTTTGGAGAGGGTGATCCCATGACAAGCCGGTAAATTACCGCGCTTGGAATCTTCCAGTATGGTGTCGATGTACCTTGACTGTGAAAGTCCCAACATCCTCTTAGATCTATCACGATAGATCTGGATCCCCAGAATGTAGTTGGCATCGCCCAGGTCCTTTATGGAGAACCTCTGCGACAAGAATCCTTTGACTGACTGTAGCATAGGAATATCATTTCCTATTAGGAGAATGTCATCCACGTACAAGACGAGGAATACCACAGTTCTCCCTACAATCTTACTGTAAATGCATGGTTCATCTGGGCTTTTGATAAAGTCGAATTCTTTGACAGTATCATCAAAGCAGATGTTCCTACTCCGTGATGCCTGCTTAAGTCTATAAATGGACTTGAGCAACTTGCACACTCTACCGCTGCTCCCACTCTGAATGAATCCCTCTGGCTGATCCATATAGACGCACTCATCCAAATTTCCATTTAGGAAAGCCGTCTTTACGTCCATCTGCCAGATTTCATAATCGTGGAAGGCAGCAATGGCAAGAAGAATCCGAATGGATTTCATCATAGCCACTGGAGAAAAGCTCTCATCATAGTCCAAACCAGGTCTTTGACGAAAATCCTTTGCAACAAGTCTAGCTTTATAGGTCTCAACCTGCCCATCTACACCAATCTTCTTTCTGAAGATCCATTTGCAGCCTACGGGTTTTACCCCTTCTGGAGCAAAGTCCAAAGTCCAAACTTTGTTGGTGTACATAAACTCCATCTCGGCCCGCATTGCATCCAGCCATTTTACCGAGTCACCGCTCTGAATGGCTTGCTGGAAGCTAGTAGGCTCACCATAATCCATGGTGCAATCCTCTCTATCCCCATCAATGAGAAAACCGTAGTATCTCTCGGGCGGATGAGACTTCCTACTACTCCTGCGGAGTGGCGCTGGGATGTCCGGTTCTCTTGAAAGTTCCGGTTCTTCCAAGCTTTCAGTAATAGCTTGTGGTTCTGGAATTTCTTCCAGTTCTACTATGCTCCCACTTGCTTCTTTTTCTAAAAACTGATGTTCTTGAAAGTGGGCATGACGAGAAACAAAAACCTTTTGTTCCTCTGCGTAATAGAAAAAATACCCCCTGGAGTTCTTTGGGTATCCCACAAACTTACAAAGTACTGAGCGTGCCTCGAGCTTGTCCGCATGCTGCTTTTTTACAAAAGCTGGACATCCCCATATCTTTAGATACTTAAGACAGGGTTTCTTCCCACACTACATCTGATATGGTGCGGTAGGCACAGTCTTGGAGGGAACCATGTTCAAAAGATATGCAGCTGATTCTAGTGCATAACCCCAGAAGGATCGCGGTAACTCAACCTTACTCATCATGGAACGAACTATATCCAATAGGGTTCAATTCCGCCTTTCCGATACACCGTTGTATTGTGGTGTGTATGGAGGAGTAAGCTGAGAGAGAATTCCATTCTCTTTTAAGTAGCCCAGAAACTCGGCACTCAAGTATTCACCACCTCGATCAGATCTCAGTGTCTTGATACTTTTGCATGTTTGTTTTTCAACTTCATTCTTATATTCCTGAAATTTCTCAAAGGTCTCGGATTTGTGCTTCATCAAGAAGACATGCCCATACCTAGAGAAATCATCTGTGAAAGTAATGAAGTATGAATAACCACTTCGCGCATGTGTAGACATTGGACCACATACATCACTGTGTATGAGTCCCACAAGCTCGCTCGCTCTTTCTCCGTGTCCAGTGAACGGAGTCTTTGTCATCTTTCCCATGAGACAGGATTCACAAGTGGCATAAGACTGGTACTCGAACGGATCCAAGTATCCTTCTTTATGTAACTTTGTCAACCGTGTCTCATTAATGTGACCCAGTCTAAAATGCCATAAGAAAGCCTGATTTAATTCCGGAGACTTCCTTTTAAGTGTGTTCTGGACACTGAAGACCTGAACTTGATTCAAAACGTATATACCGTATTTTAATGTACCTGACCCAATCAGTACTGGATTTAGGTGGATGTTTACTACATCGCTTTCAAATGTAAAATCATATCCTTCCTTAGAAAGTAAGGATACAGATATGATGTTATAAGTCGCACCTGGTACATAAAAACAGTCACGCAGAATCAATATCTGATCAGTTGTTAGTCCTAGATGATATTCCCCTACGGATACAGCATACATGCTCATTTCGTTAGCAACCCTGAGAGTCATATCACCTTTCCTGATAACCCAACGGTTTCTCAGAGCCTGTAACGAATTACAGATATGAGATCCTGGTCCGGTATCCAATACCCAGGAAGTAGGGTTAACTGACATACAATTCTCTATTACAAACACATCCGAAGCCGAAGCCACAACATGCTTCGAATTCTGGCTACTGGCTTTGCAAGCCCTGCAATCCTTCTGCCCATGTTCATTCCCGTAACAATAGGAACATCTCTCTTTTACTGCATCTATTCCCGAAACTTCTGCCTTTCCCTTTCTTTCTACTTCCCTGGTTTCCTTCAGTGTAGTAGGTAGAGACTGTTGAACTAAGTCAGCATCTGACCCATTCTTCAACGTGGTCTTCAGGTCCGAGAGCTCAAAAGAGCTGGTCTCTGTAAGGACGTTGCCTCCTACAGATGACCCGATAGCCAACCTCGCTGGAAGCAATTCGTTCGAAGTCTCATATATTGCGATACGAGATTGCTCTCCATATAAAACTTTGTTATGGAGGAAGATAGAAGCTGAGTCCATCTTGTCGTGCTGCCTCTGGCATATACAATCAACTGAGGCTAACACGAGGCACTTGGCTTTCGCACAGTCTTCTTCCGATGTCCTACGGATATCAATATCCGTGACAGGGGAAACTAGACCTGAGACGGCAGGAGTTGGATCAGTCAAGAGGTGTCCCAGCTTGTCATAGGCAATGGACATCTAGACAGACCTTTGCCGGTCATAACAGTCAGATTCAGTCATTTTATTATCTAGATGTAACCTAGTTGCGGTCACTGGGTCGCTGCAATTAAGAGAGAGAGAAGAAAACAGTTAGCATGATGCTCTTGCAAGTTTAGATTGGTTTTTAATTTATCTAAACAGGATGGCTCCCACTGTCTCTCGAATCCCTCCTTAAACCAAAAAGGAAGAATTAGTCAGGACCAATCTCACCGTACAATACTTGCTTAACCGTTCAGCCAGGCCAGTGTCGGTACTTCGAGGGAGGTTTTCCAACGCTTTCGCGAAATTCCTTAATTAAGTATCCTCTTTTCCCTGTGGGCGTAGCCCCGCTAACACCTTTCTAGACACCTACTTGGTTTATAGCATTGATCGTTAAGTGAGAAAGTTCCCGAGGAGTAGCATATACTCACAGTAGGATCGGGATCCAAATATCATCGCGTGAAAAAACTGAAGAAATCTTACCAGAATCATCACACTACAAATGGTATGCAGCGCTAGCAAGTTTCAGTACTTTTGAAACTCCCGATGTGGATTTTTGCCCCATGCTCTTATGACCTTGACGAAGGCCAACATATCATAAGTCACATGTCAAGTTATACCCGTCATTATCCAGGTTAATTTGAACTCACCCGTACATACCCTTGACGAAGGCCAAAATAGTAGTACGACTGTCCCAAACCAATGCATCTATCTATGCTACAGATAAATATTCAGCAGCTACCAATCACTATGCCTTGGCGAAGGTCAAAATACATAGCTTGAATACTACTGAATATTTAACCGAAATGACGGAGGGCTACGAATGGTTTTAGCGAAACCGTGAACGTAGTGAACATGATATAATCGATGGAACGAGATAGCTTTTAAAAGGAGTGGTTCAAAATCCGCGTTTTAAAAAGCTGGTTTTTGAAAAGAACCGAGTGGTTTTGAAAGTGTTCCAACGACTTTTACTTGGTTTATTTTTCTTGCATTAGTTCTTTTAATGCGTCCCATCATTTAATCCTACCATTGCAGAAAACAACCAAAATATGGTGTACGCTTATGCCATCCGCATTCGCCACGGGGCCCCGTCATCACCCGTTAGGTTACTTAACTAACGACAGAGCGGGGGTTGGACTAGCGCGGATGCAAAACATAAGCAGCACCTAAATAGTTATCATATATAAATATATAGCAATGCTAGCCATTACAGATCACAGATGAACACTTTGGATATACTAGGAATCCACGATTCGTTCGAGCCTGCAACGAAAAGCGGATTACACGGTCGCGATGAATAGCCAAACCCCACCCTAGACCCCTACGGGTGCGGCAAACTACCCGCCAAGTACCCAAAGCGAAGCAACCTCCCTTAACCCGTGAGTAGGCCACTCGGCACTTCGAGATACCCGGTAGTTTGTGCACCCCACCTTGGGTCTATCCAAGGAGCAAAAACAGTAAAAAGAAATTATACAATGACGGCTACAACCCCGACCCGGTTGTGCGGCCAAACAAATAATATTACATCAATTTACAAATTTTACAATGAATGAAAGAAAAAGAAACTCTCATCTCAGACCCATTCCCGGCTATTCATCCGCGACAATCCACCGAGTTTATATACACAAACCAATAAGCATTACAGATCACAGATATGTATAACCCCCACTAATCGACGTATAGCGATTAGCGGACGTTCAATACATATATCACATCACAGATAATATCCATTAGCCAAAGAGTACGGAATATCGATCAAAATACGGATTTTTAACCACCCCAAAAGTCAATTTGCTCTCTGGAAAATCTGGGTAGAAAAAACATGTCTTAAAAATCCCAAAACAGCCAAACTAAAACACTGCATAAAATCTGATCCAGTGCCGAGTCTAAACGGCGACGGAACCGCGGCAATGAGCATATCATTGCCGCGGAACTGCGGTCGTTTGATCGATTCACTGGATCGTTTTTCTGCAGTGTTTTCACAAAACCCTGAGATGATTTTTCATATATTTTAAATCACTTTTTGAGCAGTATGAAAATCGACAGAAACTAGAGGTTTTGCGGACGTGTTTTCCGACCTTTTTCCGATCGATATTCGAAACACTTTGATAACTTACTAGTTTATGTTTAGCTAGGCTCTGATACCACTGTAAGTCCACGTTGCTCACCCCGGTTCTTACGGGGAGGCGGAAACGGCGAAAAACAATGATTTGGCGCAAGGCAACATAGACTAAAAGTCGGGATCTTTGCTAAACTAGAAACTAGTAAACTCTTAGAGGTTTTAACTACTATGCTTATAGAAAGTATACCTCATGGAACCGGTCCTTCGGGTCTTCATTCCGCTGTCCCGCTCGTGCATCCAAGCTCCAAACATCGATCCGGACCTTGGGCACCTCCGCGACCTTCTTGATTCGAAGACGATCCACCCGAAAGAGATGTACACCGAGCTCCACCTCGAGCCGAGGCAACTAGGGCAAAGTGATTGCTAGTCAAGAAGCCCTAGAATGTATAGAGGAGATGTATGGATGTATTTGGCTTTGTGGGATCTTTTTCTCTCAACACATGAGATCAAAAGATGAGATCAAGAGGAGGAAGAAGAAGGAGAAAGCTTAGCAACCATGGAGCTTTTCTTTTCTTCTCATTTCAAGAGAGAGAATGAGAAGAGAATAATGAAAAAGATTAAGCCAAAAGAAATGAACCATGGTTGCAATAATACACTAATCTCATCATTACTAATCCTATCATAAAAAAGTTGATGGCACGTTGAATTTACCATTATCATAGCTCAAGAATTAAAAAGAAAATGAAAGAAGAGTGTAGATCTCTCTTGAAGGTAAATGGTCAACATGGTCAACGGGTCAACAAAGTCAAGAGAGGTCTAAGTGGCCAAATGGTCAATGCAATTAGCCATCACTAATCTATCACTAAAAGGATTAGTAATCAATGTCTCCGGCTCATAACGGTTTTGACCAAACGAATTGTCAAAACCCTAATGAGTGTGCCACATTACGGTTTTGGCCGAACCAGCTGCCAAAACCCTAATGGTGTTAGTGTATATGCCCTAGAGGCCATTACTGTATCATACTAGTTTGTATATTACTTAATGGAAGCTTGGGATATTCACAGTTGTATATACAATCTTGCTCGAAATGGTAGTATGCTACTTGGTTTTGTTGGAGATAGTGCCCTCAGAGTCAATTATTGGATCACAGGCACGTGATTGCAATGATTGAGGGAGGACCTATCCCGGTAGGACAGTCTTACTCGAGATGATAGTATGCTATCTGGTTTACCTTTATCATCGTGTACTGCTTTAAGTGACCTGACAGGTCGCTATTGCACGTTGATAAAGCCCCTAGGATTCTTTCTTGACTACCGGCAGTATGAGGGCGATCATATACGTGGGAGCTTGTAGTCTATAAGCACATCCTTAAAAGGTCCCTAGTCGTGGGAGTTTCGAGACAGGGCATCGATACTCCAGAGTAGACTAGTGTATACAGTCGAGACCCCGACGAGGGGCGGTGGCCGGTCTCACAAGCCACTGGTGTCAGTTGGTTCACCTAAGATGTATAAAGGTGCTCATTGGGTTATGAGTACACCGGACAGGACTCGCCGGGAACATGCTAGTTGGTCTTATACCTGACGTCAGATAGCAGTTCCCTGGTGACATGTGTACAGGTTAGTTCATCGACCTGGGGATCGTCATTTGTCTCGTGTGAGTTCCCACTGTGCTTTGATTACTACCCTACCACGACTCACAGGAGTCGTGCAAACAGGTTTTAGTTGGGTACAGTCCCGAGCCACATGGAGGCAGTGAGCGGATCTTCAGGGGTTCGTCTCTCCCGGTATTGGGGGTGAGGTCGCGCTGTGTCTAGGAGAGCCATTACACGAAGTCCTTGGCCAAGGCAGGAGATTTACTGGTAGGTATTCCAGTAGTATCTCAGGGTGTTCTGGGCTACACTCCGACATGACTTGTACCGCTTTTGGGGGTCTGACTTTTACCAACCCCCTAGGCCCGACATGCGATGCTCATAGGCGAACGGACCGGACTGTACGGATATTGTCACTGACAGGCTCAGTAGGGTGTCCGGATGAGTTCGCTCATCGACGTCCCTTTTAGTCAATAGCTGGTGGCCCGTCACGTATTGGCTTATACCTCTGACGTGCTAGTGGTTAAATCCACAGCCATAGTATTGACGAGTCTTTAGAGTCCACCACACTTTCAGTTACTCAAACTTTCGGGCGAAACGCTGTAGAGGCCGTATGGAGATATGGCAGGGTTCGATCAGATACGTGCGGTATTGCACGGATCGTGATCGGACGGTTTTTACTAGCCGGCTTTGGCTTAAGCCGGATCCTAGTATTGTACAGTGTAGATTTTGTCTCATTGCCTTTGTATCCGGAGGTAATACAGATGCGGGTGTGTATGCACAGTATCGGGGTTTTCCTGTAATTTATTACGGGACCAGTTTTCTGGAGTTGCCAGTTTGCATTCCGTTCCGGCCGGTTTTCCTTCGTTCTTTCCCGGCCGGACTTTTCCGATGGAGGGGGTTATTTGCAAGTTTGCAAATAACACTTTGTGGTGGATTTTCTTGCAAATATATTTATTATGAAAGCATCTTTTGATACCATTCTCATCCATCATCATCACTTGCTTTTTGTTGATTTGAGGTGATTAGAGTTTGATGTAGATTTGTTATCATGATGTTTGGCTATGGTCACCCCTTGCTTTTACTACCATTACCTTCCTTCTAAGGTTGTAGTTTTAGTATTCCTTCCTCCACCATTCTCATTTTTGATATGGAAGAACTCACTTGAGAGAAAGAAAAGAGGAGAGCTTCATTTTGAGAGGGTAGCATTTTTTTGATCTCTTTTCATGTTAAGAAAAATGCAAGCACCATTTTTCTTATCTTGTTTCCTCCATCATCTTCAAATGGCAACAAACCCAAATGAGACATAGCCTCTACACTATACTTCCTACAGCAAATCTTGGACGCGTCGGCTAGCCTACTTCGCGCCCGAGTTGCCTCGGTATTGAGGTGGGAGCCCGTAAAAGATGCAGGCGATGTGGTGCCCTTCCGGTGAGGAGGCGACGACCGGAGTTTCCGCAGGAGATCGGGACGACGACGAGAAGACCGGAGGACTCGGATCATTCGGTATATCTCTAACCCGTCTTGTTGTTAGCTTTGACTAGTTAATGGTTTGATCCGGGTGTTTAGTGTGCGGTGGTGCCGGTTTGCTAAGTTCGCAAAAATTTAAGTTTATCACCGCTTCCGCATTTGGCCGTCGGATTGACGGCCGGGGCGCCGCCGTGCACTTACAGTGGTATCAGAGCCACGCCATTGACCTTGTCTAGCTTGCTCTAACGTGTTTACAAGTTCGATCGATCGGATTTTCCAAAAACCACATTTCCATGTCGCACTTTCTGTCGATTTTTTCCTTGCTCTAAAAATTATTTGGTACATTGGAAAATTACGTGCAGGGTTTTTTATGAATTCTGTGAAAATTTGGTACGCTGATGTTACTGTAGCGCGGCGGTTTAGCGGCCAAAACCACGTTTTGGCCGTGGAACCGCCGCCGTTTTGTGGCCAAACCGTACCAAATTTCTACAGTGGTTTACTGACATGAAAACAGGGTTTCTGGTATATTCTTTTTGGGCCCAGATGTTTTTGAGTGCTACAGTTGTGCTTGGGGCCCACTTCGGAAAATTCAGTCGATCGAAAATTTTAAACATGTTAGTTCACAGTATTTACATTATATCTGCGACCGTGAATGTCACTCAATCGGTAAATCCAGTCTATCTGCTATAGCCCTTTTAGACGGATTTGCGAACGTGATATTCACGTTGATGTTCTGTGTTGTGCTGTGATGTTGCGGATCTGTCGTGGTGGATAGCCTGGATGCAATGGTAGTACAGTTTGTTGTATTATATACATTTGATATTGCGGGGCGAGCGTCCGACATGTGGACTGCCGTCACTGCCTGTTTGTATTATTCTTTTGGGGCACGACCTGGTTGCGGTCGATGTACCCGTTGTATGTATATTTTACTTTCTGTACTAGGATTACCCCGCGGTGGGGTGCACGGATAGCCGGGTTCTGGAGGGCAACAAGCCCGCATCTCATGGCATTGGGACGGAGGGGGCTTCACTCTAGAATTAGCGGGCTATTCGCCGCACTCGTAGGGGGTACAGGTTGACCCAGGAGGGGTGCCCAAGTTGCCGGATTCCGTGAAGTGCTGGGTGGTCCATTCACGGAGCTGAAGGGTGCTGCCTCGCTTCAGGTTTTGGCAGGCAACTTGCCGCGCCCGTAGGGGTCTAGGATTACATTGCACAGGCTATCCACACGACCAGGGGAACGTCGGGTTTCAGTAGTGGCTCTGTGAAACCCGGGGATCCCAGATATCTGTATTGTTCTGTGATGCTGTACATTTCTGTGATGTTGCATTTTTATCACGCCTTGAGCGAAATATAATATATTGGTATATATATTAGTAGATGTTGTATATGTTTTTCATCCGCGCTAGTCCAGTCCCTGCTCTGTCGTTAGTTAGCTAACCCAACGGGTGATGACGGGACCCAGTGGCGAATGCGGATGACATATACGTACGTCAGTATATTTTCGTTCTTTGTGGTGTGATCATTGATGGGACTGCGTTGATTCGGATCAATGCAAGATAAAAAAACCTATTCTGATGTTGTTGGAACACTTTTCAAAAAGCTGTTATTGCAAGGACGTTCACTTTTGTTTTGCATCGCGGTATTCATTTGTAATATCCTGCTCCTCAGTCGACGAGACAAGGGTCGAGATCCCTTCACCGGGAGTGACCCCTTGGACAGAAGTTTGCGTCAGGGCATTAACTTCACTATAGCCGATTACTTTTGCTTTGCATCGTGGTATTCATTTGGAATATCCTGCACCCCATTCTACGGGGAAAGAGCCGAGATCCCTTCACCGGGAGTGACCTCTTTAGTAAAGGTTTCGTCACTATATTTTTCTAAAAAGCTATCTGTTCCTTCAACGATATCAAGTTCATTACGTTAAAGGTTTTCGCCAGAAACCATTCGTAGCCCTCCATCATTTCAGTTAAATATTCGGTAGTATTCAAGCTATGTATTTTGACTTCACGCCAAGGCATAGCGTTTGGTAGCTGCCGGGTATTTATCTGTTGCATAGATAGATGAGTTGGTTTGGGACAGTCGTACTACTATTTTGGCCTACGTCAAGGGTATATACGGGTGGGTTCAAATTAACCTGGACAATGATGGGTAGAACTTGACATGTGACTTATGATATTTTGACCTCACGCCAAGGTCATAAGAGCATGGGATAAAAATCACCTCGGGAGTTTCAAAAGAACTGAAACTTGCCAGATATGCGCATACCTTCTGGAGTGTGATACTGTGAGCGGATTCCGTCACGTTATCATGCGATGATAGTTGGATCCCGATTCCCACTGATGAGTTGGTTTACTCCTCGGGTGACCCCGACTAATTCTTCTTTCAGGTTTGGAGGAGAATTTGAGGTACAGTGGGAGGTTTCCAGATTAGATTAAGTGATTCTGATCTAGGATAGAGTGCACGCAGAGTGTTTCTTTTCTCTCTCTCTTGGCAGCGACCATTGACCCGACCCTAAGACTATCACTCAGAGACCAAGTTGACCGAACCTTCTTAACACTGGCTTTTGGATTGTCAGAGTTGCAGACCTCATTGCCACTCCTACTTTTACCCTTTTCTCCAGGACACCCCGTATTACTGCGAACGTCCACTTCCATTGGACAAAACCATCGTATGGTTAGATACGAACTCGAAGGAATTCGAGGATGGTTTCCGGTTTTGGAGAAAACGGATAAGGTTTATTCAGTTGTCTTTTCCTTTTACCTTCTCTCAGGTTGTGAGTACTCCTTGGTTTAGGAGATAGTACACCTATTACGCAAATTGGATAGTCTTCTTCCAAACCTTAGGCTGGTGCTGAACAGTGGGGAATGAAGAAAACCAATTAGCCTAAAAGGTGTGCAGAAGGTATTAAGATTAAGACAAAGCAAGGGATTAGTAAGAGGGCAAAGTAAATTGCGACTGATATTCACGACCAAACCAAGTATTTCTTCGCCAATCCTAAATCACCTTTGTATTTCTCCAGGACACTCCGTATCACTACGAAGATCCACAGTTTATTGGATACTCCATCGTATGGTTATATACGAACTCGAAAGGAACTTGTTCCAGTTCGGGGATGGATTCTTGTCCAGTAGAAATATGAATAAGGTTTATTCGGTTGCCTTTTTTCTTCACCTTCTCTCGCATTGCGAGTGCTCCTAGGACTAGGACAGTACACCCATTATGCTTATTGGATAGTCTTCTTCCAAACCATAGGCTGGTGCCGAACGGTAGGGAAGGAAGAAAACCATTTGGCCTAAAGGGTGTGCAGAAGGTAACAACTAAAGACATAAAAAGGGATTTAGAGAGGTGGCAAAGAATTATACGATTATAGTTGTGAATCTGGATAATGGTAGAGGCATTACTTGGAATACCAGGATACCCCATCGAAACATTTCAATGTTTCAGTTAAGCTGTGTACTGTTAAAAGAAAACTGATTTCCCGATTAGACACTTGCTCCAGGGTATGTATTTACCAGGTTTGATTCTCACATCTGTATGGCTTTACAGATGATGAGTGGGAGTAAGTTATTGGGAATAGGGTAATCATCCTCATTATATCGGGATTCGTTGTAATCGGTGATATTTGAGGAGATCATCTGGGCTGTTTGCCGGTCGGCAAATATTTGGTTTTGAATATCCGTTGTTGTGCACCAATTTCAAATTGATATATCTGTACGTCTATTTTCATAGAGTGAGATATACCTTTTGATATTATGTCGATGACATTTACCTATATCAGTGGATGGTTAGGTAAGGAGTATTAAACAGCGGTGTAATTCTTCTTAACCATAAGTACAGTTTTCAACCTACGACACACAGTGAAAGAGTTGTTAGACTCAGCGGACTTATACAGAGTATTCTATGTTGTCCAGTGTCCATTAGGACAGAAGGGTTGGTCCTCATACTATATTCTGTTAACTTTTAACTTCTCTAGTTCTTAGACATGTGTTTCGTAGAAACACAGGGTCTAAGTTTTGAGGAGTTATAGGTATTTGAATAGAGTAGAGAACCAGGTGTAGCAAGTATCGGGATTCTTCAAATTGATCGAAGATGGAGATACTTGTGTATGGTATTCAGTTGATAGTAATAATAAAGAGAACTTGCTTCTCTTTCAGGTTACTCATAATTGGAAGTATTCCTAAGTAGAGTAACACTGATCGGCCTCTCTCTCCATTTAGTTGACATGCACTGGAGACAGCTGCATGATTTGAATCTGGTTCAATTAAATCAGTGCCTCTGGTTCTATATTGGATATAGTACAGTTCATATCTTAACATTGTTAAGGTACGGGGAGTTGTCCGGCTTATGATTAAAACCAGACTATGGATAACTCAAGGCACGTTTCTGTAATGGCTGTTTGTGGGTTGACCCAGGCTATGACGAGGGTTGACTTTCTATCATCTGGCAGATCAATAGAAATATTGTTCTGGACTCGCCACAGTTTTATTAAAAATGGATTTTTTCAAAAAAAAAACAGTAGTGGGAGTATGGTAGAACCAGAAGTGATTCCAGAACCGCAAACGATTACTTAAGATTTGATAAGGAACCTAAAGATTCAATCTGATTTGACATTCCATTGGCCACTCCGCAGATAAGGTGGGTAACTTCAGGCACCCGAGAGGTACTCCGGTAGCCTGAAGGACGGTGACAGGGAAGTTCTTGTTTACCCACACTTGCCATTGTTGTTGTTCCAGGATGCGAGACCCGGCAGGAGGATGAGTATAGCGTCGTTCTAAACTAGTTTTAGAAGTGCACATCTATATGACTCTGGCAGAGGGTTGTCGTAGTCAGTGGGAGCAGCGGAAGCATTGGTGGACATCAGGCTTATGTCTATTCATAGACTAAAGCAGATGTAGCGGAGATAGATCATCTATTTCTGATGTGACAGTCATAGGTTTGACGTCATCAGAATGGGGGATGGATCTGTTGAGAAGGTAGTAGGAAGTGATATTCCTATACTACGATCGGTTATACTTTGGTCGTCACAAAGTGGTTTCTCCACATGGGACTTTGACATTATATAAGATATACTGGTTACTAGATCTATGTTTTTAGATCTAGATTTGGGTGGTTTCCCAATCAGGGTACTTTGACAGCATTCTAAGAGTATTTAGAATGGACGACTCCTGGCACGGTAGTGTACCTGCAGGTGATGGAGTCACCCTCTCTAAATGTGTCTTATAGACTAAAGGGGAGAGGGATGTGCATGATTGGCAGATCACTTGCTCAGGCAATTGAGTCAATCATGAGATGTCAAGTACCACACCAGATGTTGTTCTTGCACTAGATGCAATAAGTTGACATTGATCCAATCCTGGAGAAACAGTCGGAAGCAGTTTTAGAACATAAATGAATGTTCTAGGGAAATGATAACGGCTGCCTTCTTTAGGAGACGGTTATCATTCCAGGCTTCTAAGGTGACCGGGACGACAAGGAGGTTGTCAGAGTTATAGTTTTTCCTTCTGACGAGGGGCAGTATTTTAGACAGGTGGTCCAAGGCAATACTGAGGGTGGCATGGCGCAGGATACTGATTAAGTTCAGTTGACGATACAGTCTAAGAAGTTTGGATTTGGAGTTCATTTATGAGCTAGGTCCCATCAGACATCCAGACATTCTAAGACAGGTATTGCTCATTTCGGGAGATGGCTTTCTCCGCGAACTTGAGATATAGAGAGACATAGAAAGAAACATCAAGGCGGATCCACTCACTGAGGCTATTCCTCGACCGTAATAGTTTCACAAACGGGATTTGTGAGACTGACTAGTAGAGGAGTTGGGTGTTCGGTATCACACGGGCTGTGAGTATGCGACATCGCAATAATTAGCCTTGAGTGCAAGTGGGAGATTGTTGGAGATAGTGCCCTCAGAGTCAATTATTGGATCACAGGCACGTGATTGCAATGATTGAGGGAGGACCTATCCCGGTAGGACAGTCTTACTCGAGATGATAGTATGCTATTTGGTTTACCTTTATCATCGTGTACTGCTTTAGGTGACCTGACAGGTCGCTATTGCACGTTGATAAAGCCCCTAGGATTCTTGCTTGACTACCGGCAGTATGAGGGCGATCATATACGTGGGAGCTGGTAGTCTATAAGCACATCCTTAAAAGGTCCCTAGTCGTGGGAGTTTCGAGACAGGGCATCGATACTCCAGAGTAGACTAATGTATACAGTCGAGACCCCGACGAAGGGCGGTGGCCGGTCTCACAAGCCACTGGTGTCAGTTGGTTCACCTAAGATGTATACAGGTGCTCATTGGGTTATGAGTACACCGGACAGGACTCGCCGGGAACATGCTAGTTGGTCTTATACCTGACGTCAGATAGCAGTTCCCTGGTGACATGTGTACAGGTTAGTTCATCGACCTGGGGATCGTCATTTGTCTCGTGTGAGTTCCCACTGTGCTTTGATTACTACCCTACCACGACTCAAAGGAGTCGTGCAAACAGGTTTTAGTTGGATACAGTCCCGAGCCACATGGAGGCAGTGAGCGGATCTTCAGGGGTTCGTCTCTCCCGGTATTGGGGGTGAGGTCGTGCTGTGTCTAGGAGAGCCATTACACGAAGTCCTTGGCCAAGGCAGGAGATTTACTGGTAGGTATTCCAGTAGTATCTCAGGGTGTTCTGGGCTACACTCCGACACGACTTGTACCGCTTTTGGGGGTCTGACTTTTACCAACCCCCTAGGCCCGACATGCGATGCTCATAGGCGAACGGACCGGACTGTACGGATATTGTCACTGACAGGCTCAGTAGGGTGTCAGGATGAGTTCGCTCATCGACGTCCTTTTTAGTCAATAGCTGGTGGCCCGTCACGTATTGGCTTATATCTCTGACGTGCTAGTGGTTAAATCCACAGCCATAGTATTGACGAGTCTTTAGAGTCCACCACACTTTCAGTTACTCAAACTTTCGGGCGAAACGCTGTAGAGGCTGTATGGAGATATGGCAGGGTTCGATCAGATACGTGCGGTAATGCATGGATCGTGATCGAATGGTTTTTACTAGCCGGCTTTGGCTTAAGCCGGATCCTAGTATTGTACAGTGTAGATTTTGTCTCATTGCATTTGTATCCGGACGGAATACAGATGCGGGTGTGTATGCACAGTATCGGGGTTTTCCTGTAATTTATTACGGGACCAGTTTTCTGGAGTTGCCAGTTTGCATTCCGTTCCGGCCGGTTTTCCTTTGTTCTTTTCCGGCCGGACATTTCCGATGGAGGGGGTTATTTGCAAGTTTGCAAATAACACTTTGTGGAGGATTTTCTTGCAAATGTATTTATTATGAAAGCATCTTTTGATACCATTCTCATCCATCATCATCACTTGCTTTTTGTTGATTTGAGGTGATTAGAGTTTGATGTAGATTTGTTATCATGATGTTTGGCTATGGTCACCCCTTGCTTTTACTACCATTACCTTCCTTCTAAGGTTGTAGTTTTAGTATTCCTTCCTCCACCATTCTCATTTTTGATATGGAAGAACTCACTTGAGAGAAAGAAAAGAGGAGAGCTTCATTTTGAGAGGGTAGCATTTTTTTGATCTCTTTTCATGTTAAGAAAAATGCAAGCACCATTTTTCTTATCTTGTTTCCTCCATCATCTTCAAATGGCAACAAACCCAAATGAGACATAGCCTCTACACTATACTTCCTACAGCAAATCTTGGACGCGTCGGTTAGCCTACTTCGCGCCCGAGTTGCCTCGGTATTGAGGTGGGAGCCCGTAAAAGATGCAGGCGATGTGGTGCCCTTCCGGCGAGGAGGCGACGACCGGAGTTTCCGCAAGAGATCGGGACGACGACGAGAAGACCGGAGGACTCGGATCATTCGGTATATCTCTAACCCGTCTTGTTGTTAGCTTTGACTAGTTAATGGTTCGATCCGGGTGTTTAGTGCGCGGTGGTGCCGGTTTGCTAAGTTCGCAAAAATTTAAGTTTATCACCGCTTCCGCGTTTGGCCGTCGGATTGACGGCCGGGGCGCCGCCGTGCACTTACAGGTTTGTCTCTGCTTTAATATGTGCATGTATTTCTTTTAGCATATTGCTGATATACATATTAGTAGAGCCCTTAGGATCTTTGCTTGATTACGAGCGTTGTGATGGCGCTCACACTCGTGGGAGCTGGGTGATCTAAAAGCACATCCTTGTACAGGTCCCTAGTCGTTGGACTATCGAGACAGGGCATCGATACTCCGGAGTAGACTAGCGTATGCGCTTCTCATCCCAGTGTGGGAGACGGTCTGTCCCACAGCCGTCAGTGCGTCGTACTTGAGATAGTATGCGGGTGCTCGTTTGGTTACGAGTACACTGGAAAAGACTCGTCAGGGACTGTTGGTTGGTATTATACCTATCCTCAGTTATCAGTTCCCAGGTGACATGAGTACAGCTTAGTCCGCTGACTTGACACTGTCACTTCGCCTCAAGTGTGTTCCCACTCCTCTTTGATTACTACCCTACCACGGCTCAAAGAAGTCGTTCAAACAGGTAGTTTTTGGGTGCAGTCCCGAAGCACTTGGAGGCAGTGACGGTTAGACAGGATTCGTCTCTCCCGGTATTGGGGATTGACATCGCGTTGTGTTCAGGAGAGCCATTACACGAGTAGTCCCTGGCCAGGGCAAGCGAGATATACTGGTAGGTCTCCAGTGTTATCTCAGGGTGTTCTGGGCTACACTCCGACACGACTTGTACCGCTATTAGGGGACTGACGTTCACCGCCCCCTAGGCCCACCATGCGATGTATCAGACGAACAGACAGGACTGTACGGAGATTGTCACATACAGGCTCAGTAGGAGTTCAGATGGGGTTCACCTCGTCAGTCTTCTTATCGACATCTACCTGGGGACCGTTACGTACAGCTAGTGCCGCTTGCGGTCTGTAGTTAAACCCACTGCCAGCGTAGTGTCGAGTCTTTAGAGTCCCACACAGAGAGCTATTCGCTTTTAGGCAAAACGAGTAGAGGTCGCATGGTTTTGCGACAGGGTTCGTTCACATCCGCGCACTTGTGCACGTTTGCTGTCCGGACAGTTTATACTAGCGGGCTTTGGTTTAAGCCAGATCCTAGTATATGATTTGGGATTGGTTTTTCTCTTTGTGTTCGTGTTCCTCGGATCACGAATACGGGTGCGTATGCACAGTTGCTTGAGACAGAGGGAGAGGACTTTGATTAGGGTTAATAACCATTGTCATTTTTATTAACCCTAATGCTTATGTGTGTATTATGGCTAATTGATAATTAGTTTTATAATTGTACATGGTTATGGTTGTTGACCATTTGACCTCCTTGACTTGTTGACCTTGGTTGACACTTTGACCATCATCATTTCATTTGGAAGATGCTTTTTGATCCTTGCAATTTGCATTAAAAATGAAATGATAATGGTCATGTCTTGATTAACCATGACAATTATCTAGCTAATTATCTAATTAAAATAATATACACATATTAGTGAGAATGGTTCACATTATTCCTATTCTATCATTTTCTTTTCTCTCTCTTGTTCTTGCTCTCCCTTAAGCTCTCCCCTCTCATGTGTTGAGAAACACTTGAGCTTGAGAAAAACCCTCTCTTGATAATCTCTACTCTCATCTAGGGTTCAAGGATTAGCACTTCTTGCACCCTAGTTACTTCTAGCTTGGAGTTGAAGCCAAAGGTTGAGGCTTTCGGGTGGATCTTTCTTCGAGGTGAGAAGACGACCAAGGTGACCTCCTTCCACCACTCCAAGGAGCAAGGAGAGAAGGACATAAAGCCCAAGGTATAACCTTTCTAGTACTTAGCTAGTTTCTAGTTAGCTTTAGCTTGTTTTTGTTTAGCAAAGATCCTTCAAAGTCTAGTCCATGTTGCCTAAGCTCATAAAAATCCGATTTTTATTCCATTTTCCGCCTCCCCGCAAGCACCGTGGTGGGCAACGTGGACTTACAGTGGTATCAGAGCCTAACTAAACATAAACTAGCTAGGTAGTAGAGTGTGTCGAAGTTCGAATCGGAAAAATCGAAAAACCAAGTTTTCGAAACCCTATGTTTCTGTTAAAATTTTTTCTGGTCAAAACAAAATTTGTTATACTCCAAAAATCGTCTCAGGGTTTTTTTGAAGAAAACCACCAAACCCGGTCCAGTGAAACGACCAATGAGCCGCGGTTCAGCGGCAATAGCAAGCTATTGCTGCGCAACCGCGGCCAAGTTGGCCCTTCACTGGGTCGAGTTTGGTGCAGTGTATCTCTGGTTTGGTTTTATGATTTTTAAGATGGTTTATATGTGCCCAGGTTTTCCAGAATAGAAATTTGTTTTTGGGGGCCTATAAATCCGTATTTTTTTTCGAACTTCAATACACTTTGACTAAAAGGTTATATCTGTGATGTTTATATATATTGAACGTCGGTTAATCGCTATATGTAGATTAGTCGGGGTTATACATATCTGTGATCTGTGATTGATACTGGTATGTGTATATGAATGGGTTGGATTGTCGCGGGTGAATAGCCGAGGTGGATGTGAGATGAGTGTTGCTTTTCTTTCATTCATTGTAATATGTAAATTGATGTAATATTATTATTTGTATGGCCGCACAACCGGGTCGGGGTTGTAGCCGTCATTGTATAATTCTTTTTACTATTTTTGCTCCTAGGATAGACCCATGGAGGGGTGCACAAACTACCGGGTATCTCGAAGTGCCGAGTGGCCTACTCACGGTGGTGAGGGAGGTTGCTTCGCTTCGGGTACTTGGCGGGTAGTTTGCCGCACCCGTAGGGGTCTTGGGTGGGGTATTGGCTATTCACCGCGACCGTGTAATCCGCTTATCGTTGCAGGCTCGAACGGATTGCGGATTCCTAGTATATCCAATGTATTCATCTGTGATCTGTAATGTCTATCATTGCTATATATTTATATATGATAACTATTTAGGCATTGCTTATGTTTTACAGCCGCGCTAGCCCAGTCCCCGCTCTGTCGTTAGTTAAGTAACCTAACGGGTGATGACGGGGCCCCGTGGCGAATGCGAATGGCATAAGCGTACGTCATATTTTGGTTGTTTTCTGCAATCGTAGGATTAAATGATGGGACGCATTAAAAGAACTAATGCAAGAAAATAAACCAAGTAAAAGTCGATTGGAACACTTTGAAAACCACTCGGTTCTTTTCAAAACTAAACTTTTAAACGCGGAGCTTGAACCACTCCTTTTAAAAGCTATCTCGTTCCATCGAATAGATCAAGTTCACTACGTTCACGGTTTCGCCAAAACCATTCGTAGCCCTCCGTCATTCCACATGAATGGTCAAAAAGTATTCAAGCTATGTATTTTGGTCAAAGTCAAGGCATAGTGATTGGTAGCTATTGGGTATTCATGTGCAGCATAGATAGATGCGTTGGTTTGGGACAGTCGTGCTTCCATTTTGGCCAAAGTCAAGGGTAGGTACGGGTGGGTCCAAATTAACCAGGAGAATGACGGGTAGAACTTGACATGTGACTTATGATATTTTGGCCAAAGTCAAGGTCATAAGAGCACGGGGCAAAAATCCACATCGGGAGTTTCATAAGTACTGAAACTTGCTAGCGTTGCATACCATTTGGAGTGTGATGATTCTGGTAGGATTCCTTCGGTTTTATCACGCGATGATATTTGGATCCCGATCCTACTGTGAGTATATGCTACTCCTTGGGAAAACTCTCACTTAACGATCAATGCTATAAACTTAGTAGGTGTCTAGAAAGGTGTTAGCGGGGCTACGCCCACAGGGAAAAGATGTTACTTAATTAAGGAACTTCGCGAAAGCGTTGGAAAACCTCCTTCGAAGTACCGACACTGGCCTGGCTGAACGGTTAAGCAAGTATTGTACGGTGGGATTGATCCTGACTAATCTTTTCTTTACGGTTTGAGAAGGGATTCGATAGACAGTGGGAGCCATCCAGTTTAGACAAACTAAAAACCACTCTAAACTTGCAAGAGCATCATGCTAATGTGTTTCTTTTCTCACTCCTAATTGTAGCGACCATTCAACATGACCGGACTTAAGTTATTACTAGATAAAAACATATTGACAGGGCCAAACTACAAAGATTGGCTCAGGAATGTCAAGATGGCAATCACTTACGACAAGTTGGGTTATGTCCTTACCACCAAAGCTCCCCATGTCCCAGGTCCCACCTCCAGCGTCGCGGATAAGGAAATCCGTAAGACACGGAAGATAGATTGCGCGAAGGCCAAATGCCTCGTACTAGCCTCGATGGACAACGAACATTAGAGGAGGCACGAGAATATGGACCTAGAGTCCATATTTCTTCATACAAAAGAACTGTATGGAGAGCAGTCTCGTATCGCAAGATACGAAGTGTCGAAGAAGTTGTTTTCGGTAAGGTTGGCCGTCGGATCATCGGTAGCGAAACACGTGCTTAAGATGATTGGCTACATTGAGGAGCTCGCGGACCTTGGGACCACGTTGGAGAATGAACTCTATACTGATTTGATTCTCCAGTCCCTTCCTTCCACTTACGCCCAGTTTATTCTTAACTTCAACATGCAAGGAAAGGAGGTTGAACTTTCCGAACTTCTGAACATGTTGAGGAGTGCTGAGGGCACCCTACAGAAAGGTAGGGAGACATCCACTTTGTTTGTAAGAGGATCTTCCTCTTCTAGATCCAGGGCGAAAGCCAAGGGTAAGAAGAAGAAAGCCCCCGCCAAACCAAGAGGCGGTGTCGGTAAAGTGGATACGAAGGGAAAAGGAAAAGCAACAAAGATAGCGGGGAAGCTGGTGGGGAAGGAAGAATGCTTCTATTGTCACAAAAGTGGTCACTGGAAATAGGATTGCAAGGCTTGGAAGGCCAGAACACGGGATTTGAAGCGAGTTGCAGCTTCAGCTTCAGGTGTGTATGTTATTGAAAACTGTCTATCAATAAACTCTACGTCCTGGGTATTGGATACCGGATCAGGATCTCATATTTGTAATTCTTCGCAGGCGTTGAGAAAGCGTAGAGTTTTGAAAGCAGGTGACATGACCCTCAGAGTTGCAAACGGTGCTAGCATGGATGCTGAGGCCGTGAGGGACTATTACCTGGGATTGTCGGATGGACACTTTTTGGTTTTGCGTAGTTGTTATTATGTACCAAATGCAACCTGTAATATCATTTCTGTATCTTTATTATCTAAAGAAGGTTATGAATTTGCATTTGTAAGTAATGTAGTGAACATTCACCTTAATCAAGTTTTGATTGGGTCAGGTACATTGAACAACGGTATATACGTATTAAACCAACCACAGATTTTCAATGTCCAGAATACACACAAAAGAAAGTCTCCAGAAATCAATAAAACTTTCTTATGGCATTGTAGACTGGGTCACATCAATGAGAGAAGGTTGACTAAGTTACATACAGAAGGATATTTGGATCCGTTCGAATATCAATCGTATGCAACTTGTCAATCCTGTCTCAAAGGAAAGATGACAAAGACTCCGTTCACTGGACAAGGAGTAAGAGCGAGCGAGCTCTTGGGACTCGTACACAGCGACGTGTGCGGTGCAATGTCTACACATGCGCGAAGCGGTTATTCTTACTTCATTACTTTTACGGATGACTTTTCAAGGTACGGTTATGTCTTCTTAATGAAACATAAATCCGAGGCTTTTGAAAAATTCCAGGAATATAAGAATGAAGTAGAAAAACAAACAGGTAAAAGTATCAAGGCACTAAGATCTGATCGAGGTGGTGAATACTTGAGTGCCGAGTTCCTGGGTTACTTAAAAGAGAATGGAATTCTCTCTCAGCTTACTCCTCCATACACTCCGCAACATAACGGTGTATCGGAGAGACGGAACCGAACCCTATTGGATATGGTACGGTCCATGATGAGTAACGCTGAGTTGCCGCGATCGTTCTGGGGATATGCGCTAAAATCAGCTGCATACCTTTTGAACCGGGTTCCAACTAAGACTGTGCCTACTACACCATATCAGATGTGGTGTGGGAAGAGACCCTATCTTAATCATATTAAGACATGGGGATGTCCAGCTTTTGTAAAAAAGCAGCATGCAGACAAGCTCGAGGCACGCTCAGTACAGTGCAAGTTTGTGGGATATCCAAAGAACTCCAAGGGATATTTCTTCTATTGCGAAGAGGAACAAAAGGTATTTGTTTCTCGCCATGCCCACTTTCTAGAACACCAGTTCATAGAAAAAGAATTAAGTGGGAGCGCAATAGAACTGGAAGAAATTCCAGAACCACGAGCTATTACTGAAAGTTTAGTAGAACCAGAGGGTTCGAAAGATCAAGACATTCCCACGCCACTCCGCAGGAGTAGTAGGCAGTCTCATCCGCCCGAGAGATACTACGGTTTTCTCATTGACGGGGATAGAGAGGATTGCATCATAGATTGTGATGAGCCTACTAGCTTCCAGTAAGCCATTCAGAGCGTCGACTCGGTAAAATGGCTGGATGCAATGCGGACCGAAATGGAGTCCATGTACACCAACAAAGTATGGACGTTGGACATTGCTCCAGATGGGGTAAAACCCGTAGGATGCAAGTGGATCTTCAAAAGGAAGATTGGTGTAGATGGATAGGTTGAGACCTATAAAGCTAGACTGGTTGCAAAGGGTTTCCGTCAAAGACCTGGTTTGGACTATGACGAAACCTTTTCTCCAGTAGCTATGCTGAAATCCATTCGGATCCTTCTTGCCACTGCTGCCTTCCACGATTATGAGATTTGGCAGATGGACGTAAAGACAGCTTTTCTAAACGGACATTTAGAGGAGTGTGTCTATATGGATCAGCCAGAGGGTTTCATTCAGAGTGGGAGCAGCGGAAAGGTGTGCAAGTTGCTTAAGTCCATTTATGGACTAAAGCAGGCATCGCGGAGTTAGAACATCTGTTTTGATGAGACGGTCAAGGAATTTGGCTTTATCAAAAATCCAGATGAACCATGCATCTATTGTAGATTTGTAGCGAGAACTGTAGTATTCCTCGTTTTATACGTGGATGACATTCTCTTAATAGGAAATGACATTCCTATGCTACAATCTGTCAAGGGGTTCTTGTCACACAGGTTCTCCATGAAAGACCTGGGTGATGCCTCATACATTCTGGGTATCCGGATCTACCGTGACAGATCCAAGAGGATATTAGGACTTTCACAGTCCAGGTACATCGATGCCATACTGAAGAGATTCAGTATGGAAGATTCCAAGCGCGGTAATCTACCGGCTTGTCACGGGATGACCCTCTCCAAAGAGATGTCTCCCAAGACTGATTTGGAGAGGGATTGCATGCCTATTATACCCTACGCTTCTGCGGTAGGCTCTATAATGTATGCGATGTTGTGTACCAGACCGGATGTGGCTTATGCACTGAGTGTGGTAAGCAGGTATCAGTCAAACCCTGGGGAGAAACATTGGATAGCAGTAAAGAACATTCTCAAGTACCTGAGAAGGACTAAGGAGATGTTCTTGGTGTATGGCGGAAAAGACCTCCAGATTGTGGCCTTTGCTGATTCCAGCTTCCAGAGTGACAAGGATGATTCCAAGTCCATGTCGGGTTTTGTCTTCACCTTCAATGGAGGGGCGGTGTGTTGGAAGAGCTACAAACAGGAAACCGTTGCTGACTCGACTATGAAAGCGGAATACATCGCTGCATCTGATGCCGCAAAAGATGCTGTCTGGATGAGGAAGTTCTTGAGAGAACTTCAGGTGGTTCCGTCCATTGTTGACCCAATACCTCTGTATTGCGACAACAACGGGGCTATAGCTTTAGCGAAGGAACCCAGGTCCCATCAAAAATCCAGACACATCTTGAGGCGGTATCACCTGATAAGGGAGATCGTGGATCGCCAGGAGATCGAGGTCCGGAGAGTTACATCAGAAGATAACACAGCAGAACCATTCACCAAGGCCTTACCCCAGACTCAGTTCGAGCGACTGATCGAGATGATAGGTCTTCGATACGCCAGTACATGGCCTTAGTGGAAGTGTGAGATTGTTAGTGTATATGCCCTAGAGGCCATTACTGTATCATACTAGTTTGTAAATTACTTAATGGAAACTTGGGATATTCACAGTTGTATATACAATCTTGCTCGAAATGGTAGTATGCTACTTGGTTTGTCTCTGCTTTAATATGTGCATGTGTTTCTTTTAGCAAATTGCTGATATACATATTAGTAGAGCCCTTAGGATCTTTGCTTGATTACCAGCGTTGTGATGGCGCTCACACTCGTGGGAGCTGGGTGATCTATAAGCACATCCTTATACAGGTCCCTAGTCGTTGGACTATTGAGACAGGGCATCGATACTCCGGAGTAGACTAGCGTATGCGCTTCTTATCCCAGTGTGGGAGACGGTCTGTCCCACAGCCGTCAGTGTGTCATACTTGAGATAGTATGCGGGTGCTCGTTAGGTTACGAGTACACTGGACAGGACTCGTCGGGGACTGTTGGTTTGTATTATACCTATCGTCAGTTATCAGTTTCCAGGTGACATGAGTACAGCTTAGTCCGCTGACTTGACACTGTCACTTCGCCTCAAGTGTGTTCCCACTGCTCTTTGATTACTACCCTACCACGGCTCAAAGGAGTCATGCAAACAGGTAGTTTTTGGGTGCAGTCCCGAAGCACTTGGAGGCAGTGACGGTTAGACAGGATTCGTCTCTCCCGGTATTGGGGGTTGACATCGCGCTGTGTCCAGGAGAGCCATTACACGAGTAGACCCTGGCCAGGGCAAGCGAGATATACTGGTAGGTCTCCAGTGTTATCTCAGGGTGTTCTGGGCTACACTCCGACACGACTTGTACCGCTATTAGGGGACTGACGTTCACCGCCCCCCTAGGCCCGCCATGCGATGTATCAGACGAACAAACCGGACTGTACGGAGATTGTCACATACAGGCTCAGTAGGAGTTCAGATGGGGTTCACCTCGTCAGTCTTCTTATCGACATCTACCTGGGGACCGTTACGTACTGCTAGTGCCGCTTACGGTCTGTGGTTAAACCCACAGCCAGCGTAGTGTTGAGTCTTTAGAGTCCCACAGAGAGAGCTATTCGCCTTTAGGCAAAATGAGTAGAGGTCGCATGGTTTTGCGACAGGGTACGTTCACATCTGCGTACTTGTGCACGTTTGCTGTCCGGACAATTTATACTAGCGGGCTTTGGTTTAAGCCGGATCCTAGTATATGATTTGGGATTGGTTTTTCTCTTTGTGTTCGTGTTCCTCGGATCACGAATACGGGTGCGTATGCACAGTTGCTTGAGACAGAGGGAGAGGACTTTGATTAGGGTTAATAACCATTGTTATTTTTATTAACCCTAATGCTTATGCGTGTATTATGGTTAATTGATAATTAGTTTTATAATTGTGCATGGTTATGGTTGTTGACCATTTGACCTCCTTGACTTGTTGACCTTGGTTGACACTTTGACCATCATCATTTCATTTGGAAGATGCTTTTTGATCCTTGCAATTTGCATTAAAAATGAAATGATAATGGTCATGTCTTGATTAACCATGACAATTATCTAGCTAATTATCTAATTAAAATAATATACACAAATCAGTGAGAATGGTTCAAATTATTCCTATTCTATCATTTTCTTTTCTCTCTCTTGTTCTTCCTCTCCCTCAAACTCTCCCCTCTCATGTGTTGAGAAACACTTGAGCTTGAGAAAAACCCTCTCTTGATAATCTCTACTCTCATCTAGGGTTCAAGGATTAGCAATTCTTGCACCCTAGTTACTTCTAGCTTGGAGTTGAAGCCAAAGGTTGAGGCTTTCGGGTGGATCTTTCTTCGACGTGAGAAGACAACCAAGGTGACCTCCTTCCACCACTCCAAGGAGCAAGGAGAGAAGGACATAAAGCCCAAGGTATAACCTTTCTAGCACTTAGCTAGTTTCTAGTTAGTTTTAGCTTGTTTTTGTTTAGCAAAGATCCTTCAAAGTCTAGTCCATGTTGCCTAAGCTCATAAAAATCCGATTTTTATTCCGTTTTCCGCCTCCGCGCAAGCACCGGGGTAGGCAACGTGGACTTACAAATGGGGCACCTCCTCCTTCATCGCTCCTCAAAACTTTGCATACACACCCGTATCCGCATTCCGTAGAATGCGAATGCACAGAAGACAAATCAAATCCATCTGTGGAATACTAGGATCTGGATTAAACCAAATCCCACTAGTATTGCCTGCCCGAACAACATACGCACACAAGTGCACGTAAGTGATCGTAGCCCTGTCGTAAAACCATACGGCCTCTATACGTTTCGCTCAGTGCAGGGAAACTCTCTGTGTGGGACTCTAAAGACTCGACACTACGCTGGCAGTGGGTTTAACCACAGACCGCAAGCGGCACTAGCTGTACGTAACGGTCCCCAGGTAGATGTCGATAAGAAGGACGATGAGGTAAACCCATCCGAACTCCTACTGAGCCTGTTGTTAGTTATATGTATGCCCTAGAGGCCATTACTGTACATTGGATGTATATTGTAGTGGATGCTGGGACATATATAGGTAGGACTTTCTTGCTCGACATGATAGTACTCTATCTGGTTGCTCTTTATCTTAACATGTATACTTTCTGTCTCTCTGATTACATGTTGATAAAGCCCTTAGGATGTGTACACGACTTCCAGGACTGTGATGCAGATCATACTAGTGGGGCCTGTATAGTCCATGAGTACATCCTTCAATGTTCCTAGTCGTAGGAATATCGAGACGGGGCATTGATATTCCAGAGTAGACTAGCGTATATCTTCTCGACCCATGTGATGGGCGATGGATGATCCCATATCCATTGGTGTTTGACATCGGAGATGGTATGCGGGTGCTCAGTGAAGACTGGGTACACTGAACGGACTCGCTGAGAACTCCCAGATGGTATTATACCTCACGTCAAATGGCAGTTCTCTGGTGACACTGGTGCAGCTTAGTCTGTTGACCCGAGATCGTCATAGAGTCTTGTGTGTCTCCCACTGTGCTTTGATTTCCACCCTACCACGGCTCTACTGAGTCGTGCAAACAAGTGGTTTTTGGGTACAGTCCCGATTCACATGGAGGCAATGAGCGATAGGAGGGGATTCGTCTCTCCCGGTATTGGGGGTTGATGTTGCGCTATGCTCGACTGGCCATAACAGGAAATCCCTGGCCAGGGTTGCAATGACCTACTGGTAAGTGTTATCAGTAGTTTCACACATGTCATGGACTTCACGTCGGCATGACTTATCGAGTTACTGGGGTCTGACGTTTACCAACCCTAGGCGAGATATGCGACATATCAGACGAACAGACCGGACTGTACGGTAAGTGTCACTGGTTGGATTCATAGGAGTGTGAGCGGGCTTGCTCGTCGATCTTCTGATCGCTCAATACCCGGGTGGCCGTTACGTTTAGCAGACCGCTTGCGGCTTGCGGGTGCTTGATATGATCATCATCTGCTGCCGGCGTATTGACGAGTCTTTAGAGTCCTACACAGAGGTTTCCTGGCTCAAGCGAAACGAAATAGGAGCGCATATGAGATATGTGCGGGGCCGAGAATAATGCGTGTATGTGATACCGTATTCCATTCTTGCGATTAATGTATCGATTAGTTATATGCGATATAACCTAGTTATCGAATCAAGGATTGATTCGATAAGCCGATACATTGGATATTAGTCGGTTATATGCGATATGACCGGATCGTTAAATCAAGTGTTGATTTAATGATTTGATGTATAATTATTTATTTGATATATGACTTTGCATCAACTAGTATTGGTTCACTTTAAATGGATTTACTCACTTGAAATGCACATTGTATATGTGATATATTTTTTTGTGCACATGATTGTATCATGTCTGATGATACATTCTAGCTTGGGTTTGTGTAAAGAATTAAACCATGGTTAGTTAGTGGTTAGGGTTTCATTTCATTTACTTATTCTTTTATCTATTTATTTATTTATTTATTTTAGAAAAGAAGAAAAGAGAATGGTGGCTTGTTTTGTTTGCTTCTTGAAGCTTCTTGAAGCTTTGAACAAGTCCACCATTCTTGTCTCTTCTCTAACCCTAACCACTCATCTAACCTTAGTTAAATCTCTACACTAAACCATGGTTGCCAAATGATAAGTATTCATTTTGTTTTTCTTTTTAGATATACTTATCATATATTTTCTTTCTTCTTCTTCTTCATGAGCAAGAAAGAAAAGCTTTCTACATCAATGGCAACTTGAGCAAATGAGTGAGAAATCCAATTCTAAAGTGAACCCACCACCTATTTCTTCATCCTATACCTCTTGCCAAGTAGTATAGGGTGTTTCCTTCACAAGTTTTCTAGGCTTGGTGAAGTTGGAGCTTGATCTTGTGATGCCTCGACGTAGATCATCTTCGGCATCGAACCGACGATCAAGCCCGCCCATTTTTCCGATGAAGCCGATGCTAGAGTTCGGGATCCGATTTGGACAGCGAGGGGACATCATCGCGGAGCTTAGGAAGTGGTGGATCGGATCTACAAAGGTTGTACTCCCTTTCCTTTTAAGTTAAAGTCGTTAACTTGCATCGCATAGCCTATATATCTAGTTAACGATCCGTATTAGGGTTTGTAGGCACATGAAAATTTTGAATTATGCATGTTTTGATCACTTGTGAGACTTCATTAGTGTGCCTAGGAACCCTACAGTGGTATCAGAGCCTAGCTAGAACCTTAGGCGATGCGTAGACGGAATTAGAAGTCCGATCGAATCAAAACCCAAACCCAAATTTGCTCTCTGGACAATTTTGAAAATCGTGGTTTTTTGAGAATTAAAAATATGCAGAAAACTCAGTAGAATATTCTAAGAATTACTGTGTAAGACGGGACCCTTGAGTCGATAGAAGAGCGGCGGAACCGCGGCAATAGCATGCCTATTGCGGCGGTTCCGCGGCAAAATTGTCCAATCATTCAATGATATTTTCACAGTAATTCCTAGTTTTTAGTGCTGGTTTTTATGGGAATGTTTAATTTGAATTCAAGAGTTGAATTTTCTGGGTTGTATTGGACTCGGTGTATCGATCGGATTGTCTAATTTTGTCTATGTGTTTTCCGGTAATTTTAGAAGATGTTAAAAAGTTCGACCGGATATAAATACCCACTTTTTCCCCTGCCGGGAAATTTCCAATTGTTGGAATTTTCCGTAGTTTAATAACGTTTTAAGTAGTGCAAGTAACGCAATGGACCCTCTAGAAGACAACAAACCTTAACTCGATTATGTGACCGTCTTGAACTGCCCTTTGAACCTTAGGGTTTGGGGCAGTACGGCGTGCCACATGTGAGGCGTTGGCTTGACCCTTCTACGGCTGGACCGTTGGTACTGAGACATGAACTGAATGTTGTTAGACTTATTTCATGTGTTGAGCTGTATCGGGAAAACTTGGGTGTTCGATTGTTCGATCGGAAAGTTTAACATTTTCTATTTATCTGGAATGTGATACAATAATTGGAATTCACAAGTAGTTATGAGATAACTGAATGAATGTTATAAACACAGCACTTTAGTCTCACTTGATCGGTTGCCACGGAATTTTGAGGTGATCAAAAGTCCGTCGCAATCACGTAGCGTACGCGGATACTCGCCGGGTAAACTTAATAGACAGCCTCGCCCCATAGCCCCGACCAAGTGACTGTAGGAGAACCCCGTCGCCGGAAGCATCCGTTCGGGTGCTTACGGCAGCGGTGTTCCGCCTTGGTGCACTTCGTCGACGGCATTGGGGGTGCGGCCGCCTACTAAAGTTTGCGACGAGCATTCGATCAAAATGTCGGGAATCCTGTTGAATTGCCCGACTTGATATTGAAAAGTGTTTTCGATAACGAGACTAAAATGCGGGGTTTATAATTGTTAGGCATGTGATGTCTAAGGAATTCATTGGTTTAGGCATGCGATGTCTAAAGAGATCGCGGATTCCAACTGTTGTAGTTTTACATTTTTTTCTGTGACCGTAAGTGTAATATGTGATATCGCCGGTTTCGGTGCTATATGTCAACGACAATTGGGATGCGCATATTTACTTACGTTGATGACATGTGATGTTATGTGTTACTGGATATGTTATATTGGATCGTCGTGTTCGAATAGCCGGGGGTTTTTATGTGAGATGAGTGTTTTTCCATTTTCATTCATGTAAAAAACTTGTATGTAATATTCTTTTATTGGGGCACTTCCAGGTTGTGGAAGTTGTCACCGTTGATGTATATTATTTACTTTTCCGCATTAGGATAGACCCAAGGAGGGGAGCACAAGTAACCGGGTTCTGGGGTCCAGTGGGAGACCAACTCGAGGAGTCGAGTCCGGGTCTCCTAACCCTAGAATTGGTAGGGTTGCTTGCCGCTCTCGTAGGGGTCTAGGGGTGTGGGATTGGCTATTCATCACGACCGTGGAATCCGTGTTTTATACTGGCTCGTATTGAAAACACGGACGTCCTAGTATATCCAATATTTCATATGATATTTTCTGCTGTGTTATCTGTGATGTGATCATGTGATGTTCTGTAATAGATATAGTATATAGTATATATGATATATTATATAGACGTTGCTTATGTTTTACACCCGCGCTAGCCCTGCCTCGCTCTGGCGTTAGTTACCTAACCTAACGGTGCAGACGGGACATCGAGGCGAATGCGGATGGCATAAGCGTACGTTATATTTATCTATGATGATTAGGTGGATTTAAATGATGGGATATTCATTAATGAGATTAATGAAAGAAAATAAACCTAATTGATGTTGTGGAATCGAATTTCAAAATAAAAACAGGTAGCTACAGTTCTTGCTTTGCATCGTGGTGTTCCTTGTAGAACATCCTGCACCTTATTCGATAGGGAAAGGACCGAGATCCCTTCACCGGGAGTGACTCCTTTAGCAATAACTGGCAGATGCTACATCACTCGGTTTTTCTTTTGATTGCTTCTATAGTTTATGCTTTGCACAGTGATATATATGATATATCCCGCACCTCATTCGACGAGGAAAGGGCCGACGATCCCTTCACCGGGAGTGACCCCTTTAGCAAAACTAGAAAAGCCTAAAAAACATTCCATTTAAAAACCATTTGATTCCGCAACGAGATCAAGTTCAAAGCGTTAAAGGTTTTCATAAAAACCATTCGCAACCCTCCGTCATTTTAGGAAGTAGAGTACTTAGTATTCGTGTTGTGTTTGTTGACCATAGTCAAGGCACAGTGTACGGTAGCTAAGTGATGTCTTCCTACACCGCATATGATGTGATTAGTTAGGACAGTCGCGTGACTTTGTTGACCTTAGTTAAGGGTCATGTGGGTGGGTCTAATTAATCACGAAATGACGGGTAGAACTTGGCTAGTACTTATGATTTGTTGACCATAGTTAAGGTCATAGGTGCTAGGGGTAAAAACCTTTATCGGGAGTTTCAAGTGTTGAAATTTGCAATGAGATTGCATACCTTCTATATGATAGTTGGATCCCGATACCTACTGCGAGTAATTGTTACTCCTGGGAGAGTTTTGCACTTTACAATTAGCCGATCAAGTAGGTGTCTAGAAAGGTGTCAACGGGGTTAGGCCTCTGGGAAAACGAGGTTTACTGTAATTAGGTCCGTGCGAAAGCACGGGGAACCTCTCTCAAAGTACCGACACTGGCCTGGCTGAAAGATTGGCGAACTTGTAGAGTGTAATTAATCCCGGCTTGTCTTTCCTTTTAGGGTTTGAAGGAAGATTTGATAAAAACAGTGGGAGCCATCCTGATTAGATAAAATATATAACCAATCTGATCTTGCAAGAGCGCACGCTGAGTGTTTTCTTCTCTCTCTCTCCAGGTAGCGACCATATCACGCCTTAATCAAGATAATAATATGGATGTATTGACCGAACCCGCTTGTTATACTGAGCTGGAGAACGTTGGTCCCGCTCCAACTTATAATTGTTATAAGACAGAGCAGGAAATAGAGGAATACCAGGATTCCCATGCCGCCCAAACGAAGAAAGTGCATGAGATGCATCTCCTTCGGGTGTGTTCATTACAAAGAACTGTTTCTCAGTATCCTCTGAATCCTGAGTATTTGATACCAGATCAGGATCCCAGATATGTAATCTGTTACATAGGGCTACAAAAGGGTAGAAAAACTGAGAACGGGTGATAAGTTTCATGAGACAGAAAACGGGGCAAGTGTTGCATCCAAGTCTGTTGGTCACTGTCACCCTGTAATTACCAATACATTGATTCTGAACAAATGCTATTAGATACCGAACCTGATATACAAAATCATATCAGTCTCTTTATTAGTAAAGAAATGATAAAATTTTGTATTGTTGGATAATGTTTTGAACATTTCCTATATCAAAAGTTGATCGGTTTAGGCGCGTTATCTAAAAGCATTAACGTTCTAAATCAAACCACAATTCTTAGTATTCAGAACACACACAAGAGGAAGAGTTCAGAAATGAACGAATCATTCTTGAGGCATTGTAGACTAGGTCAAATCAATGCGACCCGACTGGCTGAATTTACATTTTAGATGCATATTTAAATCAGTTTGAATTTACATCTTGTGAAACTTGCCAGTCATGTCACAAAGATAAAATGACCATAGCTCTGTTTACTGGAAACAGAGAAGGAGTTAGTGAACTCTTGGGATGATGCATGATGATGTATGTAAGGTCTCCTGTCTACACATGCCAGGACTGGTTCTTTATACTTCATTATATTCTCTGATAATCTCTCAAGATTCAGTCATATGTTTCTGTTGAAACATAAGTCCGAAGCTTTTGAGGTATTCACAGAATATAAGTTAGAAGTAAAGAACCAATAACCGGGTATAAGGATTATGTCCTATGATGAGATCAGGGAGGAGAATACTTGTGCATGGCATTCCTGGACCATTCTAAAGGAGAATGAGATTCTCTCTCCGTATTACTCCTCTGAATACCCCATAGCACAACGGTGTATCAGGGCGGAGCAATCGCACAATATTAGATATGGTGTGCTCTATGATGAGTATTACTGAGTTACCTATTTCCTTTTGGGGTTATGCGCTTGAGAAGCTGCATACCTATTGAATAAGGATCGAATCAGATCACTGCCTACCATTACATATGAGATATGGTATGGGAAGAGCCTATCTCTTAAGTAAGTCAAGATTTAGGATTGTCCGGCCTATGTCAAAAGCAAAATCCGGACAAGATCGAGGCAAGGTCAGTTCTGTATAACTGGAAAGGTTCCAGCTATACAAAACTGCAACTGATGATTTGACAGAACCAAAGGATTCAATGGTCCCCGACGAACCTCAGCCTCTCCGCCGATCTGGTAGGGTTCCTCATCCGCTTGAGAGATACCTCGGTTTCTCGATGACAGTGGGAGCAAGGATTACATCATGAGATGATGACCCAACTAGTTTCGAGCAGGCCATCGAGAGTAGGGACTCTGTAAGAATGGCTGGATGCTTAGCGATCTGAGATGGAATCCATATACACCAGCAAAGTATGGACTTTGGTTGCTATATCTGAAGGGTTAAATCCCCATCAGGAGAAAGTATATCTTGAGAAGATTACTTGGTGTAGATGGAAAAGTTGAGACTTTCAAAGCTAGACTTGTTAAAGGTTTTAGTCATCAACCAGGTATAGATAATGATGAAACCTTTTCTAGGGATTATGCTTAAGTCCATCTAGATCCTACTTGCCATTGCTACATACCATGACTGCGAAATCTGGTGGTTGGGTGTCATGACTGCTTTTCTAAATACTGATTTAGAATAGAAAGTCTATAAGTACACAGCCAGAGGGCTTCGTAAACAGTGGGAGCAGCGGAAACATGTGCAGGATGCTTTACATAATGAAGCAGGCATCGCGGAGTTGGAACGTCCATTTTGATGTGATAGTCAAAGTGTTTGACTTCATCAAAATGGTAGATGAACCTTGTATGTACAAAAGGGTAGTATGGAGTATGGTAATGATCCTCGTAGAGTGCGTGGATTACACACTCTTGATAGGAAAATAGTTTCCTATGATACGATCGGTCGATCTCCTCTTATCACATAGATTCTCCATATAGGATCAAAGCGATACCTCCTTAATCCTGAGATTTGGGTCTATGAGATAGATCTAAATAGATGTTAGGATTCTCACTAATTGAAGTGAGATGGTATCAGTTGATCCTGGGGAGAATCCTGAGCGATAAGGACGACTGAATGTCAGTCGCAGGCATTGTCTTTACCCTCGGTAAAGTGACGGTATGTTGGAAAATTTCCAAGCTAGATACCGTAGCAAACTAGACGATAAAGGCTGGTAACATCGCTATTAAAGATACTACCAAAGAGGCAGTTTGGGTGTATAATGGTTCATAAGATGAACTAGGTTTCTACCATTGTATGACAATGGAAGTGTGGCTTTGGCCCAGGAACCCCGATCCCATCAGTGACCCAGACACATTCTGAGGCAGCATCACCTGATCATGGAGATAGTTGATCTCCAGGGTGATCGAGGTAAGGAGAGTAGACTTAGAGGACAACACGGCGGATCCACTCACGAAGGCCTTTTCCCAAAGAGAGACTTTTATGGGATGGTTGAGTATGTGATACTGCAACCACTGCTACAGATGGCCCTAGTGCAAGTAGGAGATTGTTAGTTATATGTATGCCCTAGAGGCCATTACTGTACATTGGATGTATATTGTAGTGGATGCTGGGACATATATAGGTAGGACTTTCTTGCTCGACATGATAGTACGCTATCTGGTTGCACTTTATCTTAACATGTATACTTTCTGTCTCTCTGATTACATGTTGATAAAGCCCTTAGGATATGTACTCGACTTCCAGGATTGTGATGCAGATCATACTAGTGGGGCCTGTATAGTCCATGAGTACATCCTTCAATATTCCTAGTCGTGGGAATATCGAGACGGGGCATCGATATTCCAGAGTAGACTAGCGTATATCTTCTCGACCTATGTGATGGGCGATGGATGATCCCATATCCATTGGTGTTTGACATCGGAGATGGTATGCGGGTGCTCAGTGAAGACTGGGTACACTGAACGGACTCGCCGAGAACTCCCAGATGGTATTATACCTCACGTCAGATGGCAGTTCTCTGGTGACACTGGTGCAGCTTAGTCTGTTGACCCGAGATCGTCATAGAGTCTTGTGTGTCTCCCACTGTGCTTTGATTTCCACCCTACCACGGCTCTACTGAGTCGTGAAAACAGGTGGTTTTTTGGTTCAGTCCCGATTCACATGGAGGCAATGAGCGATAGGAGGGGATTCGTCTCTCCCGGTATTGGGGGTTGATGTTGCGCTATGCTCGACTGGCCATAACAGGAAATCCCTGGCCAGGGTTGCAGTGACCTACTGGTAAGTGTTATCAGTAGTTTCACACATGTCATGGACTTCACGTCGGCATGACTTATCGAGTTACTGGGGTCTGACGTTTACCACCCCTAGGCGAGATATGCGACATATCAGACGAACTGACCGGACTGTACGGAAAGTGTCACTGGTTGGATTCACAGGAGTGTGAGCGGGCTTGCTCGTCGATCTTCTGATCGCTCAATACCCGGGTGGCCGTTACGTTTAGCAGACCGCTTGCGGCTTGTGGGTGCTTGATATGATCATCATCTGCTGCCGGCGTATTGACGAGTCTTTAGAGTCCTACACAGAGGTTTCCTGGCTCAAGAGAAACGAAATAGGAGCGCATATGAGATATGTGCGGGACCGAGAATAATGCGTGTATGTGATACCGTATTCCATTCTTGCGATAAATGTATCGATTAGTTATATGCGATATAACCTAGTTATCGAATCAAGGATTGATTCGATAAGCCGATACATTGGATATTAGTCGGTTATATGCGATATGACCGGATCGTTAAATCAAGTGTTTATTTAATGATTTGATGTATAATTATATATTTGATATATTACTTTGCATCAACTTGTATTGGTTCACTTTAATTGGATTTACTCACTTGAAATGCACATTGTATATGTGATATATTTTTTTGTGCACATGATTGTATCATGTTTGATGATACATTCTAGCTTGGGTTTGTGTAAAGAATTAAACCATGGTTAGTTAGTGGTAAGGGTTTCATTTCATTTACTTATTCTTTTATCTATTTATTTATTTATTTATTTTAGAAAAGAAGAAAAGAGAATGGTGGCTTGTTTTGTTTGCTTGTTGAAGCTTCTTGAAGCTTTGAACAAGTCCACCATTCTTGTCTCTTCTCTAACCCTAACCACTCATCTAACCTTAGTTAAATCTCTACACTAAACCATGGTTGCCAAATGATAAGTATTCATTTTGTTTTTCTTTTTAGATATACTTATCATATATTTTCTTTCTTCTTCTTCTTCATGAGCAAGAAAGAAAAGCTTTCTATATCAATGGCAACTTGAGCAAATGAGTGAGAAATCCAATTCTAAAGTGAACCCACCTCCTATTTCCTCATCCTATACCTGTTTCCAAGTAGTATAGGGTGTTTCCTTCACAAGTTTTCAAGGCTTGGTGAAGTTGGAGCTTGATCTTGTGATGCCTCGACGTAGATCGTCTTCGGCATCGAACCGACGATCAAGCCCGCCCATTTTTCCGATGAAGCCGATGCTAGAGTTCGGGATCCGATTTGGAAAGTGAGGGGACATCATCGCGGAGCTTAGGAAGTGGTGGATCGGATCTACAAAGGTTGTACTCCCTTTCCTTTTAAGTTAAAGTCGTTAACTTGTATCGCATAGCCTATATATCTAGTTAACGATCCGTATTAGGGTTTGTAGGCACATGAAAATTTTGAATTATGCATGTTTTGATCACTTGTGAGACTTCATTAGTGTGCCCAGGAACCCTACACCTGTATGTGACAATCTCCGTACAGTCCGGTCTGTTCGTCTGATATATCGCATAGCGGGCCTAGGGGGCGGTGAACGTCAGTCCCCTAATAGCAGTACAAGTCGTGTCGGAGTGTAGCCCAGAACACCCTGAGATAACACTGGAAACCTACCAGTATATCTCGCTTGCCCTGGCCAGGGACTACTTGTGTAATGGCTCTCCTAGACACAACGCGATGTCAACCACCAATACCGGAAGAGACGAATCCTGTCTAACCGTCACTGCCTCCAAGTGCTTCGGGACTGCACCCAACTGCTACCTGTTTGCACGACTCCTTTGAGCCGTGGTAGGGTAGTAATCTAAGTACAGTGGGAACACACTCGAGGCGAAGTGACAGTGTCAAGTCGGCGGACTAAGCTGTACTCATGTCACCTGGGAACTGATAAGACGATAGGTATAATACCAACCAACAGTTCCCGATGAGTCATGTCCAGTGTACTCATAACCTAACGAGCACCCGCATGCTATATCAAGTACGACGTACTGACGGCTGTGGGAAAGACCATCTCCCCCGCTGGGATGAGAAGCCCATACGCTAGTCTACTCCGGAGTATCGATGCCCTGTCTCGATAGTCCTACGACTAGGGACCTGTATAAGGATGTGCTTATGGATTACCCAGCCCCCACGAGTGTGAGCGCCATCACAACGCTGGTAATCAAGCAAAGATCCTAAGGGCTCTACTAATATGTATATAAGCGATATGCTAAAAGAAACACTTGCACATATTGAAGTAGAGACAAACCAAGTAGCATACTACCATTTTGAGCAAGATTGTCTATACAACTGTGAATATCCTAAGCTTCCATCAAGTAATATACAAGCTAGTATGATACAGTAATGGCCTCTAGGGCATATACACTAACAAAAGATTGGTGAACTTGTTGGGTGTAATTAATCCCGGCTAGTCTTACCTTTTAGGGTTTGAAGGTGGATTTGACTAAAACAGTGGGAGCCATGATTAGATAAACTAATACCCAATCTAATCCTGCAAGAGTGCACGCAGAGTGTTTTCTTCTCTCTCTCTCTCCTGGTAGCGACCATGTCACGCCTTAATCAAGATAATAATATGGATGCATTGACCGAACCTGCTTATTATACTGAGCTAGGAAACGTTGGTTCCGCTCCAACTTATAATTGTTATAAGTCCGACCAGGAAATAGGGGAATATCCGGATTCCCATGCCACCCAATCGAGAATTAAGCATGTTGATGTATATTCTTTGGGTGTGTTCGTTACCGGGAACTGTTTCTCAGTATCCTCTACGTCCTAGGTATGTGATATCGGATCAGGATTTCGCATATGTAATATGTTACATGGGCTATAGAAAGGTAGAGAACTGAAAATGGATGATATGTCTCTACGTCTTAGAGAATGGTGCAATTGTTGCAGCCAAGTCTGTTGGCGGATATCGCCTTGTATTAATACATTGATTCTGAACAAATGTTATTACATACCGAACTTGATATACAACATTACATCATGTTCTTTACTGAGTTAAAGAAGGATATAATTCTGCATTGGAGGATAATGCTGTGAACATTTTCCTGAATCAAGAGTTGATTTGATCAGGCATGTTAGATAATAGCATATACGTTCTAAATCAAACCACAGTTCAAACTATGTAGAACACACACAAGAGGAGTAGTTCAGAAATGAACGAATCCTTCTTGTGGCATTGTAGACTAGGTCATATATATGCGACACGACCATCTAAGTTACATAAGGATGAATATATGAATCTGTTCGAATTTTCATCTTATGCTACTTGCCAGTCTTGTCTCATAGGTCAAGTGACCAATACTCCGTTTACTGGAAACAGAGGAAGAGTTACCGAACTCTTGGGACGCATACATGATGATGTATACGGTCCTATGTCTAAAAATGCTATGGTTGGTTCTTGGTAGTTCATTACATTCATCGACTATCTCTTAAGATTCGGACAAGTGTTCCTGTTGAAACACGAGTCTGAAACTTTTGAGAAATTCAAGAAATATAAGCTTGAAGTTGAGAACCAAAAAGGGTAGAAGTATTATAGTCCTACGATGTGATCGAGGAGGAGAATACTTGCGCATGGAGTTCCTGGAGTTTCTAAAAGGAGAATGAGATTCTCTCTCAGATTACTCCTTCATATATATCACAGTACAACGGTGTATCAGGGTGGAGGTATCGCACCCTATGAGATATGGTGCGCTCTATGATGTGTACTGTTGAGTTACCTGTTTCCTTTTGGTGTTATGCACTTGTGAAGCAGCATACCTATTGAATGGGTTCCGTCCAAATCAGGGCCTACCACTCCATATGAGATATGGTTTGGGAAGAGATCATATCTTAAACGAGTTAAGATATGGGGTTGTCCTGCCAATGTTGAAATGCAAAATCCGGACAAGCTCGAAGCAAGGTTAGTTCTGTATAAGTTTGTTAGGATATCCCAAACATTTGTGAGGGAATATCTTCTACCGCTCTGAGGAGAAAAAGGTATTTTATTTCTCGGCATGCCACCTTTTTAGAAAAGGAATTTCTTGTTAAGAAATTAGTGGAAATGAGGTAGAACTGGAAGGAGTTCCAGCTAAACAAACTAGCAGCTGATGATTTGGTGAAACCAAAGGATTCAATAGTCTCCAACGAACCTCAACCTATCCGTGAATCTGGTAGGGTTCCTCATCCACTTGAGAGATACTACGGTCTTCTTGGTGACAATGGGAGCGAGGATTGCATCATGGTAGATGATGGCCCAACTAGGTTCAGGCAGGCCATCACGAGTTGGGACTCTGTGAAAAGGCTAGATGCTATGCGATCAAAGATGGAATCCATGTACACCAACAAAGTGTGACTTTGCATGTTGCACCTGAAAGGGTAAAACCCATTGGGAGAAAATGGATCTTGAGAAGATTATTAGTGTAGATAGAAAAGTTGAGACTTTCAAAGCTATCCTTAAGTCCATCAGGATCAATGCAAGCATCACAGAGTTGGAACATCTGTTTTGATGTGACAGTCAAAAAGTTTGACTTCATCAAAATGGTAGATGAACCTTGTATATATAAGAAGTGTTGGATATAGTGCCCTCAAAGTCAATTATTGGATCGCAGGCACGTGATTGCAATGATTGAGGGAGGACCTATATCGGTAGGACAGTCTTACTCGAGATGATAATATGCTATCTGGTTTACCTTTATCATCGTGTACATGCTTTAGGTGACCTTACAGATCACTATTAGACATTGGTGGAGCCCATAGGATTCTTGCTTGACTGCCAGCGGTATGATGGCGATCATATACGTGGGAGCTGGGGTCTATAAGTACATCCTTAAAGTGTCCCTAGTCGTGGGAGTTTCGAGACCGGGCAACGATACTCCATGAGTAGACCAGTGTATACGGTCGAGACCCCGACGAGGGGCGGTGGCCGGTCTCATAAGCCATTGGTGTCAGTTGGTTCACCTATGATGTATACAGGTGCTCATTGGGTTATGAGTACACCGGACGGACTCGCCGGGAGCATGCTAGTTGGTATTATACCTAGCGTCAGACAGCAGTTCCCTGGGGTCATGTGTACCGGTTAGTTCATTGACCTGAGATCGTCATTTTTCTCATGTGATTGCCTACTGTACTTTGATTACTACCCTACTACGGCTCAAAGGAGTCGTGCAAACAGGTTTTAGTTGGTTACAGTCCCGAGCCACATGGAGGTAGTAAGCGGATCGACAGGGGTTTCTTCTTTCTCGGTATTGGGGGTGAGATCGTGCTGTATCTAGGAGAGCCATTACACAAAGCCCTCGGCCGAGGCAGGAGATTTACTGGTAGGTATTCCAGTAGTATCTCAGGGTGTTCTGGGCTACACTCCGACACGACTTATACCGCTTTTGGGAGTCTGACGTTACCAGCCCCTTAGGCCCGACATGCGACACTCATAGACGAACGGACCGGACTGTATGGATATTGTCACTGACAGGCTCGGTAGGGGTTCCAGGATGAGTTCGCTCATCGGCATCTCTTTTAGTCAATACATGGGTAGCCGTTACGTATAGCTAGTACCACTGACGTGCTTGTGGTTAAACCCACTGCCGGCATATTGATGAGTCTTTAGAGTCCACCACAGAAAGTTTCCCAAGTTCGGGTGAAACGTTGTAGAGGACGTATGGTATTATGGCAGGGTTCGATCATATACGTGTACTTATGAACGGATCATGATCGGACGGATCATACTAGTTGGCTTTGGTTTAAGCCGGATCCTAGTATTAGATTTGTTGTATTACTTTCGTCTCATCGCATTTGCATTCAGTCGGAATACGGATGCAGGTATGTATATACAGGTGAGGGGTATCCTTGTTATCCGTCACGAGTTTACTTTAGATGTTGTCGTATCTTTTTGTTGGACTAAACATTTGGATTAATGTTTGGATGGTGGAAATTGTGAGTGGAAGTCATCATGAAGAGGCACAATCAATTAGGTGACTCATGGTCTCTTTTATGGTGCAAATGTCACATAATTGATTGATTATTGTGTTGAAATGAGAGGTGGAGAGAGAATGGACAGCCCTAACTCTTGGGGTTGCTCTTGAGATTTTTAACTTGTGCTCTCATTTTTCATTACAACACAATAGAAAGAAAAGCCTCTTCTTCTCCTTCTTCCTCTAGCTCACTACTTCCACCATGGCTTCATCTTCAACCTCCATCCATACACTCTCATGAGTTGAGAATCAATGGATGCTTGAGACAAAGTTATCACACACCTTCTCTACATCACCTTGGACATGTCGGCTAGCAAACTTCATGTCCGAGTTGCTTCGATTTGAAGCGGGAGCCCGTAAAAAGACTTCTAGATGTGGTGCCCTTCCGACAAGGAGACCGAAGATCGGAGATGCCGCGAGGAGCTAGGGATGGTGGCTAAAGACCGAAGGACACGGATCAATCGGTATAGCCTTTCTATCTTTTTAGTAGTTGCTATTCTAGTGTTAATGGTTCGATCAGGGTGATAGACTACGATAGCACAAGTTTAGTAAAAAGTTTTGTTCCGCGTTTTGGACTCGGATAGACGGCCGGGGCGCTATCGTAGACTTACATGGTATCAGAGCCACGCCATTAACCCATTACTAGCTTGTTCAAACTTGTTTAAAACATCGATCGAACGAAATTTCCAAAACTGCAATTCCATTTTTCAAGTTTCTTCCGAATTTTAAAAGTAGTCGAAAAATTATTTTGAGTATGCCAGAAAATCGTGAATGGTTTTTAAAGACTCTGGAAGAAATTTGGTAGCACGATCGTACCATCACACCGCGGAACCGCGGCGGAACGACCGTGTTTGCCGCGTTTGCGCGGCGGAATAGTCGATTTAGTGCACCATTTTTCTTCTGGGTGTCTTTCATATAGAATTATGGTTTTTGGAAAATTTAGTTTTGGCCCAGATTATTTTGAGTGTTGGAATTGTACTTGGGGCCCACTTTGGGAAATTTTGTCGATCGAAATTTTAAATAAGTTAGTTCGCAGTACTTACATTACTATCTGTGACCGTGAATGTCATTCGAGCGGTAAATCTCTTCTAATTGCTATAGCTCCTTTAGACGGATTTGCAAACGTGACATTCACGTTGATGTTCTGTGTTGTGTTGTGATGTTGCGGATTTGTCGTGGTGCATAGCTTGGTGCAATGTTAGTACTGTTTAGTTTTATTTGTAAATTTGATATTGCGGGGCGAGTGTCCGACATATGGACTGTTGTCACTGCCTGTTTGTATATTATTCTTTTCGGGCATGATCGGGTTGAGGTCGATGCACCCGCTGTACTTTTTTTTTCTTTTTCTGTACTACGATTACCCCGCGGTGGAGTGCACGGATAGCCGAGTTCTAGAGGGCAACGGGCCCGCATCTCATGGCTTTGAGACGGAAGGAGCTTCACTCAAGAATTGGCGGTCTATTCGCCGCATTCGTAGGGGGTACAGGTTGACCCAAGGAGGGGTGCTCAAGTTACCGTATTCCGTGAAGTGCTGGGTGGTCCATTCACTTTGCTGAAGGGGGCTGCCTCTTTCTGGTTTTGGCGGGTAACTTGCCGCGCCTATAGGGGTCTAGGTTTTCATTGCACAAGCTATCCACACGACCAGGGGAATGTCGGGTTTCAGTTGCGGCTCAATGAAACCCGGGGCTCCCAGATTATCTGTACTGTTCTATGATGCTTATTACTTTTCTGTGATGTTTCATTTATCACGCCTGGAGCGATTATTGTATATCGCTGTATATATACTAGTAGATGTTGTATAAGTTTTACACCCGCGCTAGTCCAGTCCCCGCTCTGTCGTTAGTTAAGTAACCTAACGGGTGATGACAGGACCCAGTGGCGAATGGGATGGCATATACATACATTTTATTTTCGTTCGTTTTTGGTGTGATTAATTGATGGGACTGCGTTGATTCAGATCAATGCAAGGAAAACAAACCTATTTGATGTTGTTGGAACAATTTTCAAAAAGCTGTTATTACAAGGACGTTCTCTTTTGTTTTGCACAGTGGTATTCGGTTACGAATATCCAGCACCTCATTCGACTAGGCAAGGGCCGAGATCCCTTTATCGAGAGTGACCCCTCGGACATAAGTTTGCGTCAGGGTAATAAATTCACTATAGTCGATTACTTTTTGCTTTGCATCGTGGTATTCAGTTAGAATATCCTGCACCTTATTCTACGGGGAAAGAGCCGAGATCCCTTCACCGGGAGTGACCTTTTTAGCAAAGGTTTTTGCCACTATATTTTTATAAAAAGCTATCCGGTTCCTTCAACGATATCAAGTTCATTACGTTAAAGGTTTTTCGCCAAAAACCAGCCGTAGCCCTCCGTTATTTCTGTAGGGTTACTAGGCACTCTAATGAGGTTCTACAAGGCATCAACCATGCCGGATAAAAATTTTAGCCGTGCCGAATAACTCTAAACAAAATCGTTAACTCGAGATTAGGCGAACACATGCAAGTAAATCACATTTACACTAAGTGAATACGAAATACAAGTTTTGTAGATCGGTCCTTCACTTCTAAAGCTCCTTGATGTATTCCCTTCGCTGTGATCATCGGCTCCCGGACTCTCGGAAGGCTCCATGAGAAAGTTGCAACGGTATTACTTGAAGTCTTCGAGGCCGAAGTTGATCTACGTCGAGGGAATATGGACTCAAGCTTCTACTTCATCAACTAAAGAATTAGTGAAGCAAACACCCTAAACTAAAGTGCTAGTCTAGTAGAGGATGATGAAATAGGAAATGGGTACACTTTAGAATTTCATTTCTCACTTTGTATCACTTTCTTTATCAAACCCTAGAAAGTAAATCTTGAGGAAGAAGAAGATAAGCTCAAAATGAGAATGGATAATGATCAAGAGAGAGAATTATCTAACCATGGTGAGTGAGTATCATATACTTAACTCATGTAGAGACATAACCATGGCTAATTATAGTTGTTAGGTTAACTAATATCTTAAGTAAAACAAAACTAGTGGACAAAGTCAAATGCAAGAAAAGCTTCATGAAGCTTCATGCATTATCCACTAATTTTTGAATTACTTTAAATATAAAAACCTAATACTATAATAAGTATGGTATAAGTCTTATACACCCATGATATTTGTATCAATAACCATGATACAAATAGGAACACAAATAAATATATATCTCTCTCACACACACACACACACACACACACACACACACACACATATATATATATATATTAACTTGTGCAAAAGTGAGAAAAAATGAATGCTTAAGTGAACCAATGTTAGTTAATGTAAATTAGTATATCACATATACAATTATACACTAAATTATTAAATCAACACTTGACTTAATAATCCGGTTATATCATATATAACCGACTAACATGCAATGTATCGATATATCGAATCAACACTTGATTCGATATCCCGGTTATATCGCATATAACCGATCGATACAAACTGTTAGTCCACGTTGCTCATCCCGGTTCTTACGGGGAGGCGGAAACGACGAAAAACAATAATTTGGCGCAAGGCAACATGGACTTAAAGCACAGATCTTTGCTAAACTAGAAACTAGTAAACTACTAGAGGTTTTAACTACTATGCTGTAGAAAGTATACCTCACGAAATCGGCCCTTCGGGTCTTCATTCCGCTGTCCCGCTCGTCCATCCAAGCTCCAAGCGTCGATCCGGACCTTGGGCACCTCCGCGGCCTTCTTGAGTCGAAGACGATCCACCCGAGAGATGTACACCGAGCTCCACCTCGAGCCGAGGCAACTAGGGCAAAGAGATTGCTAGTCAAGAAGCCCTAGGATGTGTAGAGGAGATGTATGGATGTGTTTGTCTTTGTGGGATCTTTTTCTCTCAACACATGAGATCAAAAGATGAGATCAAGAGGAGGAAGAAGGAGGAGAGCTTAGCAACCATGAGAGCTTTTATTTTCTTCTCACTTTCAAGAGAGAGAGTGAGAAAAAGGAAATGAAATTGTTAACTAAAGAAAAAGCTAACCATGGTTGCAATAATACACAAAAGCTATTATTACAAATCCTATCATGATAAAGTTGATGGCACTAATGGCTTGACCATTTTCATAACAAAAAGAAAATGAAAACCAAAGAATACTTTAGACCTTTCAAGAAGATCCTAGTCAACTTTGGTCAAACAGTCAACAAACTCAAGATGGTCAAATGGTCAAAGCAATTAGCCATAACATAATTATCAATAAAAGGATTAGTAATGATGTTCCCAGCTCATAAAGGTTTTGACCGAACCAACTGCCAAAACCCTAATGAGGCATCTCCTCCCTCTGCGCTCCGCAAAACTGTGCATACACACCCGCATCCGCATTCCGTAGAATGCGAATGCACAGATGACAAAACAAATCCATCTGCGCAATACTAGGATCCGGCTAAAACCAAAGCCCACTAGTATTTCCTGCCCGAACAACATATGTACACAAGTGCACGTAACTGATCGCAGCCCTGCCGTAAAACCATACGGCCTCTACACGTTTCGCTCAGTGCAGGGAAACTCTCTGTGTGGGACTCTAAAGACTCGACTCTACACTGGCAGTGGGTTTAACCACAGACCGCAAGCGGCACTAGCTGTGCGTAACGGTCCCCAGGTAGATGTCGATAAGATGGCCGATGAGGTAAACCCATCCGAACTCCTACTGAGCCTGCATGTGACAATCTCCGTACAGTCCGGTCTGTTCGTCTGATACATCGCATGGCGGGCCTAGGGGTGGCGAACGTCAGTCCCCTAATAGCGGTACAAGTCGTGTCGGAGTGTAGCCCAGAACACCTTGAGATAACACTAGAAACCTACCAGTATATCCGGCTTGCCCTGGCCAGGTACTACTCATGTAATGGCTCTCCTAGACACAGCGCGATGTCAACCCCCAATACCGGGAGAGACGAATCCTGTCTAACCGTCACTGCGTCCAAGTGCTTCGGGACTGCACCCAACTACTACCTGTTTGCACGACTCCTTTGAGCCGTGGTAGGGTAGTAATCTAAGTACAGTGGGAACACACTCGAGGCGAAGTGACAGTGTCCAGTCAGCGGACTAAGCTGTACTCATGTCACCTGGGAACTGATAACTGACGATAGGTATAATACCATCCATCAGATCCCGATGAGTCCTGTCCAGTGTACTCGTTACCTAACGAGCACCCGCATACTATCTCCAGTACGACGTACTGATGGCTGTGGGACAGACCATCTCCCGAGCTGGGATGAGAAGCGTATACGCCAGTCTACTCCGGAGTATCGATGCCCTGTCTCGATTGTCCTACGACTAGGGACCTGTATAAGGATGTGCTTATAGATTACCCAGCCCCCACAAGTTTGACTGCCATCACAACGCTGGTAATCAAGCAAAGATCCTAAGGGCTCTACTAATATGTATAAGCGATATGCTAAAAGAAACACATGCACATATTGAAGTAGAAATAAACCAAGTAGCATACTACCATTTTGAGCAAGATTGTCTATACAACTGTGAATATTCCAAGCTTCCATTAAGTAATATACAAGCTAGTATGATACAGTAATGGCCTCTAGGGCAAATACGCTAACAATCTCCCACTTGCACTAAGGCCATGTACTGGCGTATCGAAGACCTATCATCTCGATCAGCCGCTCGAACCGAGTCTGGGGAAGGGCCTTCGTGAGTGGATCTGCAGTGTTATTCTCCGTATTTACTCTTTTCACCTCGATCTCCCGGTGATCTATGATCTCCGTAATCAGGTGGTACCGCCTCAAAATATGCCTGGACTTCTGATGGGACCTGGGTTCCTTCACTAAAGCTATAGCGCCGTTGTTGTCGCAATACAGCGGTATTGGATCAACAATGGTAGGAACCACCTGAAGCTCCATGAGGAACTTCTTCATCCAGACAGCTTCCTTTGCGGCATCGCAAGCAGCTATGTACTCCGCTTACATAGTTGAGTCTGCAACGGTCTCCTGCATGGAACTCTTCCAGCAAACCGCCCCTCCATTGAGGGTAAAGACATAACCCGACATGGACTTGGAGTCATCCTTGTCACTCTGGAAGCTGGAGTCAGCAAAGGCCTCGAGCTGGAGGTCTTTTTCGCCATACACCAAGAACATCTCTTTAGTCCTTCTCAGATACTTGAGAACGTTCTTTACCGCTATCCAGTGTTTCTCCCCTGGGTTCGACTGATACCGGCTTACAACGCTCAATGCGTATGCTACATCTAGTCTGGTACATAACATCGCATACATTATAGAGCCTACCGCAGAAGCGTAGGGTATAATAGACATGCGATCCCTTTCCAAATCAGTCTTGGGAGACATCTCTTTGGAGAGGGTGATCCCGTGACAAGCCGGTAAATTACCGCGCTTGGAATCTTCCATACTGAATCTTTTCAGTATGGTGTCAATGTACCTGGACTGTGAAAGTCCCAACATCCTCTTAGATCTATCACGATAGATCTGGATCCCCAGAATGTAGTTGGCATCGCCTAGGTCCTTCATGGAGAACCTCTGCGACAAGAATCCTTTGACTGACTGTAGCATAGGAATATCATTTCCTATTAGGAGAATGTCATCCACGTACAAGACGAGGAATACCACAGTTCTCCCTACAATCTTACTGTAAATGCATGGTTCATCTGGGTTTTTGATAAAGTAGAATTATTTGACAGTATCATCAAAGCAGATGTTCCAACTCCGCGATGCCTGCTTAAGTCCATAGTTGGACTTTAGCAACTTGCACACTTTACCGCTGCTCCCACTCTGAATGAATCCATCTGGCTGATCCATATAGATGCACTCTTCCAAATTACCATTTAGGAAAGCCGTCTTTATGTCCATCTGCCAGATTTCATAATCGTGGAAGGCAGCAATGGAAAGAAGGATCCGAATGGATTTCAGCACAGCCACTGGAGAAAAGGTCTCATCATAGTCCAAACCAGGTCTTTGACGAAAACCCTTTGCAACAAGTCTAGCTTTATAGGTCTCATCATGCCCATCTACACCAATCTTCTTTCTGAAGATCCATTTGCATCCTACGGGTTTTACCCCTTCTGGAGCAAAGTACAAAGTCCAAACTTTGTTAGTGTACATGGACTCCATCTCGGCCCGCATTGCATCCAGCCATTTTACCGAGTCACCGCTCTGAATGGCTTGCTGGAAGTTAGTAGGCTCACCATAATCCATAGTGCAATCCTCTCTATCCCCATCTATGAGAAAACCGTAGTATCTCTCGGGCGGATGAGACTGCCTACTGCTCCTGCCGAGTGGCGCTAGGATGTCCGGTTCTCTTGAAACTTCTGGTTCCTTCAAGCTTTCAGTAATAGCTTGCGGTTCTGGAATTTCTTCCTGTTCTATTGCGCTCCCACTTATCTGATTTTCTAAAAATTCAGTTTCCAAGAAGTGGGCATGCTGAGAAACAAAAACCTTTTGTTCCTCTGCGGAATAGAAAAGATACCCCCTGGAGTTCTTTGGGTATCCTACAAACTTACGCAGTACTGAGCGTGCCTCGAGCTTGTCCGCATGCTGCTTTTTTTTAAAAGCTGGACATCCCCATGTCTTAAGGTACTTAAGACAGGGTTTCTTCCCACTCCACATCTGATATGGGGTGGTAGGCACAGTCTTGGTTGGAGCCTTGTTCAAGAGATATGCAGCTGTTTCTAGTGCATAATCCCAGAAAGATCGCGGCAACTCAGCCTTACTCATCATGGAACGAACCATATCCAATAGGGTTCGATTCCTCCTTTCCGATACACCATTGTGTTGTGGTGTGTATGGAGGAGTAAGCTGAGAGAGAATTCCATTCTCTTTTAAGTAGCCCAGAAACTCGGCACTCAAGTATTCACCACCTCGATCAGATCTTAGTGTCTTAATACTTTTGCCTGTTTGTTTTTCAACTTCATTCATGTATTCTTGAAATTTCTCAAAGGCCTCGGATTTGTGCTTCATCAAGAAGACATGCTCATATTTAGAGAAATCATCTGTGAAAGTAATGAAGTATGAATAACCACTTCGCGCATGTGTAGACATTGGACCACACACATCACTGTGTATGAGTCCCAAGAGCTTGCTCGCTCTTTCTCCGTGTCCAGTGAACGGAGTCTTTGTCATCTTTCCCATGAGACAAGATTCACAAGTGGCATAAGATTGATACTCGAACGGATTCAAGTATCTCTCTTTATGTAACTTTGTCAACCGTGTCTCATTAATGTGACCCAGCCTACAATGCCATAAGAAAGCCTGATTTGTTTCCGGAGACTTTCTTTTAAGTGTGTTCTGGACACTGAAAACCTGAGCTTGATTTAACATGTATATTCCGTTTTGTAATGTACCTGACCCAATCAAAACATGATTTAGGTGGATGTTTACTACATCGCTTACAAAAGTAAAATCATATCCTTCCTTAGAAAATTAGGATACGGATATGATATTACAAGTCGCACTTGGTACATAAAAACAGTTGCGTAGAATCAATATCTGCCCAGTTGTCAGTCCAAGATGATATTCCCCTACGGATTCAGCATACATGCTCATTCCGTTAGCAACCCTGAGTGTCATATCACCTTTCTTGATAACCCTACGGTTTCTCAGAGCCTGTAACGAATTACAGAGATGATATCCTGATCCGGTATCCAATACCCAGGAAGTAGGGTTAACTGACATACAGTTCTCTATTACAAACACACCCGAAGCCGAAGCCACAACATGCTTCGAATTCTGGCTACTGGCTTTACTAGCCCTGCAATCCTTCTGCCAATGTTCATTCACGCAACAATAGGAACGTCCTTCTTTTAATACATCCAGTCCCGAAACTTCTGCCTTTCCTTTTCTTTTTACTTCCCTGGTTTCTTTCAGGGTAGTAGGTAGAGACTGTAGAACTAAGTCAACATCTGACCCGTTCTTCAACGTGGTCTTTAGGTCCGTGAGCTTAAAATAGCTGGTCTCTGTAAGGACGTTGCCCCCTACAGATGACCCGATAGACAATCTCGCTTGAAGCAATTCGTTCGAGGTCTTATATCTTGCGATACGAGATTGTTCTCCATATAAAACTTTGTTATGGAGGAAGTTAGAAACTAAGTCCATCTTCTCGTGCTGCCTCTGGTTTGCACCATCAACTGAGGCTAACACGAGGCACTTGGCTTTCACACTGTCCTTTTCCGATGCCTTACGAATATGAATATCCGTGATAGGGGAAACTGGACCTGAGACGGCAGGGGTTGGATCAGTTAAGAGGTGTCCCAGCTTGTCATGGGAAATGGACATCTGGACAGACCTTTGCCAGTCAAAACAGTCAGATTCAGTCATTTTATTATCTAGATGTAACCTAGGTGCGGTCACTGGGTCGCTGCAATTAAGAGAGAGAGAAGAAAACACTCAGCATGATGTTCTTGAAAGTTTAGATTGGTTTTTAATTTATCTAAACAGGATGGCTCCCACTGTCTCTCGAATCCCTCCTCAAACAATAAAGGAAGAATTAGTCAGGATCAATCTCACCGTACAATTCTTGCTTAACCGTTCAGCCAGGCCAGTGTCGGTACTTCGAGGGAGTTTTTCCAACGCTTTCGCGAAGTTCCTTAATTAAGTAATCTCTTTTCCCTGTGGGCGTAGCCCCGCTAACACCTTTCTAGACACATACTTGGTTTATAGAATTGATCGTTAAGCGAGAAAGTTCCCGAGGAGTAGCATATACTCACAGTAGGATCGGGATCCAAATATCATCGCGTGAAAAAACTGAAGGAATCATACCAGAATCATCACACTCCAAATGGTATGCAGCGCTAGCAAGTTTCAGTATTTTTGAAACTCCCGATGTTGATTTTTGCCCCATGCTCTTATAACCTTGACGAAGGTCAACAAATCATAATTCACATGTCAAGTTCTACCCGTCATTGTCCAGGTTAATTTGAATCCACCCGTACATACCCTTGACGAAGGTCAACAAGGTAATACGACTGTCCCAAACCAACGCATCTATCTATGCTACATATGAACACCCAACAGCTACCAATCACTATGCCTTGACGAAGGTCAACAAACATAGCTTGAATACTACTGAATATTCATACGAAATGACGGAGGGCTACGAATGGTTTTGGCGAAACCGTGAACGTAGTGAACTTGATATAATCGATGGAACGAGATAGCTTTTTAAAAGGAGTGGTTCAAGCTCCGCGTTTAAAAAATCTGGTTTTTGAAAAGAACCGAGTGGTTTTGAAAGTGTTCCAACGACTTTCACTTGGTTTATTTTTCTTGCATTAGTTCTTTTAATGTGTCCCATCATTTAATCCTACCATTGCAGAAAACAACCAAAATATGACGTACGCTTATGCCATTCGCATTCGCCACGGGGCCCCGTCATCACCCGTTAGGTTACTTAACTAACGACAGAGCGGGGGCTGGACTAGCGCGACTGAAAAACATAAGCAACGCCTAAATAGATATCATATATAGATATATAACAATGATAGCCATTACAGATCACAGATGAACACTTTGGATATACTAGGAATCCGCGATTCGTTCGAGCCTGCAATGAAAAGCGGATTACACGGTCGCGATGAATAGCCAAACCCCACCCTAGACTCCTACGGGTGCGGAAAACTACCCGCCAAGTACCCGAAGCGAAGCAACCTCCCTCAACTCGTGAGTAGGCCACCCGGCACTTCGAGATACCTGGTAGTTTGTGCACCCCACGTTGGGTCTATCCTAGGAGCAAAAACAGTAAAAATAAATTATACAATGACGGCTACAACCCCGACCCGGTTGTGCGGCCATACAAATAATATTACATCAATTTACAAATTTTTACATGAATGAAAGAAAAAGAAACTCTCATCTCACATCCATTCCCGGCTATTCATCCGCGACAATCCAATAAGTTCATATACACAAACCATCAACATTACAGATCACAGATATGTATAACCCCCACTAATCGACGTATAGCGATTAGCGGACGTTCAATACGTATATCACATCACAGAAAATATCCATTAGCCAAAGTGTACGGAATACCGATCAAAATACGGATTTGTAACCACCCGAAAATTCAATTTGTGCTCTGGAAAATCTGGGCAGAAACAACATGTACTAAAAATCCCAAAACTGCCAAAAAAAAACACTGCAAGAAACCCGGTCCACGACCGAGTCAAATCGGCCGCGGAACCGCGGGTCGGTTCAGTGGACCGGTTTTCTTCTGTGGTTTTAAAAAACCCTGAGTCGAATTTTCATGTATGTTAAAAAAATTTTAGAGCAGTATAAAAATTCGACAGAAACTTGGTTTTTCCGGCCGTGTTTTGCGACTTTTTTTCCGATCGATATTCTAAACACTTTGCTAACTTACTAGTTGATGTTTAGCTAGGCTCTGATACCACTGTTAGTCCATGTTGCTCATCCCGGTTCTTACGGGGAGGCGGAAACGACGAAAAACAATAATTTGGCGCAAGGCAACATGGATTTAAAGCACGGATCTTTGCTAAACTAGAAACTAGTAAACTACTAGAGGTTTAACTACTATGCTGTAGAAAGTATACCTCACGAAACCGGTCCTTCGGGTCATCATTCCGCTGTCCCGCTCGTCCATCCAATCTCCAAGCGTCGATCCGGACCTTGGGCACCTCCACGGCCTTCTTGAGTCGAAGACGATCCACCCGAGAGATGTACACCGAGCTCCACCTCGAGCCGAGGCAACTAGGGCAAAGAGATTGCTAGTCAAGAAGCCTTAGGATGTGTAGAGGAGATGTATGGATGTGTTTGTCTTTGTGGGATCTTTTTCTCTCAACACATGAGATCAAAAGATGAGATCAAGAGGAGGAAGAAGGAGGAGAGCTTAGCAACCATGAGAGCTTTTCTTTTCTTCTCACTTTCAAGAGAGAGAGTGAGAAAAAGGAAATGAAATTGTTAACTAAAGAAAAAGCTAACCATGGTTGCAATAATAAACAAAAGCTATCATTACAAATCCTATCATGATAAAGTTGATGGCACTAATGACTTGACCATTTTCATAACAAAAAGAAAATGAAAACCAAAGAATACTTTAGACCTTTCAAGAAGATCCTAATCAACTTTGGTCAAACAGTCTACAAAGTCAAGATGGTCAAATGGTCAAAGCAATTTGCCATAACATAATTATCAATAAAAGGATTAGTAATGATGTTCCCGGCTCATAAAGGTTTTGACCGAACCAACTACCAAAACCCTAATGAGGCATCTCCTCCCTCTCCGCTCCGCAAAACTGTGCATACACACCCGCATCCGCATTCCGTAGAATGAGAATGCACAGAAGACAAAACAAATCCATCCGCGCAATACTAGGATCCGGCTTAAACCAAAGCCCACTAGTATTGCCTGCCCGAACAGCATACGTACACAAGTGCACGTAACTGACCGCAGCCCTGCCGTAAAACCATACGGCCTCTACACGTTTCGCTCAGTGCAAGGAAACTCTCTGTGTGGGACTCTAAAAACTCGACACTACGCTGGCAGTGGGTTTAACCACAGACCGCAAGCGGCACTAGCTGTGCGTAACGGTCCCAAGGTAGATGTCGATAAGAAGGCCGATGAGGTAAACCAATCCGAACTCCTACAGAGCCTGTATGTGACAATCTCCGTACAGTCCGGTCTGTTCATCTGATACATCGCATGGCGGGCCTAGGGGGTGGCGAACGTCAGTTCCCTAATAGCGGTACAAGTCGTGTCGGCGTGTAGCCCAGAACACCCTGAGATAACACTGGTAACCTACCAGTATATCTCGCTTGCCCTGGCCAGGGACTACTCGTGTAATGGCTCTCCTAGACACAGCGTGAAGTCAACCCCCAATACCGGGAGAGACGAATCCTGTCTAACCGTCACTGCCTCCAAGTACTTCGGGACTGCACCCAACTGCTACCTATTTGCACGACTCCTTTGAGCCGTGGTAGGGTTGTAATCTAAGTACAGTGGGAACACACTCGAGGCGAAGTGACAGTGTCAAGTCAGCGGACTAAGTTGTACTCATGTCACAAGGGAACTGATAACTGACGATAGGTATAATACCATCCATCAGATCCCGACGAGTCCTGTCCAGTGTACTCGTAACCTATCGAGCACCCGCATACTATCTCCAGTACGACGTACTGATGGCTGTGGGACAGACCATATCCTGAGCTGGGATGAGAAGCGTATACGCTAGTCAACTCCGGAGTATCGATGCCCTGTCTCGATAGTCCTACGACTAGGGACCTGTATAAGGATGTGCTTATAGATTACCCAGCCCCCATAAGTATAACTGCCATCACAACGCTGGTAATCAAGCAAAGATCCTAAGGGCTCTACTAATATGTATAAGCGATATGCTAAAAGAAACATATGCACATATTGAAGTAGAAACGAACCAAGTAGCATACTACCATTTTGAGCAAGATTGTCTATACATCTGTGAATATCCCAAGCTTCCATTAAGTAATATACAAGCTAGTATGATACAGTAATGGCCTCTAGGGCATATACACTAACACAAACATCGCGAGAATAGAGTACGGTATCACATACATGCATTATTCTCGGTCCCGCATATATCGCATATGCGCTCCTATTTCGTTTTGCCTGAGCCAGTACAACCTCTATGTAGGACTCTAAAGACTCGTTAATACGCCGGCAATAGGTGATGATCATATCAAGCACCCACAAGCCATCAGCGGTACTAGCTGGACGTAACGGCTACCCGGGTATTGAGCGATCAGAAGATCAGCAAGCAAGCCCGCTCCAACTCCTGCAAAAAGCCTGACAGTAACACCACCTTACAGTCCGGTCTCCTCGTCTGATATGTCGCATATCAAGTCTAGGGATGGTAAACGTCAGACCCCAATAACCGATAAGTCATGCCGATATGAGGCTCATAACGGGTAGAGAAACTACTGGTAACACTTACCAGTAAATCTCTAAACCAGCCATGGCCAGGGACTTCCCTGTTATGGCCAATCGAGCATAGCGCAACATCAACCCCCAATATCGGGAGAGACGAAACCCCTCCTATCGCTCATTGCCTCCATGTGACTTGAGACTGTACCCAAAAACCTCCGTTTTGCACGCCCTCTTGGACGTGGTAAGGTGGAAATCAAAGCACAGTGGGAATCACACAAGACTATATGACGATCTCGGGTCTACAGACTAACCTGTACCAGTGTCACCAGAGAACTGCCATCTGACGTAAGGTATATTACCATCTGGGAGTTCTCGGCGAGTCCGTACAGTGTACCCAGTCTCCATTGAGCACCCGTATATCATCTCTGATGTCAAACACCAATGGATATAGGATCATCCATCACCCATCTGTATGGGTCGAGAAGGCATACGCTAGTCTACTCTGGTATATCGATGCCATGTCTCGATACACCCACAACTAGGGACCTTGAAGGATGTACTTATGGACTACCATGTCCCCACTAGTATGATCCGCATCATAGTCCAGGCAGTCAAGTACACATCCTACATGTAACAGAGAGACAATCAGTGTACACGTTAAGGTAAAGAGTAACCAGATAGCATACTATCATGTCGAGCAAGAAAGTCCTCCCTATATAAGTCCAAGCATCCTCTACAATATACATCCTATGTATAGTAATGGCCTCTAGGGCATACATATAACTAACAATCTCCCACTTGCACTAGGGCCAACTGAAAACAGTGGTTGTAGTATCTCATACTCAACCATCCCATAATAGTCTCTCTCTAGGAAGAGGCCTTTGTGAGTGGATCCGCCGTGTTGTCCTCTGAGTCTGCTCTCCTAACCTCGATCCCCTGGAGATCAACCATCTCTACGATCTGGTGACACTGCCTTAGAATATGTCTGGATCACTGATGGGATGGGCGTTCCTCTGCATAAGCCACAACTCCATTGTCACACAATGGGATGAACGAAGTTCATCTTATGAACTATTATACACCCAGACTGCCTCTTTGGTAGCATCTTTGGTAGCGATGTATCCAGCCTTTATCGTCTAGTATGCCACGGTATATAGCTTGGAACTCTTCCAACATACCGTCCCTTTACTGAGGGTAAAGACAATGCCTGTGACTGACATTCAGTCGTCCTTATCACCCTAGAACCTTTCCAGTGATTCTCCCCAGGATCAATTGATACCATCTCACTACAACTAGTTAGTATCCTAACATCCATTTAGATCTATCTCATAGATCTAAAACCCAGGATTTAGTAGGTATCACTTTGATCCTATATGAAGAATCCTTGTGATAAGCGGAGATTGACCGAGCGTAGCATAGGAAACTCCTTCCCCATCATGAGTATGTCATCCATGTACTTTACGAGGATCACCACCATACTCCCTACTACCTTTTTGTATATACAAGGTTCATCTACCATTTTAATGATGTCAAACTCTTTGACTAACTCATCAAAACAGATGTTCCAACTCCGCGATGCCTGCTTTATCATATAAAACATCTTGCACACGTTTCCGCTGTTCCCACTGTCTACGAAGCCCTCTGACTGTGTGCTTATAGACTCACTCTTCTAAAACATCATTTAGAAAATCAGTCATGACACCCAACCGCCAGATATCGTAGTCATGGTATGTAGCCGTGGCAAGTAGGATCTGGATGGACTTAAGTATTGATACTTAGAAAAGGTTTCATCATAATCCATACCTGGTCAATAATGGAAACCTTTAATAAGTCTAGCTTTGAAAGTCTCAACTTTTCCATGTACACCAAGTAATCTTCTCAAGATATACTTGCTTCTAATGGGGATTTAACTCTTCAGATAAAGCAACCAAAGTCCGTACTTTGTTGGTGTATAAGGATTCCATCTCAGATCGCTAAGCATCCAGCCATTCTTACAGAGTCCCACTCCTGATGGCCAGCTCGAAACTAGTTGGGTCATCATCTCATGATGCAATCCTTGCTCCCACTGTCATAGAGAAACCGAAGTATCTCTCAGGCGGGTGAGGAACCCTACTAGATCGGCGGAGAGGCTGAGGTTTGTTGGTTGCTATTGAATCCTTTGGTTCTACCAAATCATCAGCTGCAGTTTGTATAGCTGGAACTCTTTCCAGTTCTACCTCATGTCCACTAATTTCTTCACAAGAAATTCCCTTTCACAAAGATGGCATGTTGAGAAACAAAACATTTTTGTTCCTCGGTTAGGTAGAAGATATTCCTTTGCGAATGCTTGGGATATCCAACAAACTTCTACAGAACTGACTTTGCCTCGAGCTTGTCCGGATTATGCTTTTAGATATAGGCTGGACAACCCCAAATCTTAACAAACTTAAGATATGGGCTCTTCCCTTTCCATATCTCATATGAAGTGGTAGGCAACTGATTTTATCGGAACCCTATTCAATAGGTATGCAACTTCATAAGTGCATAACTCCCTAAAAGGAAATAGGAAACTCAGCAGTACTCATCATAGAGCGCACCATATCAAATAGGGTGTGGTTGCTCCGCCCAAATACACCGACATGCTGCGGTGTATTCGGAGGAATAATGCTAAGAGAGAATCGCATTCTCCTTTAGAATAATCCAGGAATTCCGTGCTCAAGTATTCTCCTCCATGATCACATCAAAGGACATAATACTTATACCCGTTTTGGTTCTCTACTTCTAACTTATATTCTGTGAATATCTCAAAAGCTTCGGACTTGTGTTTCAACAGGAACATATGTCTGAATCTTGAGAGATGATCAGAGAATGTAATGAAGTACAAAGAACCGGTCTTGGCATGTGTAGACAGGGGATCTTCATACATCAACATGTATCATCCCAAGAGTTCACTAACTCTTTCTCTGCTTCCTAAAAACAGAGCTATGGTCATCTTATCTCTGTGACATGACCGGCAAGTTTCAGAAGATGTAAATTCAAACTCATTTAAATATGCATCTATATGTAACTTCAGCTAGTCGGGTCGCATTGATATGACCTGGTCTACAATACCTCAAGAAGGAATCGTTCATTTCTGAACTCTTCTTCTTGTGTTTGTTCTGTATACTAAGAACTGTAGTTTGATTTAGAACGTTAATGCTTTTAGATAACGTGCCTGAGCCGATCAACTCTTGATTTAAGAAATGTTCAAAACATTATCCAACAATACAAAATTATATCCTTCTTTATCTAAATAAACAGACTGATATGATTTTGTATATAAGGTTCGGTATCTAATAACATTTGTTCAGAATCAATGTATTCTAGTAATACAGGGTGACAGTGACCAACAGACTTGGCTGCAACACTTGCACCGTTTTCTGTCTCATGAAACTTATCACCCGTTCTCAGTTCTCTACCTATCTATAGCCCATGTAACATATTACATATGCGGGATCCTGATCCGGTATCTCATACCCAGGACGTAAAGGATACTGAGAAACAGTTCTCTGTAATGAACACACCCGAGGATGATGCATCAGCATGCACTTTCTTCGTTTGGGCAGCACGGGAATTCTGGTAATCCCCAATTTCCGGCTCTGTCTTATAACAATTATAAGTTGGAGCGGGACCAACGGTTCCCAGGCTCACTATAAAAAGCTGGTTCGGTCAATACATCCGTATTATTATCTTGATTAAGTCGTGACATGGTCTCTACCTGGAGAGAGAGAGAAGAAAACACTCTGCGTGCGCTCTTGCAAGATCAGATTGGTTATTATTTTATCTAATCAGGATGGCTCCCACTGTTTTTATCAAATCTTCCTTCAAACCCTAAAAGAAAAGACTAGCCGAGATTAATTACACCCTACAACATCGCCAATCTTTCAGCTAGGCCAGTGTCGGTACTTTGAGGGAGGTTCTCCGTGCTTTCGTACGGACCTAATTAAAGTAAACCTCGTTTTCCCATATGCGTAACCCCGTTGACACCTTTCTAGACACCTACTTGATCGGCTAATTGTACTGTGTAAAACTCTCCTAGGTGTGACTCTTACTCGCAGCGGGTATCGGAATCCAACTATCTCATAGAAGGTATGCAATCTCATTGCAAATTTCAACACTTGAATTCACGATAATTTTGCCCCGAACGATCTATGACCTTGATAAGGTCAACAAACCATTGACCGTAAGTCAAGTTCAACCCGTCATTTATTGATTGAATTAAACCCACCCGCACGACCCTCGACAAGGTTAACAAGGCCGTACGACTACCCTAATCCAATCCTCATCATATGCATAAGCAGATAAAATATTGGTCAGCTACCGCACACTGCGCCTTGACAAGGTCAACAAACGCAGCACGAATACTAAGCAGGACTTATCTGAAATCACGGAGGGCTATGACATGTTTTTCTGAAAACCTATTGCGTAATGAACTTGATATCATTGTAGAATCAAATGATTTTAAAATGGAGTGTTTTTTAGGCTTTTGCTAGTTTCGCTAAAGAGGTCACTCCCGGTGAAGGGATCGTCGGCTCTTTCCTCGTCGAATGAGGTGCAGGATATATCATATATATCACTGTGCAAAGAAAGAACTAGAAAAGCAATCAAAAGATAAACCGAGGGTTGTAGCATCTGCCAGTTATTGCTAAAGGGGTCACTCCCGGTGAAGAGATCTCGGCCCTTTCCTTATCGAATAAGGTGCAGAATGTTCTACAAGGAACACCGCGATGCAAAGCAAGAACTGTAGCTGCCTGTTTTTGAAAATTCGATTCCATAACATCTTTTAGGTTTCTTTTCTTTCATTAACCATATTAATGAAGCCCCATCATATAAATCACCTAAACATCACAGATAAATACGACGTACACTTATGCCATCCGCATTCGCCTCGATGTCCCCTCGTGCACCGTTAGGTTAGGTAACTAACGGCAGAGCGGGGCAGGGCTAGCGCTGGTGAAAAACATAAGTAACGTCTATATAATATATCATATATACTATATACAGTATCTATCACAACATATCAAATGATCACATCACAGATATCGCAGCAGAAGAAACATATGAAACATTGGATATACTAGGACGTCCGTGTTTTATTTTGAGCCTCTATAAAACACGGATTCCACGGTCGCGATGAATAGCCAAACCCACACCCCTAGACCCCTACGAGAGCGGCAAGCAACCCTACCAATTCTAGAGTTAGGAGACCCGGACTCGACTCCTCGAGTTGGTCTCCCAATGGACTCTAGAACCCGGTTACTTGTGCTCTCCTCCTTGGGTCTATCCTAGTGCGGAAAACTAAATAATATACAAATAGTGACAGCAACCTCAACCCGGAAGTGCCCCAATAAAAGAATATTACATACATTAAATTTTACATGAGTGAAAAAAAACACCCATCTCACATAAAACCCCCGGCTATTCAAAACGCGACGATCCAATATAACATATCCAATAACACAAAACATCACATGTCATCAACGTAAGTAAATATGCGTATCTCAATTGTCGTTGACATATATCAACGAAACTGGCGATATCACATATTACACTTACGGTCGCAGAAAAGAAAGTGTAAAACTACAACAGTTGGAATCCGCAATATACTTAGACATCACATGCTTAACAGTTATAAACACCACATTTTAGTCTCTATATCGAAAACACTTTTCAATATGAAGTCGGGCAATTCAACAAGATTCTCGATATGTGATCGAATGCTCGTCGCAAACTTTAGTAAGACGGCCGCACCCCCGGATGCCGTCGACGAAGTGCACTAAGGCGGAACACCGCTGCCGCGAGCACCTGAACGGATGCTTTTGGTGACGGAGTTCTCCTACAGTCACTTGGTCGGGGCTATGGGGCATGGCTGTCTATTAAGTTTACCCGGCGAGTATCCACGTACGCTACGTGACTGCGACAGACTTTTGATCGCATCAAAATTCCGTGGCAACTGATCAATTGAGACTAAACTGCTATGTTTATAACAATCAAATTAGTTATCTCATAACTACATATGGATTCCAAATATTGTATCACATTCCATATAAATAGTCAATGTTAAACTTTCCGATCGAATGATCAAACACCCAAGTTTTCCCACATAGTTCTCAACACTTGAGAGGGGTTTAAAAAAATCCATCACATGCCACAGTACCAATGGTCCAGCCGTAGAAGGGTCAAGCCAACGCCTCACATGTGGCACGCCGTACTGCCCCAAACCCTAAGGTTCAAAGGGCAGTTCAAGACGGTCGCATAATCGAGTTAAGGTTTGTTGTCTTCTAGAGGGTCCATCGCGTAACTTGCACGATCTAGACGTTCTTAAACAAACGGAAAAATCCAACACTTGGAAATTTTCCGGGTCGGGAAAGAGTGAGCTATTGATATCTGTTCGAACTTTTTAATACTTTCTAAATATCTGGAAAACATTATGAAATTAAATATTCCGATCGAATCGAAGAATAAAAAATAAACCCCAAAATACTCAACACTTGAGTCAGATAAAAATACCCAGAAAAATATCAGGAAATTAAATAGGAGCATTACTGTGCAAAAAGTTAAAGGTGACGTCATGATTTGGCCGCGGAACTGCTGCACGAGCCATGCTCGTGCCGCGGTTCCGCAGTGCTTTGGGCGCCAAAAGCTGTCGTTTTGCACAGGTGTCCTTATAATTGCCGGTTGATTTTTTTAGGCATTTTTAATTCAGAAAAATCCCAGATTTTAAAAAATATACAGAGAGGGTTTTATTTTGCCGTGTTCGGGTTCGTTCGGAGTTTTAATTTCGTTAACACATCGCCTAATTCTCTAGCTAGGTTCTGATACCACTGTAGGGTTACTAGGCACTCTAATGAGGTTCTACAAGGCATCAACCATGCCGGATAAAAATTTTAGCCGTGCCGAATAACTCTAAACAAAATCGTTAACTAGAGATTAGGCGAACACATGCAAGTAAATCACATTTACACTAAGTGAATACGAAATACAAGTTTTGTAGATCGGTCCTTCACTTCTAAATCTCCTTGATGTAGTCCCTTCGCTGCGATCATCGGCTCCGGGACTCTCGGACGGCTCCATGAGAAAGTTGCAACGGTATTGCTTGAAGTCTTCGAGGTCGAAGATGATCTACGTCGAGGGAATACGGACTCAAGCTTCTACTTCACCAAGTAAAGAATTAGTGAAGCAAACACCCTAAACTAAAGTGCTAGTCTAGTAGAGGATGATGAAATAAGAAATGGGTACACTTTAGAATTTCATTTCTCACTTTGTATCTCTTTCTTTATCAAACCCTAGAAAGAAAATCTTGAGGAAGAAGAAGATGAGCTCAAAATGAGAATGGATAATGATCAAGAGAAAGAATTATCTAACCATGGTGAGTGAGTATCATATACTTAACTCATGCAGAGACATAACCATGGCTAATTATAGTTGTTAGGTTAACTAATATCTTAAGTAAAACAAAACTAGTGGACAAAGTCAAATCCAAGAAAAGCTTCATGAAGCTTCATGGATTATCCACTAATTTTTGAATTACTTTAAATATAAAAACCTAATACTATAATAAGTATGGTATAAGTCTTATACACCCATGATATTTGTATCAACAACCATGATACAAATAAGAACACAAATAAATATATATATCACATATATATAGATATATATAGATATATATATATATATATATTAACTTGTGCAAAAGTGAGAAAAAATGAATGCTTAAGGGAACCAATGTTAGTTACTGTAAATTAGTATATCACATATACAATTATACACTAAATTATTAAATCAACAATTGACTTAATAATCCGGTTATATCATATATAACCGACTACCATGCAATGTATCGATATATCGAATCAACACTTGATTCAATATCCCGGTTATATCGCATATTACCGATCGATACAAACATCGTGAGAATAGAATACGGTATCACATACACGCATTATTCTCGGTCCCGTACATATCACATATGCGCTCCTATTTCGTTTTGCCTGAGCCAGTACAACCTCTATGTAGGACTCTAAAGACTCGTCAATACGCCAGCAGTAGGTGATGATCATATCAAGCACCCACAAGCCGTCAGCGGTACTAGCTGGACGTAACGGCTACCCGGGTATTGAGCGATCAGAAGATCAGCAAGCAAGCCCGCTCCAACTCCTGCAAAAAGCCTGACAGTAACACTACCGTACAGTCCGGTCTCCTCGTCTGATATGTCGCATTTCAAGTCTAGGGGTGGTAAACGTCAGACCCCAATAACCGATAAGTCATGCCGATATGAGGCTCATAACGGGTCGAGAAACTACTGGTAACACTTACCAGTAAATCTCTAAACCAGCCATGGCCAGAGACTTTCCTGTTATGGCCAATTGAGCATAGCGCAATATCAACCCCCAATACCGGGAGAGACGAAACCCCTCCTATCGCTCATTGCCTCCATGTGACTCGGGACTGTACCCAAAAACAACCGTTTTGCACGCCCTCTTGGACGTGGCAAGGTGGAAATCAAAGCACAGTGGGAATCACACAAGACTCTATGACGATCTCGGGTCTACAGACTAACCTGTACCAGTGTCACCAGAGAACTGCCATCTGACGTAAGGTATAATACCATCTGGGAGTTCTCGGCGAGTCCGTCCAGTGTACCCAGTCTCCACTGAGCACCCGTATATCATCTCTGATGTCAAACACCAATGGATATGGGATCATCCATCGCCCATCTGTATGGGTCGAGAAGGCATACGCTAGTCTACTCTGGTATATCGATGCCCTGTCTCGATACACCCACGACTAGGGACCTTGAAGGATGTACTTATGGACTACCATGTCCCCACTAGTATGATTCGCATCATAGTCCAGGTAGTCAAGTACACATCCTAAGGTCTTTACCAACATGTAACAGAGAGACAATCAGTGTACACGTTAAGATAAAGAGTAACCAGATAGCATACTATCATGTCGAGCAAGAAAGTCCTCCCTATATATGTCCAAGCATCCTCTACAATATACATCCTATGTATAGCAATGGCCTCTAGGGCATACATATAACTAACAATTTCGGATAAGTAGCCCGTAGTATTCGTGCGGTGTTTGTTGGCCAAAGTCAAGGCATCGTGTGCGGTAGCTGTGTGTTGCTTGTCCGTTGCATGGATATGCATTGGTTTAGGACAGTCGTACCACTTTGTTGGCCAAAGTCAAGGGTGTGTGCGGGTGGGTCTAAATCAATCAGGACAATGATGGGTAGAACATGGCTTGCGGGTTATGATTTGTTGGCCAAAGTCAAGGGCATAAACCGCTTGGGGTAAAAAGACGCATCGGGAGTTTCAAACATACAGGAAACTTGCCAGGCATGCGCATACCTTCTGGAGTGTGGTGAGTTGTGTGGATTCCATCAAGTTATCATGCGATGATAATTGGATCCCGATTCCCACTGATGAGTTGGTTTACTCCTCGGGTGATCCCGACTAATTCTTATTTCAGGTTTGGAGGAGAATTTGAGGATACAGTGGGAGACATTCTAGGATAGAGTGCACGCAGAGTGTTTCTTTTCTCTTTCTCTTTGGCAGCGACCATGGCCCGACCGTAGACTATGACTCAGTTACCAAGTTGACCGAACTTTCTTAAAACACTGACTTTTGGATTGTCTGAGTTGCATACATCATTGCTACTCCTTCTTTTACCCTTTGCATTTCTCCAGAACACCCCATATTATTACGAACGTCCACTTCTAATGGATAAATCCATCATATAGTTATATACGAACTCGAAGGAACTTGTTCCAGATTCGAGGATGGATTCTAGTTCTGGTGAGATTGAATAAGACTATTCAGTTGTCTTTTCCTTTTACCTTTTCTCAGGTTGTGAGGGCTCCTAGGATTAGGAGAGGGTACACCTATTACGCTTATTGGATAGTCTTCTTCCAAACCATAGGCAGGTGCCGAAATGTAGGGAATGAAGAAAACCGATTAGCCTAAGCGTGGTGTACAGAAGATAATAAGTAAAGACAAATAAAGGGATTAGAAAGAGGGCAAAGTAAATTGCAACTGCTATCATTCACGACCAAACCATGTATTTCATTGCCACTCCTATTTCACCATTTTATTTCTCCAGAACACCTCGTATCACTATGAATATCCGCTTCCATTGGATAAATCCATCGTATGGTTATATACGAACCCGAAGGAACTTGTTCCAGTTCGGGGATGGATTCTGGTTCAGGAGAAATAGAATAAGGATTATTCAGTTGTCTTTTATCTTTACTTTCTCTCAGATTGTGAGAACTCCTAGGATTAGGAGAGTACACCTATTACGCTTATTGGATAGTCTTCTTCCAAACCATAGGCTGGTGCCGAATGGTAGGGAAGGAAGAAAACCATTTAGCCTAAGGGGGTGTACAAAAGGTAATGACTAAAGACATATAAAGGAATTTGGAGAGATGGCAAAGAGATATACGGTTACAGTCATGAATCTGATAATGAAATAGGCATTACTAGGAATACCCGGATACCCCTTCGAAACATTTTTACATGTTTCAGTTTCACTGTGCATTGTTAATAGAAAACCGATTTCCCAATTAGTCCTTGCTCCAGAGTATATATTTACCAGGTATGATTCTCACATCTGTATGCTTTTACAGATGATGAGTGGGAGTAAGTTATTGGGAATTAGCGGATCATCCTCATTATATCGGGATTCGTTGTAATTGGTGATATTTGAGGAAATCACTTGGGTTTTTGCCGAACGACAAATATTTGGTTTTGAATATCCATTGTTATACACTAATTTCAAACTGATATATCTGTACGTTTATTTTATAAAGTGAGATATAACTTTTTGAAATTATGTCCATGACATTTAACTATATCAGTTGATGGTTCGGTAAGGAGTATTCAACAGCGGTGTAATTCTTCATAACCGTAGTACAATTTTCAATCTACGACGCACAGGGTTTGAGTTATTTAACTCAGGGGACTTACACAAAGTATTGTATGTTGTCCAGTGTCCATTAGGACAGAGGGGTTGGTACTCGTACTATATTCTGTTTACTTGTAACTTCTCTGGTTCTTAGACATGTGTTTCGTAGAAATACAAGGTCCAAGTTTTGAGAAGTTATAGGTATATGAATAAAGTAGAGAACCGGGTGTTGCAAGTATCAGGATTCTTCAAGGTGATCGAAGATGTAGATACTTGTGTATGGTATTCAGTTGATAGTAATGGTTTTGAGAACTTGCTTCTCTTTCAGGTTACTCATATCTAGATATATTCCTAAGTTGAGTAATGCTGATCGGCCTCTCTCCATTTAGTTGGCATGCGCTGGAGACAGTTGCATGATTTGAATCTGGTTCCAATTAAATCATTGCCTCTGTTTCTATATTAGAAATAGAATGGCTCATATCTTAACGATGTTAAGTTATATGGAGTTGTCCGGCTTATGCTTAAAACCAAACTCTAAATAACTCAAGGCACGTTTCTGTAATGGCTATTTGTGGGTTGACCCGGGCTATGACGAATGTTGACTTTCTACCATCTGGAAGATCAATAGTGATATTGTTCTTAACTCGCCACAGTTTTAATAAAAATGGGTTTTTCAGAAAACAGTAGTGGGAGTATGGTAGAACTGGAAGTGATTCCAGAACCACAAACGATTACTGAAAATTTGATAAGAAACTAAAGATTCAATAAGGTTTGACATTCCATTGGCCACTCCGCAGATATGGTGGGTAACCTTAGGCACTCGAGAGGTACTTCGGTATGCTCAAAGACGGTGACAGGGAGGTTCTTGTTTTCCCAGACTTGACACTACTGTTGTTCTAGGCTATGAGACTCGGCAGGAGGATGAGTATAGCGTCGTTCTAAACTAGATTTAGAAGTGCACGTTTATATGACTCTGCCAGAGAGTTGTCAAAGTTAGTGGGAGCAGCGGAAGCATAGTGGACAAGAAGCTTGTGTCTATTTATAGACTAAGGCACATATAGCGGAGATAGACCATCAAATTTTGATGTGATAGTCATAGGTTTTGACTTCATCAGAATAGGGGATGGATCTGTTAAGAAGGTAGTAGGCTGTGATGTCTTGGTATTTAGAGGATATACACAGAGTAGGAAGTGAACTTCCTATACTACGATCGGTTATACTGTGGTTTTCACACAGTGGTTTCTCCACATAGGATATAGATATAATATCAGGCATTCTGGTTACTAGATCTATGGTTTTAGATCTAGATTTGGGAAGTGTCCCAATCTGGGTACTTAGACAATATTCTAAAGGTATTTAAATGGACGACTCCTGGCATGGTGGTGTACCTGCAGGTGATGGAGTCACCCTCTCTAAAGGAATCTTATAGACTAAAGGGGAGAGGGATGCACATGATTGGCATATCACTTGCTTAGGCAATTGAGTCAATCATGAGATGTCATGTACCACACTAGATATTGTTTTTGCTCTAGGTGCAATAAGTTGGGACATTAATCCAATCCTGGAGAAACGTTCGGATGCAGTTTTAGAACATAAGCGGATGTTCTAGGGAGATGATAACGACTGCCTCCTTTGGGAGACAGTTATCATTCCAGGCTTCCAAGGTGACCTGGATGACAGAGTGACTGTCAAAGTTATAGTTTTCCCTCTGACGAGTGGCCGTAGCTTGGATAGGTGATCTAAGCGGATACTGAGGGAGGCATGGCGCAGGATACTGATTAAGTTCAGTTGACGATACAGTCTATGAAGTTTGGATTTGGAGTTCATTTATGAACTAGGTCCCATCAGAAATCCAGACATATTCTAAGACAGGTATTACTCAATTCGGGAGATGGATTTCTCCGCGAACTTGAGATTAAGAGAGACATAGAAAGAAACATCAAGGCGGATCCACCCACTGAGGCTATTTCTCGAACACACTAGTTTCACAAACTAGCTTTGTGAAACTGATTAGTAGAGAAGTTGGGTGTTCGGTATCACACGGGCTGTGAGTATGTGACATCGCAATAATTAGCCTTAAGTGTAAGTGGGAGATTGTTGGATATAGTGCCCTCAAAGTCAATTATTGGATCGCAGGCACGTGATTGCAATGATTGAGGGAGGACCTATACCGGCAGGACAGTCTTACTCGAGATGATAGTATACTATCTGGTTTACCTTTATCATCGTGTACATGCTTTAGGTGACCTTACAGATCACTATTACACGTTGGTGGAGCCCATAAGATTCTTGCTTGACTGCCAGCGGTTTGATGACGATCATATACGTGGGAGCTGGGGTCTATAAGCACATCCTTAAAGTGTACCTAGTCGTGGGAGTTTCGAGACTGGGCATCGTTACTCCATGAGTAGACTAGTGTATACGGTCGAGACCCCGACGAGGGGCGGTGGCCGGTCTCACAAGCCATTGGTGTCAGTTGGTTCACCTAAGACGTATACAGGTGCTCATTGGGTTATGAGTACAGCGGACGGACTTGTCGGGAGCATGCTAGTTGGTATTATACCTAGCGTCAGACAGCAGTTCTCTGGTGACATGTGTACAGGTTAGTTCATTGACCTGAGATCGTCATTTGTATCGTGTGAGTTCCCATTGTACTTTGATTACCGCCCTACCACAGCTCAAAAGAGTCGTGCAAACAGGTTTTAGTTAGGTACGAGCTACTTGGAGGTAGTGAGCGGATCGACAGGGGTTTCATCTCTCCCGGTGTTGGGGGTGAGATCGCGCTGTGTCTAGGAGAGCCATTACACAAAGCCCTCGGCCGAAGCAGGAAATTTACTGGTAGGTATTCCATTAGTATCTCAGGGTGTTCTGGGCTACACTCCGATACGACTTATACCGCTTTTGGGGGTCTGACGTTATGAGCCCCCTAGGCCCGACATGCGATACTCATAGATGAACGGACCGGACTGTACGGATATTGTCAATGACAGGCTCAGTAGGGTTCCAGGATGAGTTCGCTCATCCGCATCCCTTTTAGTCAATACTTGGGTAGCCGTTACGTACAGCTAGTACCACTGACGTGCTTGTGGTTAAACCCACTACCTGCGTATTGATTAGACTTTAGAGTCCACCATAAAAAGTTTCCCAAGTTCGGGCGAAACGTTGTAGAGGCCGTATGGTATTATGACAGGGTTCGATCATATACGTGCACTTATGCACGGATCATGATCGGACGGATCATACTAGTGGGCATTGGTTTAAGCCGGATCCTAGTATTAGATTTGTTGGATTACTTTCATCTCATCCCATTTGCATTCCGTCGGAATGCGGATGCAGGTATGTTTATACAGGTTAGGGGTATCCTTGTGATCCGTCATGAGTTACTTTAAATATTGCCGTATCTTTTTGTTGGAATAAACATTTGGATTAATGTTTGGATGGTGGAAATTGTGAGTGGAAGTCATCATGAAGAGGCACAATTTAGGTGACTCATGGTCTCTTTTATGGTGCAAATGTCACATAATTGATTGATTATTGTGTTGAAATGAGAGGTGGAGAGAGAATGGACAGCCATAACTCTTTGGGTTGCTCTTGAGAATTTTAACTTGTGCTCTCATTTTTCATTACAACACAATAGAAAGAAAAGCCTCTTCTTCTCCTTCTCCTCTAGCTCACTACTTCCACCATGGCTTCATCTTCAACCTCCATCCATACACTCTCATGAGTTGAGAATCAATGGATGCTTGAGACAAAGTTATCACACACCTTCTCTACATCACCTTGGACATGTCGGCTAGCAAACTTCATGTCCGAGTTGCTTCGGTTTGAAGCGGGAGCCCGTAAGAAGACTTCTAGATGTGGTGCCCTTTCGACGAGGAGACCGGAGATCGGAGATGCCGCGAGGAGCTAGGGATGGTGGCTAAAAACTGAAGGACACAGATTGATCGGTATAGCCTTTCTATCTTTTTAGTAGTTGCTAGTCTAGTGTTAATGGTTCGATCCGGGTGAAAGACTACGATAGCGCCAGTTTAGTAAAAAATTTTGTTCCACGTTTTGGCCTCAGCTAGACGGCTGGGGCGCTACCGTAGACTTACTTCTATGTATTGTACGTGGATAACATACTCTTGATAGGAAATGGTTTCCTATGCTACACTCGGTCAAGCTCGTCTTATCACGGGAATTCTCAATAAAAGATCTGGATGATACCTACTACATCTTATGGATTATGATCTATGGTGATAGATCTAAAGTGGATGTTGGGAGTGTCCCAAATCCAGGTACATAAAAACCATTCTAAAGGGGTTTTGTATGGACGATTCTAAGTGTAGTGGTTCGCCCACTTACTCATGGACCACTCTCTCCAAAAAGATGTCTCCCAATACTTATTCAGAGAGAGCTCGCTTACAAGGGATATCCTATGCTTCGGTAGTAGGCTCTATCAGAGTATGCGATGTTATGTACCAGACCAGATGTAGATGAATCACTAGGTGTAGTGATTAGGAATCAATCGGATCTTGAGAGAATCACTGGTCAGCTGTGGAGGATATTCTTAAATACTTGAGAAGCACTAAATGAATGTTCTTGATTCCAGCTTCCAGAGTGATAAGGTCGACTGAAAGTCAGTCACAGGCATTGTCTTTACCCTCAGTGGAGGGATGGTATGTTGGAAGAGTTCCAAGCTAGATACCGTGACATACTAGACAATAAAGGCTGAATACATTGCTACCAAGGATGCTGCCAAAGTGGTTGTCTGGACATTTCTTGTTCATGAGATGAACAAGGTTCCTACCATTGAGCATCCAATAAGTGTTATTGTGACAAGAATGGAGTTGTGGCCTTGGCCTTGGCCTGGGAACACTGGTCCCATCAGCGTTCCAGACATATTCTTAGGCAAGTATCACTTGATCAGGGAGATGGTTGATCTCCAAGGGATCGAGGTAAGGAGAGAAGACATGAAGAATAACACAGCGGATCCACTAATAAAGGCCCTACCCCAAGAGAGACTTCTATGGGATGGTTGAGTATAGGATACTACAACCACTGCTATATTGTTGGGTATTGGATACTACAACAGATGGCCTTAGTGCAAACGGGAGATTGTTAATTATATGTATGCCCTAGAGGCCATTACTGTACATGCGATGTATATTGTAGTGGATGCTTAGACATATATAGGGAGGAATTTCTTGCTCGACATGATAGTATGCTATCTGGTTGCACTTTATCTTAACATGTACACTTATTATCTCTTTATTACTTGTTGATAAAGCCCTTAGGATGAGTACTTGACTACCAGGATTATGATGCAGATCATACTAGTGGGGACCGGGTAGTCGGTAAGTACATCCTTCAATCATTCCTAGTCATTGGAGTATCGAGACAGGGCATCAATACTCCAGAGTAGACTAGCATATGCGCATCTTGACCCATATGATGGGCGATGGATGATCCCATATCCATTGGTGTTTGACATCAGAGAAGGTATACAGGTGATCAGTGGAGACCGGGTACACTGAACGGACTCGCCGAGAAATCCTAGATGGTATTATATCTATCGTCAGATAGCAGTTCTCTGGTGACACTGGTACAGGTTAGTCTGTAGACCCGAGATGGTCATAGTGACTTGTGTGATTCCCACCGTGCTTTGATTTCCACCATACCACGGTCAAGAGATCATGCAAAAAGGTGGTTTTTGGGTACAGTCCCGAGTCACATGGAGGCAATGAACGATAGGAGGGGTTTCGTCTCTCCTGGTATTGGTAGTTGATGTTGCGCTATGCTCGATTAGCCATACCAGGAAATCTCTGGCCAGGGTTGCTGAGATTTACTGGTAAGTGTTACCAGAAGTTTTTCGAACCGTTATGGACCTTGCATCGGCATGACTTATCAGGCTATTGGGGTCTGACGTTATAGCATCCCCAGGCTGTGATATGCGACATATCAGACGAGGAGACCGGACTGTACAGTAGTGTTACCGATTGGATTCGTAGGAGAACGAGCAGGCTTGCTTGTTGACCTTCTGATCGCTCAATACCCGGGTGGCCGTTACGTTTAGCAGATCGCTTGCGGCTTGTGGGTGTTTGATATGATCATCACCTACTGCCGGCGTATTGACGAGTCTTTAGAGTCCTACATAGAGGTTTCCTGGTTCATGCGAAACGGAGTAGGAGCACACATGTTATATGTGCGGGACCGAGATTAATGCGAGTATGTGATACCGCATTCTATTCTCGCGACTTGTGACATTGGTCGGGTATATGTTATATAGCCGGGTTATCGGATCAAGTGTTGATTCGATAAGTTGTTGCATTTGATATTAGTCGGTTATATCTGATATGGACGGATTATTAAATCAATAGTTGATTTAAAAATTTAATGTATAATTATATATTTGATATATTAAATTACATTAAGTAATATTAGCTCACTTAAATATTCATTTTTCTCACTTATGATACATTTATATATATGTAGTATATGTTAAATGTATTGTTTTCTTTTTGCACACAAAATATATATGTGATATATATTATTGTGTCATGCTAAGTTACACATGCAACATGTTAGTATGAGACTCACACCATGCTAGGTTAAAGTTAGGGTTTTATTTGTTTTAAGTATTTCAAACATTTGGATAATGAGTCATGGTTCAAAGCTTGTAGAAGCTTTTAGGGTTCATCGATCAAGTCCACTTATTTGTCTAGCTTAAGATATTTGTTAACCCATCCATTAACTCATAGCTATGGTTTAGTCTCTACAATGTTTAGTGCATGACATACACTAACCATGGTTGCATTTCTAACCTCATGAATTCATTCATCTCTTCATCACTTCTTCTTCTTCTTCAAGGGAAAAAGCTTGCTAGCTTTTTCTAAGTGATGAAACCTTGTGAGAAAAATAAATCTAAAGTGAACCCACTTCCTACTTCATCATCCTCTACTATTAGTCATTTAATTTAGGGTGTTTGCTTCACTAATTTCACACATTAGTGAAGAGGTAGCGTGAGCTCGAGTCTTCTCGACGTAGATCATCTTCGGCCTCGATGACATTGAGAAAGCTTGTTCATTTCTTCAAGTGAACCCTCTGTAGAGTCCGGGAGTTCACCATTCGCAGCGAAGGGACTACAACATGGAGCTTTTGAAGTGAAGGACCGGTCTACAAAGGTTGTATTCCCTCATTTACATAGATGTAAAGTGTTTACATTATGTTTCGCCGTATTTTCTAGTAGCGATTCTAGGGTTAAGGTTTACTAGAACGGCAAATTTTTTAAATTGGCATGGATGATGCCTCTCGAAAACTTGCTGCCGTGCTAGGCAACCCAACAGTCCAGCAACTCCTCGGAGAGGGGTTTGTACAACCCCGAGGACCTCCTCCAAATTGCGTACATCATCAACTGTAGGATGGGCGACCGCCGAGGGAGAAGCCGGCCGACATGACCCTTGAGGCGCTGAACCACATCCAGGTACCTATCCCCAGCTAGGGTCTGGTCACACATGAAGACTTCGTCGAAGGTGATGATCTCTTCGATCGAATACATTGGACAAGTCATCTCAAAAAGTGACGCTGAAGAGTTATCGTCTCCTACTCTATTTATAACCCCAAACAGCATCCCTAAGGACTCAAATTCGCGCGCGCATGGGCGCGAATCCTGTTGGCTATAGTGCTCTCAAGGTAATTATCAAAGTTGCGGACTTGTGATTATGATGATTGAGGTAGGACCTATACCGATAAAACAGTCTTACACAAGATGATAGTATGCTATCTGGTTTGTCTTTATCATCATGTACGTGTTGATAGAGCCCTTAGGATTATTGCTTGACTGCCAGTAGTAGGATGGCGATCATATATGTGGGATCTGGGGTCTATAAGCACATCCTTAAATGTCCCTAATCGTAGGAGTATCAAGACCGGGCATCGATACTCCAGTGTAGACTAGTGTATACTGATCGAGACCCCGACGAGGGGCGGTGGCCAGGTCTCACAAGCCATTGGTGTTAGTTTGTTCACCTAAGATAGTATACAGGTGCTCATTGGGTTATGAGTATACTGAACGGACTCGCCGGGAACCTGCTAGTTGGTATTATACCTATTGTCAGATAGCAGTTCCCAAGTGACATGTGTACAGGTTAGTCTGTCGAGCTGAAATCGTCATTTGTCTCGTATGAGTTCCCACTGTGCTTTGATTACTACCCTACCACGTCTCAAAGGAGTCGTGCAAACAGGTTTTAGTTGGGTACAGTCCCGAGCCACATGGAGGTAGTGATCGGATTGTCAGGGATTCGTCTCTCCCGGTATTGGGGGTTGATGTCGCGTTGTGTACGGATTGCCATCACCATAAATCCATGGCCACGGTGGACGAAAACTACCGATCCAGGATCGATAGTTTCTCAGGTGGTGATGGGTTTCATGCCGACACTAAATATCACGTTGTTAGGGGTCTGACTTCCACCCCCTTAGATTCGATATGCGATACTCTTAGATGAACAGACCGGACTGTACGGATATTATCACTGACAGGCTCAGTAAGGGTTCAGGATGAGTTTGCTCGTCAGCCTCCTTTTCGCTCAATACCTGGGTAGCTGTTACGTACAGCAAGTGCCGCTGACGTGCTTGTGGTTAAACCCACTGCCAGCGTATTGACGAGTCTTTAGAGTCCCACATAGAGGGTTTTTCACGGTTCAGCCGATATGGTGTACATGTCGTATGTTGGTACATACGGGTGTCCGATTAAATATGTGCACTTGCTGCGCAGGCTTTAATCGGACGGTTGATAATACTAGCGGCTTAGGATTAAGCCGGATTATTAAATCGGGTTTTGATTTAATAATTTATATATGTATTTGTATATACGTATTCTAGTATTATTGTTCACTATTCGTTTTTCTCTCTCGGCTGTTCGTATTTTGGTACGAATATGGGTATATGTATTTTGATACATGTACCGGGAAGTATTCCGTATTTTATACGGAATAGCTTCTAGACGATGCCACCTCATTAATACGATTTTCCATTTATGCAAATTCATTTGTTTTATTGATAAGGTGGAAAAGGTGACAAGGAATGAGCATGAGTCAAAGCATGGTGCAAAGTATGGTTGGATTTGTTTATTTGATTAATTGGAAAATGATATTTTTTTGGGCATGGGAGAGAGGGTGCCGGCCACTTGATGAGGAAGGGGTTGATTTTGATTTGGCTTGATCTTCGACATTACACTCTCACTCTCTCATGCTCACAAAAACCCTTAACCATTTTGATCATGCCAAAAGCTTTCACCTCCTTCATCTTCTTCTTGAGTTTCTTATTGAGCTCATGGGTAGAGAGGAAAATTATAGTGACACTTTCATACACCCCCACTCTCCATCGCTAGCGACTTTGGAGCGTCGGTTACCTCATTCGACGAGGTTGGAGCTTGCGCCGTTTCCCTCGGTGGATCATCGGAGATGGAGGAAGACCGGCAACCAAACATCATCAAAGGACCGCTTGGAGCTTGGAATGAAGACCGAAGGACTTGGATCAACTCGGTATAACAATTCTAACTCTTAATTGCTTGCTTGTTTTGGGTTTAAGGTCGATCCGGAAATCGGGTAGCGGTAGCGCCGGTTTAATAAAATTTTGTTCCGCATTTTGGCCGCATTTCGACGGCCGGGGCGCTCCCGGGACCCAACATGGCATCAGAGCCACCCTTTAAACCCCTTACTAGCTTGTTTAAACGTGCTTAAAAGATTGATCGACGGAATTTACCAAAATCATGTTTTCATTTTTCTGTTAGCTGTCGATTTTCAAAAGTGGTCAAAAAATTATTTGAGGCATCTTAAAAATTCGTGCAGGCGAATTTAACGGTACTGGAAAATTTTGAGCTCGTGATTCCCCAAAAGCGCCGTGGATCCGCCGCACTTAGCCCCTGTTGGCGGCAGTTCCGCGGCGGTTTAGTGGCAACGGGCGTCCAAATTTCTTCTGTAGCTCATTTACTTGGAAATGTGAATTTTGTGGTATTCTGTTTTGGCCCAGGTTTCAGTGAAGTGTTTTTTTGCTATTGGGGACAATTTGGAACTTAGTCGATCGATATTTTAAGCGTGCGTTTGAAAGTACGTATATTATATTCTGCGACCATAAATGTCATTTGATCGGTAAACCCGTCTAACTGCTATATGTTCTTTTAGACGGGTTTGTGAACGTGACATTCATGTTGTTGTTCTGTGTTGTGCTGTGATATTGGTTGGATCGTCGTGGTGGATAGCAATGGTGCAATGATAGTACAGTTACTTTCATTTGTATATTTGATATTGCGGGGCGAGCGTCCGACATGTGCACTGCCGTCACTGGCAGTTTGTATATTATTCTTTTGGGGCACGACCGGACTGAGGTCGATGTCACCCTTGTATATTATTTTCTTTTCTGTACTCGGATTACCCCTCGGTGGGGTGCACGAATAGCCAGATTCTAGAGGGCAACGGGTCCGCATCTCATGGCGTTGGGACGGAGGGGACCTTACTCTAGAATTGGCGGGCTGTTCGCCGCACTCGTAGGGGGTATAGGTGACCCAGGAGGGGTGCTCAAGTTACCGGATTCTGTGAAGTGCTGGGTGGTCCATTCACGTTGCTGAAGGGGGCTGCCTCACTTCTGGTTTTGGCGGGTAACTTGCCGCGCTCGTAGGGGTCTAGGTTTCATTGCACATGCTATCCACATGACAGGGAACGTCAGGTCTCACTTGCGGCTCAAGTGAAACCCGGGGCTCCAGATTATCAACCATTCTGTGATGTTTCTTTATATCATGCCTGGGACGATTGTTATATATTTATATATATACTAGTAGATGTTGTATATGTTTTTCACCCGTGCTAGTCAGATCCCCGCTCTGTCGTTAGTTAAGTAACCTAACGGGTGATGACGTGACCCAGTGGCGAATGCGGATGGCATATACGTACATTTTATTTCGTTCTTTTCTGGTGTGATTAATTGATGGGACTACATTGATTCTTATCAACGCAAGGATAAAACAAACCAATATTTATGATGTTGATTGGAACCAAGTTTTCTTTTAAAAACTAACATTACAGACGTTTTCTTTTGCTTTGCATCGTGGTATTCATTTGGAATATCCTGCACCTCATTCGACGAGGCAAGGGCCGAGATCCCTTCATCGGGAGTGACCCCTTGAGTAAAAGTTTGCGTCAATGTAATAACTTTACTACAGTCGATTATTTTTTCTTTGCATCGTGGTATTCAGTTGGGGATATCCTGCACCCCATTCGACGGGAAAAAAGCCGAGATCCCTTCACCCGGAGTGACCTCTTTAGCAAAAGTTTCGCCACTATATATTTATAAAAAAAACCACTTGGATTCCTTCAACGATATCAAGTTCATTATGTTAAAGGTTTTTCGCCAAAAACCAGCCGTAGCCCTCCGTCATTTCAGAAAAGTAGCGCCTAGTATTCGTGCTATGTTTGTTGGCTTCCGTCAAGGCATAGTGTGCGGTATCTATGTGTTACTTCTCTGTAGCATGGATATGCATTAATCTAGGACAGTCGTGCAGCCTTGTTGGCATTCGTCAAGGGCGAGTACGGGTGGGTCTAAATTAATCAGGACAATGACGGATAGAACTTGACTTGCAACTTATGATTTGTTGGCATCCGTCAAGATCATAAGCTGCTTGGGGTAAAAATCATATCGGGAGTTTCAAACATACAGGAAACTTGCCAGGCTTGCGCATACCTTCTGGAGTGTGGTGACTTGAGTGGCTTCCATCAAGTTATCATGCGATGATAGTTGGATCCCGATTCCCACTGATGAGTAGGATTACTCCTCGGTTGATTCCGACTAATTTTCCTTTTAGGTTCGGAGGAGAATTTGAGGAAACAGTGGGAGCCATCCAGATTAGATAAAATTATTAACCATTCTGATCTAGGTTAGAGTGCACGCTGAGTGTTTTGTCTCTCTCTCTCTCTCTCTCTGGCTGCGACTATGACCCGACCATTGAACAAAACTCATAAACCAAGTTAACCGAACCTTTTTAAAACACTCTGGCTTTTGGAATGTCACGGTGTCGCATACATCATTGCCGCTTCTATATCACCTGTTGCATTTCTCCAGAACACCCCGTATCACTACGAACATCAACTTCCATTGGATAAATCCATCGTATAGTTACATACGAACTCGAAGGAACTTTTTCGAGGATGGATTCTGGTTCTGGAGAGAATGAATAGGATTATTCGGTTGTCTTTTCCCTTTACCTTATCTCAGATTGTGAGGGCTCCTAGGATTAGGAGAGGGTACACCTATTGAGCTTATTGGATAGTCTTCTTCCAAATCATATGCAGGTGCAGAATGGTAAGGAAGGAAGAAAACCAATTAAGCTTAAGTGTGGTGTACAGAAGGTAATAAGTAAAGACATATAAAGGGATTAGAATAATGGCAAAGGAAATTGCGACCACCATCTTTCACGACAAAGACCGAGTATACCCTTGCCACTCCTACATCCACTTTGCTTTTCTCTAGAACACTCCGTATCACTACGGATTTCCACTTCCATTGGATAAATCTATCGTATAGTTACATATGAACTCGAAGGAAATTTTTCGAGGATGGATTCTGGTTCAGGAGAAATAGAATAGGATTATTCAGATGTCTTTTCCCATTACCTTCTCTCAAGTTGCGAGGGCTCTTAGGATTAGGAGAGTACACCTATTACGCTTATTGGATAGTCTTCTTCCAAACTTTAGGCTGGTGCCAAATGGTAGGGAAGGAAGAAAACCAATTAGCCTAAAGAAGGTGTACAGAAGGTATTAAGTAAAGACATAATAAAGGGATTGGAGTGAGGGCAGGTAAGAATATGGTTACTTCATGATTAAGGATAATGGAAAAGGCGTTACTAGGAATACCAGTTAACCCTTTTGAAACATTTCATGTTTTAGTTTCACTGTACAATGTTAATTGAAAATTGTTTTCCAAATTGGAATCTAACTCCAGGGTATGTATTTACCAGATCAGTTTCTCACATCTGTATGTTATTATAGATGGTGAGTGGGAGTAAGATATTGGAAATTGGGTGATTAGAACATTATATCGGAATTCATTGTAATTGGTGATATTTGAGGAAATCATCTGGATTTTGCCGGATGGCAAATAGTTGGTTTTGAATATCCGTTGTTATGCACCAATTTCAAACTGATATATCTGTACGTTTATTTTATAAAGTGAGATATAACTTTTTGAAATTATGTCTGTGACATTTACCTATATCAGTTGGTGATTAGGTAAGGTGCATTCAACAGCGGTGTAATTCTTCTTAACCATAGTACAGTTTTTCAACCTACGACGCACAGAGTTTGAGTTATTGAACTCAGGGGACTTATACAAAGTATTGTATGTTGTCCAGTTTCCATTAGGACAATGGGGGTTGGTACATGTACTATATTCTGTTTACTCATAACTTCTCTAAGTTCTAGACATGTATTTCGTTGAAATGCAAGGTCAAGATATTGAGAAGTTATATGTATAAGAATAAAGTACAAAACCATTTGTTGGAAGTGTCAGGATTCTTCGATGAAGTCGAAGATGTAGATACTTGTGTTTGGTATTCCATTGATAGTAATGGTTTTGAGAACTTGCTTCTTTTTCAGTTTACTCATATATGGATGCACTCCTAGATGAGTAATGTTGATTGTCCTCTTTCCATTTGGATGATATGCACTGGAGACAGCTGCATGTTTTTGAATCTGGTTTAAATTAAATTAGTGATTTTGTTTCTATATTAGATATATATAGAATCAATTTATATCTTGACGATGTTAAAGTATAGGGAGTTGTCCGGCTGATGCTTAAAACCAGAATCCGGATAAACTTAAGGCACGTTTCAGTAATGGCAGTTTGTGGGTTATCCCGGGCTTTGACGAGGGTTAACTTTCTACCATCAGGAAGATCAATATTTATATTGTTCTTGACTTGCCACAGTTTTAGTAAAATAGACTTTTTCAGAAAAACAAAAGTGGGAGTATGGTAGAACTGGAAGTGATTCCAGAACCACAAACGATTACTGAAGAATTGATAGAACCTGAGGATTCAATTAATTTTGACGTTCTTTTAGCCACTCCGCAGTTTTGGTGGGTAACCTCAGGCACCCGAGAGGTACTTCGGTCTTCTCAGTGACGGTGACAGGGAGGTTCTTGTTTACCGAGACTTGCCATTGCTGTTGTTCTAGACTATAAGACCCGGCAGGAGGATGAGTGTAGTGTCATTCTAAACTAGTTTTGGAAATGCACGTGTATATGACTCTGCCAGAGGGTTGTTGTAGTCAGTGGGAGCAGTGGAAGCATAATAGGCAAGTAGCTTATGTCTGATTATAAACTAAAGCAGGTATAGCGGAAATAGATCATCTAATTTTTGTGTGACAGTCACAGGCTTTGACTTCATCAGAATAGGAGATGGATCTGTTAAGAAGGAAGTAGAGAGTGATGTCCAGGTATTGGGATGACATGCACTTGATAGGAAAAGATATTCCTATACTATGATCGGATATATTTTGGTTGTCATAAAGTTGTTTCTCCACAGAGGATGTGGATATAATATCAGGTTTTCTGGTTACTAGATCTATGGTTTTAGATCTAGATTTGGGATGTATCCCAATTTGGGTACTTTGAAATTATTCTAAAAATATTTTAGAATGGATGACTCCTGGCATGGTGGTGTACCTGCAGATGATTGAGCCACCCTCTCTAAAGGTGTCTTACAGACTAAAGGGGAGAGGGACCTGCATGATTGGCATATCACTTGCTTAGGCAATTGGGTTAATCATGAAATGTCGAGTACCACACCAGATATTGCTTTTGCACTAGATGCAATAAGCAGATATATTAATCCACTCCTAGAGAAACATTGGGATGCAGTTATTGAACATAAATGGATATTCTAGGGAAATGATTACGGCAGCCTCTTTCAGGAGACGGTTGTCATTTCAGGCTTCCAAGGTAACCTGGATGACAGAGTGACTGTCAGAGTTATAGTTATTCCCTCATTTGAGGGACAGTATGTTAGACAGGTGGTCCAAGCGGATACTGAGGAAAGGCATGGCGCAGGATACTGATTAAATTCAGTGGACGATATAGTCTAAGTAGTTTGCTGGATTTGGAGTTCACTTGTGAACTGTGTCCAATTAGATATCTAGGCAAATTCTAAGACAAGTATTGCTCATTTCGGGAGATGGTCTTCTCCGCGAACTTGAGATATGGAGAGATACAGAAAGAAACATTGGAGCGGATCCACACACTGAGGCTATTTCTCGAACGCAATCATTTTCGCAAACGGGCTTTGTGAAGATGATTAGTAGAGAAGTTGGGTGTTCGGTATCACACGGGCTTTGAGTATGCGACATCGGAATAATTGACCTCAAGAGAAAGGGGAGATTGTTGGCTATAGTGCTCTCAAGGCAATTATCATAGTCACGAACTTGTGATTATGATGAATGAGGTAAGACCTATACCGATAAGACAGTCTTACTCAAGATGATAGTATGCTATCTGATCTGTCTTTATCTTCATGTACGTATTGATAGAGCCCTTAAGATTCTTTCTTAACTGCCAGCAGTATGATGGCGATCATATATGTGGGAGCTAAGGTCTATAAGCACATCCTTAAATGTCCCTAGTCGTCGGAGTATCGAGACCGGGCATCGATACTCCAGTGTAAACTAGTGTACACTGATCGAGGCCCCGACGAGGGGCGGTGGCCAGGTCTCACAAGCCATTGGTGTTAGTTTGTTCACCTAAGATAGTATACAGGTGCTCATTAGGTTATGAGTACACTGGACGGACTTGCCGGGAACCTGCTAGTTGGTATTATACGTATTGTCAGATAGCAGTTCTCAGGTGACATGTGTACAGGTTAGTCTGTCGACCTAAGATCGTCATTTTTCTCGTGTGAGTTCCCACTATGATTTGATTACTACCCTACCACGGCTCAAAGGAGTAGTGCAAACAGGTTTTAGTTGGGTACAGTCCCGAGCCACATGGAGGCAGTGATCGGATTGTCGGGGATTCGTCTCTCTCGGTATTGGGGGTTGATGTCGCGTTGTGTACGGATGGCCATCACCATAAATCCATGGCCACGGTGGACGAGAACTATCGATCCAGGATCGATAGTTTCTCAGGTGGTGATGGGTTTCATGCCGACACTAAATATCGCATTATTAGGGGGTCTGACTTTATCCACCCCCTTAGACTCGATATGCGATACTCTTAGATGAACTGACCGGACTGTACGGATATTGTCACTGACAGACTCAGTAGGGGTTCAGGATGAGTTTGCTCATCGGCCTCCCTTTCTCTCAATCGCTGGGTAGCCGTTACGTACAGCTAGTGCCGCTGACGTGCTTGTGGTTAAACCCACTGCCAGCGTATTGACGAGTCTTTAGAGTCCCACATAGAGGGGTTTTCACGGTTCAGGCGATATGGTGTACATGTCGTATGTTGGTACATACGGGTGTCCGATTAAATATGTGCACTTTCTGCGCAGGCTTTAATCGGGTAGTTGATAATACCAGCGGATTAGGATTAAGCCGGATTATTAAATCGAGTTTTGATTTAATAATTTATATATGTATTTGTATATACGTATTCTAGTATTATTGTTCACTATTCGTTTCTCTCTCTCGGCTATTCATATTTTGGTATGAATATGCGTATATGTATTTTGATACATGTACCGGGAAGTATTCCGTATTTTATACGGAATAGCATCTAGAAGATGCCACCTCATTAATATGATTTTCCATTTATGGAAATTCATTTGTTTTATTGATGAGGTGGAAAAGGTGACAAGGAATGGGCATGAGTCAAAGCATGGTGCAAAGTATGGTTGGATTTGTTTATTTGATTAATTGGAAAATGATATTTTTTTGAGCATGGGAGAGAGGGGGGCCGGCCACTTGATGAGGAAGGGGTTGATTTTCATTTGGCTTGATCTTGGACATTACACTCTCACTCCCTCATGCTCACAAAAACCCTTAACCATTTTGATCATGCCAAAAGCTTTCACCTCCTTCATCTTCTTCTTGAGTTTCTCATTGAGCTCATGGGTAGAGTGGAAAATTGTAGTGACACTTTCATACACCCCCACTCTCCATCGCTAGCGACTTTGGAGCGTCAGTTACCTCGTTCGATGAGGTTGGAGCTTACGCCGTTTCCCTCGGGTGGATCATCGGAGATGGAGGAAGACCGGCAACTAAATATCATCAAAGGACCGCTAGGAGCTTGGAATGAAGACCGAAGGACTTGGATCAACTCGGTATAACAATTCTAACTCTTAGTTTAGCTTGCTAGTTTTGAGTTTAAGGTCGATCCGGAAATCGGGTAGCGGTAGCGCCGGTTTAATAAAATTTTGTTTCGCATTTTGGCTATGTTTCGACGGCCGGGGAGCTCCCGGGACCCAACAAATCCTGGGATTCACCCGAATTACTCCAATAGTGCACCGCCACGTGGCGGAACTGACGCATCTCTTCGAAACGCTTCACCTTCCCCATGCGTTCCTGACATGTGTCGTCCGCGACGGTCACTCTTCCCGATGTTCGCACACAAATGAAGGTTAGACCGAAGGTCACAAAACCGAGCAGCTTCCCTGCTCGGTCCATGCTTAGAAGGAAACTCCTTGCCCTCCCCCGCTAAGGATCAAAGCCCTCATTAAGAGGCCACCGAGCAGCAACCCTGCTCGGTCCATCCCTTGCTGGTAATCTCTTACCCGACGACGCCAAAGATCCAAGCCCTCATCAAGAGGCCACCGAGCAGCTTCCCTTCTCGGTCCATCCTTGGCTGGTAACTCCTTACACCACGATGCCAAGGATCTAAGCCCTCATCAAGAGTCCACCGAGCAGCAACCCTGCTCGGTCCATCCCTGGCTGGTAATCTCTTACCCCACAACTCCAAGGATCCAGGCCCTCATCAAGAGGCCACCGAGCAGCTTCCCTGCTCGATACATCCTTGGCTGGTAACTCCTTACCCCACGACGCCAAGGATCCAAGCCCTCATCAAGAGGCCACCGAGCAGAAACCCTGCTCGGTCCATCCTTGGCTGGTAACTCCTTACCCCACGATGCCAAGGATCCAAGCCCTCATCAAGAGGCCACCGAGCAGAAACCCTGCTCGGTCCATCCTTGGCTGGTAACTCCTTACCCCACGACGCTAAGGATCCAAGCCCTCATCAAGAGGCCACCGAGCAGCAACCCTGCTCGGTCCATCCCTGGATGGTAATCTCTTACCCCCACGATGCCAAGGATCCAAGCCTTCCTCAAGAGGCCACCGAGAAACAACCCTGCTCGGTCCATCCTTGGCTGGTAATCTCTTACCCTACGACGCCAAGGACCCAAGCCCTCATCAAGAGGCCACCGAGCATCTCCCTTGCTCGGTCCTTCCTTAATAGGGAACTCCTTGTCTTCCCTGCTCGGTCCAATGACGCCAAGGATCAAAGCCCTCACCAAGAGGCCACCGAGCAGCTTCCCTGCTCGGACCATCCTTGGCTGGTAATTTCTTACCCAACGAAGCCAAGGATCAAAGCCCTCATCAAGGGGCAACCGAGCAGCTACCCTGCTCGGTCCATCCTTAGCAGGCAACTCCTTGCCCCGCCTCCCCCCCCTCCGCCCCCCGCTAAAGATCAAAGCCCTCATCAAGAGGCCATGGAGCAGCTTCCCTGCTCAATCCATCCTTAGACGATGACTTCCTACACATTTTTACTAAGTGATCCCCACCTCAACTTCGGGGCAATGGACATACCGACCTTGCACCGGTCTTTGCACACTCGGCAAATAGTTGAATTCAACTCGATGTGCTCCGACCTAACACATCATGAAAGCAGTACCGCGCAAATAAATTTTTTTACCACAAACAAAGGGAAAGTGTGCACGAAAAGTACACTGCAAAAAGATTTTATTCAGAAAAGCCAGAAGTCTTTAAAGAGGTATTATGGGCTCCCTAGCCTTACAAAAATGCCCGAAAGCTTACAAAATTTTAGCGCAAAAGGAAATAAGGAGGAGAGGAGATTCAGGCCTCGGGGCCAGGGAGAACCTTGATGAGCTCGTCATTCACCACCACAACCGAGGTGGCGTCTTGAAGGTCGGAGCCTACCGCAGGAGCCTCGGTGTTGGGAGCCGGAGTGACCAACTACTCCCCAACGCTCCCACCAGGGGCCTCTCCCCCAGCAGCGCTTCCGGGGGCATTCCCTTGTGCCTTACCCCCGATGGGGTTCTCACCCCGGAGCTCGCCGTCAGTAAACTCCTGCATCAAGGCCTTGACGGTGTCGAGGGCGTCATGCCAAACAAGGGCAGCGGCTCCAGCGAGGTCGAGGAAGCACTGGTCCGACTTCTGGTAGTTCTCCACCGCCTTCGACGCTCGGAAGTCGGCACGCCTCACTCCTTCCTTCGCCGCCTCGCTCTCCCTCCGGAGGGTGTTCGCCGTCTTCTTCTGGGTGGCGACAATCACACTGGATCTTCCAACTTAGCCTCGGTGGCTCGGATGGCCTCTCGGCAGCTGGCGATCTTCTGATCCCTGGCCGCCGCCCGGTCGTCAAGGGCGGCGACCCTCTCCATCGCCGCTTGCAGCTCCAGCCTGGAGCTCTCCTCCCGCGGGGAGAGCTTGCCCACGACCTGCATCTCCGGGGAAATTTCCCCGTCCTCCTTGTTGATGACAAGGGCGCAGTGCTGGAGGACCTGAAGGAAACAAAAAAGGGTCAAAAAGAGAAGGGGGCACCCATTCTTGGGAACAAAAAAGTACTGAATGAAAACACGGGTGAGGTGCGAACACTGACCTGCACGGCCTCTTGGGCTATGGCCGACATTCGGGGCTGGAGGGTCCACCGAGGGATTTTTCCCCCAGCCGACCTTTGCATCTCCTAGATCATGCTGTTGGTGATGGAAAGCCCCGAGGGCACCTCGAAGCGAAGCTCCCCTTCATCCACGATGATCGGGGAAGCAGGAGCATGGGGCACCGTCCTATGGTAACTCTTGAAAAAAGACGCAGAAGAACCAGTCTCGCCTTCTACCTCCAAAGCCTGGGGCTCCTGCTCCCGAGCACGTTTTCGGCTCGGCACATGGCTGGACTCTGGGGCCCGGGGCGTGCTCGAGCGCCTAGCTGTGGCGATCGTCGGTGGAGCCGGAGCCGAAGATGGGCGAGAGGGGCCGGCACCTCCGGCTTTCTTCCCCTTCTTCTTTTCGACCAGGGCTGCCCGAAATTTACCTAGGTCCATGGATCCTGCATAAGAAGAAAGTGCAAAGAAGGTGTAGGCAATACCAGAAAAAGTGGAAGAACACACAAGTCTAAACAGGTCGCCTAAAAACTCCCAACTTACCCGCAGATTGAGCGGGGCTAAGCCCAGCCCAAATAAGGGCCTGGTCAGACCGTAGCACATCGGCCCGGGGAAGGGGCTCCCACTCCGACACCTCCACCGCATCGGGATCATTTGACCGCCTCAGCTGCGAGCAGTCGGCCCAGTGCCAATGGATGGGCACAGGACAATCCTCACCCTCGATTGGCCCGACAAACAGAAACTTCTTCTTCCACTCATGGATGGAAGAAGGTTTTACGACGACCCCTGACCCGGCAGAACCTCCCCGGCGCTTTCTAAAAGAAATGTATACCCAGCTCGGCTCGTCCATGCGAGTGCCGGGGTGGTTTTTGTAGCAGAGAGAGGAAAGGAGAAGGCTCAGACTGAAAGGTATCGCCCACAACTTCAACCTGACCAGGAACCCGAGGTGAATCCTCCAAGAGTTCGGTACTAACTGGCCCTGGGCTTACTCAAAACAATTCAACGCTGCACTCACCTCGGGGGAGAAGGGCAGACACATCCTGGCCCAAATGGCTTCCAGGTACAAGGCAATCTCCTTGCCTCATACCCGGTCTGCCCTCTCCCTCTCTCCGGCCAGATGAAGCGAGTAGCCGGGAGGAATGTGGAAGCGAGCCCGGATGGTGGCAAGCTCGTCCTCATGCCTCAGAATGGAAGACGCATCACGGACGCCCCTAACCTGCGCTCTAAGGACCGCCCCTGTCACACGCCCCCGGGGAGCATGACTAATGATCAGTCGAAAATATTGCATTTTCAACACATCAATTTCCCTACCATTTGCACTCATCTAGAGGTGTTCGATATTAATATAACACATATTAGCAAATTGACTGTAAAATACCAAATAACTTGTGTTATATACTAAAACCGACATTTCTGAGGGAAATTGAGTGTTTATCATTACATCGCATCATCTTTGTATAGCGCAACACTTGTCTCGAGAATCTGTGCAGAAAATTCCAGGATCAAAGCCGAAATTGTTAAAAGTGCTAAGAAAAATACGCCAAGTCCAAGATTTGTGATCTGGCAGTGAACTAAAGAGAGTTTTAAGATTCAACATATCAGAAATGTGCTAAAAGGCCAAGATAAAGCAGCACAGAAGTTTTCAAGTAGTGATGGCTCCAATAGGCTGCGGATCCGCGGCCAATGGGCGCTTCCCACCGCGGATCCGCGACATGTTAATGAGATCACTACATCAGAATTCCTCCACGTGTCCTATGTAACGGCAATAGCTTCCAGAAGAGTCCATAAATGCCACGTGGCTTCATCCAGAAGGCTCGACCTAACAACCTAGCTCTAGAATATTCCCTCGAACTAACTTCTTCTAGAAGCCTCTCTCTAACAAACTTTTGGAGGAAAATTTGAATTTTGAATTCTAGATCTAGGGTTGTGATGCCTATAAAAGGAAACCTAGATCTAGGGTTCAAAGGTTGTTGATTTCTACATCAATTCCTCAACACAAGTTGAGTGACACAACTTGTAAACCCTAATCCCCAATTCAAAATCCAAAGCCAAAAATCAAGAACTCCGAGTACCAAATAAAGCATGAAGCCTTCTATCCTTTAGAAAGCGACGCCGGACTTCATCGGAGCAAGTGATCCAAGGAGATCCGCGACTCAAGGAGACGAGCGAAGCCGAAATCAACGATCAAGTTCTTTCCTCTTGTAGATCTTGATAGAATTGTAAGAAAATTGTCGATAAATAAAGGTGAAATTTCTATAACTTGCTTTCTTTACATTCTTGCATCATGATTCGATCTCAATTCTTGATTGTGTGTCTTGTTATGATATTTGAGTAAAACTCCGCTCGTGAAGGAGTCGAGAGAATCAATAGATGATGATGTTAGAAATCTTAAAACGATTCTTAAGTCCTATGAGTTTGTAAACCCTAGCAAATTGAAGAATCGACGACCTAGTTTCGATGCGATGCTTTCTTGATTGTGTTCGCTCGAAATTTGGGATCCACGATCAATTCTTGAATTTACTAGAGGCTAGAATGTGAATGAAATCAACGAAAGGACAAGGGATAGATGATGAAACTTTAGTTTCCGCAAGAAATCCCTAATTCTCGTTGATCATCATCAATCTAGTATCAATTCATCGATGGATAAGAATACGTAATCAATAGATTTCATCACGTCTATAGATTCGATCGATTCCTACGAGCCTCACTTCGATTCTTGATTATTGGATTGGATATCATGAATTCTTCATTCTTGATTTTAAATGTTTTCTTGATTCTTGCTATTAGATCTAGATTTTGCTAATTCTTGAAATTCACTTTTAACCTTGAATTGAATTGACTTTTCTTTTCTTTTCTTTACTTTTTAATTCATCTAATTCAATTACGAACGGATCACACTTTCCCTGTAGACGATCCGCACTCGCTAACGCGCTACAATTGACACCGTTATTGATTGCAGTCAAAAATATTTTTTGTTGTGATTTATATACATTTTCTACATACACACCGAGAATTCGTATTCAATCAAATGGCGCCGTTGCCGGGGATCGTGTGCTAATTTGTTCGTTTTTGAAATTTGAGTTGAAAAGTTTATTCCATTATAATTTTTAGATCAAAATTCGCGCAAAGCACTAATCAATTCATTGTGATTTGTTGCGAGGAAATCTGAAATCATTGGAGCTAGAGGAAAATTATTCTGAGCATTCCAGAGAGCTTAGAAAGTGAACAGGAGCTTGTGGACAAAAATTTGTGCAGTGATCGCAACATACAACCGCGTTTCCGCAGCTATTGGCTGCTCCCGCGGTGGATCCGTAGCGGGAAAGAAGGAACACTGTACCACATTTTTTCAGGTCCTCTATAGCTTTCTTATCTCCTTCTCTGTCTGCTCCAATAACAAATTTCTGCAGGCTTTCTTTGCAAAATTCGCAGCGCCGCAAAAAGCTAAAATTGTGCGTGTTTGATCTTGGTTGTTTGCATATTAATACGGAATTTAAGGGGCACGACCAAATTCAGATTAGGTGGGGAGTTCATTACCCTTCCTAAGCCCCGAAAATCACAAAACTGAATCCGCATTGCTCTCATTAATTAAAAGAAATCTAGACATGACTCTAAAGACCGTCGCGCTCACTTAAGACAGAAGAAGGCCGTGGATAATCCATTGCATATCCACGTTTCTTTTGTGGTGTCTAAGGCAAGTGTGTCTAAGGCAAGTGGTTACTTAATTAGGCCCACTACTTACATAGTGGAGAACCTCCCACTTACCTGGCAATTACCTGGCCACAGGAGAGACAAAGAGGCCGTGGAGGATTGATCCTGCGACTTGTCTTTTGGCAGTTAGGAGCGGTCTAGAGCCTTGACCTGGGTGACCACTAGACTTAGGGTTGCTTGTTGCATTTTTTGTGATTTGCATCATTTTTTTCAAAAATCCGTATATTTTTCAAAACAAACACCACATTCATTCATTTCCCCTAATTATATCAACGCTGCCACTTGTACTAAACCCTTTTAGTGCAAGATAGGCTGGATACGGGATTCTAGTGCTCGTTTAGTCCGCGTTCCCCCTGTCGACCCCAAAGTCGGTATTTCTACATTTACCTCTTCTTTACCCCCCACTACACCCACTTCGATGGACGATTCTCCATCGAACTTCTTTACCACTACTCTGCCGCCATCCACAGGTGTGCAGAATCCACCCCGCATCTCTCTCCAAGAGAGGTGCTATCCTACACGAGGTCCACTTTCGACCTGTCTCTCCATTCCACCAGCCAACGGGGACAATTTTCAGATTAAACCCCAATACATCAACCTTCTACCCAAATATCACGGTCTCGAGTCTGAAGACGCATATGTCTTTATTACAAAATTTGAAAATGTGTGCGCAATGATGGGTACTTCACAGCTTTCTGTGGATGCTATGCATCTTCGTCTTCTCCCATTCACCTTGTGCGATATAGCCAAGAAGTGGCTGTATAACACAACCGCACATTCCATTTCAAATTGGGAAGAATTCGTCAAAGCATTCCTTAAGAAATTCTACCCACATCATAAGATAGCTCGAGTCCGTAGCGAAATAAATCAATTTACCCAGCTTCCAAATGAAACATTCTTAAAATTTCTTGAACGCTTTAAGGATCTGTTAGTTCAATGTCCACATCATGGAATCCCCAGATGGGATCTGTGCCGAGTCATTTATGAGGGCATTAATCCTAACACAAAATAGACCCTTGAATTAATGTGTCAAGGCAACTTCATGACCAAAGATGATGGGGAAGCTTGGAAATTTTTAGAAGATTTCGCTGAAAAATCTTTACAGCGGGAGGGTGTGAGTCAATCGTCTAGGGGTGGCAATAACCAATCGAAAGTTTCCATAGGAGTTAGAGCTGAAAGTTCAGCTATACATAAGAAACTCGAGACTATGGAAAACAAATTTTTAGCTGCCGCCCTAAATCAAATATCACTCTCCAAAACTGTATGTGGATGTTGTTCTGATCCATCATATCTCACGGAAGAATGTCCATTGAATTCTCTGTTTCAAGGTCACGAGCATACCAATACTGCTTTCTAACAAAGACCTAGAAACGATCTATTTTCTTCCTTATATAATCAGGGTTGGAGGAATCACCCTAACCTTGCTTGTAACCAATCACAATCTCAAAACACGGTTCCATACCAAAACAATTTCCAAAGGGTCCCTCCACCACAACAGCAACCACCACAATTGAGTCAGCACCCCTTCCAAGCACAAAACTTCCAAAATCCGGTCAACACACCTGCACCGTCTAGTCCTTTGCAGTTGATCGGAACAGATGAATCCTCTTCATTTGCACAATACATGAATTTGGTCCTAACAAATATCATGCAAGTTTCGGCTGAGATGAAGTCTTCTGTCGATGACATGAAAAGAAATATTGTCTCTCAAAATGAGACTATAAAATCGATGGAAGAAGAAATTGCACGATTAAAAGCCGAAATGAGTGCAAGAGAGAAAGGGAAACTTCCAGCTCAACCTTTACCCAATCCTGGCTATTCACATCACGTGAATGCAATCACGTTGAGATCTGCAAGAGTGCTTGACAATCACGTTGGGGAAGAGATTGATGACACTGAAAAATCTATCGATGATACCCCGGCTGAGACCATTCCTTCCACTTCTACTTCTAATTCTGACCCCAGTTCTTCTACCCCACGACCTTCTTCCGAGCCTATTCTCTGTTTTCCCCATGGCTCGACACCTCAGCCCATCTCTTCTAGTCCACCGAAAACGATCCCCACTCCTATTCTTAGATTGTTCCCACCCACACGATCTTCTCCAATGTTGGACCCTGATTTTATTGCTCAAGCTCCTTACCCAAATCGGTTAAGGGTAAACACACTGAGTCCACAAATGGGATCACTGAAATGTTTAAACAGGTTAACATCAACATCCCTCTTCTAAATGCAATACAACAAGTCCCCGCATATGAGAAAGTTCTTAAAGACTTTTGCATTAGAAAGAGGAAGAATCAAGTGCCCAAGAGGATATTCATGTCAAAAACAGTAGACACAGCCTTTCCCCAGCAATTACCGAGGAAACGTAAGGATCCTGGCTATCATACGATTTCCATTTCTATTGGGGAGAAACACATCAACCGTGCTCTACTAGACCTTGGCGCAAGTGTTAACCTGCTTCCTTTCTCAGTATATGAGCAGTTAGGGATCGGAGAGTTGAAACCAGCCCATTGCACTCCAGATGGTTGGCCGATCAATCACCAAACTTAGGGGTGAAGTGGAGGATGTGTTAATAAAAATCGGGGAATTTATATTCCCTGTGGACATTATTGTAATTGATACATAGCCTGTAGCGAACCCACGGAATCAAATTCCGGTGATTTTAGGTCGCCCCTTTTTGGCCACTTCCAATGCAATAATCAACCGTCGTAATGATTCTATGACCCTATCCTTCGGGAATAGGTCAATAGAGCTGAACATTTACAAGTTGGGAAGTGTACCATCCAAACCTACTGCTCAGGTCTATTCTGTCGAATTAATGGATGTCGACAGCAGCGAATTTAACGATCTTCATGATACTGATCTTGACTCTTTTCATATGTTGTTGTTTGACCCAACTATGTATCATACTCATACGGACCCTTCCACCGAGATGTCCGGGTCAACAACTAACACTGATTATGATTTAGAGTCTGAAGATCACCCCGCACTTTGTGATGACATTATTCTTTGGGGTATTGATGAGACTTTTGAGGAAATCTTGGCTGATGAACTCGCATTTTTGAATGATACGGGTGTTGAGATGAATCATCTCCCAATCAATAAAATTGAACTTCCACCCCTTCTTCTAAACTGTAAAAAGAATGCGAGTAATCCATCACAATAACTGCATCGTCTCTCCAAAATGAGACGCACACACATTCTATTCCACCCCTTACCCTTTCCTGACTTCTTCTTCCACCAACCTGAGCACATTGATAAAATTTTCGAATGGTTGGTGTTAACTTTAGGTCTTTGCAAAGCTTGGCATCAACCAATGATTCTTGACCCACTTATATGATTTTCAAAGATTAACATGGCTTAACTCAAGTTTGGAGGGGTATAATCTGGCTCTTGAAAACAAAATTTTTACACAAAATGATGAGCCAAGAATAAGTTTGGGGGAGGATCATCACTTAAATATTTTGCCCTCATTAATAAATTTCCTCCCAAGCTTACAGGTTTTTGAGATTTAGCGGATGGCAACAGTGAGGACACTGTTGAAAACAAGTTTGGGGGAGGTTTGTGCTTATTTTCGCATCATTTGCATATCACTTCGCATAAGCACAAAACATTTTTGAAAAACCTATAAAAATTTAAAAAATTTCAAAAAAAATATAAATTTTTTTATACATAAATAAGATAATAAAAGATTAGATAGTGAAAAATTACATCCAAAAGATTGGAAAAATTTAAGAAAAACAAGAAAATTAGAAGATTTCTTATACGAACTAGTAATAAGTAGTTATGAGCCGTTGTCCCAAGGGTTAGTAAGATGAAAGAAGTCACTAATCTGAGGATAAAAATAAGTCTGAAAAATAGTTCCTATTCTGGAAGCCAAACATTTTGAACGTTGATACCCTGCTATTCGCATTACACACGTCTTGAAACTCGGGATAGTAGAGGATATCTTGAAATGCTCTTGTCTAAAAGCCAAAGTATGAAAGAAATAAAAAAAATGAATAAAATATAAAAATGGTGCAGAAAAATGAACACTGGTTTTGTTATCGCCAAGGCAGCAATAAAAAAAATGGCGATGGTGCTTCATCACCTTGTGCCTTAGACCAACTGGTCTGGGAGTCACTGCTAAGCCTTAAGTGGTGCAAGACGGGGAAAAACACCAAATAAGCAAGCACAAGAGTAATCGGTTGGTTAGTACCTCAAGAAGTATTAACGGTCACATGAAAATGTGTGAGAAAATCTAAATATTTATCAAATTAAAAAGTACTGAGGCAGATGGACAAGAGTATGATAGCTTGAATTGAATTCTCCGGGTGTAGGGATGTATATTACACACACGTAGGGTTATATGATCAATGTTTGGAAGAAAGGTATGAATGAAGAATAAAGACAATATTTTATTGAAGGATGATGTGATTTCTGACATCTTTTCTTGACTATTAAGATAGGGCTCAGGACAACCGAAAAGCTAGTATAGTTGGAAACCCTAATTTTCAAAGTCTTTCTTTTACAATTCTTATCTTTATATGTAATATTCACGGTCTTCCTTTTATTATTGGATTTTGTGGGTGCAATCCGCTGAAACCCTTAGGAGACAACATTCCTCCTACTAGGGACACCTAGAGGTTTAAAGGCTTGTTGCGCGTGCTCAGTGCAATCGTGTTGCCTACGAAAGTGTGCTAGTTAGTTTTTCTCTTTCTTTATTTTCTTCTTCTCTTTTTAATAAAAAAGTTCGCTCGAGACGACCGAAAATAAGTTTGGGGGAATTTGATCAGTCGAAAATATTGAAATTTTAACACACCAATTTCCCTACCATTTGCACTCATCTAGAGATGTTCGGTATTAATATAGCACATATTAGCAAATTGACAGTAAAATACCAAATAACTTGTGTTATATATTAAAACCGACATTTCTGAGGGAAATTGAGTGTTTATCATTGCATCGCATCATCTTTGTATAGCGCAACACTTGTCTCGAGAATCTGTGCAGGAAATTCCAGGAACAAAGCCGAAATTGTCAAAAGTGCTAAGAAAAATACGCCAAGTCCAAGACTTGTGATCTAGCAGTGAACTTGTTAGTGTATATGCCCTAGGGGCCATTATTGTATCATACTAGTTTGTATATTACTTAATGGAAGCTTGGGATATTCATATGTATATAACAGTCCTGCTAAACATGGTAGTATGCTACTTGGTTTTTCTATCTTAATATGTGAGTATACGTATTGATAGAGCTCTTAGGATCTTGCTTGACTACCAGCGTTATGATGGCATTCACACTAGTGGGGGCTGGGTAGTCTACAAGCACATCCTTATTCAGGTCCCTAGTCGTTGGATTATCGAGACAGGGCATCGATACTCCAGAGTAGACTAGTGTGTACGCTTCTCATCCCAGTTAGGGAGATGGTCTGTCCCACAGCCTTCAGTACATCGTACTAGAGATAGTATGCAGGTGCTCGTTAGGTTACGGGTACACCGGACAGGACTCACAGGGAACTGTTGGTTGGTTTTATACCAGTCGTCAGTGAACAGTTCCCAGGTGACATGAGTACAGCATAGTCCGCAGACTTGACACTGCTACTTCGCCTCGAGTGTGTCCCACTGTTCTTAGATTGCTACCCTATCACGGCTCAAATGAGTCGTGCAAACAGGTAGCAGTTGGGTGCAGTCCCGAGCACTTGGAGGCAGTGGCGGTTAGACAGGATTCGTCTCTCCCGGGGGTTGATATCGCGCAGTGTCAGAGAGCCATTACGCAAAGTCCCTGGCCAAGGTAAGCGAGATTTGCTGGTAGGTTCCAGTAGTTTCTCAGGGTGTAATGGGCTTCGCTCCGACACGACTTATACCGCTATTAGGGGATTGACGCTTACCTCCCCCCTAGGCCCGATATGTGATAGTCTTAGACGAACAGACCGGAATGTACGGAGATTGTCACATTAGACTCAGTAGGAGATCGGATGGGTTTCCTCATCGGCCTTCTTATCGACATCTACCTGGGGACTGTTATGTACAGCTAGTGCCGCTTGCGGTTTGTGGTTAAACCCACTGCCAGCGTAGTAGTCGAGTCTCTAGAGTCCCACGCAGAGAGTTTCCCTACTCCAGGCGAAACGATATAGAGGTCGTATGGTTTTACGACAAGCGTTCGGACGCATACGTGTGTTTACGCACGTACGACTTTTGGACAGTTTTTACTAGTCGGCTTTGGTTTAAGCCAGTTACTAGTATCCGGTTATTGGATTTATACAGTCTAAAGTTTTTCCGTGTTTTCACGGCTAGGAGGGGCGTTCTTGTAATTGCTCGAGAAGCTTCTAGAAGATGGTGACTAAGGAGGTTTAGGTGGCATATACATTGAATGAGATTAGTGAGTCAAATGGATGATTCATCCATGTCATTAATGCTTCCTAATTGCTTAATGACTCATGGAGATGAATCACCATAAGATATTTATCAAGCATGGTTGTAAATCATTTTCTTTTCTTTTCTTGATAAAATAAAATGCTTGATATATATTATGATAACTCATTTTCTCTTCTCATTATTATGTTCATCTTCTCTCTCCTCAAGCTCTCTCTATTCAAACCCTAATCCTCCCCTCTCATGTGTTGAGTATAAGGATTAGTTAGACTACTTAATCCATAACCATACTCTATTTCATCTAGGTACTTTGATTGGCACTTAAAGATACCCAGTTGCCTCAAGTTTAGAGGCAAAGCTTGGAGTTTAGCTCTCGTGGTGGATCGTCTACTACTTGGAGAAGGCCGAGGAGGAGGTGGAGTTCGTAAAGACGAAGGACACGGTTCTTTAGGTATAATCCCTTTACATAGTAGTTGTTAACTTCTATGTTTGATGTTAGTTATCGTTTAGCTTCGATTCATGCGGTTAGTCGATGTTTAAGCAAAGAACAAGATCGTTTTTCATATTTCCGCCTCCCCGCAAGTCGTGGGGTGTTGTACATCAACTTACAATGGTATCAGAGCCTCACTAAACAATAAATAACTCACTTGCAAAATTGTATGAATTTCGAACGGAAAAAACAAAACCGGAAAACCCCGATATCATGTGTTTCTGTCAATTTTTAAATGAGGTCCAAAAATTTTTCAGGGACCTTCAAAAAGCCTTAAATGATAGTATAAGAACACCCAAGAAAACGGGGATCATGAATCGTCTAAAGCGCCGTGGAACCACCGCGAATCCCACCGATCCGCGCGATTCCGCTGCCGAGTTGCCGATTCATCATCCCAATTTTCCTGTGTTGGTTCTCTGTGATATTTGGTATTTTCTGGAAATTTTTAATTTTTGTTCAGGTTTCAGATTTACAGAGAAGTATTGGAGCAAAATTAAATGTGTTTAATCGATCGAAATTATACGGTATTTGCTTGTTGGATTATATATGTGTTTGTTTAATGTGTTCGTAAACCTCCCCTAACTGCTAGTATGTCGGTTGGCAGGGGGTTGCACATTTCTGTAATGAATTTTATCTGTTTGTGGATCTGTTGTGATGTATAGCCGGGGTTATGTGATGGGTTATTATTTAATTCATTTGATGTAAATGTAATTTGTTGTAATATTATTTTGCGGGGCACATCCAGGTTGCGGTTGTAGCCACCGTTGTATTATTTCATTTTACTGTTTTTGCTCCTAGGACAGACCCAAGGTGGGGTGCACAAACTGCCGGGCGGGTAGTTTGCCGTACCCGTAGGGGTCTTGGGTGGGGTAATGGCTATTCATCACAACTGTGTAATCCTTCTTTTGTTGCAGGCTCAAAACAAACACGGATTGCTTGTAAATCCAATAAAGTTCATCTGTGATCTGGAATGCCTATTATTGCGTCTGACGAATGTACAATATCTATATATGATAGCTATTTAGACGTCACTTATGTTTTACACCCGCGCTAGCCCAGCCCCCGCTCTATCGTTAGTTAAGTAACCTAACGGGTGATGACGGGACCCCATGGCGAATACGGATGGCATAAGAGGACGTTGTATTTTCGTTGTTTTCTGCAATGATAGGTTAATGATGGGACGCATTATTTATAATGCAAAGAAAATAAACCAAAAAGTTTAATCGTTGGAACAATTTAAAAGAAACCACTCGGTTAATTTTAAAAACAGATATTTTTAAATACGGAGCTTTAACCACTCCTCTTAAAAGCTATCAGGTTACTTCGGTTATATCAAGTTCACTACGTTCACGGTTTCGCCAAAACCATTCATAGCCCTCCGTCATTTCATCTGGGTATTCAGTAGTATTCAAGCTATGTATTTTGACCTAACGCCAAGGCATAGTGTTTGGAAGCTACTGGATATTCATTTATTGCATAGATAGATGAGTTAGTTTGGGACAGTCGTATTATCATTTTGGCCGAACGTCAAGGATATATACGGATGGGTTCAAATTGACAAGATAATGATGGGTAGAACTTGACATGTGACTTATGACATTTTGACCTAACGCCAAGGTCATAAGAGCATGGGGCAAAAACTTATATCGGGAATTTCTAAAGAAATTGAAATTTGCAAAGAGATGCATACCATTTGGAGTTTGATGAATGTTTGTAGGATTCCTTCAACATTATCATACGATGATATTTGGATCCCGATTCTACTGTGAGTATATGCTACTTATCAGGATATTCGTCACTTAACGATCAATGCTATAAACCAAGTAGGTGTCAAGAAAAGTGTCAGCGGGATTACGCCCCCAGAGAAAAGAGGTTCTTTAATTAAGGAACTTAGCGAAAGCGTTGGAAAACCTCCCTCGAAGTATCGACACTAGCCTGGCTGAACGGTTAAGCAAGAATTGTACAGTGAGAATAGTCCTGGCTAATTCTTCTTTTATGGTTTGAGGAAGGATTCGAGAAACAGTGGGAGCCATCCAGTTTAGATAAACTAAAAACCACTCTAAACTTGCAAGAGCATCATGCTAAAGAGTTTTCTTCTCTCTCTCCTAATTGCAGCGACCCTGAAAATGACTGGACTTAAGTTACTTTTAGAGAATAATATACTGACAGGGCCAAACTATAAAGATTGGCTGCGGAATGTCAAAATGGCTTTGACCTATGACAAATTGGGATACGTCCTCACCGCTACGGCACCTGCTGTCCCTGGTCCCAAATCTAGTAATGCGAATAAGGAAATCCGCAAAACCTGGGATTTCGATTGCGCGAAAGCCAAGTGCATCGTGCTTGCCTCGATGAACAATGAACATCAGAGGAGGCACGAGGATATGGAACTAGATGCCATATTTCTCCATACAAAGGAATTTTATGGAGAGCAATCTCGTATAGCAAGATACGAGACCTCTAAGAACTTGTTTCGAGCGAGGTTGGCTGTCGAGTCATTGGTAGGAGAACATGTCCTAAAGATGATCAGCTATATAGAAGAGCTCGCAGACCTTGGGACGACTTTGGATAATGAGCTCTATAAAGACCTTATTCTCCAGTCCCTTCCTTCCACCTACGCCCAGTTTATCCTGAACTTCAACATTCAAAGAAAAGAAGTTGAACTTCCGGAACTCCTGAACATGTTAAGGAGTGCAGAGGGAACCTTGCAGAAAGCAAAGGAAACACCCGTTATGTTTGTTAGCGGTGCATCTTCTTCCGGGTCTAAGGCTAGGGCCAAAAGAAGGAAGAAGAAGGCCGCCACCAAACCTATAGGAGGTGTTAGTAAGGTGGGAGGGAAGGGAAAGAAAAAGTTTGCGGTACCGGTAGTGGGCCAGGATGAGTGCTTCCATTGTCACAGGAAAGGGCACTGGAAAAAGGATTGCAAGGCGTGGAACGCCAAGAACCAGGAACCGAAACAAGCAGTGGCTTCGACTTCAGGTGTGTTTGTAATTGAGAATTGTCTGTCGATCAACTCTACTTCCTGGGTATTGGATACCGGATCAGGATCTCAAATTTGCAATTCATTGCAGGCACTGAGAAACCGTAGAGTGCTGAAGGAAGGTGATATGACCCTAAAGGTTGTTAACGGAGCTAGCGTGGGAGCTGCGTCCGTCGGGGATTATCACCTGGGATTGACGAGTGGACACATTTTGGTTTTACATAACTGTTTTTTTGTACCAAGCTTAACGTGTAATATCATATCAGTTTCCTTGTTATCAAATAAAGGTTATGATTTCATGTTTGTAAGAGATGTTGTTAACATCCACCTTAATCATGGTTTGATTGGGTCCGGTACACTAAATAACGGTATATATGTTTTAAACCAACTCCAAATTTTCAATGTCCAGAACACACTAAAAAGAAAGTCTCCAGATTTAAATAAAGCTTTCTTATGGCATTGTAGACTGGGTCACATCAATGAGAGAAGATTGACTAAGTTGCATAGAGAAGGATATTTGGACTCGTTCGAATATCAAACTTATGACACTTGTCAATCTTGTCTCAAAGGAAAGATGACAAAGACTCCATTTACTGGACAAGGAGTAAGAGCGAGCGAACTCTTAGGACTCATACACAGCGATGTATGTGGTCCAATGTCTACACATGCAAGAGGTGGTTTTTCCTATTTCATTACTTTCACGGATGATTACTCAAGATACGGATTTATTTATCTGATGAAACATAAATCCGAGGCTTTTGAGAAATTCCAAGAGTATAAGAATGAAGTAGAAAACCAAACCGGCAAAAGTATCAAGACACTAAGATCTGATCGAGGTGGTGAATACTTAAGTGCCGAGTTCCTAGGTTACCTAAAAGAGAAAGGAATTCTCTCTCAGCTTACTCCTCCATACACTCCACAGCATAACGGTGTATCGGAGAGATGGAATCGAACCCTATTGGATATGGTACGATCCATGATGAGTTATGTCGAGTTACCGCGATCTTTCTGGGGTTATGCGCTAGAATCAGCGGCATATATTTTGAACATGGTTCCTACCAAGACTGTGCCTACCACACCATATCAGATGTGGAGTGGGAAGAAACCCTATCTTCAGTATCCGAAAATATGGGGATGTCCAGCTTTTGTTAAAAAACAGCATGTGGACAAGCTCGAGGCACGATCAGTAAAGTGTAAGTTTGTAGGATATCCAAAGAACTCCAGGGGATATCTATTCTATTACGCAGAGGAACAAAAGGTATTTGTTTCTCGTAATGCCCATTTTCTAGAATATCAGTTTTTAGAAAAGGACATAAGTGGGAGCGAAATAGAACTGGAAGAAATTCCATAACCACAAACTACTACTGAAAGCTTGGTAGAACCGGTAGTTCAAGAAGAACAGGACATTCCCGCACCCCTCCGCAGGAGTAGTAGGCCGTCTCATCCGCCTGAGAGATACTACGGTTTTCTCATTGATGGGGATAGAGAGGATTGCATCATAGATGATGATGAACCTACTGACTTCCAGCAGGCCATCCAGAGCGGCGACTCGGTACGATGGCTAGATGCAATGCGGATCGAAACGGAGTCCATGTACACCAATAAAGTATGGACTTTGGACTTTGCTCCAGATGGGGTAAAACCCATAGGATGCAAATGGATCTTCAAGAAAAAGATTGGCGTAGATGGACAGGTGGAAACCTATAAGGCTAGACTTGTTGCAAAGGGTTTTCGTCAAAGAACTGGTTTGGACTATGACGAAACTTTTTCTCCAGTGGCTATGCTCAAATCCATTCGGGTCCTTCTTGCTATTGCTGCCTTCCATGATAATGAAATCTGGCAGATGGACGTAAAGACGGCTTTTCTGAATGGAAATTTAGAAGTGTGCGTCTATATGGATCAGCCAGAGGGTTTCAATCAGAGTGGGAGCAGCGGGAAAGTATGCAAGCTGCTTAAGTCCATTTATGGACTAAAGCAGGCATCGCGGAGTTGGAACATCTGTTTTGATGAGACAGTCAAAGAATATGACTTTATCAAAAATCCAGATGAACCGTGCATATATAGTAAAGTTGTAGCCAGAAGTGTCGTATTCCTCGTCTTGTATGTAGATGACATTCTATTAATAGGAAATGACATTCCTATGCTACAATCTGTCAAAAGATTCTTGTCACACAGGTTCTCCATGAAAGACCTGGGTGATGCCTCTTACATTCTGGGGATCCGGATCTATCGTGGTAGATCCAAGAGGATGTTGGGACTTTCGCAGTCCAGGTATATCGACACTGTACTGAAAAGATTCAGTATGGAAGATTCTAAGCGCGGTAATCTACCGGCTTGTCACGGAATCACCCTCTCCAAAGAGATGTCTCCCAAGACTGATTTGGAAACGGAACGCATGTCTATTATACCCTACGCTTCTGCGGTAGGCTCTATAATGTATGCGATATTGTGCACCAGACCAGATGTAGCTTATGCACTGAGCGTGGTAAACCGGTATCAGTCAGACCCAGGGGAGAAGCACTGGATATCAGTAAACAACATTCTCAAGTTCCTAAGGAGGACTAAGGAGATCTTCTTGGCGGAAAAGACCTCAGGTTGGAGGCCTTTGCTGATTCCGGCTTCCAGAGTGATAAGGACGATTCTAAGTCCATGTCGGGTTATGTCTTTACCCTCAATGGAGGGGCGGTGTGCTGGAAGAGCTCCAAGCAGGACACCGTTGCTGACTCAACGATGGAAGCGGAGTATATAGCTGCTTGTGATGCCGCAAAAGAAGCAGTCTGGATGAAGAAGTTCCTAACATAACTTCAGGTGGTTCCTACCATAGTTGATCCAATACCCCTGTATTGCGACAACAACGGAGCTATAGCTTTAGCGAAGGAACCAAGGTCCCATCAAAAGTCCAGACACATCTTAAGGCGGTATCACCTGATCAGGGAGATCATTGATCGTCAGAAGATCGAGGTTCGGAGAGTTGCTTCTGAAGAGAACATTGCTGATCCATTCACGAAGGCCCTACCTCAGATTCAGTTCGAGAGGCTACTCGAGATCATCGGTCTTCGATACGCCAGTACATGGCCCTAGTGCAAGTGGGAGATTGTTAGTGTATATGCCCTAGGGGCCATTATTGTATCATACTAGTTTGTATATTACTTAATGGAAGCTTGGGATAGTCACATGTATATAACAGTCTTGCTAAACATGGTAGTATGCTATTTGATTTTTCTATCTTAATATGTGAGTATACGTATTGATAGAGCTCTTAGGATCTTGCTTGACTACCAGCGTTGTGATGGCAGTCACACTAGTGGGGGCTGGGTAGTCTACAAGCACATCCTTATTCAGGTCCCTAGTCGTTGGATTATCGAGATAGGGCATCGATACTCCGGAGTAGACTAGTGTGTACGCTTCTCATCCCAGTTGGGGAGATGGTTTGTCCCACAGCCGTCAGTACGTCGTACTGGAGATAGTATGCAGGTGCTCGTTAGGTTACGGGTACACCGGACAGGACTCACAGGGAACTGTTGGTTGGTTTTATACCAGTCGTCAGTGAACAGTTCCCAGGTGACATGAGTACAACATAGTCCGCAGACTTGACACTGCTACTTCGCCTCGAGTGTGTCCCACTGTTCTTAGATTGCTACCCTACCACGGCTCAAAGGAGTCGTGCAAACAGGTAGCAGTTGGGTGCAGTCCCGAGCACTTGGAGGCAGTGGCGGTTAGACAGGATTCGTCTCTCCCGGTATTGGGAGTTGATATCGCGCTGTGTCAGAGAGCCATTACGCAAAGTCCCTGGCCAGGGCAAGCGAGATTTGCTGGTAGGTTCTAGTTTCTCAGGGTGTAATGGGCTTCGCTCCGACACGACTTATACCGCTATTAGGGGACTGACGCTTGCCGCCCCCTAGGCCCGATATGCGATAGTCTTAGACGAACAGACCGGACTGTACGGAGATTGTCACATCAGACTCAGTAGGAGTTCGGATGGGTTTCCTCATCGGCCTTCTTATCGACATCTACCTGGGGACTGTTACGTACAGCTAGTGCCGTTTGCGGTCTGTGGTTAAACCCACTGCCAGCGTAGTAGTCGAGTCTCTAGAGTCCCACGCAGAGAGTTTCCCTACTCCAGGCGAAACGATATAGAGGTCGTATGGTTTTACGACAAGGGTTCGGACGCATACGTGTGTTTACGCACGTACGACTTTCGGACAGTTTTTACTAGTCGGCTTTGTTGGAGATAGTGCCCTCAGAGTCGATTATTGGATCACAAGCACGTGATTGCAATGATTGAGGAAGGACCAATCCCGGTAGGACAGTCTTACTCGAGATGATAGTATGCTATCTGGTTTACCTTTATCATCGTGTACTGCTTTAGGTGACCTGACAGGTCGCTATTGCACGTTGATAGAGCCCCTAGGATTCTTGCTTGACTATCGGCAGTATGAGGGCGATCATATATGTGGGAGCTGGTAGTCTATAAGCACATCCTTAAAAGGTCCCTAGTCGTGGGAGTTTCGAGACAGGGCATCGATACTCCAGAGTAGACTAGTGTATACAGTCGAGACCCCGACGAGGGGAGGTGGCCGGTCTCACAAGCCACTGGTGTCAGTTGGTTCACCTAAGATGTATACAGGTGCTCATTGGGTTATGAGTACACCAGACAGGACTCGCCGGGAACATGCTAGTTGGTCTTATACCTGACGTCAGATAGCAGTTCCCTGGTGACATGTGTACAGGTTAGTTCTTCGACCTGGGGATCTTCATTTGTCTCGTGTGAGTTCCCACTGTACTTTGATTACTACCCTACCACGGCTCAAAGGAGTCGTGCAAACAGGTTTTAGTTGGGTACAGTCCCGAGCCACATGGAGGCAGTGAGCGGATCTTCAGGGGTTCGTCTCTCCCGGTATTGGGGGTGAGGTCGCGCTGTGTCTAGGAGAGCCATTACACGAAGACCTTGGCCAAGGCAGGAGATTTACTGGTAGGTATTCCAGTAGTATCTCAGGGTGTTCTGGGCTACACTCTGACACGACTTGTACCGCTTTTGGGGGTCTGACTTTTACCAACCCCCTAGGCCCGACATGCGATGCTCATAGACGAACGGACCGGACTGTACGGATATTGTCACTGACATGCTCAGTAGGGTGTCAGGATGAGTTCGCTCATCGACGTCCCTTTTAGTCAATAGCTGGTGGCCCGTCACATATTGGCTTATACCTCTGACGTGCTAGTGGTTAAATCCACAGCCATAGTATTGACGAGTCTTTAGAGTCCACCACACCTTCAGTTACTCAGCTTTCGGGCGAAACGCTGTAGAGGCCGTATGGAGATATGGCAGGGTCCGATCAGATACGTGCGGTATTGCACGGATCAGGATCGGACAGTTTTGTACTAGCGGCCGTATTGTTATATGGCAGCGTTCGATCAGATACGTGCGGTATTGCACGGATCAGGATCGGACGGATATTACTAGCCGGTTTTGGTTTAAGCCGGATCCTAGTATAGTACAGTGTAGATTCTGTCTCATTGCATTTGTATCCGGACGGAATACAGATGCGGGTGTGTATGCACAGTATCGGGGTTTTCCTGTAATTTATTACGGGACCAGTTTTCTGGAGTTGCCAGTTTGCATTCTGTTCCGGCCGGTTTTCCTTTGTTCTTTCCCGGCCGGACTTTTCCGATGGAGGGGGTTTATTGCATTAGTCTTGTTATGATAAGCATCTTTGCTTTATCATCCATGTTGTGCTTTAAATGTGATTTGAATGGGTATGGGTTGATTAAAGTGAGAAGTATGGTTCATGTTTTCTTGTCTCTTGATGTGGTCACCTCTTTACACTTCCTACACTCACGTCCCTCTTGTGATATATTTGCAAAACTCCACCACCATTTCCAAGCAAGAAAATGGCCGGCCACATTGGGTAGTGAGGAGAGAAAATGAGAGGTTTCATTTTGGTGTGGGAAATTAATCATCCATCTCATTTTCATTGCTACCATAAAACCCCATGTTGATATCTTGTTGATTCCTCCATCAAGGCAACTCCAAACTCCAAATGAGACTAGCATGTTCTACAGTACTTCTTACAGCAAATCTTGGACGCGTCGATTCGCCAGCTTCGCGCCCGAGTTGCCTCGGTATTGAGGTGGGAGCCCGTAAAAGATACAGGCGATGTGGTGCCCCTTCTGGCGAGGAGGCGACGACCGGAGATCCCGCGAGGAGATAGGAGTGGAGATGAAGACCGGAGGACTCGGATCAGTCGGTATATCTCTAACTCATTCTCTTGTTAGCTTAGACTGGTTTAATGGCATGATCCGGGGTTTAGTGCGCGGTGGTGCCGGTTTGCCAAGTCCGCAAAAATTAAAGTTTATCAACGTTTCCGCGTTTTGCCGTCGGATTGACGGCCGGGGCGCCGCCGTGCACTTACAGTGGTATCAGAGCCTCGCCATTAACTTCGTCTAGCTTCGTTTGATGTGTTTTGCATTTCCGATCGACCAAAATTCCAAAACTTGCATTTTTTTGTTCACATCAGTTTCTGTTGAAATATTTTGGTCTCGAAAAATTTTTCAGGTTGTAAAATATTGATGTACTGGAAATTCTAAGAACTCTGTAAAATTTCGATGAAGTGAATCCACAGTTGGACCGCGGAAGCGCCGCACAAACCCCCATTCCGCCGCCCTTCCGCCGCACACTGTGGAGATCACTGCACCAATTTTTTACAGAGGCTTTCTGGGCTTAAAATATGGGTTTTGGAATATTAAAATTGGGCCCAGGTTTTCTGTGAGTGCTACAGTTTTGATTGGGGGCCCACTTGTTAATTTTTGGTCAATCGGAAAATTTTAAACACATTTTTCACAGTATTTACATTATATCTGCGACCGTGAATGTCACTCGATCGGTAAATCCGGTCTGACTGCTATAGCTCGGTTAGACGGATTTGCGAACGTGACTTTCACGTTGATGTTCTATGTATTTGCTGTGATGTTGCGGATCGGTCGTGGGGGATAGCCTGGATGCAATGCTAGTACAGTGTTGGTGTATTATGTACATTTGATATTGCGGGGCGAGCGTCCGACATGAGGACTGCCGTCACTGCCTGTTTGTATTATTCTTTTGGGGCATGACCTGGTTGCGGTCGATGTACCCGGTGTATGTATATTTTACTTTCTGTACTAGGATTACCCCGCGGAGGGGTGCACGGATAGCCGGGTTCTGGAGGGCAACAAGCCCGCATCTAATGGCATTGGGACGGAGGGGGCTTCACTCTGGGATTGGCGGGCTATTCGCCGCACTCGTAGGGGGTACAGGTTGACCCAGGAGGGGTGCCCAAGTTGCCGGATTCCGTGGAGTGCTGGGTGGTCCATTCACGGAGCTGAAGGGGGCTGCCTCGCTTCAGGTTTTGGCGGGTGACTTGCCGCGTCCGTAGGGGTCTAGGATTTCATTGCACAGGCTATCCACACGACCAGGGGAACGTCGGGTTTCAGTAGTGGCTCTGTGAAACCCGGGGATCCCAGATATCTGTATTGTTCTGTGATGCTGTACATTTCTGTGATGTTGCATTTCTTTTCACACCTTGAGCGAAATACTATATATTGGTATATATATTAGTAGATGTTGTATATGCTTTTCATCCGCGCTAGTCCAGTCCCCGCTCTGCCGTTAGTTAGCTAACCTAACGGGTGATGACGGGACCCAGTGGCGAATGCGGATGGCATATACGTACATCAGTATATTTTCATTCTTTGTGGTGTGATCATTTGATGGGACTGCGTTGATTCGGATCAATGCAAGTTAAACAAACCCATTCTGATGTTGTTGGAACACTTTTCAAAAAGCTGTTATTGCAAGGACGTTCACTTTTGTTTTGCATCGCGGTATTCATTTGGAATATCCTGCTCCTCAGTCGACGAGGCAAGGGCCGAGATCCCTTCACCGGGAGTGACCCCTTGGACAGAAGTTTGCGTCAGGGCATTAACTTCACTATAGCCGATTACTTTTGCTTTGCACCGTGGTATTCATTTGGAATATCCTGCACCCCATTCTACGGGGAAAGAGCCGAGATCCCTTCACCGGGAGTGACCTCTTTAGTAAATGTTTTCGTCACTATATTTTCTAAAAAAGCTATCCGTTCCTTCAACGATATCAAGTTCATTACGTTAAAGGTTTTCGCCAGAAACCATTCGTAGCCCTCCATCATTTCAGTTAAATATTCGGTAGTATTCATGCTATGTATTTTGACCTCACGCCAAGGCATAGTGTTTGGTAGCTGCCGGGTATTTATCTGCAGCATAGATAGATGCGTTGGTTTGGGACAGTCGTACTACTATTTTGGCCTACGTCAAGGGTATGTACGGGTGGGTTCAAATTAACCTGGATAATGATGGGAAGAACTTGACATGTGACTTATGATATTTTGACCTCACGCCAAGGTCATAAGAGCATGGGGCAGAAATCACATCGGGAGTTTCAAAAGAACTGAAACTTGCCAGATATGCGCATACCTTCTGGAGTGTGATACCGTGAGCGGATTCCGTCACGTTATCATGCGATGAGAGTTGGATCCCGATTCCCACTGATGAGTTGGTTTACTCCTCGGGTGACCCCGACTAATTCTTCTTTCAGGTTTGGAGGAGAATTTGAGGTACAGTGGGAGGTTTCCTGATTAGATAAATTGGTAACCATTCTGATCTTGGTTTGAGTGCACGCTGAGTGTTTCTTTTCTCTCTCTCTTTGGCAGCGACCATTGACCCGACCCTAGACTTATGACTCAGTGACCAAGTTGACCGAAACTTCTTTACACCGGCTTTTGGATTGTCAGAGTTGCAGACCTCATTGCCACTCCTACTTTTACCCTTTTCTCCAGGACACCCCGTATTGCTACGAACGTCCACTTCCATTGGACAAAACCATCGTATGGTTATATACGAACTCGAAGGAATTTATTCGAGGATGGTTTCCGGTTCTGGAGAAAACGGATAGGATTATTCAGTTGTCTTTTCTTTTCACCCTCTCTCAGGTTGCGAGTACTCCTTAGTTTAGGAGTAGTACACCTATTATGCAAATTGGATAGTCTTCTTCCAAACCATAGGCTGGTGCCGACCGGTAGGGAATGAAGAAAACCAGTTAGCCTAAACGGTGTACAGAAGGTATTAAGTTCAGACAAAGCAAGGGATTAGTAAGAGGGCAAAGTAAATTGCGACTGCTATTCACGACCAAACCAAGTATTTCTTCGCCAATCCTAAATCACCTTTGTATTTCTCCAGGACACTCCGTATCACTACGAAGATCCCATTTTATTGGATAATCCATCGTATGGTTATATACGAACTCGAAAGGAACTTGTTCCAGTTCGGGGATGGATCCTGGTTCAGGAGAAATAGGAATAAAGTACATTCAGGTGTCTTTTATCTTCACCTTCTCTCGCATTGCGAGTGCTCCTAGGATTAGGATAGTACACCCTTTATGCTTTTTGGATAGTCTTCTTCCAAACCATAGGCTGGTGCCGAACGGTAGGGAAGGAAGAAAACCAATTGGCCTAAAGGGGTGTACAGAAGGTAATGACTAAAGACATATGAAGGGATTTGGAGAGGTGGCAAAGAATTATACGGTTATAGTTGTGAATCTGGATAATGGAAGAGGCATTACTAGGAATACCAGGATACCCCAACGAAACATTTCAATGTTTCAGTTTCACTGTGTACTGTTAAAAGAAAACTGATTTCCCGATTAGACACTTACTCCAGGGTATGTATTTACCTGGTATGATTCTCACATCTGTATGGTTTTACAGATGATGAGTGGGAGTAAGTTATTGGGAATTAGGTGATCATCCTCATTATATCGGGATTCGTTGTAATCGGTGATATTTGAGGAGATCATCTGGGTTGTTTGCCGGTCGGCAAATATTTGGTTTTGAATATCCGCTGTTGTGCACCAATTTCAAATTGATATATCTGTACGTCTATTTTCATAGAGTGAGATATACCTTTTGATATTATGTCGATGACATTTACCTATATCAGTGGATGGTTAGGTAAGGAGCATTGAACAGCGGTGTAATTCTTCTTAACCAAAAGTACAGTTTTCGACCTACGACACACAGTGAAGGAGTTGTTAGACTCAGTGGACTCATACAGAGTATTGTATGTTGTCCAGTGTCCATTAGGACAGAGGGGTTGGTCCTCGTACTGTATTCTGTTTACTTATGACTTCTCTAGTTCTTAGACAGGTGTTTCGTAGAAACACAGGGTCTAAGTTTTGAGGAGTTATAGGTATTTGAATAGAGTAGAGAACCAGATGTAGCAAGTATCGGGATTCTTCAAAGTGATCGAAGATGTAGATACTTGTGTATGGTATTCAGTTGATAGTAATGATAAAGAGAAATTGCTTCTCTTTCGGGTTACTCATAATTGGAAGCATTCCTAAGTTGAGTAACGCTGATCGGCCTCTCTCCATTTAGTTGACATGCACTGGAGACAGCTGCATGATTTGAATCTGGTTAAATTATATCAGTGCCTCTGGTTCTATATTGGATATAGAACAGTTCATATCTTAACGTTGTTAAGGTACGGGGAGTTGTCTGGCTTATGATTAAAACCAGACACTGGACAGCTCAAGGCACGTTTCTGTAATGACTGTTTGTGGGTTGACCCAGGCTATGACGAAGGTTGATTTTCTACCATCTGGAAGATCAATAGAAATATTGTTCTAGACTCGCCACAGTTTTATTAAAAATGGATTTTTTCAAAAACAGTAGTGGGAGTATGGTAGAACTGGAAGTGATTCCAGAACCGCAAACGATTACTGAAGATTTGATAAGGAACCTAAAGATTCAATCTGATTTGACATTCCATTGGCCACTCCGCAGATAAGGTGGGTAACTTCAGGCACCCGAGAGGTACTCCGGTAGCCTCAAGGACGGTGACAGGGAAGTTCTTGTTTACCCACACTCGCCATTGTTGTTGTTCCAGGCTGCGAGACCCGGCAGGAGGATGAGTATAGCGTCGTTCTAAACTAGCTTTAGAAGTGCACGTCTATATGACTCTGCCAGAGGGTTGTCGTAGTCAGTGGGAGCAGCGGAAGCATTGGTGGACATCGGGCTTATGTCTATTTATAGACTAAAGCAGATGTAGCGGAGATAGATCATCTATTTCTGATGTGACTGTCATAGGTTTGACGTCATCAGAATAGGGGATGGATCTGTTGAGAAGGTAGTAGGAAGTGATATTCCTATACTATGATCGGTTATACTTTGGTCGTCACACAGAGGTTTCTCCACAAGGGACTTGGACATTATATCAGACATACTGGTTACTAGATCTATGGTTTTAGATCTAGATTTGGGTGGTTTCCCAATTTGGGTACTTAGACAGCATTCTAAGAGTATTTAGAATGGACGACTCCTGGCATGGTAGTGTACCTGCAGGTGATGGAGTCACCCTCTCTAAAGGTGTCTCATAGACTAAAGTAGAGAGGGATGTGCATGATTGGCAGATCACTTGCTTAGGCAATTGAGTCAATCATGAGAAGTCAAGTACCACACCAAATGTTGTTCTTGCACTAGATGCAATAAGTTGATATTGATCCAATCCTGGAGGAACAGTCGGAAGCAGTTTTAGAACATAAGTGGATGTTCTAGGAATATGATAACGACAGCCTCATTCGGGAGACAGTTATCATTCCAGGCTTCCAAGGTGACATGGACGACAAGGAGGTTGTCAGAGTTATAGTTTTCCTTCTGACGAGGGGCAGTATTTTGGACAGGTGGTCCAAGGCAATACTGAGGATGGCATGGCGCAGGATACTGATTAAGTTCAGTTGACGATACAGTCTAAGAAGTTTGGATTTGGAGTTCATTTATGAGCTCGGTCCCATCAGACATCCAGACACTCTAAGACAGGTATTGCTCATTTCGGGAGATGGCTTTCTCCGCGAACATGAGATTTAGAGAGAAATAGAAAGAAACACCAGAGCGGATCCACTCACTGAGGCTATTCCTCGAACGCAATAGTTTCGCAAACGAGCTTTGTGAGACTGACAAGTAGAGGAGTTGGGTGTTCGGTATCACACGGGCTGTGAGTATGCGACATCGCAATAATTAGCCTTGAGTGCAAGTGGGAGATTGTTGGAGATAGTGCCCTCAGAGTCGATTATTGGATCACAAGCACGTGATTGCAATGATTGAGGGAGGACCAATCCCGGTAGGACAGTCTTACTCGAGATGATAGTATGCTATCTGGTTTACCTTTATCATCGTGTACTGCTTTAGGTGACCTGACAGGTCGCTATTGCACGTTGATAGAGCCCCTAGGATTCTTGCTTGACTATCGGCAGTATGAGGGCGATCATATATGTGGGAGCTGGTAGTCTATAAGCACATCCTTAAAAGGTCCCTAGTCGTGGGAGTTTCGAGACAGGGCATCGATACTCCAGAGTAGACTAGTGTATACAGTCGAGACCCCGACGAGGGGCGGTGGCCGGTCTCACAAGCCACTGGTGTCAGTTGGTTCACCTAAGATGTATACAGGTGCTCATTGGGTTATGAGTACACCGGACAGGACTCGCCGGGAACATGCTAGTTGGTCTTATACCTGACGTCAGATAGCAGTTCCCTGGTGACATGTGTACAGGTTAGTTCTTCGACCTGGGGATCGTCATTTGTCTCGTGTGAGTTCCTACTGTACTTTGATTACTACCCTACCACGGCTCAAAGGAGTCGTGCAAACAGGTTTTAGTTGGGTACAGTCCCGAGCCACATGGAGGCAGTGAGCGGATCTTCAGGGGTTCGTCTCTCCCGGTATTGAGGGTGAGGTCGCGCTGTGTCTAGGAGAGCCATTACACGAAGACCTTGGCCAAGGCAGGAGATTTACTGGTAGGTATTCCAGTAGTATCTCAGGGTGTTCTGGGATACACTCCGACACGACTTGTACCGCTTTTAGGGGTCTGACTTTTACCAACCCCCTAGGCCTGACATGCGATGCTCATAGACGAACGGACCGGACTGTACGGATATTGTCACTGACAGGCTCAGTAGGGTGTCAGGATGAGTTCGCTCATCGACGTCCCTTTTAGTCAATAGCTGGTGGCCCGTCACGTATTGGCTTATACCTCTGACGTGCTAGTGGTTAAATCCACAGCCATAGTATTGACGAGTCTTTAGAGTCCACCACACCTTCAGTTACTCAGCTTTCGGGCGAAACGCTGTAGAGGCCGTATGGAGATATGGCAGGGTCCGATCAGATACGTGCGGTATTGCACGGATCAGGATCGGACAGTTTTGTACTAGCGGCCGTATTGTTATATGGCAGCGTTCGATCAGATACGTGCGGTATTGCACGGATCAGGATCGGACGGATATTACTAGCCGGTTTTGGTTTAAGCCGGATCCTAGTATAGTACAGTGTAGATTCTGTCTCATTGCATTTGTATCCGGACGGAATACAGATGCGGGTGTGTATGCACAGTATCGGGGTTTTCCTGTAATTTATTACGGGACCAGTTTTCTGGAGTTGCCAGTTTGCATTCCGTTCCGGCCGGTTTTCCTTTGTTCTTTCCCGGCCGGACTTTTCCGATGGAGGGGGTTTATTGCATTAGTCTTGTTATGATAAGCATCTTTGCTTTATCATCCATGTTGTGCTTTAAATGTGATTTGAATGGGTATGGGTTGATTAAAGTGAGAAGTATGGTTCATGTTTTCTTGTCTCTTGATGTGGTCACCTCTTTACACTTCCTACACTCACGTCCCTCTTGTGATATATTTGCAAAACTCCACCACCATTTCCTAGCAAGAAAATGGCCGGCCACATTGGGTAGTGAGGAGAGAAAATGAGAGGTTTCATTTTGGTGTGGGAAATTAATCATCCATCTCATTTTCATTGCTACCATAAAACCCCAAGTTGATATCTTGTTGATTCCTCCATCAAGGCAACTCCAAACTCCAAATGAGACTAGCATGTTCTACAGTACTTCTTACAGCAAATCTTGGACGCGTCGATTCGCCAGCTTCGCGCCCGAGTTGCCTCGGTATTGAGGTGGGAGCCCGTAAAAGATACAGGCGATATGGTGCCCCTTCCGGCGAGGAGGCGACGACCGGAGATCCCGCGAGGAGATAGGAGTGGAGATGAAGACCGGAGGACTCGGATCAGTCGGTATATCTCTAACTCATTCTCTTGTTAGCTTAGACTGGTTTAATGGCATGATCCGGGGTTTAGTGCGCGGTGGTGCCGGTTTGCCAAGTCCGCAAAAATTAAAGTTTATCACCGTTTCCGCGTTTGGCCGTCGGATTGACGGCCGGGGCGCCACCGTGCACTTACAGGCTTTGGTTTAAGCCAGTTACTAGTATAAGGTTATTGGATTTATACAGTCTAAAGTTTTTCCGTGTTTTCACGGATAGGAGGGGCGTTCTCGTAATTGCGCGAGAAGCTTCTAGAAGATGGTGACTAAGGAGGTTTAGGTGGCATATACATTGAATGAGATTAGTGAGTCATATGGATAATTCATCCAGGTCATTAATGCTTCATAATTGCTTAATGACTCATGGAGATGAATCACCATAAGATATTTATTAATCATGTTTGTAAATCATTTTCTTTTCTTTTCTTGATAAAATAAAATGCTTGATATATATTATGATAACCCATTTTCTCTTCTCATTATTATGTTCATCTTCTCTCTCCTCAAGCTCTCTCTCTTCAAACCCCAATCCTCCCCTCTTATGTGTTGAGTACAAGGATTAGTTAGACTATTCAATCCATAGCCATACTCTATTTCATCTAGGTACTTTGATTGGCACTTAAAGATACCTAGTTGCCTCAAGTTTAGAGGCAAAGCTTGGAGTTTAGCTCTCGTGGTGGATCGTCTTCTACTTGGAGTAGGCCGAGGAGGAGGTGGAGTTCGTAAAGTCGAAGGACACGGTTCTTTAGGTATAATCCCTTTACATAGTAGTTGTTAACTTCTATGTTTGATGTTAGTTATCGTTTAGCTTCGATTCATGCGGTTAGTCGATGTTTAAGCAAAGAACAAGATCATTTTTCATATTTCCGCCTCCCCGCAAGTCGTGGGGTGTTGTACATCGACTTACAGAACTAAAGAGGATTTTAAGATTCAACATATCAGAAATGTGCTAAAAGGCCAAGATAAAGCAGCACATAAGTTTTCAAGTAGTGATGGCTCCAATGGGCCGCGGATCCGTGGCCAATGGGCGCTTCCCGCCGCGGATCCGCGGCATGTTAATGAGGTCACTGCATCAGAATTCCTCCACGTGTCCTATGTAACGGAAATAGCATCCAGAAGAGTCCAGAAATGCCACGTGGCTTCATCCAGAAGGCTCGGCCTAACAACCTAGCTCTAGAATATTCCCTCGAACTAACTTCTTCTAGAAGCCTCTCTCTAACAAACTTTTGGAGGGAAATTTGAATTTTGAAATCTAGATCTTGGGTTGTGATGCCTATAAAAGGAAACCTAGATCTAGGGTTCAAAGGTTGTTGATTCCTACATCAATTCCTCAACACAAGTTGAGTAACACAACTTGTAAACCCTAATCCCCAATTCAAAATCCAAAACCAAAAGTCAAGAACTCTGAGTACCAAATCAAGCATGAAGCCTACGATCATTTAGAAAGCGACGCCGGACTTCATCGGAGCAAGTGATTCAAGAAGATCCGCGACTCAAGGAGACGAGCGAAGCCGAAATCAACAATCAAGTTCTTTCGTCTTGTAGATCTTGAGAGAATTGTAACAAAAATGTTGATAAATAAAGGTGAAATTTCTATATTTTGCTTTCTTTACATTCTTGCATCATGATTCGATCTCAATTCTTGATTGTGTGTCTTGTTATGATGTTTGAGTAAAACTCCGCTCGTGAAGGAGTCGAGAGAATCAATAGATGATGATGTTACAAATCTTGAAACGATTCTTAAGTCCTATGAGTTTGTAAACCCTCGCAAATTGAAGAATCGACGACCAAGTTTCGATGCGATGCTTTCTTGATTTTGTTCGCTCGAAATTAGGGATCCATGATCGATTCTTGAATTTACTAGAGGCTAGAATATGAATGAAATCAACGAAAGGATAAGAGATAGATGATGAAACTTTAGTTTCTGCAAGAAATCCCTAATTCTCGTTGATCATCATCGATCTAGTATCAATTCATCGATGGATAAGAATACGTAATCAATAGATTTCATCACGTCTATAGATTCGATCGATTCCTATGAGCCTCACTTCGATTCTTGATTATTGGATTGGATATCATCAATTCTTCATTCTTGATTTTAAATGTTTTCTTGATTCTTGCTATTAGATCTAGATTTTGCTAATTCTTGAAATTCACTTTTAATCTTGAATTGAATTGTCTTTTCTTTTCTTTTCTTTAATTTTAAATTCATCTAAGTCAATTACGAACGGATCACACTTTCCCTATGGACGATCCACACTCGCTAACGCGCTACAATTAACACCGTTATTGATTGCGGTCAAAAATATTTTTGGCTATGATTTCTATACATTTTCTACATACACACCGAGAATTCGTATCAATCAACTAACCCTAACTTCCTAGGGGGACTGTCACGTCCCGAAAGTACGGAATATGACCGGTACTTAAACTACGAACGTCTCAAGGCGTACGTACTCTACGTAAGCCGAACCCAGAAATCCAAACCAAGAAAAGTAGTAGAGAGTAGGAAGAACCATATCAAATCAACCTGTAGCAGCATAATATACAACGCCTAAAGGCGAGGATCACAACAGAAAGAAAACTCCAACAACAAGAAATTCACAGAATATAACGTGCGACTCTAAGGTCGAAAGAATAAACACCACTGGTCTCTATTTCAAATAAGTACATGTTTAGTTGATGGAACTTCTAGATGCAACTGAAATATAATATACAAAGAATAATGATGGGTATGATACAAATAACCCACCTACTAGCAAGTCACCTGAAAGAAGCTGTGCCCGCAAAGCCGTAATGAAACCCGTACGGCAATACCTGCAAGAAACTGGGGCACAACGGGGGTGAGTTGCCAACTCGTGAGTAGAAAAAGATCTACGAACAGAAATCGCATGTATGACGCATTCCTAGGTCATACGATCACAATATATAATCCTCAAATATAAACCAGTAATCTATAATAAGACTATGGTAAATATCTGACCCAAGTGTAAACCCATGTGCCCGTATCAGTGCATCAGGTGGCAATATGTATATGAATGATGTAAAAATGCATGAAACTGAATGCATATACTGAAGAAAACTGCTTTCATAAAGTTGTGAGATTTCTGTATTTTTAAAATGAGGTATCATAATGAATTCAGCATAAAGCAGTGCCTAGCATCGGCACAAAACATAAATCTCGATATCTCGATATCTCTGTATCATAATCTCTGTACCTCAATATCTCAAATCTCAATGTCTCAATCATGATATCCAGGGCGCCGTCAGTCCAGATCGGCCCCTACCATCCATCTCATGACTACGACGGTATCCTCCGGATATCCGACATGTCGGGTAATATCACCGGTCGGTAGTGCTCCCCTGTCAGGCTCAACGCCATCATCTGTGATCCTCTTGCCCCGGGGTACTACACCGGGCCCACCATGTACCCGAAACGGTTCATCCGCCTCTTCGAATCGGGTCTCGAAATCCATTAGCAAAACTCATGGTGGACGACTCATACATCATGGAAAAACCGCATTTATTTAAAAAGAGAGAAAGCAGTTTATATATGTTTTGCGGTTTTCCTCCAAATCCAGAAAATATCATGGAAATCCGAATCATCAGTAGTATGTAAACCATGAATATAAGCATGAGAATCCATGAATGCGGCATATAATGAACAACAGTATGCATGATGTGACAAGCAATAGCTACAATGTCCAGCTGGCATATAAGGCAATTCACTAATATCATGTCACTACTAGCTAACAAGCTAAATCAGGCAATAATATTCTCTAAGTGTACGTGACATGGCAATTACCGATGAAGATGTGTGTGCGACAGCAAATAAGTGTACGTGGTACATACGCATCATCGGTAATGGTGCTAGTGTCCTAACAGCATAATATCAATAATGGAATATAAATCACAATAGTATGCGATGCAGAGCAACAATAATAATATGCAGGAGCTGGATGCTAAACACAATGATAACTAAACTGCATCCAATGTCATAAGAGTCCTATAGCTACACCAACTATAAGGCTGAGCTAATAGGTTAACTGCAGATAAGGTAAACCGCCTAACCTCTGAGTCGACACACATATATACATAAATATATAGTCGGTGATCCCGCCTCCATAATATCACATCCGATAACATATCTCTATAATCGATTATTCCCAAATCAAGAGTGCGGATCAAACATCAAAATATAGCTCGTACGTGAATCCGTCGTACGGCATCCCTAAATCTGGGTACGGGTCAAAATCACATCCGTCATATCATTCATCTGGTATTCTCTTTATCAAATATCATATTCTGGGGTACTGACCTATGTCTAGTACAATACTAATATCATTACTATGATCAAGCTCTGACTACTGATCAACAGTTTAGTATAAATCGATATTATCATCATATATCATCACAAAGAGTATACATCGCCCAAGGCGGCCTATCACAAGTATCCCGTCATATCATATCATATCATATCTCATAACATAATCACGTGTCAATCATTATATATTTATGTCACCATTCCTATGGCATCATCATTCCCAAAATCCTTTAAGGCATCAAGACGTATCTTAATTATGAATTTTATCATATCTTCGACATCATAATCTCATATCAAACTCATCGACTCATCTCAATCCCAAGTATCATCCTCAAATCCGTATGTGAACACATAGTCCCATACCCATGTGACCACATATCTATATAGAATCCCGTCTATGCACAAATGAAGTAAGGGTGTATGCAAGTATGTATGTGTGTATATGTATGTGTAGTGCACCCACCACCTAGGGTTCTCGTGACACTAAATCATCCAAGTCCACCAATTATCCATCCTAAACATCAAATAATCCCCAAACAACAATAATAATTGTAGGTGTGTATACGCATCTGCATACATCACCTCGGACTGCGGGGGTGCTATACGCCATTCACACGACTTCTCTTTGTAGATATAAATCTACCCACCTTTCTTTATGCGTGCCGGTGCCGATGTTGCCATTTGCATCTCCAACGCTCCGACGCCACATGGGGTACCTACAAGGATATCACACGCTAAAACACATGAAAACCATGTCGGAAACCAAAATGGTGCACACTACACCCATAGGTAAAAACCTGTGACCTTGTGTACAAACACAGCCAATAACCACTGTCGTTGACGTCCAAACGCCACCCGACAGAAACGAATCATCGAATACCAAAATCCATACGAAAACAAGTCGTAAATCATACGCCAACTCATGAAAAACAGCCCAGATTTTACCCTAACAGGAAACTGTCAAAACTAGACATACAGGGGGTCAAGTTTACACGAAATAGGGCTGTGCACGCAAAACGAGGCAGTTTCACCCAGGTCTGGCCGCAAATTGCGGCCAGAAGGAATAAATTTGCGGCCATAAAATGGAGGTTGGGGCTTGGTCTTTTGGTGTTGGTTTCTATCTGCCTGTAGAGCCTACAGCCAAGTCAATTTTACTTCAGGAGTTCCCAGGTGAAAGGAGATCTCAGAAAGGTCACAAAATCGACAAAATTGCTAACTTACACCAAGTACAACAAATCTGGTAACTATCTGGAAGCCTGGGTAATCTTGGTTAATTTGGTCTCAAATACACCTAACAAGGTTACCCTGACAATCGAAACCATCTCTTGGCCAAACCTCACTCAATTTCACTAAAACTAGCACTAGATCTCAAATATAACAGTAACTTTCAGCTAGACACTATAACTTGCAAGATAGGAATTTGGTTATGAGATTATACCTCAAGAGAGTCCTAGAATGAAGGAGAAGGGAAGGAGGAGGATGTGGGGAAGTGGGTTTGCTGCTGCTGAGCTGCTTCTAGAGCTTCTGTAGTTGCTGTTTTCCTCTGTTCCTGGAGCTGATGTTGTTTCCTGCTGCTGCTGCTTGTTACTCTCTCTTCTTCTTAGTTGTTGTTTGCAGCAGCTACTGCAGGGGCTGGGGTTGTTTTTGGTGGTGAGAAGAAGTGTTGTGGTTGTGGTTTGATGGTGTTGTTGTGGGGTGTTGGTTGGAATAAGGTTGTTGCTGCAGTGGCTTTTTGGTTTCTGGCTGAAACTGCAGCTGTTGTTTGTTATATTTTGTTGTTGATGAAGTAGCAGCTAATGAAGGGGTTTCAGGTATTTGTGGTGAAGTGTTGGAGTTGTTGCAATGATGCTATGGACTGATATAGTGCTGAAATGAGGAAATTGTGCTGATGTAGCTGCTGAAATGGCTGTTTCAGCAGCTGATTTGTTGATATAGGGGTGTATAGATGTGGGGCTAGTGGCTGTAGCTGCTGTAGCTGTTGTAGGGGATGGTGTGAGTGTGTAGGTGGCTGATGTTACAGCTTGTAGCAGCAGCTAGGGGGCTGATAGATTTGTTTCAGCTGAATTCAGGGCTGATGTGCTGATGGTGGCTGATGTGATGAGATTGGGGCCGAAAAGTGTGCTAAGGTGCTAGGGGCTAGTGGCTGCATCTATTGGGGGCTAAGGTAGCTGTTGATGTGAGGGCATGGGGGCTGATATGGTGTATCAGCAGCTGATGTAGGGGCTGTTTTGTGGCGGAATTTTGGGCAGGAATTGGGCTGAAGCAAGGTTATAGCAGCTGCTGCTGCTGGAATTTCTTTAAGTGGGGGGGGGATGTCATTGTGTAAGGGTGAGAGGGAGAGATGTGAGGGAAAGCAAGAACTTTGAAATGAGATGGAACATGACCCATCCTAGAGCCACCTTTCTCTCTCTCTCTCTCAATGCTAGCACACACAAGCCATCAAATCCTTTCTCACTACACTAGGTCAACTAACCCTAATCACCCTTAACCAAGCTAAAACCCTTAATTAAGCCAATTAACCTAATCAAATGGTTCAACCCACCATGGTCATCTAAGCATGGTTCAACCCTATGCTACCATGAGTCCAAAACATGAAACAAGTGTAGAAAATGATATGTGCACATTTTGCACAAAAGCCAAAAATCCAATTAGCGATTTTTAATCGCGATTAACACCAAAATAACATATAATCCATCATAAAGACTGCAAAATGGCATATTTCCACAAAATAAGCTATTTTAGAATTTCTATGATTTTCTCCAGAATTTTCACCATTTATTGGTATTTAATTATACCGACTATTAAAATATTCATTAAAAATTTATATTAAATTATGAAAATTCATAAAAATAATGTTTTATTTTTTCTGAAATGTTACAGACTCCTACTCAGAGAAGGAAGAGGAAGAAGCAGAAGAGGAAGCTGCAGAAGACTCCCTAGACTTTACCTGGACTATTTCTACAGACTCCTCGGTAGAAGACATCTAACCTGATCAAAAGGATGAGTCCTCGGAAGAGAAAACGCAAGGATCCCGACCTAAGGAGAAGAGCGCCGAGATAACACGCGAAGAGACGAGAAAATTATGGTGAGGTATGGACCCTGAAGAGGATCCCATCTCTATTTATAGCAGCCGGCGTACACATCCTATGGCGCCGATCGTCTCCCGCCAAAACAATACTTCGCATTCAACGGCTATCAGCACTCCACCTGTCGCACACGCAATTGGCGCATCCCATCGGGCGTGAGAAGACCAGCGGCCCATCGTGTCAGCCAACCAGCGCCAGACACGTGGGCTGGCGCTTCGACGGACGTATGCACGAATCGGCGCTTCCTCTTTAATGCAAGATCTCTCCCCTGATCCGCTGACGTCATCGAGAAAATACAACTAATTGCCTGGGAATACGCACCGACGATATCTTCAAAAAAAGCTTACCCTGGGTGACCAGTCAGACCACTCTCGACCGACCCATGAATCGGTCGAGATGAGAGTGGGGGGCTAATGATAATGCTCGATACCGGTGATTCCCTAGATCATGACGCGTGGCAGATGACGTGTCCCAGAGCTTACAAGAAAGGATCAAGAACGGTATGTTGGAAGTATACCCCGGGACTTCGACCCGAGGATGTTCCCGACCATCGGCGGCCTTCCAGAATACTCCCATGCTCGCCTTACAAACAACCGTCGGCTCGCCTTCGAGCCTTCCCACACGCTGAGTTCCCTCAGCCCCCCCAGCTTACCTCCGAGCTTTCACAGAACCAAGCTCGGTTGCCCTCACGCTCGTTCCCGAGCCTAGCTTCCTCGGTCTCGTCGACCGACCTACAACACTGATCACGGGCGCCTCCGCTACAGCTCCGCGAATCTCGCCAGAGGCGAGATATCCGCCGCCCATGATCCCGTGTTCCACGCCATCGCGTTCCCCCATTAACGAGCATATCTCTCCATTAATAGGGTATCGCGACTTTCACGCGAGCGTAACACCAGGGGCGTAACGGTCGGCGTGAATCTCTCGCCCTCCTGCCCATGGCTACCATCATATAAAACCCTCTCTCAGACGACTCAGGTAAGCCAATTTTACCCCAATAGGCTGTTACTCTGCCAATTTAACCCGTCTAACCTGATCGTCCGAGGATCCTCGGTGGCACAACCATCCCAGGACTTCCTTGCAGGTAGCTCAACCTCAACCACTTCAAGCCCATTGAGATCCACACGCTCCAGGAGGCAATCTCCAACTCAATCTCAACCGCTCGTCTCCACTCGCTGCAGATCAACGGAAAGTAACATCTGAAGGAGATCCAGAGATCCATCAGTATGGTACACTAAATAACGGAATTTACGTCCTGAATCATGTAACACCCTAGCACGATCGTACATTATTACTTAGTATTTTTAATTTTTGTTTATTATTTGGGTTGTGATTGGTTTAAATAGTATATGTGTTTATCCGACTCAACCCGTTTGCGTGATATACTTTATGGTGCTAAAGTATCTTTTTATTAATGTTTATCCGTAGGCTAAATCTATATGAACCTTAAACAATATACATATATATATATATATATATATATATAATGTTTAAATTATATGTATATATTTTTCTGGTAGCCATACTTTATGGATATTTACATATATTAATTTCCAGCATGTCTTATCTTATTTGAATATCTCATGTTTTTTTATTGACTATTATCTATTACACCTAAATCCTATCATTCTAAGATATTGTGTGTGATATTAGATTAGAATATTTTCTTTTAACCTTTATATTTATGCTATAAGGAGGCTACGTATGTATAGATATTTTCCAATATAATATGTTTATATATATATATATATATATTCCTATTAAAAATTAAAAACTCTCCCTTTCTCTCACTCTGCATCTCTCTCTCCCGCTCTCTTTCTTCTTCACTCTCATGCTCGTTCTCCTTACGCCTAAGCAACCCTACGCCACCATCATCACTTTAACCCGCGACCCCGACATCATCTCCTAAACGATCAACCCAACACCGAGAGCCATCATCTTCACCTCTCTCCTATAACCCAGACCCTAACCGAGACTCCAACTGCCACTGTCGCCGGCTCCTTTACAACCCAGAATGTCGTCGACCCTCTTTCACCCTCCATTACAAGCACCCTTCACCATGCTCTTCATCACCATTTTAACCTAACACCGACCCAACTCCAGCCAAGCCACACTCTTGAGTTACCCTCGCCGTCGTTGTTTCGCGCCGGCAGGTCCCAATGCCTCCATCACAGCCACGAATCCCTCATCCTCGATCACCATGCGGTCTCCATATTCCAAACACTCATCTCGAACACAGCAGTCACCTTCTTATCCATCTTCCCATCGCCAAGCACTCAAGCCCCATCGTCACTACCATCGTCGTCGTAGCCGTCAGCTCGAGAAAATATGTAACCGGGTCTATGTTTTAGACATGATCATGCATCATGTCGTGTTATGCTTCGTGACTGCATTATCATTCTATTCATGTGTTCGTATTCGAGGCAAGCTCTTTATACTTGCTGCATGCGAGTTACGGCAAATTCATATCAAGCCGTAATATTTTTACTATTATTATCATATCATTTCATATAGATGGTTAAGTACGAATTTAGCATGTGAATAAATAAAATTATAATATATCAATTAAATTCATTTCGTAATCGTGCATTTAACTGGTATATAAAGTGTTCCCTTGTTTAAAGATTTCTTTAATAGGGTTAAACTGATATAATGAACTAATAGGAGACGATTTGATCAATGTCGTCATTTAATGCCATTAACTAGATTAACAATAATAAGTTTCATTAATAATGATACATTTAATTCATAATAGGTAAGTTCAATAAATATAGTTTAATTTATATAATAATACTTGATAGTCTTAACAATATTATTTTAAATACGGTCATACTAATCTAGTGCACAAGTAGTAAATGATACATCATTTTCGTTACGTCATTCATCGTACCTAGATAACGGTTACAACTGTATTTCGTCATGACATGTTTACGCGATGTTATTCCAAATAAACACTTTATTTAATTGAATACACTATCACTGACATGCATATAACCTGCCAGACTATTACTATTTTGTTATCATGTTAATACCTGTTACCTGTGATACTTACCAATGCCAACAATCCTGACTTGTTGTCCTGATAGACATGACATGTTTCATTAATAGACAACCTGTACATGCATGTTCTTGTGTTGACATTATGTAGATATTATATTCATACCTGGCATGGAAAAAGAAACCTGGGGAAATGGAGAAATCAAAAGTGTAACTTAAAAGGATATTCTATGTTTCCGCGGTTCCGAGGGATAATGGAACATAATTATTCTTGATTCATACATCTTGATCCGTGATCCCGGGGGTAATAGGATATATCATGGTCCGTGGACCCGGGATGTCACGTCCCGCAAGGTACGGAACGCGACCGGCACTTAAGTTACGAAACGTCTGAAGGCGTCCATAAAATAAGTAAGCCGAAGCCCAGAATACAAAACCAAATAAGATTTTTAGAATGAAGGAAAAACCAATTAATTTAAGCTTTTACCTCATTACCTAATCAATTTGCCCATATTCCAAAATTCCAGCAGAATATAAAAGAAATCAGTGCATGAGGAATAACATGTCGACTCAAGTGAGCTCGACCCAGATACATCATAAATAAATTCTCAAGTCTCACAATCTCACATCTAGGTCAATATACAGTCATCCGAATAAAACAGGTACAACTGAACTGATAGTAGCAACAATAGATACAGTAGCATCAGTAGAAACAGTAGAAACAGTAGAAACGGTAACGACAGTAGATACCGTAGATATGGTAGCGACAGTAGATGGAGTACTCTAGATACAATGAGCATATATAAGGTGGTACAAACTGATAATAACCCACCTATGAGCAAAAGCCTCTAGTCCAGGCAAGAAGTACAAATGAAGCAAAGGTATCCGCCGCTACGGTGCTGACGGAATGGACCTGCAGAGAAGCTGTGGCACAACGGGGGTGAGTTGCCAGCTCGTGAGTAATAGATAACATTTACTAAGGCTATCGTATGCATGCACACAAGTGTCCTGACATCCCTAAAACAGGTATAGCTACATGTACTAGCAGGTGTGTATGCATCAACAGTATACTAGCAAGTATATATGTCACATGGAGGTGATAACAGGTATGTATGCCACATGAAAATACAATCAAGTGTATATGAGAATTATTCTTCCTTTGTTTTGAAACTCCCTTTTTTAAACATCAATAATAATATCCAGGAAATCAATAAAATCCGTGTCCAGCAACGACACCTCAAAACTGACCAAATCTTATATATCCATGTCCAGTATCTCTGGCCTCAGCTATCCGGCTGATCCATATCAAAATCCATATCTCAATCCAGCAGCCACAGTCGGTATCCTCTGGATATCCGCCGTGCCAAATGAAATCACCGGTAGGTAATCCGTCCCCTGCCAGGATCAACGCCATCATCTGCGATCTTCTTGCCCCGAGGTACCATACCGGGCCCACCATGTACCCGAGACGGTTCATCCACCTTCTCGAAACGGGTCTCAAAAACACAGCAAACTCATGGTGGACGACACTTTACATCACTAGAAAACCGCAGCTTTTCTATTTTTAACAATATCAGTTGAAATCTTGCGGCTTTCCCCCAAAATCCAGAAATATCATAAATCTCATGAAATTATCATAAATACATATGCCGATGATTATGAATGCTTATGGTATCAATTTAAGTACTTATTTCAATGTCACATTTCTAAGCAGTTAACATGTTTCAGATTTAAAGTTATTTAGTGTCGTGACATGGCAATTACCAGGGTGTGTGTGTTCACATGAATAGTGCTCGTGCAAAATATAAAACCTGGTAATGGTGCATGTGTCCTATAATGAATCTGCGTATATGGAACATCATATAGATACTAACTACAGCAATTATCATGCAAGTTTTATCATTATTACTCCAATGTTACCAGTAATACCAAGTCTACTAAATCTATCGGGCGACTCGCGCCATCCAAACGATTGTCCCCCGTAGATGTTAAATCTACTCACCCGTGGTCCTGTGCTAAGTGTGTCCGACCACCTGCTTTCCCTTCTCAGCTGCGCTTGAAGTTCCTGCCGGCGAACCTAGAATTCACATTAGTCACCATATAAGGAAAAGTCATGCAAAACGCAATATATCGACAAAAGGGATACGCGTGCGTGAAACCAAACGCGTGTGCACATGACGCAACGTGACGCGACGCGACGCGCACAAACCTACCAGAATCAGAACTGACACGCTGTGTCGCGCAGCGCGCCACAGAACCACGCGTATCACGTGCGTGTCGCACAAGTCTTAAAACATCGAAAACACGTAACTAGTTCCAGATTTTGCCTCGGGGCCAAACTAAAGAAATAAGTAATGCCAATCTAACTAAAATACCTACAGACCCCTACCCACACAAACACACACACTCAACTCACAAGATGGCCGGCGTCGCCGGTCGGGGAAGAAGAGGCCGCCGGCCCAACCCCGGCCAAATGGGTCCGGGTCCTACTCAAAAATCCAGAAAACCCTGCATATTAATCTAGTATTGTTTGCTAATTTAGAACAAGTACCTATTAATAGCAGATCTAAAAGAGGTTAAAAGTCACTAAATCTGCTAAAATACGCCAAGTCGGGTAAATCGGGTTTCTACGAGAAATCTGGGGGATTTCTCTGGTTGGCTGGCCTCACTAGCACCTAAGAAGGTTATTCTAGCTAACGCAATTCTCACTTTGTTCAAAAACTTCATAAAACACCCAATATCACTATTACGTATGATATGGACACTAATTAAGCTAGATATTCGAAATTTTAGCAAATTAGGCTAACCATCCAATTTTAATGATACTACTAGGCTTTAACAGGTTAGTTAACACCAAAGAGAGTTCATAAGGCTACAAACACTCTAAAATGGCTAAATCTAGCATCACTGCACAATTCTAGCATGAAAATTCTATTTATCGTAACAACTAGCTAATCAAGCACCTAATCTTCATAATATACGAAAAGTTCAAGAGTTATACCCTCTAAGAACCTTGCAACAAGGGAGAAGGAGAAGAAGAAGAGGGTAGGTGCATCAAACGTGGCTGGAACGGAGTTGCTGTGCATCTGCTGAAGCTGATGCTGATGCAAATGTGTTTGCTGATGCTGTTGCTGATCTTTATTATTGCCGTTGCTGTTGTTGTAGTGGGTATGGTGTGGTATAAGGTGTGATGTGAGGTGGTATGAGATGGTGTGAGTTATGGTATAGAGTGGTGTGTGTGTGGTATGGGTTTTGAGGACATGAAGCAACTGTTGTTGCTGCTGCAGTTCACGTTCTGGCTGAAGCTGAAACTAGTGATGTTCTTTTGCTAGTGTTGCTGTTTTGAAGCAGTAGCAGCAGGTGGAGAAGATGTTGAAGTATTTGTGGTGGAGTGTGGTGTTGTGTGTTGAACTATGGGCTGAAGTAGCAGCTGGTGTGCTGTTTTGGAGCAGCCTAAGTAGACTTCTGATGCTAATGGGCTGATTTTGTGCTGCTGAAGTTTGAAAATTGGTGGCTGATTGGATGCAATTTGGCTGATGTGATGTGTAACAGGTGATGGATAAGGTGTTGTGGTGCTGATGTGATAGTTTAGTAGCTGTATAGGGTGGGGGGCTGATGCTATGAGATCTGATTGCTGAATTTAAGCAGGAGATTGTGCTGCAAATAATGATGGGAGCTGCTGGTGCTGATTCTGGCTGGCTGAAATCAGCTGTAAATTGCTGGTGTGTGTGTGTATAAGATGAGTTTTGAGAGGCAAACGAGATTTTGAAAAGAAGGAAGTGTGAAACAATCAAGGCCCATCATAACCTCCCCTTAAGACAACCCCAATCTTAAACCAAATTAAAACTACAACCCCTCAATCAACACCAAACAAAACAAGGAAGTTTAGACCACCATGGTTAACTTAGCACAACAACTCACAAGCTCAAGATATGGCATACCCTATTCTTACCCCTGGCTATCGTGCACAAGTGTGGGTGGTTGAGATAAAATTCCACAAAATAACCACAAAACCAGATAGTTTATAAGAAACCCGTTTTTGGTAAACTTTTTGCCAAAAATCCCACATTAACACTTAATCACCACTAACCCTGACCTCAGGTGTTACAGTCTTCCCCCTTAAGAAAATTCGTCCCCGAATTTTAAAATATGTAACTACGCATACCTTCAAAAAGATGAGGGAATTTCGTCCGCATTTTTCCCTCGGCCTCCCAAGTGATCTCTTCACTGCTCGGGCTGCGCCAAAGAACTTTTACAGACGGCAGGACCTTTGATCGAAGTTTCTTCACTTGCCGATCTAAAATTTCAACTGGCTGCACGGTGAACGAAAGGTCGGGCTCGAGCTGAACTGTCTGATGCTGAATCGCGTGGGAAGGATCATGAAGATAAAGGCGTAGCATCGATACGTGGAAAACGGGATGAACATCTGAAAAACTAGGTGGAAGAGCTAAACGATACGCAACAGCGCCGACACGCTCGAGAATCTCGAAAGGACCTACGAATCTAGGGCTAAGCTTTCCCTTTCGCCCAAAACGCATCACGCCCTTCATCGGAGAAATTCTCAGAAAAACATGGTCGCCAACTGCGAACTCTAATTTGCGACGGCGCCTGTCTGCATACGATTTCTGCCTGCACTGGGCTGCCCTTATTCGGTCTCGGATCAGCTGTACTTTCTCGGTCGTCTCCTGCACGATCTGTGGTCCGAAGATACTGCTCTCGCTCAACTCGGTCCAACAAACAGGCGATCTACATCTTCTTCCATACAATGCCTCGAAAGGTGCCATCTGAATAGTATCCTGGAAGCTGTTGTTATAGGAGAACTCTACTAGAGGTAAATGACGATCCCAGCTACCTCCGAAGTCTAAAACACACGCTCGAAGCATGCCCTCGAGAGTCTGAATGGTCCGCTCTGATTGTCCGTCGGTCTACGGATGAAATGCTGTGCTAAAACTCAAACGAGTGCCCAATGCCTTCTGAAGTTTCTGCCAAAGTCGGCTGGTGAACTGAGTTCCTCGATCTGACACGATACAAGTCGGTACGCCATGCAATCGTACGATCTCATCGATGTAAAGCTGGGCATACTGAGTGAAGCTAAAAGTTGTCTTCACTGGCAGGAAGTGAGCCGCTTTCGTCAATCGATCCACGATCACCCAAATGGAGTCGTACCCTCGACTGGTCCTGGGTAGACCCACAACAAAATCCATCGAAATCTGCTCCCATTTCTACTCTGGAATGGGTAATGGCTGTAGTTCTCCTGTGGGCCTCTGGTGCTCGGACTTGACTTGTTGACAAGTCAGGCATCTTGATACGAACTCTGCGATGTCCCTCTTCATTCCGTCCCACCAGTAGATCTCTCAAATCATGGTACATCTTGGTGGAACCTGGGTGGACACTATACGCCGATCGGTGTGCTTCCTCAAGAATATCGCGCCGCAATCCCTCTGCATCTGGTACGCACAGTCTGGATCCAAATCGTAAAATTCCCTGTTCATCAACCACGAACTCGGAAAATTTGCCATGTCCCATCTGTGCTATGATCTCTGAACAACGGTCATCGCTGCGCTGTGCTTCATATATACAGTCAAGCAATTGTGGGCGCGCACGCACATGCGCGAGCTGTCCCCCTGTTGGAGGGAACTCGAACTCAACTCGGCTGTCGCATAAAATCTGCCAATCTGCTGATGACTGCCTCTGCACTGCGCACATATAAGATAGATTACCCCCGGGCCTCCTGCTCAAAGCATCCGCTACTACATTTGCCTTGCCCGGGTGGTATATGATCTCACAGTCATAGTCCTTCACCAACTCCATCCAACGACGCTGTCTGAGGTTCAAATCTCGCTGCTGAAATATGTATTTTAAGCTCTTGTGGTCTGTGAATATTTGGCACGACTCGCCATATAGGTAATGTCGCCAAATCTTCAGTGCAAAGACCACTGCAGCCATCTCCAAATCATGAGTAGGGTAGTTCTGTTCATGTTTCCTCAATTGCAGCGAAGCATACGCGATCACTCGGTCATGCTGCATCAATACACATCCTAGCCCTACTCGCGAAGCATCACAGTAGACCACAAATCCGCCTGATCCCGAAGGCAAAGATAATACTGGCGCCGTAGTCAAACACGTCCGCAGCTGCTCAAAACTGCGCTCGCATTCCTCCGTCCAAACGAAAGGAACTCCCTTCCGGGTCAAACCTGTCAAAGGTGCAGCAATACGGGAGAAATCCTGTACAAATCTCCTGCAGTAGCCTGCAAGGCCTAGAAAACTACGGATCTCAGTAACCGATGTCGGTCTGGGCCACTGCTGGACAGCCTCGATCTTTTTCGGGTCCACACATATGCCGTCTCTCGTAATCACATGACCCAAGAATCCGACACTGTCCAACCAGAAGGCACACTTGGAAAATTTTGCGAAAAGCTGGTGCTTCCTCAAGGTCTGTAACGTAATCCGCAGGTGCTGCTCGTGCTCCTCTCGGCTCCTGGAATACACCAAAATATCGTCGATGAACACGATGATGAACAAGTCAAGATACGGCCTGAATGTACGGTTCATCAAATCCATGAATGCAGCTGGGGCGTTGGTGAGTCCGAACGACATCACCAGAAATTCATAGTGGCCATAGCGTGTTCGGAAAGCTGTCTTCGGTACATCCTCCTGTCGGACTAGCAGCTGATGGTATCCTGATCGTAAGTCGATCCTTGAAAAATAACCCGCACCCTGGAGCTGGTCGAATAAATCATCTATGCGTGGCAACGGATATCTGTTCCGAACGGTCACCTTGTTCAGCTGGCGGTAGTCGATGCATAAGCGTAAACTTCCGTCCTTCTTCTTGACAAACAGGACCGGAGCACCCCACGGTGAAACGCTGGGTCGAATAAGTCCCTTATCTAACAATTCTTGCAGCTGAACCATCAATTCACTAAGTTCCGCCGGGGCCATTCGATAAGGCGGTATAGAAATAGGTCCCGAGCCAGGAATTAAATCAATACAGAACTCGATATCGCGCTCAGGCGGCAGTCCAGGAAGCTCATCAGGGAAAACATCAGGGAATTCACAAACAACCGGGACCTGGTCCAACGGTACATCTGTAGCTCTAGTATCACTGACATAAGCCAAGAATCCCTGACATCCCTTCCTTAATAGCTGAACAGCACGAAGAGAAGAAATCAACATGTGAGGGGCGGCACCACGGTCCCCCTTCACAACAAAAACCGACTCGCCGGGAAAACAAAATCTAACTGTCTTCTCACGGCAGTCCACAGACGCATAGCACGTGGCTAACCAATCCATGCCCAAAAGAATGTCGAAGTCCAACATCTCCAGACGGATCAAGTCGACAGGCAGCTCTCGTTCGTCAATACGAACGGTACAGGATCGGAACACGTGCCTAGCAACAAAGGACTCTCCCATAGGAGTGGTCACAACAAGCGGCTGATCAAGCAAACCGGACTCTCTACCCAAACTCGGTACAAAGTGTGTGGAAACATAAGAGTGCGTGGATCCGGGATAAAATAACACGTGTGCATCAACAGAACAAACTGCTAGAGTACCTGTAACGACGGCATTGGATGCCTGCGCATCCTGGGGTGTTAATGCTAAAACTCGGGCCTGACCTCCTCCGATAGCGGGCTGACCTCGGCCTCGGCCTCTGCCTCCTCGTCCTCTCTGGATCGGTGCGCCGCGTCCACGGCCTCTGGGTACACCTAACTGGCGTAGAGCATTGCCTGTGGCAGGAAGTAGGGCTCTTTGAGGAGGGGGCGGTGATGGAGGTAGAGTCACATGCGGAACGGTCGTTGCTCCCTGTCGCCTTGCTGGACAGTCTCTAACACGATGATGCAGACTCCCGCACCCAAAGCACCCTGGCGACGACTGCTGTCCCTGTGTATACGATCCATATAGATGACCTCGTCCAAATCCTCTGCCGGTCCTATCTCTTGGAAGGAATCTGGCATGCTGCCTCTGATCTGGCGTGCCAGTTCGAATCCTCTTCGGCCCGGTAACAGCCGAAGTTGCTGAAATACGTGCCTCCATCCGCAATGCTGTATTCATAGCTGCCGAATAGGTATCGAAATGCTGGGCGCCAATGGCAAGATATAACTGGGCATCCAGTCCCTGTATAAACCTCTTCACTCTCTTCTCTTCGGTATCCACTAGATACGGAGCATATCGGGACAACTGTGTAAACTGAACATCATACTCAGATACCGTCATCCCCGATGTCTTGACCAAGGCCTCGAAACTACGAGCTCTGACGCCGCGAACGCTCTCCGGGAGGAATCGGGCAAGAAAAACTGCTGTGAACTCGGTCCAGGTCATGGGCGATAGACCTGCAGCTCGACCTCTCAGAACGGACTCCCACCATATCTGTGCGAGACCCTCTAGTCGGAAACTCGCAAGCTCTACCCAGCGATCATCGGAACATCTCAGCAAACGGCAAATCCTGGCCAAGCTGTCAAGGAACGTCTGCGGGTCCTCCGCTGCATCGGTACCCGTAAAAACTGGAGGTCTCAGCCTCATGAATTCCTGTAGTGAAACCGGAATGGTCGCGGTGGTAGTAGTAGAAGCAGGTATCATAGTGGTCTGGGATGTAGCAGGTACGTCCTCCGGCCTCGGTGCACGACCGGCTGTAACAAGGGATCCTACCATCTGACGTAGCTCCTGCATACTCCCCATCATCTGTCGTAACTCCTCCATACCAGTCTCCAGCCTATCCATACGGCCTGGGGAAGGTAGATCGGTTTGTTCCTGCGGTGTAGGCATACTACCCTGCTCAGTCCTAGTCTCGGATGAGCCAGCTCGAATCTCGTTTCAGGCGGCAGCCCTCTGTGCTCTGGTAGTCTTTGGCGGCATAGTAGCTGGTACAGGAACAAGAATAAGATCGTAGGATACACGGAATTGAAGAAGGAATTTCAAGCAAGTATATCCTAAAGTCACCTAGGCGGAGTATCGCAACGCAAGTATGCCGCGGACATACGTACGCTACGCTACCCTGCTTAAGTCACTTACTCCATCTACTAAGAGTCATCCTACACTCAGAAAGGTGAAACCTATCGCTCTGATACCAACTTTGTCACGACCCGTAAGGTACGGAATGCGACCGGCACTTAAGTTACGAAACGTCTCAAGGCGTCCGTAAAATAAGTAAGCCGAAGCCCAGAATACAAAACCAAATAAGATTTTTAGAGTGAAGGAAAAACCAATTAATTTAAGCTTTTACCTCATTACCTAATCAATTTGCCCTTATTCCAAAATTCCAGCAGAATATAAAAGAAATCAGTGCATGAGGAATAACATGTCGACTCAAGTGAGCTCGACCCAGATACATCAAAAATAAATTCTCAAGTCTCACAATCTCACATCTAGGTCAATATACAGTCATCCGAATAAAACAGGTACAACTGAACTAATAGTAGCAACAATAGATACAGTAGCATCAGTAGAAACAGTAGAAACGGTAACGACAGTAGATACCGTAGATATGGTAGCGACAGTAGATGGAGTACTCTAGATACAATGAGCATATATAAGGTGGTACAAACTGATAATAACCCACCTATGAGCAAAAGCCTCTAGTCCAGGCAAGAAGTACAAATGAAGCAAAGGTATCCGCCGCTACGGTGCTGACGGAATGGACCTGCAGAGAAGCTGTGGCACAACGGGGGTGAGTTGCCAGCTCGTGAGTAATAGATAACATTTACTAAGGCTATCGTATGCATGCACACAAGTGTCCTGACATCCCTAAAACAGGTATAGCTACATGTACTAGCAGGTGTGTATGCATCAACAGTATACTAGCAAGTATATATGTCACATGGAGGTGATAACAGGTATGTATGCCACATGAAAATACAATCAAGTGTGTATGAGAATTATTCTTCCTTTGTTTTGAAACTCCCTTTTTTAAACATCAATAATAATATCCAGGAAATCAATAAAATCCGTTTCCAGCAACGACACCTCAAAACTGACCAAATCTCATATATCCATGTCCAGTATCTCTGGCCTCAGCTATCCGGCTGATCCATATCAAAATCCATATCTCAATCCAGCAGCCACAGTCGGTATCCTCTGGATATCCGCCGTGCCAAATGAAATCACCGGTAGGTAATCCGTCCCCTGCCAGGCTCAACGCCATCATCTGCGATCTTCTTGTCCCGAGGTACCATACCGGGCCCACCATGTACCCGAGACGGTTCATCCACCTCCTCGAAACGGGTCTCAAAAACACAGCAAACTCATGGTGGACGACACTTTACATCACTAGAAAACCGCAGCTTTTCTATTTTTAACAATATCAGTTGAAATCTTGCGGCTTTCCCCCAAAATCCAGAAATATCATAAATCTCATGAAATTATCATAAATACATATGCCGATGATTATGAATGCTTATGGTATCAATTTAAGTACTTATTTCAATGTCACATTTCTAAGCAGTTAATATGTTTCAGATTTAAAGTTATTTAGTGTCGTGACATGGCAATTACCAGGGTGTGTGTGTTCACATGAATAGTGCTCGTGCAACATATAAAACCTGGTAATGGTGCATGTGTCCTATAATGAATCTGCGTATATGGAACATCATATAGATACTAACTACAGCAATTATCATGCAAGTTTTATCATTATTACTCCAATGTTACCAGTAATTCCAAGTCTACTAAATCTATCGGGCGACTCGCGCCATCCAAACGATTGTCCCCCGTAGATGTTAAATCTACTCACCCGTGGTCCTGTGCTAAGTGTGTCCGACCACCTGCTTTCCCTTCTCTGCTGCGCTTGAAGTTCCTGCCGGTGAACCTAGAATTCACATTAGTCACCATATAAGGAAAAGTCATGCAAAACGCAATATATCGACAAAAGGGATACGCGTGCGTGAAACCAAACGCGTGTGCACATGACGCAACGCGACGCGATGCGACGCGCACAAACCTACCAGAATCAGAACTGACACGCTGTGTCGCGCAGCGCGCCACAGAACCACGCGTATCACGCGCGTGTCGCACAAGTCTTAAAACATCGAAAACACGTAACTAGTTCCAGATTTTGCCTCGGGGCCAAACTAAAGAAATAAGTAATGCCAATCTAACTAAAATACCTACAGACCCCTACCCACACAAACACACACACTCAACTCACAAGATGGCCGGCGTCGCCGGTCGGGGAAGAAGAGGCCGCCGGCCCAACCCCGGCCAAATGGGTCCGGGTCCCACTCAAAAATCCAGAAAACCCTGCATATTAATCTAGTATTGTTTGCTAATTTAGAACAAGTACCTATTAATAGCAGATCTAAAAGAGGTTAAAAGTCACTAAATCTGCTAAAATACGCCAAGTCGGGTAAATCGGGTTTCTACGAGAAATCTGGGGGATTTCTCTGGTTGGCTGGCCTCACTAGCACCTAAGAAGGTTATTCTAGCTAACGCAATTCTCACTTTGTTCAAAAACTTCATAAAACACCCAATATCACTATTACGTATGATATGGACACTAATTAAGCTAGATATTCGAAATTTTAGCAAATTAGGCTAACCATCCAATTTTAATGATACTACTAGGCTTTAACAGGTTAGTTAACACCAAAGAGAGTTCATAAGGCTACAAACACTCTAAAATGGCTAAATCTAGCATCACTGCACAATTCTAGCATGAAAATTCTATTTATCGTAACAACTAGCTAATCAAGCACCTAATCTTCATAATATACGAAAAGTTCAAGAGTTATACCCTCTAAGAACCTTGCAACAAGGGAGAAGGAGAAGAAGAAGAGGGTAGGTGCATCAAACGTGGCTGGAACGGAGTTGCTGTGCATCTGCTGAAGCTGATGCTGATGCAAATGTGTTTGCTGATGCTGTTGCTGATCTTTATTATTGCTGTTGCTGTTGTTGTAGTGGGTATGGTGTGGTATAAGGTGTGATGTGAGGTGGTATGAGATGGTGTGAGTTATGGTATAGAGTGGTGTGTGTGTGGTATGGGTTTTGAGGACATGAAGCAGCTGTTGTTGCTGCTGCAGTTCACGTTCTGGCTGAAGCTGAAACTAGTGATGTTCTTTTGCTAGTGTTGCTGTTTTGAAGCAGTAGCAGCAGGTGGAGAAGATGTTGAAGTATTTGTGGTGGAGTGTGGTGTTGTGTGTTGAACTATGGGCTGAAGTAGCAGCTGGTGTGCTGTTTTGGAGCAGCCTAAGTAGACTTCTGATGCTAATGGGCTGATTTTGTGCTGCTGAAGTTTGAAAATTGGTGGCTGATTGGATGCAATTTGGCTGATGTGATGTGGAACAGGTGATGGATAAGGTGTTGTGGTGCTGATGTGATAGTTTAGTAGCTGTATAGGGTGGGGGGCTGATGCTATGAGATCTGATAGCTGAATTTAAGCAGGAGATTGTGCTGCAAATAATGATGGGAGCTGCTGGTGCTGATTCTGGCTGGCTGAAATCAGCTGTAAATTGCTGGTGTGTGTGTATATAAGATGAGTTTTGAGAGGCAAACGAGATTTTGAAAAGAAGGAAGTGTGAAACAATCAAGGCCCATCATAACCTCCCCTTAAGACAACCCCAATCTTAAACCAAATTAAAACTACAACCCCTCAATCAACACCAAACAAAACAGGAAGTTTAGACCACCATGGTTAACTTAGCACAACGACTCACAAGCTCAAGATATGACATATCCTATTCTTACCCCTGGCTATCGTGCACAAGTGTGGGTGGTTGAGATAAAATTCCATAAAATAACCACAAAACCAGATAGTTTATAAGAAACCCGTTTTTGTTAAATTTTTTGCCAAAAATCCCACATTAACACTTAATCACCACTAACCCTGACCTCAGGTGTTACACGGGAGGTAACAGGATATATACTTTTGAGTTACATAGAGGAGTACGTTCATTGGTTTTAAATACCTGTAGGATAGTTAACCTAGAAACACAGACTTTAGGATACGCGTGACATGATTAATTACCTATAACCTGCTGTTATGACACATGTGTTTGATTTTGTTTATACTCATGATACCTCACACTTGCACGTGACATCCTATATAGCACACTGTTCAGTTTATTATTATTATTATTATTATTATTATTATTATTATTATATTTACGACGCACCGACGTCTGGGTTTTGCATGGTCTAGTTACTTGACTTAAGCACATAAGAATCGTAAGTATTTCGACGGGATTGCCGATCAGTGAGAACCATTTCACCGATATAGCTCTTATTGATGGTTAGTTACTCTTTTTTCTTGGATCTTTATTATTTCCGCTACTGTTTCATGTTATCGTTCTTGTGGCTATTGGAGTTGTTTAGAGAAGGATATTTATATCATTGTTCTTCATTACTGATTGATAGCCTTAATACGACTATGGAAGGATGTTTGCTTACCATAGGTAGCATAGTTAGCTTTGTCATATTCCGTATTTACGTATTTTGGGAAGTGGGGCGTGATAAGGTTTTTTTGGTATCAGAGCATAGGTTTTAGGTTAGCTGGGCTTGGTTCAATTTGTAGTTGGGTATGGTACCTAATACATTGTTCTTAAGACCCAGAATTTTAGGAACATGTCTTTCAACATTATTGTCTTATCATTCAAATTCTTGAATCTTATCTTTTCCTTAAACGCTTTTATCTCGACGATATTGAAATGACTTTGCATCTCATCTTGGAATCCTCTTGATTCCTATTGTTTCACCCTTCTTAATCTCTCGATTCTGATAGTAGGATTTGGACGACTTGGATGGAGTTATGTGGTTGTAACTATATTCCGCGGCATGGTTATAATGCGGTACTCTATTTAGTTAACCAGGAGTCCTATTTCGATTCATTTTTTTCTTGACTTATGTTCGTTGTACTACTTTGTTTTCTCTCGGTTTCATTGCTTACGAATTTATCTCTTATCGCAAGCTTGAATCCAACAACCGGTTATATCTTTCCTCTTATCTCGTAGTGACCAATCCGTCTGTGTTTCAAAGAATAAGGAGAAACACAAGAGAGCATATGATGATTGCAGTAGTTCAAAATTGATCCCAGCTGGAGCTGGTACAGACTACTTCAAGGCCGATCAGGTGTAAGATGTTTCACTGAAGAAGTTCTGACAGACCCTCCTCAATTTATCAAAATTTATCAGAGTAGCGTAGCGAAAGTGTGGTAGGATGATAACCTACAAGTCTTAAAAAAGACTTGTAAATTCATGATGAAGGGAACTATTTGTGTGTACTGAAAGGTGAAGTTTGTGAACAGGTTACAGATGAAGCGCTGATAGTAGTTCTGGATTTCATGGATGTGTTCAAGGACATCTCGGGTTTACCGCCAAAACGATATGTGGAGTTCACGATTGATCTTATTCCTGGAGAAGCGCCAATTTCAAAGTTTATTATCCGATGGCACCGGTAGAACTGGAAAAGGTAAAGAGACATGTTTCTGAATTATTAGATAAGGGTTGGATTCACAGCAGCGGTTCACTTTAAGGAGCTCTAGTTCTTTTGGTCAAGAAGAAAGATGGCACGCGAAGAATGTGCATCGACTATCAAAAGTTAAATCGGGTGACCATCAAGAATAAGTACCCAATTCTTCGCATAGGCGAATTATTCGATCAACTTGGTGGCACGAGAGTATTCTCGAAGTTGGATTTGCGATCAGGTTATCACCAAGTTCGGGTGAAAACAGAAGGCATTTACAAGACAACGTTCCGAACTCGATATAGGCATTACGAGTATCTAGTTATGCCATTTGGAGTTAGTAACGCACTGACAATATTTATGGACTCGATGGACTGGATCTTTCCACCATTTCTGGATTAGTTTATAGTGGTATTCATTGATGATATTCTGGTTTACTCAAGGAGGAAAGAAGAGCATGAAGAACACTTAAGAATCGCACTGTAGACGTTGAGACAAGAAAAGCTGTATGCTAAGATGAGCAAGTGTGAATTTTGGCTCAATGAAATGAAGTTCATAGGACATGTTGTATCCGGAGATGGAATCGCGGTTGATCCTGAAAGATTGCAGTTGTTCACGATTGGCAGACTCAAAAGGATGTAGGGGAGGTCAGAAGTTTTCCTGGGCTTGCTGGATACTGTCAAAGGTTTGTGGAGAAATTTGCTTGGATAGCAGAACCTTGCTCGGATAGCAGAACCCTTAACCAAGCTAACATGAAAGGAGGTACCATTTGTTTGCTCCGAGATGTGTGCGTTCGCTTTTGAGGCGCTGAAGCAAAGGTTGACAACCACTCTTAATTTTTTAACTGTACCAGTTGGTTCTGGAGGATTAGGTACTCACAGCGATGTCTCTGGGAAAGGCTTGCGATGTGTTTTGATAAGTCATGAAAAGGTTGTAGCTTATGCGTCGAGAAAATTAAAGACTCATAAGAAGAACTACTCAACTCACGATTTGGATTTAGCGGCGGTTATCTTTGCGTTGAACACTTATGTTTCTCAGTTTCCTCTATGTCCTGGGTATTGGATACTGGTTCAGGATCCCACGTATGTAATTTGTTACATGGGCTAAAGAGAGGTAGAGAACTGGGAAAGGATGATAAGTCTCTACAAGTAGGGAACGGAGCAATTGTTGCGGCCAAAGAAGTTGGCGAATATCACCTTATATTACCAACTGGTAATACATTTGTTCTGAACGACTGTTACTAGGTGCCAAACATGATGTTCAACATTATATCGGTTTCTTTGCTAACCAAAGAAGGATATAATCTCACATTAAAGGATAATGTTATGAACATTTTCCAAAATCAGTTGTTGATTGGGTTTGGAATGTTGTGTAACGGTATATACGTTCTGAATCAAAGTACAGTTCTGAACATACAGAACACATACAGGAGGAAGAGTTAAGAAATGAACGAAGCCTTCTTGTGGCACTGTAAAATAGGTCATATCAATGCGACAAGTCTGGCTAAGTTGCATAAAATGGATATTTGATTCCGTTTGAATTTACATCTTATGAAACTTTCCAGTCTTGTCACAAAGGCAAAATGACCAAAACTCTGTTTACTGGACACTGAAAAAGAGCTACTGAACTCTTGGGACTGATACATAGTGATATATGCGGTCCTATGTTTACACATGCCAGGAATGGTTCCGCGTACTTTATTACATTCACCGATGATCTCTCAAGGTTCGGACATATTCAACGGATAGAAGTATGAACTTGAGAACTAGACAGGTAGAAGTATTAAAGTCCTACGATCCGATCGGGGAGGAGAATACCTGAGCGGGGAATTCCGAAACTATCTAAAAGAGAATGGGATTCTCTCTCAGCTTACTCCTCCGTATACACCACAGCAAAACAGTATATCGGAGCGGAGGAATCACACCCTATTAGATATGGTGCGCTCTATGATGAGTACGGCTGAGTTACCTGTTTCCTTTTGGGGTTATGCGCTTGAGACAGCTGCATATCTATTGAATAGGGTTCCGACCAAATATGTGCCTACCACTCAATATAAGATATGGAATGGGAAGAGACCATCTCTTAAACGGGTTAAGATATGGGGTTTGGAGCCTATGTTAAAAAGCAAAATCTGGAAAAGCTCGAGGCAAGATCTGTTTTGTTCAACTTTGTGGGATATCCAAAAGATTCATATGGATATATATTCTACCATACTGAGGAACAAAAGGTGTTTGTTTCTCAACATGCCATCTTTTTAGAAAAGGAAATTCTTGTAAAAGATATTAGTGGTAATGAGGTAGAACTAGAAGAAGTTCCAGACACACAGACTACAACTGATAATTTGGTGGAACCGGAAGATCCAATAGTACCGGACGAACCTCAGCCACTCCGCAGATTTAGTAGGGTTCCTCATCCACCTGAAAGATACTACGGTTTTTGCGTAGATGGTGGGAGCAAGGATTGCATCATGGAAGATGATGACCCCACTAGTTTCGAGAAGGCCATCACAAGTGGAGACTCTTTGAAATGGGTGGATGCTATGCGATCTGAGATGGAATCCATGTACACCAACAAAGTATGGACTTTGGAGGTTGCTCCTGAAAGGGTTAAACCCGTTAGGAGCAAGTGGATCTTTAAGAAGAAGATTGGTGCAGATGGAAAAGTTGAGACTTTCAAAGCTAGACTTGTAGCGAAAGGTTATCGTCAATGACCTGGTGTCGATTATAATGAAACATTTTCTCCCGTCGCTATGCTTAAGTCCATCAGGATCTTACTTTCCATTGCTGCATACCATGACTACGAAATCTAGCAGATGGACGTCAAGACCGCTTTTCTAAATGGTGAATTAGAAGAGAGCATGTACATGACACAGCCAGAGCGCTTTGTAGATAGCAGGAGCAGCGGAAAGGTGTGGAGGCTGCTTAAATCCATCAACGGATTAAAGCAGGCATCGCGGAGCTGGAACATCTATTTTTACGAAGCTATCAAAGAGTTTGACTTCGTCAAAAATGTAGGTGAACCTTGTATATACAAGAAGGTTGTAGAGAGTAAGGTTGTCTTTCTCGTATTGTACGTGGATGACATACTCTTGATAGGAAACGATATTCTTATGCTATACTCGGTCAAGCTCTTTTTATCACATAAGTTCTCCATGAAAGATCTAGGTGATGCCTCCTACATTCTGGGGATAAAGATCTATAGAGATGGATCTAAACGGATATTGGGATTGTCCCAATCCAGGTACATTGACACAATACTAAAGAGGTTTAGTATGGAAGATTCCAAGCGAGGTAATTTACTCGCTTGCTCAGGAATCACTCTCTCCAAAGAGATGTCTCCCAAGACTGATTTGGAGAGGGCTCACATGCAAGGGATACCCTATGCTCCTGCAGTCGGGTCAATTATGTATGCGATGTTGTGTACCAGACCGGATGTAGCTTACTCACTAGGTGTAGTGAGCAGGTATCAATCAGATCCTGGAGAAAAGCACTAGACAGCTGTGAAGAACATTCTTAAGTACTTGAGAAGGACTAAAGAAATGTTCTTGGTATATTGTAACGGTGAACTCCAGGTGGAATCCTTTACCGATTAGAGCTTCTAGAGTGATAAGGACGATAGTAAGCCGATCTCGGGTTTTTTCTTCACCCTAAACGGAGGGACGGTGTGTTGGAAGAGTTCCAAGCAAGATATCATAGCAGACTCGACGATGGAGGCTGAATACATCACTACCAACAATGCTGCCAAAAAGGCTGTCTGGATGAAAATTTTCATTACTGAACTTAGTGTGGTTCCATCCATTGAGCATCCAATACCTGTGTATTATGATAACAATGGAGCTGTAGCTTTTGTAGGGTTACGTAGCATGACAGCAAGGTTTCGGGAGGCATCGTCCATGCCGTTTTCAAATTTTCGCCGTACTAAAGAACCTTAAACCTAGAATCTAAACTAGAGATTTAAACGAACTAGCAATGCAAACAACTTTACATCTAAGTGAATGAGGAATACGACCTTTGATGACCGGTCCTTCACTTCTAAAGCTCCGTGTAGTAGTCCCTTCGCTCCAAGTAGTGAACTCACAAACTCTAGTAAGGATTCATATGAAGAAATGAACAAACTTGCTCGAAGTTTTCAAGGCCGAAGATGATCTACGTCGAGGAGACTCAAGCTCATGCTGCATCTTCACTAAAGGTAGATTGGTGAAGCAAACACCCTAAACTAAACAGCTAATATAGTAGAGGATGATGAAGTAGTAATTTTGCTCACTTTAGATTTATTTTTCTCACGATATTTCTTCACTTTGAGAAAAGATAAAAAGCTTTCTCATGAGGAAGAAGAAGATGAAGTGGAGATGAGAAATAAAACTCATGAGGTGAGAATTGCAACCATGGGTGAGTTTATGTCATACACTAACTCGTGTAGAGACTAAACTATGGCTAGTATAATGGTTAGGTTAATAAATATCTATAAGTGAAACAAAATTAGTGAACTTGGTCAATGGTTCCACAAGTTTCTACAAGCTTGTAGCCATGAAAAATTTCCAACCAATTTTGATTTACTTTGATAAATAAAAGCCCCTCATTATATCAAGCATGATGTGAGTCTCATATATCCATGAAGCATGTGGCATCAAGCATGACCCAAATTAAATGTACATTAATATATATCACATATATACTATATGCACACAAGTGAGGAAAAGAATACTTAGTGAGCAAATATTAGTTAATGCAAGTTAATATATCAAATATATAAGTATACATTATATTATCAAATCAACACTTGATTTAATAATCCGGCTATATCACATACAACCGACTAATATCATATGAATCAACTTATCGAATCAACACTTGATCCGATAACCCGGTTATATCTCATATAACCGTCCGATATTACATATCGCGAGAATAGAATGTGGTATCACATACACGCATTAATCTCGGTCCCGCACATATCGCATATGTGCTCCTACTTCGTTTCGCATGAACCAGGAAACTTCTGTGTAAGACTCTGAAGACTCGTCAATACGCCGGCAGTAGGTGATAATCATATCAAACACTCACAAGCCGCAAGCGGTCTGCTAAACATAACGGCCACCCGGGTATTGAGCGATCAGAAGATTAACAAGCAAGCCTGCTCATATTCCTATTAATCCAATCAGTAACACTACCGTACAGTCCGGTCTCTTCGTCTGATATGTCGCATATCGCAGCCTGGGGGTGGTATAACATCAGACCCTAATAGCCTGATAATTCATGCCGATGCAAGGTCCATAACGGTTCGAGAAACTACTGATAACACTTACCAGTAGATCTCAGCAATCCTGGACAGGGATTTCCTGTTATGGCCAATCAAGCATAGCGCAACATCAACCCTCAATACCGGGAGAGAAGAAATCCCCTCCTATCACTCATTGCCTCCATGTGACTCAGGACTGTACCCAAAAACCACCGTTTTGCACGATCTCTTGAACGTGGTAAGGTGGAAATCAAAGCACAGTGGGAATTACACAAGACTCTATGACGATCTCGGGTCGACAGACTAACCTGTAACAGTGTCACCATAGAACTGCTATCTGACAATAGCTATAATACCATCTAGGAGTTCTTGGCGAGTCCGTTCAGTGTACCCAGTCTCCACTGAGCACCTATATACCTTCTCTGATGTCAAACACCAATGGATGTGGGATCATCCATCATCCATCATATGGGTCGAGAAGCGCATACGCTAGTCTTCTCTGGAGTATCGATGCCCTGTCTCGATACTCCCACGACTAGGAACATTTGAAGGATGCACTTACCGACTACCCTGTCCCCACTAGTATGATCTGCATCATAATCCTGGTAGTCAAGTACTCATCCTAAGGGCTTTATCAACATGTAATAGAGAGACAATAAGTGTACATGTTAAGATAAAGAGCAACCAGATAGCATACTATCATGTCGAGCAAGAAAGTCCTCCCCATATATGTCCAAGCATCCACTACAATATACATCATATGTAGAGTAATGGTCTCTAAGGCATACATATAACTAACAATCTCTCGCTTGCACTAAGGCTATTTGTTGTAGTATCTCATACTCAACGTCATATAGAAGTCTCTCTAGGAAAAAGGCCTTTGTGAGTGGATCCGCCATGTTATCTTTCACGTCAACTCTCCTCACCTCGATCCCTTGGAGATCAACCATCTCCCCGATGAGTTGATACTTGCCTCAGAATTGTCCGGATCGCTGATAGGACCGGTGTTCCTAGGCAAAAGCCACAACTCCATTGTAGTCACAATAACAGTTATTTGACGCTCAATGGTAGGAACCATGTTCATCTCATGAACAAGAAATGCCCAGACAGCCACTTTGGCATCATCGTTGGTAGCAATGTATTCAACCTTTATCGTCTCGTTTGCCACGATATATAGCTTGGAACTCTTCCAACATACCGTCCCTCCACTGAGGGTAAAGACAATGCATATGACTGACTTTCAATCGACCTTATCACTCTGGAAGCTCGAACCAAGAACATTCTTTTATTGCTTCTCAAGTAGTTAAGAATGTCCTCCACAGCTGTCCAGTGATTCTCCCAAGATCCGATTGATTCCTGATCATTACACCTAGTGAGTTAGCTACATCTGGTCTGGTACATAAAATCGCAGACATGATAGAGCCTACTTCTAAACCATAGGTTATCCCTTGCATGCGAGCTCTCTCCAAATCAGTCTTGGAAGACATCTTTTTGGAGAGTGTGATTCCTGAGTAAGTGGGAAAACCACCACGCTTCTAATCCTCCATACTAAACCCTTTTAGTATGGTGTTAATGTATCTGGATTTGGGAAACTCCCAACATCCACTTAGATCTATCACCGTAGATCATAATCCATAAGATGTAGTAGGCATCATCCAGATCTTCCAAGGAGAATCCTTATGATGAGAGGAGCTTGACCGAGTGTAGCATAGGAAACCATTTCCTATCAAGAGTATGTTATCTATGTACAATACGTGTAAGACAACCTCACTCTCTACAACCTTCTTGTATATACAAAGTTCATCTACCATTTTGATGAAGTCAAATTCTTTGACTGTCACATCAAAACAGATGTTTCAACTCCGCGATGCTTGCTTTAATCCTGATGGACTTAAGCATAGCTTTGAAAGTCTCAACTTTTCCATCTATACCAAGAATCTTCTCAAGATTCATTTGCTCCTAATGGGTTTTACCCCTTCAGGTGCAACATGCAAAGTCATACTTTGTTGGTGTATATGGATTCCATCTTTGATTGCATAGCATCTAGCCAATTCACAGAGTCTCCACTCATGATGGCCTATATGAACCTAGTTGGGCCATCAACTACCATGATGCATTCATCGCTCCCACTGTCACCGAGAAGACCATAGTATCTCTCAAGTGGATAGGGAACCCTACCAGATTTACGGAGAGGCTGAGATTCGTTGGAGACTATTGAATCTTTTGGTTCCACTAAATCATCATCTGTTAGTTTGTCTAGATGGAACTCCTTCCAGTTCTACCTCATGTCCACAAATTTCTGCATAAGAAATTCCTTTTCTAAAAAGGTGGCATGCTGAGAAACAAAACACCTTTTGCTCCTCAAAGTGGTAAAAGATATTCCCTTGCTAATATTCGGGATATCCAACAAACTTATACAGAACTAACCTTGCATCGAGCTTGTCCGGATTTTGCTTTTCAACATAGGCCGGAAAACCCCATATCTTAACTCGTTTAAGACATGGTCTAATCCCATACCATATCTCATATGGAGTGGTAGGCATTGATTTGGATAGAACCCCATTAATAGGTATGCAGCTTCTCAAGTGCATAACACTAAAGGAAACAGGTAACTCAGCAGTACTCATCATAGAGCGCACCATATCTCATAGGGCGCGATACCTCTGCCCCGATACACCGTTGTGCTGTGGTGTATACGAAGGAGTAAGATGAGAGAGAATCCTTTTCTCTGTTTAGAAAATCCTGGAACGCCGTGCGCAAGTATTGTCCTCCTCGATCACATCGAAGGACTTAATACTTCTACACATCTGGTTCTTAACTTCAAGCTCATATTTCTTGAATTTCTCAAAAGTTTCATACTTGTGTTTCAACAGGAACATATGTCCGAATCCTGAGAGAAGATCAGTGAATATAATGAAGTACGAAGAACCAACCTTGGCATTTGTAGACATAGGACCATATACATCATCATGTATCCGTCCCAAGAGTTCAGTAACTCTATCTCCGTTTCCAGTAAACGGAGTATTGGTCACTTTACTTTTGTGACAAGACTGGCAAGTATCATAAGATGAAAATTCGAACAGATTCTCATATTCATCCTTATGTAACTTAGCTGGTCATGTCGCATTGATATGACCCAGTCTACAATGCCACAACAAGGATTCAATCATTTTTGAACTACTCCTGTTGTGTGTGTTCTACATACTTTGAACTGTGGTTTGATTTAGAACGTATATGCAATTTCATAACTGCCTGATCTAATCAACTCTTGATTCAGGAAAATATTCAAAACATTATCCTCTATTACAGAATTATATCCTTCTTTAATATAATAAAGAAACTGATGTAATATTGTATATCAGGTTCGATATGTAATAACATTCGTTCAGAATCAATGTATTTACCACTTGGTAATACAATGTGATATTTGCCAACTGACTTGGCTGCAACAATTGCACCATTCTCTAACACTTAGTGACATATCACCCAATCTCAGTTCTCTACCTATCTGTAGTCCATGTAACAGATTACATATATGAGATCCTGATCCGGTATCTCATACCTAGGACGTAGAGGATACTGAGAAACAGTTCTCGGTAACAAACACACCCGAAGAAGATGCATCAACATGCATATTCCTCGAATGGGTGGCATAGGAATCCGGATATTCCCCTATTTCTTGCTCGTACTTATAACAATTATAAGATAGAGTGGAACCAACGTTCCCCAGCTCAGTATAATAAATACGTTCGGTCAATGCATCCATATTATTATCTTGATTAAGGCGTGACATGGTTACCAGGAGAGAGAGAGAGAAAAAAACACTCCGCGTGCGCTCTTTCAAGATCGGATTGGTTATTATTTTATCTAATCAGGATGGATCCCACTTTTTCTATCAAGTCTTCCTTCAAACCCTAAAAGGTAAGACTAGCCGGGATTAATTACACCCTACAAGTTTGCTAATCTTTCGGCAAGGCCAGTGTCGGTACTTTGAGGGAGGTTCCCCGTGCTTCCGCACGGACCTAATTAAAATAAACCTCGTTTTCCCAGGGGTGTAACCCCGTTAACACCTTTCTAGACACCAACTTGATCGGCTAATTGTAATGTGTAAAACACTCTCAGGAGTAACTTTTACTCGCAGTGGGTATCGGGATCCAACTATTTCATAGAAGGTATGCAATCTCATTGCAAATTTCAACACTTGAAATTCCCGATAATATTTTGTCCCTAGCTTCCTATGAGCTTGACGAAGGCCAACAAACCATAGGACGCCAGTCAAGTTCAACCCGTATATTTCATGATTGAATTAAACCCACCCGCACGACCCTTGATGAAGGCCAACAAAGCCGCACGACTACCCTAATCCAATCGCATCTCATGCTTTAACAGATAAGCACTAGTTAGCTACCGCACACTACGCCTTGACGAAGGCCAACAAACGCAGCAGGAATACTAAGTAGCACTCATCTGAAATGACGGAGGGCTGCGAAAAGTTTTTAAGAAAACCCTTTGCGTAATGAACTTGATATCGCTGTAGAATCGAGTGATTTTGAAAAGGTGTGCTTTTAGGCTTTTACTAGTTCTGCTAAATAGGTCACTCACGTTGAAGGGATCTCGGCTCTTTCCTCATCGAATGAGGTGCTGGATATTTCATAAATACCACTATGCAAAGCACAAACTATAGAAGCAATCAAAAGACAAACCGAGTGGGTTGTAGCATCTGCCAGTTTCGCTAAAAACGTTACTCCCGGTGAGGGATCTCGGCTCTTTCCTTAACGAATAAGGTGCTGGATATTCTACAAAGAATACCGCTATGAAAAGCAAGGACTAGAGCTACAAGTTTTTAAAACAAGTTTCTACAAAAGCTTTAGGTTTCTTTTATTTCATTAATATTATTAATGAAGTCCCTTCAAATTATGCTTCCTGAGCATCACAGAAGAAACGAAAGCATCAATATTAATTGTATACCATATATATATATAATATAAGGATTCGTTTCAGAATATCAAGTGATCGCTCCATAGAATATCAGCAGCAGAAGAACACATATGAAATATTGGATATACTAGGAATTCCGAGTTTTAATTTAAGCCAGTAAAATACACGGATTCCACGGTCGCGATGAATAGCCAAACCCACATCCCTAGACCCCTACAGGAGCGGCAAGCAACCCTACCAATTCTAGAGTTAGGATACCCTGTATCGATTCCTCGAGATGGTCTCCTACTGGACCCTAGTACCCGGTTACTTGTGCTCTCCTCTTTGGGTCTATCCTAATACGGAAAAGTAAATAATATACATCAACGGTGACATCATCCTCAACCCGAAAGTGCCTCAATAAAAGAATATTACATCCAAGTTTTTACATGAATGAAAATGAAAAACTCTCATCTCACATAAAAACCCCCGTCTATTCAAAACACGATGATCCAATATAACATATCACAGCAACACATAATATCACATGTCATCAACGTAAGTGAATATGCGTATCCCAATTGTTGTTGGCATATAACAACAAAACCGGCGATACAACACATATTACACTTACGGTCGCAGAAAAGAAAGTGAAAAAATACAACAATTGGAATCCGCAATCACCTTAGATATCATAAATCCAATGTATCACATACTTTGGATTTCATGCCCAACCAAATGAATTCCTTAGACATCACATGCCTAACAATTATAAACCCCGCATTTTAGTCTCGATATTGAAAACACTTTCCAATAACCAGTCAGGTAATTCAACAAGATTTCCGATAACCTGATTGAATGCTCCTCGGAAACTTTAATAGATGGCCGCACCCCCGATGCCGTCGACGAAGTGCACTAAGGCGGAACACCAAGGCCGTGAGCACCCGAACGGATGCTTTTGGCGACAGGGTTCTGCTATAGTCACTTGGTGGGGGTTATGGGGCGTGGTTATCTAGTAAGGTTACCATGCAAGTATCCGCGTACACTACGTAATTGCGACGTACTTTTGATCCACATCAAAATCCCGTGGCAACCGATCAACTTGATACTAAACTGCAAGATTTATAAAATTCAAACTAGTTATCTCATAACTAATTATGTGAATTCCAAATATTGTATCACAATCACAGATAGCTAGACGATGTTAAACTTTTTGATAGAATAAAAAAAACTCCCAAAATTTCCCAAAGAGCTCAACACTTGAGCGGAGTTTAAAAAGTTCCCAGAACATGTCACAGCAACTATGGACCAACCGTAGAAGGGTCAACCCTTGCCTCACCTATGGCGCCGCGTAACTACCATAAACCCTAAGGTTTGGTGGCGGTTCCGATGGTCACAGAATCGAGTTAGGGTTTCGTTCTTTTAGAGGGTCCACAGAATCACCTGCATGATTTTCTGAAGATTTTAAACTTGGAAAAAATCCAACTCTTGGAAAATTTCCAGAGAGGGAAAAATTGGGTTATTTATATCCGTTCAAACATTTTAACGTCGTCTAAATAACCCGAATAGATGTTAGAATTACGATTACGAAACACTCCGAATTGACTTTACAGAAAGTTAACATCACATGCAAATTTAGCAAAAACAAGCAACACCTGAAATACCAAAACCCAGAAACTAGAACACAGGAAAAATTTGAAGCCAAAATACCCCAGAAGAACCGGTGAGCTCGGATATTTTGCTCATGTGGCCGGCCAAAAACAAGTGGGGAGGGTTCAAATTTCTACTGTGTTCATGTTACATCTCATATAACATTCTGCAGTTGCTAAAAAAATTTAGAGGCTTTGAAAAAATCGACAAAAACTAGATTTTAGTATCGAGTGTTTCGGAGTTGTTTCGGTTTCGTAATCCTATACACATCGTCTAGTTCTCTAGCTTGGCTATGATACCATTGTAGGGTTACCTAGCACGATAGCAAGGATTCGGCAGGTATCGTCCATGCCGTTTTCAAATTTTTTCCGTACTAAAGAACACTAAACCTAGAATCTTAAGTAGAGATTTAGACGAATTACCAATGCAAACAACTTTACATCTAAGTGAATGAGGAATACAACCTTTGTAGACCGGTCCTTCACTTCTAAAGCTCCGTGTAGTTGTCCCTTCGCTCCAAGTAGTGAACACCCGAACTCTAGTACTCTAGTAAGGATTCACATGAAGAAATGAACAAGCTTGCTCGATGTCTTCGAGGCCGAAGATGATCTACGTCGAGGAGACTCAAGCTCATTCTACCTCTTCACTAATGGTAGATTAGTGAAGCAAACACCCTAAACTAAATGGCTAATATAGTAGAGGATGATGAAGTAGGAATTTTTCTCACTTTAGATTTATTTTTCTCACAATATTTCTTCACTTTGAGAAAAGCTAACAAGCTTTCTCATGAGGAAGAAGAAGATAAAGTGGAGATGAGAAATAAAACTCATGAGGTGAGAATTGTAACCATGGGTGAGTTTATGTCATACACTAACTCATGTAGAGACTAAACTATGGCTAGTATAATGGTTAGGTTAAAAAATATCTACAAGTGAAACAAAATTAGTGGACTTGGTCAATGGTTCCATAAGCTTCTACAAGCTTGTAGCCATGACAAATTTCCAACCAATTTTGATTTACTTTGATAAATAAAAACCCCTCATTATATCAAGCATGGTGTGAGTCTCATACTCCCATGAAGCATGTGGCATCAAGCATGACACAAATAAAATGTACATTAATATATATCACGTATATACTATATGCACATAAGTGAGAAAAAGAATACTCAGTGAGAAAATATTAGTTAATGTAAGTTAATATATCAAATATATAATTATACATTAAATTATCAAATCAACACTTGATTTAATGATCTGGCTATATCACATACAACCGACTAATATCATATGAATCAACTTATCGAATCAACACTTGACCCGATTATCCGGCTATATCTGATATAACCGTTCGATATCACATATCACGAGAATAGAATGCGGTATCACATATGCGCATTAATCTCGGTCCCGCACATATCACACATGTTCTCCTACTTCGTTTGGCATGAACCAGGAAACTTCTGTGTTGGACTCTAAAGAATCGTAAATACGCCGGCAGTAGGTGATGATCATATCAAACACCCACAAGCCACAAGCCGTCTGCTAAATGTAACGACCACCCGTGTATTGAGCGATCAGAAGATCAACAAGAAAGTCTGCTCAAACACCAGCGAATCCAATCAGTAACACTACCGTACGGTCCGGTCTCTTCTTCTGATATGTCGCATATCGCATCCTGGGGGTGGTATAACGTCAGACCCCAATAGCCTGATAAGTCATGCCGATGCAAGATCCATAACGGTTCGAGAAACTACTGATAACACTTACCAGTAGATCTCAGCAACCCTGGCCAAGGATTTCCTGGTGGCCAATAAAGCATAGCGCAACATCAACCCCCAATACCGGGAGAGACGAAATCCCCTCCTATCGCTCATTGCCTCCATATGACTCGGGACTGTACCCAAAAACCACCATTTTTATCTCTTGAACGTGGTAAGGTGGAAATCAAATCACAGTTGGAATCACATAAGACTCTATGACGATCTCGGGTCGACAGACTAACATGTACCAGTGTCACCAGAGAACTGCTATCTAACGATAGGTATAATACCATCTATGAGTTCTCGGCGAGTCCGTTCAGTGTACCCAGTCTCCACTGAGCACCCGTATACCTTCTTTTATGTCAAACACCAATGGATGTGGGATCATCCATCGCCCATCATATAGGTCGAGAAGCGCATACGCTAGTCTACTCTGGAGTATCGATGCCCTGTCTCGATACTCCTACGACTAGGAACATTTAAAGGATGTACTTCCCGACTACCCTGTCCCCACCAGTATGATCTGCATCATAATCCTGGTAGTCAAGTACTCATCCTAAAGGCTTTATCAACATGTAATAGAGAGACAATAAGTGTACATGTTAAGATAAAGAGAAACCAGATAGCATACTATCATGTCGAGCAAGAAAGTCCTCCCCATATATGTCCAAGCATCCACTACAATATACATCACATGTATAGTCATGGCCTCTAGGGCATACATATAACTAACAGCTTTGGCCAAGGAACCCCGGTCCCATCAGCGATCCAGACATATTCTTAGGCGGTATCACCTGATCCGGGAGATAGTTGATCGACGGGAGATCGAGGTCACGAGAGTTGACACGAAGGACAATACAGCGGATCCACTCACGAAGGCCCTCCCTAGACACAATTTGAGAGACTATTTGGGATGTTGGGTATGAGATACTAAAACAACTGGCCATAGTGCAAGTGGGAGATTGTTAGGAATATGTATGCCCTAGAGGCCATTATTGTATGATATAGTGGATGCTTGGACACATATACAGAGGACTTTCTTGCTCGACAGGATAATATGCTATCTGGTTGCTCTTTATCTTAACATGTACACTAATATCATTATATCGTCTCTCTATTACATGTTGATAAAGCTTTTAGGATGTAGCTTGACGACCAGGACTATGATGGAGATCATACAGCTGGGACTTGTGTAGTCTACAAGCATATCCTTTAATTGTTCCTAGTCGAGGGAATATGAAGACAGGGCATCGATATTCCAGAGTAGACAAATGTGTACGTTTCTTGACCCTGTATAGGGCGATGGTTGGTCCCATAGCCATTGGTGTTTGACATCAAAGATTGTACACAGGTGCTCATTAGAGAATGGGTACACCGAATAGGACTCGCCGAGAGCTCCTAGTTGGTAGTATACCTATCGTCAGATAGCAGTTCTCTAGTGACACTAGTACAGGTTAGTCTTTAGACCCGAGATCATTATAGAGTCTTGTGTGAGTCCCACTGTGCTTTGATTTCCTCCCTACCCCGGCTCAAAGGAGTCGTGCAAACAGGTGGATTTTGGGTACAGTCCCGAGTCACACGGTGGCAATGAGCAATGGGAGGGGTTTCGTCTCTCCCGGTATTGAGGGTTGATGTTGTGCTATGCTCGATGGGCTATAACTGGAAGTCCCTGGACAAGGCTGCTGCTGAGATTTACTGATAAGAGTTATCAGTAGTTTCTCGAACCGTTATAGGCCAGACATCGGCATGACTTATCACGTTACTGGGGTCTGACGATTCCACCCCTAGACATGATATGCGACATATCAGATGAAGTGATTGGACTGTACGGTAAGTGTTACGTATAAGCTTCAAAGGAATTTGGACAAGCTTGCTTGTTGATCTTCTAATCGCTCAATACCCGGGTAGCCGTTATGTCCATCTAGTACCGCTGACAACTTGTGAGTAACTGATGTGATCATCACCTACTGCTGGCGTATTGATGAGTCTTTAGAGTCCCATACAGAAGTTTTTTGATTCTAGCGAAATGAAGTAGGGCACATATGCTGATATGTGTGGGGGGCAAATTAAATACGAGTATGTGATACCGTATTCTAATCTAGCGGTTATTTGTTATCAGTTAGGTTATATGTGATATAACCGGATTGTCGAATCATGCATTGATTTGATAATGTGATATACAGATAAATGATATTAGTCTGTTATATGTGATATAACCGGATGATTAAATCAAGTGTCGATTTAATAATTTGATATATATTTGTATTTTATATAATTATATGTTAACTAATATTATTAGCTCACTAATTATGTCACGACCCGAAAGGGCACGTGACTGGCCCTTGAACCATATGAAGCCTATAGGACTCCATCTGATCCAAGTAAGCCAAAAGCCCAGAAATCTAAAACCATTTTTAAGAATAAGTAAGGAAACTGGTTTAAAGAAGTGAAGAAAACATGTTTGAAATCAAGGTTTTTAAATAACTAAGCCGAAGGTGCGTTTTAAAAACAGTAAGTCTTTTGTAAAAATTTCGGCAGAGTTTCTTTTATAAAACTGGCCCCGAATGGGGTACAACAAAATAACAATATATATGCAATGATAAAGGCATCCCCAAGCGGGAGCTAGCTCTTCGTCAACAGACGGTCACAACCACACATGCAACAATAATATACAACGCCAAGTGGCGAGGATCAAATCCAAAAGAAAGCTCAAAAGCAACAAGAAACCGCAATACTACTAAGCGCGACTCTAAGGTCGAAATATACAACACTAAAGTCTAGGTCTGAAACAATATACAAGTTTTGGTTGATGGAAATTCTAGATACAATGAAATAAATAAATACAATGGCGGTTCTTGAAGCAAAAGAAACCACCTACCAAATGCAATTCACCCTCAAGGAAGCAATGTGCCAGAAATGCTGCAAGGAACCTGCACGGCAAAACCTGCAAGAACTGTGGCACAACGGGGGTGAGTTGCCAACTCGTGAATAGAAATATCTACAAGCAGAAACCGAAAGCAAGACATAATCCTAGGTCAAAACGATCAGTATAGAAAATCCTCCATATAAAACATGCAGCCTATAGCAAGGCTAGGGTAAATATCTAACCCGAGTGCAATCTCATGTGTCTGTGTCAGTGCCTCAGATAACAATATAGCATATGAATGAGATATGAATGCGAGAAAACAGAATACATTTACATGAAGCAACTGTTTTCATACTTTAGTGAGATTTCCCTTGTATTTTTAAAATGAGGTACCATAATGAAATCAGCATAAAACCGTGCCTAGCATCGGCACAAACGAAATCCCAATATCTCGATATCTCAAAGTCTCAACCACAATATCTAGGGCGCCGTCAGTCCAGACCGGCCCCTACCATCCATCTCAAGACCACGACGGTACCCTCCGGATATCCGACGCGTCGGGTAAAATCACCGGTAGGTAGTGCTCCCCTGCCAGGCTCACATCGTCATCACCACGCGCTTCTTGCCCCGGGGTACCTTACCGGGTCCACCATGTACCCGAAACGGTTCATCCGTCTCCTCGAATCGGGTTTCCAAATCCATCAGCAAACTCATGGTGGACGACTCATACATCATGGGAAAACCGCACTTTTAATTTTAAAAGAGAGAATAAGATTATTTGTGCCTTTGCGGTTTTCCCCCAAATCCAGAAAATCTCATAGAAATCCAAATCCAAACCTCAATAGCACGTAAAATAATGAATATATGCATGAGAATCCATGAATGCGGCATAACAATGAATAACAGTGTGCAGGAAGTAGCAGGTAATAACTACAATGTCTAATCTAGCATATAAGGCGAGTACACTTACAACCTGTCTAAATTATTAGCTAACAACCTATATCAATGCAATAGTATTTCTAAAGTGTACGTGGCATTGCAATTACCGATGAAGATGTGTGTGAGCCGGCAAGTAAGTGTACGTGGTACATACGCATCATCGGTAATGGTGCTGGTGTCCTATCAGCATGATATTAATAATGGAGTATGAAGCATAAAATAAGAATGCGATGCAAACCGAACCACAAAAAGGGAGTGGGAGCTGAAACTAGACGTAACCAAAACTTATCTGCATTAATCTAATATAAGTCCTACGAATGGTGCCTTTTGAAATAACACGAATCATGGGGTTTTGAAAATAGGGGCTACGGTGTTTTTATGAAAAGATACGTCGTTTTTGAAATATCCGTAGATTCCCTTGAGCTGTCTTTAAAAATACCCACGATTCGTCAGTTTTTGAAATAGGTAAGAAGTCTAAGCTACTCTAACAACTACACTAAACTATACGGCTGAACTAGCAAGCTAAACTACAGGTAAGGAAACCGCCTAACATCTGAGTCGATATATATAAATATATATAAGTCGGTGATCCCGTCTCAATAGTATCGCGTACGATACAGTATATCATCTGACATCCTCGAGTCATGAGCGCGGATCTATCATCAATATAGGCTCGTACGGTAAATCATCGTACGGCATCCCAATAGCTGGGTACGGGTCAACATCTCATTATCTCGTCACATAACAGGTTTCACTATCATCAGATCATATAGTCTGGGGGTACTACTCTATGTCTAGTACAAATCGATACCATCAATGAAGTATGCATGCGGGGGTAAACACATATCCCAAGCCCGCAAGAATCACATTTCGTATCCTAAAAACGAATCATATCAAATCACCGATCTCGCGGCACAAAGCCCACATCATCGACTCATCTCCAAAGTCATCCCATATCATCAACCACAGTGCAAGTACAAGAAACACACAAGTGTATACGTGTGGGTGCAAATCTATCCTATGGTTCGCAACTAGGAGCTATGCTAGTTATTTCTACCCCTAACTAACCATACACACTATAGCTATCACACATATAACTATACTACATAGTACTAATTACGGACAGCGGGGGTGCTATATGCCATCCACCCGACTTCCCCCTGTAGATATAATCTACTCACCTGTATCCTGCGTGTCGGTGTCGATGTCACCGTCATCTTCCGCATCGCCTCGGATCGTCGCGGTGTACCTACACATATCACACGTATCGCATCGCATCAAAATCAAATCAACACTTGAAACGACACACTAAATCCAAAACGATACGCTAAAACCAACACGATACGCCAAAAGGCTTATAGGTTAGAACCTACGGTTAGCCTTCGCAAAACAACCCGGAATCACTCGATATAGACGTACAAACGTCACACGATCGAGACAACACACAAATATCAAAATCACCAAATCAAAATACGCAAAACCAAAACTAAACTCAAAGCAGCAACCCTGGAAAACGATCCCAGATTTCGTCTCAGGCCAAATCAGCTCAAATAAACAATTCTAGGGTCCTATGCAGGGTGTACTTGAGCTACTGGACCAACCCCGAAGCAATCCACCTCAACTTGGCCGGCCACATCCATGAAAAAACCGGCCTGGCCGGCCCCCTATCTCCAATGGGGTCCGTCTGGTCAGGGTGGCCTCCTATGGTCTCAATTGGGTCCTTGGTATTGCTACTTTTTCCTGGAAAAGTCTCAGTGTATTCCAGATTTCCCTGGAAGCTTCAGGTTCTCAAAAACCGACATGAAAGTCCCGAAATTCCTTATTTTTAGTTTTCCAGTGGGTTGGTCGGGGTTTCTATTCAATATAGGGTCTAAAGTCTCCATTAGAGTCCAATTGCATAGCCCTAACTCAAAATTACCCTAATCCTCTCTAGTTTGCCCAAAGTGCACCAATTCACCCGATATCGATATGAAACTTCAATTAAAGCCTAAACACAAGATTAAACACTCTAAATGTGAAGAAATTACCTCACAAGAGACTCATGAATCCTCAACAGCACCAAAACACCACCTTTCTTGGTCCAACCTCTAGCTTGTGAGCTTGTGTGCATGTTTTGTGAAATGGAAGTGGGGTTTTGAGTTAGTTTTAGTGGTGTATTCTTGGGGGATTCGAAGAAGGAGGAAGAGGAAGAAGGGAGCAGCAGCAGGAGGAGGAGGATGAGGAGGGAGGGAAAATGATGGGAGGAAAAAGGCTAAGTCTCAAGGTCAAATGCAACCCATACCCCTCTCTCACCTACCCTCATTTCATTTCTTTTTCTTTTCTTTTCCTTTTCTTTTAAATCCTTAATCCAAACCTTCTCACATCAATAGTGACCCCAAAAGAAAACCATGGCTAGAAAAATGTAACACAAGTCCAAAATGATATGTGCACAATTTTGCACAAAAAGCCAAAAATTCCGATTAGCGATTTTTAATCGCGATTAGCACTAAATTAGTGTCAAACTAATCACAAAAACTTAAAAATATCATAATTCCAATAAATAACCCATTTTAAAATTTTCCATAATTTTTCATAATTTCTCTCCATTTATTTGCATTAATTATTAATTTAATATTAAAATAATCAATAAAATAATATTAAATCATAAAAATTCCCAAAATTAATATTTTATATTTTTGAAAATGTTACAATCTACCCCCCTTATAGAAATTCGGTCCCCGAATTTAAATTTAAACCCCCACTACTAAAACAATTCCAGTAATAATCCATTTTGTCGGGGCTCCGAAAATAGCAATGCATAAAACAATCGTAGCGCAACGCATGCGCATGAAAAATGAGCATATAACTCAAATCAGAACTCCGTCAAGCATCCCACAATCATCGGAGTCATGGGGAAGACATCAGTACCAAATCCAAAGCAAAACCAATATGATATAACTCGAAACTATACATGTAAAATATATTCAGGTACTGTCCTCTGACTAGTCCTGCTCAGTACGAAAACACATAGCAATATCATAAAAACGTACTGCTCTATAAGAGAAATCAATCCCAAACTACATATATAAGAATATCCTATGCGTCTGGTGCGCAAGGAATCAAAATCCATATATGTGTCAAACAGGTGTACAAAACAACATCTAGGTGCAACGGGTGTGCACGAAACATCTGTCGTAGGCAACGTGTGTGCCTGACAGAAAAATCAGATGCATGTGACATGCACGAAGAATCCCGATTTAGTGCATCTGGCGTGCACCAAAATCGTATAACAAAACACTAAAGGTGCATGAAAACCACACTGGAAGTGCAAATCAAATCACTGCATACGGTAGGCATGAAATCTCAATCAATATCTCAAATGTAATAACTCTGCGCAAAATATATAAATATCCAGTGGGTGCATGAAACCAATATCCTGAAACTCAGTCATCAAAACTAAATCATGCAACAGAACGCCCAAAATACCGAAATCCAAAATGACGGATACGTGATGACCGAATCACAAAATCACAAATCATAAATACCGTCGTCGGTAGTTCCTCCTTCGAGGTCGAGAAGGAGTCAGTGCATCCACTGCTAGCAGCGCAGGATATCTACTTGTCTCTTGCTCACGGTCTGGCGTCCTCTGACTCTGGGTCCTTATCTTCTTTGCGGATTTCCTATCTCGCGGTCAATCGGCTCATCAGCCATGTCAGGTGTGCTAACGGGAAAGATTCCGTTCTGGCACTTCTCTGGTCACCTCTCGGTCAAACCTCACGACCACTCGTAAGGCAGCATATCACTGGCGTCGGCCTCTGGCTCTCTGAATGCACGTCACACATCTGATCCTGGGTGCAAGCATCGTTGCAGCAATGTCCGGGAAGGAATCCTGCTCAGGGTCTCCTCCAATCATGCCTAAGCCGAACTGTACGAAGGCTGGTACTCTTGCGTAATCTCCTTTCGCTCAATAGACATCTGTGTCCTTAGCACAATATTTCTCGGAATCTGGTTGTATCCCAATGCCTCTGTAAGCATGTCCGACCTCTGGCCTCGACGGAAAGTAATGACAGCTCGTCAGCGTCTCGCTCGAACCTCTGGTTCCACCTGTCTCTATCGTCGTCCACTATGACGTCACGCCAAGCTACTATGCACTGCACTGTTCTCGGCCACGGTCTATCTGAAGTCTCTCGCACGGACTCAAAGTCGCGTACTCTGTAGCTTCATCATTCTGTAGCAGATGTCAGGCCGAACTGGTCCTCGGGAACGCGTCCTAACCATCGGAGGAATACTCATCACTCGTCCGTCCTTGATCAAATCGCAACGTATCTGGGTAAGTTCCTTTATCCGAACCTGGTCAACTACCTCGTCGACAAGGCTGAACTCTGTCTTGCCAGGTGCGTGCAATACGACCACTCCTGGTCCAGGTCTTCTCGTATTGTTTCCCGAAGGGTCCTGTCGAGGTTTCTTCCTCAAATCTCAATCCTGCCGAAAAGCCCGGAAGTCATCATCCAATGCTGAAGCTAAAGCTTATTCCGGAACGGCTGCATACTTATCGCGCTTCTTTCTGGAAAATATATCCATATACCACGCCTCTGGGTGCGTATCACATCTCTGATGTCAGCGGAGTGGGACGTCATCTCGTCGAAATCTCGTACGAACTCTTTACTCCACCTGCGTCAATGTCGACTGATTCGGACTCGTCTCATCATGGCTACACGAACTGCGCTCCGACGGCTATGCTCGCATCTGGAGTCTCCCAAGCAGTATCCCATCACGATATCCGAAAGATGTCGAACCATCCGATCGACTCGTCAGATCCTCATAATCCCCCAAGAGCTCACATCTCGGGTACAGTTTAATAGTATCGAGTACATGCCACAGCGTCGGTGGTCCAGCCGTAGAAGGGCAAACCCAAGCCTCACTAATGGCGCCGAGGAACCGCCGCAAACCCGAAGGTTCAAAGGCTTTCACACGGTCATTAAGTCGAGTTAGGGTTTCATTCTTCTAGAGGGTCCATAGAATCACCTGCATGTCTTTCCGTATAATTTAAACTTGGAAAATGGGCTCCTGACATTCGATCGTCTCTATCGACTCTCAACGAACCTGCGTGAAGTCGTCTCTGGCTGGAAACAATCTATCTGATGACCTTGCATCGGTAAACGAACGAACCACATGTCCTAGTCATTTATCCTCAGGTGACTAGCGACTCGCTACATCTCTCTAAGAACATGCTCATGCTGCAGTAGCTCCAACCATCTGGGCGATATCTCGTCATTTGCAGCAGCAACTGGCTCATACGCCTGTACGCCGAACAACGCCTCAATCCTCCAGGAAAGGCAACACATTGGCGGTCATCTCTGAATCGGTCTGCTCTAGATCTGAGTAAGACTCTCCACACTGGAAATCTTCTACTCAACCGGGCCCGCTCCGGCGCAAAAACCGGACGAATCACCTTCGTCTCTCAAATCGGGTAGACTAGCTATCATCTGTCTCATATCTGTCTGAAAGCTCCGGCAATCTCAGCTCGTAAGTTCCGAAAGCAACATCCTGTCAATCTCAGCCACAGCTGGTCCATCTGTCTGCACGGTAGGCGACATCACAATCTCTGAGGTATGCTGTACATCAACAGTCCTCTCTCAACTGGCAGCTCTAACAATGGCCCGATCATCCGGTGCAAGACCAAGCACTCGCCTCCACTAGAGGTCATAATCACCAACACTAACTCGAGACGTTCCCATGTCACCAGAAAACACAATGGTCGGCCCTCGTACCAGACGAGCTCACACCGGCCGTAACCCTAGCAGCAGCCCAAACTGCGCTCAAACATGGCGACAGGAACCTCAATCGAGTATCAAAGAGAGCACATCAAAGGCAAGAAAAGGGAAACAACAGATCCAGAGTGGATACATGATCATAGGAAGGAACAGCATCAATAAGGGTATGATCATGAAACTAGTAGAATCGGGAATCTCAAATGGATGTATGATCCTGGATATAAGGAGAATCACTGATCTCGAAAAATATGCACAGCCTAAGGTTCCTTAAGCGGAGTGGCGTGTCGTACGTATGCCGCGGAACATACCAACGGTACGTCACTCTACTTTAGTCACCTATTCCATCAACCAAGGGTCATCCTACGCGACGAAAGTTCGGGTCTAATACCCCCTCGACCAAGTCTAAGTTCCGTAAGGTCAAGCCTAAGTTCCGTATAGATATAAACGCCCTAGGCTCCACATAGTCAAACTTAGACTCGAACCAAGGTCAACCTAGCGCTCTGATACCAACTTTGTCACGACCCGAAAGGGCATGTGACTGGCCCTTGAACCATATGAAGCCTATAGGACTCCATCTGATCCAAGTAAGCCAAAAGCCCAGAAATCTAAAACCATTTTTAAGAATAAGTAAGGAAACTGGTTCAAAGAAGTGAAGAAAACATGTTTGAAATCAAGGTTTTTAAATAACTAAGCCGAAGGTGCGTTTTAAAAACAGTAAGTCTTTTGTAAAAATTTCGGCAGAGTTTCTTTTATAAAACTGGCCCCGAATGGGGTACAACAAAATAACAATATATATGCAATGATAAAGGCATCCCCAAGCGGGAGCTAGCTCTTCGTCAATAGACGGTCACAACCACACATGCAACAATAATATACAACGCCAAGTGGCGAGGATCAAATCCAAAAGAAAGCTCAAAAGCAACAAGAAACCGCAATACTACTAAGCGCGACTCTAAGGTCGAAATATACAACACTAAAGTCTAGGTCTGAAACAATATACAAGTTTTGGTTGATGGAAATTCTAGATACAATGAAATAAATAAATACAATGGCGGTTCTTGAAGCAAAAGAAACCACCTACCAAATGCAATTCACCCTCAAGGAAGCAATGTGCCAGAAATGCTGCAAGGAACCTGCACGGCAAAACCTGCAAGAACTGTGGCACAACGGGGGTGAGTTGCCAACTCGTGAATAGAAATATCTACAAGCAGAAACCGAAAGCAAGACATAATCCTAGGTCAAAACGATCAGTATAGAAAATCCTCCATATAAAACATGCAGCCTATAGCAAGGCTAGGGTAAATATCTAACCCGAGTGCAATCTCATGTGTCTGTGTCAGTGCCTCAGATAACAATATAGCATATGAATGAGATATGAATGCGAGAAAACAGAATACATTTACATGAAGCAACTGTTTTCATACTTTAGTGAGATTTCCCTTGTATTTTTAAAATGAGGTACCATAATGAAATCAACATAAAACTGTGCCTAGCATCGGCACAAACGAAATCCCAATATCTCGATATCTCAAAGTCTCAACCACAATATCTAGGGCGCCGTCAGTCCAGACCGGCCCCTACCATCCATCTCAAGACCACGACGGTATCCTCCGGATATCCGACGCGTCGGGTAAAATCACCGGTAGGTAGTGCTCCCCTGCCAGGCTCACATCGTCATCACCACGCGCTTCTTGCCCCGGGGTACCTTACCGGGTCCACCATGTACCCGAAACGGTTCATCCGTCTCCTCGAATCGGGTTTCCAAATCCATCAGCAAACTCATGGTGGACGACTCATACATCATGGGAAAACCGCACTTTTTATTTTAAAAGAGAGAATAAGATTATTTGTGCCTTTGCGGTTTTCCCCCAAATCCAGAAAATCTCATAGAAATCCAAATCCAAACCTCAATAGCACGTAAAATAATGAATATATGCATGAGAATCCATGAATGCGGCATAACAATGAATAACAGTGTGCAGGAAGTAGCAGGTAATAACTACAATGTCTAATCTAGCATATAAGGCGAGTACACTTACAACCTGTCTAAATTATTAGCTAACAACCTATATCAATGCAATAGTATTTCTAAAGTGTACGTGGCATGGCAATTACCGATGAAGATGTGTGTGAGCCGGCAAGTAAGTGTACGTGGTACATACGCATCATCGGTAATGGTGTTGGTGTCCTATCAGCATGATATTAATAATGGAGTATGAAGCATAAAATAAGAATGCGATGCAAACCGAACCACAAAAAGGGAGTGGGAGCTGAAACTAGACGTAACCAAAACTTATCTGCATTAATCTAATATAAGTCCTACGAATGGTGCCTTTTGAAATAACACGAATCATGGGGTTTTGAAAATAGGGGCTACGGTGTTTTTATGAAAAGATGCGTCGTTTTTGAAATATCCGTAGATTCCCTTGAGCTGTCTTTAAAAATACCCACGATTCGTCAGTTTTTGAAATAGGTAAGAAGTCTAAGCTACTCTAACAACTACACTAAACTATACGGCTGAACTAGCAAGCTAAACTACAGGTAAGGAAACCGCCTAACATCTGAGTCGATATATATAAATATATATAAGTCGGTGATCCCGCCTCAATAGTATCGCGTACGATACAGTATATCATCTGACATCCTCGAGTCATGAGCACGGATCTATCATCAATATAGGCTCGTACGGTAAATCGTCGTACGGCATCCCAATAGCTGGGTTGTTGGATATATGTATGCCCTAGAGGCCATTATGTGATAGTGGATGTATTTATACATATATATATTCAGTTTGCATTCTTGCTCGACATGATAGTATGCTATCTGGTTTTTCTTTATCTGACATGTTTATTTGATCATGCTTCTATTCATTCAGACATGCTGATAAAGCCCTAAGGATATCGGCTTGACTACTCTGATTATGATGGAGATCATACTAGTGGGACATCTGTAGTCTATAAGCATATCCTGAAATGTCCCTAGTCGGAGGTGTATCGAGACGGGGCATCGATATACCAGAGTAGACTAGCGTATGTGATACTAGACCCATGTGATGGGCGATGGATGTTCCCACATTCATCGATGTTTGACATCAAGATCATATACGGGTGCTCAGTGGTGACTGGGTACACTGGACGGACTCGCCGAGAACTCCTATATGGAATTATATCTATCGTCGGATAGCAGTTCTCAGGTGACACTGGTACAGGTTAGTCTGTAGACCCGAGATCGTCATAGAGCCTTGTGTGTTCTCCCACTGTACTTTGATTACCACCCTACCACGGCTCTACTGAGTCGTGCAAGCAGGTGGCCGTTGGGTACAGTCCCGATACACACGAAGGCAATGAGCGATAGGAGGGGTTTCGCCTCTCCCGATATTGGGAGTTGATGCTGTACTGTGCCCGACTGGTTATAGCAGCAAGTCCCTGGCCAGAGCTGCTGAGATTTGCTGATAAGTGTTATCAGTAGTTTCTCGAACTGTTATAGACCATTCACCGGCACGACTTATTGAGTTATTGGGGTCGACGTGACCATCCCTAGGCTCGATATGCAGCATATCTGACGAAGAGACCGGACTGTACGGTAGTGTTGCCGGATGGCTCGACAGGAGTTGTAACAGGTTCGCTTGTTTTCTTCTTATCGCTCAATACCCGAGTGGCCGTTACGTTTGGCTGACCGCTTGCGGCTTGGGAGTGTTTGATATGATCATCATCCACTACCGGCGTATTGACGAGTCTTAGAGTCCCACATAGGAGTTACCTAGTCCAGGCGAAATGTTGTGGTGCGCGTATGCGATATGCGCTTGGACCCGATTAAAATGCGAGTATGGGATACCGTATATTAATTGGGCGGCTTGCTAATGGTCGGGTCATATGTGATATGACCGGATTTGTGAATCAAGTGTTGATTCATCATTAGTTTCTCACTACAAATTCTATCTTGTTTATGTTGGATGCATGCATGCATGTGTGCATTCATTCATGTTCATGCATATATGGATGTGCAAGCACACATGCATACATACATCATTTGTTATCATGGTTGTTTATACAATGGGAATGGTGGATGTATAAGAATTACACCATGGTTGTATTTGGATAATTATTGGATTTAATTAAAGCAAAAGGAAAATGAAAAATGGGTTAAATCACTTAAGAATTTCTACACTCTTCTAACTCAACCATGCTCACCTAACATTTAACCCATAGTTTATTTTCTTATCATGCTTTTAATTTAAAATAAAATGATATCTAAATAACTAACCATGGTTGGTTTAGAGAAAGAAAAATATATATAGCTATTTTTCTTTTCTCTTTCACAAAATAATTCATTCTTTTCTTCTAAAATCCACCATCTTCATCAACCTCCATGCTTATGCTCTCTAGTTCTTATAAGAGAGTGAATCACTTATAAAAATAAGATTTTGAAGTGAGATCCATAACCACAACTCCATTCTAATCAAGTTTAGCTCACTTGATTGGAGTGTTCATACTTTGTTCTTCAAAGTTGCAAGCTTGGACGGGAAGCTCCGGGTGGATCGTCGTGGACGCAAAAGGACGACGAGCGGACCTTCTTCAAACACCTTAGAGCTTAAGGAGCGAAGCAAAAACGGGAGCTACAAAGGTTGTAGCCTTCTAACCCTAAGCTTTTCTAGTTTAAAGTTTAACAAACCTAATTTTCTAGGATCGATCCACTTGCGCGTTTGTTTAGCACTTTAAAAATCATAACTTTTGGACATGTGATGCTTCAAAACACCTGATAGGGTGCTAAACAAACCCTTCATTGGTATCAGAGCCGACCTAGAACATTAGGCGACCTTTTTGCGAAGTAAAAAGTCCGATCGAAACAAAAATACGACTTTTAAGGTGCTCTCTGGAATTTTTTTTGAAACTGATTTTTTTCAGAATTAAAAATTCTCAAAAAATAGAGCAGGTAAAAATTAGACGATCTGGAAAATTCGAGCAAGTGAACAGTAAGTTCGGCCGCGGAAGCGCGGCATAAGCAAGCTTAGGCCGCCCTTCCGCCGCCGTACTAGGGGCTCTTTGATAATTTTTTGCATAGTAATTTTCTTTACCTGCTATAGTGTTTTCTGAGTATGTTTAATCTGAAACTGCTGTTGAAAAATTCTGGAGATGTTTTTGGCCTCGTGGTTTCGATCGAATTTTTCATTTCGTTTTCTTTTCCGGGCAAACTAGAAAATATTGAAGTGTTTGAACGAACATCATTTACTCAAATATTCACGGGGTTTAAATAGTTTGGAGATGCGTGCAAGTCTTTTTGCGGTGGTCCCTCTAGAAGACAACAAACCTTAACTCGATTATGTGACCGTCTCGAACTGCCCTTTGAACCCTGGGGTTTGGGGCAGTACGGCGTGCCACATGTGAGGCGTTGGCTTGACCCTTCTACGGATGGACCGCCGCTACTGTGTCACACTCCAGATTATTTTGAACCCTGCTCAAGTGTTGAGCTTTAGTGAATCTTGGGTGTTTGATTGTTCGTTCGAAAAACTTTAATACTGTCTGTTTGTCTGGAATGTGATACAATATGTGGAATTCACATGGTTTAGGCATGAAATACGAGATATGTGATATTTCGTATTTATGATGTCTAAAGAGAATCTGGATTCCAAATATTGTAGTTTTACACTTTCTTTTCTATGACCGTAAGTGTAGTATGTTAGATATCGCCGGTTTCGTTGCTATACATCAACGACAATCGGGGTACGCATACTTACTTACGCTGATGATATGTGATATTATGTGTTGCTGTGATATGATGTGTAGGATTGTCGCGATTGAATAGCCGGGGGGTTTTTGTGAGATGAGAGCTTTATATTTTCATTCATGTAAATTCAAATGTAATGTAATATTCTTTTATTTGGGGCACTTCCAGGTTGCGGTTGTGTCACCAGTGTTGTATATTATTTACTTTTCCACATTAGGATGGACCCAAGGAGGGGAGCACAGGTGACCGGGTTCTGGGGTTCAGTGGGAGGCCATCTCGAGGAGTCGAGACCGGGTCTTCTAAACTCCAGGATTGGTAGGGTCACTTGCCGCTCTCGTAGGGGTCCAGGGTGTGGGCTTGGCTATTCATCGCGACTGTGGAATCCGTATTTTCTATTCTGGCTAAATACTAAATACGGACGTCCTAGTATATCCCACGTTATATCTATATTTCTGCTGCCTGTGTTCTGTGAAATCTGAGACGAATGACTTATTATATATATGATATATAGTAGACGTTGCTTATGTTTTACACCCGCGCTAGTCCCGTCCCGGTATGCCGTTAGTTAAGTAACCTAACGGTGCATAACGGAACATTACGGCGAATGCGGATGGCATAAGCGTACGTGTTATTTTCGTTTCTTTTCTGTGATTGGCTTAAGGACTTAAATGATGGGATTACATTAATGTGATTAATGTAAAGAAAATAAACCTAAAAGATGTTGTAGAATCGGATTTAAAAACTACTCGGCTTTTTATGAAAATGCTACTTTTCAAAACTGCGGAGCTTAAGCCACTCCTTTTGAAAAACCGTTTGATTCTACAACGATATCAAGTTCAAAGCGTTAAAGATTTTCTTAAAAATCATTCGCAACCCTCCGTCATTTTAGGAAGTAGAGTACTTAGTATTCGTGCTACGTTTGTTGACTTTAGTTAAGGCGTAGTGTACGGTAGCTAAGTGATGTCTTCCTACAATGCATATGATGCAGATTAATTAGGACATTCATGCGACTTTGTTGACCATAGTTAAGGGTCAAATGGGTGGGTCTAATTGATCAAGAAATGACGGGTAGAACTTGACTGGTACTTATGATTTGTTGACCATAGTTAAGGTCATAAGTACTAGGGGTAAAAATTACATCGGGAATTTCAAGTGTTGAAATTTGCAATGAGATTGCATACCTTCCATGTGATGGTTGGATCCCGATCCCACTGTGGGCAATAGTTGCTCCTAGAAGAGTTTTACAGTTTACAATTAGCTAACTCATTAGGTGTCTAGAAAGGTGTTAACGGGGCTCCGCCTCTGGGAAAACGAGGTTTACTCTAATTAGGTCCGTGCGAAAGCACGGGGAACCTCCCTCAAAGTACCGACACTGGCCTGGCTGAACAGTTAGCGAAGTTGTAGACTGTAATTAATCCTGGCAAGTTTTTCTTTTTAAGGTTTGAAAGAAAACTTGATAAAAAGCAGTGGGAAATATCGATTAGACAAGATAATAAACCAATCTAATCTGTGCAAGAGCTTTCGCTGAGTGTATTCTTTTCTCTCTCTTAATGGCAGATACCAGTGACTGGACTTAAGCTTCTATTAGATAAGAACAAACTGAATGGGACCAACTATAAAGAGTGGCTAAGGAATCTGAAGATCGCCTTGACATATGATAAAGTATCATAAGTCCTCACGGCTTCAGCCCCGCCCGTCCCAGGCCCAAAATCCTCAGTTGCGGACATTGAAGTCCGCAAGACATGGGACGCTGACTGTGCCACGGCAAAATGCCTCGCGCTTGCATCGATGGATAACACACATCAAAAGCAGCACGAGGACATGGACATTCACGGGATTTTACTCCATACAAAGGAGTTGTATGGGGTGCAGTCCCGCGTATTACGATACGAAGCATCAAGGAAACTGTTTCACATGCGGATGGCACCTGGCACACCAGTAGCGGACCATGTTTTGAAGATGATAGCTCTTATAGAAGAGCTTGAGGACCTTGGATGGACAATGGACAATGAGCAATATATAGATATTATTCTGCAGTCCCTCCCCTCCATCTTTGCTCAGTTCATAGTGAACTTTAACATGCATAGCATGGAGAAGGAACTCCCTGAACTCCTTAATATGTTAAGGAGTGCAGAGAGCACTATGAAGTCAGCAAAGACTCCCGTTATGACCATTGGACCGTCTTCTTCTTCTCGCCCAAAAGCTAAGGCCAAGGGAAAGAAAAAGAAGAAACCCACTAATCCTAAGGGCGGAGTCAAAAAGGCGAAGGGAAAGGGAAAGTCCACGGCTGGAGACCCAGGGAAAGGCGAGTGTTTTCATTGCCACAAGACAGGACACTGGAAGCGCAACTGCACAGAGTACCTAAGTCTCAAGAAGAAGCATGGTGATGCTTCCGCTTCAGGTGCGTTTGTGACTGAAAACTGTTTTTCTATAAACTCTGCTTCCTGGGTATTGGATACCGGTTCAGGTTCTCACATTTGCAATTCTATGCAGGGGTTGAGAAATAGCAAGGTTTTGAAGACAGGTGATCATACTCTCCGCGTTGGAAATGGTTCCAATGTACATACAGTCGCAGTGGGAGAGTATCACTTAGGGTTGCCGTCTGGATGTATTTTGATTTTGAATCCATGTTATTTTGTACCTGATATGCTATGTAATATAATATCCGTTTCTTTGTTGGACAATGAAGGATATAATTTTGTATTGCAAAACAATGTTATGAACATTCACCTGAATCAAATGTTGGTTGGGTATGGTACACTAAATAACGGAATATATGTCCTAAATCAACACACAGTTTTCAGTATACAACACACTAATAAAAGAAAACTTTCAGAGTTAAATGAAGCTTTTCTTTGGCACTGTAGACTTGGTCATATTAACGAAACAAGACTAAACAAGTTACACAAAGATGGATATTTAAATCTTTTTGAATATAAATCTTATGCGACTTGCCAGTCTTGTATCAAGGGTAAAATGACCAAAACTCCGTTTACCGGACACGGAGAAAGAGCTACTCAGCTCCTTGGCCTCATACATAGTGATGTATGTGGGCCAATGTCTACACAGGCTAGAGGCGGTTTTTCATACTTCATTACATTCACCGACGATTTTTCAAGATTCGGTCATGTATTTTTATTAAAGCACAAGTCCGAAGCTTTCGAGAAATTCGTTGAATATAAACAAGAAGTAGAAAAACAAACCGGCTTGAGTATTAAGATGCTTCGATCAGATCGAGGTGGTGAGTATCTCAGTACAGAATTTGCAAACTTCCTAAAAGAGAATGGGATTCTCTCTCAGCTCACTCCTCCTTACACACCACAGCACAACGGTGTGTCAGAACGACGGAATAGGACCCTATTAGATATGGTCCGGTCCATGATGAGTGACGCTGAGTTACCAGTCTCGTTTTGGGGGCATGCATTGGAGACTGCAGCGTTTCTGCTAAACAGGGTTCCAACCAAAGCCGTGTCTACCACGCCATATGAGATATGGAATGGGAAGAGACCATCTCTTAAAAGAATTAAGATTTGGGGTTGCCCGGCCTATGTTAAAAAGCAGAATCCGGACAAACTCGAGACACGGTCAGTCATGTGTAACTTTGTGGGATATCCAAAGAATTCTTATGGATATCTGTTCTACCACAAAGAGAAACAAAAAGTGTTTGTTTCTCAGTATGCCACATTCTTGGAAAAAGAGTTTTTCACAGATAGAGATGATGGCAAGGTGGTAGATCTAGAAGAGGTTCTGGAGACACAAACTACAAATGACGATTTGGTTGAACCGGCTGTTGCAACAGAAACTGAAGAACCTCGGCCACTCCGTAGGTCTGGTAGGACTTCTCGCCCACCGGAGAGGTACTACGGTTTCCTCATTGATGGCGACAGAGAAGATTGCATCATGGATGATGATGATCCTACCAGTTTTCAGCAAGCTATCACGAGTGGTGACTCTGTGAAGTGGCTGGATGCCATGAGATCCGAAATGGAGTCTATGTACACCAACAAAGTATGGACTTTGGACGTTGTACCCCCTGGGGTAAAACCTGTAGGGTGCAAATGGATCTTTAAAAGAAAGATTGGTGTGGATGGGCAGGTAGAGACCTATAAGGCAAGACTTGTGGCGAAAGGTTTTCGTCAAAGACCAGGTTTGGACTATGACGAAACTTTTTCGCCCGTAGCCATGCTTAAATCTATTCGGATCCTACTTGCTATTGCTGCTCACTACGACTATGAAATCTGGCAGATGGACGTTAAAACAGCATTTCTAAATGGAGATTTAGAAGAATGTGTTTATATGGATCAGCCGGAGGGCTTCATTGACAGTGGGAGCAGCGAGAAAGCATGTAGATTACTTAAATCCATATATGGGTTAAAGCAGGCATCTCGGAGTTGGAACATCTGTTTCGATGATGTTATCAAAGAGTTTGATTTCATCAAAAATCCAGATGAACCTTGTGTTTATAGGAAGGCTGTAGGAAGAGCTGTCACATTCCTCGTATTGTACGTGGATGACATTCTTCTGATAGGAAATGATATTCCTATGCTACAGTCGGTCAAATCATTCTTATCACTAAGGTTCTCCATGAAGGACCTGGGTGATGCCACATACATCCTGGGTATAAGGATCTATAGGGATAGATCCAAAAAGTTATTGGGATTGTCCCAAACCAGGTACATCAACACCATCCTAAAGAGGTTTAGTATGGAAGACTCCAAGCGGGGTGCCTTACCCGCTTGCCATGGAGTCACTCTCTCCAAGGATTCTTGCCCAAAGACCGATGAAGAGAGAGCTCGCATGAGCATTATACCTTATGCTTCGGCAGTAGGATCTATAATGTATGCGATGTTGTGTACACGCCCAGATGTAGCTTATGCACTTAGTGTTGTAAGCAGGTATCAATCCAACCCAGGGGAGAACCACTGGACAGCTGTGAAGAACATTCTTAAGTACTTACGAAGGACTAAAGAATTGTTCTTGGTGTATGGTAATAAAGATCTCCAAATGGAGGCCTTTACCGATTCAAGCTTCCAGAGCGATAAGGATGACAGCAAATCTATCTCAGGGTTTGTATTTACCCTCAATGGAGGGGCGGTGAGTTGGAAGAGTTCCAAACAGGATACCGTTGCAGACTCTACGATGGAGGCTGAGTACATTGCTGCAAATGATGCCGCCAAGGAAGCCGTCTGGATGAAGAAGTTCGTCTCGGAGCTAGGAGTAGTTCCAACCATTATTGATCCAATACCCTTGTATTGTGATAATAATGGGGCTATGGCGTTAGCCAAGGAGCCCAGATCCCATCAGCGGTCCAGACACATCCTAAGGCGCTTTCATTTGATCCGGGAGATTGTTGATCGCCGCGAGATCGAGATTAAGAGAGTTGACACAAAGGACAACGCCGCGGATCCATTCACCAAGGCCCTCCCTCAGCCGCAGCATGAGCGACTTTTTGAGATGTTGGGTATGAGATACGCCAATAACTGGCCTTAGTGCAAGTGGGAGATTGTTGGATATATGTATGCCCTAGAGGCCATTATGTGATAGTGGATGTATTTATACATATATATATATATATATATATATTCAGTTTGCATTCTTGCTCGACATGATAGTATGCTATCTGGTTTTTCTTTATCTGACATGTTTATTTGATCATGCTTCTATTCATTCAGACATGCTGATAAAGCCCTAAGGATATCGGCTTGACTACTCTGATTATGATGGAGATCATACTAGTGGGACATCTGTAGTCTATAAGCATATCCTGAAATGTCCCTAGTCGGAGGTGTATCGAGACGGGGCATCGATATACCAGAGTAGACTAGCGTATGTGATACTAGACCCATGTGATGGGCGATGGATGTTCCCACATTCATCGATGTTTGACATCAAGATCATATACGGGTGCTCAGTGGTGACTGGGTACACTGGACGGACTCGCCGAGAACTCCTATATGGAATTATATCTATCGTCGGATAGCAGTTCTCAGGTGACACTGGTACAGGTTAGTCTGTAGACCCGAGATCGTCATAGAGCCTTGTTTGTTCTCCCACTGTACTTTGATTACCACCCTACCACGGCTCTACTGAGTCGTGAAAGCAGGTGGCCGTTGGGTACAGTCCCGAGACACACGAATGCAATGAGCGATAGGAGGGGTTTCGTCTCTCCCGATATTGGGAGTTGATGCTGTACTGTGCCCGACTGGTTATAGCAGCAAGTCCCTGGCCAGGGCTGCTGAGATTTGCTGATAAGTGTTATCAGTAGTTTCTCGAACTGTTATAGACCATTCACCGGCACGACTTATTGAGTTATTGGGGTCGACGTGACCATCCCTAGGCTCGATATGCAGCATATCTGACGAAGAGACCGGACTGTACGGTAGTGTTGCCGGATGGCTCGACAGGAGTTGTAACAGGTTCGCTTGTTTTCTTCTTATCGCTCAATACCCGGGTGGCCGTTACGTTTGGCTGACCGCTTGCGGCTTGGGAGTGTTTGATATGATCATCACCCACTACCGGCGTATTGACGAGTCTTAGAGTCCCACATAGGAGTTACCTAGTCCAGGCGAAATGTTGTGGTGCGCGTATGCGATATGCGCTTGGACCCGATTAAAATGCGAGTATGGGATACCGTATATTAATTGGGCGGCTTGCTAATGGTCGGGTCATATGTGATATGACCGGATTTGTGAATCAAGTGTTGATTCATCATTAGTTTCTCACTACAAATTCTATCTTGTTTATGTTGGATGCATGCATGCATGTGTGCATTCATTCATGTTCATGCACATATGGATGTGCAAGCACACATGCATACATACATCATTTGTTATCATGGTTGTTTATACAATGGGAATGGTGGATGTATAAGAATTACACCATGGTTGTATTTGGATAATTATTGGATTTAATTAAAGCAAAAGGAAAATGAAAAATGGGTTAAATCACTTAAGAATTTCTACACTCTTCTAACTCAACCATGCTCACCTAACATTTAACCCATAGTTTATTTTCTTATCATGCTTTTAATTTAAAATAAAATGATATCTAAATAACTAACCATGGTTGGTTTAGAGAAAGAAAAATATATATAGCTATTTTTCTTTTCTCTTTCACAAAATAATTCATTCTCTTCTTCTAAAATCCACCATCTTCATCAACTTCCATGCTTATGCTCTCTAGTTCTTATAAGAGAGTGAATCACTTATAAAAATAAGATTTTGAAGTGAGATCCATAACCACAACTCCATTCTAATCAAGTCTAGCTCACTTGATTGGAGTGTTCATACTTTGTTCTTCAAAGTTGCAAGCTTGGACGGGAAGCTCCGGGTGGATCGTCGTGGATGCAAAAGGACGACGAGCGGACCTTCTTCAAACACCTTAGAGCTTAAGGAGCGAAGCAAAAACGGGAGCTACAAAGGTTGTAGCCTTCTAACCCTAAGCTTTTCTAGTTTAAAGTTTAACAAACCTAATTTTCTAGGATCGATCCACTTGCGCGTTTGTTTAGCACTTTAAAAATCATAACTTTTGGACATGTGATGCTTCAAAACACCTCATAGGGTGCTAAACAAACCCTTCATGGGTACGGGTCAACATCTCATTATCTCGTCACATAACAGGTATCACTATCATCAGATCATATAGTCTGGGGGTACTACTCTATGTCTAGTACAAATCGATACCATCAATGAAGTATGCATGCGGGGGTAAACATATATCCCAAGCCCGCAAGAATCACATTTCGTATCCCAAAAACGAATCATATCAAATCACCGATCTCGCGGCACAAAGCCCACATCATCGACTCATCTCCAAAGTCATCCCATATCATCAACCACAGTGCAAGTACAAGAAACACACAAGTGTAAACGTGTGGGTGCAAATCTATCCTATGGTTCGCAATTAGGAGCTATGCTAGTTATTTCTACCCCTAACTAACCATACACACTATAGCTATCACACATATAACTATACTACATAGTACTAATTACGGACTGCGGGGGTGCTATACGCCATCCACCCGACTTCCCCCTGTAGATATAATCTACTCACCTGTATCCTGCGTGTCGGTGTCGATGTCACCGTCATCTTCCGCATCGCCTCGGATCGTCGCGGTGTACCTACACATATCACACGTATCGCATCGCATCAAAATTAAATCAACACTTGAAACGACACACTAAATCCAAAACGATACGCTAAAACCAACACGATACGCCAAAAGGCTTATAGGTTAGAACCTACGGTTAGCCTTCGCAAAACAACCCGGAATCACTCGATATAGACGTACAAATGTCACACGATCGAGATAACACACAAATATCAAAATCACCAAATCAAAATACGCAAAACCAAAACTAAACTCAAAGCAGCAACCGTAGAAAACGATCCCAGATTTCGTCTCAGGCCAAATCAGCTCAAATAAACAACTCTAGGGTGCTATGCAGGGTGTACTTGAGCTACTGGACCAACCCCGAAGCAATCCACCTCAACTTGGCCGGCCACATCCATGAGAAAACCGGCCTGGCCGGCCCCCCTATCTCCAATGGGGTCCGTCTGGTCAGGGTGGCCTCCTATGGTCTCAATTGGGTCCTTGGTATTGCTACTTTTTCCTGGAAAAGTCTCAGTGTATTCCAGATTTCCCTGGAAGCTTCAGGTTCTCAAAAACCGACATGAAAGTCCCAAAATTCCGTATTTTTAGTTTTCCAGTGGGTTGGTCGGGGTTTCTAGTCAATATAGGGTCTAAAGTCTCCATTAGAGTCCAATTGCATAGCCCTAACTCAAAATTACCCTAATCCTCTCTAGTTTGCCCAAAGTGCACCAATTCACCCGATATCGATATGAAACTTCAATTAAAGCCTAAACACAAGATTAAACACTCTAAATGTGAAGAAATTACCTCACAAGAGACTCATGAATCCTCAACAGCACCAAAACACCACCTTTCTTGGTCCAACCTCTAGCTTGTGAGCTTGTGTGCATGTTTTGTGAAATGGAAGTGGGGTTTTGAGTTAGTTTTAGTGGTGTATTCTTGGGGGATTCGAAGAAGGAGGAAGAGGAAGAAGGGAGCAGCAGCAGGAGGAGGAGGATGAGGAGGGAGGGAAAATGATGGGAGGAAAAAGGCTAAGTCTCAAGGTCAAATGCAACCCATACCCCTCTCTCACCTACCCTCATTTCATTTCTTTTTCTTTTCTTTTCCTTTTCTTTTAAATCCCTAATCCAAACCTTCTCACATCAATAGTGACCCCAAAAGAAAACCATGGCTAGAAAAATGTAACACAAGTCCAAAATGATATGTGCACAATTTTGCACAAAAAGCCAAAAATTCCGATTAGCGAGTTTTAATCGCGATTAGCACTAAATTAGTGTCAAACTAATCACAAAAACTTAAAAATGTCATAATTCCAATAAATAACCCATTTTAAAATTTTCCATAATTTTTCATAATTTCTCTCCATTTATTTGCATTAATTATTAATTTAATATTAAAATAATCAATAAAATAATATTAAATCATAAAAATTCCCGAAATTAATATTTTATATTTTTGAAAATGTTACAAATTATGTTTCTTAATATATATATATATATATATATATATATATATATATATATATATATATTACGTGAAGCATGGCATGAATTTTCTATTTTTAGAAATTAGAAAATGAGGTGTAAATTGTGGAGATATTTGTAGAATGGGAAAGGCATGGGATTTTCTTTTGTTTATTAGTCTTGCAACACTATTGAAGTACGGTTGAATAAATTTATTGGAAATTCAACCATGCTTCAATAAGTGAGCAAGAGTGTAGTTCATTCTACACATGAGTTCATTATTTTTGCCTTAGCCATTTTTTCCTCTCTTTCCCTCTACATCTTCTTCTTCCTCTTCTACAAACCATAACCCTCACATGTGATGTGAAACATTTGGTTTTCTGATAAATCCTAGTGAGCTTTGCATCCTTACTTCACCATCCTACACTTGATTAGCACTCTAGTGTAGTGTTTTGCCTTCACTAAAGATAGTTTAGTGAAGAGGTAGCTTAAGCTAGAGAGACTTCGGGTGGATCATCTTCGGCACGAAGATCACGGAGGAGGCTCATTCAAACTTCAAGTGGAGCCGGGTGGAGTTGCGTGGACTACAACCCAGAGCTTTAGAAGAGAAGGACGCGGTCATCAAAGGTTTTATACTCTTTCCTTCTCTTTAGTTTTATGATATCATCATAGGAAACCCTAATATTCTAGTTTGACCCTTAGTTAGTATAACTTAGCACTTAAAAATTTTAAAATTGCATGCTTGATGCCCGTTTAAACCTCATGGTGCTACTAAGGTAGACTTTCTTGGTATCAGAGCCAAGCTAGACAATTAGGGTATGTCTTTACGGTGTTAAAGAGTTCGATCAATTTTTCAAAACCGAAACATATGATGTTTCTGTCGATTTTTTCAAAAGTTGGAGTTTTCGTAATTAAAAATATGCAGAAAATCACGCAGGGTTTTTTATGGAGCCCTAGAAAATTCGAACCCCTAAACCCTTCAAACCACCGCAGAACCGCTGCCCAAACCGTAGTTTGGCTGTCGTTCCGCCGTACATTTGTAGAGTCTTGGGTTGAATCTTTCTGTGCTGCTCCATTTGTAAATCTAGCACTTTCTGGATGTTTTTGATAATGCTCAAGTTGTTGAGGTCTCTGGAATTTGTGGATGTTTGTTAAATCGATCGAAATGTTTAACGTCATATAGATATTGATGATATGTGATACAATTGCTAGAATGTGGATTAATTAGTTTTGCGAAAAATAATTAGTATATTGTAAATCTAGTGTTTTTGTCTCAGTTTATCAGTTGCCTTGGAGTTTTGATTTGGATCAAAACTCCGTCACAATCGCATGTTGTACGCGAACACTCACCGGGTAACTCTAGTAGACAGCCACACTCTATAACCCCGACCAAGTGACTGTAAGACAACCTTGTTGCCAAAAGCACCCACTCGGGTGTTTGCGTCCACGGTGTTCCACCTTAGTGCACTTCGTCGACGGCATCGGGGGTGTGGCCATCTACTAAAGTTTCCGACAAGTATTCGATAAGGTAGTCGGGAATCTTGTTGAATCCCCAACTAAGTAATTGAAAAGAGTTTTTAATTTGAGACTAAAATACAAGGTTCATCAGGTTAGGCATGAAATTCGGAATATGAGATATTCCGGGTTTATAATGTCTAAGGATATTGCGGATTCTAATTTTTGTATTTTTCCTTTCTTTTCTACAACCGTAAGTGTAATATGTGAGGTATCACGATATCGTTGCTATATATCAACGAAATTCGGGATACACGTATTTACTTACGTTGATGACATGAGATGTTATGTGTTGTTGTGATATGTTTATTGGATCGTTGTGAATGAATAGCTAGGCGGTTTTATGTAAGATGAGAGTTTTTTATTTTCATTCAAGTAAAATATGTATGTAATATTCTTTTATTAGGACACTTCCGGGTTGAGGATGATGTCACCATTGATGTATATTATTTACTTTTCTGTATTATGATAGACCCAAGACGGGGAGCATAAGTAACCGGGTTCTAGATTCCAGTGGGAGACCATTTCAAGGAGTTGAGACCGAGTCTCCTAACTCTAGAATTGGTAGGGTTACTTGCCACTCTCATAGGGGTCTAGGGATGTGGGTTTGGCTATTCATCACGACCGTAGAATCTGTGTTTTACATTACTGGCTAAATTTAAAACACGGACATCCTAGTATATCCAATATTTCATATATTGCTTATGCTGCTTGGTTCTGTGATATGACCATATAACTACGTGAGAAGAATGTTATATTATATATATGACATATAATAACGTTGCTTATGTTTAGCATCCATACTAGTCCAGTCCCCGCTATGCCGGTAGTTAGGTAACCTAACGGTGTATGACGGGCCCCGTGGCGAATGCGGATGGCATAAGCATAAGTTCTATTTTCGTTTCATTTTTTCTGTTATGTTTAGGAAACATTAAATGATGGAACTTCATTAATGAGATTAATGAAAAAAAGAAACCTAAAGATGTTATAGAATCAGATTTTTAAAAACAGGTAGCTCTAGTTCTTGCTTTGCATAGTGGTATTCCTTGATGAATATCCAGCACCTCATTCGATGAGGAAAGAGCCGAGATCCCTTCACCGAGAGTGACCTCTTTAGCGAAATTAGCAAATGCTACAATTCACTCGTTCAGTTTTGATAGCTGCATTAGTTCTTGTTTTGCATAGTGGTATTCCTTGTAGAATATTCAGCACCTCAATCGATGAGGAAAGAGCCGAGATCCCTTCACCGGGAGTGACCTCTTTAGTAAAACTAGCAAACGCTACAAAACTGTTCGATTTTTAAATGGAGCTTAAAACACTCCAAATCACTAGATTCTACAATGATATCAAGTTCATTACGTTAGGTTTTCTTAAAAACCAGCCGTAGCCCTCCATCATTTCAGATAAGTGTTATTTAGTATTCGTGCTGCGTTTGTTGACCTTAGCCCAGGTGTAGTGTGCGGTAGCTAATTAGCGCTTATCTGTAGCATGTGATGCGATTGAGTTAGGATAGTCGTACGACTTTGTTGACCTTAGCCAAGGGTCGTACGGGTAGGTTTAATTCAATCACGAAATGACAGGTTGAACTTGGCTAGCGCTTATGTAACGTTTTGAAAATCGTTTCGGTGAAATTTCGGAAAATCGGTAAAATTAGGGGGGTTTCCCGTAAAAAGTCAAAATACAAATATCTTTGTTATAAAATTAAATATACACATTCTAGCTATGTAATTGCTATTATTTCGTGCTTATTGAGCCACTGGTGAAATTTCAAATTTTCTGAAAAAAAATTTATTTTAATATTATTTTAAGCCGTCACTAATACATTTAATTAGGGAAAATTACAAATTGGAATGAGTTGAAACAAATTTTGTGCATCATAACACATTAAACAAAATTTTATCATGTGATTTTTGAAATGAAATGGTTTGCCAAAACGGTTTAAAAATTATTGGAGAAAAAGGCTTAAAAAAATAAGCAAATATGATATAATTAAAGAGTTAAGGTTAATGTGAGTATAGGGTAAGGTTACCTCTCTTTTCTCACACACTCACTCACTTTTCCAGCACATGGCCGAACCACAATAGCCCCATCTCCCTCAATTTCCTTTTTCATCACCTCATCAAATAAAAATATTATATGAAGGAATAAAGAATGAAGGGTTGAAGTCAATAAGGTATGGTTTCCTTTGACTTGACCACCACTCCCTCACCTCACTCTCTCTCCTTCACCCAATACATTGCCGAGCTTCCCTTCTCCAAATTCCAGCAGCCCCTCCCCTTTGTTCTCCTCTTCTTCTTACTACAAAAAAAATCCCCAAAATTCCTTCTAAAATCAAATAAAACATCGCTAATTCCTAATCTAATCTCTACCCATTTTTCTTTGCCCGAGCTAGCATGAATCAAGGAGCAAGATGATGATTTGGGAGACTAATATTCATTCTAAATCTCAAGATTCTAGGAGATATAAATCCTAACCCTATAATGAAATTGTTAGTTATTGCTTAAAGCAAATTTAATTAAGTGTTAATTATAGCTTTATTTCAAGATTTGGAAATCAAAGAGAAAGGTTTTGAATTAAATTAGGGTTCTAGCTTTTGATTATGTTTGTGATGGGTAGATTTTCATGCTATGACATGTGCAAATCTAAGCTAGTTGCTTTATTGCAAATTGTCACTTTTAAATTGTCCAAGTTAAAAGCTATTTTGCTTACTAGGTTTTTAGTTATTGCATTAGATAAAATAAAAATCTAGTAAGGGTTGTGTTTTCAATTAAGGTTTTTATTACATCATTAAGGATGCGATGTCTAGTTTAACATCTTAATTTATGCAAACCTAGTTTAGTTAAATAGTGTATATTTACTTTAAAATGGTTAAAAATTGATTTTTGTTGCAAACATGAATTTTGAGTTAATGATAATTAGTGAGATTTAAAATATGAAAGTGGTTTGTATGACCTAATTATTTTATTTAATGAGCATTTTGGCCATTTGAATCGTTAAAATTTGTAGATTGGTTAAAACATCAAGTTTTTAACCGAAATGGGAATTTGTGTTAACTAGGTTTTTGGAAAATAAAACGATTCGTTTGATTTTATGGTTTTGACAAATTAAACCTTATTTCTTATACAGTTAGTGAGTTTTGAAGCCATGATTGGTATGGTTGGTGTTTTTCTCGACCAATCGGCGTTTGTATGCCGATGTCGAGGGTTTCTGGGTTGATTTACGAAAGCAAACCATAGGTTTTGACCTATGTGAGATTCGTGTGTCGTTTTGGACATGAGTCAGATTTTAATGCGATACGGTGCGTAATGATATGTAGGTACCCCATGTGGACTTCGAGATGACAAGTAAGCGCGTGGCGACGTCGGCACCGGCTAGCGAAGATCAGGTGAGTAGATTTATATCTACGGGGAGAAGTCGGGTGGATGGCGTATAGCACCCCCGCAGTCGTGGTGATGTATACGAATACGTATACACACATATATTTTGATTATATTATGTTGATATGAGACTTGATGATAAAAGGTAGATTCTCGGTGTGCATGGATTAGTTTAGTGTTAGTTGCGAAACCCTAGAGTAGTCCTTACACCCACACATGCACACACACACATGCATACATCTATGTTATTACCTGTGCGTATATAGGAAGATGTGTTTATGTGTTCACCTGGATATGGGACTGGGTGTTCACATACTGGATTTGCGGATGATACTTGGGTTTGAGATGAGTCGAAGAGATTTGAGTTGAGACCGTGAGATCGGCGATATGGCAGGATTCGTACTTGAGATACATCCTGATGTTATAGCGGATCTTTGAATGACAATGCCATGTGAATAGTGATATTAGTAGTGTACTAGACATAGGTCAGTACCCCAGATGATGATCTTGATAAAGAGGATACCAGATGAATAGTGTGATGAATATGATATTGACCCGTACCCAGATTTGGGATGCCGTACGACAGATTTACGTACGAGCTATATATTGATGATGTAGGGTTCCTAGGCACGCTCATGAGGTCTCACAAGGCATCAACCATGCCAATTTGAAATTTTACAAGTGCCGAGAAACCCTAATACGGATCGTTGACTAGAATTTTAGGCGATAAAGTGAAACTAGTTAACATCTTAACTAAAGGAGAGAGGCTACAACCTTTGTAGATCCGGTTCTTCACTTCCTTAGCTCCACGTAGACGTCCTCTAGCTGTCCATCTCGAATCCCGGACTCAAGCGTCGGCTTCATCGGAGAAATGGGCGGGCTAGGTCATCGGCTTCGTGCCGAAGATGATCTACGTCGAGGCAACACAAGATCAAGCTCTAACTTCACCAAGTTGTGAAACTTGTGAAGAAAACAGCCTATACTACTTGGCAAGAGGTAGAGGGTGAAGAAATAGGAGGTGGGTTCACTTTAGAATTTGATTTCTCACACTTTTGCTCAACATGCCATTAATGGTGGCAAGCTTTTTCTTTATCTCATCAAGAAGAAGAAGATGAAGATAATTATGATAAGTGTTTCAAATGAAAAAGAAAATGAATACTTATCATAATGTAAACCATGGTTAGGTGTAGAGAATTGACTAAGGTTAGATGAATGGTTAGGGTTAAGCATGAAGACAAAATGGTCACTTTGGTCAAAGCTTCATGAAGCTTCAACAAGCTTCAAGAATGAAAGCAACCATTTTGTTTTCTTTTGCCATTTCTTTTTAATCCAAATTAAAAGATAAAAGAATGAATAAATAAAAACCCTAACCATTTACTTAACCAAGGTTTAATTCTTTACACTTAACCAAATGAGCAAGTATCATCAAACATGATACAAACATGTGCACAAAAGTATATCACATATACAACTTGCACATCAAGTGAGAAAATCCATTTAAAGTGAACCAATACTAGTTAATGCAAAGTAATATATCAAATATATAATTATACATTAAATCATTAAATCAACACTTGATTTAACGATCCGGTCATATCGCATATAACTGACTAGTATCCTATGTATCGGCTTATCGAATCAATCCTTGATTCGATATCTAGGTTATATCGCATATAACCAATCGATATATTCATCGTGAGAATGGAATATGGTATCACATACACGCATTATTCTCGGTCCTGCACATATCTCATATGCGCTCCTATTTCGTTTCGCTTGAGCCAGGAAACCTCTGTGTAGGACTCTAAAGACTCGTCAATACGCCGGTAGCAGATGATGATCATATCAAGCACCCACAAGCCGCAAGCGGTCTGCTAAACGTAACGGCCATCCGGGTATTGAGCGATCAGAAGATCGATGAGCAAGCCCGCTCACACTCCTGTGAATCCAATCAGTAACACTTACCGTACAGTCCGGTCTGTTCGTCTGATATGTCGCATATCAAGTCTAGGGGTGGTAAACGTCAGACCCCAATAACCGATAAGTCGTGCCGATGTGAGGCTCATAACGGGTCGAGAAACTACTGGTAACACTTACCAGCAAATCTCTGATCAGCCCTGGCAAGGGACTTCCCTGTTACGGCCAATCGAGCACAGTGCAACATCAACCCCCAATACCGGGAGAGACGAAACCCCTCCTATCGCTCATTGCCTCCATGTGACTCGGGACTGTATCCAAAAACCACCATTTTGCACGCCCTCATGGACGTGGTATGGTGGAGATCAAAGCACAGTGGGAATCACACAAGACTCTATGACGATTTCGGGTCTACAGACTAACCTGCACAAGTGTCACCTGAGAACTGCCATCTGACGTGAGGTATAATACCATCTTGGAGTTCTCGGCGAGTCTGTCCAGTGTACCCAGTCTCCACTGAGCACCCGTATACCATCTCTGATGTCAAACACCAATGGATATGGGATCATCCATCGCCCATCTCATGGGTCGAGAAGCGTATACGCTAGTCTACACTGGTATATCGATGCCCCGTCTCGATACACCCACGACTAGGGACCTTGAAGGATGTACTTATGGACTACCATGTCCCCACTAGTATGATCTGCATCATAGTCCAGGCAGTCAAGTACACATCCTAAGGGCTTTACCAACATGTAACTATGAGACAGTTTAAAGAGACTAGTATATATGTTAAGATAAAGAGTAACCAGATAGCATACTATCATATCGAGCAAGAAAGTCATCTCTTTATATGTCCAAGCATCCAATATAATATACATCATCTGTACAATACTGGCCTCTAGCGCATACATACAACTAACAATCTCCCACTTGCACTAGGGCCAGCTGTTGTAGTATCGCATACCGAGCAATCCCGAAGAGTCTCTCAAACTGTATCTGGGGAATGGCCTTCGTGAGTGGATCCGCCGTGTTGTTCTTCGTGTCAACCCTCCTGACCTCGATCTCCCGGCGATCAACTATCTCCCGTATCAGGTGATACCGCCTCAGAATATGCCTGGATCGCTGATGGGACCTGGGTTCCTTGGCCAAAGCCACCACTCCATTGTTATCGCAATACAAAGGTATTGGATGCTCAATGGATGGAACCACTCCAAGTTCAGTAATGAACTTCTTGATCCAGACAGCCTCTTTGGCAGCATCGTTGGCAGCGATGTATTCAGCCTCCATCGTCGAGTCTGCCACGGTTTCCTGCTTGGAACTCTTCCAGCTAACCGCCCCTCCGTAAAGGGTAAAGACAAATCCCGACTGCGACTTAGAGTCGTCCTTATCACTCTGGAAGCTCGAATCGATAAAGGACTCCACTTGGAGTTCTCCGTTACCATACACCAAGAGCATCTCTTTTGTCCTTCGTAAGTACTTGAGAATGCTCTTCACAGCTGTCCAGTGACTCTCTCCAGGATCAGCTTGATACCTGCTCACTACACTTAGTGAGTATGCTACATCGGGCCTGGTACATAGCTTCACGTACATGATAGAGCCTACAGCCGAAGCATAGGGTATCCCTTGCATGCGAGCTCTCTCCAAATCAGTCTTGGGAGACATCTCTTTGGAGAGAGTGACTCCAGAGATCGTGGGCAAGTTCCCACGCTTGGATTCTTCCATACTAAACCTCTTTAGTATGGTGTCAATGTACCTGGATTGGGACAATCCCAATATCCGTTTGGATCTATCTCTATAGATCCTTATTCCCAATATGCAGGAGGCATCACCAAGATCTTTCATCGAGAATCTTTATGATAAGAAGAGCTTGACCGATTGCAGCATAGGAATATCATTTCCTATCAAGAGTATGTCGTCTACGTACAATACGAGGAAGACAACCTTACTCTCTGCTACCTTCTAGTAGATACAAGGTTCATCTGGGTTTTTGACGAAATCAAACTCTTTGATAACGACGTCAAAGCAGATGTTCCAACTCCGCGATGCTTGCTTTAATCCATAAATGGATTTAAGCAGCTTGCACACCTTTGCGCTGCTCCCACTATCTACGAAGCCCTCTGGCTGAGTCATGTACACGCACTCTGCTAAATCGCCGTTTAGAAAGGCGGTCTTAACATCCATTTGCCAGATTTCGTAGTCATGATATGCAGCGATGGCAAGCATGATCCGAATGGATTTAAGCATAGCCACTGGAGAAAAGGTTTCGTCAAAGTCCACACCTGGTCTTTGACGAAAACCCTTTGCAACAAGTCTAGCTTTGAAAGTCTCCACTTTCCCATCTACACCAAGTTTCTTCTTGAAGATCCACTTGCTCCCAATGGGTTTTACCCCTTCAGGAGCAACATCCAAAGTCCATACTTTGTTGGTGTACATAAATTCCATCTCGGACCGCATAGCATCCAGCCATTTCACTGAGTCCCTACTCGTAATGGCCTGCTCGAAGCTAGTTGGGTCATCATCCTCCATGATGCAATCCTCGCTTCCACTGTCAATGAGAAAACCGTAGTATCTCTCAGGTGGACGAGATACCTTACTAGATCGGCGGAGAGGCTGGGGTTCGTCGAGTTCTACTGAATTCTCTAGTTCTACCAAGTCTTCTGTTACAGTTTGTGTTGCTGGAACCTCTTCCAGTTCTACCTCATTGCAACTTGTCTGTTTCATAAGAAAACTCTTTTCTAAGAAAGTGGCATGTCGATAAACAAACACTTTTTGTTCCTCGGAGTGGTAGAAGATATACCCTCGCGAATGTTTGGGATATCCAACAAACTTACATAGAACAGACCTTGCCTCGAGCTTGTCCGGATTTTGTGTTTTAACATAGGCCGGACAACCCCATATCTGAATAAAATTAAGACATGGTCTCTTGCTATTCCATATCTCATATAGAGTGGTAGGCACTGATTTGGTTGGAACTCTATTCAATAGGTATGCAGCAGTCTCCAGTGCATATCGCCAGAAGGAAACAGGTAACTCAGCTGCACTCATCATAGAGCGCACCATATCTAATAGGGTGCGATTTCTTCGCTCCGATACACCGTTGTGCTGTGGTGTATAAGGAGGAGTAAGCTGAGAGAGAATCCCATTCTCTTTTAGATAATCTCTGAATTCGTTACTTAAGTATTCTCCTCCTCGATCAGATCGAAGGATCTTAATACTTTTGCCCGTTTGGTTCTCTACTTCTTGTTTATATTCTCTAAATTTCTCAAAAGCTTCTGATTTGTGTTTCATCAAGAACATATATCCGAATCTAGAGAGATCGTCAGTGAATGTAATGAAGTACGAAGAACCATCCCTGGCATGTGTAGACATGGGACCGCATACATCACTATGTATTAGTCCCAAGAGTTCGGTAACTCTTTCTCCGTGTCCAGTAAACGGAGTTTTGGTCATCTTGCCTTTGAGACATGACTGGCAAGTGTCATAAGATGAAAATTCAAACGAATTTAAATATCCATCCTTATGCAACTTAGCTAGTCGTGTCGCATTGATGTGACCCAGTCTACAATGCCATAAGAAAGATTCGTTCAGTTCAGAACTCTTCCTTTTGTGTGTGTTTTGTAATTTGAGGACTGTATTTTGATTGAGAATGAATATGCCATTATACATCGAGCCTGATGCAATCAACTTTTGATCTAGGAATATGTTCATAATATTATCCTTTACTACAAAATTATATCCTTCTTTACTTAATAAAGAAACTGATATAATGTTGCACATCATGTTCGGTATATAATAGCATTCATTTAGAATCAGTGTATCACCACTTGGTAATACTAGGTGATATTCGCCAACTGCTTTGGCTGCAACATTTTCCCCATTCCCAACTTGAACGGAATGATGACCTTTTCCCAGTTCTCTAGCTTTCCGCAGCCCATGTAACATCTTACATATGTGGGATCCTGATCCGGTATCTAATACCCAGGACGTAGCGTGAACTGAGAAACAGTTCTCAATAACAAACACACCCGAAGATGATGCATCAACATGCATGTTCTCCGTTTGGGCGGTGTGAGAATCCAGATATTCTCCTGTTTCCTGTTCATTCTTATAACACTTATAAGATAGAACGGGTTCAACGTTCCCCTGCACAGTATAACATGCGGGTTCGGTCAATACATCCATATTATTATCTTGATTAGGGCATGACATGGTCGCTACCTGGAGAGAGAGAGAGAAGAAAACACTTTAGCGTAAGCTCGTGCAAGATCAGATTGGTTATTATCTTATCTAATCAGGATGGCTCCCACTGGTTGATTTAGATGATTTAGCGTGCTTGCGCTTTTTAAAAGATAGATCAAAAATATTTGTAACCGCAATCAAGAACGGCGTCGCATGAAGCTAGCCGGTGAGTACGGGTCGGTCCACAGGGATTTTGTGAATTTCCTAGTCGCGCTAACGAGTTAATTCCGAAGGGTGTTCGGATTAATTTTTAAATCTAAAAACCTAATTAACCTAGGGTAATTATCTAGATCTACTCTTGCTAGGGCTAGGTTTAGGGGAAGTTTGGAGATTAAAGGTTTCCTCACCGCTTTCATTGCCCTATTTTTGATCTATTAGATGTTGCGGTAATTATCCATAAGGTGGATAAGAATCTTTTGGGAAGATGTTTCTTCCTCTAGATTCTTATTCTTCCTTTATTGATAATTACCCTAACCTCCATGGAAAACACGCGCAACCGGGACTTTATACTACGGTGTCACCGTTACCTCGAGGTGTAGGGTGCCGTAGGGAGCGGTTGTGCGTGTATGCATGGAGTTCTAATTGTTGTGAAGGGGCATGAAAGGGGTGAGAGATCTCATCTCTCAAACTTTTCCCTAAGGCTAACCCTAACAAGCGAGGAGATTACTCGCTCATTAGGGGATGAAAAAACATACTAATTAAAAGAGAATAAAAAGCACAGAAATAAAATTGCTTACTAATTTGATGGCTCCCTCCAAGCAAGAATACAGAACAGATCTGAATTTTATTTATTGAAAAGAGGCATAAGGAGTTACAATGATTAGAGTTCCTATTTATAAAGAATAGGAAACCCTAGGGTTACATTTGATCCGCATGTCTACAATTACAAAAATAGCCCTAGGAAGACTTATTCAGAACCTATTTAAATTATGGTAAAATTTCCTTTAACTGTAGGCTCTTAATGGCCGCGGAACCGCGGCATGGGTAGGGCTTGGGCCGCGGTTCCGCAGCCCAATAGAGAGAACGTTTGCTGAAAATTTGTGTACTGTATTTGGGCCTTTTGGGCTTCCTGATTCTTTTGTTCTTTTCTCCATTTGGCTTCTACATTGGTTCTAGATCTCCAGTGGACAATTGCATTGGACTTTTAAACGTTCGCTTTGAGTCGATGTCTTGAATCTTGCTTTGTGAATTGTTCCTTATGTAGGCTTGATCAAGATTCTCTATCTGTTGGTTAAAGTCCACATTTTCATCGTTTTTACATCGTTTGCACTGTTTTCTGTCCAAGAACCTGTAACCTGTAACATGTAGCAGACATGCGTCAAAAGCACCTGTTTATTTATAAAAAGAATAAGAATGGAGAATATAATAATGCAATATTCTAGTCTGAACAAATACCCCCAAACTTATCTTTTGCTCGTCCTCGAGCAAACTTATTTTTATTCACTAAAATCCTAACCTAGCCGCACTTTCGCAGGGAAACGCGATTGCACTGAGCACGTGCAACAAGCCGTTAAACCTCTAGGTGTCCCTAGTAGGAGGAGTGTTGTCTCCTGAGGGTTTTCAGCGGATACTATCCACAAAATCTTATCAATTCAGCCCATTAACTTTAATTCTCCAATTAGGTCTTCTAATAAGGAATTCCATTATCGTCGACTCGTAAATTATCCACCCATATTCTTCACGCTTCCTCATTATTTAACTTAAGATTATATACATCCTGTGGACTTACTTAGCTTTCGGCATTTCTTAAGTTTTCCTTCTAGGGTTCCATCTCGACTTAGGAATTTCTATCAACTCTACTAGAGATACAAGTTCTATTCTTCATTCCTCTCTTATCTAAACTCCAATCACATATCCCCACGTGTGTGTAAATATCACCCCTACACTTGGAAATTCAAATCAAGCAATCGTACTCTCGTCCATTGTCCAAAGCACTTATTAGTAGGTGAATTTTTAATTGAATTTTGCTTACACATCCTTCATGCGACCGTTAATACTTCTTGAGGTACCAACAACCGATTACAAGATGTGTTTTCACATTAAAGCGTAATTTCTAGTCTTGTAACACCCAAGGCTTTTAGCAGTGACTCCCAAACTAGTTGGTCTAATGCACTAGGTGATGAAGCACCCTCGCTAAATATTTTTCTATTTTTGCAGCCTTAAGTAATCACAAAAACCAGTGTTCATTTTTTTTCTCTTTATTCACTTTTTTTTTCTTTTATTTTCATTTTCTTCGTACTATGGACTTTAGACAAGAGCCTTTCAAAGTCTCTTCTACTATTCCAAGTTTCAAGGTGCGTGATTGTGCAAATTGTAGAGTATACATTTTCAGAATCTAGACTTAAGGTAGGAACTATTTTTCAAACTTATACTCTAATAAAAGCTTCAATATTTTTCCTTCGTTTCGACCTAGCCCAAGAAGTGAACCCAAAATTTGCCTATTTCTAAATAAACTACAAGGCATATACTTTCTACCGTTAAACTTTAAGGAATGTTATTTTTAGGGTTTTTTAATTTACTAAGTCTAAGATCTAGTTGTTCCTAGCCAGTTAACCTATTTATCAAAATCGAGTCAATTAGCCAAAATTGAATACAATAATTTTTATAATTTTTGAAATTTTTCAATTTTTATGGTTTTTTCAAATAAGTATGCAAATGGAAAAATATGTACAAATGAATGCGAAGAAAGAAGACGTACCGAGCATACCCCCAAACATGAACTTGACAGTGTCCTCACTGTCATGCTAAACCAAGAGGGTCAAAATGCCGATACTCCCCTTTTTATTTATTTATAAAATTTTTTAATGTTTTGAATTTTTTTTTATTTTTATAGAAAAAGAAAACAAAAAATATATACATATATACAAAAAGGTCCCCCCCAAACTTAAGCTTAGCCTTGCACAAGCCAAAAGTTAGCACCAACCATTCAAAAATCTTATCGTGGAAATGGTATAGTTGGTGCAAGAAAATGAGAAGCACACGAGACCGTGTGGAAAGAAGAATGGTAGAATATGGTCTCGGTGGGGGAGAAGAATGGCGAAAAGAAGAAGGAAGTGGAGTACGATCTTGAGGGTGTAAATTGAGTGAATACATTAGCGCAATATGTGATGACCGATATGTTATAAGCGATTGCGCTAACCTATCTACTCGTCGAGAAATGGGGTCAAATCCCTCAAGATTCGCAAGAAAACATGGGTACGCCGAACTTGGTATAGGAGATGAAAGCGTAACGGTCATTTGTTCGGTCGGAACAATGGGAAAGACGAAAGGAAGTGAATTAGGGATAGTAACTTTTCTCACCGTAGTAAACTGTTTCGAACTTAAAAGATTCCATTAATGGTTCGAAACTACTATAATCAACCGAGTCTGATGGCTCATTTGAAAATGTAAAGGACTCAAACTCGGGCGGTGAGTCATCAACATCGTCCGAAAAAGTGAAACACTCGTAGGTGTTATCGTCTGTGAGAATTGTGTCAGATTCAAAGGAAAATCTTTCAAGCTCACAGTCTTTAAGAGGGGTCGGAACGATGGGAAGGAGGGAGGGTGATATAACAGTCAAAGGTTCAGGAGGATGAATTGGAAAATCAGACACATCAAACAAAAATGATTCAACCTCAATATTATCCTCAAGACTATTCTCGATACTATCCTCCATATTCAACTCATCCATGCCATTATCATCAAAATCTAGACGCATATAAGATTCGGGAGAAACATTTAATAACTCAGGATGATGATTTGAACATAAAATTTCAAGCAAATCGACAGGTTCATCATCCGAAATATTCCCGGCGTCTATATCCTCAATCAAGTGAAAATCAATTTCTTTAGACACCTCATCAGCATGGATATGTATCGATTTAAGTTCTAGAGTGGAGGTGTAAAGATCGAAAGAATTAGGTGCGGTTTCACTCGAAAGGGGCTCCTCACAATTTGGCAAATCAAACACTCCAAAATCGCACAACTCGTTTTTATTTTGAACTTGTGAATCATTTAGGACATTCGATGGAAAACTGGAGTTGTGGGCTTCAATTGGGTAAGGGTAGGTTTGATTTGGAAATCCTCTCTCATTCTCACGCTGTCCAACTGCCGCCTCATACATTGAAAAATTTGGAGCTAGCGGGACACTAGCTACCTGTTCACTAGGTTGCTTAAGGGCGGCCATGGATCCTTCCACATTCCTCATCATTTTATTTGTTGCAGCAATATATGCCTCCAACGACTCTTCCAAACTAGACTTGGGTGGTGATGGGGTTTCGGTAAAAGATTCAAAATTGTTTGGATATGTGAAACTCCCAAAAGGCTGTGTAGGAACAGGGTCTAGTGACGGTGGGAAAGTCGGGTAGGACTGGTAGGAAGTGGGTAGTTGGACAGGGGTAGGGTCAACATTTGAATAAAAAGGTGAATAGTCGTGCGGATCCCTAGAACTAGATGAGTGGAGAGGGGTGAAAGATCGGCTGCGAGATTGAGCAATATGCTCAGCAATGGACATCGGCTTAGGAGTGACAGAAGGACTTGAAAAAGTGGTGTCAACATACGAAGGTGGTAAAAGTTGACTTGGTTGACACAAAGTGGGTTGAAAAGTCGAACTGTTTCTCCTAGACGCTTCTAAATGATCTTTCAAAGATTTTTTAGGCATGGAGGGATCGTTTTTAAATTGACCGAACAAATTGATATATGACGCAAAATTAGGTTCGGGATACCAAAGTTCGGCTAATGATTTATTATGTGGGGTACCCATGTTGGAAGAAAATGGGAAAAGAAGGAAGGTTGGGTGGTGCAAGGATTTATTTGCGGCTAAAAAAAATTTTGCAAGTTCTATAAAATATTTTTCCTTTTTATTTTCATTTTTCATTGATTTTTTTTTCTTTCTCTTTATTTGGAAAAATTTTTGTTGCAAAAAGATTTTAGAGAAAAGATATGCAACAACAAAATATTACTTGCAATTGGTTATTATTTGAAGCATATCACAAGAATCTTTATTTGGAAAAAATTGTTGCAAAAAGATATTCGAGAAAAGATATGCAACAGCAAAATATTTTATAGTAAAGATATGCAACAGCAGAATATTACTTGCAATCTATTTTATTTCAAGCGGGGCCCAAAAATCCTGCACAAGACTGTCATATAGAAGGGAATATATTTTTAAAGCGCACAAAATCCTGCAGGCATTTTTCAGAAAATATATCAAGATTTGCAGAGGAGGAGAGAGAGAAAACTCACAGAAATTTGCAGTGGCGGAACAGTTTTTTTTTTTATCGCGCTTCTGCCCCTTTTATTTTTTAAGCCCTGATTCGACCAGACCGCGGCGGTTCCGCGGCCAAAATGGGGCTGGCGTGGCGGTTCCGCCGCGCTTTGGTCGGTTCGGCTTTTTTTTTTTTGGGACCAGATCACCGCAGTTAACTTGTAGACTCGGTCCTCCAAATTTCTTTTGTTTCTTGGTTGTTGTGATCTTCTGTTGTTCCGATCTGTTTTTTCCAGTTTTGATCTCTGTAGATTTCCAGATCCGATTTTCGTATATCCTGCAAAATTCAAACAACAAAGTATCCCTTCCAAAATTAACAGATGATATATTTTTATATTGTTTTGGATTTTTTAGATTTTTATGATTTTTTTAAATTTTATGATTAACCCGAAATTGCGAAAAGGAAAGTTATACGCCATCCCCGGCAACGGTGCTATTTGATTTAGATGATTTAGCATGCTTGCGCTTTTTAAAAGATAGATCAAAAATATTTGTAACCGCAATCAAGAACGGCGTCGCATGAAGCTAGCCGGTGAGTACGGGTCGGTCCACAGGGATTTTGTGAATTTCCTAGTCGCGCTTACGAGTTAATTCCGAAGGGTGTTCGGATTAATTATTAAATCTAAAAACCTAATTAACCTAGGGCAATTATCTAGATCTACTCTTGCTAGGGCTAGGTTTAGGGGAAGTTTGGAGATTAAAGGTTTCCTCACCGCTTTCATTGCCCTATTTTTGATCTATTAGATGTTGCGGTAATTATCCATAAGGTGGATAAGAATCTTTTGGGAAGATGTTTCTTCCTCTAGATTCTTATTCTTCCTTTATTGATAATTACCCTAACCTCCATGGAAAACACGCGCAACCGGGACTTTATACTACGGTGTCACCGTTACCTCGAGGTGTAGGGTGCCGTAGGGAGCGGTTGTGCGTGTATGCATGGAGTTCTAATTGTTGTGAAGGGGCATGAAAGGGGTGAGAGATCTCATCTCTCAAACTTTTCCCTAAGGCTAACCCTAACAAGCGAGGAGATTACTCGCTCATTAGGGGATGAAAAAACATACTAAATAAAAGAGAATAAAAAGCACAGAAATAAAATTGCTTACTAATTTGATGGATCCCTCCAAGCAAGAATACAGAACAGATCTGAATTTTATTTATTGAAAAGAGGCATAAGGAGTTACAATGATTAGAGTTCCTATTTATAAAGAATAGGAAACCCTAGGGTTACATTTGATCCGCATGTCTACAATTACAAAAATAGCCCTAGGAAGACTTATTCAGAACCTATTTAAATTATGGTAAAATTTCCTTTAACTGTAGGCTCTTAATGGCCGCGGAACCGCGGCATGGGTAGGGCTTGGGCCGCGGTTCCGCGGCCCAATAGAGAGAACGTTTGCTGAAAATTTGTGTACTGTATTTGGGCCTTTTGGGCTTCCTGATTCTTTTGTTCTTTTCTCCATTTGGCTTCTATATTGGTTCTAGATCTCCAGTGGACAATTGCATTGGACTTTTAACCGTTCGCTTTGAGTCGATGTCTTGAATCTTGCTTTGTGAATTGTTCTTTATGTAGGCTTGAGCAAGATTCTCTGTCTGTTGGTTAAAGTCCACATTTTCATCGTTTGCACTGTTTTCTGTCCAAGAACCTGTAACCTGTAACATGTAGCAGACATGCGTCAAAAGAACCTGTTTATTTATAAAAAGAATAAGAATGGGGAATATAATAATGCAATATTCTAGTCTGAACACTGGTTTTTATCAAATCTTCCTTCAAACCCTAAAAGGAAAGACTAGCCGGGATTAATTACACACTACAAGTTCGCCAATCTTTCAGCCAGGCCAGTGTCGGTACTTTGAGGGAGGCCCCCTGTGCTTTCGCACGAACCTAATTAATGTAAACTTCGTTTTCCCAGAGGCGTAACCCCGTTGACACCTACTCGATCAGCTAATTGCAATGTGTAAAACTCTCCCAGGAGTAACTCTTACTCGCAGTGGGTATCGGGATCCAACTTTCTTATAGAAGGTATGCAATCTCATTGCAAATTTCAACACTTGAAATTCCCGATAATACTTTTTCCCCTAGCATCCTGTGACCTTGACGGAGGCCAAACTACCCACAGTGCGCTAGTCAAGTTCAACCCGTCATTTCTTGATCGAATTAAACCCACCCGTACGACCCTTGACGGAGGCCAAACTACGCCGTACGAATACGCTAATCCAATCGCATCATATGCTGGCAGATAAGCACTAGTTAGCTACCATACACTACGCCTTGACGGAGGCCAAACTACCGCAGCATGAATACTAAGTAGTACTTATCTGAAATGACTGAGGGCTACGCATGTTTTTTCTGAAAACCATGAGCGTAATGAACTTGATATCGTTGTAGAATCAAAATGAAGTTTTGAAATGGAGTGATTTTGAGGCTTTTCTAGTTTTGCTAAAGGGGTCACTCCCGGTGAAGGGATCGTCGGCCCTTTCCTCGTCGAATGAGGTGCGGGATATATCATATATATCACTGTGCAAAGCAGAAACTATAGAAGCAATCAAAAGTCAAACCGAGTGTGTAGCATCTGCCAGTTATTGCTAAAGGAGTCACTCCCGGTGAAGGGATCTCGGTCCTTTCCTCATCGAATAAGGTGCAGGGTATATCATATATACCGCTATGCAAAGCAAGAACTGTAGCTACCTGTTTTGTTTAAAATTTGATTCTACAACATCTTAGGTGTCTTTTCTTTCATTAATCACATTAATGATGTCCCATCATTTAAGTACCTAAACATCACAGATAAATACAACGTACACTTATGCCATCCGCATTCGCCTCGATGTCCCCTCGTGCACCGTTAGGTTAGGTAACTAACGACAGAGCAGGGCAGGGCTAGTGCGAGTGCAAAACATAAGTAACGTCTATTTAATATATCATATATACTATATACTGTATCTATCAAAGAACATCATATGATCACATCACAGATATCGCAGTAGAAAAAACATATGAAACATTGGATATACTAGGACGTCCGTGTTTTGAATACGAGCCAATATAAAACACGGATTCCACGGTCGTGATTAATAGCCAAACCCACACCCCTAGACCCCTACGAGAGCGGCAAGCAACCCTACCAATTCTAGAGTTAGGAGACCCGGACTCGACTCCTCGAGTTGGTCTCCCATTGGACCCTAGAACCCGGTTACTTGTGCTCCCCTCCTTGGGTCTATCCTAGTGCAGAAAAGTAAATAATATACAAAAGGTGACAACTTCCGCAACCTGGAAGTGCCCCAATAAAAGAATATTACATAAATGAAAATGAAAAACACTCATCTCACATAAAAACCCCCGGCTATTCAAACACGACGATCCAATATAACATATCCAGCAACACATAACATCACATGTCATCAACGTAAGTAAATATGCGCATCCCAATTGTCGTTGTCATATAGCAACGAAACCGGCGATATCACATATTACAATTACGGTCACAGAAAAGAAAGTGTAAAACTACAACAGTTGGAATCCGCAACCTCTTTAGACATCGCATGCCTAACACTTATAAACCCCGCATTTTAGTCCCATTATCGAAAACTCTTTTCAATATGAAGTGAGACTAAACCGCTAGATTTATAATATTCATTCAGTTATCTCATAACTGTGTATGAATTCCAATTATTGTATCCCATTCCGGATAAATAGAAAATATTAAACTTTCCGATCGAACATTCGAACACCCAAGTTTTCCCGAAACCGTTCAACACATGAAATAAGTTCAAAGACATTCACTTCATGCCTCAGTACCAACGGTCCAGCCGTAGAAGGGTCAAGCCAACGCCTCACATGTGGCACGCCGTACTGCCCCAAACCCTAAGGTTCAAAGGGCAGTTCAAGACGGTCACATAATCGAGTTAAGGTTTGTTGTCTTCTAGAGGGACCATCGCGTTACTTGCACTACTCAGAACGTCCTTAAACAGCGGAAAAGTCCAACAATTGGAAATTTCCTGGCAGGGGAAAGATTAGGTATTTACATCCGGTCGAACTTTTTAACATATTCTAAAATATCAGGAAAAACACATAGACGAAGTCTGATAATCCGATCGAATCTACGAACTCCCAATACAACCCAAAATACTCAACTCTTGAGTTAAATTAAAAAATTCCCAAAAAACTCAGCTACTGAAAACATGAATTACTGTGCAAATTTGGAAGCAAATCCTATCAAGTGGCCGCGGAACCGCCGCAGAAGCCAGGCTTCTGCCGCGGTTCCGCCGCGCTTTAGAGGCATCATGAGATAATTTTTGCACCGTAATTCTTAGAATTCCCTGCTGAATATTTTAAGCATTTTTAATCTGGAAAAAACCCAGTTTTTCGAAAAAGCCCAGAGAGCATTTTGGTTTTTAGGGTTTCGGTTCGATCGGGTTTCAAACGTCGTTTACACTTCGCCTAAGGCTCTAGCTAGGCTCTGATACCTCTGTAGGGTTCCTAGGCACGCTCATGAGGTCTCAAAAGGCATCAACCATGCCAATTTGAAATTTTACAAGTGCCGAGAAACCCTAATACGGATCGTTGACTAGAATTTTAGGCGACAAAGTGAAACTAGTTAACATTTTAACTAAAGGAGAGAGGCTACAACCTTTGTAGATCCGGTTCTCCACTTCCTTAGCTCCATGTAGACGTCCACTCGCTGTCCATCTCGAATCCCGGACTCAAGCGTCGGCTTCATCGGAGAAATAGGCGGGCTAGGTCGTCGGCTTCGTGCTGAAGATGATCTACGTCGAGGCAACACAAGATCAAGCTCCAACTTCACCAAGTTGTGAAACTTGTGAAGAAAACACCCTATACTACTTGGCAAGAGGTAGAGGGTGAAGAAATAGGAGGTGGGTTCCCTTTAGAATTTGATTTCTCACACTTTTGCTCAACATGCCATTAATGGTGGCAAGCTTTTTCTTTATCTCATCAAGAAGAAGAAGATGAAGATAATTATGATAAGTGTTTCAAATGAAAAGGAAAATGAATACTTTTCATAATGTAAACCATGGTTAGGTGTAGAGAATTGACTAAGGTTAGATGAATGGTTAGGGTTAAGCATGAAGACAAAATGGTCACTTTGGTCAAAGCTTCATGAAGCTTCAACAAGCTTCAAGAATGAAAGCAACCATTTTGTTTTCTTTTGCCATTTCTTTTTAATCCAAATTAAAATATAAAACAATGAATAAATAAAAACCATAATCATTTACTTAACCAAGGTTTAATTCTTTACACTTAACCAAATGGGCAAGTATCATCAAACATGATACAAACATATGCACAAAAGTATATCACATATACAACTTGCACATCAAGTGAGAAAATCCATTTAAAGTGAACCAATACTAGTTAATGCAAAGTTATATATCAAATATATAATTATACTTTAAATCATTAAATCAACATTTTATTTAACGATCCGGTCATATCGCATATAACCGACTAGTATCCTATGTATCAGCTTATCGAATCAATCCTTGATTCGATATCTAGGTTATATCGTATATAACCAATCGATACATTCATCGCGAGAATGGAATACGGTATCACATACACGCATTATTCTCGGTCCTGCACATATCTCATATGCGCTCCTATTTCGTTTCGCTTGAGCCAGGAAATCTCTGTGTAGGACTCTAAAGACTCGTCAATACGCCGGTAGCAGATGATGATCATATCAAGCACCCACAAGCCGCAAGCGGTCTGCTAAATATAACGGCCATCCAGGTATTGAGCGATCATAAGATCGATGAGCAAGCCCGCTCACACTCCTGTGAATCCAATCAGTAACGCTTACCGTACAGTCCGGTCTGTTCGTTTGATATGTCGCATATCAAGTCTAGGGGTGGTAAACGTCAGACCCCAATAAACGATAAGTCATGCCGATGTGAGGCTCATAACGGGTCAAGAAACTACTGGTAACACTTACCAGCAAATCTCTGATCAGCCCTAGCCAGGGACTTCCCTGTTACGGCCAATCGAGCACAGTGCAACATCGACCCCCAATACCGGGAGAGACGAAACCCCTCCTATCGCTCATTGCCTCCATGTGACTCGGGACTGTACCCAAAAACCACCGTTTTGCACGCCCTCATGGACGTGGTAAGGTGGAGATCAAAGCACAGTGGGAATCACACAAGACTCTATGACGATTTCGGGTCTACAGACTAACCTGCACAAGTGTCACCTGAGAACTACCATCTGACGTGAGGTATAATACCATCTGGGAGTTCTCGGCGAGTCCGTCCAGTGTACCCAGTCTCCACTGAGCACCCGTATACCATCTCTGATGTCAAACACCAATGGATATGGGATCATCCATCGCCCATCGCATGGGTCGAGAAGCGTATACGCTAGTCTACACTGGTATATCGATGCCCCGTCTCGATACACCCACGACTAGGGACCTTGAAGGATGTACTTATGGACTACCATGTCCCCACTAGTATGATCTGCATCATAGTCCAGGCAGTCAAGTACACATCCTAAGGGCTTTACCAACATGTAACTATGAGACAGTTTAAAAAGACTAGTATACATGTTAAGATAAAGAGTAACCAGATAGCAAACTATCATATCGAGCAAGAAAGTCATCTCTATATATGTCCAAGCATCCAATATAATATACATCATCTGTACAATACTGGCCTCTAGGGCATACATACAACTAACAGATGATTGATCCGCACTCTTGACTTGGGATTCCTGATTATAGATATGGTATCGGATATGATATTATTGAGGCGGGATCACCGACTATACATATACAGGTATGTATATGTATCGACTCAGATGATAGGCGGTTTCTTTACCTGTAGTTCAGCTTGTTAGTTCAGCCGTATAGTTTAGTGTAGTTGTTAGATTAGATTAGACTCCTACCTATTTTAAAACTAGCGGATCGTGGGTATTTTAAAAGACAGGTCAAGGGATCTACGGATATTTCAAAAGACGTATCCTTTCTTAAAACTACCGTAGCCCTATTTTCAAAACCCCACGATTCGTGTTATTTCAAATGGCACCATTGTTTAATATTTAGCTCCCGCTCATTTTGGTTGCTCGCTCCGCATCGCATACTTGCATTGTTATTTCATATTGCATTGTTGACATTATACTGTTAGGACACCAGCACCATTACCGATGATGCGTATGTACCACGTACACTTACTTGCCGGCTCACACACATCTTCATCGGTAATTGCCATGTCACGTACACCTTAGAAAATATTATTGCTTAACTTATCTTGATAGCTAGTAGTTTGACATAATATTAGTGTACTTACCTTATATGCCAGCTTAGATATTGTAGTTATTACTTGTCACTTCATGCATACTGTTATTCATTGATATGCCGTATTCATGGATTCTTATGCCTATATTCATGGGTTTATATGCTATTGATGATTTGGATTCGGATTTCTATGAGATTTTCTGGATTTGGGGGAAAACCGCAACACTTGTATAAGCTTCTTCCCTCTCTTTTAAATAAAAAGTGCGGTTTTCCCATGATGTATGAGTCGTCCACCATGAGTTTGCTGATGGATTTCGAGACCCGATTCGAGGAGTGGAGGAACCGTTTCGGGTACATGGTGGGCCCGGTGCGGTACCCCGGGACAAGAGGATCGTGTTGTTGAAGTTGAGCCTGGCAGGGGAGCACTACCGACCGGTGATTTTACCCGACGCGTCGGATATCCGGAGGATACCGTCGTGGTCTTGAGATAGATGGTAGGGGCCGGTCTGGACGGACGGCGCCCTAGATATTGTGATTGAGACATTGAGATTTTGAGATATTGAGGTACAGAGATTGTGATACAGAGATATTGAGATATTTGGACACTTGTTTTGTGTCGATACTGGGCACTATTTTATGCTGTTTCATTTATGGTACCTCATTTTTAAAATACAGAAATCTTACTGATTTATGAAAGCAGTTTTCTTCAGTACATGCATTCTGTTTCATGCATTCATACATCATCCATATGATACATTGCTACCTGAGGCACTGACACGGGCACATGGAATTAAACTTGGGTTAGATATTTGCCCTAACCATTGTTATGGGTTGCTGGTTATATATTTGAGGATTATATATTATGATCGTATGACTTAGGATTGCGTCATACATGCGATTTCTATTCGTAGATGTTTTTCTATTCATGAGTTGGCAACTCACCCCCGTTGTGCCCCAGTTTCTTGCAGGTTTTGCCGTACAGGTTTCATTACGGTTTTGCTGCCACTGCTTCCCATTTCCGGGTGACTTGCTAGTAGGTGGGTTTACTTGTATCGTACCCCCATTATATATCTTGTATATCATTATTCTGTTGTATCTAGAAGTTCCATCAACCAAACATGTATTTATTTTTGAGATAGAGACCAGTGATGTTATTCTTTCGACCTTAGAGTCGCGCGTTATATTTCTGTGGATTTCTTGTGGTTTTGAGTTTCCTTTTGAGTTTTGATCCTCGCCGTTGGCGTTGTATATTATATTGTTGTGTGGTTGTGGCCGTCGATTGACGAAGAGCTAGCTCCCACTTGGGGATACCTTTTTATTGATTTCGTATACTATTCATGTTGTATCCCATTTGGGGGCCAGTATTTACAAAGGAGACTCTGCCGAAATTTTCGGGTAATTTTTGATGTTTTTAAAAACCGCATAATTCGGCTTATGCTATTGAAACTACTTGCTTTAAGTTGGTTTTTCTTGCACTCTACATCTTTTCTTGGTTTGGATTTCTGGGTTTTCGGTTTACTTAGATTACGTACGCATCGAGACGTTCGTAGTTTAAGTGCCGGTCAAGTTCCGTACTTTCGGGTCGTGACAAAGTTGGTATCAGAGCGTTAGGTTTTACCTTCGGAGCATAGGATGACCCTTGGTTGATGGAATAGGTGACTAAAGTATAGTGATGTACCGTGGGTATGTTCCGCTGCATACTTACGATACGCTACTCCACTTAAGGAGCCTTAGGATATACATTTCTTTGCTCAGTATCATATTCATTCCTGATCTAGCCTCATCGGTACCAGTTACGGTTTGCTGCCACGATTACAGGCAGGGAGAGCTACGGCTAGAGTTGCTGTCAGCACGAGCTCGTCACGAACGAGGACTGACCCGGGGCGTAATTCCGGCGACACGCAATTGCGGAGATGTGTCTTTTTACTGTGTTTTCGCGCTACAAGCGTTTGGGCGGATCGCCTTTACGAGGTTTCTCGGACGTGCCGATCAGTACTAGAGGATTGAACCAATGATAGAGGCCAGCCAGATTTTGATGACCGTTGGTGTATTGCTTACTCATGATGATTGAGGCACTGTTCAGCGTGCAGACGAGTGAGCCGGTTGTTGCTGCGAGCGATGAGATATCGCCCCATATGTTGGAGCTATTGTAGTACAGGTTGTACTAAGAGATGATAGAAGGTCGCTAGTCACCCGAGGATGAATGACTAGGACATGTGGTTCGTTCGCCTACCCGATGAGAGGTCATCAGATAGATTGATTCCAGCAAGAGACAACTTCACGCGGAGACGTTGAGAGTCGACAGAGACGATCGATTGTCAGAAACCTATTATTCCAAGTTTAAAGTATTCGGAAGGGCATGCAGGCAATTCTATGGACCCTCTAGAAGAATGAAACCCTAACTCGACTCAATGACCGTGTGAAAGCCTTTGAACCTTCGGGTTTGCGGCAGTTCTACGGCGCCATTAGTGAGGCTTGGGTTTGCCCTTCTACGGCTGGACCATCGATGCTGTGGTACGTACTCGATACTGTTAAACTGTACCCAAGATGTTGAGCTCTTGGAGGATTATGAGGTTTTGACAAATCGATCGGATGGTTCGACTTCATTCGGATGCCAGGTGGTGAGATGCACTTCTTGGGAGACTCCAGATACGAGGATAGTCATTGGAGCTCAGTCCATGCAGCCACGATGAGATGAGTCCGAAGCAGTCGACATTAGAGAAAAGTGGAGTAAGAGGTTCGCATGAGATCTTGATGAGACGACGCTCCACTCCGCCGACATCAGAGATGCGATACGCATGCAGAGACATTGTACTTGGATATACCTTCCAGAAGGAGCCGCGATGAGTATGCAGTCGTTCCAGAACGAGAACAGATCTAGTAAGGGACGATGACTTCCGGACAGTTCGGCAGAGACGAGATTTAGGAGAGATCTCGACAGGACCTTTCTGGGATGAATTACGAGAAGACTTTGACCCAGGAGTGGTCATGTTACGCACACCGGCAAGCCAGAGTTCAGGATCGTCGACGAGACATGCTATGAGTGACCATAATAGTTGTCCAGAGATTCTTGGAGGATGTGCTTAAGCGGGATTATTCCGCCATATTTGATTTCGGTATTTTGGGTGGTCTATTTGCATGATTGATTTTGATGATGGGGTTTCATGATATTTATTTTCATGCACTATGGTTGCACCTGCTGAGTATTTACGATTTTTGCACAGTTGTTGGACTTGACATCGTTTTCGTGCCTGGGTTTCTCATGTTTATGATTATATGGATTTCATATAGTTGAGTTGATTTGTGTGTATATACGCATACGATTTGGTTTTTGCACTCGGTATAGTTCCCATATGCTTGCAGTGCAGTGATACGCATTTTGTTCACTTAGATGCACTAGACTTCGATTTCAATTGTGATACTCGATATTTGTTTTGTGCACCTGATTTGATTTTGCGCATGTTCGGCGCTTGATATTGGGTTTCATGATTTCGTGCATAATGGATGCACCTGCTTTTGATTTTCGTGCATGTTGAGCGCATGTTTTGAGAAGCGATTTCGGTGCACACCAGATGCACTAAATCGAGATTCTTCGTGCGTGTCAGACGCACCTACCCTTGCTGTCAGGCACACACGTCGCCTATGACAGATGTAGTGTACACACCCGATGCACTTAGATGTTGTTTCTGTGCGCATGTATGGCACATATATGGATTTTTATTTCCATGCGCACCAGATGCACGTAATATTCATATGCGTATTTTGGGATTGATTTCTTATAGCGCAGTACGTTTTTATGATATTTGCTATGTGTTTTCGTACTGAGCAGGACTAGTCAGAGGACAGTACCTGAATATATTTTGCATGCATTGATAGCTATCGAAGGGAATTCCAAAAGCGAGCTATAGTCTCAGTATTTATCTACGTGTCTGATATGACACGAAACGTTTAAAACAAGGAAACCCTTCTAAATTATTTCCAAAATGGCGGAACATACAGTTCAAACAAAAGGATATATATATATATATATATATATATATATATGTAGTTATTTTCTTACAATAGACGTCCGCCACTGTGTAGTGCTGTGAGTATCGCACAACGATTTGAAGAAGATTTGGCATGCATTGCTTCCAAATGTTTTAATGATGTATATCATATTGATTTTCATTTTGGATTTAGACATTGTGTCTTCACCATGACTCTGATGATTGCGGGATGCTTGACAGAGTTTTGATTTTGAGTTATATGATTATTTTTCATGCGCAAGCGCTGCGCTACGATTTGTTTTATGTATTTACGATTTTGGAGCCCCGACGACTTGATGGTTTTGCTTCGATGTTTTAGTATTTGGGAGGAGTTTTAATTTAAATTCGAGGACCGAATTTCTTTAAGGGGGAAAGATTGTAACGTTTTGAAAATCGTTTCGGTGAAATTTCGGAAAATCGGTAAAATAAGGGAGGTTTTCCGTAAAAAGTCAAAATACAAATATCTTTATTATAAAATTAAATATACATATTCTAGCTATGTAATTGCTATTATTTGGTGCTTATTGAGCCACTGGTGAAATTTCAAATTTTCTGAAAAAAATTATTTTAATATTATTTTAAGCCGTCACTAATACATTTAATTAGGGAAAATTACAAATCGGAATGAGTTGAAACAAATTTTGTGCATCATAACACATTAAACAAAATTTTATCATATGGTTTTTGAAATGAAATGGTTTAGAAATTATTGGAGAAAAAGGCTTAAAAAAATAAGCAAATATGATATAATTAAAGAGTTAAGGTTAATGTGAGTATGGGGTAAGGTTACCTCTCTTTTCTCACACACTCACTCACTTTTCCAGCACATGGCCGAACCACAACAGCCCCATCTCCCTCAATTTCTTTTTTCATCACCTCATCAAATAAAAATATTATATGAAGGAATAAAGAATGAAGGGTTGAAGTCAATGAGGTATGGTTTCCTTTGACTTGACCACCACTCCCTCACCTCACTCTCTCTCCTTCACCCAATACATGGCCGAGCTTCCCCTCTCCAAATTCCAGCAGCCCCTCCCCTTTGTTCTCCTCTTCTTCTCACTACAAAAAAAATCCCCAAAATTCCTTCTAAAATCAAATAAAACATCGCTAATTCCTAATCTAATCTCTACCCATTTTTCTTTTGTCCGAGCTAGCATGAATCAAGGAGCAAGATGATGATTTGGGAGGCTAAGATTCATGCTAAATCTCAAGATTCTAGGAGGTATAAATCCTAACCCTATAATGAAATTGTTAGTTATTGCTTAAAGCAAATTTAATTAAGTGTTAATTATAGCTTTATTTCAAGATTTGGAAATCAAAGAGAAGGGTTTTGAATTAAATTAGGGTTCTAGCTTTTGATTATGTTTGTGATGGGTAGATTTTCATGCTATGACATGTGCTAATCTAAGCTAGTTGCTTTATTGCAAATTGCCACTTTTAAATTGTCCAAGTTAAAAGCTATTTTGCTTACTAGGTTTTTAGTTATTGCATTAGATAAAATAAAAATCTAGTAAGGGTTGTGTTTTCAATTAAGGTTTTTATTACATCATTAAGGATGCGATGTCTAGTTTAACATCTTAATTTTTGCAAGCCTAGTTTAGTTAAATAGTGTATATTTACTTTAAAATGGTTAAAATTGATTTTAGTTGCAAACTTGAATTTTGGGTTAATGATAGTTAGTGATATTTAAAATATGAAAGTGATTTGTATGACCTAATTATGTTATTTAATGAGCATTTTGGCCATTTGAATCGTTAAAATTTGTAGATTGGTTAAAACATCAAGTTTTTAACCGAAATGGGAATTTGTGTTAACTAGGTTTTTGGAAAATAAAACGATTCGTTTGATTTTATGGTTTTGACAAATTAAACCTTATTTCTTATACAGTTAGTGAGTTTTGAAGCCATGATTGGTATGGTTGGTGTTTTTCTCGACCAATCGGCGTTTGTACGCCGATGTCGAGGGTTTCTGGGTTGATTTGTGAAAGCAAACCATATGTTTTGACCTATGTGGGATTCGTGTGTCGTTTTGGTCATGAGTCAGATTTTAATACGATACGGTGTGTTATGATATGTAGGTACCCCATGTGGACTTGGAGACGACAAGTAAGCGCGTGGCAACGTCGGCACCGGCGAGCGAAGATCAGGTGAGTAGATTTATATCTAAGGGGAGAAGTCGGGTGGATGGCGTATAGCACCCCCGCAGTCGTGGTGATGTATACGAATACGTATACACGCATATATTTTGATTATATTATGTTGATATGAGACTTGATGATAAAAGGTTGATTCTAGGTGTGCATGGATTAGTTTAGTGTTAGTTGCGAAACCCTAGAGTAGTCCTTACACACACACATGCACACACACATGCATACATCTATGTTATTATCTGTGCGTATATAGGGAGATGTGTTTATGTGTTCACCTGGATATGGGACTGGGTGTTCACATACTGGATTTGCGGATGATACTTGGGTTTGAGATGAGTCGATGAAATTTGAGTTGAGACCGTGAGATCGGTGATATGGCAGGATTCGTACTTGAGATACATCCTGATGTTATAGCGGATCTTTGAATGACAATGCCATGTGAATAGTGATATTAGTAGTGTACTAGACATAGGTCAGTACCCCAGATGATGATCTTGATAAAGAGGATACCAGATAAATAGTGTGATGAATATGATATTGACCTGATTAAGAGAGGTTTTGTCGATCAAAAATATTTACCGCAATCAAGAACGGCGTCGCTTGAAGCTAGCCGGTGAATACGGGTCGGTCCACAGGGATCTGAAAATCTCCTTTAAATTCTTACGAGTTAATTCCAAATGGTGTTTGGATTTATAATTAAACCTAAAAATTGAAGTTGTATGAGACTAGGATTAGAAACTTGCTAGGATTAGGTCTAGGAAAAATTTGGTAAACAAAGATCTACATCTCTTTCCATTGCTATTAATTAAATGTATCATATTAGTGTTATGGTAAATCTTAACAAAGGGGATTAGGATGATTGGGAAGATTGATTCTTCCTCTAGATCCTTGTCCTTCCTTTCTTAATCTTTACCCTAACCTCCATGGAAAACCTTAAGATTCGGGCCTTTAGACTACGAAATCACCGTTACCTTGCGGGTAAAAGTGCCGTAGGGAGCGGAATAAAAACGTATGCATGGAGTTCTAATGTTCATAAAATTTTTAGCAACGAAAAGAGATGAGAGATCTTCATCTCTCAAATCCTTCCCTATTCCTAACCCTAACAAGCGAGGAAACTACTCGCTCATTGAGGGGATGAAAAAAAACAAGAATTTATTAAAGAGAGAAAACATCGATTGCAAGTTAATAAAAGCTAAACTAAATTAAACTAAGGCGAGAAAATAAGAGCAGATATGAAAAACTACAACTATTGCAAGGAAAATAACCTACTTACTTTTGATGCGCTCTAACTTCAAGAAAACAGAATTTTATTCATGAGTAGAGGCATAAGAAAATACAAGGTCTTGGGTTCTATTTATAGGACATAGAAACCCTAGGGCTACAGCTGACTCGCATGCCTACAATTACAAATATACCCCTAAAAAAATATTTCCAGAGCCGCCACAAATTATGGTAAACATTTCTGCGCACTAGGGCTTCAAGTAGCCGCGGAACCGCGGCATGGGCGCTCTTGGGCCGCGGTTCCGCGGCCCAATGATAGGTTCAGCAATGGATTTTTCTTGGGCTTGGTTTGGTTCTTCTGGGCTTCTTGTTTCTTTATTCTTTTTATCAGTTGGGCTTCTGCAGTGATTCCAGAACTTCAGTGAACACTTGTACCGATCCTTTAACCGTTTGCCATGACAATCTGGATCTTGCGTCGCCTTGTTGATGGTGAACCGTTCTTCTGCTGAGCTTTAATAAGATCTTCCTAATTGTTGGTCAAAAGTCCTTCTTTTGTGTCGTCTTTTGTGTTTTTCACTGTCTTTGCTCCAAGAACCTATAATCTATAACATGTAGCAGACATGGGTCAAAAGCACCTGTTTTTATTCTTAAATGCATAAGAATGGGGCATACAAAATGCAATATTATGTTATGAACATGACCCGTACCCAGATTTGGGATGCCGTACGACGGATTTACGTACGAGCTATATATTGAAGATTGATCCGCACTCTTGACTTGGGATTCCTGATTATAGATATGGTATCGGATATGATATTATTGAGGCGGGATCACCGACTATACATATACAGGTATGTATATGTATCGACTCAGATGATAGACGGTTTCCTTACCGGTAGTTCATCTTGTTAGTTCAGCCGTATAGTTTAGTGTAGTTGTTATGTTAGATTAGACTCCTACCTATTTCAAAACTAGCGGATCGTGGGTATTTTAAAAGACAGGTCAAGGGATCTACGGATATTTCAAAAGACGTATCCTTTCTTAAAACTACCGTAGCCCTATTTTCAAAACCCCACGATTCGTGTTATTTCAAATGGCACCATTGTTTAATATTTAGCTCCCTCTCATTTTGGTTGCTCGCTCCGCATCGCATACTTGCATTGTTATTTCATATTGCATTGTTGACATTATGCTGTTAGGACACCAGCACCATTACCGATGATGCGTATGTACCACGTACACTTACTTGCCGGCTCACACACATCTTCATCGGTAATTGCCATGTCACGTACACCTTAGAAAATATTATTGCTTAACTTATCTTGATAGCTAGTAGTTTGACATAATATTAGTGTACTTACCTTATATGCCAGCTTAGATATTGTAGTTATTACTTGTCACTTCATGCATACTGTTATTCATTGCTATGCCGTATTCATGGATTCTTATGCCTATATTCATGGGTTTATATGCTATTGATGATTTGGATTCAGATTTCTATGAGATTTTCTGGATTTGGGGGAAAACCACAACACTTGTATAAGCTTCTTCCCTCTCTTTTAAATAAAAAGTGCGGTTTTCCCATGATGTATGAGTCGTCCACCATGAGTTTGCTGATGGATTTCGAGACCCGATTCGAGGAGTGGAGGAACCGTTTCGGGTACATGGTGGGCCCGGTGCGGTACCTCGGGGCAAGAGGATCGTGTTGTTGACGTTGAGCCTAGCAGGGGAGCACTACCGACCGGTGATTTTACCCGACGCGTCGGATATCCGGAGGATACCGTCGTGGTCTTGAGATAGATGGTAGGGGCCGGTCTGGACGGACGGCGCCCTAGATATTGTGATTGAGACATTGAGATTTTGAGATATTGAGGTACAGAGATTGTGATACAGAGATATTGAGATATTTGGACATTTGTTTTGTGTCGATGCTGGGCACTATTTTATGCTGTTTCATTTATGGTACCTCATTTTTAAAATACAGAAATCTCACTGATTTATGAAAGCAGTTTTCTTCAGTACATGCATTCTATTTCATGCATTCGTACATCATCCATATGATACATTGCTACCTGAGGCACTGACACGGGCATATGGAATTACACTTGGGTTAGATATTTGCCCTAACCATTGTTATGGATTGCTGGTTATATATTTGAGGATTATATATTATGATCGTATGACCTAGGATTGCGTCATACATGCGATTTCTATTCGTAGATGTTTTTCTATTCACGAGTGGGCAACTCACCCCCGTTGTGCCCCAGCTTCTTGCAGGTTTTGCCGTACAGGTTTCATTACGGCTTTGCTGGCACTGCTTCCCATTTCCGGGTGACTTGCTAGTAGGTGGGTTTACTTGTATCGTACCCCCATTATATATCTTGTATATCATTATTCTGTTGTATCTAGAAGTTCCATCAACCAAACATGTATTTATTTTTGAGATAGAGACCAGTGATGTTATTCTTTCGATCGTAGAGTCGCGCGTTATATTTCTGTGGATTTTTCTTATGGTTTTGAGTTTCCTTTTGAGTTTTGATCCTCGCCGTTGGCATTGTATATTATATTGTTGTGTGGTTGTGGCCGTCGATTGACGAAGAGCTAGCTCCCGCTTGGGGATGCCTTTTTATTGATTTCATATACTATTCATGTTGTATCCCATTTGGGGGCCAGTATTTACAAAGGAGACTCTGCAGAAATTTTCGGGAAATTTTTGATGTTTTTAAAAACCGCATAATTCGGCTTATGCTATTGAAACTACTTGCTTTAAGTTGGTTTTTCCTACACTCTACATCTTTTCTTGGTTTGGATTTCTGGGTTTTCGGTTTACTTAGATTACGTACGCCTCGAGACGTTCGTAGTTTAAGTGCCGGTTATGTTCCGTACTTTCGGGTCGTGACAGCTTATGATTTGTTGACCATAGCCAAGGTCATAAGTTGTTAGGGGTAAAAACCATTATCGGGAATTTCAAGTGTTGAAATTTGCAATGAGATTGCATACCTTCTATGAGATAGTTAGATCCCGATACCCACTGCGAGTAAGAGTTGCTCCTGGGAGAGTTTTGCACTTTACAATTAGCTGATCTAGTAGGTGTCTAGAAAGGTGTCAACGGGGTTATACCTCTAGGGAAAAGAGCTTTATTTTAATTAGGTCCCTGCGAAAGCACGGGAAACCTGCCTCGGAGTACCGACACTGGCCTGGCTGACCTGTTAGCGAACTTGTAGAATGTAATTAATCCCGGCTAATCTTACCTTTTAGGATTTGAAGGAAGATTTGATAAAAACAGTGGGAGAAATCCTGATTAGATAAAATAATAACCAATCTAATCTTGCAAGAGCGCACGCTAAAGTGTTTTCTTCTCTTTCTCTCCAGGCAACGACCAATGGCACACCTTAATCAAGATAATAATATGGATGTATTGACCGAACCCGCCTTTTATACTGGGCTGGAGAACGTTGGTCCCTCTCTATCTTATGATTGTCATAAGTCTGAGCAAAGAATTGGAAAATACGCGAATTCCTACGCCACCCGTATGAAGAAGGAGCAAGCTGATGCATCTTCTTCGGGTGTGTTCATTACCGAGAACTATTTCTCAGTTTCCTCTACGTCCTGGGTATTGGATACCGGATCATGATCCCACGTATGTAATTTGTTACATGGGCTAAGGAAAGGTAGAGAACTGAGAAAGGGTGATAAGTCTCTACAAGTAGGGAATGGTGCAATTATTGCAGCCAAAGCAGTTAGCGAATATCTCCTTGTATTACCAACTGGTAATACATTAGTTCTGAACGACTGTTACTACGTGCCAAACATGATGTGCAACATTATATCGGTTTCTTTGCTAACTAAAGAAGGATATAATCTCATATTAGAGGATAATTTTATGAATATTTTCCAAAATCAAGTGTTGATTGGGTTTGGAACGTTGTGTAACGGTATATATGTTCTGAATCAAAGTACAGATCTGAACATACAGAACACACACAAGAGGAAGAGTTCAGAAATGAACGAAGCCTTCTTGTGGCACTGCAGATTAGGTCATATCAATGCGACAAGACTGGCTAAGATGAATAAAGATGGATATTTGAATCTGTTTGAATTTACATCTTATGAAATTTGTTGGTCTTGCCTCAAAGGCAAAATGACCAAAACTCTGTTTACTGGACAAGGAGAAAGAGCTACTGAACTCTTGGGACTGATACATAGTGATGTATGCGGTCCTAAGTCTACACATGCCAGGAATGGTTCCGTGTACTTTATTACATTCACCGATGATCTCTCAAGGTTCGGACATATGTTCTTGTTGAAACACAAGTCTGAAACTTTTGAGAAATTCAACGGATAGAAGTATGAAGTTGAGAACCAAACGGATAGAAGTATTAAAGTCCTACGATCCGATCGGGGAGGAGAATACTTGAGCGGGGAATTCCGAGACTTTCTAAAAGAGAATGGGATTCTCTCTCAGCTTACTCCACCGTATACACCACAGCAAAACAGTGTATCGGAGCGGAGGAATCGCACCCTATTAGATATGGTGCGCTCTGTGATGGGTACGGTCGAGTTACCTGTTTCCTTTTGGGGTTATGCGCTTGAGACAACTGCATATCTATTGAATAGGGTTCTGACCAAATTAGTGCCTACCACTCCATATGAGATATGGAATGGGAAGAGACCATCTCTTAAACGGGTTAAGATATGGGGTTGTCCGGCCTATATTAAAAAGCAAAATCCGGACAAGCTCGAGGCAAGGACTGTTTTGTGCAAGTTTGTGGGATATCCAAAAGATTAATATGGATATATCTTCTACCATACTGAGGAACAAAAGGTGTTTTTTTCTCAACATTCAACCTTTTTAGAAAAGGAATTTCTTGTAAAAGAAATTAGTGGCAATGAAGTAGAAATGGAAGAAGTTCAATACACACAAACTACAACCGATAATTTGGTGGAACCGGAAGATCCAATAGTACCCGACGAACCTCAGCCACTCTACAGATCTAGTAGGGTTCCTCATCCACCCGAGAGATACTATGGTTTTCTCGTAGACGGTGGGAGAAAGGATTGCATCATGGAAGAGCATGACATCACAAGTGGAGACTCTGTGAAATGGCTAGATGCTATGCGATCTGAGATGGAATCCATATACACCAACAAAGTATGGACTTTGGAGGTTGCTCTTGAAGGGGATAAACCCATTGGGAGCAAGTGGATCTTCAAGAAGAAGATTGGTGTAGATGGAAAAGTTGAGACTTTCAAAGCTAGACTTGTAGCAAAAGATTTTCGTCAACAACCTGGTGTCGATTATGAAGAAACATTTTCTCCTGTCACTATGCTTAAGTCCATCAAGATCCTACTTGCCATTGCTGCATACCATGACTACAAAATCTGGCAGATGGACATCAAGACCACTTTTCTAAATGGTGATTTAGAAAAGAGTGTGCACATGACACAGCAATAGGGCTTCGTAGATAGTGGGAGCAGCGGAAAGGTATGCAAGCAGCATAAATTCGTCTACGGATTTAAGCGGATATCGCGGAGCTGGAACATCTATTTTGACGAAGCTATCAAAGAGTTTGACTTCATCAAAAAGGTAGATGAGCCTTGTATATACAAGAAGGTTGTAGAGAGTAAGGTTGTCTTCCTCGTATTGTATATGGATGCCATACTCTTGATAGGAAACGATGTTTCTATGCTACACTTGGTCAAGCTCTTCTTATCACATAAGTTCTCCATGAAAGATCTAGGTGATGCCTCCTACATCCTGGGGATAAAGATCTATAGAGATAGATCTAAACGGATGTTGGGATTATCCCAATCCAAGTACATTGACACCATACTAAAGAGATTTAGTATGGAAGATTCCAAGCGAGGTAATTTACCCGCTTGTTCAGGAATCACTCTCTCCAAAGAGATGTCTCCCAAGACTGATTTGGAAAGGGCTCACATTCAAGGGATACCCTATGCTTCTGCAATCGGGTCAATCATGTATGAGATGTTGTATACCAGACCGGATGTAGCTTACTCACTAGGTGTAGTGAGCAAGTTCAATCAGATACTAGAGAAAAGCACTAGACAGCTGAAGAACATTCTTCAGTACTTGAGAAAGACTAAAGAAATGTTATTGGTGTATAATAACGGTGAAATCCAGGTGGGGTCCTTTACCGATTCGAGCATCCAGAGTGATAAGGAAGACAGTAAGTCGGTCTCGGGTTTTGTTTTCACCCTCAACGGAGGGCCGGTGTGTTGGAAGTGTTCCAAGCAAGACACCGTAGCAGACTCGAAGTTGGAGGCTGAATATATCGCTACCAACGATGCTGCCAAAGAGGCTGTCTAGATGTAGAAGTTCATTATTGAACTTGGTGTGGTTCCATCCATTGAGCATCCAATACCTGTATATTTTGATAACAATGGAGTTGTGGCTTTAGCCAAGGAACCCCAGTCCCATCAACGATCCAGACATATTCTTAGGCGGTATCACCTGATCCGGAAGATAGTTGATCGACGGGAGATCGAGGTCAGGAGAGTTGACACGAAGGACAACACAGCGGATCCACTCACGAAGGCCCTCTCCCTGACACAATTTGAGAGACTACTTGGGATGTTGGGTATGAGATACTACAACAACTGGCCTTAGTGCAACTAGGAGATTGTTAGGAATATGTATGCCCTAGAAGCCATTATTGTATGATATAGTGGATACTTGGACATATATATAGAGGACTTTCTTGCTCGATATGATAGTATGCTATCTGGTTGCTCTTTTTCTTATCATGTACACTAGTATTATTATACTGTCTCTTTGATACATGATGATAAAGCCCTTAGGATGTAGCTTGACTACCAGGACTATGATGGAGATCATACTGCTGGGACGTGTGTAGTCTACAAGCACATCCTTTAATTGTTCATTGTCGAGGGAATATCGAGACAGGGCATCGATATTCTAGAGTAGACTACTTTGTAAGTTTCTTGACCCTGTATAGGGCGATGGTTGGTCCAATAGCCATTGGTGTTTGATATCAAAAATTGTATACAGGTGCTCATTAGAGAATGGGTACACCGAACAGGACTCGCCGAGAACTCCTAGTTGGTAGTATACCTATCGTCAGATAGAAGTTCTCTGGTGACACTGGTACATGTTAGTCTGTAGACCCAATATCGTCATAGAGTCTTGTGTGACTCCCACTGTGCTTTTATTTCCTCCCCACCACGGCTCAAAGGAGTAGTGCAAACAAGTGGATTTTAGGTACGGTCCCGAGTCATATGGAGGTATTGAGCGATATGAGGGGTTTCGTCTCTCCCGGTATTGCGGGTTGATGTTGTGCTATACTCGATTGGCTATAACTGGAAGTCCCTGGCCAGGGCTGCTGCTGATATTTACTGATAAGAGTTATTAGTAGTTTCTCAAACCGTTATAGGCTAGACATCGGCCTAACTTATCACGTTACTATGGTTTGACGATTCCACCCCTCTAAACATGATGTGCGACATATCAGACAAAGAGACCGAACTGTACAGTAAGTGTTACTTATAGACTTTATAGGTGTTTGGACAAGCTTACTTGTTGATCTTCTAATCTCTCAATACCCGGATAGCCGTTACGTCCAGCTAGTACCGCTGACGGCTTATGGCTGACTGATGTGATCATCACCTACTGCTGGTGTATTGACGAGTCTTTAGAGTCCCACACAGAAGTTTCCTTGTTCAAGAGAAACGAAGTAGGGAACATATGCTGATATGTGCGAGGGCCAGATTAAATACGAGTATGTGATACCGTATTCTAATCTGGCGGTTTTTTGTTATCAGTTAGGTTATATGTGATATAACCGGATTGTCGAATCAAGCGTTGATTTGATAATGTGATATACAGATAAAGTATATTAGTCGGTTATATATGTTGGAGATAGTGCCCTCAGAGTCAATTATTGGATCACAGGCATGTGATTGCAATGATTGAGGGAGGACCTGTCCCAGTAGGACAGTCTTACTCAAGATGATTGTATGCTATCTGGTTTATCTTTATCATCGTGTACTGCTTTAGGTGACCTTACGAGTCGCTATTACACGTTGATAGAGCCCCTAGGATTCTTGCTTGACTACCAGCAGTATGAGGGCAATCATATACATGGGAGCTGGGGCCTATAAGCAAATCCTTAAAAGGTCCCTAGTCGTGGGAGTTTCGAGACAGGGCATCGATACTCCAGAGTAGACTAGCGTATACAGTCGAGACCCCGACAAGGGGCAATGGCCGGTCTCACAAGCCACTGGTGTCAGTTGGTTCACCTAAGATGTATACAGGTGCTCATTGGGTTATGAGTACACCGGACAGGACTCGCCGGGAACCTGCTAGTTGGTATTATACCTGAAGTCAGATAGCAGTTCCCTGGTGACATGTGTACAGGTTAGTTCATCGACCTGAGATCGTCATTTGTCTTGTGTGAGTTCCCACTGTGCTTTGATTACTACCCTACCATGCTCAAAGGAGACATGCAAACAGGTTTTAGTTGGGTACAGTCCCGAGCCACATGGAGGCAGTGAGTGGATCTGCAGGGTTCGTCTCTCCCGGTATTGAGGGTGAGGTCGCGCTGTGTCTAGGAGAGCCAGTACATGAAAAGTCCTTGGCCAAGGCAGAAGATTTAATGGTAGGTATTCCAGTAGTATCTCAGGGTGTTCTGGGCTACACTCCGACACGGCTTGTACCGCTTTTGGGGGTCTGACTTTTACCAACCCCCTAGGCCCGCCATGCGATGCTCATAGACGAACGGACCGGACTATACGGATATTGTCACTGACAGGCTTAGTCAGATGTCAGGATGAGTTCGCTCATCGATGTCCCTTTTGGTCAATAGCTGGTGGCCCGTCACGTATGGCTAATACCTCTGACGTGCTAGTGGTTAAATCCACAGCCATAGTATTGACGAGTCTTTAGAGTCCACCACACACAGTTACTCAAGTTTCGGGAGAAACGCTGAAGAGGCCGTATGGAGATATGGCAGGGTTCGATCAGATACGTGCGGTATTGCACGGATCGTGATCGGATGGATTTTACTAGCCGGATTTGGCTTAAGCCGGATCCTTGTATTAGACAGTGTAGATTTTGTCTCTTTGCATTTGTGTTCAGTGGGAATTCAAATGCGGGCATGTATATGCAATAGCGGGGTTTTCTTGTAATTTATTACAGGATCAGTTTTCTGAAGTTGCCAGTTTGCATTCCGTTCCGGCCGGTTTTCCTTTGTTTCTTCACGGCCGGACTTTCTGGTGGAGGGGATTATTTGCAAGTGTGCAAATAACATTTTGTTGAGGGGTTTCTTGCATTTTTGTGGCTTCATAATGATGAGATTCTTTTTCCATCCACTCTTTTGCATTTATGAGAAAAGAATGGATTAGATTTTGAAGGGATTGATTTTGGAAATGGGTGTGACATTTCTTTTTCTCTTTATCATTCATTTTCTCCACTTGCAATTCATCCATTCATCATCTTGATTGGGCCGGCCACTTTTTGAGAGGGTGAGGATGAGAGAGGTTTCATTCTATGTGGGAATTGATTCATCTCATTTCATTCTTGACTTGCCAAAATTCCAAACCTCTCTCCATTGTTCATTCTCTATTCCTCCATCATGGAAACTTCAAACCCCAAAGAGAAAAACCATTCTTCACTTCTCTACAGCATTTCTTGGACGCGTCATATGCCAACTTCGCGCCCGAGTTGCCTCGGTCAAGAGGTGGGAGCCTGTAAAAGAATCCGGCTACGTGGTGCCCTTTTCGACGAAGAGGTGACGGACGGAGATTCCGCGGGAGATCGGAGTGGAGACGAAGACCGAAGGACACGGATCACTTGGTATAACTCCCTACCCATCTTTTAGTTTGCTAGAAGCTAGGTTAATGGCCCGATCCGGGTTAAAAGTGCGCGGTGGTGCCGGTTTGCAAGTTTCGCAAAGTTTTTCGTTTCCGCGTTTCCAGCGTCGGATAGACGGCCGGGGCACCGCCGTGCACTTACAATGGTATCAGAGCCACGCCATTAACCTAGTCTAGCTTGCTCTAGTATGTTTAGAACTCGATCGAACAAAAATCCTAAAAACCGTATTTTTAGTGCATGTGTTCTCTGTCGAAATTTTTTTTAGCTCTAAAAATTTTTCAGGTTGTTGCAGAAACACAAGCAAGAAATTCTAAGAATTCTGGGAAAATTCAATGCAGTGATCCTTTAGTACGACCGCGGAAACGCGGCCAAACCCTTGGTTTGGCCGCGGTTCCGCGGTGGGAAAGTGTCCTCATTATACCAAAATTTTCCAGTATGCTTATGGGTTAGAAATAGGGGTTTTGGGATATTCTTTTTGGGCCCAGATTTTCTGTAAGTGCTACAGTACTGCTTGGGGCCCACTTCGGTAAATTTGTTCGATCGGATATTTTAAACATGCTAGTTCACAGTATTTACATTATATCTGCTACCGTGAATGTCATTCGATCGGTAAATCCAGTCTATCTGCTATAGCACTCTTAGACGGATTTGCGAACGTGACATTCACGTTGATGTTCTGTGTTGTGCTGTGATGTTGCAGATTGGTCGTGGGGGATAGCCTGGATGCAATGGTAGTACAGTTTTGTTTTATATGTACATTTGATATTGAGGGGCGAGCGTCCGACATGTGGAATGCCATCACTGCATGTTTGTATATTATTCTTTTGGGGCACGACCGGGTCGAGGTCGATGTACCCGTTGTATGTATATTTTACTTTCTGTACTAGGATTACCCCGCGGAGGGGTGCACGGATAGCCGGGTTCTAGAGGGCAACGGGCCCACATATCATGGCATTGAGACGGAGGGGGCTTTACTCTAGAATTGGCCAGCTATTCCCCGCACTCGTAGGGGGTATAGGTTGACCCAGGAGGGGTGCCCAAGTTACCGGATTCCGTGAAGTGCTGGGTGGTCTATTCACGTTGCTGAAGGGGGCTGCCTCGCTTCAGATTTTGGCGGGTAACTTGCCGTGCCCGTAGAGGTCTAGGATTTCATTGCACAGGCTATCCATACGACCAGGGGAACGTCGGGTTTCAGTAGCGGCTCTATGAAACCCGGGGATCCCATATATCTATATTGTTCTGTGATGCTGTACATTTCTGTGATGTTGCATTTTATCACGCCTTGAGCGAAAATTATATATTATATATATACTAGTAGATGTTGTATATGTTTTGCATCCGCACTAGTCCAGTCCCCGCTCTGTCGTTAGTTAAGTAACCTAACGGGTGATGACGGGACCCAGTGGCGAATGCGGATGGCATATACGTACATCATTATTTTCGTTCTTTTTGTGGTGTGATCAATTGATGGGACTGCGTTGATTCGGATCAATGCAAGATAAACAAACCTGTTCTGATGTTGTTGGAACACTTTTTCAAAAAGCTGTTATTGCAAGGGCGTTCTCTTTTGTTTTGCACAGTGGTATTCGGTTATGAATATCCAGCTCCTCAGTCGACGGGGCAAGGGCCGAGATCCCTTCACCGGGAGTGACCCCTTGGACAGAAGTTTGCGTCTGGGCAATAACTTCACTATAGCCGATTACTTTTGCTGTGCATCGTGGTATTCAGTTGGAATATCCTGCACCTCATTCTACGGGGAAAGAGCCGAGATCCCTTCACCGGGAGTGACCTCTTTAGCAAAGGTTTTCGTCACTATATTTTTATAAAAGCTATCCGGTTCCTTCAACGATATCAAGTTCATTACGTTAAAGGTTTTCGCCAGAAACCATTCTTTGCCCTCCGTCGTTTCATATGGATAGTCAATAGTATTCAAGCTGTGTATGTTGACCAAAGTCAAGGCACAATGATTGGTAGCTATTGGGTATTCATATACAGCATAGATAGATGCGTTGGTTTGGGACAGTTGTATAGCCTTGTTGGCCAAAGTCAAGGGCTTGTACGGGTGGGTTCAAATTAACTTGGAGAATGACGGATAGAACTTGACATGTGACTTATGATATGTTGGCCAAAGTCAAGGTCATAAGAGCATGGGGCAAAAATCACATCGGGAGTTTCAAAAGAAACTAAAACTTGCCAGATATGCGCATACCTTCGGGAGTGTGATAACGTGAGCGGATTCCGTCACGTTATCATGCGATGATAGTTGGATCCCGATTCCCACTGATGAGTTGGTTTACTCCTTGGGTGATCCCGGCTAATTCTTTTTTCAGGTTTGGGGAAGAATTTGACGTTACAGTGGGAGGTTTCCTGATTAGATAAAGTGATAACCATTCTGATCTAGGTTAGAGTGCACGCTGAGTGTTTCTTTTCTCTCTCTCTTTGGCAGCGACCATTGACCCGACCCTAGACTATGACTCAGTGACCAAAATTAACCGAACCTTCTTAAACATTAGCTTTTGGATTGTCAGAGTTGCAAACCTCATTGCCACTCCTACTTTTACCCTTTTCTCAAAGACACCCCGTATTACTACGAACGTCGACTTCCATTGGACAAAACCATCGTATGGTTATATACAAACTCGAAGGAATTCGAGGATGGTTTTCGGTTCTGGAGAAAACGAATAGGACTATTCAGTTGTCTTTTCCTTTTACCTTCTCTCAGGTTGCGAGTACTCCTTGGTTTAGGAGTAGTACACCTATTACGCAAATTGGATAGTCTTCTTCCAAACTTTAGGCTGGTGCCGAATGGTGGGGAATGAAGAAAACCAATTAGCCTAGATGGTGTACAGAAAGTATTAAGTTAAGACAAAGAAAGGGATTAGTAAGAGGGGAAAGTAAATTGCGAGTGCTATTCACGACCAAACCAAGTATTTCTTCGCCAATCCTAAATCACCTTTGTATTTCTCCAGGACACTCCGTATCACTACGAAGATCCACAGTTTATTGGATACTCTATCGTATGGTTATATACGAACTCGAAAGGAACTTGTTCCAGTTCGGGGATGGATTCTGGTTCAGGAGAAATAGGAATAAGGTTTATTCGGTTTTCTTTTATCTTCACCTTCTCTCGCATTGCGAGTGCTCCTAGGATTAGTACAGTACACCCATTATGCTTATTGGATAGTCTTCTTCCAAACCTTAGGTTGGTGCCGAACGGTAGGGAAGGAAGAAAACCATTTGGCCTAAAGGGGTATGCAGAAGGTAATGACTAAAGACATATAAAGGGATTTGGAGAGATGGCAAAGAATTATACGGTTACAGTTGTGAATCTGGATAATGGAAGAGGCATTACTAGGAATACCAGGATAGATCATCGAAACATTTCAATGTTTTAGTTTCACTGTGTACTGTTAAAAGAAAACTGATTTCCCGATTAGACACTTGCTCTAGGGTATGTATTTACCAGGTATGATTCTCACATCTGTATGGTTTTACAGATGATGAGTGGGAGTAAGTTATTGGGAATTAGGTGATCATCCTCATTATATCGGAATTCGTTGTAATTGGTGATATTTGAGGAAGTCACCTGGGTTGTTTGCCGGACGGCGAATATTTGGTTTTGAATATCCGTTGTTATGCACCAATTTCAAATTGATATATCTGTACGTCTATTTTTATAGAGTGAGATATACCTTTTTGAAATTATGTCTATGACATTTACCTATATCAGTGGATGGTTAGGTAAGGAGCATTAAACAGCGGTGTAATTCTTCTTAACCATAAGTACAATTTTCAACCTACGACACACAGTGAATGAGTCACTAGACTCAGGGGACTTATACAGAGTATTGTATATTGTCCAGTGTCCCTTAGGACAGTGGGGTTAGTCCTCATACTATATTCGGTTTACTTATAACTTCTCTATTTCTTAGACAGGTGTTTCGTAGAAACACAAGGTCAAAGTTTTGAGAAGTTATAGGTATAAGAGTAAAGTAGAGAACCAGGTATTGCAAGTATCGGGATTCTTCAAGGTGATCGAAGATGTAGATACTTGTGGATGGTATTCAGTTGACAGTAATGATTAAGAGAACTTGCTTCTCTTTCAGGTTATTCATAATTGGAAGCATTCCTAAGTTGAGTAACGCTGATCCGCCTATCTTCCATTTAGTTGACATGCACTGGAGACAGCTGCATGATTTGAATCTGGTTCAATTAAATCAGTGCCTCTGTTTCTATATTGGATATAGAACAGTTCATATCTTAACGATGTTAAGGTACGGGGAGTTGTCCAGCTTATGCTTAAAACCAGACTCTGGATAACTCAAGGCACGTTTCTGTAATGGCTGTTTGTGGGTTGACCCGGGCTATGACGAGGGTTGACTTTCTACCATCTGGAAGATCAATAGTGATATTGTTCTAGACTCGCCACAGTTTTAACAAAAATGGATTTTTTCAGAAAACAGTGGTGGGAGTATGGTAGAACTGGAAGTGATTCCAGAACCGCAAACGATTACTGAAGATTTGATAAGAGCCTAAACATTCAATCTGGTTTGACATTCCATTGGCTACTCCGCAGATATGGTGGGTAACCTCAGGCACCCGAGAGGTACTCCGGTAGCCTCAAGGACGGTGACAGGGAGGTTCTTGTTTACCCAGACTTGCCATTGTTGTTGTTCCATACTGTGAGACCCGGCAGGAGGATGAGTATAGCGTCGTTCTAAACTGGCTTTAGAATACGCCTATATGACTCTGCCAGAGGGTTGTCGTAGTCAGTGGGAGCAGCGGAAGCATTGGTGGACATTAGGCTTAAGTCTATTTATAGACTAAAGAAGATATAGCGGAGATAGATCATCTATTTCTGGTGTGACAGTCATAGGTTTGACTTCATCAGAATAGGGGATGGATCTGTTAAGAAGGTAGTAGGGTGTGATGTCTTGGTATTTGATGACATACACAGAGTAGAAAGTGATATTCATATTCTACGATCGGTTACACTTTGGTCGTCACCCAGTGGTTTCTCCACATAGGACTTGGATATTATATCAGACATTCCGGTTACTAGATCTATGGTTTTAGATCTGAATTTGGGTAGTTTCCCAATCTGGGTACTTAGACAGCATTCTATGAGTATTTAGAATGGACGACTCATGGCATGGTAGTATACCTGCAGGTGATGGAGTCACCCTCTCTAAAGGTGTCTTACAGACTAAAGGGGAGAGGGATACGCATGATTGGCAGATTACTTGCTTAGGCAATTGAGTTGATCATGAGATGTCAAGTACCACACCAGATGTTGTTCTTGCAGTAGGTGCAATAAGTTGATATTGATCCAATCCTGGAGAAACAGTCGGAAGCAGTTTTAGAACATAAGTCAATGTTCTAGGGATATGATAATAGCATTCTCCTTCGGGAGACAGTTATTATTCCAGGCTTCCAAGGTGACCTGGATGGCAGAGTGGCTGTCAGAGTTATAGTTTTCCCTCTGACGAGGGGCAGTATTTTGGACAGGTGGTCCAGGTGGATACTGAGGGAAGGTATGGCGCAGGATACTGATTATGTTCAGTTGACGATACAGTCTAAGAAGTTTGGATTTGGAGTTCATTTATGAGCTAGGTCCCATCAGACATCCAGACACATTCTAAGACAGGTATTGCTCATTTCAGGAGATGGCTTTCTCCGCGAACTTGAGATAAAGAGAGACATAGAAAGAAACACCACACCGGATCCACTCACTGAGGCTATTCCTCGAACACGATAGTTTCGCAAACGAGCTTTGTGAGACTGACTAGTAGAGGAGTTAGGTGTTCGGTATCACACGGGCTGTGAGTATGCGACATCGCAATAATTAGCCTTGAGTGCAAGTGGTAGATTGTTGGAGATAGTGCCCTCAGAGTCAATTATTGGATCACAGGCACGTGATTGCAATGATTGAGGGAGGACCTGTCCCAGTAGGACAGTATAACTCAAGATGATAGTATGCTATCTGGTTTATCTTTATCATCGTGTACTGCTTTAGGTGACCTTACGAGTAGCTATTACACATTGATAGAGCCCCTAGGATTCTTTCTTGACTACCAGCAGTATGAGGGCGATCATATACGTGGGAGCTGGGGTCTATAAGCAAATCCTTAAAAGGTCCCTAGTCGTGGGAGTTTCGAGACAGGGCATCGATACTCCAGAGTAGACTAGTGTATACAGTCGAGACCCCGACGAGGGGCGGTGGCCGGTCTCACAAGCCACTGGTGTCAGTTGGTTCACCTAAGATGTATACAGGTGCTCATTGGGTTATGAGTACACCGGACAGGAATCGCCGGGAACCTGCTAGTTGGTATTATACCTGAAGTCAGATAGCAGTTCCCTGGTGACATGTGTACAGGTTAGTTCAACGACCTGAGATCGTCATTTGTCTCGTGTGAGTTCCCACTGTGCTTTGATTACTACCCTACCACGATCAAAGGAGACGTGCAAACAGGTTTTAGTTAGGTACAGTCCCGAGCCACATAGAGGTAGTGAGCGGATCTGCAGGGGTTCGTCTCTCCCGGTATTGGGGGTGAGGTCGCGCTGTGTCTAGGAGAGCCAGTACATGAAAAGTCCTTGGCCAAGGCAGGAGATTTACTGGTAGGTATTCCAGTAGTATCTCGGGGTGTTCTGGGCTACACTCCGACACGACTTGTACCACTTTTGGGGGTCTGACTTTTACCAACCCTCTAGGCCCGCCATGCGATGCTCATAGACGAACGAATCGTACTTTACGGATATTTTCTCTGACAGGCTCAGTAGGGTGTCAGGATGAGTTCGCTCATCGACGTCCCTTTTGGTCAATAGCTGGTGGCCCGTCACGTATGGCTAATACCTTTGACGTGCTAGTGGTTAAATCCACAGCCATAGTATCGACGAGTCTTTAGAGTCCACTACACACAGTTACTCAAGTTTCCGGCGAAACGCTGAAGAGGCCGTATGGAGATATGGCAGGGTTCGATCAGATACGTGCGGTATTATACGGATCGTGATCGGACGGATTTTACTAACCTGCTTTGGCTTAAGCCGGATCCTAGTATTAGACAGTGTAGATTTTGTCTCTTTACATTTGTGTTCAGTGGGAATACAAATGCAGGCATGTATATGCAGTAGCGGGGTTTTCTTGTAATTTATTACAGGATCAGTTTTCTGAAGTTGCCAGTTTGTATTCCGTTCCGGCCGGTTTTCCTTTGTTTCATCACGGCCGGACATTCTGGTGGAGGGGGTTATTTGAAAGTGTGCAAATAACATTTTGTGGAGGGGTTTCTTGCATTTTTGTGGCTTCATAATGATGAGATTCTTTTTCCATCCACTCTTTTGCATTTATGAGAAAAGAATGGATTAGATTTTGAAGGGATTGATTTTGGAAATGGGCGTGACATTTCTTTTTCTCTTTATCATTTATTTTCTCCACTTGCAATTCATCTATTCATCATCTTGATTGGGCCGGCCACTTTTTGAGAGGGTGAGGATGAGAGAGGTTTCATTATGTGTGGGAATTGATTCATCTCATTTCATTCTTGACTTGCCAAAATTCCAAACCTCTCTCCATTGTTCATTCTCTATTCCTCCATCATGGCAACTTCAAACCCCAAAGAGACAAACCATTCTTCACTTCTCTACAGCATTTCTTGGACGCGTCGGCTTGCCAACTTCGTGCCAGAGTTTCCTCGGTTAAGAGGTGGGAGCCCGTAAAAGAATCCGGCTACGTGGTGCCCTTTTCGATGAGGAGGTGACGGATGGAGATTCCACGGGAGATCGGAGTGGAGACGAAGACCGAAGGACACGGATCGCTTGGTATAACTCCCTACCCATCTTTTAGTTTGCTAGAAGCTAGGTTAATGGCCCGATCCGGGTTAAAAGTGCGCGGTGGTGCCGGTTTGCAAGTTTCGCAAAGTTTTTCGTTTCCGCATTTCCGGCGTCGGATCGACGGCCGGGGCGCCTCCGTGCACTTACTATATATGATATAACCGGATTATTAAATCAAGTGTTGATTTAATAATTTAATATATATTTATATTTGATATAATTATATGTTAACTAATATTATTAGCTCACTAATTATGTTTCTTAATATATATTAATATACATACATATATATATATATATATTAATATATATGATATATGTATATATATATATTATATGAAGTATGGCATGAATTTTCTATTTTTAGAAAATAGAAAATGAGGTGTAAATTGTGGAGATATTTGTGGAATGGGCAAGGCATGGGATTTTTTTTTTGTTTATTAGTCTTGAAACACTATTAAAGTATGGTTGAATAAATTTGTTGGAAATTCAACCATGCTTCAATAAGTGAGCAAGAGTGTAGTTCATTCTACACATAAGTTCAATATTTTTGCCATAGCCATTGTTTCCTCTCTTGCTCTCTACATCTTCTTCTTTCTCTTCTACAAACCATAAACCCTCATATGTGATGTGAAACATATGGTTTTGTGATAAATCCCAGTGAGCTTTGCAACCCTACTTCACCATCCTACACTTGATTAGCACTCAAGTGTAGCATGTTGCATTCATTAAAGATAGTTTAGTGAAGAGGTAGCTTGAGCTAGGGGGACTTCGGGTGGATCATCTTCGGCATGAAGATCATGGACGAGGCTCGTTCAAATTTCAAGTGGAGCCTAGTGGAGTCGCGTGGACTACAACCCAGAGCTTTAGAAGAGAAGGACACAGCCATCAAAGATTGTATACTCTTTCCTTCTCTTTAGTTTTATGATATCGTCATAGGAAACCCTAATATTCTAGTTTGACCCTTAGTTAGTCTAACTTAGCACCTAAAAATTTTAAAAATTGCATTCTTGATGCCCATTTAAATCTCATGGTGGTGCTAAGGTAGACTTTCACTTGGCAAGTGTTCATGACGTGTTTCATGTATCTCAACTTCACAAGTATGTTATTGGAGATTCACGATGTCGTGCTTTTGAAAAGAATATGGTCAATATCGGATATGTTGGTTTTTTCATTAAAAGTAGTGCACGACATGATTCTCGATTATAAAATACCGCAGGTGTGCGTTGACGCAAGCCTGCAAGTACGGGTCGATCCACAGGGCGTGGATATCACAGCATTCTTTTGAGTTAGAAATAATGGTTTTGAGGTTGAAGTTGTCACGTTTTTATGCAAATGAAGCAATGTAAGGATAAAGTGATATGTATGGAAAACTTATGCTAAGGTTTGGTAAATTGACATACGGCGTTACCCACAACTCTCAATCTTGATTCAATGTCCATTTGTAGTTTCTAATTGACTTAAAAAGTATGCCGTGTCTAAATCGATAACAAAGTATAGCTTTAGGATACGATATCAACATAGGTACAAAGCAAACTACAAATTTAAAGTTTTTAGATGAAATGAGATTAAAATGAGCTAAGTGAAGTTAGCAAGTATAGAACATATGCTTGTATGGCTTATATGTTTTATCTAGCTTAGTTCACTACACTTAACTAAATTTGACACTCCTTTCAATTTCAATTCTTAATGCATCAAAAATAATATGTAAAAAAGGACTAGGATATGTATTAAAGGTTGATTTGGAACCATTCAAAACAACATATCCTATGAAGCAATAACACAATAATATTGCATACATTAAGAAAAGATATGAAAAAATGCTAAGAATCAAGAATGAAGAGTTGGAAGGCAAGCCATTCATCAACCTATTAGTTATATGTATGCCCTAGAGGCCATTACTATACATACGGTGTATATTGTAATGGATGCTTGGACATATATAGGGAGGACTTTCTTGCTCGACATGATAGTATGCTATCTGGTTGTACTTTATCTTAACATGTACTCTGATTGTCTCTATGTTACATGTTGATAAAGCCTATAGGATATGTACTCGACTACTGGGACTATGATGAGATCATACTAGTGGGGCTACGGTAGTCGATGAGTACATCCTATAACTGTTCCTAGTCGAGGGTGTATCGAGACAGGGCATCGATACACCAGAGTAGACTAGCATATACGCATCTTGACCCATATGATGGGCGATGGATGATCCCATATCCATCGGTGTTTGACATCAAGGATGGTGTACGGGTGCTCAGTGGAGACTGGGTACACTGGACGGACTCGCCGAGAACTCCCAGATGGTATTATACCTCACGTCAGATGGCAGTTCTCCGGTGACACTGGTACAGAGTAGTATGTTGACCCGAGATCGTCATAGAGTCTTGTGTGATTCCCACTGTGCTTTGATTTCCATCATACCACGTCCAAGAGGGCGTGCAAAATGGTGTCTTTTGGGTACAGTCCCGAATCATATGGAGGCAATGAGTGATAGGAGGGGATTCGTCTCTCCCGGTATAGGGAGTTGATGTTGTGCTGTGTTCGATTGGCTATAACCGGAAATCCCTGGCCAGGGTTGCTGAGATATACTGGTAAGTGTTATCAGTAGTTTCTCGAACTGTTATAGACCTCATATCGACATAACTTATCGAGCTACTGGGGTCTGACGTTTTACCACCCCTAGGCGAGATATGCGACATATCAGACGACGAGACCGGACTCTCCGGGAGTGTTACTGTTTGGATTCACAGGAGAATGTACAGGCTTGCTTGTTGATCTTCTGAGCGCTCAATACCTGGGTGGCTGTTACGTTTAGCTGACCGCTTGCAGCTTGTGGGTGTTTGATATGATCATCACCTACTGCCGGCGTATTGACGATTCTTTAGAGTCATACACAGAAGTTTCTTGACTCAGGCAAAACGGAGTAGGGGCACGTATGTGATATGTGCAGGACCGAGGATAATGCAATATGAGATATTGTATTCTATTCTCGCGATATTTGATATCAGCCGGGTCATTGGATCAAGTATTGATTCGATGAATCGGTACGGATAAATATTAGTCAGTTATATGCGATATAGTCGGATTGTCGGATTAAGTGTTGATTCGATAATTTAATGTATAATAATATATATGATATATTAAATTACACTAACTAATATTAGCTCACTAAAAGATTCTTTTTCTCACTCGGGTAATACATTGATATATCTGCGATATATATTAAATGCATTATTTTATTTTGTTACAATAAATATTGTATATGTGATATATAATATTGTAACATGTTATAATTATTAATGCAACATGTTTAGTGGAGTTTAAACAAGATTAGGGTTTGATTTGGGTTAAAACATTCTAGATGATTCTAGAAGTTTTTTTTTGTTTTGCTAAGATATTATGATAGATATTTCTTTATGACTCACCCTTAACCCAACCCAAACCCTAACCCTAGTAAACTCTCTACATAGGTTACTACAACCATGGTTGCATAAATGATTATGATAACTTTTTATTATTCATCACAAATGATAATTCATTCTTATTCATCATCTTCTTCCTTCTTTCTTTTCATGAAAAAGCTTTCTAGCTTTTTCTAAGTGATGAAAAATGAGTGAGAATTAGAAAACAAATGAGAGCAAAAATCCTACTTCATAATCCTCATCTATCCTTGCCATTTAGATGAGGGTGTTCACTTCGTTTAGTGAGTGTAAGCTTGTTTTAACGGAACTTCAAGGTAGATCATCTTTGTATCGAAGATCGGAAACAAGACTGCATCTTTCTCTTCGTGGAACCTCTCGAGAGTCCGGAACACGATGATCGCAGCGAAGGGACTTCAACACGGAGCTTTAGAAGTGAAGGACCGGATCTACAAAGGTTGTAATCCCTCTCACTTAGTGTTAAAGTGTTTAGCATGTTAGTTTTCTCCTAATCTCTAGTTTAAAGATCCGGCTTCGGGTTGTTCGGCACGGCTAATTTTTTAATCGGGCATGGTTGATGCCTCGTAGAACCTTGTGAGAGTGCCTAGCAACCCTACAGTGGTATCAGAGCCAAGCTAGAGCTTTAGGCGATGTCTGAGCGAAGTTTAAAGTCCGATCGAAACCCGAAACCCCCATAAAAGCATTCTCTGGAAATTTTTCAAAAATGTGTTTTTTGTGAATTAAAAATGCTCAGAAATATAAGCAGGGAAATATAGAAATTACTGTGAAGTACGGACCCTTGATTCGATCACGTGACCGCGGAACCGCGGCCAAGACAAGCACGTGGCCGTGGATCCGCGGCGGAACAGTGTCGTTGGGGCCCACAACTTCACAGTAATAATTCTGGGTTCTTTTGCAGTCTTCTGGGAATTTTTAATTCTATTCAACTGTTGAGTTTTCTGGGTTGTATTGGGGACTCGTTGTTTCGATCGGATATTCTAACTTTGTTTAGTTTGTCCGGGTAATTTTTAGAAACTATTAAAAAGTTCGAAGGGATATCAATAACTCACTTTTCCCCTGTCGGATTTTTTTTTTCAAAAGTTGGATTTTTCCTCGAATTTAAGAACGTTCTAAGTGGTGCAAGTAACGCGGTGGACCCTCTAGAAGACAACAAACCTTAACTCGATTATGTGACCGTCTTGAACTGCCTCTGAACCTTAGGGTTTGTGGCAGTACGGCGTGCCACATGTGAGGCGTTGGCTTGACCCTTCTACGGCTGGACCATTGGTACTGTGGCATGTGATGGATGTTTTTAAACTGATTTCAAGTGTTGAGAAATATCGGGGACAACTTGGGTGTTTGATTATTCGATCGGAATGTTTAACACTGTCTATTTATCTGGAATGTGATACAATATTTGGAATCCACAAAAAGTAATAAGATAACTGATTTGAATATTATAAACATAGTAGTTTAGTCCCAGATGATCGGTTGCCACGGAATTTTTATGTGATCAAAAGTCCGTCGCAATCACGTAGCGTACGCGGATACTCGCTGGGTAAACTTAATAGACAGCTACACCCCAAAGCCCCGACCAAGTGACTGTAGGAGAACCCCGTTGCCAAAAGCATCCGTTCGGATGCTCGCGGCAGCGGTGTTCCGCCTTAGTTCACTTCGTCGAAGGCATCGGGGGTGCGGCCGTCTACTAAAGTTTGCGACGAGCATTCGATCAGGATGTCGGGAATCTTGTTGAATTGCCCGACTTGATATTGAAAAGAGTTTTCGATAATGAGACTAAAATGCGGGGTTTATAATTGTTAGGCATGCGATGTCTAAGGAATTCATTTGGTTAGGCATGTGATGTCTAAAGAGGTTGCGGATTCCAACTGTTGTAGTTTTACACTTTCTTTTCTGTGACCGTAAGCGTAGTATGTGATGTATCGTCGGCTTCGTTGTTATACATCAACGACAATCGGGATACACATACTTGCTTACGTTGATGATATGAGATATTATGTGTTGTTGTGATATGTTATATTGGATCGTCGTGTTTTGAATAGCCGGGGGTTTTATGTGAGATGAGAGTTTTTCTTTTTCATTCATGTAAAATTCATTTGTATGTAATATTCTTTTATTGGGGCACTTCCAGGTTGCGGAAGATGTTACCGTTGTATATTATTTACTTTTCCGCATTAGGTAGACCCAAGGCGGGGAGAACAAGTAACCGGGTTCTAGGGTCCAGTGGGAGACCATCTCAAGGAGTCGAGACCGGGTCTCCTAACCCTAGAATTGGCAGTGTTACTTGCCGCTCTCGTAGGGGTCTAGGGATGTGGGTTTGGCTATTCATCGCGACCATGGAATCCGTGTTTTATATAGGCTAGTACTAAAACAAGGACGTCCTAGTATATCCAATATTTCATATATGTTCTTCTGCTGCAATGTTCTGTGATGAGATCATATTACTACCTGAGATGAATGTTTATATTATAGATATGAGATATATGTTATATTGCAGATTTCGTTTCAAATGTGATGCTTGCATAGCATAATAAAATGGGACTTCATTAATGAGATTAATGAAACTAAAAGAAACCTAAGATGTTGTAGAAACTTGTTTAAAAACTGGTAGCTCTAGTTCTTGCTTTGCATATCGGTGTTCCTTGTAGAACATCCAGCACCTTATTCGATAAGGAAAGAGCAGAGATCCCTTCACCGGGAGTGACCTCTTTAGTGAAACTAGCAGATGTTACAAACTCGGTTTGTTTTTTGATTGCTTCTATAGTTCTTGCTTTGCATAGTGGTATTTGTTAAATATCCTGCACCTTATTCGATGAGGAAAGGGCCGACGATCCCTTCACCGGGAGTGACCCCTTTAGCAAAACTAGAAAAGCCTCAAATACACTCAATTTAAAATCACTCGATTCTACAACGATATCAAGTTCATTACGCAAAGGGTTTTCTTAAAAACCTATCGTAGCCCTCCGTCATTTCAGATAAGTACTACTTAGTATTCGTGCTGCGGTAGTTTAGCCTTCGTCAAGGCGTAGTGTATGGTAGATAACTAGTGCTTATCTGCTAGCATACGATGCGATTGGATTAGGGTATTCATACGGCGTAGTTTGGCCTTTGTCAAGGATCGTGCGGGTGGGTTTAATTCAATCAAGAAATGAACGGGTTGGACTTTACTAGCGGACTATGGGTAGTTTGGCCTTCGTCAAGGTCATAGGACGCTAGGGGTAAATTATTATTGGGAATTTCAAGTTTTGAAATTTGCAATGAGATTGCATACCTTCTATGAGATAGTTGGATCCCGATACCCGCTGCGAGTAAGAGTTACTCCTGGGAGAGTTTTACACATTACAATTAGCGGATCAAGTAGGTGTCTAGAAAGGTGTTAACGGGGTTACGCCTCTGGGAAAACGAGGTTTACTTTAATTAGGTTCGTACGAAAGCACGGGGGATCTCCCTCAAAGTACCGACACTGGCATGGCTGAAAGATTAGCCAACTTGTACCGTGTAATTAATCCCGGCTAGTCTTTTCTTTTAGGGTTTGAAGGAAGATTTGATTAAAACAGTGGGAGACATCCTGATTAGATATATTAGATAACCAATCTAATCTTGCAAGAGCATACGTTGAGTGTTTTCTTCTCTCTCTCTCCTGGTAGCAACCATATCACACCTTAATCAAGATAATAATACGGATATATTGACCGACCCCGCTTATTATACTGAGCTAGGAAACGTTGGTCCCGCTCCAACTTATAATTGTTCTAAGACAGAGCAGGAAATTGGGGAATACCAGATTTCCCGTGCCGCCCAAACGAAGAAAGTGCATGTTGATGCATCATCTTCGGGTGTGTTCATTACAGAGAACTGTTTCTCAGTATCCTTTACGTCCTGGGTATGAGATACCGGATCAGGATCCCGCATATGTAATCTGTTACATGGGCTACAGATAGGTAGAGAACTGAGAACGGGTGATAAGTTTCATGAGATAGAAACGGTGCAAATGTTGCAGCCTAGTCTGTTGGTCACCGTTACCTTGTATTACCAGAATACATTGATTCTGAACGAATGTTATTAGATACCGAAACTGATATACAACATCATATCACTCTCTTTATTAGTAAAGAAAGGATATAATTTTGTATTGTTGGATAATGTTTTGAACATTTCCTATATCAAGAGTTGATCGGTTCAGGCACGTTATCTAAAAGCATTGACGTTCTAAATCAAACTACAGTTCTTAGTATACAGAACACACACGAGAGGAAGAGTTCAGAAATGAACGAATCCTTCTTGAGGCATTGTAGACTAGGTCATATCAATGCGACCCGACTAGCTAAGTTACATTTAGATGCATATTTAAATCTGTTTGAATTTAAATCTTGTGAAACTTGCTGGTCATGTCACAAAGATAAGATGACCATAGCTCTGTTTATTGGAAACAGAGAAAGAGTTAGTGAACTCTGGGGATTGATACATGATGATGTATGTAAGTTTCCTGTCTACACATGCCAGGACCGGTTCTTTGTACTTCATTCCATTCTCTGATAATCTTTCAAGATTCAGACATATGTTCCTATTGAAACACAAGTCCGAACCTTTTGAGATATTCACAGAATATGAGTTAGAAGTAGAGAACCAAAAATACGGGTAAAAGTATTATGTCCTTTGATATGATCAAGGAGGAGAATACTTGAGCACGGAATTCCTGGACTATTCTAAAGGAGAATGAGATTCTCTCTCAACATTACTCCTCTGTATACACCACAGCACGTCGATGTATCGGGGCGAAGCAATAGCACCCTATGTGATATGGTGTGCTCTATGATGAGTACTACTGAGTTTCCTATTTCCTTTAGGGAGTTATGCACTTGTGAAGTTGCATACCTATTGAATAGGGTTCAAATCAAATCAGTTGCCTACTACTTCATATGTGATATGGAAACGGAAGAGCTCATATCTTAAGCTTGTTAAGATTTGGGGTTGCCCGGCCTATGTCTAAAAGCAAAATCCGGACAAGCTCGAGGCAAGGTCTGTTATGTAGAACTGGAAAGGTTCCAGCTATACAAACTGCAGCTGATGATTTGGTAGAACCAAAGGATTCAATAGTTTCCAACGAACCTCAGCCTCTCCGCCGATCTAGTAGGGTTCCTCACCCACCTGAGGGATACTTCGGTTTCTCTATGACAGTGGGAGCGAGGATTACATCATGAGATGATGACCCAACTAGTTTCGAGCTGGCCATCAGGAGTGAGACTCTGTAAGAATGGCTGGATGCTTATCGATCTGAGATGGAATCCTTATACACCAACAAAGTATGGACTTTGATTGCTTTATCTGAAGGGTTAAATCCCCATCAGGAGCGAGTATATCTTGAGAAGATTACTTGGTGTACATGGAAAAGTTGAGACTTTCAAAGCTATGCTTAAGTCCATCCAGATCCTACTTGCCACGGCTACATACCATGACTACGATATCTGGCGGTTGGGTGTCATGACTGCTTTTCTAAATGATGTTTTAGAAAAGAGCGTCTGTAAGTACACAGCCAGAGGGCTTCGTAAACAGTGGGAGCAGCAGAAACGTGTGCAAGATGCTTTATATGATAAAGCAGGCATCACGGAGTTGGAACATCTGTTTTGATGTGGTTGTCAAAGAGTTTGACTTCATCAAAATGGTAGATGAACCTTGTATATACAAAAAGGTAGTAGAGAGTATGGTGGTGATCCTCATAGAGTACGTGGATGACATACTCTTGATAGGGAAGGAGTTTCCTATGCTACGCTCGGTCAATCTCCGCTTATCACAAGGATTCTCCATATAAGATCAAAGTGATACCTCCTAAATCCTGGGTTTTTGGATCTATGAGATAGACCTAATTGGATGTTAGGATACTCACTAGTTGTAGTGAGATGGTATCAATCGATCCCGGGGAGAATCACTGGAAAGGTTCCAGGGTGATAAGGACGACTGAATGTCAGTCGCAGCCATTGTCTTTACCCTCAGTGGAGGGACGGTATGTTGGAAAAGTTCCAAGCTAGATACCGTGACATACTAGACAATTAAAGGCAAGATACATCGTTACCAAGGATGCTACCAAAGAGGCAGTCTGGATATATATAAGTTCATGAGATGAACTTCGTTCCTACCATTATGTGACAATGGAGTTGTGGCTTTAGCCAAGGAACTACCGTCCCATTAGAAATCCAGATATAATTCTTAGGCAGTATCACCTGATCATAGAGATGGTTGATCTCCAGGGAGATCGAGGTTAGGAGAGTAGACAAAGAGGACGACAGCGCGGATCCACTCACAAAGGCCTTTTTCCCAGTAGAGACTTTTATGGGATGGTTGAGTATGAGATACGTCGACCACAGCTAATTGTTGGTTATATGATACCACAACAGATGGCCCTAGTGCAAGTGGGAGATTGTTAGTTATATGTATGCCCTAGAGGACATTACTGTACATACGATGTATATTGTAATGGATGCTTGGACATATATAGGGAGGACTTTCTTGCTCGACATGATAGTATGCTATCTGGTTGTACTTTATCATAACATGTACTTTGATTGTCTCTATGTTACATGTTGATAAAGCCCTTAGGATATGTACTCGACTACTGGGACTATGATGAGATCATACTAGTGGGGCCACGGTAGTCGATGAGTACATCCTATAACTGTTCCTAGTCGAAGGTGTATCGAGACAGGGCATCGATACACCAGAGTAGACTAGCGTATACGCATCTTGACCCATATGATGGGCGATGGATGATCCCATATCCATCGGTGTTTGACATCAAGGATGGTGTACGGGTGCTCAGTGGAGACTGGGTACACTGGACGGACTCGCCGAGAACTCCCAGATGGTATTATACCTCACGTCAGATGGCAGTTCTCCGGTGACACTGGTACAGAGTAGTCTGTTGACCCGAGATCGTTATAGAGTCTTGTGTGATTCCCACTGTACTTTGATTTCCATCATACCACGTCCAAGAGGGCATGCAAAAATGTGGCTTTTGGGTACAGTCCCGAATCATATGGAGGCAATGAGCGATAGCAGGGGATTCGTCTCTCCCGGTATAGGGAGTTGATGTTGTGCTGTGTTCGATTGGTTATAACCGGAAATCCCTGGCCAGGGTTGCTGAGATATACTGGTAAGTGTTATCAGTAGTTTCTCGAACTGTTATAGACCTCATATCGACACGACTTATCGAGCTACTAGGGTCTGACGTTTTACCACCCCTAGGCGAGATATGCGACATATCAGACGACGAGACCGGACTGTACGGGAGTTTTACTGTTTGTGTTGGAGATAGTGCCCTCAGAGTCAATTATTGGATCACAGGCACGTGATTGCAATGATTGAGGGAGGACCTATCCCGGTAAGACAGTCTTACTCGATATGATATTATACTATCTGGTTTACCTTTATCATCGTGTACTGCTTCAGGTGACCTTACAGGTCGCTATTACACGCTGATAGAGCCCCTAGGATTCTTGCTTGACTGCCAGAAGTATGATGGCGATCATATACATGAGAGCTGGTGGTCTATAAGCACATCCTTAAAAGGTCCCTAGTCGTGGGAGTTTCAAGACAGGGCATCGATTCTCCAGAGTAGACTAGTGTATACAGTCGAGACCCCGACGAGGGGCGGTGGCCGGTCTCGCAAGCCACTGGTGTCAGTTGGTTCACCTAAGATGTGTACAGGTGCTCATTGGGTTATGAGTACACCGGACAGGACTCGCCGGGAACATGCTAGTTGGTCTTATACCAGATGTCAGATAGCAGTTCCCTGGTGACATGTGTACAGGTTAGTTCATCGACCTGAGATCGTCATTTGTCTCGTGTGAGTTCCCACTGTGCTTTGATTACTACCCTACCACGGCTCAAAGGAGTCGTGCAAACAGGTTTTAGTTGGGTACAGTCCCGAGCCACATGGAGGCAGTGAGCGGATCTTCAGGGGTTCGTCTCTCCCGGTATTGGGGGTGAGGTCGCGCTGTGTCTAGGAGAGCCATTACGCAAAGCCCTCGGCCGAGGCAGGAGATTTACTGGTAGGTATTCCAGTAGTATCTCAGGGCGTTCTGGGCTACACTCCGACACGACTTGTACCACTTTTGGGGGTCTGACTTTTACCAACCCCCTAGGCCCGACATGCGATGCTCATAGACGAACGGACCGGACTGTACGGATATTGTCACTGACAGGCTCAGTAGGGTGTCAGGATGAGTTCGCTCATCGACGTCCCTTTTGGTCAATAGCTGGTGGCCCATCACGTATTGGCTAATACCTCTGACGTGCTAGTGGTTAAATCCACAGCCATAGTATTGACGAGTCTTTAGAGTCCACCATACTTACAGTTACTCAAGCTTTCGGGCGAAACGCTGTAGAGGCCGTATGGAGATATGGCAGGGTCCGATCAGATACGTGCGGTATTGCATGGATCAGGATCGGACGGTTTGTACTAGTAGCCGTATGGATATATGGCAGGGTTCGATCAGATACGTGCGGTATTGCACGGATCAGGATCGAACGGATATTACTAGCCGGCTTTGGTTTAAGCTGGATCCTAGTTTAGTACAGTGTAGATTTTGTCTCATTGCATTTGTATCCGGTCGGAATACAGATGCGGGTGTGTATGCACAGTATCGGGGTTTTCCTGTAATTTATTACGGGACCAGTTTTCTGGAGTTGCCAGTTTGCATTCCGTTCCGGCCAGTTTTCCTTTGTTCTTTCCCGGCCGGACTTTTCCGATGGAGGGGGTAATTTGCAGTTTTGCAAATTACTTTTGGGGAGGGGGTTTCTTGCAAATGTGGGATTATGATTTGACCATCATCATTTTATTCCCTTTACATCACTTGCTTTATTCATGATGGTTATTGTGATGAGAAAGGATTTGATTCTTGATTAGGAGTTGATGTGAGGTTTGCTTTTGTTATGGTCACCTTTGTGCTCTCCTACACTCACCTCCCTCTTGTTTTCTTTTCCCTCCCCATTCCCTTAAGGGGCCGGCCACATTTCCTATGGGAGAAGAGAGAAAAAATGAGAGAGTATGGTTGTTCTCATTTTTATCTATCTCATATTATTCATTCATGCAATAAAAGAGAAACCCTTCCAAAGTTCTTCATTCCTCCATCAAAGCAACATAACCCCAAAGAGACAAGCATCATCTACACTACATTCTACAGCACATCTTGGTCACGTCGACTTGCCAGCTTCGTGCCCGAGTTGCCTCGGCATCGAGATGGGAGCCCGTAAAAGATACAGACGATGTGGTGCCCTTCTGGCAAGGATGCGACGACCGGAGTTTCCGCGGGAGATCGGGACGATGATGAGAAGACCGGAGGATTCGGATCACTCGGTATATCTCTCACCCTTTCTCTTGATAGCTAGTATCGGTTAATGGTCACGATCCGAGTATATTGTCCGCGGTAGCGCTAGTTTAAAAGTTAAGAAAATTTTGATTCCGCATTTTGGCCTCGGATAGACGGCCGGGACGCTGCCGTGGCTCAACATGGTATCAGAGCCACGCCATTAACCTTGTCTAGCTTGCTCTAACGTGTTTACAAGTTCGATCGATCGGATTTTCCAAAAACCACATTTCCATGTCGCACTTTCTGTCGATTTTTTCCTTGCTCAAAAAATTATTTGGTACATTGGAAAATTACGTGCAGGGTTTTTTATGAATTCTGTGAAAATTTGGTACGCTGATGTTACTGTAGCGCGGCGGTTTAGCGGCCAAAACCACGTTTTGGCCGCGGAACCGCCTCCGTTTTGTGGCCAAACCGTACCAAATTTCTACAGTGGTTTACTGCCATGAAAATAGGGTTTCTGGTATATTCTTTTTGGGCCCAGATGTTTTTGAGTGCTACAATTGTGTTTGGGGCCCACTTCGGAAAATTCAGTCGATCGAAAATTTTAAACATGTTAGTTCACAGTATTTACATTATATCTGCGACCGTGAATGTCACTCGATCGGTAAATCCAGTCTATCTGCTATAGCCCTTTTAGACGGATTTGCGAACGTGATATTCACGTTGATGTTCTGTGTTGTGCTGTGATGTTGCGGATCTGTCGTGGTGGATAGCCTGGATGCAATGGTAGTACAGTTTGTTGTATTATGTACATTTGATATTGCGGGGCGAGCGTCCGACATGTGGACTGCCGTCACTGCCTGTTTGTATTATTCTTTTGGGGCACGACCTGGTTGCGGTCGATGTACTCGTTGTATGTATATTTTACCTTCTGTACTAGGATTACCCCGCGGAGGGGTGCACGGATAGCCGGGTTCTAGAGGGCAACGGGCCCGCATCTCATAGCATTGAGACGGAGGGGGCTTCACTCTAGGACTGGCGGGCTATTCGCCGCACTCGTAGGGGGTACAGGTTGACCCAGGAGGGGTGCCCAAGTTACCGGATTCCATGAAGTGCTGGGTGATCCATTCACGGTGCTGAAGGGGGCTGCCTCGCTTCAAGTTTTGGCGGGTGACTTGCCGCGCCCGTAGGGGTCTAGGTTTTCATTGCACAGGCTATCCACACGACCAGGGGAACGTCGGGTTTCAGCAGCGGCTCTGTGAAACCCGGGGATCCCAGATATCTGTATTGTTCTGTGATGCTGTACATTTCTGTGATGTTGCATTTTATCACGCCTTGAGCGAATATAATATATTGGTATATATATTAGTAGATGTTGTATATGTTTTGCATCCGCGCTAGTCCAGTCCCCGCTCTGTCATTAGTTAAGTAACCTAACGGGTGATGACGGGACCCAGTGGCGAATGCGGATGGCATATACGTACATCAGTATATTTTCGTTCTTTGTGGTGTGATTAATTGATGGGACTGCGTTGATTCGGATCAACGCAAGTTATAAACAAACCTATTCTGATGTTGTTGGAACAATTTTTCAAAAAAAAAAAGCTGTTATTGCTAGGACGTTCACTTTTGTTTTGCATCGTGGTATTCATTTGGAATATCCTGCTCCTCAGTCGACGAGGCAAGGGCCGAGATCCATTCACCGGGAGTGACCCCTTGGACAGAAGTTTGCGTCAGGGCATTAACTTCACTATAGCCGATTACTTTTGCTTTGCATCGTGGTATTCAGTTGGAATATCCTGCACCTCATTCTACGGGGAAAGAGCCGAGATCCCTTCACCGGGAGTGACCTCTTTAGTAAAGGTTTTCGTCACTATATTTTCTAAAAAGTTATGCAGTTCCTTCAACGATATCAAGTTCATTACGTTAAAGGTTTTTCGCCAAAAACTAGCCGTAGCCCTCCGTCATTTCCTACAGGTATTATTTAGTATTCGTGCTGCGTTTGTTGACCTAGTCAAGACGTAGTGTTCGGTAGCTAAGTGGTACTTGTTTGTTGCATAAGTTGGATTGGTTAAGACAGTCGTGCGGCCTTGTTGACCTAGTCAAGGGCACGTACGGGTGGGTTTAATGCAATCCAGAATAATGACGGGTTGAACTTGACTGGCGGTTTATGGTTTGTTGACCTAGTCAAGGTCATAAACCGCTTGGGGTAAAAATCACATCGGGAGTTTCAAAAGAACTGAAACTTGCCAGACATGCGCATACCTTCTGGAGTGTGGTGACTTGAGTGGATTCCGTCAAGTTATCATGCGATGATAGTTGGATCCCGATTCCCACTGATGTGTTAGTTTACTCCTCGGGCGACCCCGACTAATTCTTCTTTCAGGTTTGGGGAAGAATTTGAGGTTACAGTGGGAGGTTTCCAGATTAGATAAAGTGATGACCATTCTGATCTAGGTTAGAGTGCACGCTGAGTGTTTCTTTTCTCTCTCTCTTTGGCAGCGACCATTGACCCGACCCTTGACTATGACTCAGTGACCAAGTTGACCGAACCTTCTTAACACTGGCTTTTGGATTGTCAGAGTTGCAAACCTCTTTGCCACTCCTGCTTTTACCCTTTTCTCCGGGACACCCCGTATTATTACGAACGTCCACTTCCATTGGACAAAACCATCGTATGGTTATATACGAACTCGAAGGACTTCGAGGATGGTTTCTGGTTCTGGAGAAAACGGATAGGACTATGCAGTTGTCTTTTCTTTTCACCTTCTCTCAGGTTGCGAGTACTCCTTGGTTTAGGAGTAGTACACCTATTATGCAAACTGGATAGTCTTCTTCCAAACCATAGGCTGGTACCGACCGGTAGGGAATGAAGAAAACCAGTTAGCCTAAACGGTGTACAGAAGGTATTAAGTTAAGACAAAGCAAGGGATTAGTAAGAGGGCAAAGTAAAGTGCGACTACTATTCACGAACAAACCAAGTATTTCTTCGCCAATCCTAAATCACCTTTGTATTTCTCCAGGACACTCCGTATTACTACGAAGATCCCAGTTTATTGGATAATCCATCGTATGGTTATATACGAACTCGAACGGAACTTGTTCCAGTTCGGGGATGGATCCTAGTTCAGGAGAAATAGGAATAAAGTACATTCAGGTGTCTTTTATCTTCACCTTCTCTCGCGTTGCGAGTGCTCCTAGGATTAGGACAGTACACCCTTTATGCTTATTGGATAGTCTTCTTCCAAACCATAGGCTGGTGCCGAACGGTAGGGAAGGAAGAAAACCATTTGGCTTAAAGGGGTGTGCAGAAGGTAATGACTAAAGACATATAAAGGGATTTGGAGAGGTGGCAAAGAGATATACGGTTACAGTTGTGAATCTGGATAATGGAAGAGGCATTACTAGGAATACCAGGATACCCCATCGAAACATTTCAATGTTTCAGTTTCACTGTGTACTGTTAATAGAAAACTGATTTCCTGATTAGACACTTGCTCCAGGGTATGTATTTACCAGGTATGATTCTCACATCTGTATGGTTTTACAGATGATGAGTGGGAGTAAGTTATTGGGAATTGGGTGATCATCCTCATTATATCGGGATTCGTTGTAATCGATGATATTTGAGGAAGTCACCTGGGTTGTTTGCCGGTCGGCAAATATTTGGTTTTGAATATCCGTTGTTATGCACCAATTTCAAATCGATATATCTGTACGTCTATTTTCATAGAGTGAGATATACCTTTTTTGAAATTATGTCTATGACATTTACCTATATCAGTGGATGGTTAGGTAAGGAGCATTAAGCATCGGTGTAATTCTTCATAACCAAAGGTACAGTTTTCAACCTACGACACACAGTGAATAAGTTATTAGACTCAAGGGACTTATACAGAGTATTGTATGTTGTCCAGGGTCCATCAAGACAGAGGGGTAGGTCCTCGTACTATATTCGGTTTACTTATCACTTCTCTAGTTTTTAGACAGGTGTTTCGTGGAAACACAGGGTCTGAATTTTAAGAAGTTATAGGTATTTGAATAAAGTAGAGAACCAGGTATTGCAAGTATCGGAATTCTTCAAAGTGATCGAAGATGTAGATACTTGTGTGTGGTATTCAGTTGATCGTAATGATTAAGAGAACTTGCTTCTCTTTCGGGTTACTCATAATTGGAAGCATTCCTAGGTTGAGTGACGTTGATCGGCCTTTTTCCATTTAGTTGACATGCACTGGAGACAGCTGCATGATTTGAATCTGGTTCAATTAAATCAGTGCCTCTGGTTCTATATTGGATATAGAACAGTTCATATCTTAACGATGTTAAGGTACGGGGAGTTGTCCGGCTTATGCTTAAAACCAGACTCTGGATAACTCAAGGCACGTTTCTGTAATTGCTGTTTGTGGGTTGACCCAGGCTATGACGAGGGTTGACTTTCTACCATCTGGAAGATCAATAGTGATATTGTTCTTAACTCGCCACAGTTTTAATTAAAAATGGATTTTTCAGAAAACAGTAGTGGGAGTATGGTAGAACTGGAAGTGATTCCAGAACCACAAACGATTACTGAAGATTTCACAGGAACCTAAAGATTCAATCTGGTTTGACATTCCATTGGCCACTCCGCAGATATGATGGGTAACCTCAGGCACTCGAGAGGTACTTCGGTATGCTCAAGGACGGTGGCAGGGAGGTTCTTGTTTACCCAGACTTACCATTGCTGTTGTTCCAGACTGTGAGACCCGGCAGGAGGATGAGTATAGCGTCGTTCTAAACTAGCTTTAGAAGTGCACGTCTATATGACTCTGGCAGAGGGTTGTCGTAGTCAGTGGGAGCAGCGGAAGCATTGGTGGTTATTAGGCTTATGTCTATTTATAGACTAAAGCAGTTACAGCGGAGATAGATCATCTATTTCTGATGTGACAGTCATAGGTTTGACTTCATCAGAATAAAAAATGGATCTGTTAAGAAGGTAGTAGGGTGTGATGTTCTGGTATTTGGATGACATACACAGAGTAGGAAGTGATATTCCTATACTACGATCGGTTATACTTTGGTTGTCACACAGTGGTTTCTCCAAACAGGAATTGGATATTATATCAGACATTCTGGTTACTAGATCTATGGTTTTAGATCTAGATTTGGGTGGTTTCCTAATCTGGGTCCCTTGACAGCATTCTATGAGTATTTAGAATGGACGACTCCTGGCACGGTAGTGTACCTGCAGGTGATGGAGTCACCCTCTCTAAAGGTGTCTTACAGACTAAAGGGGAGAGGGATACGCATGATTGACAGATCACTTGCTTAGGCAATTGAGTCAATCATGAGATGTCAAGTACCACACCAGATGTTGTTCTTGCAGTAGATGCAATAAGTTGATATTGATCCAATCTTGGAGAAACAATCGGAAGCAGTTTTAGGACATAAGTGCGTGTTCTAGGGATTTGATAACGGCAGCCTCCTTTAGGAGACAGTTATCATTCCAGGCTTCCAAAGTGACATGGACGACAGGGTGGTCGTCAGAGTCATGATTTTCCCTCTGATGAGGGGCAGTATTTTGGACAGGTGGTCCAGGTGGATACTGAGGGAAAGGCATGGCGCAGGATACTGATTAAGTTCAGTTGATGATACAGTCTAAGAAGTTTGGATTTGGAGTTCATTTATGAGCTAGGTCCCATCAGACATCCAGACACATTCTAAGACAGGTATTGCTCATTTCGGGAGATGGCTTTCTCCGCGAACTTGAGATATAGAGAGATATAGAAAGAAACATCACAGCGGATCCACTCACTGAGGCTATTCCTCGAACGCAATAGTTTCGTAAACGAGCTTTGTGAGACTGACTAGTAGAGGAGTTGGGTGTTCGGTATCACACGGGCTGTGAGTATGCGACATCGCAATAATTAGCCTTGAGTGCAAGTGGGAGATTGTTGGAGATAGTGCCCTCAGAGTCAATTATTGGATCACAGGCACGTGATTGCAATGATTGAGGGAGGACCTATCCCGGTAGGACAGTCTTACTCGATATGATAGTATGCTATCTGGTTTACCTTTATCATCGTGTACTGCTTCAGGTGACCTTACAGGTCGCTAATACACGCTGATAGAGCCCCTAGGATTCTTGCTTGACTGCCAGAAGTATGATGGCGATCATATACATGAGAGCTGGTGGTCTATAAGCACATCCTTAAAAGGTCCCTAGTCGTGGGAGTTTCAAGACAGGGCATCGATTCTCCAGAGTAGACTAGTGTATACAGTCGAGACCCCGACGAGGGGCGGTGGCCGGTCTCGCAAGCCACTGGTGTCAGTTGGTTCACCTAAGATGTGTACAGGTGCTCATTGGGTTATGAGTACACCGGACAGGACTCGCCGGGAACATGCTAGTTGGTCTTATACCAGATGTCAGATAGCAGTTCCCTGGTGACATGTGTACAGGTTAGTTCATCGACCTGAGATCGTCATTTGTCTCGTGTGAGTTCCCACTGTGCTTTGATTACTACCCTACCACGGCTCAAAGGAGTCGTGCAAACAGGTTTTAGTTGGGTACAGTCCCGAGCCACATGGAGGCAGTGAGCGGATCTTCAGGGGTTCGTCTCTCCCGGTATTGGGGGTGAGGTCGCGCTGTGTCTAGGAGAGCCATTACGCAAAGCCCTCGGCCGAGGCAGGAGATTTACTGGTAGGTATTCCAGTAGTATCTCAGGGCGTTCTGGGCTACACTCCGACACGACTTGTACCGCTTTTGGGTGTCTGACTTTTACCAACCCCCTAGGCCCCACATGCGATGCTCATAAACGAACGGACCGGACTGTACGGATATTGTCACTGACAGGCTCAGTAGGGTGTCAGGATGAGTTCGCTCATCGACGTCCCTTTTGGTCAATAGCTGGTGGCCCGTCACGTATTGGCTAATACCTCTGACGTGCTGGTGGTTAAATCCACAGCCATAGTATTGACGAGTCTTTAGAGTCCACCACACTTGCAGTTACTCAAGCTTTCGGGCAAAACGCTGTAGAGGCCGTATGGAGATATGGCAGGGTCCGATCAGATACGTGCGGTATTGCATGGATCAGGATCGGACGGTTTGTACTAGTAGCCGTATGGATATATGGCAGGGTTCGATCAGATACGTGCGGTATTGCACGGATCAGGATCGAACGGATATTACTAGCCGGCTTTGGTTTAAGATGAATCCTAGTTTAGTACAGTGTAGATTTTGTCTCATTGCATTTGTATCCGGTCGGAATACAGATGCGGGTGTGTATGCACAGTATCGGGGTTTTCCTGTAATTTATTACGGGACCAGTTTTCTGGAGTTGCCAGTTTGCATTCCGTTCCGGCCAGTTTTCCTTTGTTCTTTCCCGGCCGGACTTTTCCGATGGAGGGGGTAATTTGCAGTTTTGCAAATTACTTTTGGGGAGGGGGTTTCTTGCAAATGTGGGATTATGATTTGACCATCATCATTTTATTCCCTTTACATCACTTGCTTTATTCATGATGGTTATTGTGATGAGAAAGGATTTGATTCTTGATTAGGAGTTGATGTGAGGTTTGCTTTTGTTATGGTCACCTTTGTGCTCTCCTACACTCACCTCCCTCTTGTTTTCTTTTCCCTCCCCATTCCCTTAAGGGGCCGGCCACATTTCCTATGGGAGAAGAGAGAAAAAATGAGAGAGTATGGTTGTTCTCATTTTTATCTATCTCATATTATTCATTCATGCAACAAAAGAGAAACCCTCTCCAAAGTTCTTCATTCCTCCATCAAGGCAACATAACCCCAAAGAGACAAGCATCATCAACACTACATTCTACAGCACATCTTGGGCACGTCGACTTGCCAGCTTCGTGCCCGAGTTGCCTCGGCATCGAGGTGGGAGCCCGTAAAAGATACAGACGATGTGGTGCCCTTCCGGCAAGGATGCGACGACCGGAGTTTCCGCGGGAGATCGGGACGATGATGAGAAGACCGGAGGACTCGGATCACTCGGTATATCTCTCACCCTTTCTCTTGATAGCTAGTATCGGTTAATGGTCACGATCCGGGTATATTGTCCGCGGTAGCGCCAGTTTAAAAGTTAAGAAAATTTTGATTCCGCATTTTGGCCTCGGATAGACGGCCGGGGCGCTGCCGTGGCTCAACAGTTTGGATTCACAGGAGAATGTACAGGCTTTCTTGTTGATCTTCTGAGCGCTCAATACCTGGGTGGCTGTTACGTTTAGCTGACCGCTTGCAGCTTGTGGGTGTTTGATATGATCATCACCTACTGCCGGCGTATTGACGATTCTTTAGAGTCCTACACAGAAGTTTCTTGACTCAGGCAAAACGGAGTAGGGGCACGTATGTGATATGTGCGGGACCGAGGATAATGCGATATGAGATACCGTATTCTATTCTCGCGATATTTGATATCAGCCGGGTCATCGGATCAAGTGTTGATTCGATGAATCGGTACGGATAAATATTAGTCGGTTATATGCGATATAGTCGGATTGTCGGATCAAGTGTTGATTCGATAATTTAATGTATAATAATATATATGATATATTAAATTACATTAACTAATATTAGCTCACTAAAAGATTCTTTTTCTCACTCGGGTAATACATTGATATATATGCGATATATGTTAAATGTATTATTTTATTTTGTTACAATAAATATTGTATATGTGATATATAATATTGTAACATGTTATAATTATTAATGCAACATGTTTAGTGGAGTTTAAATAAGATTAGGGTTTGATTTGGATTAAAACTTTCTAGATGATTCTAGAAGGTTTTCTTTTGTTTTGCTAAGATATTATGATAGATATTTCTTTGTGACTCACCCTTTAACCCAACCCAAACCCTAACCCTAGTAAACTATCTACATAGGTTACTACAACCATGGTTGCATAAATGATTATGATAACTTTTTATTATTCATCACAAATGATAATTCATTCTTATTCATCATCTTCTTCCTTCTTTCTTTTCATGAAAAAGCTTTCTAGCTTTTTCTAAGTGATGAAAAATGAGTGAGAATTAGAAAACAAATGAGAGCAAAAATCCTACTTCATCATCCTCATCTATCCTTGCCATTTAGATGAGGGTGTTCACTTCGTTTAGTGAGTGTAAGCTTTTGTTAACGGAACTTCAAGGTAGATCATCTTTGTATCGAAGATCGGAAACAAGACTGCATCTTTCTCTTCGTGGAACCTCTCGAGAGTCCGGAACACGATGATCGCAGCGAAGGGACTTCAACACGGAGCTTTAGAAGTGAAGGACCGGATCTACAAAGGTTGTAATCCCTCTCACTTAGTGTAAAAGTGTTTAGCATGTTAGTTTTCGCCTAATCTCTAGTTTAAAGATCCGGCTTCGGGTTGTTCGGCACGGCTAATTTTTTAACCGGGCATGGTTGATGCCTCGTAGAACCTTGTGAGCGTGCTTAGCAACCCTACACAACCTACCTCACTATAGCCTAAGTAAAAACTACTCACACATCATGTAATAAGAATACAAATGAACAAATAAAAGAGAATGCAAGAAAAGATACAAGAACCACAATTTTGAACTCAATGAAGCCTTTATTGAAATGGTATCCAAGTACAAGCAAAGTAAGTTCAATTACCAAAATCTAATCTTACAAGCTCAAAGATAGAAGTTGCAAGACCATAGAAAGGAAAAGAACCCAATCCAATCTAAAGAACTACAAAATTTTATCCAAAGTGATTACAAGTAGTGAAAATTGCACATATTCCTCACAAACTGATATGCTATTTATAGAACTTGAAGAAGCAGAAGTTGCATATACCAATGAACTGACAAAACCACCACGGGCCCACAATAGTTGCACGAGCCAATTTGGCATTGACATGGCCGCAAATTGTGGTCATATAGAATAAATCTGCTGCCTGTCTTTGGAGACTGGGGTCCATCTTTGGTCAATGGTCTTCTGGTCATTTGTTCATCTCCCTGTAGTTGCAATTTGTTGTAATTCACACATGTGTGAAATCTAGAGTAATGAACAGAGAAGGCAAGTGATCAAGTTGCAATAGTTCATATATCACATCAACTCTTTTTCAATTACTCATTGCCATACCCACTTGTGCACCCACTTGTAAAACACCATGATGGTGTTTGCCCACTTATACACTTGGTCAAGTCCATGTTCACACTTGTTCACATATGGTCATGTAGGACCAAAACAAAAGTTCTTTTTGCACAAAACTCTTTATTTGTTTCAAACTCATTCAATCTGATCTGTATTCTGTCACGTTTGCAGTTCTGGCTAAAAACCGTCGTTTCTGTGCATGTTGTGTACCGTTTCCAGTGTTTTTGCTTGTGTACCTATAATCTGTACTAATGAGCAGACATGGATTAGATAGCACTTTTTATTTAAAAAATGATAGAAAATGGATGGTATTAAAATGTAATAAATCGTGCTGAACAAAGACCTCCAAACCTACCATTTTGCTCGTCTCGAGCAAAACAAAAATTCCTAACCTTACTTTCGTAGGGAACGTGATTGCGCTGAGTCCGTGCAACAAGCCGTTAAATCTCTATAGGAGGAGTTTTGCCTCTTGAGGGTTTTCAGCGGATTACACCTATAAACTCCCGTCAGGCTAGTTTTCGTAAGTTAACTGTTGTTTCTAATACTAAAGTGTAGTATCAAAGCTTAGAAATTCTATTATCCTAATTCAAAAACTTCAAACCCTCTGTTTCACTCCTCGCTTTGTATTTAACTAAGATCCTATAAGTCTTTTCGTGCTTTGTGCGAATAGCATCGTTATGTTTCAAGAAACTTTGATTTTGAGTTTATGTCAAAGATGGACCAAAAACTTCAGAAGGATCACACTAGTTGTTTAAGAATTAAATTTTTCTTCAAATTTTGTTCTCCAGTTTGGTTTCAAATCAGAGTTTCTATTAACTTCAACAGAGGACTAAGCTTTATTCTTCACTCCACCTATTACTTGATTTTGTATCATACACACCCTCATGAACGTGCAAATAGTCTTTTATCTGTATATCTCCATTAAAAATTATTTTTGTAGTAAAACTTGTCTTAATCCAAGATTATAGAATTTTAACTCGGAGAGAACACTTGCTTGACATTGTTTTAAAACGGACCTTCTAGGTTTCTTACCGAGCTTTGGGTCAATACACCTAAATCAGATAGTTTTAGGACATTAGGTGTGAAGACACCCCGGCGAACTTAATAGCACAAGTCACCTAGGCCCTAAAACAAAAAGACTCATTTTATACGTGAAAATCTCAAAAATAATGCGAAAAGAGATACAATTGATTTTTCTTTTCATTTTTCTTTTTTTTAGATCAAAAGACGTGTTTTGTGTAGATATGGATGTGTAATCACTCAAGGATCAAGATGGATTATTTTTCAGACTTGGTCCTTATTATAGCTTTAATAATACCCTTTCATATTCACCTTGCTTTATGAACTATTTTTGATATTACTTATTTCCAAACAACTTGTTTAATCCTAAAGAGGTTTATTGATTTTTAAAAGTTTTGCTGACATGTCACAAACTCGTTCTCTCGTTTCACAAAACTTACGACACGTGTATGGTGATGTGAAAAGACGAATTTAATCTATAGTTAATTTCAAAGAAAGGTTGTCGTTTTATGTTTTCAATTTCTAAAATAGGATCTAGTCATTTCAAACTTATCAAACGCAAACCGTCGATATTTCGAAACTAGGTTTTCCCACTCGCTAACTTAACGACAAAGTTTTTATGTTTTAATTTTTTTTTATAGTTTTTCCTTTTGTTTTAGTTTTGAATTGTGTATATACAAAACAACAACAAAAATAAAAAAGAAAAATTTAACACTAATTTTTTTTCCATTTTTAAATTGTTTTGGGTATAATAAGCAAAATGTAGTACAAAAGCAAATATGCAATGCAAACTACATGAAAATAAAGGGAAAAATACAGGAACGAAAGTGCGAATATGCAGGAAACGTGCAAATGCAACTACATTCTACATACGTGAACCAACTTATCCTATTACCCCCAAACTTGAACTAGACAATGTCCTCATTACTTTCTCGATTTCCCTTTTCCCTTCCTACTGCCGCTTGTTTCTTCCTTTGCTGCTTGCTGAGACACCTCAATTCTATCTAACTGTTCTTACATCTTTTGTTGCTTGTTCAGCATGTGGCGGATGCTTTGAAATGTCAAGCGCTGCAAGTCCTTCTCATTATCTGGTTCAGGCACGTGAAGAAGTGCTTCCCTAGAATCCTCTGGTCCGGGATGCTCACTCGGGTCCACCCTTGTCCAATTCTTTTGTTCATAATGGAGGCCTGTATATCCCTGTGAAATCCGCTCTATCTCAATGGCCAATGTGCATAAGAGGCCGCATATCCATCGAACTCTTCCCTCGCCATGTAGTACTTGGAAATGAGGGTCACTAGGACTGGCAGTAGGGGTTTCTTCTAAGCCACCCCTTCCATGATCATGCTAAACAATTGGGTCACAACACAAAAGTGGTGATCCTTTTTCCATTAAACAATGAATGATATGCCCTACTCCAGCCGGGAAAGAGGAAACACGGCTAATACCCCTGATATTGCAATTTGCGCATCAGCAAACCGCAAGCACATTCTGATACATCCGTGCGGGGTTTAACCCCTTGTCCTTCAATTCTACAAACTCTCCTAAGAGAGATCGATAAACAGCCAACTCACGTGCCTGTTGATTTCCAGGCCTCATCGGAATGTTGGTTACTCTCGAGATCATTTCCGGTTGAAAAATTCTTCGCCTTCCTCGAATGAAAAACGCAACATATCCTGACCCGAGCTCGCCATTTCTCAAAGCCACATAGAAATCCTTAACCAATTCTCTTATTGCAAAGAGATCATCACTGTTATAGATTAGAAAATCCCACCCTCTTTGACGAATTTCATCGTAAAAATACTCTCCGTAAGTTTCATCGGAGAAGATTTCAAAAAAAATCTTTTCACGCTCGAAAGCCACCATATTTAGATTTGACAAATTTTGCATATAAATTGGACAAGAGAAGAAGATGATCTTACAGTGGAAAAAATTTGGTCGAAGGAGGAGTTGATCTAGCTGCAATTTGCAGCCCTGATGAATTTTCCGGCGGTCGGGAAGAAGAGTTGGGGTGGATCTTGGGAGAGAAGGTTGGGAAGGAAGAGATGGTTGTAAGGTTTGGGGAAAAACAGATATGGGGTGTCCGGTTGGGTGTGGGGATGCTTTTAGTGGCAGTTTTCAAATAAGCCCCCCCCCCCCCAAAAAAAGATATTTTAAAAAAAAAACAAATAATTACAAAAGGACTCAAAAGATGCAAAACTTGTATATACAAGATGTGGGGATGTGATTAATCGAGATAACGCGGCTCATGCAAAAACATGAGCTCCCCTGTTTCCGCAGGAATTTCTAAGAATGGCTTCAGACGCTGGCCATTGACCTTGAAGTTTTGGTAGAGTGCGGATCTTCGATGTTGACTGCACCATGCAGAAAAATGGTGAGCACAAGAAACGGACCAGTCCATCGTAACTTCAGTTTCCCTGGTTATGGATGAAGTATGGAATCGTATAGTAGAACCTTTTGGCCCACCGTGAAAGTTTTTCGGAGATCTCTCTGTCGTGAAAGACTTTCGTCTTTTTCTTGTAGAGTTTGGCGTTCTTGTTGTATATGTATGCCCTAGAGGCCGGTATTGTATAGGATACTAGGCATGTATATGTACAGAAACAATCTTTGCTCGAAATGATAGTATGCTATCTGGTTTATCATTATCATAACATGTGATGTGTTGATGAAGCCCTTAGGACTATGCTTGACTACCAGGATTATGATGAGATCATACAGGTGGGACCTGGGCAGTCTACAAGCATATCCTTGAATAGTTCCTAGTCGAGGGTATATCGAGACAGGGCATCGGTATTACCAGATTAGACTAGTGTGAACGTTTCTTGACCCTGGGGGCGATGGTTGATTCCACAACCATTGATGTTTGACATCAAAGATTGTACACAGGTGCTCATTGAAGAATGGGTACACCGAACAGGACTCGCTGAGAACTCCTAGATGGTATATATACCTATTGTCAGATAGCAGTTCTCTAGCGACACTTGTACAGGTTAGTCTGTAGACCCGAGATCGTCATAGAGTCTTGTGTGATTCCCACTGTACTTTAATTGCCTCCCTACCACGGCTCTATTGAGTCGTGCAAACAGATGGATTTTGGGTACAGTCCCGAATCATATGGAGACAGTGAGCGATAGGAGGGGTTTCGTCTCTCCCGGTATAGGGAGTTGATGTCGCGCTATGTTTGATCGGCTATAACACCTAAATCCCTGGCCAGGGTTCTCGAGGTTTACTGATAAGTGTTATCAGTAGTTTCTCGAACTGTTATGAGCCATAAATCAGTATGACTTATAAAGTTACTAGGGTCTGACATTTACCACCCCTGGACTTCATATGCGACGTATCAGACGAAGAGACCGGACTGCACGGTAAGTGTTGCTTGCAGGCTCGTAAGGGTTGTGATGAGTTCGCTCGTTGGCCACCTTTTCGTCATGTACCTGGGTAGCCGTTATGCACAGCTAGTGCCGCTGACGTGCTTGTGGTTAAACCCACTGCCAGCGTACTGTCGAGTCTTTAGAGTCCCACACAGAGAGTTCCCTCGTTCAGGCGAAATATGTAGAGGCTGTAAGTTGTTATGGCAGCCGTAAGCTGTTACGGCAGGGTTTTGATTTTGTTCATGTAATTGTTACAGGAATAATAATCGGAAGGATAATACTGGTAGGCTTTGGTTTAATCCGGATACCGGTATTATATTATTGGATTAATGGTATTCGTATTTTTCGCAATTCGGATGCGGGTATACAGTATACGGTATACGGTATACGGAGGAGGGGTATTTTTGTAATTGTTACAAGAATACCTTCTAGAAGGTGCCACCTCATAATGACATAATAATGACATCATTTATTTTATGAAAATAAAATGAGGTGGAAATTAAAAGGTACAAGCATGATGAGGTTGTTGTTATGGAATTACTATTGAAGCATGATACTAATTTATATAATGCATGCTTCAATTATTTCTCTTAGTGCTATATCTTTATTCATCATGTTTGAACACTTTCATTATGATAAACACTTACTCCTTCTCATCTCCTCCTTCTTCTTCTTCTTATAAATAGCTTCACATGAGATGTGAATGTTAAGTGAATCAAGAGAAGGTTAAGAGAAAGAAATGCTATAGATTTCAAGCTAATCCAATACATTCATCTCTACATAATCCTAGTGACCTATTCTAGCAAAATTGGTCTCTAGGTTAAACTCTTGTGAAGAGTTCCTAGCTCGCACGACAACTCTCGGGTGGATCATCTAGGTCTTGGGTGGCCGGAGATCGAAGACATCGGCAACATCTAAAGGAGCTAAGGAGTTCATCAAAGAGAAGTCCCGAAGGACCGTATCATTGAGGTATAATCCCTAACATAGTAGATAAGATCTCTAGTTAGGTTTTTCTAGTTGTGGTTTAGACAAGATCTTCGGTTAAGTGCGTGTTGTATGCCAAGAAAATTTTCGTTCACCGCTTCCGCCGCGCCACAAGAATTGTGGGAGCATGCAACATACACTAACATGGTATCAGAGCCTTACTAAACCACAATTAGATGCTATCCAAAAGTTAGAAGCTCGATCGACAGTTTTTTCTCCCGAAAACTCGTATTCTGCCCTTGCTGCTGTCAGTTTTTGAAAGTGTTCCAAAATTAATTTGACATGTCTTAAAAATACAAGCAGGGTTTTCTAAGAACACTGTAGAAATCCGGAGTTCTAACTCAACTAAAGCGCCGCGGATCCGCGGCCAAACCCATGGTTTTGCTGCGGATCCGCCGCCGAGTTGGGGCCGCGTCGACTCGGTTTTCTACAGTGCTCATATATTGAAGAATTAGGGTTTCTGGGATATAAAGAATTTTACAAAGGTGTTTGTACAGGAACATGTCAAGTGTTAGCATGGTTTAAAATTATCGATCGAAATTCTAATAGTGTTTGGCTGATCGGGTTTTTCGTTTTTTGTGATATGTGTTTGAAACGTCCGCTAATTGCTATATGACGATTAGTGGGGGTTGCAGATATGGATATCATGAGATGGTATGTGTATATGAATATGTTGGATCGTCGTGATGAATGGCCGGGGGGTGTGAGAAGAGCGTCTTTTCTTTTCTTTCATTCCATGTAATTTGTAAAAAGACAAGTAATATTATTTTAACGGGTACATCCGGGATGAGGTTGTAGCCACCGATGTATAATTTCTTTATACTGTTTTTGCTCCTAGGATAGACCCAAGGTGGGGTGCACAAACTATCGGGTTTTCAAAGTGCCGAGTGGCCTACTCAATTGTTGAGGGAGGTTACTACACTTCGGGAATTTGGCGGGTAGTTTGCCGCACCCGTAGGGGTCTAGGGGGGTTTGGCTATTCATCACGACCATGGAATCCGTCTTTCATTAAAAGCTTCAATGAAATACGGAATTCCTAGTATATCCAATGCATTCATCTGTGATCTGAAATGGTTATATTTATATATGAGATATATAATAAACGTTGCTTATGTTTTGCACCCGCACTAGTCCAGCCCCCGCTCTGCCGTTAGTTAAGTAACCTAACGGTGCATGACGGGACCCAGTGACGAATGCGGATGGCATAAGCGTACGTTCTATTTTTCCGTTTCTTTTCTGTGATGTTTAGGAAACGTAAATGATGGGACCACATTAATGTGATTAATGATAAGAGAAAGAAACCTAAAGATGTTGTAGAATCAAATTTTTAAAAAAAAAGGGTAACTCTAGCTTCTGTTTTGCATAGCGGTATTCTTGAATATCCTGCACCTCATTCGATGAGGAAAGGGCCGAGATCCCTTCACCGGGAGTGATCCCTTTAGCGAAACTGGAAAATGTTACAAAGAACTCGATTTGATTTTATAGTTGATCTAACTTTGCTTTGCATCGTGGTATTTTCATATCCAGCACCTTATTCGATAAGGAAAGAGCCGAGATCCCTTCACCGGGAGTGACCTCTTTAGCAAAATTAGAAAGATACTACAAAACCATTCGATTTTTAAAACTGGAGCTTAAACAACTCCTTCCCATTCGATTCTACAACAATATCAAGTTCAAAACGTTAAAGGTTTTCATAAAATCCATCCGTTGCCCTCCGCCATTTTAGGAAGCAGAGTACTTAGTATTCGTGCCACGTTTGTTGACCATAGTTAAGGCGTGGTGTACAGTAGCTAAGTGGTGAATTCTTACAACGCATTTGATGCGATCGATTAGGGCATTCTCATGACTTTGTTGACCATAGTTAAGGGTCATGTGGGTGGGTCTAAATCAATCACGAAATGGCGGGTTGAACTTGACTAGTGCTTATGATTTGTTGACCATAGTTAAGGTCATAAGTCACTAGGGGTGAAAATCATATCGGGAATTTCAAGAGTTGAAATTTGCAATGAGATTGCATACCTTCTATATGATAGTTGGATCCCGATCCCACTGTGAGTAAAAGTTACTCCCGGGAGAATTTTGCACTTTCTGGTTAGCAAACTTGTAGATTGCAATTTATCCTGGCTAGTTTTCTTTTTAGGTTTGAAGGAAAATTTGATAAAAAGCAGTGGGAGACAACAATTAGATAAGTAACCAATCTAATTATGAAAGAGCAATCGCTGAATGACTTCTTTTCTATCTCCTAATAGCAGATACCGATGTCGGGACTTAAACTTTTATTAGACAAAAACAAACTCACTGGACCGAATTACAAAGATTGGCTAAGGAACGTGAATATTGCCCTAACATATGATAAGGTCGGATACGTCCTGACTACTCCAGCCCCTCCTAGCCCAGGCCCTGATTCTTCAGTTGCGGATAAAGAAATCCGCAAGAAATGGGATACAGACTGCGCAACAGCCAAGTGCCTCGCGCTAGCTTCTATGAACAATGAACATCAGAAGCAGCACGAGAAGATGGATGTCCAATCCATCTTTCTCCATACAGAGGAGTTGTATGGAGAGCAATCTCGTACTCTCCGATACGAGGCATCTCGAAAGTTGTTTCAGATGCGGATGGCTGCTGGCACGTCTGTAGGTGACCATGTATTGAAGATGATTGGACTTATCGAAGAACTTGAGGACCTGGGTTGGACCATGGAGAACGAGCAGTATGTTGATATTGTTCTACAGTCCCTTTCCCCTGCCTTTGCTCAATTCATTGTAAACTTCAACATGCACAAAATGGAGAAGTCTTTACCAGAACTTCTCAATATGTTGAGGAGTGCAGAGAGCACGCTAAAGGTAGCGAAAACACCCGCTCTTATTGCTGGGCCATCTTCTTCCTTCATCCCGAAAGCCAAGGCCAAGGGAAAGAAGAAGAAGAAGAATCCCATCAAGCAGAGAGGCGGAGTGAAAAAGGCATTGGGAAGGGACAAGAAAGGGGCTGCTGCGACAGGTCGTGGGGAATGTTTCCACTGCCACCAGACTGGGCATTGGAAGAGAAACTGTGTTAAATACTTGGCCGACCTCCAGAAGAAGAAGCATGGTGATGCTTCCACTTCAGGTGTGTTTGTAACAGAAAACTGTTTTTCAATTAACTCTGCTTCCTGGGTATTAGATACTGGGTCAGGATCTCACATCTGCAATTGTATGCAGGGGTTGAGAAATAGCAGGTTGTTGATGAAAGGTGATCACACTCTCCGGGTTGGGAATGGTTCCTCAGTACATGCTACTGCAGTGGGAGAGTATCATCTTGGTTTGCTATCGGGTTCTATATTGGTTTTAAACCCATGTTATTTTGTACCTTCGATGTTATGTAATATTATATCTGTATCGTTGTTGGACAATACTGGATATAATTTTGTATTGCAATCTAATGTTATGAACAGTAACCTTAATCAAGAGTTGATTGGATATGGAATATTAAATAATGGGATATACATCCTAAATCAGCAGAATAGTCAATAGCCCATCACATCTCCCTAGCGCCAGTTGGAGAAAGCTTACAGTTTTTCATATACAACACGGAAACAAAAGAAAGGTTTCAGACATAAATGAAGCTTTCATTTGGCATTGTAGACTAGGTCATATTAATGAAACAAGACTAACCAAGCTACATAAAGATGGATATTTAAACTCGTTTGAATATAAATCTTATGCGACTTGCCAGTCTTGCATCAAAGGTAAAATGACCAAAACTCCGTTTACTGGACACGGAGAGAGAGCTACTGAACTCCTAGGCCTCATACATAGTGATGTATGTGGACCAATGTCTACACATGCTGGAGATGTTTTTTCATACTTCATAACCTTCACTGATGATTTATCGAGATTCGGGCACGTGTTCTTGTTGAAACATAAGTCCGAAACCTTTGAAAAGTTCAAGGAGTATAAATCTGAAGTAGAAAAACAAACAGGCTTAAGTATCAAGAAACTTCGATCGGATCGTGGAGGTGAGTATCTAAGCTCAGAGTTTCTAGATTTCCTAAAAGAGAATGGGATTCTCTCTCAGCTCACTCCTCCATATACACCACAGCACAACGGTGTATCAGAAAGGAGGAATCTCATATTATTAGATATGGTACGATCTATGATGAGTGATGCTGAGTTACCAATATCATTTTGGGGGCACGCATTGGAGACTGCCAGTTATCTATTGAATAGGGTTCGGACCAAAACCGTGTCTACCACTCCATATGAGTTATGGTATGGGAAGAGACCATCTCTTAAAAGAGTTAAGGTATGGGGTTGTCCGGCTTATGTGAAAAAGCAGAATCCAGACAAACTTGAGACACGATCGGTTTTGTGTAAATTTGTGGGATATCCAAAACACTCGTATGGATATCTATTCTACCACAAGGAGGAACAAAGGATGTTTGTTTCTCAGTATGCCACATTTTTAGAAAATGAATTTTTTACAAATGATACTGTTGGCGATGCGGTAGAACTGGAAGAAGTTCCAGATGCACAAACCATTACCGATGAACCTGAGGTTTCAATAGAACCTGACATACCTCAGCCACTCCATAGATCTAGTAGGACTTCTCGCCCACCTAATAGATACTAAGGTTTTCTAATTGACGGCGATAGAGAAGATTGCATCATGAATGATGATGACCCTACTAGGTTTCAGCAAGCTATCACGAGTGGTGACTCAGTGAAATGGTTGGATGCCATGAGATCCGAAATGGAATCCATGCACACCAACAAAGTATGGACTTTGGAGGCTGCACCTTCTGGAGTAAAACCCATAGGGTGCAAATGGATCTTTAAAAGAAAGATTGGTGTGGATGGTCAAGTGGAGACCTATAAAGCTAGGCTGGTAGCAAAAGGATTTCGTCAAAGACCGGGCTTGGACTATGATGAAACTTTTTCACCAGTCGCGATGCTCAAATCCATTCGGATCTTGCTTGTTATAGCTTCTTACTATGATTATGAGATCTGGCAGATGGATGTTAAAACGGCATTTCTAAATGGTGATTTAGAAGAATGCGTTTTTATGGATCAGCCAGAGGGCTTCATTGATAGTGGGAGCAGCGGAAAAGCATGCAGGCTGCTTAAATCCATCTATGGATTAAAGCAGGCATCACGGAGTTGGAATATCTGCTTTGATGATACAATCAAAGAGTTTGGTTTTATCAAAAATGTGGATGAACCATGTATTTATAAAAGGATTGTAGAGAGTACTGTTACATTCCTCGTATTGTACGTGGACGACATTCTCTTGATAGGAAATGATATTCCTATGCTAAAATCGGTCAAACTATTCTTATCGCAGAGGTTCTCCATGAAAGACCTGGGTGATGCCTCGTACATTCTGGGGATTAAGATCTATAGAGATAGATCTAAGAAATTATTGGGATTGTCCCAATCGAGATACATTGACACCATACTAAAGAGGTTTAGTATGGAAGATTCCAAGAGGGGTAATTTACCCGCTTGTCATGGGATCACCCTCTCTAAATAGATGTCTCCAAAGACTGATGAGGAGAGGGCTCGCATGAGCATTATACCCTATGCTTTGGCAGTAGGATCTGTAATGTATGCGATGTTATGTACTCGCCCAGATATAGCTTATGCACTAAGTGCAGTAAGCAGGTATCAATCCAACCCAGGGGAGAAACACTGGACTGCCGTGAAGAACATTCTAAAGTACTTGAGAAGAACTAAAGAAATGTTCTTGGTGTATGGTAACGGAAATCTCCAAATGGAGGGCTTTACCGACTCCAGCTTCCAGAGCGACAGGGATGATAGTAAGTCCATCTCAGGGTTTGTATTTACTCTAAATGGAGGGGCGGTATGTTTGAAGAGTTCCAAAATAGATACCGTCGCTGACTCCATGATGGAAGCTGAGTATATTGCTGCTAATGATGCCGCAAAAGAAGCGGTCTGGATGAGAAAGTTCATTTCAGAACTTCAAGTGGTTCCATCCATTGCTAATCCAATACCTCTGTATTGCGATAACAATGGAGCCATAGCTTTGGCAAAGGAACCGAGGTCCCATCAGAAATCCAGACATATCTTGAGGCGGTATCACCTCATCAGGGAGATAGTGGATCGCCAGGAAATCGAGGTACGGAGAGTAGACACGAAAGACAACACAGCAGATCCATTCACTAAGGCTATCCCTCAAGTACAGTTTGAGAAACTGTTTGAGCTGTTGGGCATGCGGTACGCCGGAAACTGGTTTTAGCCGGTACTTATTGCATTAATTACAGGCCTTAGTGCAAGTGGGAGATTGTTGGATATGTATGCCCTAGAGGCCTGTATTGTATAGGATACTAGGCATGTATATGTACAGAAACAATCTTTGCTCGAAATGATAGTATGCTAACTGGTTTATCTTTATCATAATATGTGATGTGTTGATGAAGCCCTTAGGACTATGATTGACTACCAGGATTATGATGAGATCATACTGGTGGGACCTGGGCAGTCTACAAGCATATCCTTCAATAGTTCCTAGTCGAGGGTATATCGAGACAGGGCATCGGTATTACCAGATTAGACAAGTGTGTACGTTTCTTGACCCTGGGGGCGATGGTTGATTCCACAACCATTGATGTTTAACATCAAAGATTGTACACAGGTGCTCATTGAAGAATCGGTACACCGAACAGGACTCGCTGAGAACTCCTAGATGGTATATATACCTATTGTCAGATAGCAGTTCTCTAGCGACACTTGTAAAGGTTAGTCTGTAGACCCGAGATCGTCATAGAGTCTTGTGTGATTCCCACTGTACTTTAATTTCCTCCCTACCACGGATTTATTGAGTCGTACAAACAGGTGGATTTTGGGTACAGTCCCGAATCATATGGAGACAGTGAGCGATAGGAGGGGTTTCGTCTCTCCCGGTATAGGGAGTTGATGTCGCGCTATGTTTGATCGGCTATAACACCTAAATCCCTGGCCAGGGTTCTCGAGGTTTACTGATAAGTGTTATCAGTAGTTTCTCTTACTGTTATGAGCCATAAATTAGCATGACTTATAAAATTACTAGGGTCTGACATTTACCACCCCTAGACTTCATATGCGACGTATCAGACGAAGAGACCGGACTGTACGGTAAGTGTTGTTTGCAGGCTCGTAAGGGTTGTGATGAGTTCGCTCGTTGGCCACCTTTTCGTCATGTACCTGGGTAGCCGTTACGCACAGCTAGTGCCGCTGACGTGCTTGTGGTTAAACCCACTGCCAGCGTACTGTCGAGTCTTTAGAGTCCCACACAGAGAGTTCCCTCGTTCAGGCGAAATATGTAGAGGCTGTAAGTTGTTATGGCAGCCGTAAGCTGTTACGGCAGGGTTTTGATTTTGTTCATGTAATTGTTACAGGAATAATAATCAGAAGGATAATACTGGTAGGCTTTGGTTTAAGCCGGATACCGGTATTATATTATTGTATTAATGGTATTCGTATTTTTCGCAATTCGGATGCGGGTATACGGTATACGGTATACGGAGGAGGGGTATTTTTGTAATTGTTACAAGAAAACCTTCTAGAAGGTGCCACCTCATAATGACATAATAATGACATCATTTATTTTATGAAAATAAAATGAGGTGGAAATTAAAAGGTACAAGCATGATGAGGTTGTTGTTATGGAATTACTATTGAAGCATGATACTAATTTATATAATGCATGCTTCAATTATTTCTCTTAGTGCTATATCTTTATTCATCATGCTTGAACACTTTCATTAGGATAAACACTTACTCCTTCTCATCTCCTCCTTCTCCTTCTTCTTATAAATAGCTTCACATGAGATGTGAATGTTAAATGAATCAAGAGAAGGTTAAGAGAAAGAAATGTTATAGATTTCAAGCTAATCCAATACATTCATCTCTACATAATCCTAGTGACCTATTCTAGAAAAATTGGTCTCTAGGTTAAACTCTTCTGAAGAGTTCCTAGCTCGCACGACAACTCTCAGGTGGATCATCTAGGTCTTGGGTGGCCGGAGATCGAAGACATCGGCAACATCTAAAGGAGCTAAGGAGTTCATCAAAGAGAAGAGCCGAAGGACCGTATCATTGAGGTATAATCCCTAACATAGTAGATAAGATCTCTAGTTAGGTTTTTCAAGTTGTGGTTTAGACAAGATCTTCGGTTAAGTGCGTGTTGTATGCCAAGAAAATTTTCTTTCACCGCTTCCGCCGCGCCACAAGAATTGTGGGAGCATGCAACATACACTAACAGTTCTCATACGCATCATTGCGTACCTCATCGAGCTTGTTCAGTTGAAGTTTTCATGCCTCACCGTCCTTTTCTAGGTCGACATTGAACTGTTTAACTACCCAGAATGCGCGGTGTTGCAATTCAACAGGCAGATGACATGCTTTGCCGAAGATGAGTCGGTATGGAGACTTATCTAAATTTATTTTGATGGCAGTACGAAACACCTAAAGTGCGTCATTTAACTTCAATGACCAATCCTTGCGGTTGTGGCTGGCAGTCTTTTCCAGAATCTGTTTAATCTGTCTATTGGAGATTTCAACTTGGCCGCAAGTTTGAGGATGGAAGGACGTTTACAATTTGTGTTTTACGGAGTATTTCTTCTTCAGCGATTCAAAAGATCGGTTGCAAAAATGTGTTCCATTATCGCTGATGATGGTGCAAGGTGTGCTGAACCGAGAAAATATGTTCTCTTTTAAGAATTTTACGACAACCTTATTATTGTTGGTTAAACAAGGGACTGCCTCCACTCATTTGGACACATAGTCCACAACCAACAAAATGTACAAATTCCCGAAAGAAATTGGCAAAGGCCCCATGAAATCGATACCCAAGACATCGAAAATCTCTACAATTAGAATCGAATATAGGGGAATCTGATGTCGTTTTCCAATTTTTCCCATGTGTTGACATCGGCTACAAGTTTTGCAATATTCGAAAGTATCTTTGAAAAACGTTGTCTAGTAGAAGCCGCTTTGCAAAACTTTTCTGGGTCCAAAATGGCCCCAACAAGCTTAGTCATGACAGAAAGATAAAACACTTCTCGTTTCAGAGCTGGAAACGCATCTTCTAATGATCTGATCAGGATAGTACTTGAACATATATGGTTCATCCCAATAGAAGAATTTGACTTGGGAGAGAAATTTGACTTGTCCTGATTTGACCAAAAAGAAGGTGTTTTTTCGGTGACAAGATAGTTCACAATATCAGCGAACCAGGGTTCGACTGATACGGAAAGAAGTTGTTCATCTGGGAATTGTTCATTGATTGAAATTTCCTCAATTGGTGCATTTGTTAAGCGAGACAGATGATCGGCAATAACATTGTCGGTTCCCTTCTTATCTTTGATGGTCAAGTCAAATTCTTGAAGAAAGAGAATCCAACATATCAATCTAGCTTTGGCATCCTTTTTTGCAAAGAGATGCCTAAGTGCAGAATGATCAGTGTAAATTGTGACGTGGGTGCCGATCAAGTATGGACGGAATTTTTCAAGTGCGTATACGACAGCTAAGAATTCCTTTTCAGTGGTGGTGTAATTCAGTTGTACGTCATTCAACGTCCTGCTCACGTAGTGGATAACATGCAGCTTCTTTTCAAATTGATGTCCTAAGACAGCGCCTATCACAAAGTCAGAAACATCACACATCAGCTCGAAAGGTTCATTCCAGTCTGATGCACTTAAGATCGAAGCGGAAGTGAGTTCCGATTTCAGAAGTTTGAACGCAGTAAGGCACTCGGAATTGAACTCAAAAGGAATATCCTTATCCAGCAAACAAGTCAAGGGTCAAGCCAATTTGCTAAAATCCTTGATGAAACGCCTGTAAAAACCCGCGTGGCCTAAGAACACCTTGATTTCACGGACAGTCCGTGGAGGTGGGAGACTTGAAATGACGTCGATTTTTACTTTATCGACTTCGATGGCATATTCAGAAATGATGTGACATAACATAATGTCGTGTTTTACCATGAAATGACACTTCTTCCAATTGAGTGTGAGATGTTTTCCCTTGCATTGTATCATTACAAGTTCAAGATGTCTTAAACACTCAGAAAATGAATCTCCAAAGATGGAGAAATCATCCATGAACACTTCCAAGAATCTCTCTACCATGTCAGAAAATATGCTCATCATGCACCGCTGAAATGTTGCAGGTGCATTGCACAGCCCAAAGGGCATGCGACGGTAGGCGAATGTACCAAAAGGACAACTGAAAGTCAACTTGTCCTGATCCTATGGATCGATCGGGATTTGATTGTAGCTGGAATATCCATCAAGGAAACAATAGTAGACATGGCCGGCTAGGCGTTGAAGCATCTGATCAATGAAAGGCAGTGAAAAATGATCTTTGCGGGTTGCTGCATTGAGCTTTTTGTAATCAATACAGACCCTCCAACCCGTCCGTGTGCAGGTCGGGACTAGCTCGTTTGCTTCATTTTTTATCACCGTGATACCCGATTTTTTTGGTACAACATGAATGGGCTTACCCATTTGCTCTAAGATATGGGATAAATGAGCCCATTGTCTAGAAACTTCAGCATTTCATTCTGCACCGCTTCTTTCATAACCGGGCTAAGCCGGCGTTGAGGATCCTTGAAGGTTTTAGATTCATCGGTCATGTGGATTCTGTGATGACAGATAGCGGGACTGATTCCTTTGATATCAGCCATCGACCAACCAATTGCTTCCATGTTCTTTCTCAGAACATTCATGAGTGTCAACTCTTGCTCAGGAGCGAGGTCTGTTGAGATTATAACTGGAAGCGTTTCGTTATCGCCCATGTATGCATACTTGAGGTGGTCAGGAAGAACTTTGAGGTCAAGTCTAGGTAGCTCCTCTACTAATGGTTGCGCTTCAGGGGTCGGTTCATTACAAAGTCGTTCAAATTGGGGGCCTCAATGTGCGTAGGAAGCATGTTCAGGACTTAGCTTTTTAAGAAAAAGAAGTTCCTCAGAAAACAGTTCTTCAAAAGTTTCTTCAAGACACTCATTCTTGAGGTCAAATGTCTCCTTCTCAGACATATCGTGTACATCGTTGACTTCATATGTGTCATCGTGTCTTTCACTCACTAGGTTTCCTAGACTGAAGATGTTGAGGTCAATCGTTACATTTCCAAAAGAGAGTTTCATGGATCAATTACGACAATTGATCAACGCGTTGGACGTGGCTAGGAAAGGCCGCCCTGGTATGATGAGAATCTGACCACTGGGATTGGCGACTGGTTCGGTCTCCAATACAATGAAATCTACGGGGAATATGAACTCCCCAACCTTAATAAGAACGTCATCGATTTCTCCCCTCGGTATCTTTGTGGATCGGTCTGCCAATTGCAGAGTCACTTTGGTCGGCTTCAATTCTCCCAAACCCAGTTGTTCGTAAACTGAGTAAGGGAGCAGGTTCACGCTTGCCCCTAAGTCTAACGAAGTTGGATTGATTTGCTTGTCCCCGATAGTGCAAGAAATAGCAGGGCAACCAGGGTCCTTATATTTTTCCGGAATGGATTTAGATAAGACATCGCTTAAATTGGCGGCCAAGAAGACTGTTTTAGCCACATCCGTGCGTCGTTTCTGCGTGCACAAATCCTTAAGAAATGTTGCATACGCCGGGACTTATTGGACTACGTCCAACAACGGAATGTTAACTTCGTAGCATTTGAAGACTTCTAAAACCTTTTCTATACTTGCAGAGGGCTTCTTTGATTTTAACCAATTGGGATAGGGAGCCTTGGGCTCAAACATTTGGTCCGAAGAAGGTGCAAATGGAGTAGGTATAGAAGGCGTGAGCGTTCTTGCTGGAACAGCTGGAGGAATTTGCGGCGGTAAATCGGGTTGTTTTGAAGGATTTGCAGCTGACGACGACGAAGAAGGTGAAGAGGAAGATGGTAAAGAAGATGAAGAAGAAGACGGACCGGAAGAAAGAACAGGTGATGAGACATGTACCGGTAAATTTACAACCGCACGCTTGGATGAGTCGTTAGGTTTGACAATCTTATTGTCAATCGTGCCTCCTGATCTTAGGACGGTGACGTAATTCGCATTCTCAATGTTGTTCTATTGAACAACATGAGCATTGTGGTTTCTCTATTCTCTCGGATTTGTCACCGGTTAGGAAGGGAATGTTCCCTTTTTACGTTCATTCACTGCAGCAGCGAGTTGACTGATTTGAATTTCTAGTCTGGCTATCGCTTATCTGTTAGCTCTATGCAACTGACCAGACGTTTCCATGAAAGTAGCCAGACTAGACGTAGTCTGCGCAGAGGTTTTAATCAAAGCTTCCAACCCCTTTTCAATGGATGATACCTTCTTGTCGCCTTGGACGAATCTAGGGGGTGTAATGGTTGGGTTGGGCTAATTCTGCTGTTGGGGCTGGTTGTTGGAGTATCCCACTTTCTGATTTTGAAAATTCAAATTCTGAAACTGTTGGAAAGTCGGGTTTGAATTGTTGTTTTGAAAAGGTGCCTGATTCCAAACGAAATTAGGAGGATTCTTCTAACAAGGATTGTACGTTTATGAGAAAGGGTCGTTCCTGGGACGCTGGTTCTGATACAGCGTATTAACGTTTTCGTGTCTTTGGGACCCGACGAGAAATGGACATTCATCCGCTATGTGGTTAGGATGCTGACAGTTAGCACACACTGTTTGAGAAACTTGGTTGACAGGTAACGATAAATTTTGCCCTCTAAAACTTCCATTCACCGTACAAGAGCGGTGATTTCTACTTCGGCTGCTATAAAGGTGTCAACTATGTGTGCACCGCCCCTAATCGCATATGTTGGTTTCTCACTCACACTCTCCCACTGAATGATTTTATCATTCAGTTCTTCTAAAAAGTTCCACGTGTCTTTAGCACCATAACTCAGGAATTTGCATTGACACATGGATTCTAACATCATACGTGAACTAGAGTCTAAACTCTCATAGATAATCTAAAAAAGCCACCATTGTTCTAAACTGTGGTAGGGACATTTGATTAAGATATTGTTAGATATAGTGCCCTCAAAGTCAATTATTGGATCGCAGGTACGTGATTGCAATGATTGAGAGAGGACCTATACCGGTAGGACAATCTTACTCGAGATGATAGTATGCTATCTGGTTTGCCTTTATCATCGTGTACATACTTTAGGTGACATTACAGATCACTATTACATGTTGATAGAGCCCATAGGATTCTTTCTTAACTACAAGCAGTATGATGGCGATCATATACGTGAGAGTTGGATAGTCTATAAGCACATCCTTAAAGTGTCTCTTGTCGTGGGAGTTTCGAGACTGGGCATCGATACTCCGAGAGTAGACTAGTGTTTACGGATCGAGACACCGACGAGGGGCGATGGCCATTCTCACAAGCCATTGGTGTCAGTTGGTTCACCTAAGATAGTATACAGGTGCTCATTGGGTTATGAGTACACCGGACGGACTCGCCGGGAACTTTCTACTTGGTATTATACCTATCGTCAGATAGCAGTTCCCTGGTGACATATGTACAGATTAGTCTATCGACCTGAGATCTTCATTTGTCTCGTGTGAGTTCCTACTGTGCTTTGATTACTACCCTACCACAGCTCAAAGGAATCATGAAAACAGGTTTTAGTTGGGTACAGTCCCGAGCCACATGGAGGCAGTTAGCGGATCGGCAGGGGATTCGTCTCTCCCGGTATTGGGGGTGACATCACGCTGTGTCTGGAGAGCCATTACACAAAGTCCCTGGCCAGGGCAAGTGAGATTTACTGGTAGGTATTCCAGTAGTTTCTCAGGGTGTTCTAAGCTACACTCCGACACGACTTATACCGCTATTGGGGGTCTGACATTTACCAGCCCCCTAGGCCCGATATGCGATACTCATAGATGAACGGACCGGACTATACGGATATTGTCACTGACAGGCTCAGTAGGGTTTCAGGATGAGTTCGCTCATCGGCCTCCCTTTTGCTCAATAACTGGGCAGCCGTTACGTACAGCTAGTACCACTGACGTGCTTGTGGTTAAACCCACTGCCAGCGTATTGACGAGTCTTTAGAGTCCCCCACAGAAAGTTTCCCAAGTTCGGGCAAAACGTTGTAGAGTCCGTATGGTTTTATGGCAGGATTCGATCATATACGTACACTCGTGCATGGATCATGATCGGACGGATCATACTAGTGGACTTTGGTTTAAGCTGGATCCTAGTATTAGATTGGTTGGATTACTTTCGTCTCGTAATATTCGTATTCAGTCGGAATACGGATGCGGGTATGCATATATACAGATGAGGGGTATTCTTGTAATCTGTTACGAGTTTACTTTAGGGTTGCCATTTCATTTGGATTAAAACATTTAGTTTTAAATGTTTTATTGTGTGAGAAAATTGTGACTCATTTTCTTTTTGGCATTGTGCATTGATAAGGCATGGGCACACTTGTTGACTCATGGTTTTGGGGCTAGCATTAGTTTTGTTTTTTGCTAGATATTTTTGTGTGTGTGTGGTGAGATATTTTGAGGGGGCTGCTGGGATTTTCGATTGTGGGATTTCTTAGGTTTTCACTCACAAAATATAACACACAACACTCACAACAAAAGGCTAGCCAACACAAATTCTTCACAAGCCCATTTTTCTTGTGCTCTCAATTTCCTCACTTGGCAACTCCTTGACCTCCACTATATCCCTCTCATGTGTTGAGAATCCTAGAGTGTATTAAGACAAAATAATCACACGCTATCTCTACTTCATCTTGGTCATCTCTTTTGGCATACCTGATGTCCGATTTGCTTCGGTTTGAAGCGGGAGCCCGTATAAAGAATCCTCGACGTGGAGCCACTTCGACGAGCGAGATCGGAGAGCGAACTTCGTTGGGGCAGCTGCAACTAGCAAAGGATAGAGATTGAAGACCAAAGGACACGGATCGATCTGTATAATCTCTTTAACCACTTTACAGTTTTCTAGTTTACGGTTAATGGCACGATCCAGGTTTTAGGGTCACGTTAGAGCCATTTTGAAAAGTTTTTGTTCCGCATTTGGCCACGGATTGACGGCCGGGGCGCTGGCGTAGCCTTACTTGGTATCAGATCCAAACCATTAACCACATACTAGTTGGTTTAGACAATGTTAAACTATCGAAACCGAAACAACTCCGATTCACTGCCCAAAACAATGCAGTTTCTGTCGATTTAAAAAGTGCCTTCAAAAATTATTTAAACAACTGCAAAAGACTACTTAGATGACCACTAGAACACACTGCAAACACAAACCAAATCCACCACCTTTTGGCTAGCCAGAATGGCTCAAATTCCGAGGAGGCTGGTTCTAATAGGGTATTTTGATTTGAAATTTGCAGTGTTGTTTAGTCTCTGGAATGTTGGTCCAGTGGTATTGTTTGTTTAGCCCAGTTTTGATATGGATTTATCTAGTTGTTTGGGGCTATTCACGGTAATTTCAAAGTCGATATTTTCTAACATTGTTTAAAGTTTATAGTACAAACATTTATATCTGCGACCGTGAATGCCATTCGAGCGGTATAACTTGTCTAATTGCTATAGTCCTTTTAGATGGGTTTGCGAACGTGACATTCACGTTGATGTTCTGTGTTGTGCTGTATTGTTGCGATTCGTCGTGGTGGATAGCTTGGATGCAATGGTGGTGCAGTTTAGTTTTATTTGTACATTTGATATCGCAGGGCGAGCGTCCGACATGTGGACTGCCGTCACTGCCTGTTTGTATGTTATTCTTTTGGGGCACGACCGGATTGAGGTCGATGTACCCGTTGTACATATTTTCTTTTCTGTACTAGGATTACCCCGCGATGGAGTGCACGGATAGCCGGGTTCTAGAGGGCAACGGGCCCGCATCTCATGGCTTTGAGACGGAGGGGGCTTCACTCTAGAATTGGCGGGCTAATCGCCGCACTCGTAGGGGGTACAGGTTGACCCAAGGAGGGGTGCTCAAGTTACCGGATTCCAGGAAGTGCTGGTGTAAGTCGATGTACAACACCCCATGACTTGCAGGGAGGCGGAAAAATGAAAAACGATCTTATTCTTTGCATAAATATCGACTAACCGAGAATCTTTGCTAAACGATAACTAACAAAAAAAAACATAGGAGTTCAAAACTACTATGAAAAGTAATTATACCTAATGAACCGTGTCCTTCTCCTTTTCGTTATCCACGTCCTTCTCGGCCTCCTCCACGTAATAGATGATCCACCCGAGAGCTATACTCCAAGCTTCACCTCTAACTTGAGGTAACTAGGTTTCTTTAGTTGCTAATCAAAGTACCTAGATGATATAGAGTGAGGGTTATGGATTAATTAGCCTATCTAATCCTTGATCTCAACACATGAGAGGGGAGGATTAGGGTTTGAAGAAAGAGAGCTTGAGGAGAGAGAAGGTGAGCAAGAGAATAATCATGAGATAATGATCTATCATGATAAATATGAATCATTATTATTTATCCAAAAATCAAATAAAGGATTTAACAACCATGCTTCATAAATACATATGAGTGATTCATCTCCATGAGTCATTAAGAATTTATGATGCATTAATGACATGGATGAATCATACAAATGAGTCACTAATCTCATTTAATGCATATGCCACCTAAACCCCCAAGTCACTAATCTTCTAGAAGCTTCTCGTGAAATTACGATAACGCCCCTCCTATCCGTGAAAACACGGAAAAACTTTAGACTGTATAAATCCAATAACCCGATACTAGAATCTGGCTTAAACCAAAACCGACTAGCAAAAACTGTCCGAACGACGTACGTGCGTTTAAACACGTATGCGTCCGAACCCTTGTCGTAAAACCATACGACCTCTATATCGTTTCTCCTGGAGCAGGGAAACTCTCTGTGTGGGACTCTAAAGACTCGACTACTACGCTGGCAGTGGGTTTAACCACAGACCGCAAGCGGCACTAGCTGTACGTAACGGTCCCCAGGTAGATGTCGATAAGAAGGCCGATGAGGAAACCCATCCGAACTCCTACTGAGCCTGCTGTGACAATCTCCGTACAGTCCGGTCTGTTCGTCTAAGACTATCGCATATCGGGTCTAGGCGGGCGGCAAGCGTCAGTCCCCTAATAGCGGTATAAGTCGTGTTGGAGAGAAGCCTATTACACCCTGAGAAACTACTGGAACCTACCAGTAAATCTCGCTTGCCCGGGCCAGGGACTTTGCGTAATGGCTCTCTGACACAGCGCGATATCAACCACCAATACCGGGAGAGACGAATCCTGTCTAACCACCATTGCCTCCAAGTGCTCAGAACTGCACCCAAATGCTACCTGTTTGCATGACTCCTTTGAGCCGTGGTAGGGTAGCAATCTAAGAACAGTGGGACACACTCGAGGCGAAGTAGCAGTGTCAAGTCTGCGGACTATGATGTACTCATATCACCTGGGAACTGTTAACCGACGACGGGTATAATACCAACCAACAGTTCCCTGCGAGTCCTGTCTGGTGTACCCGTAACCCAACGAGCACCTGTATACTATCTCCAGTACGACGTACTGACGGCTGTGGGACAGACCATCTCCCCAACTGGGATGAGAAGCGTACACACTAGTTTACTCCGGAGTATCGATGCCCTGTCTCGATAATCCTACGACTAGGGACCTGAATAAGGATGTTCTTGTAGACTACCCAGCCCCCACTAGTGTGACTGCCATCACAACGCTGGTAGTCAAGCAAGATCCTAAGAGCTCTATCAATTCGTATACTCACATATTAAGATATAAAAACCAAGTAGCATACTACCATATTTAGCAAGACTGTTATATACATGTGAATATCCCAAGCTTCCATTAAGTAATATACAAACTAGTATGATACAATAATGGCCCCTAGGGCATATACACTAACAATCTCCCACTTGCACTAGGGCTATGTACTGGCATCTCGAAGACCGATTATCTCGAGTAGCCTCTCAAACTGAATCTGAGGTAGGGCCTTCGTGAATGGATCAGCAATGTTCTCTTCAGAAGCAACTCTCCGAACCTCGATCTCCCGACGATCAATGATCTCCCTGATCAGGTGATACCGCCTTAAGATGTGTCTGGACTTCTGATGGGACCTTGGTTCCTTCGCTAAAGCTATAGCTCCGTTGTTGTCACAATAAAGAGGTATTGGATCAACTATGGTAGGAACCACCTGAAGTTCTATGAGGAACTTCTTCATTTAGACAGCTTCTTTTGTGGCATCGCAAGCAACTATGTACTCCTCTTCCATCGTTGAGTCAGCAACGGTCTCCTGCTTGGAACTCTTCCAACAGACCGCCCCTCCATTGAGGGTAAAGACATAACCCGACATGGACTTGGAGTCGTCTTTATCACTCTGGAAGCCGGAATCAGCAAATGCCTCTAACTTGAGGTCTTTTCCGCCGTATACCAAGAAAATATCCTTAGTCATTCTCAAGTACTTGAGAATGTTCTTTACTGCTATCCAGTGATTCTCCCCTGGGTCTGACTGATACCGGCTTACCACGCTGAGTGCGTAAGCTACATCTGTTCTGGTGCACAACATCACATACATTATAGAGCCTACCGCAGAAGCGTAGGGTATAATAGACATGCGTTCCCTTTCCAAATCAGTCTTGGGAGACATCTCTTTGGAGAAAGTGATTCTGTGACAAGCCGGTAGATTACCGTGCTTAGAATCTTCCATACTGAATCTTTTCAATATGGTGTCTATGTACCTGGACTGCGAAAATCCCAACATCCTCTTTGATCTATCACGATAGATCTGGATCCCCAGAATGTATGTGGCATCACCCAGGTCTTTCATGGAGAACTTCTGTGAAAAGAATCTTTTGACTGAATATAGCATAGGAATATCATTTCCTATTAGGAGAATGTCATCCACGTACAAGACGAGGAATACAACAACTCTCCCTACAATCTTACTATATATGCATGGTTCATCTGGATTTTTGATAAAATCGAATTCTTTGACAGTATCATCAAAACAGATGTTCCAACTCCGCGATGCCTGCTTTAGTCCATAAATGGACTTAAGCAGCTTGCACACTTTACCGCTGCTCCCACTCTTAATGAATCCCTCTGGCTGATCCATATAGACGCACTCTTCTAAATTACCATTTAGAAAGGTCGTCGTTACGTCCATCTGCCGGATCTCATAATCGTGGAAGGCAGCAATAGCAAGAAGGACCTGAATGGATTTGAGCATAGCCACTGGAGAAAAGGTTTCGTCATAGTCCAAACCAGGTCTTTGATGGAAACCCTTTGCAACAAGTCTAGCCTTATAGGTTTCAACCTGTCCATCTACACCAATCTTCTTTCTGAAGATCCATTTGCATCCTACGGGTTTTACCCCATCTGGAGCAATGTCCAAAGTCCATACTTTGTTAGTGTACATGGACTCCATTTCGGTCCGCATTGCATCTAGCCATTTTACCGAGTCGCCGCTCTGAATGGCTTGCTGGAAGCTAGTAGGGTCGTCATTATCAATGACGCAATCTTCTCGATCTCCGTCTATGAGAAAATCGTAGTATCTCTCGGGCGGATGAGACTGCCTACTACTTCTGCGGATAGGCGCTGGTATGTCCCTTTCTTCTGAAACCTCTGGTTCTACCATACTTTTAGTAACAGCTTGTGGTTCTGGAATTTCTTCCAGTTCTACTACGCTCCTACTCTTCTGATTTTCTAAAAATTCAGTTTCTAAGAAGCGGGCATGACGAGAAACAAAAACCTTTTGTTCCTCTGCGTAATAGAAACAATATCCCATGGAGTTCTTTGGATATCCCACAAACTTACACTCTACGGAGCGTGCCTCGAGCTTGTCCGAATGCTGCTTTTTTACAAAAGCTGGACATCCCCATGTCTTCTGGTACTGAAGATAGGGTTTCTTCCCACTCCATATCTGATATGGTATGGTAGGCACAGTTTTGGTTAGAACCTTGTTCAAAAGATATGCAGCTGATTCTAGCGCATAACCCCAGAAAGATCGCGGTAACTCAGCCTTACTCATCATGGAACGAACCATATCCAATAGGGTTCGATTCCTCCTTTCCGATACACCGTTGTGTTGTGGTGTGTATGGAAGAGTAAGCTGAGAGAGAATTCCATTCTCTTTTAAGTAACCCAGGAACTCAGCACTTAAGTATTCACCACCTCGATCAGATCTCAGTGTCTTGATACTTTTGCCTGTTTGGTTTTCCACTTCATTCTTGTATTCCTGGAATTTCTCAAAGGCCTCAGATTTATGCTTCATCAAGAAGATATGTCCATACCTAGAGAAATCATCCGTAAAATTAATGAAGTAGGAAAAACTACCTCGCGCATGTGTAGACATTGGACCGCACACGTCACTGTGTACGAGTCCCAAGAGCCCGCTCGCTCTTACTCCGTGTCCAGTAAACGGAGTCTTTGTCACCTTTCCCATGAGACAAGATTCACAAGTAGCATAAGATTGATATTCGAACAGATTCAAATATCCTTCTCCATGTAACTTAGTTAATCGTGTTTCATTGATGTGACCTAGTCTACAATGCCATAAGAAAGCCTGATTTATTTCTGGAGACTTTCTTTTAAGTGTGTTCTGGAAATTGAAAACCTGAGCTTGACTTAATACGTATATACCGTCATCTAATGTACCGGACCCAATCAGAACTTGATTTAGGTAGATGTGAACAACATCGCTTACGAATGTAAAATCATATCCCTCTCTTGAAAGTGAGGATACTGATATGATATTACAAGTCAAACTAGGTACATACAGACAGTTGCGTAGAATCAATATCTGCCCACTTGTCAAACCTAGGTGATATTCTCCCACGGATTCAACGTTCACACTCATTCCGTTTGCAACTTTGAGAGACAAATCACCTACCTTTATAACTTTACGGTTTCTCAAAGCATGTAATGAATTACAGATATGAGATCCTGATCCGGTATCTAGTACCCAGGAAGTAGAGTTAATTGACAAACAGTTCTCAATTACAAACACACTTGAGGCCGAAGCCACAACATGCTTCGTATCCTGGCTACTGGCTTCCAAAGCCCTGCAATCCTTCTGCCAATGCCCAATCCCACAACAATAGGAACATTCCTCCTTACCTACACCAAGTCCCGAAACTTTTGCTCTTCCCTTTCCTCCTACTTTACTGACACCGTATATCGGCATTGTAGAGGTCTTCTTGTTTTCACCCTTTGCTTTTGCCCTGGATGTAGAAGAAGAAAGTCCTCCATTAAGCAGAGCTTGTGTCTCCCTGGTTTCTTTCAGGGTGTAAGTAGAGGGTAGGGACTGTGGAAATAAGTCAACATATGACCTGTTTCCCAACGTGGTCTCCAGGTCCTTGAGCTCATTAATATAGCTAGTCATTGTAAGGACATTGTCCCCTACAGATGACCCGACAGCCATCCTCGCTTGAATTAATTCGTTCGAGGTCTCATATCTCGCGATATGAGATTGCTCTCCATATAAATCTTCATGGAGAAAGATGGAAACAGAGTTCATCTTCTCGTGCTGCTTCTGGTATACACCATCAACTGAAGCCAACACGAGGCACTTGGCTTTCGCATTATCCTTTTCCCTTGTCTGACGGATATCCATATCCGCGACGGTGGAAACTGGACCTGGGACGGCGGGATCTTGAGTAGTAAAAGGGTGGTCCAGCTTATCATAGGCAATGAACATCTGGACAGACCTTTTCCAGTCATATAAGTCATATTCAGTCAAATTGTTATTTAGATGTAACCTAATCATGGTCACAAGGTCGCTGCAATGAGAGAGAGAGAGAGAAGAAAAACATGTTTGCATGATGCTGTTGCAATTTTAGATTGGTTTTTAGTTTATCTAAACTGGATGGCTCCTACTGTTTCTCAAATCCGTCCTCAAACCAAAAAAGAAGAATTAGCCAGGACTATTCTCACCATACAATACTTGCTTAACCGTTCAGCCAGGCTAGTGTCGATACTTCGAGGGAGGTTTCCCAACGCTTTCGCGAAGTTCCTTAATTAAATAACCTCTTTTCTCTGGGGGCGTAGCCCTGCTGACACCTTTCTCGACACCTACTTGGTTTATAGCATTGATCGTTAAGTGACGAATCTCCTGATTAGTAGCATATACTCACAGTAGGATCGGGATCCAAATATCATCGTATGATAATGTTGAAGGAATCCAACCAACATTCATCAAACTCAAAATGGTATGCAACACTAGCAAGTTTCAGTTTCTTTAGAAACTCCCGATGTGGATTTTTTCCCCATGTTCTTATGACCTTGACGAAAGCCAACAAATCATAAGTCACATGTCAAGTTCTGCCCATCATTATCTTGTAAATTTGAACCCACCCGTACATACCCTTGACGAAAGCCAACAAGATAATACGACTGTCCCAACTCATCTATCTATGCAATAAATGAATACCCAGTAGCTACCAAACACTATGCCTTGACGAAAGCCAACAAACATAGCTTGAATACTACTGACCATCCAAAAGAAATGACGGAGGGCTACGACTGGTTTTGGCAAAACCGTGAACATAGTGAACTTGATATAATCGAAGGAACCTGATAGCTTTTTAAAAGGAGTGGTTAAAGCTTCGCAATTTTAAAAATTCTGCTCTTTTAAAATAACCGAGTGGTTTCTTTTAAATTGTTCCAACGATTAAACTTTTGGTTTATTTTCTTTGCATTAATAATAATGCGTCCCATCATTAACCTATCATTGCAGAAAACAACGAAAATACAATGTCCTCTTATGCCATCCGCATTCGCCACTGGGTCCCGTCATCACCCGTTAGGTTACTTAACTAACGGCAGAGCGGGGGCTGGGCTAGCGCGGGTGTAAAACATAAGTGACGTCTAAATAGCTATCATAAATAGATATTGTACATTCGTCAGACGCAATAATAGGCATTCCAGATCACAGATGAACATTATTGGATATGCAAGCAATCCGCGTTTGTTTAGAGCCTGCAACAAAGGACGGATTACACAGTTGTGATGAATAGCCATTACCCCACCCTAGACCCATACGGGTACGGCAAACTACCCGCCAAGTACCTGAAGTGAAGCGGTCTACCTCAACGACGTGAGTAGGCCACTAAACACTTCAAAGTACCCGGTAGTTTGTGCACCCCACCTTGGGTCTATCCTAGGAGCAAAAACAGTAAAATGAAATAATACAACGGTGGCTACATCCGCAACCTGGATGCGCCCCACAAAATAATATTACAACATATTACAATTACATCGAATGAATATAACAACCCATTAGAAAACAACGGCTAATCATCACAACAATCCAACACAGTTCATAATCATAAACAGATAAAATCCATTACAGAAATGTGCAACCCTCTGCCAACCGACATACTAGCAGTTAGGGGAGGTTTACGAACACATTATACAATCACAGATATAATCAAAATAGCAAACATCGTATAATTTAGATCGAGCAAACATATCAGATTCTACTCCCAAAACTTCTCTGTGCACCTGAGCCTTGAGCAGAAAATAAACATTCCAGAAAATACACAAATATCACAGAAGAGTAACTGGAGAAAACAGGGTTGAATCGGACCCAACTCGGCCGCGGATCCGCGGTGGATCGGTGGGATCGGCCGCGGTTCCGCGGCTGTATGGCCGATTCAGGAACCCATTTTTCACCAGTGTTCTTATAATTCTCTGTAGGTTAATCTGCAGCTCCCTGAAAAATTTTTAGAGCCTGTTTTAAATTCGACAGAAACTTGTGATATCGATGTCTTTTTCGGTTCGTTTTGCGTTCGAAATTCATACGGCTTTGCTAATAAGTTAATTATTGTTTAGCGATGCTCTGATACCACTGTAAGTCGATGTATAACACCCCACGACTTGCGGGAAGGCGGAAAAATGAAAAACGATCTTGTTCTTTGCATAAATATCGACTAACCGAGAATCTTTGCTAAACGATAACTAAAAAAAAAAAACATAGGAGTTCTAAACTACTATGAAAAGTGATTATACCTAATGAACCGTGTCCTTCTCCTTTTCGTTATCCACGTCCTTCTCGGCCTCCTCCACGTAATAGATGATCCACCCGAGAGCTAGACTCTAAGCTTCACCTCTAACTTGAGGTAACTAGGTTTCTTTAGTTGCTAATCAAAGTACCTAGATGATATAGAGTGAGGGTTATGGATTAATTAGCCTATCTAATCCTTGATCTCAACACATGAGAGGGGAGGATTAGGGTTTGAAGAAAGAAAGCTTGAGGAGAGAGAAGGTGAGCAAGAGAATAATCATGAGATAATGATCTATCATGATATATATGAAGCATTATTATTTATCCAAAAATCAAATAAAGGATTTAACTACCATGTTTCATAAATACATATGAGTGATTCATCTCCATGAGTCATTTAGCATTTATGATGCATTAATGACATGGATGAATCACACAAATAAGTCACTAATCTCATTTAATGCATATGCCACCTAAACCCCCAAGTCACCAATCTTCTAGAAGCTTCTCGTGAAATTACGAGAACGCCCCTCCTATCCGTGAAAACACGGAAAAACTTTAGACTGTATAAATCCAATAACCCGAAACTAGAATCTGGCTTAAACCAAAGCCAACTAGCAAAAACTGTCCGAACGACGTACGTGCGTTTAAACACGTATGCGTCTGAACCCTTGTCGTAAAACCATACGACCTCTATATCGTTTCGCCTGGAGCAGGGAAACTCTCTGTGTGGGACTCTAAAGACTCGACTACTACGCTGGTAGTGGGTTTAACCACAGACCGCAAGCGGCACTAGCTGTACGTAACAGTCCCCAGGTAGATGTCGATAAGAAGGCCGATGAGGAAACCCATCCGAACTCCTACTGAGCCTGCTGTGACAATCTCCGTACGGTCCGGTCTGTTCGTTTAAGACTATCGCATATCGGGCCTAGGGGGCGGCAAGCGTCAGTCCCCTAATAGCGGTATAAGTCGTGTCAGAGCGAAGCCCATTACACCCTAAGAAACTACTGGAACCTACCAGTAAATCTCGCTTGCCCTGTCCAGGGACTTTGTGTAATGGCACTCTGACACAGCGCGATATCAACCCCCAATACCGAGAGAGACAAATCCTGTCTAACCGCCACTGCCTCCAAGTGCTCGGAACTGCACCCAACTGCTACATGATTGCACGACTCCTTTGAGCCGTGGTAGGGTAGCAATCTAAGAACAGTGGGGCACACTCAAGGCGAAGTAGCAGTGTCAAGTCTGTGGACTATGCTGTACTCATGTCACCTGGGAACTGTTAACTGACGACGGGTATAATACCAACCAACAGTTCCCTGCGAGTCATGTCCGGTGTACCCGTAACCCAACGAGCACCTGTATACTATCTCCAGTATGACGTGCTGATGGCTGTGGGATAGACCATCTCCCTAACTGGGATGAGAAGCGTACACACTATTCTACTCCGGAGTATCGATGCCCTGTCTCGATAATCCTACAACTAGGGACCTGAATAAGGATGTGCTTGTAGACTACCCAGCCCCCACTAGTGTGACTGCCATCACAACGCTGGTAGTCAAGCAAGATCCTAAGAGCTCTATCAATACGTATACTCACATATTATGATAGAAAAACCAAGTAGCATACTGCCATATTTAGCAAGACTGTTATATACATGTGAATATCCCAAGCTTCCATTAAGTAATATACAAACTAGTATGATACAATAATGGCCCCTAGGGCATATACAATAACAGCTGGGTGGTCCATTCCCATTGCTGAAGGGGGCTGCCTCGCTTCTGGTTTTGGCGGGTAACTTGCCTCACTCATAAGGGTCTAGGTTTTCATTGCACAGGCTATCCACACGACCAGGGGAACGTCGAGTTTCAGTTGCGGCTCAAAGGAAACCCGGTGCTCCCAGATTATCTGTATTGTTCTGTGATGCTTATTACTTTTCTGTGATGTTGCATCTATCATGCCTGGTGCGATTATTATATATTGATAAATATACTAGTATATGTTGTATATGTTTTACACCCACGCTAGTCCAGTCCCCACTCTGTCGTTAGTTAAGTAACCTAATGGGTGATGACGGGACCCAGTGGCGAATGCGGATAGAATATACGTACATCATATTTTCGTTCTTTTCTGGTGTGATTAATTGATGGGACTGCATTGATTCTGATCAATGCAAGGAAAACAAACCTATTCGATGTTGTTGGAACATTTTTCAAAAAGCTGTAATTGCAAGGACGTTCTCTTTTGTTTTGCACAGAGATATTCAGTTATGAATATCCTGCACCTCATTTGACGAGGCAAGGGCCGAGATCCCTTCATCGGGAGTGACCACTTGGGCAGAAGTTTGCGTCAGGGTAATAACTTCATTATAGTCGATTACTTTTTGCTTTGCATCATGGTATTCAGTTGGAATATCCTGTACCTCATTCTATGGGGAAAGAGCCGAGATCCCTTCACCGGGAGTGACATCTTTAGCAATGGTTTTCGCTACTATATATTTGTAAAAAGCTATCCGGTTCCTTCAACGATATCAAGTTCATTACGTTAAAGGTTTTTCGCCAAAAACCATTCGTAGCCCTCCGTCATTTCAGACGGGTAGCACTTAGTATTCAAGCTATGTTTGTTGACCTTCGTCAAGGCATAGTGTATGGTGGCTGTTTGTTACCTTTCTATTGTATAGATAGATGCGTTGGTTTGGGACAGTCGTACAGCCTTGTTGACCTTCGTCAAGGGCGAGTACGGGTGGGTTCAAATTAACCTGGACAATGACGGATAGAACTTGACATGTGACTTATGATTTGTTGACCTTCGTCAAGGTCATAAGAGCATGGGGTAAAAATCACATCGGGAGTTTCAAACATACAGGAAACTTGCCAGGCATGCACATACCTTCTGGAGTGTGATAACTTGAGTGGATTCTATCAGGTTATCATGATATGATAGTTGGATCCCGATACCTACTGATGAGTTGGTTTACTCCACGGGTGATTTTATATGATCCCGACTAATTCTTCTTTCAGGTTTGGAGGAGAATTTGAGGATACAGTGAGAGACGTCCTGATTATATAAAGTGATTAACCATTCTGATCTAGGTTAGAGTGCACGCAGAGTGTTTCTTTTCTCTCTCTCTCTTTGGCAGCGACCATGGCCCGATCCTTGACTATGACTCAGTAACCAAGTTGACCGAACTTTCTTAAAACACTTGTTTTTCGATTGTCTGAGTTGCATACATCATTGCCACTCCTTCTTTTACCCTTTGCATTTCCCCAGAACACCCCGTATCACTACGAACATCCACTTCCATTGGATAATCCATCGATGGTTATATACGAACTCGAACGAACTTGTCCAGTTCGGCGATGGATTCTCTTTTCGGAGAAATAAAATAAGGTTTATTCAGTTGTCTGTAATCTTTACCTTCTCTCAGGTTGCGAGTACTCCTAGGATTAGGAGAGTACACCTTTTATGCTTATTGGATAGTCTTCTTCCAAACCTTAGGCTGGTGCCGAACGGTAGGGAAGGAAGAAAACCATTTAGCCTAACGATGGTGTACAGAAGGTAATGAGTAAAGACAAATAAAGGGATTTAGAGAGATAGCAAAGAAATATACGGTTATAGTCATGAATCTGGATAATGGAAGAGGCATTACTAGGAATACCAGGATACCCCTTCGAAACATTTTCATGTTTTAGTTTCACTCTGCGTTGTTAATAGAAAACTGATTTTCCAATTAGATCTTTACTCCAGTATATGTATTTACCAAGTATGATTCTTACATCTGTATGGTTTTACAGATGATGAGTGGGAGTAAGTTTTTGGGAATTAGGTGACCATCCTCATTATATCAGGATTCGTTGTAATTGGTGATATTTGAGGAAATCCTCTCGGATATTGCCGGACGGCAGATATTTGGTTTTGAATATCCGTTGTTATGCACCAATTTCAAACTGATACATATGTACGTTTATTTTATAAAGTGAGATATAACATTTTGAAATTACGTCTATGACATTTATCTATATCAGTTGATGGTTAGGTAAGAAGCATTAAACAGCGGTGTAATTCTTCTTAACCATAAGTTCAGTTTTCAACCTACGACGCACAGAGTTTTAGTTATTAAACTCAGGGGAATTATACAAAGTACTGTATGTTGTCCAGTGTCCATTAGGACTAATGGGTTGGTCCTCGTACTGTATTCTGTTTACTTGTGACTTCTCAAGTTTTAGAGAAGTGTTTCGTAGAAATACAAGGTCCATGTTTTGAGAAATTTTAGGTACAAGAATAAAGTAGAGAACCACGTGTTGCAAGTGTCGGGATTCTTCAAGGTCATCAAAGATGTAGATACTTGTGTTTGGTATTCAGTTGATAGTAATGGTTTTGAGAACTTGCTTCTCTTTCAGATTACTCATATCTGGATGCACTCTTAAGTTGAGTAATGTTGATTGGCCTCTCTCCTTTTAGTTGACATGCACTGGAGATAGCTGCATGATTTGAATCCGGTTCCAATTAAATTAGTACCTATGTTTCTATATTGTATATAGAATGGTTCATATCTTAACGATGTTAAGGTATATGGAGTTGTCCGGCTTATGCTTAAAACCAGACTCTGGATAACTCGAGGCACGTTTCTGTAATGGCTGTTTGTGGGTTAACCCGGGCTATGACGAGGGTTAACTTTCTACCATCTGGAAGATCAATAGTGATGTTGTTCTTGACTCGCCACATTTTTAGTAAAATGGACTTTTTCAGAAAACAGTAGTGGGGGTATGGTAGAACTGGAAGTGATTCCAGAACCACAAATGATTGCTGAAAATTTAATAGAACCTAAAGATTCAATCTGGATTGACATTCCATTAGCCACTTCGCAGATATGGTGGGTAACCTCAGGCACCAGAGAGCTACTCCGGTATCCTCAAGGACGTTGACAGGAAGGTTCTTGTTTACCCAGACTTTCCATTGCTGTTGTTCTAGACTATGAGACCCGGCAGGAGGATGAGTATAGCGTCGTTCTAAACTAGCTTTAGAAGTGCACGTGTATATGACTCTGCCAGAGGGTTGTTGTAGTCAGTGGGAGCAGCGGAAGCATAGTGGACAAGTACCTTATGTCCATTTATAGACTAAAGCAGATATAGCGGAGATAGATCATCTATTTTTTTTGTGACAGTCATAGATTTTGACTTCATCATAATAGGAGATGCATCTGGTAAGAAGGTAGTAGGGTGTGATGTCCTGGTATTTGGGTGACATACACATAGTAGGAAGTGAAATTCCTATACTACGATCGGTTGTACCGTGGTTGTCACACAGTGGTTTCTCCATATAGGATTTGGATATTATATCAGGCATTCTGGTTACTAGATCTATGGTTTTAGATCTAGATTTGGGTAGTTTCCCAATCTGGGTACTTCGACAGTATTCTAAAGGTGTTTCAGAATGGACGACTCCTGGCATGGTGGTGTACCTACAGGTGATGGAGTCACCCTCTTTAAAGGTGTCTTACAGACTAAAGGGGAGAAGGATGTGCATGATTGGAATATCACTTGCTTAGGAAATTGAGTCAATCATGAGATGTCAAGTACCACACCAGATGTTGTTTTCGTACTAGCTGCAATAAGTTGATATTAATCCAATCCTGGAGAAATGTTCGGAAGCAGTTTTAGAACATAAGTGGATATTCTAGGGATTTGGTAACAGCAGCCTCCTTCGGGAGACGGTTATCATTCCAGGCTTCTAAGGTGACCTGGTTGACAGAGTGACTGTCAGAGTTATAGTTTTCCCTCTGACGAGGGGCAGTAGTTTGGACAGGCGGTCCAACCGGATACTGAAGGATGCATGGTGCAGGATACTGATTAAATTCAGTTGACGATGCAGTCTAAGAAGTTTGCTGGATCTGGAGTTCATTTGTGAACTGGGTCCCATCAGATATCCTGACATATTCTAAGACAGGTATTACTCATTTCGGAAGATGTCTTTCTCCGCAAACTTGAGATAAAGAGAGACATAGAATGAAACATCAGAGCGGATCCACTCACTGAGTCTATTTCTCGAATGCAAGAGTTTCACAAACAGGCTTTGTGAGACTGATCAGTAGAGAAGTTGGGTGTTCGGTATCACACGGGCTGTGAGTATGCGACATCGCAATAATTAGCCTTAAGTGCAAGTGGGAGATTGTTCGATATAGTGCCCTCAAAGTCAATTATTGGATCGCAGGCACGTGATTGCAATGATTGAGGGAGGACCTATACCGGTAGGACAGCCTTACTCGAGATGATAGTATGCTATCTGGTTTGTCTTTATCATCGTGTACATGCTTTAGGTGACATTACAGATCACTATAACATGTTGATAGAGCCCATAGGATTCTTGCTTGACTACCAGCAGTATGATGGCAATCATATACGTGAGAGTTGGGTAGTCTATAAGCACATCCTTAAAGTGTCCCTAGTCATGGGTGTTTCGAGACTGGGCATCGATACTCCGAGAGTAGACTAGTGTATACGGATCAATGCAAGCTAAACAAACCTGTTTGACGTTGTTGGAACATTTTTCAAAAAGCTGTTATTGCATAGACATTCTCTTTTGTTTTGCACAGTGGTATTCGGGTATGAATATCCTGCACCTCAGTCGACGAGGCAAAGGCCGAGATCCCTTCACCGGGAGTGACCCCTTGGACAGAAGTTTGCGTCAGGGTAATAACTTCATTATAGTCGATTACTTTTTGCTTTGCATCGCGGTATTCAGGTGGAATATCCTGCACCTCATTTTACGGGGAAAGAGCGAGATCCCTTCACCGGGAGTGACCTCTTTAGCAAAGGTTTTCGTCACTATATTTTTATAAAAAGCTATCCGGTTCCTTCAACGATATCAAGTTCATTACGTTAAAGGTTTTTTCGCTAAAAACCATTCGTAGCCCTCTGTCATCTCAGACAGGTAGCACTTAGTATTCATGCTATGTATGTTGGCCTTCGTCAAGGCATAGTATATTGTAGCTATTTGTTAATTTTCTGTTGCATAGATAGATGCGTTAGTTTGGGACAGTCATACTACTATTTTGGCCTTCGTCAAGGGTATGTATGGGTGGGTTCAAATTAACCTGGATGATGACGGGTAGAACTTGACATGTGACTTATAATATGTTAGCCTTCGTCAAGGTCATAAGAGCATGGGGTAAAAATCACATCGGGAGTTTCTAAATAAACTGAAACTTGCCAGGCATGCGCATATCTTTTGGAGTGTGATAACATGAGTGGATCCCATCAAGTTATCATGCGATGATAGTTGGATACCGATTTCCACTGATGAGTTGGTTTACTCCTCGAGTTATCCCGACTAATTCATTCTTTCAGGTTTGGAGGAAAATTTGAGGTTACAGTAGGAGGTTTCCTGATTGGATAAATTGGTAATCATTCTGACCTGGGTTAGAGTGCACGCAGAGTGTTTCTTTTCTCTTTCTTTGGCAGCGACCATGGCCCGACCCTAGACTATGACTCAGTGACCAAGTTAACCAACCTTCTTAAAATACTGGGTTTTAGATTGTCAGAGTTGCATACCTCATTGCCACTCCTACTTTTACCCCTTTTCTCCGGAACATTTCGTACCACTACGATCATCCACTTCCATCGGATAAAACCATCATATGGTTATAGGAACTCGAAGGAACCTATTCGAGGATGGTTTCCGGTTCTGGAGAAAATGAATAGGAATATTCAGTTGTCTTTTCCTTTTACCTTCTCTCAGGTTGCGAGTGCTCCTTGGATTAGGACAGTACACCTATTATGCTAATTGGATAGTCTTTATCCGAACCATAGGCAGGTGCCGAATGGTAGGAATGAAGAAAACTATTTAGCCTAAGTAAGGTGTACAGAAGGTAATAAGTAAAGACAAATAAAGGGATTAGAAAGAGCGCAAAGTAAATTGCGACTGTTATTCACGACCAAACCAAGTATTTCATTGCCACTCCTACTTCACCTTTGTATTTCTCAAGAACACCCCGTATTACTATGAACATCCAATTCCATTGGATAAATCCATCGTATGGTTATATACGAACTCGAAGGAACTTTTTCGAGGATGGATTCTGGTCCAGGAGAAATAGAAATAAGGTCTATTCAGTTGTCTTTTATCATCACCTTCTCTCAGGTTGCGAGTACTCCTAGGATTAGGAGAGTACACCTGTTACGCTTATTGGATAGTCTTCTTCCAAACCATAGGCTGGTGCCGAATGGTAGGGAAGGAAGAAAACCATTTAGCCTAAAGGTGGTGTACAGAAGGTAACGACTAAAGACAAATAAAGGGATTTGGAGAGATGGCAAAGAAATATGCAGTTACAGTTGTGAATCAGATAATGGAAGATGCATTACTAGGAATACCAGGATACCCCTTCGAAACATTTTTCAGTTTCACTGTGCATTGTTAATAGAAAACTGATTTCCCAATTAGATACTTGCTCCACAGTATGTATTTACCATGTATGATTCTCACATCCGTATGGCTTTACAGATGATGAGTGGGAGTAAGTTATTGGGAATTAGGTGATCATCCTCATTATATCGGAATTCGTTGTAATTGGTGATATTTGAGGAAATCGCCTGGGTTATTTGCCGGGCAGCAAATATTTGGTTTTGAATATCCGTTGTTATGCACCAATTTCAAATTGATATATCTGTACATTTATTTTTATAAAGTGAGATATAACCTTTTGAAATTATGTCCACGACATTTACCTATATCAGTTGATGGTTAGGTAAGGAGCATTAAACAGCGGTGTAATTCTTCATAACCATAGTACAATTTTCAACCTACGACGCACAGGGTTTGAGTTATACGACTCAGGGGACTTATACAGAGTATTGTATGTTGTCCAGTTTCCATTAGGACAGAGGGGATGGTCCTCGTACTATATTCTGTTTACTTATGACTTCTCTAGTTCTTAGACATGTGTTTCATAGAAACACAAGGTCCAAGTTTTGAGAAGTTGTAGGTATAAGAGTAAAGTAGAGAACCAGGTGTCACAAGTATCAGGATTCTTCAAGGGGATCGAAGATGTAGATACTTGTGTATGGTATTCAGTTGATAGTAATGGCTTTGAGAAACTTGTTTCTCTTTCTGGTTACTCATATCTGGATGGATTCCTAAGTTGAGTAACGATGATCGGCCTCCTTCCATTTTGTTGACATGCACTGGAGACGGCTGCATGATTTGAATCTGGTTCCAATTAAATCAGTGTCTTTGTTTCTATATTGGATATAGAACGATTCATATCTTAACGATGTTAAGATACGGAGAGTTGTCCGGCTTATGCTTAAAACCAGACTCTGGATAAACTCATGGCACGTTTCTGTAATGGATGTTTGTGGGTTGACCCGGGCTATGACGAGGGTTGATTTTCTACCATCTGGAAGATCAATAGTTGTCACGACCCAAAATTGGCCCGTGACGGACCTAATACTACGCAACGCCTAAAGACGTAACGCAGTAAAAGAAAGCCAAAACCCAGAAATCTAAACCAAGAAAATATGGAAAAGATAATATAAGTTTTTGAAACATTTGAAATCGCAACCCAAATTCTTTAAAAGTTCTACTTTCTTTCTTTAAAATTTTGGCAACACCCCCTTTTTGTAAAAACTAACCAAGATGAATACAATACAAATATACGACGCCGTAGCGAAGAAATAAAGACAGTAGAGAGAAAGCTGTTTATAAAAGGCAACAAGTCCACAATTAATATACAATAACGTCCTCACCAAGTCTCTAAGTCAACAACACAATAGTAGATGGAGAGTACAAGATACAACGAATGTACAATATGAAATACAGATAATCATCTAACCCACCTAAGCAAAATAGTACTGTGAGCTGATGCGGTATCTGTAGCAAAAGATAATAGATGGATACTGAATAGCCTGCCTCGACTACTCTGGGGAACAACCTGAAACACCTGTGGCACAACGGGGGTGAGTTGCCAACTCTTGAATAGTAGATAACATATGCAGGTAATCGCAGGAATGTACGTACAGCATGAATCTAAGATATGCGATTACAGTAATAACATGTCATGTGAATGCAGAATAGTGGAAAGTACACTAGCAGGTATAATCAATATGTGAAGCAATGATGACATGATAATAGTATGCAATAACTATGCAATAAGGATATGAGAAAGCAAATAAGCAACTATCATAAGGATACACTAACAGGTACTACCAATATATGAAACTGTGCATAAAATAGATAAGTGTGAGGTATAGGGTGGAATATGTCATTTCCACGGAAACCTGACATCGTGGCAGGATCACAATCCATCAAGACACTCCAATCCACAAATCCTCAAATCAGCCCCCAAACTGGGCTCTCACATCATATAAGTTTCACATCTCCTCAATGTACAATATCGAGTAATCTTCTATATCCCGAATGTACAAATCAACAATCACATAGGTATGTCCAATATCCAATCTCAATGAATTACCTAATAACCCAAGTCAAATCTTTAGTAAGAATCTAACATCCTAAAGGTATATATACAGAAATAAATATGATGGGGGCAATACACATATATTAGCGTTCCATTTCACTAATATTGGTGTAAGGGTATATATGACAACGGCTAAATCCCATGTTATATATACAAAGGTATTAAAAGAAATATCATGAAAACCAATGTGCCAAGCATCGACACTGAAATACTGACCACGTATCATACGCTATCCCGAAAGCACGAGTGCCTAGCTCTGACCCTCGCCTTTTGACGTATGCATACGTACATGACTCCCAGCGGTGTCTCCGTGTTCCCCCGCCGAGTCATGGGTACTGTCACCGGTAGGTACTCGCCCGCCTCCAGGCTCAATCGGCAAAATCCATCGATCTTCTTGCCGAGGGGAACCATACCGGGCCCCACCATGTACTCTCATACGGCAACCACATCTCGTATGGGTATATAATCAGCACCGATAAAACTCATGGTGGACGCGCAAATATCATATCTGTAGGGTTCCTAGGCACACTAATGAGGTCTCACAAGGCATCAACCATGCCAATTTCAAATTTTACAGGTGCCGAGAAACCCTAATGCGATCGTTAACTAGAATTTTAGGCGAAACATGCAACTAGTTAACAGCTTAACTAAGAAGTGAACGGAAATACAACCTTTGTAGATCCGGTCCTCCACCTCCATAGCTCCGCGACGGTATACCCTCGCCGCAATCATCGGATCCCAGACTCTAGCGTCGGCTTCATCGGAGAAATGGGCGGGCTAAGTCATCGACTACGATGCCGAAGATGATCTACGTCGAGGCATCACAAGATCAAGCTCACACTTCACCAAGTCATGAAACTTGTGAAGAAAACACCCTATACTACTTGGCAAGAAGTAGAGGATGAAGAAATAGGAAGTGGGTTCACTTTAGAATTGGATTTCTCACTCTTTTTCACTAGTTGCCATTGATGGAGGCAAGCTTCTTTCTTGAAGAAGAAGAAGATGATGATGATGATGATAATATGATAAGTTATTTTCTAAAAAGAAATTAAAATGAATACTTATCATATAGCAACCTTAGTTAGGTATAGAGAATAAACCATGGTTAGTGTGAATGGTTAGGGTTAAGCATGAAGACAAAATGGTCACTTAGTCAAAACTTCATGAAGCTTCAACTACAATACAAAATAAGCCACCATTTTCTTTTCTTTTGCCAAAAAGAAATTAATAAATAAATGAATAAATAAATAAAAACCCTAACCATTTACTTAACCAAGGTTTAAATCAAACACTAACCCAAGTTTGCATGTATCATCAAACATGATACAATCTTGTGCACAAAAGTATATCATATATACAACTTGCACATCAAGTGAGAAAATCCTTTTAAATGAACCTATATTAGTTAATGTAAAGTGATATATCAAATATATAATTATACATTAAATCATTAAATCAACACTTGACTTAATGATCCGGTCATATCACATATAACCGACTAATATTTAATAGTAACAACTTATCGAATCAACACGTGATCCGATAACCCGGCTATATCGCATATAACCGATCAATGCCACAAGTCGCGAGAATCGAATACAGTATCACATACTGGTATTATTCTCGGTCCCGCACATATCTCATATGCGCTCCTATTTCGTTTCGCTTGAGCCAGGAAACCTCTGTGTAGGACTCTAAAGACTCGTCAATACGCCGGCAGCAGGTGATGATCATATCAAACACCCACAAGCAGGAAGTGGTCTGCTAAACGTAACGGCCACCCGGGTATTGAGCGATCAGAAGATCGACAAGCAAGCCCGCTCACACTCCTGTGAATCCAACCAGTAACACTTACCGTACAGTCCGGTCTCGTCGTCTGATATGTCGCATATCTTGCCTAGGGGTGGTAAACGTCAGACCCCAATAGCTTGATAAGTCGTGTCGATATGAGGTCTATAACAGTTCGAGAAACTACTGGTAACACTTACCAGTAAATCTCAGCAACCCTGGCCAGGGATTTCCGGTTATAGCCAATCGAACACAGCGCAACATCAACTCCCTATACCAGGAGAGACGAATCCCTTCCTATCGCTCATTGCCTCCATGTGATTCGGGACTGTACCCAAAAGCCACCGTTTTGCACGCCCTCTTGGACGTGGTAAGGTGGAAATCAAAGCACAGTGGGAACCACACAAGACTCTATGACGATCTCGGGTCAATAGACTACTCTGTACCAGTATCACCAGAGAACTGCCATCTGACGTAAGGTATAATACCATCTGGGAGTTCTCGGCGAGTCCGTCCAGTGTACCCAGTCTCCACTGAGCACCCGTATATCATCTCTGATGTCAAACACCAATGGATATGGGATCATCCATCGCCCATCTGTATAGGTCGAGAAGGTATACGCTAGTCTACTCTGGTATATCGATGCCCCATCTCGATACACCCACGACTAGGGACCTTGAAGGATGTACTTATAGACTACCATGTCCCCATTAGTATGATCCGCATCATAGTCCAGGTAGTCAAGTACGCATCCTAAGGGCTTTACAAACATGTAACAGAGAGACAATTAGTATACACGTTAAGGTAAAGAGTAACCAGATAGCATACTATCATGTCGAGCAAGAAAGTCATCCCTATATATGTCCCAGCATCCACTACAATATACATCGTGTGTACAGTAATGGCCTCTAGGGCATACATATAACTAACAATCTCCCACTTGCACTAGGGCCATCTGTAGCAGTGGTTGTAGTATCTCATACTCAACCATCCCATAAAAGTCTCTCTCTCTGGGAATAGGCCTTCGTGAGTGGATCCGCAGTGTTATCCTCTGAGTCCACTCTCCTAACCTTGATCACCCTGGAGATCAACCATCTCCATGATCAGGTGATACTGCCTTAGAATATGTCTGGATCACTGATGGGACGGACGTTCCTTAGCATAAGCCACCACTCCATTGTCACACAATGGGAGGAACTAAGTTCATCTCATGAACAAATATACATCCAGACTGCCTCTTTCGTAGCATCTTAAGTAGTGATGTATCCAGCTTTTATCGTCTAGTATGCCACGGTATCTAGCTTGAAACCCTTCCAACATACCGTCCCTTTACTGAGGGTAAAGACAATGCCTGCGACTGACATTCAGTCGTCCTTATCACCCTGGAACAGTTCCAGCGATTCTCCCCAGGATCAATTGATACCATCTCACTACAATTAGTGAGAATCCTAACATCCAATTAGATCTATCTCATAGATCCAAAACCCAGGATTTAGGAGGTATCACTTTGATCCTATATGGAGAATCATTGTGATAAGCGGAGATTGACTAAGCGTAGCATAGGAAACTCCTTCCCTATCAAGAGTATGTCATCTACGTACTCTACGAGGATCACCACCATACTCACTACTACCCTTTTGTTTATACAAGGTTCATCTACCATTTTGATGATGTCAAACTCTTTGACTACCACATCAAAACAGATGTTCCAACTCCGCGATGCCTGCTTTATCCTATAATGCATCTTGTACACGTTTCTGCTGCTCCCACTGCCTACGAAGCCCTCCGGCTGTGTACTTATAGACACACTCTTCTAAAACACCATCTAGAAAAGCAGTCATGGCACCCAACCGCCAAATATCGTAGTCATGGTATGTAGCCGTGGCAAGTAGGATCTGGATGGACTTAAGCATAGCCACTGGAATAAGGTATCATCATTATCCACGCCTGGTTGATGACGAAAACCTTTAACAAGTATTGCTTTAAAAGTCTCAACTTTTCCATCTACACCAAGTAATCTTCTCAAGATATACTTGCTCCTGATGGGGATTTAACCCTTCAGATATAGCAACCAGAGTCCATTCTTTGTTGGTGTATAAGGATTCCATCTCAGATCACTAAGCATCCAGCCATTCTTACAGAGTCCCACTCTTGATGGCCAGCTCGAAACTAGTTGAGTCATCATCTCATGATGCAATCCTCGCTCCCACTGTCATAGAGAAACCGAAGTATCTCTCAGGTGGGTGAGGAACCCTACTAGATCGGCGGAGAGGCTGAGGTTCGTTGGTATCTACTGAATCCTTTGGTTCTACCAAATCATCTGCTGTAATTTGTATAGCTGGAACATTTCCAGTTCTACAGAACTGACCTTGCCTCAATCTTGTCCGGATTTTGCCTTTTAGACAGGCCGGACAACCCCAAATCTTAACTAACTTAAGATATGGGCTCTTCCCTTTCCATATCACATATGAAGTGGTAGGCAACTGATTTGATTGGAACCCTATTCAATAGGTATGCAACTTCATAAGTGCATAACTCCCAAAAAGGAAAAAGGAAATAGGAAACTCAGTAGTACTCATCATAGAGCACACCATATCACATAGGGTGCGATTGCTCCGCCCCGATATACCAACGTGCTATGGTGTATACGGAGGAGTAATTCTGAGATAGAATCACATTCTCCTTTAGAAAAGTCCAAGAGTTTTGTGCTCAAGTATTCTCCTCCTTGATCACATCAAAGGACATAATACTTATACCCGTTTTGGTTCTCTATTTCTAACTTATATTCTGTGAATATCTTAAAAAGTTCGGACTTATGTTTCAACAGGAACATATGTCTGAATCTTGAGAGATTATCAGAGAATGTAATGAAATACAAAGAACCGGTCTTGGTATGTGTAGACAGGGGACCTACATACATCAACATGTATCATCTCAAGAGTTCACTAACTCTTTCTCTGTTTCCAGTAAATAGAGCTATGGTCATCTTATCTCTGTGACATGACTGGCAAGTTTCACAAGATGTAAATTCAAACTGATTTAAATATGCATCTATATGTAACTTAGCTAGTCGGGTCGCATTGACATGACGTAGTCTACAATACCTCAAGAAGGATTTTTTCATTTCTGAACTCTTCCTCTTGTGTGTGTTATGTATACTAAGAACTGTAGTTTGATTTAGAACGTCAATGCTTTTAGATAACGTGCCTGAACCGATCAACTTTTAATATAGGAAATGTTCAAAACATTATCCAACAATACAAAATTATATCCTTCTTTAATAAATAAAGAGACTGATATGATTTTGTATATCAGGTTCGGTATCCAATAGCATTTGTTCAGAATCAATGTATTTGTAATACAGGGTGACAGTGACCAACAGACTTGGCTGCAGCACTTACCCCGTTTTCTGCCTCATGAAACTTATCACCCGTTCTCAGTTCTCTACCTATCTGTAGCCCTATGTAACAGATTACATATCTGGGATCCTGATGCGGTATCAAATACCCAGGACGCAGAGGATATTGAGAAACAGTTCTTTGTAATGAACACACCTGAAGATGATGCATCATATGCACTTTCCTCGTTTGGGCGGCACGGGAAATCTGGTATTCCCCAATATCCTGCTCTGTCTTATAACAATTATAAGTTGGAGCGGGACCAACGTTCCCCAGCTCAGTATAACAAACGGGTTTGGTCAATACATCCGTATTATTATCATGATTAAGGCGTGACATGGTCGCTACCAGGAGAGAGAGAGAAGAAAACACTCAGCGTATGCTCTTGCAAGATCAGATTGGTTATTATTTTATCTAATCAGGATGGCTCCCACTGTTTTTATCAAATCTTCCTTCAAACCCTAAAAGGAAAGACTAGCCGGGATTAATTACACACTACAAGTTCGCCAATCTTTTAGCCAGGCCAGTGTTGGTACTTTGAGGGAGGTCCCCCGTGCTTTCGCACGAACCTAATTAATGTAAACCTCGTTTTCCCAGAGGCGTAACCTCGTTAACACCTTTCTAGACACCTACTTGATCGGCTAATTGTAATGTGTAAAACTCTCCCAGGAGTAACAATTACTCGCAGTGGGTATCGGGATCCAACTATCTCATAAAAGGTATTCAATCTCATTGCAAATTTCAACACTTGAAATTCCCGATAATTTTGCCCCTAACGTGCTATAACCTTGACAAAAGCCAACAAACCATAGCCCGATAGTCAAGTTCAACCCGTCATTTCCTGATTGAATTAAAACCACCCGCACGACCCTTGACGAAAGCCAACAAAGCCGCACGACTACCCTAATCCAATCTCATCGTATGCTGCAGATAAGCAGCACATAGCTACCGCACACTGCACCTTGACGAAAGCCAACAAATGCAGCACGAATACTATATACAACTTATCTGAAATGAGGGAGGGCTACGACAGGTTTTTCTGAAAACCTATTGCGTAATGAACTTGATATCGTTGTAGAATCAAATGATTTTGAAATGGAGTGTTCTTGAGGCTTTTCTAGTTTTGCTAAAGGAGTCACTCCCGGTGAAGGGATCGTCGGTCCTTTCCTCGTCGAATGAGGTGCGGGATATATCATATATATCACTGTGCAGAGCAAAAAATCTTAAAAGTAATCAAAAGACAAACCGAGTGTGTAGCATCTGCCAGTTATTGCTAAAGGAGTCACTCCCGGTGAAGGGATCTCGGTCCTTTCCTCATCGAATAAGGTGCAGGATATATCATATATACCGCTGTGCAAAGCAAAAACTGTAGCTACCTGTTTTATTTTTGAAATTCGATTCTACAACATCTTTAGGTTTCTTTTATTTCATTAATCTCATTAATGAAGTCCCATCATTTAAGTTACCTAAACATCACAGATAAATACGACGTACACTTATGCCATCCGTATTCGCCTCGATGTCCCTTCGTGCACCGTTAGGTTAGGTAACTAACGGCAGAGCGGGGCAGGGCTAGCGCGGGTGTAAAACATAAGTAACGTCTATATAATATAATATATATACTATATAAAGTATCCATCACAGAACATATCACATGATCACATCACAGATATCGCAGCAGAAGAATCATATGAAACATTGGATGTACTAGGACGTCCGTGTTTTCAATACGAGCCAGTATGAAACACGGATTCCACGGTCGCGATGAATAGCCAAACCCACACCCCTAGACCCCTACGAGAGCGACAAGCAACCCTACCAATTCTAGAGTTAGGAGACCCGGACTCGACTCCTCGAGTTGGTCTCCCACTGGACTCTAGAACCCGGTTACTTGTGCCCTCCTCCTTGGGTCTATCCTAGTGCGGAAAAGTAAATAATATACAAATGGTGACATCTTCCGCAACCTGGAAGTGCCCCAATAAAAGAATATTACATACAAGTTTTTACATGAATGAAAATGAAAAACACTCACCTCACATAAAAACCCCCGGCTATTCAAACACGACGATCCAATATAACATATCCAGCAACACATAACATCGCATGTCATCAACGTAAGTAAACATGCGTATCCCAATTGTCGTTGACATATAGCAACGAAACCGGCGATATCACATATTACACTTACGGTCACAGAAAAGAAAGTGTAAAACTACAACAGTTGGAATCCGCAACCTCCTTAGACATCGCATGCCTAATCAAATGAATTTCTTAGACATCGCATGCCTAACAATTATAAACACCGCATTTTAGTCTCATTATCGAAAACTCTTTTCAATATCATGTCGGGAAATTCAACAAGATTCCCGACATTCTGGTCGAATGCTCGTCGCAAACTTTAGTAGACGGCTGCACCCCCGACGCCGTCGACGAAGTGCACCAAGGCGGAACACCGCTGCCGCGAGCACCCGAACGGATGCTTTCGGCGACGGGGTTTTCCTACAGTCACTTGGTCGGGGTTATGGGGTGAGGCTGTCTATTAAGTTTATCCGGCGAGTATCCACGTACGCTACGTGATTGCGACGGACTTTTGATCGCATCAAAATTCCGTGGCAACCGATCAAGTGAGACTAAAGTGCTATGTTTATAATATTCATATCAGTTATCTCATAACTACTTGTGAATTCCAATTATTGTATCACATTCCGGATAAATAGAAAAATGTTAAACTTACCGATCGAACAATCGAACACCCAAGTTTTCCCGATACAGCTCAACACATGAAATAAGTCTAAAAACATTCAGTTCGTGCCTCAGTACCAACGGTCCAGCCGTAGAAGGGTCAAGCCAACGCCTCACATGTGGCATGCCGTACTGCCCCAAACCCGAAGGTTCCAAGGGCAGTTCAAGACGGTCACATAATCGAGTTAAGGTTTGTTGTCTTCTAGAGGGACCATCGCGTTACTTGCACTACTTAGAACGTGATTAAACTACAGAAATATCCAACAATTGGAAATTTCCCGGCAGGGGAAAAAGTGGGTATTTATATCCAGTCGAACTTTTTAACATATTCTAAAATTACCCGGAAAAACACACTGACAAAATTAGACAATCCGATCGAAATACCGAGTCCCTAATACAACCCAGAAAACTCAACTCTTGAGTAAATATTAAAAATTCCCATAAAACTCAGCATTTAAATAAAGAAGTTACTGTGCAAAAATGGTTGACTGAAGAGACTAAATGGGCGCGGAACCGCCGCAATAGGCGGCTAATGCCGCGGTTCCGCCGCGCTTTAGACACGTCATTAAGTAATTTTTGCACCGTAATTCTTAGAATTACCTGCTGAATTTTTTAAGCATTTTTAATTTACAAAATTCCACGAATTTCAAAAATGTACAGAGAGCATTTTGTAATTAGGGTTTCGGTTCGATCGGACTTCTAACTCCGTCTACGCATCGCCTAAGGCTCTAGCTAGGCTCTGATACCACTGTAGGGTTCCTAGGCACACTAATGAGGTCTCACAAGGCATCAACCATGCCAATTTCAAATTTTACAGGTGCCGAGAAACCCTAATGCGATCGTTAACTAGAATTTTAGGCGAAACATGCAACTAGTTAACAGCTTAACTAAGAAGTGAACGGAAATACAACCTTTGTAGATCCGGTCCTCCACCTCCATAGCTCCGCGACGGTGTACCCTCGCTGCAATCATCGGATCCTGGACTCTAGCGTCGGCTTCATCGGAGAAATGGGCGGGCTAGGTCATCGACTACGATGCCGAAGATGATCTACGTCGAGGCATCACAAGATCAAGCTCACACTTCACCAAGTCATGAAACTTGTGAAGAAAACACCCTATACTACTTGGCAAGAAGTAGAGGATGAAGAAATAGGAAGTGGGTTCACTTTAGAATTGGATTTCTCACTCTTTTTCACTAGTTGCCATTGATGGAGGCAAGTTTCTTTCTTGAAGAAGAAGATGATAATATGATAAGTTATTTTCTAAAAATAAATTAAAATGAATACTTAACATATAGCAACCTTAGTTAGGTGTAGAGAATAAACCATGGTTAGTGTGAATGGTTGGGGTTAAGCATGAAGACAAAATGGTCACTTAGTCAAAGCTTCATGAAGCTTCAACTACAATACAAAATAAGCCACCATTTTCTTTTCTTTTGCCAAAAAGAAATTAATAAATAAATGAATAAATAAATAAAAACCCTAACCATTTACTTAACCAAGGTTTAAATCAAACACTAACCCAAGTTTGCATGTATCATCAAACATGATACAATCTTGTGCACAAAAGTATATCATATATACAACTTGCACATCAAGTGAGAAAATCCTTTTAAATGAACCTGTATTAGTTAATGTAAAGTGATATATCAAATATATAATTATACATTAAATCATTAAATCAACACTTGACTTAATGATCCGGTCATATCACATATAACCGACTAATATTTAATAGTAACAACTTATCGAATCAACACTTGGTCCGATAACCCGGCTATATCGCATATAACCGACCAATGTCACAAGTCACGAGGATCGAATACAGTATCACATACTGGTATTATTCCCGGTCCCGCACATATCTCATATGCGCTCCTATTTCGTTTCGCTTGAGCCAGGAAACCTCTGTGTAGGACTCTAAAGACTCGTCAATACGCCGGCAGCAGGTGATGATCATATCAAACACCCACAAGCCGCAAGCGGTCTGCTAAACGTAACGGCCACCCGGGTATTGAGCGATCAGAAGATCGACAAGCAAGCCCGCTCACACTCCTGTGAATCCAACCAGTAACACTTACCGTACAGTCCGGTCTCGTCGTCTGATATGTCGCATATCTTGCCTAGGGGTGGTAAACGTCAGACCCCAATAGCTTGATAAGTCCTGTCGATATGGGGTCTATAACAGTTCGAGAAACTACTGGTAACACTTACCAGTAAATCTCAGTAACCCTGGCCAGGGATTTCCGGTTATAGCCAATCGAACACAGTGCAACATCAACTCCCTATACCAGGAGCGACGAATCCCCTCCTATCGCTCATTGCCTCCATGTGATTCGGGACTGTACCCAAAAGCCACTGCTTTGCACGCCCTCTTGGACGTGGTAAGGTGGAAATCAAAGCACAGTGGGAACCACACAAGACTCTATGACGATCTCGGGTCAACAGACTACTCTGTACCAGTGTCACCAGAGAACTGCCATCTGACGTAAGGTATAATACCATCTGGGAGTTCTCGGCGAGTCCGTCTAGTGTACCCAGTCTCCACTGAGCACCCGTATATCATCTCTGATATCAAACACCATTGGATATGGGATCATCCATCGCCCATCTGTATGGGTCGAGAAGGTATACGCTAGTCTACTCTGGTATATCGATGCCCCATCTCGATACACCCACGACTAGGGACCTTGAAGGATGTACTTATAGACTACCATGTCCCCACTAGTATGATCCGCATCATAGTCCAGGTAGTCATGTACACATCCTAAGGGCTTTACCAACATGTAATAGAGAGACAATTAGTATACACGTTAAGGTAAAGAGTAAACAGATAGCATACTATCATGTCGAGCAAGAAAGTCATCCCTATATATGTCCCAGCATCCACTACAATATACATCGTATGTACAGTAATGGCCTTTAGGGCATACATATAACTAACAATATCAAGGAAACCGGGTTTTTCAATGTATGCATAATTTCATGAACCCCCGCGGTTCCCAAATCCCGAAAACACCATGAAAAAATCCAAATAAATAAATGCGAAAATCCAGGAATAATTATATGTGATATATCTGAATGAAAGCATGTAAATGAAAGTATTTAGCTGAAACCAGATGTATACCAAATCAATAAGGTACAGCTAAGTATAGGTATCTACCTATAAGTAAAAGATGTCGTATACCCCCCTGGGTATAAGAAGAATATGAAGGATACCCCCTGGGTATAAGTAAAATATGTACAAGGTATACCTGTAGCTGTATCGGAAGGTGTAGATGTACCTATCACTAATGGTAAGATACACTATAGGTATACCGATAAACTAGATGTCAAGTCTGATAAGCAATAAAGTATCTATAAGGGGTTGTGTGTGACATGGCAATTATTGACGGTGTGTGTGTAACATACAATCTGTGCTCGTGCAACATGAACCGTCAATAATATGTGCAGTGTCCGACGGCTGCTAGTCACAGTACAGCTATATCAAGGAAATAAACTAAAGGCGCAATTCTAACAATGACGTAGAATACGCGACAAATATTGAATCCTAGCCCAGACGCATAACGCCATGCGGGCGATTCCCCTGTAGATGTTAAATCTACTCACCTACGCACCACGCTAGGTGAATCCTACCATGTGCTCCCCTCTGTAGCAATGTCCGTAGTCCCCGCCTGCAAACCTGTAATTCAGACACAAAAATCATATATAAGCCAAATATTCCGCAAAATGCGATATCGAACCAAAACGATAAACTCGCGTCGCGAACAAAACGCGCGTGTGCACGATACACAAGAACAGTTTTGGAGAACTCTCATTCGGCTTGTCGGTCGGAATAAAGCGGTAACCTTTTGACTTTGCTGAACGTGTGTATACGCGTCTAAAACCATCGCGACACACCGCGATACGCTGGATCACAGAACCAACTCACGTATCGCGTGTATCGCGCAAACACAACGGACATGAAAAACGGTATTTGATCCCAGATTTTCCTACAGGTCAAATCTTACAAAACTAGACATGCCAAAGCACTATACAACCCTACAGACAACCCTAGCCAAGACCCCAACACCAAAGTCCCCAACTTGGCCGCAAATTGCGGCCAAACCTAATAAAACTGCGGCCTGGGTAGAGAATTAGGGGGTCGTGCTCAGGTGGTGGTATCTAGACCTAGTGTACATGTTCCAGTTTCCTCAATTTTACCCTGAAGGGTCCGGGTCAAAAGCAAATCACAAATAGCCAATAAATCGCTTTAAAAACACTAATTTAACACAAAAGCAAACCCTATGGTATTTTAGTGTAATCTGGGCTATTTCTCAGTTGAAGTGACCCTATTAACACTAAAATAGGCTAGGTTTACCCACTCAATCATCACTTAATCAAATTTCCACATAAATCACCACAATTAGCACTAAACTAGCTAATTAACACTAACCGACACCAATTAACACATACACTAAGCAACTAGGAGATTGGGTTCAGAAAATATACCCTAACAAACCCTAGAGAGCAGGAGAAGAAGAAGATGAGGGGTTGCTACTGCTGCTGGGGCTCCTGTTGCTGCTAAGGCTGATGCTGTTGCTGCTATAGCTGCTTGCTGCTGATGCTAATGTTGCTTGGGCTGCTGATGCTGCTCTGCTGCTGCTTCTGGTGTTGCTGCTGCTTCTCCTGGGGCTGCTGCAACTGCTGCTCTGCTGTTGTGGGTGTGTGTGTGTGTGAGAGAGTGGGAGATTAGTGATATGAGAGTGAGAAAATGAGAGTAAGGCTAGAACCCCTCCCTCTCTCCTTCTCTCTCATCATTAAATGAGGCATGGCAAAGGCCATCATGCCCCATAATGCACACTCTCTCTCTCAAGGTCATCATAAAGAAAGTCAATTTAAAAACCTTTTTCAAATTCATTTTAAAACAACCATCCACTATTAAACCCAAAACACCTAATACAATATTAAACTAGATTAAGAAATGGTTAAACCACATTTAACAACCTAGTTATCATGCACAAGTGTGTGCAAGCCTAGGAAAAAAATAATAAAATATTCATTAAATATGATAAAATAATTAAAAACCTAATTGGTAAACTTTTTATTAAAAACCATATATTAAAATATAATTAGCCACAGAACAAATTCTAAGGTGTTACAATCTCCCCCCCTTAAATGAAATTCGTCCCCGAATTTAAAATTTATACTGCTACGCGTACCTTCAAAAAGAAGATTACAACTCTCAAATCACGCACGCAGCCTCCCAAGTGATTACGTCACTATATGGCTACGTCCAAGAAAAACCTTTCACAGATGGCAAGACTCTTGACCGATGTCCCTCCACCTGCCGAGCCATTAACACAATTGGCTGCTGGTGAACGAAAGATCGCGTCAAGCTAAATGGTCTGATGCTAAATTATGTGAGAAAGATCATGAAGGTAATTGTAAAGCATCATCACAAGGAATACGGGGTGAAAACTCAATAATCTGGGCGGAAGAGCCAAATTAAAGGCAACGAAACTAACTCGCTTATAGGATCTTAAAATGACCTAAATCCTGGGACAAGCTTCCCAAAATCCAACACGTCATTCATCGGAAAGTCCGTAGGAATACATGATCTGTCCCTGCGAACTCGAGTCTATGACCAAGGCAGTCGGCATAAGACCTCAGTTCGCAATGGACAATTTCCATCCTGACCTAACACAACTGGACCATCTCCGAAGTCTCTAGACTAGCTGGGGTCCAAAATCCTACATACGCAGAGTCAGAAAAACAACAGACTGGTGATCGTCACAACCTAACCCCTAAACCTAAAGGTGGCCAATTGGAGTGTCTCCTGATAACAGCTATCGAAGGAGAACCCTAACGCTGGCGAGTGACGATCCCCAACTGCTGACAACAATCAACACAAACACACAACTTAACAAGAAACAACTGAGCAAACTGAGTATAACCGGACGACAAGAATCCGAATGGAGTCACACCCTGTCTAAACTTGGGTAGAAACCATAAAGAAATTCGTGGAGATCTGCTCCCACTCCTACTCCGGAACGGTAAAAGGTTGCAACTCTCCAGCCAGCCTCAAATGCTCGACCCAAGCACACAACAAAACAGACACCTTGAATCGAACCATGAAACTTCTCTTTACATTCCTGTCCACCCGTAAATATCTCACAAGTCACATCAATATTGGCGGAACTTGAATGAATACAGAGAGTTAACTGATGTGCTTACTCTAGGATTGCACGTCTCTACCTGACAATGTCAGGTACACAAACGTGTCCCTAACTTAGCACATCATTGTCATAAATCAAGGACTCCGAATCATTACCCAGCCGAGTATGCTCAAGTATTTCTGACGAACGAGTATCGGCGGGCAGTGTCTCGCGAAACGATTTAAGGAAAGTGGTCGGGCACGGACATGAGCAAGCTGTCCCCTCGGTAGGGACGAACTAAAGCTGTACTTGACGATCACACAAGAACTGTAAATCTGCAGAAGACTATCACAACAATCAAAATCCGCTGCAGGAAGATGTACATTAACCTTTGGTGGTCCGTGGAAAATCTGATACGACTCTCAACCAAGTAGTGTCTCTAAATCTCCAACGCAAAACCACCGCGGCCATCTCCAGATCATGAGTGGAATATCCTTCTCGTACTTCCTCCAAATGTAGGGAAGCAAAAGTGATAACTTTATATTGTCACCTCAGTATACAATAGAGCCCACTCAAGAAACATTACAGTTAAACAACAAGGTCGCCCGAACCAAAAGCAAAGAAAGGACTAATGCAGTTGTTAACCGAATCTTCAACTACCAAAAATTCCGCACACATGCCTCAGTCCCAACAAAAGAAACCTCCCTTCTGGTCAATTCAGTTGATGGTGCAGCCCTACTCTGGGAATCCAGCACGAAACGGCGGTAAAAACTGCTAAGCCCAAAAATCTGCGGACCTCCGTCCTGCACACAAGTCTGGGCCTAAGCTGTACAGCCACGATCGTTCTCGGAACTATACAAAACCGTCTCCCGTGACTACAAGACCTAGGAGTCAACACAAAACAAGCCTGAAGAAACACTCCGAGAATTTAGTAAACTGCTGGTGCTTTCCCAGTATTTGCATAACGAATCCCCAAGTGTTACTCCTTTCCCTCAAAAAAAATTAAATAGACCAGAATGTCGTAAATAACACAACGATAACTGGTCGAGGAACGGCCTGAAGAAATCTGGTTCATCACACCTACGAATGCTGCTAGGGCATCAGGGAATCCAATGACTCACTGATACACACAAAGCCCGTAGCACGCATAAGGCAGTCTTCGGAATGCCATCATTCCGAATCCGCAATAATGATGACCTGATCCCAAGCAAACTTAGAAATGTCTCGCACTGTGGAGCTGATCGAAGAAATCGTCACGGCGAGGTAAAGGATACCCATTGTCACGACCCGCAATTCGGCCCGTAACCGGCACTTAAACTACGTAACGTCTACAGGCGTACGCAACTTAAGTAAGCCGAAACCCAGAAAATCTAAACCACCCAGAACTGGATCAACGGAGAAAAACATAGTTTAAAACATTTAGAAATTTACAATTTAAAATCTCTAATTCTAGTTTTCTTTCTTAAAAATTTCGGCAGCACCTCCTTTGTAAAACTAGCCCCGAAAACGGGTACAACACAGATAATATATAAAACATCCCAAGTGGGAGAAAAATCATGCCCACCGGCGGAGACAATCACCACAACAAGTATACGACGCCAAAGCGAAGAAATATCAAAGAAACGACTATAAAGGAAGTAAACATTTCCAAAATAACCGGCTTCTACGAGCACGGCTCCCAAAATCATCCAATATAATACAACACTGAAATCTCACAAGTCGTCTCTAAGTCATATACAATAGAGGTAGATGGAGAATACTAGATCCAACGAAAGATATACAATGTACAAAACGGATAACCGCAAACCCACCTAAAAGCAACGGCCTCACTGCCTATAGTAGCGGTATCCACAAAAGTAGTGATGATAAGCTGCCCTGCCGCGACTACTCAGAGGGTAAGTCCTGCAAAACACTGTGGCACAACGGGGGTGAGTTGCCAACTCGTGAATAGTAATTAACATCATACTGAAAATCGCAAGTATGCACTAACAGCAATGATCAATAACATCTGAACTGGTAGCATGAGTATGACAATATGAATATGCAACTATCATGATCAAGTTACACCGCCAGGGTACTATATCTACATGAATCATATGCATATCAGCTGAATACTGAGTGCGGGATAGTAAATAATCTCATGCACAAATCATAAGCATGGAAAACACGGTGTAACTCAACAACACCCCAAATCCCAAAATACTCAGATCGGCCCTCAGATCGGCCCTCAAATCCTGTACGTCTCATGGAACCTGAGTGTCAAACATCGACACTCGAAAACATCATGAAAACCAGTGCCTATCATCGACACGTAAATACCCGTATCCATACGTTCCTCGAAACACAAGTATCCCTCTTCGACACTTATATTCCACGCATCGGTCTTCCTGATATCCATACGTTCCTCGAAACCCAAGTATCCCATCTCGACACTTGTGTTCCACGTATCGGTCTGTCAACTCCACATATCTCTCGGAATGGAAGTGCCCAACAGCGACACTTGAGATTCCCATATCGCATGAAAACATATCTCAAATGCGTAAATCCATATAAAGTAGCATATGCAACATAAAACCTCAATATGAGCATATCGCGGAAAAAGTTCACTAATCAATGCATCAAATCATTAATGTATCATACGGTTTCCAAAAATCCAAATCCAGAATACATATATATACAGCGTCCCATACCACCGATATATATGCTATGAAAACTGATCATGTAACAATAGTAAAGTAGATGTGCGAATGAGTAGGTATAGTATGGCATATATATGAGCATGTAGGTATACAGGTATGCTATATGTCATATGCACTATCGCACAAGTATAACTGTTTCAATGTTGCTAACCAATAGCAAGGTATATAAATGAGCATTTGTGTTGTGCGTATCAAGGCAATTACCAACAGTGTGTGTGTAGCATATCATTGGTGCTCCTGCAACATGGACTGTCGATAATAGTGCAGTGTACAACAGGTACAGTATCATGCACAACAAGTAACTATATGCAATGTGAAACATGCAATATCTCTATATGAGCAATTAAACATACGGCTAATATTATATCATGTCTAGCCCCGACGCTTAGCGCCATACGGGCGATTCCCCGTAGATGTTAAATCTACTCACATGTGGTCTCCAGCTATGAAAATCCGACCACCTGCTTCCCTTTGTTCGCAGCGTCTGAAGTCCCCGCTTGCGACGCTATAATTTCACAAACACAAGAAATAGTGCGAATATCTCAGAAGCAATCAAAATAACGTAAACTACGTATATAAAACACAACAACACACTAAACCAACTCACGAGTACACGCCAAGTGCAAACACGCGTAACGATACCTCAATACCAAACTGAGTACATCGCAGCACGACACACGACTCATGTCGCAACACGTATCACGCGAACTCAAAACACAAGAAATAGGTAATCGATCCCAGATTTCGCATACTGAATTTACTAATTAAATAAACAGTACCAAACACCCCAAAACAATAGCAGACAACAACCACAAAAAACCCCACCCCAACCCTCAACTAGTCGGCCGGCGTCGCCGGCCCAAACCGGTGGGGTGGCCTCCGTCACTCAGGTGGTGTCTCAGGTCCACTAGCACATCTCTCTGAAGTTATTTATTTAAACACTAAAATTCCTATGTCACAGCAGATAGTAAAAGCTCTAAAAAGACTCCAAAAACCCGATATCGCCTCTAACGATATAAACTACGTTCTACGCAATAATTAACGATCAAAACCACATAAAAACTATAAATTAACAGTAGAGGGAATATACCTAACCACTTTGCTCCCAACTCGAAGCTTTCCCTAGCTCCAAGTGTTCAAAGAAGCAAGAATAAGGCTTTTGTGCAAAAAGTGTGATATATTTGGGATTTTGAGGATTTTTGTGATAGAATTGAATTAAAATGATAAGGGAATTGAGCAAGGACAGTGGAGGAAGAGGGAATCTCGGCCAAGGGGTGAGGAGGTGGATTTGTGAGGGTTTCCTAGCAACTTCCTTCATTTATTGCCTAGTTAATGCATACACACACATGCATGCATCTACTTTATTTCTTTTCTTTTCTATTTCTTTTAAATCTTAACTTAAATCCTAGTCCACACATAATTTCCTAGGTGAAGTGAGAAGGATTTCTTAACTCAATTAAATTTAAAGAAAAGATCGCTTAAAGAAATTTTCCCAAAATTTGAATATCGCATTAAAATAATATTAAAAATTGGGGAAAATTCAAATTGAACCAAAACGTCCCATATACCCCCAAAGCTTGCGCACTAGCTTTATTTTAGCTAATCTAGGTGCTGGCAAGTCTATATGGTCGTTTGTTCACAGTCGGGTAAAAACGGAAAATACCGACAAACTTACCCTAAAACGGACAAATTCGCATAACGATTTTCTAAAACGTTACAATCTCCCCCCTTATAGAAATTCGGTCCCCGAATTAAAATTTCATACTAAGCGTACCTTCAAAAAGATGAGGGAATTTCTTCTGCATCTCACTCTCGATCTCCCAAGTGATCTCCTCACCAGTAGGACTATGCCATAGAATCTTCACAGAAGACAAGTCCCTAGACCGAAGTTTCTTCACCTGCCGATCCAAAATAACTATCGGCTGCTCGGTGAACGAAAGATCATGCTCAAGCTGAACGGTCTCGTGCTGAATCATATGAGAAGGATCATGAAGGTATCTACTGTCACGTCCCGAAAATACGGAACGCGACTGGCACTTAGATTACGAGACGTCTAAAGGCGTACCGTAACCTAAGTCAGCCAAACCCAGAAAATCTAAATCAAAATCAAAAGAGAGTGAAGGAAAACCTTAATAAAATCGGTTTTTAAATCATTTAAGTTGCATAGAATTCTTTTTAAAAAAACATCAAAAATTTCCGAAAATTTCGGCAGAGTCTCCCCTGTATTTTCTATCCCCCAAAATGGGTACAACAAGATAATAACCCTGTAAACATAAAAATGGCATCCCCAAGCGGGAGCTAGCTCTTCGCCCAAGGCGGATCACAACCACATGCAATATATAAGCAATATCAAGAAAAGAGCATAAAGAAACCCAAAATATCAGAAAACACAACGCCGGCTCAAGTGAACTCGGCCCAAAAGAAACAACAAATATACAAGTCTCTCAGTCTCATCACTAGGTCGCATATACAATATAAAGTGGTAGATGGAGAATACTAGATACAATGATAAAGCAAAAGATATAAAATATGCTCGCAACCCACCTACGGGCGATGTCGCGAGTCTGCGCAAAAGAGCTGATGATAAGATAGCCGCCGCTACAAGAGTGACTGGTCCGACCTGCAAGACACTGTGGCACAACGGGGGTGAGTTGCCAGCTCGTGAGTAAATATAACATCTAATAAGGAAATCGTAAGAATGCACGCAAAGCACCACAACATGCATGTCCATATGTGATATAATAGCTCTAGTATGCATGCACAGGTATGCAATGTCATTTCTAACTCTTTAAGTGTTTTAAATGCTAAGGGTATTGGATTCTTAACTTTAGAAAATGAATATCTGTATAATAGCTAAGTATCATCAAGAAATCATCTGAAAACCCGTGTCAAACATCGACAACAAATATGAAATCATATATGTCTCAATATCTCACTGTATCAATGTCTCAAATATCGGGCTCCGTCAGTCCGGATCGGCCCATGTCATCAAATCTCACGACAACGGTCGGTATCCTCCGGATATCCGCCGCGCCAGACATCACCGGTAGGTAGTCTTCCCCTGCCAGGCTCATCGTCTACAACTCGATCTTCTTGCCCCGGGGTACCATACCGGGCCCACCATGTACCCGAGACGGTTCATCCACTCCTCGAATCGGGTCTCGAAATCCAACAGAAAACATGAAAACTCATGGTGGACGATACATACATCACGAGAAAACCGCAACTTTGTTTTAAAAAATGATGAATATAAGCTTTTGTTAAATTCTTGCGGTTAGCCCCAAAAATCCAGAAATCGCAGCTATACTGAAATCCTCAAGAAAATCATAATGTTCACATGTTATATATAATAAATGTCTATGATATCAATGTATATGATGTGAATTTTGGATAGAATCTATGTAAATATGATGATAATGCAAGGTATATGCATGCTATGCAAATTCATATATCGTGTATGAATGCAAATGGAGATATTAAGTTAAACAGGTTCTCTAGTGCACGTGGCATGGCAATTACCAAAGGCGTGTGTGTCACATGGATAGTGCGCGTGCAACGGATGCCAATGGTAATGGTGTTCTTGTCCTACGAAGTAATATCGCATAAGTATAGATGAATGTCCATGCAATCTAATATACTGTTCGCTATAAGGGTATGCAGTGTACATGAATGGATAAGCTAGCTAACAATATGAATCTTGCAAAAAGTAGGGTAATCCTAACTGGGGGGCCGCCTCGCGCCATTCAGACGATTCCCTCATAGATGAATACATCTACTCACCTAAAATCCCCGCTAACCCGATCCGACCACTGCCTTGCCTTTACGCGCCGTGTCCGATGTTTCCCCGACCGATCCTATATTGCACAAATGTAGAACATAAGGTTAAAAACACGACATCAAAACCATACGAGAAACTAGTGTTCATAAGCTAAACGCGTGCGCTCGGAACGTCGAAACGTGAGCGTTAAAAATCTGAAACCCAGCCCAAATTATCTGTGATACACAGCAACACAAAACTACACTCGTAACGCACGTATCACGCAAGTCATAATACATCAAAAGTAGAAAATTGATCACAGATTTTATCTGGAAAAGAAACAAAGAAAACCCGCAGATCCCAAACCTCACAAAACACCCACAGATATCAGTCTACAAAAATCCAACACCAACATCCACACGGGGGCCGGCGAGCTCGGGAAATCCCTAAATGTCGCCGGACCAAATGCAACGAAACGAGCCCGTATTCCTATTCTACACTCCTAACATCAAGTATAATATTCTGTATATGTTTTCTAAATCTAAAATTGAACACCGTATTAGCAGATTCACAAAATCTGAAACTTGGATTAAAAACCGTATTTATACGCTAAGTTGTGACATCTGGGTATTGATGAAAACTTGTCGAGTGAATTGGATCATTAGGCACTAGTCACACGTAATTACTTCATTCAAACCACATAAACCCAAACTCAATCTAATCTTACTCTCAAATAACAAAGTTAGCACTAATTACCAATTTAAATACTAAAATAAGCTAAAAGTTTAACAATAAGAAATCTAATTTGGCTTCATAACTTAAGATTGAAGAAGGTTAACTTACAACTTGGCCTCCCCAAAGTGATCTCTAGCTCCAAAATTTTAGCAAGATTTGGCCAAGAAATTTGATTAAAGAAGTATTTGTAAATTTGTGAATTTTATTTGGAATATGATGGAGTTTTTAATGGATTTGGGATGAAGAAATGAGTGGAGATTGGGGGGAAAATTCCTGCAGGAAGCTCGGTGCAATATGAGGGAAAAGGAGGTTAAGAAAGAGTGTAGAATTTTCTAGGCTTTTCAAAAAAAAAAACAATCAAGTCCAAAATGCAAACAAACCCATTACCAAATTATAATTTCATTGACATAAAACTAGCTAGTGTATAGGGGTTAACTTGAAAAATTTTGTGTTACAGCTAGGTTCTAGTTTAACATGGTTCCAATGTGAGTAATTTACCCAATTATGTTTGCATTTGTCACTAAATTAATGTATTTTTTTTAAAAAGCTTAAAATAATATTAAAAAAATAATTAATTACGAATATTTTTTATTTTTTTTTAACTAGAAAATTATAAGTGGCATTTTAGTGACCAAATTATAGCAATATCTTATCTAAATTTTGTATAATTAGGTCTACAATGAAAAATGCCTAATTTGACTTTTTACGGAAAAAGCCGAAAAATTAACCGATTACCGAAAAACTGCCCAAACGATTTTCGAAGGGTTACAATTTTCCCCCCTTAAAGAAATTCGGTCCTCGAATTTAGAATTTAACTACGCGTACCTTCAAAATGATGGGGATATCTCTTCCTCATCTCGACCTCGGTCTCCCAGGTGACCTCCTCGCTGTTCGGGCCACGCCAAAGGACCTTGACAGACGGTATGACCTTCGACCTCAATTTCTTCACCTGCCGATCCAAGATGACCACCGGCTGCTCGGTGAAAGAAAGATCACGCTCTAGCTGGATCGTCTGGTGCTGAATCACCTGGGAAGGATCATGAAGGTACTTGCGAAGCATCGAGACATGGAATACGGGGTGAACATCGGCGAAGCTAGGCGGAAGAGCTAACCGATAAGCGACTGGACCAACACGCTCTAGGATCTCGAAAGGACCAACATATCTAGGACTCAGTTTACCTTTCCGCCTAAATCTCATCACACCTTTCATCGGAGAGACCTTCAGGAAAACATGATCGCCAACAGCGAACTCGAGTCGGCGACGGCGCCTGTCAGCATATGATTTCTTCCTGCTCTGTGCCGCTCTCATCCTGTCCCGAATCAGCTGTATCTTCTCGGTCGTCTCCTGTACGATCTGCGGCCCTGAAATACTGCTCTCCCTGAGCTCTGTCCAACATACAGGCGATCGACATCTCCTCCCATATAAAGCTTCGAAAGGTGCCATCTGAATCGTCTCCTGGAAGCTATTATTGTAGGAAAACTCGATCAAAGGCAAATGACGATCCCAGCTACCACCGAAATCCAAAACACAAGCTCTGAGCATGTCCTCAAGAGTTTGAATCGTACGCTCCGACTGACCGTCAGTCTGCGGATGAAAGGCTGTGCTAAAACTCAATCGGGTGCCCAATGCTTCCTGAAGTTTCTGCCACAATCGGCTGGTAAACTGGGTGCCACGGTCGGACACGATGCAAGTCGGAACACCATGCAGTCGCACTATCTCATCAATATAAACCTGGGCGTACTGAGAAAATCCAAAAGTGGTCTTCACTGGCAGAAAGTGAGCCGCTTTCGTCAGTCGATCCACAATCACCCAAATAGAGTCATACCCTCGACTGGTCCTGGGTAGACCCACAATGAAGTCCATGGAGACCTGCTCCCACTTCCACTCAGGGATGGGCAAAGGCTGTAACTCGCCGGCTGGCCTCTGGTGCTCGGCCTTGACTTGCTGACAAGTCAGGCATCTGGACACAAAGTCTGTAATATCCTTCTTCATCCCGTCCCACCAGTAAACCTCTCTCAAATCACGGTACATCTTGGTGGAACCTGGATGCACACTGTATACTGATCTATGTGCCTCCTCAAGAATATCACGCCTCAGTCCCTGTGAATCTGGCACGCACAGTCGAGTCCCAAATCGAAGTATCCCCTGATCATCAATCACGAACTCGGAAACTCTGCCCTGCCGAATCTGCTCAATAATCTCTAAGATACGGGTATCGCCGGACTGTGCCTCGCTAATATGTTCAAATAACTGTGGGCGTGCTCTGAAATGGGCCAGCTGTCCCCCTGAAGAAGTAAACTCGAACTGCACTCTGCTGTCACATAACACCTGCCAATCCGCCGTCGACTGCATCTGTACTGCGCTCAAACAAGATAGGCTACCTCCGGGCCTCCTACTCAAAGCATCTGCCACCACATTCGCCTTGCCCGGATGGTATAGAATCTCGCAGTCATAATCCTTCACCAACTCCATCCAACGGCGCTGTCTCAGGTTCAGATCTCGCTGCTGGAAGATATACTTCAAACTCTTGTGGTCAGTGAATATCTGGCACGACTCACCGTATAGGTAATGTCTCCAGATCTTGAGTGCAAATACCACTGCAGCCATCTCTAAATCATGGGTGGGGTAGTTCTGCTCGTGTTTCCTCAGCTGCCGAGAAGCATACGCGATAACTCTGTCGTGCTGCATCAATACACAGCCCAGCCCCACTCGAGAAGCATCACAATATACCACGAACCCGCCTGATCCTGAAGGCAATGCTAACACTGGTGCAGTAGTCAGACGAGTCTTCAACTGCTGGAAGCTATCCTCACATGCCTGGGTCCAATCAAAAGGAATCCCCTTCCGGGTCAACCCGGTCAATGGTGCGGCAATGCGGGAGAAATCCTGGACGAAACGTCGATAATAGCCGGCCAGACCTAGAAAGCTGTGAACCTCAGTAACTGATACTGGTCTAGGCCAACGCTGAACTGCCTCGATCTTCTTCGGGTCCACGCAAATACCATCTCTCGTCACCACATGACCCAAGAAGTCGACACTGTCTAACCAGAATGCGCACTTGGAGAATTTGGCGAACAGCTGATGCTCCCTCAAAGTCTGCAATGTGATACGTAAGTGCTTCTCATGCTCCTCCCGGCTCCGAGAATAAACCAAGATGTCGTCAATGAACACAATGATGAACTGATCGAGATACGGCCGGAATACACGGTTCATCAAATCCATAAAAGCTGCCGGGGCATTGGTGAGCCCGAACGACATCACCAAGAACTCGTAATGACCATATCGAGTACGGAATGCGGTCTTCGGAATATCCTCCTTCCGAACTCGCAACTGGTGATAACCTGACCGTAAATCAACCTTCGAGAAAAACCCTGCACCCTGGAGCTGATCAAATAAGTCATCAATGCGGGGTAGGGGATATCTGTTCCGCACAGTAACCCGGTTCAGCTGACGATAATCAATGCATAAACGCATACTTCCGTCCTTCTTCTTAACAAACAGGACGGGAGCACCCCAAGGTGACACACTCGGTCGGATAAGCCCTTTGTCCAGCAAGTCCTGTAACTGATCCTTTAGCTCTCTCAGCTCCGCCGGGGCCATCCGATAAGGCGGTATAGAGATAGGCCCTGTGCCGGGGATCAAGTCAATACAGAACTCAATCTCGCGCTCTGGTGGCAGACCAGGCAGCTCGTCAGGGAATACATCAGGAAACTCTCTCACAACAGGGACCTGGTCCAACGGAACCTCTGTGGAGCTAGTATCATAAATATAGGCTAAGAATCCCTGACACCCTTTCCTTAAGAGCTGACCAGCGCGAAGAGAAGAAATCAAGCTGGGAAGGGTAGCGCTACGATCTCCCTGAATAATAAGAACCGGCTCACCAGGAAAACTGAATCTGACTGCTTTTTCACGGCAGTCCACGGATGCATAACAGGTGGCTAGCCAGTCCATACCAAGAAGAACGTCAAAGTCTAGCATATCGAGGAGAATCAAATCTACTGAAGAATCTCTCTCCCCGATACGAACGGAACAAGATCGGTATACAAAACGGGCAACAAAAGACTCGCCTACCGGTGTAATAACGACAAGCGGCTGATCTAACGGAGAAGACTCTCGGACCAACCTCGGTGCAAAGTACGTGGATACATAGGAATGTATGGAGCCTGGATCAAATAATACCCGTGCATCAAAAGAACATACTGGCAGAGTACCTGTCACGACGGCATTGGATGCCTGTGCATCCTGAGGAGTCAACGCGAACACTCGAGCCTGTCCACCGCTAATAGCTGGTTGTCCTCTGCCTCTACCTCGGCCTCTGCCTCTGCCTCTGTCGCCTCGTCCTCTCGGAACTGGACCGCCACGTCCACGGCCTCTAGAAGCATCTGGCTGGTGTGAAGCAGCATCAGGAGTAGGAAGTAAAGCTCTCAGAGAAGGTGGTGAGGGTGGTAAAGTCACATGCGGGGCTGTCGCCGCGCCCTGACATCCCATGGTACAGTCTCTGATACGGTGGTACTGACTCCCACACCGAAAACATCCTGGAGACGACTGCTGGGTCTGTGGATATGAGCCAAATAACTGACCTCGTCTCAATCCTCTGCCTCCGCCATCTCCCGGAAATAATCTATCACAATGTCTGCCCATCTGCCGCTGAGCTGGCGTATCAGTACGGATCCTCTTCGGCCCAGAAATGACCGGAGTCTCGGAAATACGCTCCTCCAAAAGTAAGGCTGCATCCATCGCGGCTGCGTATGTATCAAAGTGCTGGGTGCCGATGGCAAGGAATAGCTGTGTATCAAGCCCTCGCACAAACCTCTTTATTCTCTTCTCTTCCGTGTCGACTAGGTACGGAGCATATCGAGACAACTGGGTAAACTGTATATCATACTCCGACACTGTCATCCCAGGAGTCTTGCGCAAAGACTCAAAACTACGGGCTCGAGCATCTCGGACACTCTCCGGAAGAAAACGAGCAAGAAATGCAGATGTAAACTCATCCCAAGTCATAGAAGGTAGACCTGCAGCTCGGCCTCTCTCTACTGAATCGTACCATGTCTGGGCAAGACCCTCCAGACGAAAACTCGCAAACTCCACCAATCTATCATCAGAACACCTCAACGAACGGCAAATCCGAGCCATCCTATCAAGAAATGCCTGTGGGTCCTCTGTCGCATCTGTACCGGTAAAAGCTGGAGGTCTTAATCTCATGAACTCCTGTAGTGAAACAGGGATAGTCTCCGTAGTAGCAGCAGGAGTGACCATCTGTGCAGCAGGTACGATCGTGGTCTGTGCGGTGGAAGGAACGTCCTCGGATCTCTGTGCCCGGCTGGACTCAACTAAAGATCCCATCATCTGCCGCAACTCTTGCATGCCGGCCTCTAATCTGGCAATACGGTCGGGATAAGGCGGATCAGTATGACCCTGAGGGATAGGCGTATCATCCCGCTCGATCCTCGCCTCAGACGAGCCCGCTCGAATCTCATCCCTAGCGGCAGCCCGCTGAGCTCTCGTAGTCTTTGGCGGCATCGAAGCTGGAATAAGAAACATGACTGATAAGGACATTGCAATTGAATCAAGGAATGCAAGGAATCAAGAAAGGAAATACAAGCAATTATGTCCTAAGGACACTTAGGCGGAGTACCGTATCGTAAGTATGCCGCAGATCATATCCACGCTACGCCACTCTGCTTAAGTCACCTACCCCATCTACCAAGGTCGTCCTACACTCGGAAAGGTAAAACCACCGCACAGATACCAACTTTGTCACGTCCCGAAAATACGGAACGCGACTGGCACTTAGATTACGAGACGTCTAAAGGCGTACCGTAACCTAAGTCAGCCAAACCCAGAAAATCTAAACCAAAATCAAAAGAGAGTGAAGGAAAACCTTAATAAAATCGGTTTTTAAATCATTTAAGTTGGATAGAATTCTTTTTAAAAAAACATCAAAAATTTCCGAAAATTTCGGCAGAGTCTCCCCTGTATTTTCTATCCCCCAAAATGGGTACAACAAGATAATAACCCTGTAAACATAAAAATGGCATCCCCAAGCGGGAGCTAGCTCTTCGCCCAAGGCGGATCACAACCACATGCAATATATAAGCAATATCAAGAAAAGAGCATAAAGAAACCCAAAATATCAGAAAACACAACGCCGGCTCAAGTGAACTCGGCCCAAAAGAAACCACAAATATACAAGTCTCTCAGTCTCATCACTAGGTCGCATATACAATATAAAGTGGTAGATGGAGAATACTAGATACAATGATAAAGCAAAAGATATAAAATATGCTCGCAACCCACCTACAGGCGATGTCGCGAGTCTGCGCAAAAGAGCTGATGATAAGATAGCCGCCGCTACAAGAGTGACGGGTCCGACCTGCAAGACACTGTGGCACAACAGGGGTGAGTTGCCAGCTCATGAGTAAATATAACATCTAATAAGGCAATCGTAAGAATGCACGCAAAGCACCACAACATGCATGTCCATATGTGATATAATAGCTCTAGTATGCATGCACAGGTATGCAATGTCATTTCTAAATCTTTAAGTGTTTTAAATGCTAAGGGTATTGGATTCTTAACTTTAGAAAATGAATATCTGTATAATAGCTAAGTATCATCAAGAAATCATCTGAAAACCCGTGTCAAACATCGACAACAAATATGAAATCATATATGTCTCAATATCTCACTGTATCAATGTCTCAAATATCGGGCTCCGTCAGTCCGGATCGGCCCATGTCATCAAATCTCACGACAACGGTCGGTATCCTCCGGATATCCGCCGCGCCAGACATCACCGGTAGGTAGTCTTCCCCTGCCAGGCTCATCGTCTACAACTCGATCTTCTTGCCCCGGGGTACCATACCGGGCCCACCATGTACCCGAGACGGTTCATCCACTCCTCGAATCGGGTCTCGAAATCCAACAGAAAACATGAAAACTCATGGTGGACGACACATACATCACGAGAAAACCGCAACTTTGTTTTAAAAAATGATGAATATAAGCTTTTGTTAAATAAATGCGGTTTTCCCCAAAAATCCAGAAATCGCAGCAATACTGAAATTCTCAAGAAAATCATAATGTTCACATGTTATATATAATAAATGTCTATGATATCAATGTATATGATGTGAATTTTGGATAGAATCTATGTAAATATGATGATAATGCGAGGTATATGCATGCTATGCAATTTCATATATCGTGTATGAATGCAAATGACGATATTAAGTTAAACAGGTTCTCTAGTGCACGTGGCATGGCAATTACCAAAGGCGTGTGCGTCACATGAATAGTGCGCGTGCAACGGATGCCAATGGTAATGGTGTTCGTGTCCTACGAAGTAATATCGCATAAGTATAGATGAATGTCCATGCAATCTAATATACTGTTCGCTATAAGGGTATGCAGTGTACATGAATGGATAAGCTAGCTAACAATATGAATCTTGCAAAAAGTAGGGTAATCCTAACTGGGGGGGCGTCTCGCGCTATTCAGATGATTCCCCCATAGATGAATACATCTACTCACCTAAAATCCCCGCTAACCCGATCCGACCACTGCCTTGCCTTTACGCGCCGTGTCCGATGTTTCCCCGACCGATCCTATATTGCACAAATGTAGAACATAAGGTTAAAAACACGACATCAAAACCATACGAGAAACTAGTGTTCATAAGCTAAACGCGTGCGCTCGGAACGTCGAAACGTGAGCGTTAAAAATCTGAAACCCGGCCCAAATTATCTTTGATACACAGCAACACAAAACTACACTCGTAATGCACGTATCACGCAAGTCATAATACATCAAAAGTAGAAAATTGATCACAGATTTTATCTGGAAAAGAAACAAAGAAAACCCGCAGATCGCAAACCTCACAAAACACCCACAGATATCACTCTACAAAAATCCAACACCAACATCCACACGGGGGCCGGCGAGCTCGGGAAATCCCTAAATGTCGCCGGACCAAATGCAACGAAACGAGCCCGTATTCCTATTCTACACTCCTAACATCAAGTATAATATTCTGTATATGTTTTCTAAATCTAAAATTGAGCACCGTATTAGCAGATTCACAAAATCTGAAACTTGGATTAAAAACCGTATTTATACGCTAAGTTGTGACATCTGGGTATTGATGAAAACTTGTCGAGTGAATTGGATCATTAGGCACTAGTCACACATAATTACTTCATTCAAACCACATAAACCCAAACTCAATCTAATCTTACTCTCAAATAACAAAGTTAGCACTAATTACCAATTTAAATACTAAAATAAGCTAAAAGTTTAACAATAAGAAATCTAATTTGGCTTCATAACTTAAGATTGAAGAAGGTTAACTTACAACTTGGCCTCCCCAAAGTGATCTCTAGCTCCAAAATTTTAGCAAGATTTGGCCAAGAAATTTGATTAAAGAAGTATTTGTAAATTTGTGAATTTTATTTGGAATATGATGGAGTTTTTAATGGCTTTGGGATGAAGAAATGAGTGGAGATTGGGGGTGAAAATTCCTGCAGGAAGCTCGGTGCAATATGAGGGAAAAGGAGGTTAAGAAAGAGTGTAGAATTTTCTAGGCTTTTCAAAAAAAAAAACAATCAAGTCCAAAATGCAAACAAACCCATTACCAAATTATAATTTCATTGACATAAAACTAACTAGTGTATAGGGGTTAACTTGAAAAATTTTGTGTTACAGCTAGGTTCTAGTTTAACATGGTTCCAATGTGAGTAATTTACCCAATTATGTTTGCATTTGTCACTAAAATTAATGTATTTTTTTTTAAAAAGCTTAAAATAATATTAAAAAATTAATTAATTACGAATATTTTTTTATTTTTTTTTAACTAGAAAATTATAAGTGGCATTTTAGTGACCAAATTATAGTAATATCTTATCTAAATTTTGTATAATTAGGTCTACAATGAAAAATGCCTAATTTGACTTTTTACGGAAAAAGCCGAAAAATTAACCGATTACCGAAAAAATGCCCAAACGATTTTTGAAGGGTTACATCTACGAAGCATCGACACATAAAAAACGGGGTGAACATCTGGAAAACTAGGCGGGAGTGCTAAACGATAAGCAACGGAACCCACTCGCTCAAGGATCTTGAAAGGACCTACAAATCTGGGACTGAGCTTCCCCCTCTTCCCAAATCGCATAACGCCCTTCATCGGAGAAATCTTCAGGAATACACGATCTCCCACTGCGAACTCAAGTCTGCGATGACGACGGTCGGCATAAGACTTCTGCCTGCACTGGGCTGCTCTCATCCTGTCCTGAATCAGCTGGATCTTCTCCGTAGTCTCCTGAACAAGTTGGGGTCCCAAAACCAAACTCTCACTAAGCTCGGTCCAACAAACTGGCGATCGACACTTCCTACCATATAAAGCCTCAAAAGGTGCTATCTGAATAGTCTCCTGAAAGCTGTTATTGTAGGAGAACTCAATCAACGGCAAGTGACGATCCCAACTGCCCCCAAAATCAAGCACACATGCACGGAGCATATCCTCCAGAGTCTGAATAGTCCGCTCCGTCTGACCATCGGTCTGCGGATGAAAAGCGGTGCTAAAACTCAATCTGGTACCCAAAGCTTCCTGAAGCTTCTGCCATAGACGGCTAGTAAACTGGGTGCCTCTGTCTGATACTATGCAAGTGGGAACACCGTGCAAACGCACCATCTCATCTATATAAAGCTGAGCGTACTGAGCATAGCCGAAAGTGGTCTTCACTGGAAGGAAGTGAGCCGCTTTCGTCAACCGGTCTACAATAACCCAAATGGAGTCATACCCTCTACTGGTCCTGGGTAGACCCACAATGAAGTCCATGGAAATCTGCTCCCATTTCCACTCCGGAATGGGTAAAGGCTGCAACTCTCCAGCCGGTCTCTGATGCTCAGCCTTGACTTGCTGACAAGTCAGGCACCTCGAAACGAAGTCCGAAATATCGCGTTTCATCCCTTCCCACCAGTAGAAGTCTCTCAAGTCTCGGTACATCTTGGTGGAACCTGGATGAACGCTAAAGGCCGACTGATGTGCCTGCTCTAGGATCTCGCGTCTCAACCCATCAACATCTGGTACACACAAGCGAGTCCCGCATCGTAGCACACCATGGTCATCAATCATGAACTCCGAAACTGTACCCTGTCGAACAAGCTCAAGAATCTCAGACAAACGAGCATCACTGGGTTGTGTCTCACGGATATGATCAACAAGTAGTGGACGGGCGCGGACATGAGCAAACTGTCCCCCAGTGGAGGTGAACTCGAACTGTACTCTACTATCTCACAAGAGCTGCCAATCTGCAGAAGACTGACACTGAATGGCGCTCAGCTGGGACAAGCTACCTACGGGCCTACGACTCAAAGCATCAGCTACCACATTCGCCCTGCCCGGGTGATAAAGGATCTCACAATCATAATCCTTTACTAACTCCATCCATCGGCGCTGTCTCAGGTTCAGATCTCCCTGCTGGAAGATGTACTTCAAACTCTTGTGATCCGTGAAGATCTGACACGACTCTCCGTACAAGTAGTGTCTCCAGATCTTCAACGCAAAGACTACCGTTGCCATCTCAAGATCGTGAGTGGGGTAATTCTGCTCGTGCTTCTTCAGCTGCCTAGAAGCGTATGCAATCACCCTATCATGCTGCATCAAAACACAGCCAAGCCCCACTCGAGAAGCATCACAAAACACGACGTAGCCTCCCGATCCAGAAGGTAAAGAAAGAACCGGTGCTGTCGTCAACCGAGTCTTCAACTGCTGAAAACTCTGCTCGCACGCATCAGTCCAGAGAAAAGAAACCCCCTTCCGGGTCAGTCCAGTCAGCGGTGCAGCGATACTCGAAAAATCCTGCACAAAACGACGATAATAACCAGCTAAGCCCAAAATGCTGCGGACCTCAGTCACCGATACAGGTCTGGGCCAAAGCTGTACAGCCTCAATCTTCCTCGGGTCTACAAGAATACCATCACTAGTCACCACATGACCCAGGAAGTCAACTCTATCAAGCCAAAATGCGCACTTTGAGAATTTAGCATACAGCTGGTGCTCTCTCAATATCTGCAAAGTAATCCCCAAGTGCTGCTCATGCTCCTCTCGACTCCTAGAGTAAACCAGTATGTCATCAATAAACACGATAATGAACTGGTCGAGGAACGGCCTGAAAATCCGGTTCATCAGATCCATGAACACTGCTGGCGCATTGGTGAGTCCGAACGACATCACCAAAAACTCATAATGCCCATAGCGCGTACGAAAAGCAGTCTTCGGAATGTCATCATTCCGAACCCGCAACTGATGATAACCCGAACGCAAATCAATCTTCGAAAAATGTTTCGCACCTTGGAGCTGATCAAATAAATTTCAATGCGGGGTAAAGGATACCTGTTCCGCACCGTAACCCGGTTCAACTGACGATAATCCACACATAGCCTCAAACTGCCGTCCTTCTTCTTGACGAACAGAACAGGAGCTCCCCACGGCGAAACACTCGGACGCACAAGTCCCAAATCAAGCAACTCTTGCAATTGATCTTTAAGCTCTCTAAGCTCTGCCGGAGCCATCCGATAAGGCGGTATAGAAATAGGCTCCGTGCCAGGAATCAGATCAATGCAAAACTCAATATCGCGCTCTGGCGGCAACCCAGGTAACTCATCGGGAAAGACATCGGGAAACTCCCGCACGGTAGAAACCTGGTCCAACAACTCCACTGTGGCTCCAGTATCATGAATGAACGCCAAGAATCCCCGACATCCCCTCCTCAAAAGCCGACTAGCGCACAGAACAGAAATCAAACTGTGAGGGGCGGCTCTACGGTCCCCCTGCACAACAAACACTGACTCGCCGAAAAAACAAAATCTAACTGTCTACTCGCGGCAGTCCACGGACGCATAGCAAGTAGCTAGCCAATCCATGCCCAACAGAACGTCGAAGTCCAATATCTCAAGAAGGATCAAGTCGACGGACAGATCTCTGTCACCAATATGGACGACACAAGATCGAAACACATAACGCGCAACAAACGACTCTCCCACAAGAGTAGTCACGACCAGCGGCTGATCCAGCAAACACGACTCTCGGCCTAACCTCGGCACGAAGTGCGTAGAAACATACGAATGCGTGGATCCCGGATCAAAAAGAACATGCGCATCAAAAGAACATACGGAAAGAGTACCTGAAACCACGGCATTGGACGCCTGAGCGTCCTGGTGAGTCAAGGCAAAAACCCTAGCCTGTCCTCTACCGACTACTGGCTGTCCTCTGCCTCTGCCACCTCGACCTCTCGGTACAAAACCCCCGCGACCACGACCTTGCTGAACAGGAGTCTGCCGCGGCGCAACTACAGGAATAAGAGGCAACGCTCTCTGAGGTGGAGAAGGTGGTAAGGTAACCTGCGGTACAGCTGGCTCGTTCACACGCGGCTCCGCACAATCTCGAACCCGATGACCCAAACTACCGCACCGGTAACATCCAGAAACAAACTGCCGATCATCCTGAGGGTAAGAACCAAAAAGCCGACCTCGTCCCGAACCGCCACTATCAGAACGGGAACTGTCTCGACGTCTAAACGCCCGCCTCGCTGCCGGATCACCAATACGAACTCTCTTCGGTTCCGGAGCAACCGATGACTCAGCTAGACGCTCCTCTACCAAAAGAGTTGCATCCACCGCTGCCGCATATGTGTCACAATGCTGAACGCTGATGGCTAAGAACAACTGGGTACGCAGGCCTCGAACAAACCTCTTCACCCTCATCTTCTCAGTCGCCACCAGGTATGGAGCATACACCGACAGCTCAGTAAACAATACATCATACTCCGACACCGTCATCCCTGGCGTCTGACGTAAAGACTCAAATCTGCGTGCTCGCGCATCCCTGACGCTCGGTGGAAGAAAACGAACAAGAAACGACGTCACAAACTCAGCCCAGGTCATAAGAGCAAGACCAGCGGCTCTGCCCCTCTCTAACGACTCACACCACTTCTGGGCCATACCCTCCAGACGAAAATTGGCAAACTCTACCCATCTCTCGTCGGAACATCGGAGTGAGCGACAAATCCTGGCCATCCGGTCGATAAACGACTGCGGATCCTCAGTAACATCTGTGCCCGTAAACACCGGAGGTCTCAACCTCATGAAATCTGTCAACGACACAGCAATAACCTCCGGAGCTGAAACTGCGACTACCGGAACCGTAGGTACCATCGTGGCCTCCGCAGTGGGTGGAACAACTGCCTGCCCCTGCGCTCGGATTGTCTCTACCAAAGTCCCCACAATTTGGCGCAGCTCCTGCATACCAGCTCCAATCATAGCGATGTGCTCCGGTACAACAGGCGTACTACCCTGGTCAGTCCTCGCCTCAGACGAGTCAACTCTAACCTCGGCCCTCACGGCCGCTCTCTGAGCCCTCGTAGTCTTCGGCGGCATATGGGCTGGAAATTGAAACTAGATTCAATAAGGAAACGGAAATCGAATCACAAGATGTATATCAATCACGGAAGGAATATTAATCAATAAGTCCTAAGGTCACTTAAGCGGAGTACCGTGTCGTAAGTATGCCGCGGAACATACACACGCTACGTCACTCTGCTTAAGCTACCTACTCCATCATACCAAGGTCATCCTAGACTCCGAAAGGTAAAACCTAACGCTCTGATACCAACTTTGTCACGACCCGCAATTCGGCCCGTAACCGGCACTTAAACTACGTAACGTCTACAGGCGTACGCAACTTAAGTAAGCCGAAACCCAGAAAATCTAAACCACCCAAAACTGGATCAACGGAGAAAAACATAGTTTAAAACATTTAGAAATTTACAATTTAAAATCTCTAATTCTAGTTTTCTTTCTTAAAAATTTCGGCAGCACCTCCTTTGTAAAACTAGCCCCGAAAACGGGTACAACACAGATAATATATAAAACATCCCAAGTGGGAGAAAAATCACGCCCACCGGCGGAGACAATCACCACAACAAGTATACGACGCCAAAGCGAAGAAATATCAAAGAAACGACTATAAAGGAAGTAAACATTTCCAAAATAACCGGCTTCTACAAGCACGGCTCCCAAAATCATCCAATATAATACAACACTAAAATCTCACAAGTCGTCTCTAAGTCGTATACAACAGAGGTAGATGGAGAATACTAGATCCAACGAAAGATATACAATGTACAAAACGGATAACCGCAAACCCACCTAAAAGCAACGGCCTCACTGCCTATAGTAGCGGTATCCACAAAAGTAGTGATGATAAGCTGCTCTGCCGCGACTACTTAGAGGGTAAGTCCTGCAAAACACTGTGGCACAACGGGGGTGAGTTGCCAACTCGTGAATAGTAATTAACATCATACTGAAAATCGCAAGTATGCACTAACAGCAATGATCAATAACATGTGAACTGGTAGCATGAGTATGACAATATGAATATGCAACTATCATGATCAAGTTACACCGCCAGGGTACTATATCGACATGAATCATATGCATATCAGCTGAATACTGAGTGCGGGATAGTAAATAATCTCATGCACAAATCATAAGCATGGAAAACACGGTGTAACTCAACAACACCCCAAATCCCAAAATACTCAGATCGGCCCTCAGATCGGCCCTCAAATCCTGTACGTCTCATGGAACCTGAGTGTCAAACAACGACACTCGAAAACATCATGAAAACCAGTGCCTATCATCGACACGTAAATACCCGTATCCATACGTTCCTCGAAACACAAGTATCCCTCTTCGACACTTATATTCCACGCATCGGTCTTCCTGATATCCATACATTCCTCGAAACCCAAGTATCACATCTCGACACTTGTGTTCCACGTATCGGTCTGTCAACTCCACATATCTCTCGGAATGTAAGTGCCCAACAGCGACACTTGAGATTCCCATATCGCATGAAAACATATCTCAAATGCGTAAATCCATATAAAGTAGCATATGCAACATAAAACCTCAATATGAGCATATCGCGGAAAAAGTTCACTAATCAATGCATCAAATCATTAATGTATCATACGGTTTCCAAAAATCCAAATCCAAAATACATATATATACAGCGTCCCATACCACCGATATATATGCTATGAAAACTGATCATGTAACAATAGTAAAGTAGATGTGCGAATGAGTAGGTATAGTATGGCATATATATGAGCATGTAGGTATACAGGTATGCTATATGTCATATGCACTATCGCACAAGTATAACTGTTTCAATGTTACTAACCAATAGCAAGGTATATAAATGAGCATTTGTGTTGTGCGTATCATGGCAATTACCAACAGTGTGTGTGTAGCATATCATTGGTGCTCGTGCAACATGGACTGTCGATAATAGTGCAGTGTACAACAGGTACAGTATCATGCACAACAAGTAACTATATGCAATGTGAAACATGCAATATCTCTATATGAGCAATTAAACATACGGCTAAAATTATATCATGTCTAGCCCCGACGCTTAGCGCCATACGGGCGATTCCCCGTAGATGTTAAATCTACTCACATGTGGTCTCCAGCTATGAAAATCCGACCACCTGCTTCCCTTTGTTCGCAGCGTCTGAAGTCCCCGCTTGCGACGCTATAATTTCACAAACACAAGAAATAGTGCGAATATCTCAGAAGCAATCAAAATAACGTAAACTACGTATATAAAACACACCAACACACTAAACCAACTCACGAGTACACGCCAAGTGCAAACACGCGTAACGATACCTCAATACCAAACTGAGTACATCGCAGCACGACACACGACTCGTGTCGCAACACGTATCACGCGAACTCAAAACACAAGAAATAGGTAATCGATCCCATATTTCGCATACTGAATTTACTAATTAAATAAACAGTACCAAACACCCCAAAACAATAGCAGACAACAACCACAGAAAACCCCACCCCAACCCTCAACTAGTCGGTCGGCGTCGCCGGCCCTCTCCTTAGGGCTCGTCGGCCCAAACCGGTGGGGTGGCCTCCGTCACTCAGGTGGTGTCTCAGGTCCACTAGCACATCTCTCTGAAGTTATTTATTTAAACACTAAAATTCCTATGTCACAGCAGATAGTAAAAGCTCTAAAAAGACTCCAAAAACCCGATATCGCCTCTAACGATATAAACTACGTTCTACGCAACAATTAACGATCAAAACCACATAAAAACTATAAATTAACAGTAGAGGGAATATACCTAACCACTTTTCTCCCAACTCCAAGCTTTCCCTAGCTCCAAGTGATCAAAGAAGCAAGAATAAGGCTTTTGTGCAAAAAGTGTGATATATTTGGGATTTTGAGGATTTTTGTGATAGAATTGAATTAAAATGATAAGGGAATTGAGCAAGGGCAGTGGAGGAAGAGGGAATCTCGGCCAAGGGGTGAGGAGGTGGATTTGTGAGGGTTTCCTAGCAATTTCCTTCATTTATTGCCTAGTTAATGCATACACACACATGCATGCATCTACTTTATTTCTTTTCTTTTCTATTTCTTTTAAATCTTAACTTAAATCCTAGTCGACACATAATTTCCTAGGTGAAGTGAGAAGGATTTCTTAACTCAATTAAATTTAAAGAAAAGATCGCTTAAAGAAATTTTCCCAAAATTTGAATATCGCATTAAAATAATATTAAAAATTGGGAAAAATTCAAATTGAACCAAAACGTCCCATATACCCCCAAAGCTTGCGCACTAGCTTTATTTTAGCTAATCTAGGTGCTGGCAAGTCTATATGGTCGTTTTTTCACAGTCGGGTAAAAACGGAAAATACCGACAAACTTACCCTAAAACGGACAAATTCGCATAACGATTTTCTAAAACGTTACACCCATCCGCACCGTAAGCTGGTTCAACTAATGATCCGTCGATACACAATCCTAAACTGCCGTCTTTCTCCTTGACAAACAGAAATAGGAGCATCCAAATGCAAAACACTCAGACGCACAAAACATCCCAACAAACAACTCTGCAGTTGATCCTTAAGCTCCCTAAGTTTCACCGGCTCATCTGGAACAACGTCGGAAAACTCTCCCACGAAAGGAACACCGGTCCAACAAACCCTCTGTGGCTTTGGTATCACGAATGAACGCCAAGAATCCACGACATCTCCTCAGAAACCGACTAGCGAAAAAGGCTGAATTCAAGCTGTGAGAGGCGGCACAACTATCCACCTGCACAACAAGAACTGACTTGCCGGGGAAAACAAACCTGACTGTTTCCTCCCGGTAGTCCACAGACGCCTAGCACGTAATTAACCAGTCCGTGCCCAGGAGAACGTCAAATCCAACATCTCTAGAAGGACCAAAACGACGGACGAATCTCTATCTCCTATCCGATTGGCACACAACTAAAATACGTGGCGCGCAACAAAAGGATCGCTGACAGAAATTAAAACGACAACTACGACTAATCTACCCCACCACGGCACAAGCATGAAAAACAAACGAATAAATCAAAAGAACAAGCGGAATAAGGATACCTGAAAATTCCACATTGGACGCCTGCGCGTCCCGATGAATAGAAGCAAACTCCTGTGTCTGCCCTCTACCCGCAACTGGCTGAACTCCTCTGGTAGACTGAGCCCTCTGAGCGAACCTCCCGCATCTACGGCCTCTCTGAATACGATCCTGACGCCGTGCCGAGGAACAATCCCTGACGAAGTGCTAAAGGCTTCCGCAACGAAAACATCCACGCGCTGACTGCTGACCATCCTGGCGATGAGAGCTGAACGACTGTCTTCGTCCTAAGCCTCTGCTACTCCCGCGACGGCTATGAAATCTGTCTCGATGACCAAACCTCTGCCTCTGGGCTGGTACATTGGTACGAGTCCTCCACTGTCCTGGAACTCTCTGAGCCTCTGGAATATGTGCCTCGTCAACTGGAGCTGCAACCACTGGTTCTATGTAGGTGACGGAATGCTGCACGCTGATCGTAAGTGACAACTGAGTAACAGGGGTGACAACCTCCTGTCGTAGCTCCCGAACGACATCAACCAAAGAACTCATAGTCTGGTGGAAGTCCTGCATCTCTGCCAAAAGTCTATCAATAGTATATGTCGTAGGCTGGTCCGTCTACACCTGTGCAACGAGAGTGCCATCCTGGTCAGTACTCGTCTCACCCGAGCTAACTCTGACCTCGGTCCTCGCTGCATCACTCTGGGTCCCCATAGTCATCGGCGGCAAGGCTATAAATAGATATAAGATTCGATGAGAATAAGGAATCGAATCTTAAGGATATGAATCATCAAGGAAGGAATTTCAAACAATTTGTACTTAGGTCACTTTAGGCGAAGTATCGCATCATGGGTATGCTGCAGACATACACACACTACGTTACCTCGCTTAAGCTACTTACTCCATCATACTATGGTCATCCTACACTCCGAAAGGTAGAACCTAGCGCTCTGATACCAACTTTGTCACGACCCAAAATTGGCCCGTGACGGCCCTAATACTACGCAACGCCTAAAGACGTAACGCAGTAAAAGAAAGCCAAAACCCAGAAATCTAAACCAAGAAAATACGGAAAAGATAATATAAGTTTTTGAAACATTTGAAATCGCAACCCAAATTCTTTAAAAGTTCTACTTTCTTTCTTTAAAATTTTGGCAACACCCCCTTTTTGTAAAAACTAGTCAAGATGAATACAATACAAATATACGACGCCGCAGCGAAGAAATAAAGACAGTAGAGAGAAAGCTGTATATAAAAGACAACAAGTCGATAATTAATATACAATAACGTCCTCACCAAGTCTCTAAGTCAACAACACAATAGTTGATGGAGAGTACAAGATACAACGAATGTACAATATGAAATACAGATAATCATCTAACCCACCAAAGCAAAATAGTACTGTGAGCTGATGCGGTATCAGTAGCAAAAGATGATAGATGGATACTGAATAGCTTGCCTCGACTACTCTGGGGAACAACCTGAAACACCTGTGGCACAACGGGGGTGAGTTGCCAACTCGTGAATAGTAGATAACATATGCAGGTAATCGCAGAAATTTACATACAGCATGAATCTAAGATATGCGATTACAGTAATAACATGTCATGTGAATGCAGAATAGTGGAAAGTACACTAGCAGGTACAATCAATATGTGAAGCAATGATGACATGATAATAGTATGCAATAACTATGCAATAGGGATATGAGAAAGCAAATATGCAACTATCATAAGGGTACACTAACAGGTACTACCAATATATGAAACTGTGCATAAAATAGATATGTGTGAGGTATAGGGTGGAATATGTCATTTCCACAGAAACCCGACATCGTGGCAGGATCACAATCCATCAAGACACTCCAATCCACAAATCCTCAAATCAGCCCCCAAACTGGGCTCTCACATCATATAAGTCTCGCATCTCCTCAATGTACAATATCGAGTAATCTCCTATATCCCGAATGTACAAATCAACAATCACATAGGTATGTCCAATATCCAATCTTAATGAATTACCTAATAACCTAAGTCAAATCTCCAGTAAGAATCTAACATCCTAAAGGTATATATACAGAAATAAATATGATGGGGGCAATACACATATATTAGCATCCCATTCCACTAATATTGGTGTAAGGGTATATATAACAACGGCTAAATCCCATGTTATATATACAAAGGTATTAAAAGAAATATCATGAAAACCAATGGGCCAAGCATCGACACAGAAATCCTAACCACGTATCATACGCTATCCCGAAAGCATGAGTGCCTAGCTCTAACCCTCGCCTTTCGACGTATGCATACGTACATGACTCCCAGCGGTGTCTCCGTGATCCCCCGCCGCGTCATGGGTACTGTCACCGGTAGGTACTCGCCCGCCTCCAGGCTCAATCGGCAAAATCCATCGATCTTCTTGCCGAGGTGAACCATACCGGGCCCCACCATGTACTCTCATACAGCAACCATACCTCGTATGGAGTATATAATCAGCACCGATAAAACTCATGGTGGACGTGCAAATATCATATCAAGGAAACTGGGTTTTTCAATGTATGCATAATTTCATGAACTCCCGCGGTTCCCAAATCCCGAAAACACCATGAAAAAATCCAAATAAATAAATGCGCAAATCCAGGAATAATTATATGCGATATATCTGAATGCAAGCATGTAAATGAAAGTATTTAGCTGAAACCAGATGTATGCCAAATCAATAAGGTACAGCTAAGTATAGGTATCTACCTATAAGTAAAAGATGTCGTATACCCCCTGGGTATAAGTAGAATATGAAGGATACCCCCCTGGGTATAAGTAAAATATGTACAAGGTATACCTGTAGCTGTATCGCAAGGTGTAGATGTACCTATCACTAATGGTAAGATACACTATAGGTATACCGATAAACTAGATGTCAAGTCTGATAAGCAATAAAGTATCTATAAGGGGTTGTGTGTGACATGGCAATTATTGACGGTGTGTGTGTAGTATACAATCCGTGCTCGTGCAATATGAACCGTCAATAATATGTGCAGTGTCCTACGGCTGCTAGTCACAGTACAGCTATATCAAGAAAATAAACTAAAGGCGAAATTCTAACAATGACGTAGAATACGCGACAAATATTGAATCCTAGCCCAGACGCATAACGCCATGCGGGCGATTCCCCTGTAGATGTTAAATCTACTCACCTACGCTCCACGCTGGGTGAATCCTACCATGTGCTCCACCCTATAGCAGTGTCCGTAGTCCCCGCCTGCAAACCTGCAATTCAGACACAAAAATCATATATAAGCCAAATATTCCGCAAAACGCGATATCGAACCAAAACGAGAAACTCGCGTCGCGAACAAAACGCGCGTGTGCACGATACGCTAAAACGTGTGTATACGCGTCTAAAACCATCGCGACACGCCGCGATACGCTGGATCACAGAACTAACTCACGTATCGCGCGTATCGCGCAAACACAACGGACATGAAAAACGGTATTTGATCCCAGATTTTCGTACAGGTCAAATCTTACAAAACTAGACATGCCAAAGCACTATACAACCCTACAGACAACCCTAGCCAAGACCCCAACACCAAAGTCCCCAACTTGGCCGCAAATTGCGGCCAAACCTAATAAAACTGCGGCCTGGGTAGAGAATTAGGGGGTCGTGCTCAGGTGGTGGTATCTAGACCTAGTGTACATGTTCCAGTTTCCTCAATTTTACCCTGAAGGGTCCGGGTCAAAATCAGATCACAAATAGCCAATAAATCGCTTTAAAAACACTAATTTAACACAAAAGCAAACCCTGCGGTATTTTAGTGTAATCTGGGCTATTTCTCAGTTGAAGTGACCCTATTAACACTAAAATAGGCTAGGTTTACCCACTCAATCATCACTTAATCAAATTTCCACATAAATCACCACAATTATCACTAAACTAGCTAATTAACACTAACCGATACCAATTAACACATACACTAAGCAACTAGGAGATTGGGTTCAGAAAATATACCCTGACAAACCCTAGAGAGCAGGAGAAGAAGAAGATGAGGGGTTGCTACTCCTGCTGGGGCTCCTGTTGCTGCTAAGGCTGATGCTGTTGCTGCTACAGCTGCTTGCTGCTGATGCTAATGTTGCTTGGGCTGCTGATGCTGCTCTGCTGCTGCTTCTGGTGTTGCTGCTGCTTCTCCTGGGGCTGCTGCAGCTGCTGCTCTGCTGTTGTGGGTGTGTGTGTGTGTGAGAGAGTGAGAGATGAGTGATATGAGAGTGAGAAAATGAGAGTAAGGCTAGAACCCTTCCCTCTCTCCTTCTCTCTCATCATTAAATGAGGCATGGCAAAGGCCATCATGCCCCATAATGCACTCTCTCTCTCTCAAGGTCAACATAAAGAAATTCAATTTAAAAACCTTTTTCAAATTCATTTTATAACAACCATCCACTATTAAACCCAAAACACCTAATACAATATTAAACTAGATTAAGAAATGGTTAAACCACACTTAACAACCTAGTTATCATGCACAAGTGTGTGCATGCCTAGAAAAAAAAATTCATTAAATAGGATAAAATAATTAAAAACCAAATTGGTAAACTTTTTATTAAAAACCATATATTAAAATATAATTAGTCATAAAACAAATTCTAAGGTGTTACAATAGTGATATTGCTCTTGACTCGCCACAGTTTTAGTAAAATGGATTTTTTCAAAAAACGGTAGTGGCAGTATAGTAGAACTGGAAGTAATTCCAGAACCGCAAACGATTACTGAAAATTTAATAGGACCTAAGGATTGAATCAGGTTTGACATTCTATTGGCCACTCCGCAGATATGGTGGGTAACCTCAGGCGCCCGAGAGGTACTCTTGTAGCCTCAAGGACGGTGACAGGGAGGTTCTTGTTTACCCAGACTTGACACTATTGTTGTTCCAGGCTATGAGTCCCGGCAGGAGGATGAGTATAGCGTCGTTCTGAACTGGCTTTAGAAGTATACGTGTATATGACTCTTCCAGTGGGTTGTCGTGGTCAATGGGAGCGGCGGAGGGATAGTGAACAGGTAGCTTATGTCTATTTATAGACTAAAGCAGATATAGCGGAGATAGATCATCTATTTCTGATGTGACAGCCATAGGTTTGACTTCTTCAGAATAGGGGATGGTTCAGTTAAGAAGGTAGTAGGGTGTGATGTCCTGGTATTTGGATGACATACACATAGTAGGAAGTAGAATTCCTATACTACGATCGGTTGTATTTTGGTTGTCACACAGTAGTTTCTTCGTATAGGACTTGGATAAAATATCAGGCATTCTGGTTACTAGATCTATGGTTTTAGATCTAGATTTAGAAAGTGTCCCAATCTGGGTACTTAGACAGCATTCTAAAGGTGTTTTAGAATGGACGACTCCTAGCACGGTTGTATACCTGCAGGTGATGGAGTCACCCTCTCTAAAGGTTTCTTACAGACTAAAGGAGAGAGGGATGTACATGATTGGAATATCACTTGCTTAGGCAATTGAGTTGATCATGAGATGTCAAGAACCACACTAGATGTTGTTTTTGCACTAGATGCAATAAGTTGATATTAATCCAATCCTGGAGAAACGTTCGGTAGCAGTTTTAGAACATAAATAGATGTTCTATGGATATGATAACAAAGGCCTCCTTCGGGAGACGGTTATCATTCCAGGCTTCCAAGGTGACCTGGATGACAAAGTGACTGTTAGTGTTATAGTTTTCCCTCTGACGAGTGGCAGTAGTTTGGACAGGTGGTCCAAGCGGATGCTGTGGGAGGCATGGCGCAGGATACTGATTAAATTCAGTGGATGATACAGTCTAAGAAGTTTGCTGGATTTGGAGTTCATTTGTGAACTAGGTCCTATCAGATATCCGGACATATTCTAAGACAGGTATTGCTTATTTCGGGAGATGCCTTTCTCCGCGAACTTGAGATTAAGAGAGATATAGAAAGAAACATCAGAGCGGATCCACTCACTGAGGCTATTTCTCAAACGCAATAGTTTCACAAACGGACTTTGTGAGACTGATCAGTAGAAGAGTTGGGTTTCGATATCACACGGGCTGTGAGTATGCGATACCGCAATAATTAGCCTTGAGTGCAAGTGGGAGATTGTTGGATATAGTGCCCTCGAAGTCAATTATTGGATCGCAGGCATGTGGTTGCAATGATTGAGGGAGGACCTATACCGGTAGGACAGTCTTACTAGAGAGGATTGTGTACTATAAGGTTTGTCTTTATCATTGTGTATATGCTTTGGGTGACACTGCAGTTCACTATTACACATTGATAGAGAATAGTATGCTACCTGGTTTATCTTTGTCATCATGTACAGTTTTAGGTGACATTACAGATCACTATTACACGTTGATAGAGCCCTTAGGATTCTTGCTTGACTACCAGGAGTACGATGGCGATCATATACGTGAGAGTTGGGTAGTCTATAAGCGCATCCTTAAGTGGTCCTTAGTCATGGGAGTTTCGAGACTGGGCATCGGTACTCCATTAGTTGACTAGTGTATACAGTCGAGACCCCGACGAGGGGCGGTGGCCGGTCTCACAAGCCATTGGTGTCAGTTTGATCACCTAAGATGTATAAAAGTGCTCATTGGGTTATGAGTACACCGGACAGGACTCGCCGAGAACATGCTAGTTGGTATTATACCTAACGTCATATAGCAGTTCCCTGGTGACATGTGTACAGGTTAATTCATCGTCCTGAGATCGTCAATTGTCTCGTGTGAGTTCCCACTGTGCTTTGATTACTACCCTACCATGGCTCAAAGGAGTCGTGCAAACAGGTTTTAGTTGGGTACAGTCCCAAGCCACATGGAGGCAGTGAGCGGATCGGCACGGGTTACGTCTCTCCCGGTATTGGGGGTGAGATCGTGCAGTGTCTAGGAGAGCCATTACACGAAGTCCTTGGCCAAGGAAAGAGATTTACTGGTAGGTATTCCAGCAGTATCTCGGTGTGTTCTAGGCTACACTCTGACACGACTTGTACCGCTTTTGGGGGTCTGACTTTTACCAACCCCCTAGGCCCGACATGTGATACGCATAGACGAACGGACCGGACTATACGGATATTATCACTGATAGGCTCAGTAGGGTGTTAGGATGAGTCCGCTCATCGACCTCCCTTTTGGTCAATACCTGGTAGCACGTTACGTATAGCTAGTACCACTGACGTGCTAGTGGTTAAATCCACAGCCAGTATATCGACGAGTCTTTAGACTCCCCCACAGACAGTTTCTCAAGTTTCGGGCGAAACGTTGTAGAGGCCGTATGATATATGGCAGGGTTCGATCATATACGTGCAGTCGTGCAAGGATCATGATCGGTTGGATCATACTAGTGGGCTTTGGTTTAAGCCGGATCCTAGTATTAGATTTGTTGGATTACTTTAGTCTCATAGTATTCGCATTCAGTCGGAATGCGGATCCAGGTATGTATATACAGGTGAGGAGTATCCTTATGATCCGTCACGAGTTTACTTTAGATGTTGCCGTATCTTTTTATTGTTGTAAACATTTGGGTTAATGTTTACAAATGGAAATAATGAGCTAAATATCATGATTAGGAGCATTAATTGTGACACATGCACAAGTGGTGACTCATGGTCTCTTTCTTTGTGCATATGTCACATTATTTGATGGATTTATGAGTTGAAATGAAAAGAAGAGAGAGAATGACAGCCATGGTAAGAGTTGGCTCTTATATTTTGATATCTCACTCTCTCATTTTATCATACAACACATAAGAAAGAAAGGCTCCTCTTCTTCTTCTTCCTCTAGCTCAGCATTTCCATTAATGGCATCATCTTCAACCTCTATCCATACACTCTCATGCGATGAGAATCAATGGATGCTTGAGACGAAGTGATCACACACATTCTCTACTTCACCTTGGACACGTCGGCTAGCAAACTTCGTGTCCGTGTTGCTTTGGATGAAGCGGGAGCTCGTAAAAGGATTCGAAGATGTGGTGCCCTTTCCGACAAGAAGACCAGAGATCAGAGATGCCGTGAGGAGCTTGGGATGGTGGCCAAAGGCCGAAGGACACGGATCGATCGGTATAGCCTTTCAACCCTTTCTCTAGTTGCTAGTTATAGGTTAATGGTTCAATCCGGGATTAAAGTCTGCGATAGCGCCAGTTTCATGTTTATGAAAAAGTTTTGTTTCCGCATTTTGGCCTCGGAAAGAAGGTCGGGGCGCTACCGTAGACTTACAGGTTACATGTGTACAGGTTAGTCTATCGACCTGAGATCGTCATTTGTCTCATCTGAGTTTCTACTGTGCTTTGATTACTACCCTACCACGGCTCAAAGGAGTCGTGCAAACAGGTTTTAGTTAGGTATAGTCACGAGCCACATGGAGGCAGTGAGTGGATCGGCAGGGGATTCGTCTCTCCCGGTATTGGGGGTGATATCGTGCTGTGTCTGGAGAGCCATTACACAAAGTACCTGACCTGGGCAAGTAAGATTTACTGGTAGGTATTCCAGTAGTTTCTCAGGGTGTTCTGGGCTACACTCCAACACGACTTATACCGCTATTGGGGGTCTGACGTTTACGAGCCCTCTAGGCCCGATATGCGATACTCATAGACGAACGGACCGAACTGTACGGATATTGTCACTGACAGGCTCAGTAAGGTTTCAGGATGAGTTCGCTCATCGGCCTCCCTTTTGCTCAATACCTGGGCAGCCGTTACGTACAGCTAGTGCTACTGATGTGCTTGTGGTTAAACCCACTGCCAGCGTATTGACGAGTCTTTAGATTCCCCCACAGAAAGTTTTCCAAGTTCGGGCGAAACGTTGTAGAGGCCGTATGGTTTTATGGCAGGGTTTTATCATATACATGCACGCATCATGATCGTACAGATCATACTAGTAGGCTTTGGTTTAAGCCGGATCCTAATATTAGATTGGTTGGATTACTTTCGTCTCATAGTATTCGTATTCAGTCGGAATACAGATGCGGGTATGCATATACAGATGAGGGGTATTCTTGTAATCTGTTACGAGTTACTTTAGGGTTGCCATTTCATTTGGATTAAAACATTTAGTTTTAAATGTTTTATTGTGTGAGAAAATTGTGACTCATTTTCTTTTTAGCATGGTGCATTGATGAGGCATGGGCATACTTGGTGACTCATGGTTTTTGGGCTAGCATTAGTTTTGTTTTTTGCTAGATATTTTTGTGTGTGTGTGGTGAGATATTTTGAGGGGGCTGCTGGGATTTTCGATTGTGGGATTTATTGGGTTGTCACTCACAAAATATAACACACAACACTCACAACATAACGCTAGCCAACACAAATTCTTCACAAGCCCATTTTTCTTGTGCTCACAATTTCCTCACTTGGTAACTCCTTCACCTCCACTCTATCCCTCTCATGTGTTGAGAATCCTAGAGTGTATTGAAACAAAGTAATCCACACTATCTCTACTTCATCTTGGTCATCTCTTTTGGCAAACTTGATGTCCGAGTTGCATCGGTTTGAAGTGGGAGCCCGTATAAAGAATCCTCGACGTGGAGCCACTTCGACGGGCGAGATCGGAGAGCGAACTTCGTTGGGGCAGCCGCAACAAGTAAGGGACAGAGATTGAAGACTGAAGGATACGGATCGATCGGCATGATCTCTTTAACCACTTTACAGTTTTCTAGTTTATGGTTAATGGCACGATCCGGGTTTTAGGGTTACGTTAGCGCCATTTTGAAAAGTTTTTGTTCCTCATTTGGCCTCGGATTGACGACTAGGGCGCTGGCGTAGCCTTACAGATATCCTTGAATCTTTCCAAGCACTTCCAAACTATTTCACCCTCTTTTTGTTTGAAATTGTGAATATCATTTCGGATTAGCACCGTTTTGTGAATAAGGTAAAATTTCTTGAGAAATACTTTCATAAAGTCATCCGACGTCGTAATAGATCGAGCTGGAAAACTGTTTAACCAACTCTTCGTAATGTCCTTAAGCGCAAAAGGAATGAATTTGAGCTTAACAACATCATCTCCCACTCCTTGGATTTTCATCATAGCGCACACTCGCTCGGATTCATTGATTAAATGGTAAGAATCCTCGGACTCGAGTCCATGGAATTTTGGGAGTAGCGGTATGAATTGCGGTTTGATTTCATAGTTATTTGCCGCGATGGTGGGCAATACTATGCATGAAGGTAGGGATGAACGGTGTGGGTAGCATCTGTCCTGCAAAGCTGCTTCTTGCTGCTCTATGATTGTTCGTTCCGTCATCGTCGGTGATGTGGGAGAAAAAGATTGTGAATGTGAACAAAGAATAGAATCGGACGGCTCCGATAAAGCAGAAGGTAAGAATGTCTCGGACGGTTCTGAGGAATCCGGTGGTAAAGAAGAGTCGGAAGATATAGTCTCGAACTGGACTAATCGAGATTTTGAATCTTTAGTCTAAACCGACATGTACTATCCGAACGTGGTTAGGGAAAGACTAAAGGAATGGAAGAAATTGTTGTTTACAAATCCTAATTTGTGTGTGTGTGTGTATTCACAAACGAGAAATATCACACAAAAAGGCACAGCAAGAACACGTTCATGACACACATTACAAACCTAAACAATCTGGGGTTTACCTAGGTTAACTAGACCTGCTCAAAAAAAAATTATTTGTGAAGTAAAAGTGTATAACGAAACGAGCCCAAGATAGACTGATCAAGAAACAAGGTCAGTGCAGAGAGGAAGGGAGGTTGTCCAACGTTTTCGTGAAGTTTCTTAATTAGAATAACTTTCTATTTTTCGGCGGTTGCGCCTTTCACACTTTTCTAGACACTTCTTGAACAATATAACAATGGGCGGTGTTTAAATACAATCAACTTTTTCCTATTGAGCGCGAAATCCATAGAGGCTGAAAGTTTAATTTCTTTTAATATTAATCGGGGCGCGGAAAATGCTCGTTCTTTGTGGTTTGTGGGCCACAGAGAAGGGTGATGAAATCTCTTACCGTATCTTGTTGGAGTTCTTTGCCTTTAAATCCGTATTAAATTCATGCAATGCGCAAACAATAAAAAGTTGTTCAGATCATCAATCAATCGTTTTTCAAGTTATAAGCGACGCGTTGCAAAAAATACGGTTAGTTTTCTTTGGCACTTGTGCAGCGAAGTTTGCAAAATAAATCCTATAGAAAATCGAAGTATTGGAGCGTCGGATTTGAAAGGATGTGTTTTTAGATAAGTACGTACCTCAAATTTTTGGTTGAAAAACCCCCCGTTGAGGTGATCTGTGATTGCTTGAGTGTTCACTTGTGCGATTCAAACTACCCGGATCTTTGATACCGTAACTCTTTAGCGCCTTGTTCTTGAATTTTCTCCTTACTCTGCACGATCGTAGTTCGTAATTTCATCGAAATCTGAAAATGTCGGAAATACGATATTTAGTGTACAATACGATATTTATAGAAAAGGTGCTGTAAAAACATAATTATGAAATTTTGCACATATAATGGATAAATAACATAAAAATAGAGAAAACACAAAAGAATTGGTGCAAAATGTCACATGCAGGCCGCAATTTGCGGCCAAAAGAGTTAAATTTGCGGCCAAATTATGATGGTTTGGCTCTAGTTGCTTGGTGTGTTCTCCTAGTTCTATTAGTGTCCCCTTTTTATATGCAAAGTATTTTAATAACATTCATAGCAACAGCAGATCAACAACAGAGGGCAAAAGTCTTAATATTTGTGTTGTTTCTTTTAATGTTTTTTAGATTTTTTGTTTGTTTTTCTAAAAGTATATACAGAGATAACTCAAAATAAAATTCGTTATGTTGCCACTTCTCGGCAATGACGCCAAAAACTTGTTGGAATTACAAGTAGTGAAAATTGCCTTCCTCTGGTCATGCAACTTCTATTTTTTAAGCTTGCAGGATAAGATTTTAGTAATTGAACTCATTTTGCTTGTATTTGGATACCATTTCAATAAAGGCTTCATTGAGTTCAAAATTGTGGTTCTTGTATCTTTTCTTTTCTTTTCTTGCATTCTCTTTTATTTGTTCATTTGTGTTCTTATAACATGATGTGTGAGTAGTTTTTACTTAGGCTATGGTGAGCTAGTTTGATAAATGGCTTGCTTTCCAACTCCGCATTCTTGATTCTTAGCATTTTTTTGCAACGGCGCTAAAAACTTGTTGGAGATTCACGATATCGTGCTTTTGAAAAGGATATGGTCAAAATTGGAAATGTCGGTTTTTTGATTAAAAGTATTGCATGACGTGATTCTCAAGTTATAAAATACCGCAAGTACACGGTGCGTTGATGCAAGCCGGCAAGTACGGGTCGATCCACAAGGAATGGATATCACGACATTCTTTTGAGTTAGAAACAATGGTTTTGAGGTTGAAGTTGTCACGTTTTTATACAAATAAAGCAATGTAAGGATAAAGTGATATCTACGGAAAACTTAACCTAAGGTTTGGTAAATTGACATACGGCGTTATCCCTAACTATCAATCTTGATTCAATGTCCATTTCTAGTTTCTAATTGACTTAAAAAGCATGTTGCATCTAAACCGATAACAAAGTATCGTTTTAGGATACGATATCGACATAGGTACCAAAGAAACTACAAATTTAAAGTTTTTAGATGAAATGAGAATAAAATGAGCTAAGTGAAGTTAGCAAGCATAGAACATATGCTTGTATGGCTTACATGTTCTATCTAGCTTAGTTTACTACACTCAGCTAAATTTTACGCTCCTTTCAATTTCAATTCTTAATGCAACAAAAATGATATGTAAAGAAGGACTAGGATATATGTTAAAGGTTGATTTTCAACCATTCAAAACAACATATCCTATCAAACAATAACACAATAATATTGCATACATTAAGAAAAGAAATGCAAAAAATGCTAAGAATAAAGAATAAGGAGTTGGAAGGCAAGCCATTCATCAAGCTACCTCACCATAGCCTAAGTAAAAACTACTCTCACATCATGTAATAAGAACACAAATGAACAAAGAAAAGTGAATACAAGAAAAGAAAAGATACAAGAACCACAATTTTGAACTCAATGAAGCTTTTATTGAAATGGTATCCAAGTACAAGCAAAGTGTGTTCAATTACCAAAATCTAATCTTGCAAGCTCAAAGATAGAAGTTCAAAGACCAGAGGAAGGTAAAGAACTCAATCCAATCTAAAGAACTACAAAATTTTATCCAAAGTGATTACAAGTAGCGAAAATTGTACCTATTCCTCACAAACTGATTTGCTATTTATAGAACTTGAAGAAGCAGAAGTTGCAGATACCAATGAATTGACAAAACCACCAGGGGCCCATAAAAGATGCATGAGCCAATTTAGCATTGACATGGCCGCAAATTGCTTCCATATAGAATAAATCGGCAATCAGTCTTTGGAGACTGGGGTCCATCTTTGGTCAATGGTCTTCTGGTCATTTGTTCATCTCCCTGTAGTTGTAATTTGTTGTAATTCTCATATAGGTAAAATATAGAGTAATGAACAGAGAAGGCAAGTGATCAAGTTGCAATGGTTTACATATCACATCAACTATTTTTCAATTACTCATTGCCATGCTCACTTGTACACTGACATGTAAAACAACATGTGTCACGTCCCGAAAGTACGGAACAAGACCGGCACTTAAACTACGAACGTCTCGAGGCGTACGTAATCTAAGTAAACCGAAAAACAAGAAATCCAAACCAAGAAAAATAGTAGAGTGAAGGAAAACCAATTTAAAACAAGAGGTTTCAAAAGCATAAGCCAAATTATGCGGGTTTTTAAAAACATCAAAAATTTCCTGAAAATTTCGGCAGAGTCTCCTTTGTAAATACTGGCCCCTAAACGGGATACAACATGAATAGTATACGAAATCAAAAAAAAGGGCATCCCCAAGCGGGAACTAGCTCTTCGTCAATCGACGGTCACAACCACATAAGCAATATAATATACAACGCCAACGGCGAGTATCAAAACTCAAAAGGAAACTCAAACCACAAGAAAACCACAGAAAAATAACGCGCGACTCTAAGGTCGAAGGAATAACATCACTGGTCTCTATCTCAAAGTAAATACATGTTTGGTTGATGGAACTTCTAGATACAACAGAATAATGATATACAAGATATATAATGGGGGTACGATACAAGTAAACCCACCTACTAGCAAATCACCCGAACGAAACGATGCCCGCAAAGCCGTAATGAAACCTGTACGGCAAACCTGCAAGAAACTGGGGCACAACGGGGGTGAGTTGCCAACTCGTGAATAGAAAAATATCTACGAATAGAAATCGCATAAATAACGCAATCCTAGGTCAATGATCATAATATAACCTCAAATATATGTATAACATGCAGCCTATAACAATGGCTAGGGCAATATCTAACCCGAGTGTAATCTCATGTGCCCGTGTCAGTGCCTCAGGTAGCAATATATCATATGAATGAGGTATGAATGCATGAAAACAGAATATATGTAAATGAAGAAACTGTTTTCATAATTTAGTGAGATTTCCTTTGTATTTTTAAAATGAGGTATCATGATGAAATCAGCATCAACAGTGTCTAGCATTGACAAAAAACATAAATCTTAATGTCTCAAAATCTCAGGCTCCGTCTATCCGGACCGGCCTGTATCATCAAATCTCAGTACCTCAATATCTCGAAATCTCAATGTCTCAATCTCAATATCTAGGGCGCCGTCAGTCCAGACCGGCCCCTACCATCCATCTCAAGACCACGACGGTATCCTCCGGATATCCGACGCGTCGGGTAATATCACCGGTAGGTAGTCTTCCCCTGCCAGGCTCATCGTCAACACCACGAGCTTCTTGCCCCGGGGTACCTCACCGGGTCCACTATGTACTCGAAACGGTTCATCCAACTCCTCGAATCGGGTCTCGAAATCCATCAGCAAACTCATGGTGGACGACTCATACATCATGGGAAAACCGCACTTTTTATTTAAAAGAGAGAAAAGAGGTTTATATAAGTTTTGCGGTTTCCCCCAAATCCAGAAAATCTCATGGAAATCCGAATCCAAAACCTCAATAGCACGTAAAATAGTGAATATATGCATGAGAATCCATGAATGCGTCATAACAATGAATAATAACATGCATGAAGTAGCAAGTAATAACTACAAAATCTAAACTACTAGCTAACAAGCTAAGTCAAAGCAATAACATTCTCTAAAGTGTACGTGACATGGCAATTACCGATGAAGATGTATGTGAGCCGGCAAGTAAGTGTATGTGGTACATACGCATCATCGATAATGGTGCTGGTGTCCTAACCACATGATATCAACAATAGAATATGAATCATAATATAAACATGCGATGTGGAGCGAATAGCAATAATGAGCGGGAGCTGAATACTAGACGCAATGATAACTAATCTGCATTAACCTAATATAAGTCCTACAATGGTGCCTTTTGAAAATAACACGAATCGCGGTGTTTTGAAAATAAGGGCTACGGTGTTTTTAAGAAAAGTTACGTCTTTGAAATATCCGTAGAATCCCTTGACCTGTCTTTTAAAATGCCCACGATTCGTTAGCTTTTGAAATAGGTAGGAGTCGAATCTAATCTAACAACTAAAGTAAACCAAATGGCTAAGCTAACAAGCTAGACTACCGGTAAGGAAACCGCCTAACATCTGAGTCGATACATATACATACCTGTATATATATTATTCGGTGATCCCGCCTCAATAATATCATATCCGATACCATATCTATAATCAAACATCCCAAGTCAAGAGTGCGGATCAATCATCAAAATATAACTCGTACGTAAATCCGTCGTACGGCATCCTTAAATCTGGGTACGGGTCAATATCATATTCATCACACTATTCATCTGATATCCTCTTTATCAAGGATCATTGTCCAGGGTACTGACCTATGTCTAGTACAATACTAATATCTTCAATATACTCATGATCTGACTACTGATCGAAAATCTCATACAAACCGATATCATCAGCACGTATCATCATCAAGGGGTATACATCGCCCAATACGGCCTAGTATCAATATCCTAGCATATCATATCTCATATCACGATCACATGTCGACCATTTTATTTATAACACTATTCACCCGTATCGTCGCCCCAAGATCCTCTAAAACACCAGGACGTACCTCAAGTACAAATCCTGCCATATCACCGATATCACAACCTCAACACAAATCTCATCGACTCATCTCAATCCCAAGTATCATCCTCAACTCCATATGTGAACACATAGTCCCATACCCATGTGAACACCTAACTATATATTCCCGTAAACACAAATGGAAGAAGAATGTATGCAAGTATGGGTGGGTGTGTGCATGTATGATGCGACCACTACTCTAGGGTTTCGCGATACTAAATCATCCATATTTATCATCAATAAACTCAAACAATATATTAAACAATATATATATGTGTGTATACTTATTCGTATACATCACCACGAACTGCGGGGGTGCTATACGCCATCCACCCGACTTTTCCCCGTAGATATAAATCTACTCACCTGGTCCTCGCTCGCCGGTGCCGACGTCTCCACGCGCTTTCTTATCGTCTCGAAGTCCACAAGGGGTACCTACATATCATAACGCACCGTATCGCATTAAAATCCGACTCATGACAAAAACGACATACGAATCCCACATAGGTCAAAACCTATGGTTGCTTTCATAAACCAACCCAAAAACCCTCGACGTCGGCGTACAAACGCCAAACCATCGAGAAAGCTCCCAACACATTCATTTGTACAATTACAAGCACTAATTATAATATAAAATAGCTTAAAATTCACAAAAACCCCAATTTCACTTAAAAAGTCATTTTTCCGAAAATCTAGCAAGCACAAATCACCGTTTTAGTACAAAACTCAATGTATGAACGAATCTAGCGGTCACAATATTCACTAAATATCTTAAATAAGTCATAAAAACAATTCCCATAATTTAATCTCATTAAATTCCATAAACCCCAAAATTCTAGTTTACAAAATACCTAAATTTTAACAATTTTATAGCAAAAATGAACAAACTACAATCTAGCTTGGATTTTCATGAACTAAAGCATTAAACCACTCAATATAATATTTATAATGACATGAAACCTAAATTTGAATTTTATCTCACAAGAATATAATTATTTAAAAAACCTAGTTTACCAATTATATAATTATCACTTTTAAATCAACAAATATGCAAACTAGCAACTTAAATTGGATTTAGCATAACATTAATATGTCAATTATATCACATAAACTAAATCTCACAACACAAAATACCAATTTGAAATCAACCCCTCTCTTGAATTTTAAATCATGCACCTAGAACTAATTAAAAACCTAATTAAACAATTAATTAAGCTAACCTAAGCAATTAACAACACATTAAGCAAAAAGGTTAGAATTTATACCCAAATAATTTGAAGCTCCCACAAACACACTTAGCCTCCCAAATTAAAATCTAAATCCCTAGATCCATGCTATGGTAGCCAAGGAAAAATGGGTAGGAGGTGGATTTTGATTTTGGTTTGATTTTGGATGGAATTTTGGAGATTTTTGGAAGGGTTTTGAGTGGAATGAGATGAGGAAAAAGGGGAGGGCAGCATGAGGAGGCTCGGCTGCAGCAAGGGAATGAGAGGAGAGAGAGTGAGGTGGGGAAAATAATTGGCCAAGTCAAGAAAAGTCCAAGTCAACCCAAATCCATACCTCATTTCTTATTCTTTCTTTTTTCCTTTTCTTTTCTTCTTAACTTTGAATCTTCAAGTGGGAAATAGGTGGGGCTGCTGAATTCAGCCAAGGGAAGGAATAAATGGGGGTGTGTGAGTGTGGGTATGGGTGTGGGGTGATGGAAAATGATAAATACAATACCCCAAACATCCATTTACACTAAAAAAAGCCATTTTTCTTCAATAATTTCTAAACCGTTTTGGCAAACGATTTCGTTTTAAAAACCACATGATAAAATTTTATTTAATGTTTTATGGTGCACAAAATTTGTTTCAACTCATTGCAATTTGTAATTTTTCCTAATTAAATGTATTAGTGACGGCTTAAAATAATAATAAAATATTTTTTTTTTCAGAAAATTTGAAATTTCACCAGTGGCTCAATAAACACTAAATACTAGCAATTACATAGCTATAATATGTATATTTAATTTTTATAATAAGATATTTGTATTTTGACTTTTTACAGAAAACCCCCTTATTTTACCGTTTTTTCCGAAATTTCACCGAAACGATTTTCAAAACGTTACATTCTTCCCCCTTAAAGAAATTCGGTCCCCGAATTTAAATTAAAACTCCCCCCAAATACTAAAACATCTAAGCAAAACCATCAAGTCTTCGGGGCTCCGAAATCGTAAATACATAAAACAAATCGTAGCGCAGCGCATGCGCATGAAAGATGAGCATATAACTCAATCAAAACTCCGTCAAGCATCCCACAATCATCGGAGTCATGGGGAAGACATCAATGCCAAATCCAAAGCAAAACCAATATGATATAAAACTATACATGTAAATATCGAATCATTATATGTAAGTATCTGAAGGAAATGCATGCCAAATCTCTTTAAGTCGCTGTGCAACAAGTATAACATTGCACGGTGGCGGACGTCTATCATAAGAAAATAACTATATACATATGTACCTTTGTTTGAAATGTACGTTCCGCCGTTTTGGAAACAATTTAGAAGGGTCTCCTTGTTTTAAACATTTCGTGTCATATCAGACACGTAGGTAAATACTGAGGCTATAGCTCGCTTTTTGGAAATCCCTTCAATAACTATCAATGCATGCAAAATATATTCAGGTACTGTCCTCTGACTAGTCCTGCTCAGTATGAAAACACATATCAATATCATAAAAACATACTGCTCTATAAGAAAAAATCAATCGCAAAATACGCGTATGAATACTACGTACGTCTGGTGCGCACGGAAATCAAAATCCATATATGTGCCATACATATGCACAGAAACAACATCTAAGTGCATCGGGTGTGCACGAAACATCTGTCGTAGGCAACATGTGTGCCTGGCAGCACAATCAGGTGCATCTGACATGCACGAAAAATCTCGATTTAGTGCATCTGGTGTGCACCAAAATCATATCTCAAAACATGCGCTCAACATGCGCGAAAATCCAAGGCAGGTGCATCCATCATGCACGAAATCATGAAATCCAATATCAAGCACCGAACATGCGCAAAATCAAATCAGGTGCACAAGGTGCACGAAACAAATATCGAGTATCACAATCGAAATCGAAGTCTAGTGCATCTAAGTGCACAAAATGCGTATCACTGCACTGCAAGCATGTGTGAATCATACCGAGTGCAAAAACCAAATCGTATGCGTATATATGCATAATCAACTCAACTGTATGAAATCCATATAATCACAAACATGAGGAACCAAGGCACGAAAACTATCTCAAGTGCAACAACTGTGCAAAAATCGTGAATACTCAGTAGGTACAACCATGGTCCATGGAAACAAATATCACGAAACTCCATCATCAAAATCAATCATGCAAATAGATCGCTCAAAATACCAAAATCAAGTATGGCGGAATAGTCCCGCTCAAGCACATTCTCCAAGAATCTCTGGCCAACTGTCGTGGTCACTCATAGCATGTCTCATCGACGAACCTGAACTCTAGCCTGCCGGTGTGCGTAACATGACCACTCCTGGGTCCAAGTCTTCTTGTAATTCATTCCAGAAAGGTCCTGTCGAGATCTCTCCCAAATCTCGTCTCTGCCGAACTGTCCGGAAGTCATCGTCCCTTACTAGATCTATTCTCGTTCCTGAACGGCTACATACTCATCGCGACTCCTTCTGGAAGGTATATCCAAGTACAATGCCTCGGCATGCGTACCGCATCTCTAATGTCGGCTGAGTGGAACGTCGTCTCATCAAGATCTCGTACGAACCTCTTACTCCACTTTTCCCTAACGTCGACTGTTTCGGACTCGTCTCATCGTGGCTGCATGGATTGAGCTCCAACGGCTATCCTCGTATCGGGAGTCTCCCAAGAAATGCATCTCACCACCTAGCATCCGAATTAAGTCGAGCCATCCGATCGAGTCGTCAAAACCTCATAATCCCCCAAGAGCTCAACATCTTGGGCACAGTTTAATAGTATCCAGTACATACCACAGCATCGGTGGTCCAGCCATAGAAGGGCAAACCCAAGCCTCACTAATGGCACCGCGGAACTGCCGCAAACCCTAAGGTTCAAAGGCTTTCACACGGTCATTAAGTCGAGTTAGGGTTTCATTCTTCTAGAGGGTCCATAGAATTGCCTGCATGTCTTTCCGAATACTTTAAAATTGGAATAATAGGTTTCTGACATTCGATCGTCTCTGTCGACTCTCAACGTCTCTGCGTGAAGTCGTCTCTAGGTGGAATCAATCTATCTGATGACCTCGCATCGGGGTAGCGAACGAACCACATGTCCTAGTCATTCATCCTCGGTGACTAGCGACCTTCTATCATCTCTTAGTACAACTCGTACTGTAATAGCTCCAACATCTGGGGCGATATCTCGTCGTTCGCAGCAATAACTGGCTCACTCGTCTGCACGCTGAACAGTGCCTCAAACATCATGAATAAGCAATACACCAACGGTCATTAAAATCTGGTTGGCCTCTATGTCACGACCCGCAATTCGGCCCGTAACCGATACTTAAACTACGTAACGTCTACAGGCGTACGCAACTTAAGTAAGCCGAAACCCAGAAAATCTAAACCACCCAAAACTGGATCAACGGAGAAAAACATAGTTTAAAACATTTAGAAATTTACAATTTAAAATCTCTAATTCTAGTTTTCTTTCTTAAAAATTTCGGCAGCACCTCCTTTGTAAAACTAGCCCCGAAAACGGGTACAGCACAGATAATATATAAAACATCCCAAGTGGGAGAAAAATCACGCCCACCGGCGGAGACAATCACCACAACAAGTATACGACGCCAAAGCGAAGAAATATCAAAGAAATGACTATAAAGGAAGTAAACATTTCCAAAATAACCGGCTTCTACGAGCACGGCTCCCAAAATCATCCAATATAATACAATACTGAAATCTCACAAGTCGTCTCTAAGTCATATACAACAGAGGAAGATGGAGAATACTAGATCCAACGAAAGATATACAATGTACAAAACAGATAACCGCAAACCCACCTAAAAGCAACGGCCTCACTGCCTATAGTAGCGGTATCCACAAAAGTAGTGATGATAAGCTGCCCAGCCGCGACTACTCAGAGGGTAAGTCCTGCAAAACACTGTGGCACAACGGGGGTGAGTTGCCAACTCGTGAATAGTAATTAACATCATACTGAAAATCGCAAGTATGCACTAACAGCAACGATCAATAACATGTGAACTGGTAGCATGAGTATGATAATATGAATATGCAACTATCATGATCAAGTTACACCGCCAGGGTACTATATCTACATGAATCATATGCATATCAGCTGAATACTGAGTGCGGGATAGTAAATAATCTCATGCACAAATCATAAGCATGGAAAACACGGTGTAACTCAACAACACCCCAAATCCCAAAATACTCAGATCGGCCCTCAGATCGGCCCTCAAATCCTGTACGTCTCATGGAACCTGAGTGTCAAACATCGACACTCGAAAACATCATGAAAACCAGTGCCTATCATCGACACATAAATACCCGTATCCATACGTTCCTCGAACACAAGTATCCCTCTTCGACACTTATATTCCACGCATCGGTCTTCCTGATATCCATACGTTCCTCGAAACCCAAGTATCCCATCTCGACACTTGTGTTCCACGTATCGGTCTATCAACTCCACATATCTCTCGGAATGTAAGTGCCCAACATCGACACTTGAGATTCCCATATCGCATGAAAACATATCTCAAATGTGTAAATCCATATAAAGTAGCATATGCAACATAAAACCTCAATATGAGCATATCACGGAAAAAGTTCACTAATCAATGCATCAAATCATTAATGTATCATACGGTTTCCAAAAATCCAAATCCAGAATACATATATATACAGCGTCCCATACCACCGATATATATGCTATGAAAACTTATCATGTAACAATAGTAAAGTAGATGTGCGAATGAGTAGGTATAGTATGGCATATATATGAGCATGTAGGTATACAGGTATGCTATATGTCATATGCACTATCGCACAAGTATAACTGTTTCAATGTTGCTAACCAATAGCAAGGTATATAAATGAGCATTTGTGTTGTGCGTATCATGGCAATTACCAACAGTGTGTGTAGCATATCATTGGTGCTCGTGCAACATGGACTGTCGATAATAGTGCAGTGTACAACAGGTACAGTATCATGCACAACAAGTAACTATATGCAATGTGAAACATGCAATATCTCTATATGAGCAATCAAACATACGGCTAATATTATATCATGTCTAGCCCCGACGCTTAGCGCCATACAGGCGATTCCCCGTAGATGTTAAATCTACTCACATGTGGTCTCCAGCTATGAAAATCCGACCACCTGCTTCCCTTTGTTCGCAGCGTCTGAAGTCCCCGCTTGCGACGCTATAATTTCACAAACACAAGAAATAGTGTGAATATCTCAGAAGCAATCAAAATAACGTAAACTACGTATATAAAACACACCAACACACTAAACCAACTCACGAGTACACGCCAAGTGCAAACACGCGTAACGATACCTCAATACCAAACTGAGTACATCGCAGCACGACACACGACTCGTGTCGCAACACGTATAACGCGAACTCAAAACACAAGAAATAGGTAATCGATCCTAGATTTCGCATACTGAATTTACTAATTAAATAAACAGTACCAAACACCCCAAAACAATTGCAGACAACAACCACAGAAAACCCCACCCCAACCCTCAACTAGTCGGCCGGCGTCGCCGGCCCTCTCCTTAGGGCTCGCCGGCCCAAACCGGTGGGGTGGCCTCCGTCACTCAGGTGGTGTCTCAGGTCCACTAGCACATCTCTCTGAAGTTATTTATTTAAACACTAAAATTCCTATGTCACAGCAGATAGTAAAAGCTCTAAAAAGACTCCAAAAACCCGATATCGCCTCTAACGATATAAACTACGTTCTACGCAACAATTAACGATCAAAACCACATAAAAACTATAAATTAACAGTAGAGGGAATATACCTAACCACTTTGCTCCCAACTCCAAGCTTTCCCTAGCTCCAAGTGATCAAAGAAGCAAGAATAAGGCTTTTGTGCAAAAAGTGTGATATATTTGGGATTTTGAGGATTTTTGTGATAGAATTGAATTAAGATGATAAGGGAATTGAGCAAGGGCAGTGGAGGAAGAGGGAATCTCGGCCAAGGGGTGAGGAGGTGGATTTGTGAGGGTTTCCTAGCAATTTCCTTCATTTATTGCCTAGTTAATGCATACACACACATGCATGCATCTACTTTATTTCTTTTCTTTTCTATTTCTTTTAAATCTTAACTTAAATCCTAGTCCACACATAATTTCCTAGGTGAAGTGAGAAGGATTTCTTAACTCAATTAAATTTAAAGAAAAGATCGCTTAAAGAAATTTTCCCAAAATTTTAATATCGCATTAAAATAATATTAAAGATTGGGAAAAATTCAAATTGAACCAAAATGTCCCATATACCCCCAAAGCTTGCGCACTAGCTTTATTTTAGCTAATCTAGGTTTTGGCAAGTCTATATGGTCGTTTGTTCACAGTCGGGTAAAAACGGAAAATACCGACAAACTTACCCTAAAACGGACAAATTCGCATAACGATTTTCTAAAACGTTACAATCTCCCCCCTTATAAAAATTCGGTCCCCGAATTAAAATTTCATACTAAGCGTACCTTCAAAAAGATGAGGGAATTTCTTCCGCATCTCACTCTCGATCTCCCAAGTGATCTCCTCACCAGTAGGACTACACCATAGAATCTTCACAGAAGGCAAGTCCCTAGACCGAAGTTTCTTCACCTGCCGATCCAAAATAACTATCGGCTGCTCGGTGAACGAAAGATCACGCTCAAGCTGAACGGTCTCGTGCTGAATCATATGAGAAGGATCATGAAGGTATCTACGAAGCATCGACACATGAAAAACGGGGTGAACATCTGGAAAACTAGGCGGGAGTGCTAAACGATAAGCAACGGAACCCACTCGCTCAAGGATCTCGAAAGGACCTACAAATCTGGGACTGAGCTTCCCCCTCTTCCCAAATCGCATAACGCCCTTCATCGGAGAAATCTTCAGGAATACATGATCTCCCACTGCGAACTCAAGTCTGCGACGACGACGGTCGGCATAAGACTTCTGCCTGCACTGGACTGCTCTCATCCTGTCCTGAATCAGCTGGATCTTCTCCGTAGTCTCCTGAACAAGCTGGGGTCCCAAAACCAAACTCTCACAAAGCTCGGTCCAACAGACTGGCGATCGACACTTCCTACCATATAAAGCCTCAAAAGGTGCCATCTGAATAGTCTCCTGAAAGCTGTTATTGTAGGAGAACTCAATCAACGGCAAGTGACGATCCCAACTGCCCCCAAAATCAAGCACACATGCACGGAGCATATCCTCCAGAGTCTGAATAGTCCGCTCCGTCTGACCATCGGTCTGCGGATGAAAAGCGGTGCTAAAACTCAATCTGGTACCCAAAGCTTCCTGAAGCTTCTGCCATAGACGGCTAGTAAACTGGGTGCCTCTGTCGGATACTATGCAAGTGGGAACACCGTGCAAACGCACCATCTCATCTATATAAAGCTGAGCGTACTGAGCATAGCCGAAAGTGGTCTTCACTGGAAGGAAGTGAGCCGCTTTCGTCAACCGGTCTACAATAACCCAAATGGAGTCATACCCTCTACTGGTCCTGGGTAGACCCACAATGAAGTCCATGGAAATCTGCTCCCATTTCCACTCCGGAATGGGTAAAGGCTGCAACTCTCCAGCCGGTCTCTGATGCTCAGCCTTGACTTGCTGACAAGTCAGGCACCTCGAAACGAAGTCTGAAATATCGCGTTTCATCCCTTCCCACCAGTAGAAGTCTCTCAAGTCTCGGTACATCTTGGTGGAACCTGGATGAACGCTAAAGGCCGACTGATGTGCCTGCTCTAGGATCTCGCATCTCAACCCATCAACATCTGGTACACACAAGCGAGTCCCGCATCGTAGCACACCCTGGTCATCAATCATGAACTCCGAAACTGTACCCTGTCGAACAAGCTCAAGAATCTCAGACAAACGAGCATCACTGGGTTGCGTCTCACGGATACGATCAACAAGTAGTGGACGGGCGCGGACATGAGCAAACTATCCCCCAGTGGAGGTGAACTCGAACTGTACTCTACTATCGCACAAGAGCTGCCAATCTGCAGAAGACTGACACTGAATGGCGCTCAGCTGGGACAAGCTACCCACGGGCCTACGACTCAAAGCATCAGCTACCACATTCGCCCTGCCCGGGTGATAAAGGATCTCACAATCATAATCCTTTACTAGCTCCATCCATCGGCGCTGTCTCAGGTTCAGATCTCGCTGCTGGAAGATGTACTTCAAACTCTTGTGATCCGTGAAGATCTGACACGACTCTCCGTACAAGTAGTGTCTCCAGATCTTCAACGCAAAGACTACCGCTGCCATCTCAAGATCGTGAGTGGGGTAATTCTGCTCGTGCTTCTTCAGCTGCCTAGAAGCGTATGCAATCACCCTATCATGCTGCATCAAAACACAGCCAAGCCCCACTCGAGAAGCATCACAAAACACGACGTAGCCTCCCGATCCAGAAGGTAAAGAAAGAACTGGTGCTGTCGTCAACCGAGTCTTCAACTGCTGAAAACTCTGCTCGCACGCATCAGTCCAGAGAAAAGAAACCCCCTTCCGGGTCAGTCCAGTCAGCGGTGCAGCGATACTCAAAAAATCCTGCACAAAACGGCGATAATAACCAGCTAAGCCCAAAAAGCTGTGGACCTCAGTCACCGATACAGGTCTGGGCCAAAGCTGTACAGCCTCAATCTTCCTCGGGTCCACAAGAATACCATCACTAGTCACCACATGACCCAGGAAGTCAACTCTATCAAGCCAAAATGCGCACCTTGAGAATTTAGCATACAGCTGGTGCTCTCTCAATATCTGCAAAGTAATCCCCAAGTGCTGCTCATGCTCCTCTCGACTCCTAGAGTAAACCAGTAGGTCATCAATAAACACGATAATGAACTGGTCGAGGAACGGCCTGAAAATCCGGTTCATCAGATCCATGTACGCTGCTGGCGCATTGGTGAGTCCGAACGACATCACCAAAAACTCATAATGCCCATAGCGTGTACGAAAAGCAGTCTTCGGAATGTCATCATTCCGAACCCGCAACTGATGATAACCCGAACGCAAATCAATCTTCGAAAAATGTTTCGCACCTTGGAGCTGATCAAATAAATCGTCAATGCGGGGTAAAGGATACCTGTTCCGCACCGTAACCCGGTTCAACTGACGATAATCCACACATAGCCTCAAACTGCCGTCCTTCTTCTTGACGAACAGAACAGGAGCTCCCCACGGTGAAACACTCGGACGCACAAGTCCCAAATCAAGCAACTCTTGCAATTGATCTTTAAGCTCTGCCGGAGCCATCCGATAAGGCGGTATAGAAATAGGCTCCGTGCCAGGAATCAGATCAAAGCAAAACTCAATATCACGCTCTGGCGGCAACCCAGGTAACTCATCGGGAAAGACATCGGGAAACTCCCGCACGGTAGAAACCTGGTCCAACAACTCCACTGTGGCTCCAGTATCATGAATGAACGCCAAGAATCCCCGACATCCCCTCCTCAAAAGCCGACTAGCACACAGAACAGAAATCAAACTGTGAGGGGCGGCTCTACGGTCCCCCTGCACAACAAACACTGACTCGCCGGGAAAACAAAATCTAACTGTCTTCTCGCGGCAGTCCACGGACGCATAGCAAGTAGCTAGCCAATCCATGCCCAACAGAACGTCGAAGTCCAACATCTCAAGAAGGATCAAGTCGACGGACAGATCTCTGTCACCAATATGGACGACACAAGATCGAAACACATAACGCGCAACAAACGACTCTCCCAAAGGAGTAGTCACGACCAGCGGCTGATCCAGCAAACACGACTCTCGGCCTAACCTCGGCACGAAGTGCGTAGAAACATACGAATGCGTGGATCCCGGATCAAAAAGAACATGCGCATCAAAAGAACATACGGAAAGAGTACATGAAACCACGGCATTGGACGCCTGAGCGTCCTGGTGAGTCAAGGCAAAAACCCTAGCCTGTCCTCTACCGGCTACTGGCTGTCCTCTGCCTCTGCCACCTCGACCTCTCGGTACAAAACCCCCGCGACCACGACCTTGCTGAACAGGAGTCTGTCGCGGCGCAACTACAGGAATAAGAGGCAATGCTCTCTGAGGTGGAGAAGGTGGTAAGGTAACCTGCGGTACAGCTGGCTCGTTCACACGCGGCTCCGCACAATCTCGAACCCGATGACCCAAACTACCGCACCGGTAACATCCAGAAACAAACTGCCGATCATCTTGAGGGTAAGAACCAAAAAGCCGACCTCGTCCCGAACCGCCACTATCAGAACGGGAACTGTCTCGACGTCTAAACGCCCGCCTCGCTGCCGGATCACCAATACGAACTCTCTTCGGTTCCGGAGCAACTGATGACTCAGCTAGACGCTCCTCTACCAAAAGAGCTGCATCCACCGCTGCCGCATATGTGTCACAATGCTGAACGCTGATGGCTAAGAACAACTGGGTACGCAGGCCTCGAACAAACCTCTTCACCCTCATCTCCTCAGTCGCCACCAGGTATGGAGCATACACCGACAGCTCAGTAAACAATACATCATACTCCGACACCGTCATCCCCGGCGTCTGACGTAAAGACTCAAATCTGCGTGCTCGCGCATCCCTGACGCTCGGTGGAAGAAAACGAACAAGAAACGACGTCACAAACTCAGCCCAGGTCATAGGAGCAAGACCAGCGGCTCTGCCACTCTCCAACGACTCACACCACTTCTGGGCCATACCCTCCAGACGAAAACTGGCAAACTCTACCCATCTCTCGTCGGAACATCGGAGTGAGCGACAAATCCTGGCCATCCGGTCGATAAACGACTGCGGATCCTCAGTAACATCTGTGCCCGTAAACACCGGAGGTCTCAACCTCATGAAATATGTCAACGACACAGCAATAACCTCCGGAGCTGAAACTGCGACTACCGGAACCGTAGGTACCATCGTGGCCTCCGCAGCGGGTGGAACAACTGCCTGCCCCTTCGCTCGGATGGTCTCTACCAAAGTCCCCACAATCTGGCGCAGCTCCTGCATACCAGCTCCAATCATAGCGATGTGCTCCGGTACAACAGGCGTACTACCCTGGTCAGTCCTCGCCTCAGACGAGTCAACTCTGACCTCGGCCCTCACGGCCGCTCTCTGAGCCCTCGTAGTCTTCGGCGGCATATGGGCTGGAAATTGAAACAAGATTCGATAAGGAAACGGAAATCGAATCAAAAGATGTATATCAATCACGGAAGGAATATTAATCAATAAGTCCTAAGGTCACTTAGGCGGAGTACCGTGTCGTAAGTATGCCGCGGAACATACACACGCTACGTCACTCTGCTTAAGCTACCTACTCCATCATACCAAGGTCATCCTAGACTCCGAAAGGTAAAACCTAACGCTTTGATACCAACTTTGTCACGACCCGCAATTCGGCCCGTAACCGGCACTTAAACTACGTAACGTCTACAGGCGTACGCAACTTAAGTAAGCCGAAACCCAGAAAATCTAAACCACCCAAAACTGGATCAACGGAGAAAAACATAGTTTAAAACATTTAGAAATTTACAATTTAAAATCTCTAATTCTAGTTTTCTTTCTTAAAAATTTCGGCAGCACCTCCTTTGTAAAACTAGCCCCGAAAACGGGTACAACACAGATAATATATAAAACATCCCAAGTGGGAGAAAAATCACGCCCACCGGCGGAGACAATCACCACAACAAGTATACGACGCCAAAGCGAAGAAATATCAAAGAAATGACTATAAAGGAAGTAAACATTTCCAAAATAACCGGCTTCTACGAGCACGGCTCCCAAAATCATCCAATATAATACAACACTGAAATCTCACAAGTCATCTCTAAGTCATATACAACAGAGGTAGATGGAGAATACTAGATCCAACGAAAGATATACAATGTACAAAACGGATAACCGCAAACCAACCTAAAAGCAACGGCCTCACTGCCTATAGTAGCGGTATCCACAAAAGTAGTGATGATAAGCTGCCCAGCCGCGACTACTCAGAGGGTAAGTCCTGCAAAATACTGTGGCACAACGGGGGTGAGTTGCCAACTCGTGAATAGTAATTAACATCATACTGAAAATCGCAAGTATGCACTAACAGCAACGATCAATAACATGTGAACTGGTAGCATGAGTATGACAATATGAATATGCAACTATCATGATCAAGTTACACCGCCAGGGTACAATATCTACATGAATCATATGCATATCAGCTGAATACTGAGTGCGGGATAGTAAATAATCTCATGCACAAATCATAAGCATGGAAAACACGGTGTAACTCAACAACACCCCAAATCCCAAAATACTCAGATCGGCCCTCAGATCGGCCCTCAAATCCTGTACGTCTCATGGAACCTGAGTGTCAAACATCGACACTCGAAAACATCATGAAAACCAGTGCCTATCATCGACACGTAAATACCCGTATCCATACGTTCCTCGAAACACAAGTATCCCTCTTCGACACTTATATTCCACGCATCGGTCTTCCTGATATCCATACGTTCCTCGAAACCCAAGTATCCCATCTCGACACTTGTGTTCCACGTATCGGTCTGTCAACTCCACATATCTCTCGGAATGTAAGTGCCCAACAGCGACACTTGAGATTCCCATATCGCATGAAAACATATCTCAAATGCGTAAATCCATATGAAGTAGCATATGCAACATAAAACCTCAATATGAGCATATCGCGGAAAAAGTTCACTAATCAATGCATCAAATCATTAATGTATCATACGGTTTCCAAAAATCCAAATCCAGAATACATATATATACAGCGTCCCATACCACCGATATATATGCTATGAAAACTGATCATGTAACAATAGTAAAGTAGATGTGCGAATGAGTAGGTATAGTATGGCATATATATGAGCATGTAGGTATACAGGTATGCTATATGTCATATGCACTATCGCACAAGTATAACTGTTTCAATGTTGCTAACCAATAGCAAGGTATATAAATGAGCATTTGTGTTGTGCGTATCATGGCAATTACCAACAGTGTGTGTGTAGCATATCATTGGTGCTCGTGCAACATGGACTGTCGATAATAGTGCAGTGTACAACAGGTACAGTATCATGCACAACAAGTAACTATATGCAATGTGAAACATGCAATATCTCTATATGAGCAATTAAACATACGGCTAATATTATATCATGTCTAGCCCCGACGCTTAGCGCCATACGGGCGATTCCACGTAGATGTTAAATCTACTCACATGTGGTCTCCAGCTATGAAAATCCGACCACCTGCTTCCCTTTGTTCGCAGCGTCTGAAGTCCCCGCTTGCGACGCTATAATTTCACAAACAAAAGAAATAGTGCGAATATCTCAGAAGCAATCAAAATAACGTAAACTACGTATATAAAACACACCAACACACTAAACCAACTCACGAGTACACGCCAAGTGCAAACACGCGTAACGATACCTCAATACCAAACTGAGTACATCGCAGCACGACACACGACTCGTGTCGCAACACGTATCACGCGAACTCAAAACACAAGAAATAGGTAATCGATCCCAGATTTCGCATAGTGAATTTACTAATTAAATAAACAGTACCAAACACCCCAAAACAATAGCCGACAACAACCACAGAAAACCCCACCCCAACCCTCAACTAGTCGGCCGGCGTCGCCGGCCCTCTCCTTAGGGCTCGCCTGCCCAAACTGGTGGGGTGGCCTCCGTCACTCAGGTGGTGTCTCAGGTCCACTAGCACATCTCTCTGAAGTTATTTATTTAAACACTAAAATTCCTATGTCACAGCAGATAGTAAAAGCTCTAAAAAGACTCCAAAAACCCGATATCGCCTCTAACGATATAAACTACGTTCTACGCAACAATTAACGATCAAAACCACATAAAAACTATAAATTAACAGTAGAGGGAATATACCTAACCACTTTGCTCCCAACTCCAAGCTTTCCCTAGCTCCAAGTGATCAAAGAAGCAAGAATAAGGCTTTTGTGCAAAAAGTGTGATATATTTGGGATTTTGAGGATTTTTGTGATAGAATTGAATTAAAATGATAAGGGAATTGAGCAAGGGCAGTGGAGGAAGAGGGAATCTCGGCCAAGGGGTGAGGAGGTGGATTTGTGAGGGTTTCCTAGCAATTTCCTTCATTTATTGCCTAGTTAATGCATACACACACATGCATGCATCTACTTTATTTCTTTTCTTTTCTATTTCTTTTAAATCTTAACTTAAATCCTAGTCCACACATAATTTCCTAGGTGAAGTGAGAAGGATTTCTTAACTCAATTAAATTTAAAGAAAAGATCGCTTAAAGAAATTTTCCCAAAATTTGAATATCGCATTAAAATAATATTAAAAATTGGGAAAAATTCAAATTGAACCAAAACGTCCCATATACCCCCAAAGCTTGTGCACTAGCTTTATTTTAGCTAATCTAGGTGCTGGCAAGTCTATATGGTCGTTTGTTCACAGTCGGGTAAAAACGGAAAATACCGACAAATTAACCCTAAAATGGACAAATTCGCATAACGATTTTCTAAAACGTTACACTCTATCATTGCCTCGATCCTCTGGTACTGATCGGCACGTCCGAGAAATCTCGTACAGCAATCCATCCAAACGCTCGTGGCGCGAAAACACAATAAAAAGACACATCTCTGCAATCGTGTATCGCCGGAATTATGCCTGATCAGTCCTTGTTCGTAACGAGCTCGTGCTGACCGCAACTCTAGCCGTAGCTCTCCCTGCCCGTAATCGTTGCAGCAAAACCATAACTGGTACCGATGAGGCAAGATCAGGAATAAATATAATACTGAACAAAGAAATGTACATCCTAAGGCTTCTTAAGTGGAGTGGCGTATCGTAAGTATGCCGCGGAACATACCCACGGTACGTCACTTTACTTTAGTCACCTATTCCATCAACCAACGGTCATCCTACGCTCCGAAGGTAAAACCTAACGCTCTGATACCAACTTTGTTACGTCCCGAATGTACGGAACAAGACCGGCACTTAAACTACGAATGTCTCGAGGCGTACGTAATCTAAGTAAACCAAAAACCTAGAAATCCAAACCAAGAAAAGTAGTAGAGTGAAGAAAAACCAATTTAAAACAAGAGGTTTCAATAGCATAAACCGAATTATGCGGGTTTTTAAAAACATCAAAAATTTCCTGAAAATTTCGGCAGAGTCTCCTTTGTAAATACTGGCCCCCAAACGGGATACAACATGAATAGTATACGAAATCAAAAAAAAGGGCATCCCCAAGCGGGAGCTAGCTCTTTGTCAATCGACGGTCACAACCACACAAGCAATATAATATACAACGCCAACGGTAAGGATCAAAACTCAAAAGGAAACTCAAACCATAAGAAAACCACAGAAAAATAACGCGCGGCTCTAAGGTCGAAGGAATAACATCACTGGTCTCTATCTCAAAGTAAATACATGTTTGGTTGATGGAACTTCTAGATACAACAGAATAACGATATACAAGATATATAATGGGGGTACGATACAAGTAAACCCACCTACTAGCAAATCACCCGAACGAAACTATGCCCGCAAAGCCGTAATGAAACCTGTACGGCAAACCTGTAAGAAACTGGGGCACAACGGGGGTGAGTTGCCAACTCGTGAATAGAAAAATATCTACGAATAGAAATCGCATAAATAACGCAATCCTAGGTCAATGATCATAATATAACCTCAAATATATATATAACATGCAGCCTATAACAATGGCTAGGGTAATATCTAACCCGAGTGTAATCTCATGTGCCCGTGTCAGTGCCTCAGGTATGCAATATATCATATGAATGAGGTATGAATGCATGAAAACAGAATATATGTAAATGAAGAAACTGTTTTCATAATTTAGTGAGATTTCCTTTGTATTTTTAAAATGAGATATCATAATGAAATCAGCAACAACAGTGTCTAGCATCGACAAAAAACATAAATCTTAATGTCTCAAAATCTCAGGCTCCGTCTATCCGGACCGGCCTGTATCATCAAATCTTAGTACCTCAATATCTCGAAATCTCAATGTCTCAATCTCAATATCTAGGGCGCCGTCAGTCCAGACCGGCCCCTACCATCCATCTCAAGACCACGACGGTATCCTCCGGATATCCGACGCGTCGGGTAATATCACCGGTAGGTAGTCTTCCCCTGCCAGGCTCATCGTCAACACCACGAGCTTCTTGCCCGGGGTACCTCACCGGGTCCACTATGTACTCGAAACGGTTCATCCAACTCCTCGAATCGGGTCTCGAAATCCATCAGCAAACTCATGGTGGACGACTCATACATCATGGGAAAACCGCACTTTTTATTTAAAAGAGAGAAAAGAGGTTTATATAAGTTTTGCGGTTTCCCCCAAATCCAGAAAATCTCATGGAAATCCGAATCCAAAACCTCAATAGCACGTAAAATAGTGAATATATGCATGAGAATCCATGAATGCGTCATAACAATGAATAATAACATGCATGAAGTAGCAAGTAATAACTACAAAATTTAAACTACTAGCTAACAAGCTAAGTCAAAGAAATAATATTCTCTAAAGAGTACGTGACATGGCAATTACCGATGAAGATGTGTGTGAGCCGGCAAGTAAGTGTATGTGGTACATACGCATCATCGGTAATGGTGCTGGTGTCCTAACCACATGATATCAACAATAGAATATGAATCATAATATAAACATGCGATGTGGAGCGAATAGCAATAATGAGCGGGAGCTGAATACTAGACGCAATGATAACTAATCTGCATTAACCTAATATAAGTCCTACAATGGTGCCTTTTGAAAATAACACGAATCGCGGTGTTTTGAAAATAAGGGCTACAGTGTTTTAAAGAAAAGATACGTCTTTGAAATATCCGTAGAATCCCTTGACCTGTCTTTTAAAATACACACGATTCGTTAGCTTTTGAAATAGGTAGGATTCGAATCTAATCTAACAACTAAAGTAAACTAAATGGCTAAGCTAACAAGCTAGACTACCGGTAAGGAAACCGCCTAACATCTGAGTCGATACATATACATACCTGTATATATATTATTCGGTGATCCCGCCTCAATAATATCATATCCGATACCATATCTATAATCAAACATCCCAAGTCAAGAGTGCGGATCAATCATCAAAATATAACTCGTACGTAAATCCGTCGTACGGCATCCTTAAATCTGGGTACGGGTCAATATCATATTCATCACACTATTCATCTGATATCCTCTTTATCAAGGATCATTGTCCAGGGTACTGACCTATGTCTAGTACAATACTAATATCTTCAATATACTCATGATCTGACTACTGATCGACAATCTCATACAAACCGGTATCATCAGCACGTATCATCATCAAGGGGTATACATCGCCCAATACGGCCTAGTATCAATATCCTAGCATATCATATCTCATATCACGATCACATGTCGACCATTTTATTTATAACACTATTCACCCGTATCGTCGCCCCAAGATCCTCTAAAACACCAGGAAGTACCTCAAGTACAAATCCTGCCATATCACCGATATCACAACCTCAACACAAATCTCATCGACTCATCTCAATCCCAAGTATCATCCTCAACTCCGTATGTGAACACATAGTCCCATACCCATGTGAACACGTAACTATATATTCCCGTAAACACAAATGGAAGAAGAATGTATGCAAGTATGGGTGGGTGTGTGCATGTATGGTGCGACCACTACTCTAGGGTTTCGCGATACTAAATCATCCATATTTATCATCAATAAACTCAAACAATATATTAAACAATATATATATATGTGTGTATACGTATTCGTATAAATCACCACGAACTGCGGGGGTGCTATACGCCATCCACCCGACTTTTCCCCGTAGATATAAATCTACTCACCTGGTCCTCGCTCGCCGGTGCCGACGTCTCCACGCGCTTTCTTGTCGTCTCGAAGTCCACATTGGGTACCTACATATCATAACGCACCGTATCGCATTAAAATCCGACTCATGACCAAAACGACATACGAATCCCACATAGGTCAAAACCTATGGTTGCTTTCATAAACCAACCCAAAAACCCTCGACGTCGGCTTACAAATGGCAAACCATCGAGAAAGCTCCCAACACACTCATTTATACAATTACAAGCACTAATTATAATATAAAATAGCTTAAAATTCACAAAAACCCCAATTTCACTCAAAAAGTCATTTTTCCGAAAATCTAGCAAGCACAAATCACCGTTTTAGTACAAAACTCAATGTATGAACGAATCTAGCGGCCACAATATTCACTAAATATCTTAAATAAGTCATAAAAACAATTCCCATAATTTAATCTCATTAAATTCCATAAACCCCAAAATTCTAGTTTACAAAATACCTAAATTTTAACAATTTTATAGCAAAAATGAACAAACTACAATCTAGCTTGGATTTTCATGAGCTAAAGCATTAAACCACTCAATATAATATTTATAATGACATGAAACCTAAATTTGAATTTTATCTCACAAGAATATAATTATTTAAAAAACCTAGTTTACCAATTATATAATTATCACTTTTAAATCAACAAATATGCAAACTAGCAACTTAAATTGGATTTAGCATAACATTAATATGTCAATTATATCACATAAACTAAATCTCACAACACAAAATACCAATTTTAAATCAAACCCCTCTCTTGAATTTTAAATCATGCACCTAGAACTAATTAAAAACCTAATTAAACAATTAATTAAGCTAACCTAAGCAATTAACAACACATTAAGCAAAAAGGTTAGAATTTATACCCAAATAATTTGAAGCTCCCACAAACACACTTAGCCTCCCAAATTGAAATCTAAATCCCTAGATCCATGCTATGGTAGCCAAGGAAAAATGGGTAGGAGGTGGATTTTGATTTTGGTTTGATTTTGGATGGAATTTTGGAGATTTTTGGAAGGGTTTTGAGTGGAATGAGATGAGGAAAAAGGGGAGGGCAGCATGAGGAGGCTCGGCTGCAGCAAGGGAATGAGAGGAGAGAGAGTGAGGTGGGGAAAATAATTGGCCAAGTCAAGAAAAGTCCAAGTCAACCCAAATCCATACCTCATTTCTTATTCTTTCTTTTTTCCTTTTCTTTTCTTCTTAACTTTGAATCTTCAAGTGGGAAATAGGTGGGGCTGCTGAATTCAGCCAAGGGAAGGAATAAATGGGGGTGTGTGAGTGTGGGTATGGGTGTGGGGTGATGAAAAATGATAAATACAATACCCCAAACATCCATTTACACTAAAAAAAGCCTTTTTTTCTTCAATAATTTCTAAACCGTTTTGGCAAACGATTTCGTTTCAAAAACCACATGATAAAATTTTATTTAATGTTTTATGATGCACAAAATTTGTTTCAACTCATTGCAATTTGTAATTTTCCCTAATTAAATGTATTAGTGACGGCTTAAAATAATAATAAAATATTTTTTTTTTCAGAAAATTTGAAATTTCACCAGTGGCTCAATAAACACTAAATACTAGCAATTACATAGCTAGAATATGTATATTTAATTTTTATAATAAGATATTTGTATTTTGACTTTTTACAGAAAACCCCCTTATTTTACCGTTTTTCCGAAATTTCACCGAAACGATTTTCAAAACGTTACATTCTTCCCCCTTAAAGAAATTCGGTCCCCGAATTTAAATTAAAACTCCCCCCAAATACTAAAACATCTAAGCAAAACCATCAAGTCGTCGGGGCTCCGAAATCGTAAATACATAAAACAAATCGTAGCGCAGCGCATGCGCATGAAAAATGAGCATATAACTCAATCAAAACTCCGTCAAGCATCCCACAATCATCGGAGTCATGGGGAAGACATCAATGCCAAATCCAAAGCAAAACCAATATGATATAAAACTATACATGTAAATATCGAATCATTATATGTAAGTATCTGAAGGAAATGCATGCCAAATCTTTTTAAGTCGTTGTGCAACAAGTATAACATTGCACGGTGGCGGACGTCTATCATAAGAAAATAACTATATACATATATACCTTTGTTTGAAATGTACGTTCCGCCGTTTTGGAAACAATTTAGAAGGGTCTCCTTGTTTTAAACATTTCGTGTCATATCAGACACGTAGGTAAATACTGAGGCTATAGCTCGCTTTTTGGAAATCCCTTCAATAACTATCAATGCATGCAAAATATATTCAGGTACTGTCCTCTGACTAGTCCTGCTCAGTACGAAAACACATATCAATATCATAAAAACATACTGCTCTATAAGAAAAAATCAATCGCAAAATACGCGTATAAATACTACGTGCGTCTGGTGCGCACGGAAATCAAAATCCATATATGTGCCATACATATGCACAGAAACAACATCTAAGTGCATCGGGTGTGCACGAAATATCTATCGTAGGCAACATGTGTGCCTGGCAGCACAATCAGGTGCATCTGACATGCACGAAAAATCTCGATTTAGTGCATCTGGTGTGCACCAAAATCACATCTCAAAACATGCGCTCAACATGCGCGAAAATCCAAGGCAGGTGCATCCATCATGCATGAAATCATGAAATCCAATATCAAGCACCGAACATGCGCAAAATCAAATCAGGTGCACAAGGTGCACGAAACAAATATCGAGTATCACAATCGAAATCGAAGTCTAGTGCATCTAAGTGCACAAAATGCGTATCACTGCACTGCAAGCATATGTGAATCATACCGAGTGCAAAAACCAAATCGTATGCGTATATATGCACAATCAACTCAACTGTATGAAATCCATATAATCACAAACATGAGGAACCAAGGCACGAAAACTATCTCAAGTGCAATAACTGTGCAAAAATCGTGAATACTCAGTAGGTGCAACCATGGTCCATGGAAACAAATATCACGAAACTCCATCATCAAAATCAATCATGCAAATAGATCGCTCAAAATACCAAAATCAAGTATGGCGGAATAGTCCCGCTCAAGCACATCCTCCAAGAATCTCTGGCCAACTGTCGTGGTCACTCATAGCATGTCTCATCGACGAACCTGAACTCTGGCCTGCTGGTGTGCGTAACATGACCACTCCTGGGTCCAAGTCTTCTTGTAATTCATTCCAGAAAGGTCCTGTCGAGATCTCTCCCAAATCTCGTCTCTGCCGAACTGTCCGGAAGTCATCGTCCCTTACTAGATCTATTCTCGTTCCTGAACGGCTACATACTCATCGCGACTCCTTCTGGAAGGTATATCCAAGTACAATGCCTCGGCATGCGTACCGCATCTCTAATGTCGGCTGAGTGGAACGTCGTCTCATCACGATCTCGTACGAACCTCTTACTCAACTTTTCCCTAACGTCGACTGTTTCGGACTCGTCTCATCGTGGCTGCATGGACTGAGCTCCAACGGCTATCCTCGTATCGGGAGTCTCCCAAGAAATGCATCTCACCACCTAGCATCCGAATTAAGTCGAGCCATCCGATCGAGTCGTCAAAACCTCATAATCCCCCAAGTGCTCAACATCTTGGGCACAGTTTAATAGTATCGAGTACTTACCACAGCATCGGTGGTCCAGCCATAGAAGGGCAAACCCAAGCCTCACTAATGGCGCCGCGGAACTGCCGCAAACCCTAAGGTTCAAAGGCTTTCACACGGTCATTAAGTCGAGTTAGGGTTTCATTCTTCTAGAGGGTCCATAGAATTGCCTGCATGTCTTTCCGAATACTTTAAAATTGGAATAATAGGTTTCTGACATTCGATCGTCTCTGTCGACTCTCAACGTCTCTGCGTGAAGTCGTCTCTAGGTGGAATCAATCTATCTGATGACCTCGCATCGGGGTAGCGAACGAACCACATGTCCTAGTCATTCATCCTCGGTGACTAGCGACCTTCTATCATCTCTTAGTACAACTCGTACTGTAATAGCTCCAACATCTGGGGCGATATCTCGTCGTTCGCAGCAATAACTGGCTCACTCGTCTGCACGCTGAACAGTGCCTCAAACATCATGAATAAGCAATACACCAACGGTCATCAAAATCTGGTTGGCCTCTATCATTGCCTCGATCCTCTGGTACTGATCGGCACGTCCGAGAAATCTCGTACAGCAATCCATCCAAACGCTCATGGCATGAAAACACAATAAAAAGACACATCTCTGCAATCGTGTATCGCCGGAATTATGCCCTGGTCAGTCCTTGTTCGTAACGAGCTCGTGCTGACCGCAACTCTAGCCGTAGCTCTCCCTGCCCGTAATCGTGGCAGCAAAACCATAACTGGTACCGATGAGGCAAGATCAGGAATGAATATAATACTGAACAAAGAAATGTACATCCTAAGGCTTCTTAAGTTGAGTGGTGTATCGTAAGTATGCCGCGGAACATACCCACGGTACGTCACTTTACTTTAGTCACCTATTCCATCAACCAACGGTCATCCTACGCTCCGAAGGTAAAACCTAACGCTCTGATACCAACTTTGTTACGTCCCGAATGTACGGAACAAGACCGGCACTTAAACTACGAATGTCTCGAGGCGTACGTAATCTAAGTAAACCGAAAACCCAGAAATCCAAACCAAGAAAAGTAGTAGAGTGAAGGAAAACCAATTTAAAACAAGAGGTTTCAATAGCATAAGCCGAATTATGCGGGTTTTTAAAAACATCAAAAATTTCCTGAAAATTTCGGCAGAGTCTCCTTTGTAAATACTGGCCCCCAAACGGGATACAACATGAATAGTATACGAAATCAAAAAAAGGGCATCCCCAAGCGGGAGCTAGCTCTTTGTCAATCGACGGTCACAACCACACAAGCAATATAATATACAACGCCAACGGTAAGGATCAAAACTCAAAAGGAAACTCAAACCATAAGAAAACCACAGAAAAATAACGCGCGACTCTAAGGTCGAAGGAATAACATCACTGGTCTCTATCTCAAAGTAAATACATGTTTGGTTGATGGAACTTCTAGATACAACAGAATAATGATATACAAGATATATAATGGGGGTACGATACAAGTAAACCCACCTACTAGCAAATCACCCGAACGAAACTATGCCCGCAAAGCCGTAATGAAACCTGTACGGCAAACCTGCGAGAAACTGGGGCACAACGGGGGTGAGTTGCCAACTCGTGAATAGAAAAATATCTACGAATAGAAATCGCATAAATAACGCAATCCTAGGTCAATGATCATAATATAACCTCAAATATATGTATAACATGCAGCTTATAACAATGGCTAGGGTAATATCTAACCCTAGTGTAATCTCATGTGCCCGTGTCAGTGCCTCAGGTAGCAATATATCATATGAATGAGGTATGAATGCAAGAAAATAGAATATATGTAAATGAAGAAACTGTTTTCATAATTTAGTGAGATTTCTTTTGTATTTTTAAAATGAGGTATCATAATGAAATCAGCATCAACAGTGTCTAGCATCGACAAAAAACATAAATCTCAATGTCTCAAAATTTCAGGCTCCGGCTATCCTGACCGGCCTGTATCATCAAATCTCGGTACCTCAATATCTCGAAATCTCAATGTCTCAATCTCAATATCTAGGGCGCCGTCAGTCCAGACCGGCCCCTACCATCCATCTCAAGACCACGACGGTATCCTCCGGATATCCGACGCGTCGGGTAATATCACCGGTAGGTAGTCTTCCCCTGCCAGGTGTAAGGTTTGTCTAGCACCCTATGAAGAGTTTTGAAGCATCACATGTCCAAAAGTTTGAATTTTTATGGTGCTAAGCGAACATATAAAGGAATCGATCCTAGAAAATTAGGGTTTCGAAACTTAAGACTTATAAAGTTAGGGTTTCGAGACTACAACCTTTGTAGCTCCCTTTTGCTGGACTCCTTGGTCTCTTGGGTGTTGAATGGAGGTCCTCTTGAAGTCCTCTTGCGTCTACGACGATCCACCGCGGAGTTCTCCGTCCAAGCTCGCAACTTCGTAAAACCGAAGAGAACACTCTAGACAAGTTAGCTAAACTTGTGTAGAATGAAGTTGTAAACCTTTCTTTAAGTGTGATTTACTCACTAGGAAAAACTAGAGAGCAAAAGTGAAGGAGGAAGAAGATGGTGGCAATATTTTTCACAAGAGGTAATAAATATAATGATAACTCCAAAGAAGTAAAAGAAATATATCAATATATATTTTATTTCTTCTTACAATCAACCATGGTTTAAGTGATGGAGACATTATTTAACTTGAGTTTTAAATGATAAAGAGAAGGATAACTCTAGTTTAGAGGTAGGTGAGCTTGGTTAGGTCAAAGGAAGAATGTAGAAGCTAGAAATGATTATCCTTTTCTTTTCAATTTGTTTTAAATACAAAATTAAATAATAAACTATCACTTAATCCATGGTGTGAGTCTTATATTGCCACCATTTCCATGTGCTAACAACCATGATAGATGGGTGTATGTATGTATGCATGTATGCACATCCACATGTGCAAGAAACTAGAATGAATGAAAGAAACACATGCATGCATGCATACATCCATCAAATTCTAGAAAGGTTTCAAGTGAGAAAACTAATGGTTGGATGATAAATCAACACTTGATTTATCAATCCGGTCATATCTCATATGACCCCACCAAAAGCAGGACACCCGATCAATGTTCGGTATCATATACGCACATTTTAATCAGGTGCTTGCGCTTATCGCATACGCGCACCACAACGTTTCGCCTGGACTAGGTAACTCCTGTGTGGGACTCTAAGACTCGTCAATACGCCGGCAGAGGGTAATGATCATATCAATTACCCCCAAACCGCAAGCGGTCAGCTAAACGTAACGGCCACCCGGGTATTGAGCGATCAGAAGAAAACAAGCGAACCTGCTGCAACTCCCGTCGAGTCAACCGGCAACACTACCGTACAGTCCGGTCTCTTCGTCAGATATGCTGTATATCGAGCCTAGGGATGGTCACGTCGACCCCAATAACTCAATAAGTCATGTCGGTGAATAGTCTATAACAGATCGAGAAACTACTGATAACACTTATCAGCAAATCTCAGCAGCCCTGGCCAGGGACTTACTGATATAACCAGTCGGGCACAGTACAGCATCAACTCCCAATATCGGGAGAGACGAAACCCCTCCTATCGCTCATTGCCTTCGTGTGTCTCGGGACTGTACCCAACGGCCACCTGTTTGCACGACTAAGTAGAGCCGTGGTAGGGTGGCAATCAAAGTACAGTGGGAGAACACACAAAACTCCATGACGATCTCGGGTCTACAGACTAACCTGTACCAGTGTCACCTGAGAACTGCTATCCGACGATAGATATAATTCCATATAGGAGTTCTCGGTGAGTCCGTCCAGTGTACCCAGTCAGCACTGAGCACCTGTATATGATCTTGATGTCAAACATCGATGAATGTGGGAACATCCATCGCCCATCGTATGGGTCTAGTATCATATACGTTAGTCTACACTGGTATATCAATGCCCCGTCTCGATATACCTACGACTAGGACATTCCAGGATATGCTTATAGACTACAGATGTCCCACTAGTATGATCTCCATCATAATCAGAGTAGTCCAGCCGATATCCTCAGGGCTTTATCAGCATGCATGAATGAATAAAAGCATGATCAAATCAACATGTCAGATAAATTAGAACCAGATAGCATACTATCATGTCGAGCAAGAATGCATACTGAATATATATACATGTATAAATACATCCACTATCACATAATGGCCTCTAGGGCATACATATATCCAACAATCTCCCACTTGCACTAAGGCCAGTTATTGGCGTATCTCATACCCAACATCTCAAAAAGTCGCTCATGCTGCGGCTGAGGGAGGGCCTTGGTGAATGGATCCGCGGCGTTATTCTTTGTGTCTACCTTCCTAATCTCGATCTCGCGGCGATCTACAATCTCCCGGATCAAATGAAAACGCCTCAGGATGTGTCTGGACCGCTGATGGGATCTGGGCTCCTTAGCTAACGCCATAGCCCCATTATTGTCACAATACAAAGGTATTGGATCAATAATGGTTGGAACTACTCCTAGCTCCGAGACGAACTTCTTCATCCAGACAGCTTCCTCGGCGGCATCATTTGCAGCAATGTACTCAGCTTCCATCGTAGAGTCTGCAACGGTATCTTGTTTGGAACTCTTCCAACTTACCGCCCCTCCATTGAGGGTAAATACAAACCCTGAGATAGATTTGTTGTCATCCTTATCGCTCTGGAAGCTCGAATCGGTAAAGGCCTCCATTTGGAGATCTGTATTACCATACACCAAGAACAATTCTTTAGTCCTTCGCAAGTACTTAAGAATGTTCTTCACAGCTGTCCAGTGGTTCTCCCCTGGGTTGGATTGATACCTGCTCACAACACTAAGTGCATAAGCTACATCTGGGCGTGTACATAACATCGCATACATTATAGACCCTACAACCGAAGCATAAGGTATAATGCTCATGCGAGCTCTCTCTTCATCGGTCTTCGGACAAGAATCCTTGGAGAGAGTGACTCCATGGAAAGCGGGTAAGGCACCCCGCTTGGAGTCTTCCATACTAAACCTTTTTAGGATGGTGTTGATGTACCTGGTTTGGGACAATCCCAATAACTTTTTGGATCTATCCCTATAGATCCTTATGCCCAGGATGTATGTGGCATCACCCAGGTCCTTCATGGAGAACCTTAGTGATAAGAATGATTTGAACGACTGTAGCATAGGAATATCATTTCCTATCAGAAGAATGTCATCTACGTACAATACGAGGAATGTGACAGCTCTTCCTACAGCCTTCTTATAAAACAAGGTTCATCTGGATTTTTGATGAAATCAAACTCTTTGATAACATCATCGAAACAGATGTTCCAACTCCGAGATGCCTGCTTTAACCCATATATGGATTTAAGCAGCCTACATGCTTTCTCGCTGCCCCACTGTCAATGAAGCCCTCTGGCTGATCCATATAAACGCATTCTTCTAAATCTCCATTTAGAAATGCTGTTTTAACGTCCATCTGCCCGATTTCATAGTCGTAGTGAGCAGCAATAGCAAGTAGGATCCGAATGGATTTAAGCATGGCTACGGGCGAAAAAGTTTCGTCATAGTCCAAACCTGGTCTTTGACGAAAACCTTTCGCCACAAGTCTTGCCTTATAGGTCTCTACCTGCCCATCAACACCAATCTTTCTTTTAAAGATCCATTTGCACCCTATAGGTTTTACCCCAGGGGGTACAACGTCCAAAGTCCATACTTTGTTGGTGTACATAGACTCCATTTCGGATCTCATGGCATCCAGCCACTTTACAGAGTCATCACTCGTGATAGCTTGCTGAAAACTGGTAGGATCATCATCATCCATGATGCAATCTTCTCTATCACCATCAATGAGGAAACCGTAGTACCTCTCCGGTGGGCGAGAAGTCCTACCAGACCTTCGGAGTGGCCGAGGTTCTTCAGTTTCTGTTGCAACAGACGGTTCAACCAGATCGTCATTTGTAGTTTGTGTCTCTAGAACCTCTTCTAGATCCACCACCTTGCCATCATCTTTATCTGTGAAAAACTCTTTTTCTAAGAATGTGGCATACTGAGAAACAAACACCTTTTGTTCCTCTTTGTGGTAGAACAGATATCCATAAGAATTCTTTGGATATCCCACAAAGTTACACATGACTGACCGTGTCTCGAGTTTGTCCGGATTCTGTTTTTTAACATAGGCCGGGCAACCCCAAATCTTAATTCTCTTAAGAGATGGTCTCTTCCCATTCCATATCTCATATGGCGTGGTAGACACGGCTTTGGTTGGAACCCTGTTTAGTAGAAACGCTGCAGTCTCCAATGCATGCCCCCAAAATGAGACTGGTAACTCAGCGTCACTCATCATAGACCGGACCATATCTAATAGGGTCCTATTCCGTCGTTCTGACACACCGTTGTGCTATGGTGTGTAAGGAGGAGTGAGCTGAGAGAGAATCCCATTCTCTTTTAGGAAGTTTGCAAATTCTGTACTGAGATACTCACCACCTCGATCTGATCGAAGCATCTTAATACTCAAGCCGGTTTGTTTTTCTACTTATTGTTTATATTCAACGAATTTCTCGAAAGCGTCGGACTTGTGCTTTAATAAAAATACATGACCGAATCTTGAGTAGTCGTCAGTGAATGTAATGAAGTATGAAAAACCGCCTCTAGCCTGTTTAGACATTGGCCCACATACCTCACTATGTATGAGGCCCAGGAGCTGAGTAGCTCTTTCTCCATGTCCAGTAAACGGAGTTTTGGTCATTTTACCCTTGATACAAGACTGGCAAGTCGCATAAGATTTATATTCAAAAGAGTTTAAATATCCATCTTTGTGTAACTTGTTTAGTCTTGTTTCGTTAATATGACCAAGTCTACAATGCCAAAGAAAAGCTTCATTTAATTCTGAAAGTTTTCTTTTATTAGTGTGTTGTATACTGAAAACTGTGTGTTGATTTAGGACATATATTCCGTTATTAAGCGTACCATACCCAACCAACATTTGATTCAGGTGAATGTTCATAACATTGTTCTGCAATACAAAATTATATCCTTCATTGTCCAACAAAGAAACGGATATTATATTACATAGCATACTTGGTACAAAATAACATGGATTCAAAATCAAAATACATCCAGATGGCAACCCCAAGTGATACTCTCCCACTGCGACTGTATGTACATTGGAACCATTTCCAACACGGAGAGTATGGTCACCTGTCTTCAAAACCTTGCTATTTCTCAGCCCCTGCATAGAATTGCAAATGTGAGAACCTGAACCGGTATCTAATACCCAGGAAGCAGAGTTTATTGAAAAACGGTTTTCTGTCACAAACGCACCTGAAGCAGAAGCATCACCATGCTTCTTCTTGAGACTTACGTATTCCGTGCAGTTGCGCTTCCAATGTCCTGTCTTGTGGCAATGAAAACATTCGCCCTTCCCCGAGTCTCCAGCCTTGGACTTTCCCTTTCCCTTCACCTTTTTAACTCCGCCCTTAGGATTAGTGGGTTTCTTCTTTTTCTTTCCCTTGGCCTTAGCTTTCGGGCGAGAAGAAGAAGACTGTCCAATAGTCATAACGGGAGTTTTTGCTAACTTCATAGTGCTCTCTGCACTCCTTAACATATTAAGGAGTTCAGGGAGTTCCTTCTCCATGCCATGCATGTTGAAGTTCACTATGAACTGAGCAAAGGTGGAGGGGAGGGACTGCAGAATAATATCTATATATTGTTCATTGTCCATCGTCCATCCAAGGTCCTCAAGCTCTTCTATAAGAGCTATCATCTTCAGAACATGGTCTCCTACTGGTGTGCCAGGGGCCATTCGCATCTGAAACAGTTTCTTTGATGCTTCGTATCGTAATACGCAGGATTGCTCTCCATACAACTCCTTTGTATGGAGAAATATGGTTTGAATGTCCATATTCTCATGCTGCTTTTGATGTGTATTGTCCATCGATGCAAGCGCGAGGCATTTGGACGTGGCACAGTCAGTGTCCCATGTCTTGTAGACTTCAACGTCCGCAACTGAGGATTTTGGACCTGGGATGGGCGGGGCTGAAGCCGTGAGGACATATGATACTTTATCATAAGTCAAGGCGATTTTCAGATTCCTCAGCCAGTCTTTATAGTTGGTTCCATTCAGTTTGTTTTTATCTAGTAAAAGCTTGAGTCCAGTCATGGGTATCTGCCATTAAGAGAGAGAAAAGAATACACTCAGCGAAAGCTCTTGCATAGATTAGATTGGTTTATTATCTTGTCTAATCGATGTTTCCCACTGCTTTTTATCGAGTTTTCCTTTCAAACCTTAAAAAGAAAAACTAGCCAGGATTAATTACAGTCTACAACTTCGCTAACCGTTCAGCCAGGCCAGTGTCGGTACTTTGATAGAGGTTCCCCGTGCTTTTGCACGGACCTAATTAGAGTAAACCTCGTTTTCCCAGAGGCGGAGCCCCGTTAACACCTTTCTAGACACCTAATGAGTTAGCTAATTGTAAACTGTAAAACTCTCCTAGGAGCAACTATTGCCCACAGTGGGATCGGGATCCAACCATCACATGGAAGGTATGCAATCTCATTGCAAATTTCAACTATTGAAATTCCCGATGTGGTTTTTACCCCAAGCACTTATGACCTTAACTATGGTCAACAAATCATAAGTACCAGTCAAGTTCTACCCGTCATTTCTTGATCAATTAGACCCACCCATATGACCCTTAACTATGGTCAACAAAGTCGCAAGAATGTCCTAATTAATCCGCATCATATGCAGTGTAGGAAGACATTACTTAGCTACCGTACACTACGCCTTAACTAAAGTCAACAAACGTAGCACGAATATTAAGTACTCTACTTCCTAAAATGACGGAGGGTTGCGAATGATTTTTAAGAAAATCTTTAACGCTTTGAACTTGATATCGTTGTAGAATCAAATGGTTTTCAAAAGGAGTGGCTTAAGCTCCGCAGTTTTGAAATATAGCTTTTTCATAAATAGCCGAGTGGTTTTCAAATCGGATTCTACAACATCTTTTTAGGTTTATTTTCTTTACATTAATCACATTAATTTAATCCCATCATTTAAGTCCTTAAGCCAATCACAGAAAAGAAACGAAAATAACACGTACACTTATGCCATCCGCATTCGCCGCAATGTTCCGTTATGCACCGTTAGGTTACTTAACTAACGGCATACCGGGACGGGACTAGCGCGGGTGTAAAACATAAGCAACGTCTACTATATATCATATATATAATATGTCATTCGTCTCAGATATCACAGAACACAGGCAGCAGAAATATAGATATAACGTGGGATATACTAGGACGTCCGTATTTAGTATTTAGCCAGAATAGAAAATACGGATTCCACAGTCGCGATGAATAGCCAAGCCCACACCCTGGACCCCTACGAGAGCGACAAGTGACCCTACCAATCCTGGAGTTTAGGAGACCCGGTCTCGACTCCTCGAGATGGCCTCCCACTGAACCCCAGAACCCGGTCACCTGTGCTCCCCTCCTTGGGTCCATCCTAATGCGGAAAAGTAAATAATATACAACACTGGTGACACAACCTCAACCTGGAAGTGCCCCAAATAAAAGAATATTACATTACATTTGAATTTACATGAATGAAAATATAAAACTCTCATCTCACAAAAAACTCCCCGGCTATTCAATCGCGACAATCCTGCACATCATATCTCAGCAACACATAATATCACATATCATCAACGTAAGTAAGTATGCATACCCCAATTGTCGTTGACGTATAGCAACGAAACCAGCGATATAAGACATACTACACTTACGGTCACAGAAAAGAAAGTGTAAAACTACAATATTTGGAATCCACATTCTCTTTAGACATCATAAATGCGAAATATCACATATTTCGTATTTCATGCCTAAACTATATAAATTCCACATATTGTATCAAATTCCAGATAAACAGACAGTATTAAAGTTTTCGAACGAACGATCAAGTACCCAAGATTCACTAAAGCTCAACACTTGAGCAGGATTCAAAAAATCCGGAGTGTGAAACAGTAGTAGCGGTCCAGCCGTAGAAGGGTCAAGCCAACGCCTCACATGTGGCACGCCGTACTGCCCCAAACACTAAGGTTCAAAGGGCAGTTCAAGACGGTCACATAATCGAGTTAAGGTTTGTTGTCTTCTAGAGGGTCCACCACAAAAAGAATTGCACGTATCTCCAAAGTATTTAAACCCCGTGAATAGTGAGCAAATGATACTCGTTCAAACACTTCAATACTTTCTAATTTACCCGGAAAAACCACGAAAACAAAATTCCGATCGAATCGACGGGTCCAAAATCATCACCAGAAATTTTCAAAACTAAATACAGATTAAAAATACCCAAAAAATTATACAAGCAGATTCCTGAATTACTGTAAAAAAATTATCCATCAATTAATATATACGGCCGCGGAACCGCGGTCTAAGCAAGCTTAGACCGCGTTTCCGCGGTAACAATCACTGTTCATTGAATAATTTTTGTACCGTAATCCTTATTTTTTCCTGCTGTATTTTTTACATATTTTTAATTCTGAAAAATGTCAATTTTTAGAAAATTTCCAGAGAGCACCCTAAAAAACCGTATTTCGGTTCGATCAGAGTTTTAACTTCATAAAAGGGTCGCCTAATGTTCTAGGCCAGCTCTGATACCAATGTAAGGTTTGTCTAGCACCCTATGAAGAGTTTTGAAGCATCACATGTCCAAAAGTTTGAATTTTTATGGTGCTAAACGAACATATAAAGGAATCGATCCTAGAAAATTAGGATTTCGAAACTTAAGACTTATAAAGTTAGGGTTTCGAGACTACAACCTTTGTATCTCCCTTTTGCTGGACTCCTTGGTCTCTTGGGTGTTGAATGGAGGTCCTCTTGAAGTCCTCTTGCGTCTACGACGATCCACCGCGGAGTTCTCCGTCCAAGCTCGCAACTTCGTAAAACCGAAGAGAACACTCTAGACAAGTTAGCTAAACTTGTGTAGAATGAAGTTGTGGTTAAGATTCTCACTTCAAAAACCTTTTTTAAGTGTGATTTACTCACTAGGAAAAACTAGAGAGCAAAAGTGAAGGAGGAAGAAGATGGTGGCAATATTTTTCACAAGAGGTAATAAAGATAATGATAACTCCAAAGAAGAAAAAGAAATATATCAATATATATTTTATTTCTTCTTACAATCAACCATGGTTAATGTGATGGAGACATTATTTAACTTGAGTTTTAAATGATAAAGAGAAGGATAACTCTAGTTTAGAGGTAGGTGAGCTTGGTTAGGTCAAAGGAAGAATGTAGAAGCTAGAAATGATTATCCTTTTCTTTTCAATTTGTTTTAAATACAAAATTAAATAATAAACCATCACTTAATCCATGGTGTGAGTCTTATATTGCCACCATTTCCATGTGCTAACAACCATGATAGATGGGTGTATGTATGTATGCATGTATGCACATCCACATGTGCAAGAAACTAGAATGAATGAAAGAAACACATGCATGCATGCATACATCCATCAAATTCTAGAAAGGTTTCAAGTGAGAAAACTAATGGTTGGATGATAAATCAACACTTGATTTATCAATCCGGTCATATCTCATATGACCCCACCAAAAGCAGGCCACCCGATCAATGTTCGGTATCATATACGTACATTTTAATCGGGTGCATGCGCATATCGCATACACGCACCACAACGTTTCGCCTGGACTAGGTAACTCCTGTGTGGGACTCTAAGACTCGTCAATACGTCGGCAGAGGGTAACGATCATATCAATTACCCCCAAACCGCAAGCGGTCAGCTAAACGTAACGGCCACCCGGGTATTGAGCGATCAGAAGAAAACAAGCGAACCTGCTGCAACTCCCGTCGAGCCAACCGGCAACACTACCGTACAGTCCGGTCTCTTCGTCAGATATGCTGTATATCGAGCCTAGGGATGGTCACGTCGACCCCAATAACTCAATAAGTCGTGCCGGTGAATAGTCAATAACAGATCGAGAAACTACTGATAACACTTATCAGCAAATCTCAGCAGCCCTGGCCAGGGACTTACTGATATAACCAGTCGGGCACAGTACAGCATCAACTCCCAATATCGGGAGAGACGAAACCCCTCCTATCGCTCATTGCTTTCGTGTGTCTCGGGACTGTACCCAACGGCCACCTGTTTGCACGACTCAGTAGAGCCGTGGTAGGGTGGCAATCAAAGTACAGTGGGAGAACACACAAAACTCCATGACGATCTCGGGTCTACAGACTAACCTGTACCAGTGTCACCTGAGAACTGCTATCCGACGATAGATATAATTCCATATAGGAGTTGTCGGTGAGTCCGTCCAGTGTACCCAGTCAGCACTGAGCACCCGTATATGATCTTGATGTCAAACATCGATGAATGTGGGAACATCCATCGCCCATCGTATGGGTCTAGTATCATATACGCTAGTCTACACTGGTATATCAATGCCCCGTCTCGATATACCTACGACTAGGGACATTCCAGGATATGCTTATAGACTACAGATGTCCCACTAGTATGATCTCCATCATAATCAGAGTAGTCAAGCCGATATCCTCAGGGCTTTATCAGCATGCATGAATGAATAAAAGCATGATCAAATCAACGTGTCAGATAAAGTAGAACCAGATAGCATACTATCATGTCGAGCAAGAATGCATACTGAATATATATACATGTATAAATACATCCACTATCACATAATGGCATCTAGGGCATACATATATCCAACACCAGGCTCATCGTCAACACCACGAGCTTCTTGCCCTGGGGTACCTCACCGGGTCCACCATGTACCCGAAACGGTTCATCCAACACCTCGAATCGGGTCTCGAAATCCATCATCAAACTCATGGTGGACGACTCATACATCATGGGAAAACCGCACATTTTATTTAAAAGAGAGAAAAGAGGTTTATATAAGTTTTGCGGTTTCCCCCAAATCCAGAAAATCTTATGGAAATCCGAATCCAAAACCTCAATAGCACGTAAAATAGTGAATATATGCATGAGAATCCATGAATGCGTCATAACAATGAATAATAACATGCATAAAGTAGCAAGTAATAACTACAAAATCTAAACTACTAGCTAACAAGCTAAGTCAAAGCAATAATATTCTCTAAAGTGTACGTGACATGGCAATTACCGATGATGATGTGTGTGAGCCGGCAAGTAAGTGTATGTGGTACATATGCATCATCGGTAATGGTGCTGGTGTCCTAACCACATGATATCAACAATAGAATATGGATCATAATATAAACATGCGATGTGGAGCGAATAGCAATAATGAGCGGGAGCTGAATACTAGACGCAATGATAACTAGTCTGCATTAACCTAATATAAGTCCTACAATGGTGCCTTTTGAAAATAACACGAATCGCGGTGTTTTGAAAATAAGGGCTACGGTGTTTTTAAGAAAAGATACGTCTTTTGAAATATCCGTAGAATCCCTTGACCTGTCTTTTAAAATACCCACGATTCGTTTGCTTTTGAAATAGGTAGGAGTCGAATCTAATCTAACAACTAAAGTAAACTAAATGGCTAAGCTAACAAGCTAGACTACCGGTAAGGAAACCGCCTAACATCTGAGTCGATACATATACATACCTGTATATATATTATTCGGTGATCCCGCCTCAATAATATCATATCTGATACCATATCTATAATCAAACATCCCAAGTCAAGAGTGCGGATCAATCATCAAAATATAACTCGTACGTAAATCCGTCGTACGGCATCCTTAAATCAGGGTACGGATCAATATCATATTCATCACACTATTCATCTGATATCCTCTTTATCAAGGATCATTGTCCAGGGTACTGACATATGTCTAGTACAATACTAATATCTTCAATATACTCATGATCTGACTACTGATCGACAATCTCGTACAAACCGATATCATCAGCACGTATCATCATCAAGGAGTATACATCGCCCAATACGGCCTAGTATCAATATCCTAGCATATCATATCTCATATCACGATCACATGTCGACCATTTTATTTATAACACTATTCACCCGTATCGTCGCCCCAAGATCCGCTAAAACACCAGGACGTACCTCAAGTACAAATTCTGCCATATCACCGATATCACAACCTCAACACAAATCTCATCGACTCATCTCAATCCCAAGTATCATCCTCAACTCCGTATGTGAACACATAGTCCCATACCCATGTGAACACCTAACTATATATTCCCGTAAACTCAAATGGAAGAAGAATGTATGCAAGTATGAGTGGGTGTGTGCATGTATGGTGCGACCACTACTCTAGGTTCCCGATACTAAATCATCCATATTTATCATCAATAAACTCAAACAATATATTAAACAATATATATGTGTGTGTATACGTATTCGTATACATCACCACGAACTGCGGGGGTGCTATACGCCATCCACCCGACTTCTCCCCATAGATATAAATCTACTCACCTGGTTCTCGCTGGCCGGTGCCGACGTCTCCACGCGTTTTCTTGTCGTCTCGAAGTCCACATGGGGTACCTACATATCATAACGCACCGTATCGCATTAAAATCCGACTCATGACCAAAACGACATACGAATCCCACATAGGTCAAAACCTATGGTTGTTTTCATAAACCAACCCAAAAACCCTCGACGTCGGCGTACAAACGCCAAACCATCGAGAAAGATCCCAACACACTCATTTGTACAATTACAAGCACTAATTATAATATAAAATAGCTTAAAATTCACAAAAACCCCAATTTCACTTAAAAAGTCATTTTTACGAAAATCTAGCAAGCACAAATCACCGTTTTAGTACAAAACTCAATGTATGAATGAATCTAGCGGACACAATATTCACTAAATATCTTAAATAAGTCATAAAAACAATTCCCATAATTTAATCTCATTAAATTCCATAAACCCCAAAATTCTAGTTTACAAAATACCTAAGTTTTAACAATTTTATAGCAAAAATGAACAAACTGCAATCTAGCTTGGATTTTCATGAACTAAAGCATTAAACCACTCAATATAATATTTATAATGACATGAAACCTAAATTTGAATTTTATCTCACAAGAATATAATTATTTAAAAAACCTAGTTTACCAATTATATAATTATCACTTTTAAATCAACAAATATGCAAACTAGCAACTTAAATTGGATTTAGCATAACATTAATATGTCAATTATATCACATAAACTAAATCTTACAACACAAAATACCAATTTGAAATCAAACCCCTCTCTTGAATTTTAAATCATGCACCTAGAACTAATTAAAAACCTAATTAAACAATTAATTAAGCTAACCTAAGCAATTAACAACACATTAAGCAAAAAGGTTAGAATTTATACCCAAATAATTTGAAGCTCCTACAAGCACACTTAGCCTCCCAAATTGAAATCTAAATCTCTAGATCCATACTATGGTAGCCAAGGAAAAATGGGTAGGAGGTGGATTTTGATTTTGGTTTGATTTTGGATGGAATTTTGGAGATTTTTGGAGGGGTTTTGAGTGGAATGAGATGAGGAAAAAGGGGAGGGCAGCATGAGGAGGCTCGGCTGCAGCAAGGGAATGAGAGGAGAGAGAGTGAGGTGGGGAAAATAATTGGCCAAGTCAAGAAAAGTCCAAGTCAACCCAAATCCATACCTCATTTCTTATTCTTTCTTTTTTCCTTTTCTTTTCTTCTTAACTTTGAATCTTCAAGTGGGGAAAATAGGTGGGGCTGCTGATTCAGCCAAGGGAAGGAATAAATGGGGTTGTGTGAGTGTGGGTATGGGTGTGGGGTGATGGAAAATGATAAATACAATACCCCAAACATCCATTTGCACTAAAAAAAAACCTTTTTTTCTTATATAATTTTTAAACCGTTTTGGCAAACGATTTCGTTTCAAAAACCACATGATAAAATTTTATTTAATGTTTTATGTTGCACAAAATTTGTTTCAACTCATTCTAATTTGTAATTTTCCCTAATTAAATGTATTAGTGACGGCTTAAAATAATAATAAAATAATTTTTTTTCAGAAAATTTAAAATTTCACCAGTGGCTCAATAAACACCAAATACTATCAATTACATAGCTAGAATATTTATATTTAATTTTTATAATAAGATATTTGTATTTTGACTTTCTACAGAAAACCCCCTTATTTTATCGTTTTTCCGAAATTTCACCGAAACGATTTTCAAAACGTTACACCATGATTGTGTTTGCCCACTTGTGCACTTGGTCAAGTCCATGTTCACACTTGTTCATATATGGTCATGTTGGATCAAAAAAATGTTCTTTTTTACACAACTCTTTATTTATTGCAAACTCATTCAATCTGATATGTATTCTGTCCCGTTTGCAGTTCCGGCTAAAAACCGACGTTTCTGTGCATGTTGTGTACCATTTCCAGTGTTTTTGCGTGTACCTGCAATCTGAACTAATGATCAGACACAGATTAGATAGCACTGTTTATTGACAAAATGATAGAAAATGGATGGTATTTAAATGTAATAAATCATGGCGAACATATGTTTGAGATGAGACGCACATCCTAGACCACTCGGAATTGACAGTGAGGAAGGATTTGACTTATGAAGAGCAACCGATGACTATTGTGGATCGGCGAGAAAAGGATCTCAAGAATAGACTGATTCCTCTAATGTTTGTTTCGTGGGAAAATCGTTCGCATGGAGAAACTACTTAGGAACATGAAGATGAAATTCGACAAAAGTTTCCTGTAACATTTCAGAAAAAAATAAAATATTACTTTTGGGAATTTAAATAATTTAAATAATATATATTATGAATATTTCAAGATGTGGTATAATTAAATACCGATAAATTAGGAATTATTGGAAAATATATTTGAATGTTGATTTTGAAAGAATATTATATGATTTAGACACTTTATAAATTTTTATAAAGTTAATTGTATGTGGATTATTACTAAACTCGATTAGTGTTACTAATTTTGCATTAAGTATGATTTTGCATATGACAAGTGTAAGTCCGTGGCGGCGCCCCGGCCGTCGATCCGACGCCGGAAACGCGGAAACAAAAACTTTGCAAATTAGCAAACCGGCACCACCGCGCACTTTTCACCCGTATCGGGCCATTAACCTAGCAACTAGCAAACTAGAAAAGAGTAGAGAAGCTATACCAAGCGATCCGTGTCCTTCGGTCTTCGTCTCCACTCCAATCTCCCGCGGAATCTCCGTCCGTCAACTCCTCGTCGGAAAGGGCACCACGTAACCGAATACTTTTACGGGCTCCCACCTCTGGACCGAGGCAACTCGGGCGCGAAGTTGGCTAGCCGACGCGTCCAAGATTTGCTGTAGGCTAATGTAGAGTCTATGTCTCTTTGGAGTTTAGTTGCCATGGAGGATGGAGGAAAAGGTTAAGGAAAATTGGTGCTTTCAATTTTCTAGCAAGAAAAATGAGATGAAGAATAATGCCACCACTCCAAATGAAATTCTCTCTTTTTCCTATCAAGAATGGCCGGCCCCTCATATGGAAAAATGGTGGTGAGAAAGCAACAAGGGAGGTGAGTGTAGGAGAGAAACAATGGTAACCCTAAGCCAAATCAAATCCAATCACACACACCATCACAATCTAATCCATTCTTTTCTCATAATTCAAAAGACAAGAAAGAAAAAGGATCTCATGATACTAGTCAAATCATGAAGCCATCATATGCAAGAAAACCCCTCCACTAATGTTATTTGCAAAACTGCAAATAACCCCCTCCATCGAAAAGTCCGGCCGTGAAGGAACAAAGGAAAACCGGCCGGAACGAAATGCAAACTGGCAACTTCAGAACACTGATCCCGTAATAAATTACAGGAAAAACCCTGCCACTGCATATACATGCCCGCATTTGTATTTCTACTGAACACAAATGCAAAGAGACAAAATCTACACCATCTAATACTAGGATCCGGCTTAAGCCAAAGCCGGCTAGTAAAAACCGTCCGATCACGATCCGTGCAATACAGCACGTATCTGATCGAACCCTGCCATATCTCCATACGGCCTCTACAGCGTTTCGCCCAAAACCTGAGTAACTGAGTGTGGTGGACTCTAAAGACTCGTCAATAGTATGGCTGTGGATTTAACCACTAGCACGTCAGAGGTATAAGCCACACGTGACGGGCTACCAGCTATTGACTAAAAGGGATGTCGATGAGCGAACTCATCCTGACACCCTACTGAGCCTGTCAGTGACAATATCCGTACAGTCCGGTCCGTTCGTCTATGAGCATCGCATGGCGGGCCTAGGGGGTTGGTAAAATTCAGACCCCTAAAAGCGGTACAAGTCGTGTCGGAGTGTAGCCCAGAACACCCTGAGATACTACTGGAATAGCTACCATCAAATCTCCTGCCTTGGCCAAGGACTTTTCATGTTCTCGCTCTCCTAGACACAGCGCGACCTCACCCCCAATACCGGGAGAGACAAACCCCTGCAGATCCGCTCACTGCCTCCATGTGGCTCGGGACTGTACCCAACTAAAACCTGTTTGCACGACTCCTTTGAGCCGTGGTAGGGTAGTAATCAAAGCACAGTGGGAACTCACACGGGACAAATGACGATCTCAGGTCGATGAACTAACCTGTACACATGTCACCAGGGAACTGCTATCTGACGTCTGGTATAATCCCAACTAGCAGGTTCCCGGCGAGTCCTGTCCGGTGTACTCATAACCCAATGAGCACCTGTATACATCTTAGGTGATCCAACTGACACTAGTGGCTTGTGAGACCGGCCACCGCCCCTCTTCGGGGTCTCGACTGTATACACTAGTCTACTCTGGAGTATCGATGCCCTGTCACGAAACTCCCATGACTAGGGACCTTTTAAGGATGTGCTTATAGACTCCAGCTCTCACTTATATGATCGCCCTCATACTTCTGGTAGTCAAGCAAGAATCCTAGGGGCTCTATCAACGTGTAATAGCGACTCGTAAGGTCACCTAAAGCAGTACACGATGATAAAGATAAACCAGATAGCATACTATCATCTTGAGTAAGACTGTCCTACTGGGACAGGTCCTCCCCTCAATCATTGCAATCACGTGCCTGTGATCCAATAATTGACTCTGAGGGCACTATCTCCAACAATCTCCCACTTGCACTCAAGGCTAATTATTGCGATGTCGCATACTCACAGCCCGTGTGATACCGAACACCCAACTCCTCTACTAGTCAGTCTCACAAAGCTCGTTTGCGAAACTATCGCGTTCGAGGAATAGCCTCAGTGAGTGGATCCGCTCTGGTGTTTCTTTCTATGTCTCTCTATATCTCAAGTTCGCGGAGAAAGCCATCTCCCGAAATGAGCAATACCTGTCTTAGAATGTGTCTGGATATCTGATGGGACCTAGCTCATAAGTGAACTCCAAAACCAAACTTCTTAGACTGTATCGTCAACTGAACTTAATCAGTATCCTGCGCCATGCCTTCCCTCAGTATCCACCTGGACCACCTGTCCAAAATACTGCCCCTCGTCAGAGGGAAAACTATAACTCTGACAACCTCTCTGTCATCCAAGTCTCCTTGGAAGCCGGTATGATAACTGTCTCCCGAAGGAGGCTGCCGTTATCATTTCCCTAGAACATCAACTTATGTTCTAAAACTGCCTCCGATTGTTTCTCCAGGATTGGATGAATATCAACTTACTGCACCTACTGCAAGAACAACATTTAGTGTGGTACTTGACATCTCATGATTGACTTAATTGCCTAAGCAAGTGATCTGCCAATCATGCGTATCCCTCTCCCCTTTAGACTGTAAGACACCTTTAGAGAGGGTGACTCCATCACCTGCAAGTACACTACCATGCCAGGAGTCGTCCATTCTAAATACTCATAGAATGCTGTCTAAGTACCCTGATTGGGAAACCACCCAAATCTAGATCTAAAACCATAGATCTAGTAACCAGAATGTCTGATATAACATCCAAGTCCTGTGTGGAAAAACCACTGTGTGACGACCAAAGTATAACCGATCGTAGTATAGGAATATTACTTCCTACTCTGTGTATGTCATCAAATACCAGGACATCATACCCTACTACCTTCTTAACAGATCCATCCCCTATTCTGATGTAGTCAAACCTATGACTGTCACACCAGAAATAGATGATCTATCTCCGCTATATCTGCTTTAGTCTATAAATAGACATAAGCCAACTGTCTACCAATGCTTCCGCTGCTCCCACTGACTACGACAACCCTCTGGCAGAGTCATATAGACGTGCACTTCTACAGCTAGTTTAGAACGACGCTATATTCATCCTCCTGCCGGGTCTCACAGTCTGGAATAAAAGCAATGGTAAGTCTGGGTAAACAAGAACCTCCCTGCCATCGTCCTTGAGCATACCGAAGTACCTCCTGGGCGCCTGAGGTTACGCACCATATCTGCGGAGTGGCTAATGGAATGTCAAACCAGATTGAATCTTTAGGTTCTTACCAAATCTTCAGTAATCGTTTGCAGTTCTGGAATCACTTCCAGTTCTACAATACTCCCACTACTGTTTTCTGAAAAAATCCATTTTTAATTAAAACTGTGGCGAGTCAAGAACAATATCACTATTGATCTTCCAGATGGTAGAAAATCAACCCTCTTCATAGCCCAGGTCAACCCACAAACAGCCATTACAGAAACGTGCCTTGAGTTATCCGGAGTCTGGTTTTAAGCATAAGCCGGACAACTCCCCGTATCTTAACATCGTTAAGATATGAACTGTTCTATATCAAATATAGAAACAGAGGCACTGATTTAATTGAACCAGATTCAAATCATGCAGCTGTCTCCAGTGCATATCAACTAAATGGAAGGAGGCCGATCAGCGTTACTCAACTTAGGAGTGCTTCCAATTATGAGTAACCTAAAAAAGAAGCAAGTTCTCTTAATCATTACTATCAACTGAATACCATACACAAGTATCTACATCTTCGATCACCTTGAAGAATCCTGAAACTTGCAACATCTGGTTCTCTACTTTATTCTTATACCCATAACTTCTCAAAACTTGGACCCTGTGTTTCTACGAAATACTTGTCTAAAACTGGAGAAGTCATAAGTAAACCGAATATAGTACGAGGACCAACCCCTCTGTCCTAATGGACACTGGACAATATACAATACTCTGTATAAGTCCCCTGAGTCTAATAACTCATTCACTGTGTGTCATAGGTTGAAAACTGTACTTTTGGTTAAGAAGAATTGCACCGCTGTTCAATGCTCCTTACCTAACCATCCACTGGTATAGGTAAATGTCATAGACATAATATCAAAAAGGTATATCTCACTCTATAAAAATAGACGTACAGATATATCAATTTGAAATTGGTGCATAACAACGGATATTCAAAACCAAATATTTGCCGTCCGGCAAACAACCCAGGTGACTTCCTCAAATATCACCAATTACAACGAATCTCGATATAATGAGGATGATCACCTAATTCCCAATAACTTACTCCCACTCATCATCTGTAAAACCATACAGATGTGAGAATCATACCTGGTAAATACATACCTTGGAGCAAGGGCTAATTGGGAAATCAGTTTTCTTTTAACATTACACGGTGAAACTGAAACATTGAAATGTTTCGATAGGGTATCCGGGTATTCCTAGTAATGACGCTTCCATTATCCAGATTCACAACTGTAACCGTATAATTCTTTGCCACTTCTCCAAATCCCTTTTTATGTCTTTAGTCATTACCTTCTGTACACCCCTTTAGGCCAAATGGTTTTCTACCTTCCCTACCATTCGGCACCAGCCTAAGTTTCGGAAGAAGACTATCCAATAAGCATAATGGGTATACTGTCCCAATCCTAGGAGCACTCGCAATGCGAGAGAAGGTGAGGATAAAAGACAACCGAATGAACCTTATTCCTATTTCTCCTGAACCAGGATCCATCCCCGAACTGGAACAAGTTCCTTTCGAGTTCGTATATAACCATACGATGGATTATCCAATGAACTGGGATCTTCGTAGTGATACGGAGTGTCTTGGAGAAATACTAAGGTGATTTAGGATAGGCGAAGAAATACTTGGTTTGGTCGTGAATAGCAGTCGCAATTTACTTTGCCCTCTTACTAATCCCTTGCTTTGTCTTAACTTAATACCTTCTGTACACTGTTTAGGCTAATTGGTTTTCTTCATTCCCTACCGGTCGGCACCAGCCTAAGGTCTGGAAGAAGACTATCCAATTTGCGTAATAGGTGTACTATCTCCTAAACCAAGGAGTACTCGCAACCTGAGAGAAGGTAAAAGGAAAAGACAACTGAATAGTCCTATTCGTTTTCTCCAGAACCAGAAACCATCCTCGAATTCCTTCGAGTTCGTATATAACCATACGATGGTTTTGTCCAATGGAAGTGGATGTTCGTAGTAATACGGGGTGTCCCGGAGAAAAGGGTAAAAGTAGGAGTGGCAATGAGGTCTGCAACTCTGACAATCCAAAAGTCAGTGTTAAGAAGGTTCGGTCAATTTTGTCACTGAGTCATAGTCTAGGGTCGGGTCAATGGTCGCTGCCAAAGAGAGAGAGAAAAGAAACACTCAGCGTGCACTCTAACCTAGATCAAAATGGTTACCAATTTATCTAATCTGGAAACCTCCCACTGTCACCTCAAATTCTCCTCCAAACCTGAAAGAAGAATTAGTCGGGGGTCACCCGAGGAGTAAACTAACTCATCAGTGGGAATCGGGATCCATCTATCATCGCATGATAACGTGACGGAATCCGCTCACGTTATCACACTCCAGAAGGTATGCGCATATCTGGCAAGTTTCGGTTCTTTTGAAACTCCCGATGTGGATTTTTTGCCCCATGCTCTTATGACCTTGACTTTGTCCAACATATCATAAATCACAGGTCAAGTTCTACCCGTCATTATCCAGGTTAATTTGAACCCACCCGTACCTACCCTTGACTTTGGCCAAAATGGCAGTACGACTGTCCCAAACCAACGCATCTATCTATGCTGCATATGAATACCCAACAGCTACCAAACACCGTGCCTTGACTTTGGCCAACATACACAGCTTGAATACTATTGACTATCCATATGAAACGACGGAGGGCTACGAATGGTTTCTGGCGAAAACCTTTAACGTAATGAACTTGATATCGTTGAAGGAACTGATAGCTTTTTAAAAATATAGTGACGAAAACCTTTGCTAAAGAGGTCACTCCCGGTGAAGGGATCTCGGCTCTTTCCCCGTAGAATGAGATGCAGGATATTCCAACTGAATACCACGATGCAAAGCAAAAGTAATCGGCTATAGTGAAGTTATTGCCCTGATGCAAGCTTTTGTCCAAGGGGTCACTCCCGGTGAAGGGATCTCGGCCCTTGCCTCGTCGACTGAGGAGCAGGATATTCCAACTGAATACCACGATGCAAAACAAAAGTAAACGCCCTTGCAACAACAGCTTTTTTAAAAAAGGTGTTCCAACAACATCAGAATAGGTTTGTTTAACTTGCAATGATCCGAATCAACGCAGTCCCATCAATTGATCACACCACAAAAGAACGAAAATAATGATGTACGTATATGCCATCCGCATTCGCCACTGGGTCCCGTCATCACCCGTTAGGTTACTTAACTAACGACAGAACGGGGACTGGACTAGAGCGGATGCAAAACATATACAACATCTACTATTATATATATAATATATAATTTTCGCTCAAGGCGTGATAAAAAGCAACATCACAGAAATGTACAGCATCACAGAATAATACAGATATCTGGGATCCCCGGGTTTCATAGAGCCGCTACTGAAACCCGACGTTCCCCTGGTCGTGTGGATAGCCTGTGCAATAAAAGTCCTAGACCCCTACGGGCGCGGCAAGTTACCCGCCAAAACCTGAAGCAAGGCAGCCCCCTTCAGTAACGTGAATGGACCACCCAGTACTTCACGGAATCCGGTAACTTGGGCACCCCTCCTTGGGTCAACCTATACCTTCTCCGAGTGCGGCGAATAGCCCGCCAATTCTAGATTAAACCCCCCTCCGCCTCAAAGCCATGAGATGCGGGCTCGTTGCCCTCTAGAACCCGGCTATCCGTGCACCCCTCCGCGGGGTAATCCTAGTACAGAAAGTAAAATATACATACAACGGGTACATCGACCGCAACCTGGTCGTGCCCCAAAAGAATAATACAAACAGGCAGTGACGGCAGTCCACATGTCGGACGCTCGCCCCGCAATATCAAATGTACATATAAAACAAAAACTGTACTAATATTGCATCCAGGCTATCCCCCACGACCGATCCGCAACAACACAGCAATACACAGAGCATCAACGTGAAGGTCACGTTCGCAAATCCGTCTAACCGGTCTATAGCAGCTAGACAGGATTTACCGATCAAGTAACATTCACGGTCGCAGATATAATGTTAATACTGTGAACTAGCATGTTTAAAATATCCGATCGAACAAATATTACCAAGTGGGCCCCAAAGCATTACTGTAGCACTTACAGAAAATCTGGGCCCAAAAATAATATCCCAAAACCCCTATTTCCAAGTATAAGACAATATGGAAAAATTTGGTGAGCTGATCAGTTAAAAGAGCGGCGGAACCGCGGCCCAAGCATGGGTTTGGCCGCGGTTCCGCGGCGGTATGGAGTGATCACGCGACCAAATTTTCACACAATTCTTAGATTTTCATGCGCAGTATTCTGAAACAACCTGAAAAATTTTTGGAGCAGAAAAAATTTCGACAGAAACACGATGCATTGAAAGTACAGTTTTTGGGGATTTTTGTCCGATCGAGTTCTAAACATACTAGAGCAAGCTTGGCATGGTTAATGGCGTGGCCCTGATACCAATGTAAGTCCGCGGCGGCGCCCCGGCCGTCGATCCGACGCCGGAAACGCGGAAACAAAAACTTTGCAAACTAGCAAACCGGTACCACCGCGCACTTTTCACCCGGATCGGGCCATTAACCTAGCAACTAGCAAACTAGAAAAGAGTAGAGAAGCTATACCAAGCGATCCGTGTCCTTCGGTCTTCGTCTCCACTCCAATCTCCCGCGGAATCTCCGTCCGTCAACTCCTCGTCGGAAAGGGCACCACGTAGCCGAATACTTTTACGGGCTCCCACCTCTGGACCGAGGCAACTCGGGCGCGAAGTTGGCTAGCCGACGCGTCCAAGATTTGCTGTAGGCTAATGTTGAGTCTATGTCTCTTTGCGGTTTAGTTGCCATGGAGGATGGAGGAAAAGGTTAAGGAAAATTGGTGCTTTCAATTTTCTAGCAAGAAAAATGAGATGAAGAATAATGCCACCACTCCAAATGAAATTCTCTTTTTTTCCTTTCAAGAATGGCCGGCCCCTCATACGGAAAAATGGTGGTGAGAAAGCAACAAGGGAGGTGAGTGTAGGAGAGAAACAATGGTAAGCCTAAGCCAAACCAAATCCAATCACACACCCCATCACAATCTAATCCATTCTTTTCTCATAATTCAAAAGACAAGAAAGAAAAAGGATCTCATGATACTAGTCAAATCATGAAGCCATCATATGCAAGAAAACCCTCCACTAATGTTATTAGCAAAACTGCAAATAACCCCCTCCATCGAAAAGTCCGGCCGTGAAGGAACAAAGGAAAACCGGCCGGAACGAAATGCAAACTGGCAACTTCAAAACACTGATCCAGTAATAAATTACTGGAAAAACCCTGCTACTTCATATACATGCCCGCATTTGTATTCCCACTAAACACAAATGCAAAGAGACAAAATCTACACTATCTAATACTAGGATCCGGCTTAAGCCAAAGCCGGATAGTAAAAACCGTCCGATCACGATCCGTGCAATACAGCACGTATCTGATCGAACCCTGCCATATCTCCATATGGCCTCTACAGCGTTTCGCCCGAAACCTGAGTAACTGAGTGTGGTGGACTCTAAAGACTCGTCAATACTATGGCTGTGGATTTAACCACTAGCACGTCAGAGGTATAAGCCATACATGACGGGCTACCAGCTATTGACTAAAAGGGACGTCGATGAGCGAACTCATCCTGACACCCTACTGAGCCTGTCAGTGACAATATCCGTACAGTCCGGTCCGTTCGTCTATGAGCATCGCATGGCGGGCCTAGGGGGTTGGTAAAAGTCAGACCCCCAAAAGCGGTACAAGTCGTGTCGGAGTGTAGCACAGAACACCCTGAGATACTACTGGAATACCTACCAGCAAATCTCCTGCCTTGGCCAAAGACTTTTCATGTTCTGGCTCTCCTAGACACAGCGCGACCTCACCCCCAATACCGGAAGAGACGAACCCCTGCAGATCCGCTCACTGCCTCCATGTGGCTCGGGACTGTACCCAACTAAAAGCTGTTTGCACGACTCCTTTGAGCCGTGGTAGGGTAGTAATCAAAGCACAGTGGGAACTCACACGGGACAAATGACGATCTCAGGTCGATGAACTAACCTGTACACATGTCACCAGGGAACTGCAATCTGACGTCTGGTATAATCCCAACTAGCAGGTTCCCGGCGAGTCCTGTCCGGTGTACTCATAACCCAATGAGCACCTGTATACATCTTAGGTGAACCAACTGACACCAGTGGCTTGTGAGACCGGCCACCGCCCCTCGTCGGGGTCTCGACTGTATACACTAGTCTACTCCGGAGTATCGATGCCCTGTCTCGAAACTCCCACGACTAGGGACCTTTTAAGGATGTGCTTATAGACTCCAGCTCTCACTTATATGATCGCCCTCATACTGCTGGTAGCCAAGCAAGAATCCTAAGGGCTCTATCAACGTGTAATAGCGACTCGTAAGGTCACCTAAAGCAGTACACGATGATAAAGATAAACCAGATAGCATACTATCATCTTAAGTAAGACTGTCCTACTGGGACAGGTCCTCCCCTCAATCATTGCAATCACGTGCCTGTGATCCAATAATTGACTCTGAGGGCACTATCTCCAACAACATACACCATGTCATGTTTCTAAACACATTTTTGAATTTCTATGAACTGTGGCATCCTTGTGTTTCTTTTTATAATTGGATTTTTGGTTTTAAATTTGAAAAGAAAAGATAAAGAAAAAGAAAAGAAAAGAATAAAGAATGGGAGCATGGCATGAGGTATGGGCAAGAGAGAGAAGAGAGAGAGGGTGAGGGGTCAATTGACCATGGCCTCATTTCTCCATTTCATTTGCTTCATCATCTTCATCATTCTTCTTCTCTTCTCCTTCACCATAGCTGCCCTCTCCTCTACCTCCTCACATCAACACCAAATCCACATCAAAACCTTGCATTCCTTTCGTTAAAAATGTGCACAAGCTCTCTACAAGCATGGGGGACTAAGCAAGATAGGATTTTGGGCATTTTGGGAAACTTAAGAAAATTCATGAGTTGCCAAATGAGGTATTTCACTAACCATTAGAATAGTAATTCATTCCTTTTAGCATCCATGTTAGTTTAAAATTGATTAAGTGTTGATTAACGAGCTTTGAAAATTCTAAGTGGAGGTTAGGGTTTGCTTTGAATCAAAAGGTGCAATTAAGGCTTAATAGTGACCTTAAATCCCTGTAGTGTTAGTTTTATGGACTAAACCAGAGACTACAACAACAAACCCCAAACTTAGAAACCCCGACATCGGAATATTGTGGGAATTGTGGCGATATTTAGATATCTTCTATGACCCGGGGCACCTGAAAAATAATTAGCGAAGACTGAGAGGTGTGCAGGAAACCTAGAAGCTAACCCCAAAACCTGAGACCCCCACTCCATGTTCTGGCAGCCAATTGTCTCATTTTGGCCGCAATTTACGGCCTTGGTACGGCGGAATCGCCTCGTGCATGGTTTATGGCTCCATTTTAGGCAAATTAGACCTACCCCATATGCAGAATTGGCTAATTTCACCTGAAACGAAATCTGGGAGTGTTTTCCTATGTTGCTGCTTTGGTTTTACGACTATTTATGACTTGGATTTTAGTATTTGGGTTCTGACTCGGTGGTGTGACGTTTGCACGTCAATCTCGAGGGTTGTTTGGTTATTCTTGCATGCGCATACCATAGGTTTTAACCTATATGCGATTCGCGTGTCGTTTTGGTTTTGAATTGGACGTTTTGATGCGATACGATATATGTGATATGTAGGTACCCTCACGTAGATTTCGGACGTTGAAGAAGAGGATGGCGACATCGACTTCGGCAAGCAAGGATCAGGTGAGTAGATATATATCTACGGGGGAAGTCGGGAGGATGGCGTATAGCACCCCCGCAGTTTTGTAGTGTAGTCTACGTATTGTGTATATATGTATATTTGTGTGTTGTGAGACTTCACTAATTAGCAAGAAATGCTTTAGGTGACTTTAGGTTAGTGTTAGCGTATTTGTAAGTTAATGCTTTAATTTAGTGTTTAGTCGCGAAACCCTAGAGTAAGGTACACACACACATGCACACACAAGATATGGTTTTGTTGTATATGATATATGTATAAATATGTGTGTGTGTGTGTGTGTGTGTGTGTATTGATATTGTAAGACTACGGTAGCGCCCCGGCCGTCTTTCCGAGGCCAAAATGCGGAAACGAAAATTTTTCTAAACTAGAAACCGGCGCTATCGTATGCTTAAATCCCAGATCGAACCATTAACCTACAACTAGCTATCTAGAGAGAGGGTTGGAAACCTATACCGATCGATCCATGTCCTTCGGTCTTTGGCCACCATCCCAAGCTCCTCACGGCATCTCCGGTCTTGATCTCCTCGTCGGAAAGGGCACCACATCTACAAGTCTTTTTACGGGCTCCCGCTTCATCCGAAGCAACTCGGGCACGAAGTATGCTAGCCGACGTGTCCAAGGTGTTGTAGAGAATGTTTGTGATCACTTTGTCTCTTGCATCCATTGGTTTGGATGGAGGTTACAGATGAAGCCATTGATGGAGATAATGAGCTAGAGGAAGAAGAAGGAGGAAAAGCTTTCCCTTTTGTGTTTTCTATGATAAAAATGAGAGAGAGATGAAACAATAATATGAGAGCTCTCTTGCTCATGGAAGCCCCTCTCTCTCTCTCTTCTTATCATATCATCACAAAACCATCATATAATGTGACATTTACACACTAAAAGAGACCATGAGTCACTATATATGTCTATATCACATTTAATGCATGTCATGATGAATTCTAGCTCATTATTTCCATTAACAAACATTAATCCAAATGTTTGCAACAATAAAAAGATACGGCAACATCTAAAGTAAAGTCATGACAGATCACAAGGATACCCCTCACCTGTATATACATACCTGCATCTGCATTCCGACTGAATGCGAATGCGACGAGACTAAAGTAATCCAACAAATCTAATACTAGGATCCGGCTTAAACCAAAGCCCATCAGTATGATCCGTCTGATTGAGATCCGTGCAATACCGCATGTATAAGATCGAACCCTGCCTTATATCATACGGCCTCTATAACATTTCGCCCGAAACTTGAGAAACTGTCTGTGGGGGACTCTAAAGACTCGTCAAAACACTGGCTATGGATTTAACCACTAGCACGTTAGAGGTATTAGCCGTATGTAACGGGCTACCGGTATTGACCAAAAGGGAGGTCGATGAGCGAACTCATCCTGACACCCTACTGAGCCTGTCGGTGACAATATCCGTACAGTCCGGTCCGTTCGTCTATGAGTATCGCATGTCGGGCCTAGGGGTTGGTAAAAGTTAGACCCCCAAAAGCGGTACAAGTCGTGTCGGAGTGTAGACCAGAACACCCTGAGATACTACTGGAATACCTACCAGTAAATCTCCTGCCTCGGCCGAGGGCTTTGTGTAATGGCTCTCCTAGACACAACGCGATCACACCCCCAATACCGGGAGAGACAAAACCCCTGCTGATCCGCTCACTTGCCTCCACATGGCTCGGGACTGTACTCAACTAAAACCTATTTGCACGACTCCTTTGAGCCATGGTAGGGTAGTAATCAAAGTACAGTGGGAACTCACACGAGAAAAATGAAGATCTCAGGTCGATGAACTAACCTGTACACATGTCACCAGGGAACTGCTATCTGACGCTAGGTATAATACCAACTAGCAGGTTACCGGCAGGTCCTGTCCGGTGTACTCATAACCCAATGAGCACCTGTATATATCTTAGGTGAACCAACTGACACCAATGGCTTGTGAGACCAGCTACCGCCCCTCGTCGGGGTCTCGACTGTATACACTAGTCTACTAATGGAGTATCGATGCCCAGTCTCGAAACTCCCACGACTAGGGACCACTTTATGGATGTGCTTATAGACCCCAGCTCCCACGTATATGATCGCCATCATACTGCTGGTAGTCAAGCAAGAATCCTAAGGGTTCTATCAACGTGCAATAGTGACTAGTAAGGTCACCTAAAGCTATACACGATGATAAAGATAAACCAGATAGTATACTATTCTCTATCAACGTGTAACAGTGAACTACAATGTCACCTAAAGCATGTACACGATGATAAAGACAAACCAGATAGTATACAAACCTCTCGAGTAAGACTGTCCTACCGGTATAGCTCCTCCCTCAATCATTGCAATCACGTGCCTGCGATCCAATAATTGACTCTGAGGGCACTATATCCAACAATCTCCTACTTGCACTGAAGGCTAATTATTGCGATATCGCATACTCACAGCCCGTGTGATACTGAACACCCAACTCCTCTACTAATCAGTCTCACAAAGCCTGTTTGCGAAACTTTTGCGTTCGAGGAATAGCCTCAGCTAGTGGATCCACCCCGAATGTTTCTTTCTATGTCGCTCTTTATCTCAACTTCGCGGAGAAAGCCATCTCCCGAAATGAGCAATACCTGTCTTAGAATATGTCTGGATATCTGATGGGACCTTGTTCATAAATGAACTCCAAATCCAGACTTCTTAGACTGTATCGTCAACTGAAATTAATCAGTATCCTGCGCCACACCTCCCTCAGTATTCGCTTGGACCACCTGTCCAAAATACTGCCCCTCGTCAGAGGGAAAACTATAACTCTGACAGCCACTATGTCATCCAGGTCACCTTGGAAGCCTGGAATGATAACTGTCTCCCGAAGGAGGCTGCCGTTATCATATCCCTAGAACATCCACTTATGTTCTAAAACTGCTTCCGAATGTTTCTCCAGGATTGGATCAATATCACCTTATTGCATCTATTGCAAAAACAACATCTGGTGTGGTACTTGACATCTCATGATTGACTCAATTGCATAAGCAAGTGATCTGCCAATCATGCACATCCCTCTCCCCTTTAGTCTGTAAGACACCTTTAGAGAGGGTGACTCCATCACCTGCAGGTTCACTACCGTTCCAGGAGTCATACATTCTAAAACACCTTTAGAATGCTGTCTAAGTACCCAGATTGGGAAACCAACCAAATATAGATCTAAAACCATAGATCTAGTAACCAGAATGTCTGATATTATATCTATATCCTATTTGGAGAAACTACTGTGTGACAACCAAAGCATAACCGATCGTAGTGTAGGAACTTCACTTCCTACTCTGTGTATGTCATCCAAATACCAGGACATCACACCCTATTACCTTCTTAACAGATCCATCCCCTATTCTGATGAAGTCAAACCTATGACTGTCACATCAGAAATAGATGATCTTGCTCCGTTATATCTTCTTTAGTCTATAAATAGACATAAGCTGCTTGTCCACTATGCTTCTACTTCTCCCACTGACCACGACAACCCTCTGGCAGAGTCATATATACGTGCACTTCTAAAGCTAGTTTAGAAAGACGCTATACTCATCCTCCTGCCGGGTCTCACAGTTTGGAACAGCAGCAATGTCATGTCTGAGTAAACAAGAACCTCCCTGTCACCATCATTGAGCATACCGAAGTACCTCTCGAGTGCCTGAGGTTACCCACCATATCTGCGGAGTGGCCAAGGAATGTCAATCCAGATTGAATCTTTAGGTTCTTATCAAATTTTCAGTAATCATTTGCGGTTGGAATCACTTCCAGTTCTACCATACTCCCACTACTGTTTTCTGAAAAAAATCCATTTTACTAAAACTGTGGCGAGTCAAGAACAATATCACTATTGATCTTCCAGATGGTAGAAAGTCAACCCTCGTCATAGTCCGGGTCAACCCACAAACAGCCATTACAGAAACTTGCCTTGAGTTATCCAGAGTCTGGTTTTAAGCATAAGCTGGACAACTCCCCGTACCTTAACATTGTTAAGATATGAACTATTCTATATCCAATATAGAAACAGAGGCACTGATTTAATTGGAACCAGATTCAAATCATGCAGCTGTCTCCAGTGCATGTCAGCTAAATGGAAGGAGGCCAATCAGCGTTACTCAACTTAGGAATGCATCCAGATATGAGTAACCTGAAAGAGAAACAGGTTTCTCAAAACTATTACTATCAACTGAATACCATACACAAGTATCTACATCTTCGATCACCTTTAAGAATCCTGATACTTGTAATACCTGGTTCTCTACTTTATTCATATACCTATAACTTCTCAAAACTTAGACCTTGTGTTTCTACGAAACACTTGTCTAAGAAATAGAGAAGTCATAAGTAAACAGAATATAGTACGAGTACCAACCCCTCTGTCCTCAAGGATACTGGACAACATGTAATACTCTGTATAAGTCCCCTGAGTCTAATAGCTCATTCCCTGTGTGTCGTAGGTTGAAAATTGTACTTATGGCTAAGAAGAATTGCACCGCTGTTTAATGCTCCTTACCTAACCATCCACTGATATAGGTAAATGTCATGGACATAATTTCAAAAAGTTATATCTCACATTATAAAAATAAACGTACAGATATATCAATTTGAAATTGGTGCATTACAACGGATAATCAAAACCAAATATTTGTCGTCCGACAAACAACTCAGGTGATTTCCTCAAACATCACCAATTACAATGAATCCCGATATAATGAGGATAATCACCCAATTCCCAATAACTTACTCCCACTCATCATCTGTAAAACCATACAGATGTGAAAATCAAACCTGGTAAATACATACCCTGGAGCAAGGACTAATTGGGAAATCAGTTTTCTTTTAACAGTACACAGTGAAACTGAAATATGTAAATGTTTCGAAGGGGTATCTAGGTATTCCTAGTAATGCTTCTTCCATTATCGGATTCACAACTGTAACCGTATATTTCTTTGTCATCTCTCCAAATCCCTTTATATGTCTTTAGTCATTATCTTCTGTACACCCCTTTAGGCTAAGTGGTTTTCTTCCTTCCCTACCGTTCGGCACCAGCCTATGGTTTGGAAGAAGACTATCCAATAAGCGTAATAGGTGTACTGTCCTAATCCTAGGAGCACTCGCAACCCGAGAGAAGGTAAAGATAAAAGACAACTGAATAAAACATTATTCCTATTTCTCCTGAACCAGAATCCATCCCCGAACTGGAACAAGTCCCTTTGAGTTCGTATATAACCATACGATGGAGTATCCAATAAACTGTGGATCTTCGTAGTGATACGGAGTGTTCGGGAGAAATACAAAGGTGATATAGGAGTGGCGATGAAATACTTGGTTTGGTCATGAATAGCAGTCGCAGTTTACTTTGCCCTCTTACTAATCCCTTTATCTATCTTTACTTAATACCTTATGCACACCTTCGTTAGGCTAATTGGTTTTCTTCATTCCCCACCATTCGGCACCTGCCTATGGTTTGGAAGAAGACTATCCAATTAGCATAATAGGTGTATCGTCCTAATCTAAGGAGCACTCGCAACCTGAGAGAAGGAAAAAGGAAAAGACAACGGAATATTTCTATTCATGTTCTCCAGAACCAGAAACCATCCTCGAATAAGTTCCTTCGAGTTCGTATATAACCATACGATGGCTTTATCTAATGGAAGTGGATGTTCTTAGTAATACGGGGTGTTCTGGAGAAAAGGGTAAAAGTAGGAGTGGCAATGAGGTATGCAACTCTGACAATCCAAAAGCCAGCATTTTAAGAAGGTTCGGTTAACTTGGTCACTGAGTCATAGTCAAGGGTCGGGCCATGGTCGCTGCCAAAGAGAGAGAGAAAAGAAACACTCTGCATGCACTCTAACCTAGATCAGAATGGTTATCACTTTATCTGATCAGGAAACCTCCTACTATAACCTCAAATTCTCCTCCAAACCTGAAAGAAGAATTAGTCGGGATCACCCGAGGAGTAAACCAACTCATCAGTGGGAATCGGGATCCAACTATCATCGCATGATAACGTGATGGAATCCACTCACGTTATCACACTCCAGAAGGTATGCGCATATCTGACAAGTTTCAGTTTCTTTAGAAACTCTCGATGTGATTTTTACCCCTAGGACCCAAGTGACCATGACACAGTCAACAAATCAAAGAGTCCTAGTCAAGTTCAACCCGTCATTATCCTGGATTGCATTAAACCCACCCGTACGAGCCCTTGACACAGTCAACAAGGCCGCACGACTGTCCTAACCAATCCCATTAATATGCCACAAACGAACACTACTTAGCTACCGTACACTACGCCTTGACACAGTCAACAAACGCAGCACGAATACTAAGTAATACTTGTAAGAAATGACGGATGGCTACGTTTAGTTTTTGGCGAAAAACTTTTAACGTAATCAACTTGATATCGTTGAAGGAACTGCATAGTTTTTTTATAAAAATATAGTGACGAAAACCTTTGCTAAAGAGGTCACTCCTGGTGAAGGGATCTCGGCTCTTTCCCAGTAGAATGAGGTGCAGGATATTCCAACTGAATACCACGGTGCAAAGAAAAAGGCAATCGGTTATAGTGAAGTTATTACCCTGACGCAAACTTCTGTCCAAGGGGTCACTCCCGGTGAAGGGATCTCGGCCCTTGCCTCGTCGACTGAGGTGCTGGATATTCATAACCGAATACCATTGTGCAAAACAAAAGAGAACATCCTTGCAATAACAGCCTTTTTTGAAAATTGTTCCAACAACGTCAGAATAGGTTTTTTTAGCTTGCATTGATCCGAATCAATGCAGTCCCATCAATTGATCACACCACAAAAGAACGAAAATACGATGTACGTATATGCCATCCGCATTCGCTACTATGTCCCGTCATCACCCGTTAGGTTACTTAACTAACGACAGAGCGGGAACTAGACTAGCACGGGTGTAAAACATATACAACATCTACTAGTATATATATCAATATATAATTATCGCTCAAGGCGTGATAAAATGCAACATCACAGAAATGTAATAAGCATCACAGAACAATACATATAATCTGGGATCCCCGGGTTTCATAGAGCCGCTACTGAAACCCGACGTTCCCCTGGTCGTGTGGATAGCCTGTGCAATAAATCCTAGACCCCTACGGGCGCGGAAAGTTACCCGCCAAAAGCTGAAGTGAGGCAGCCCCCTTCAACAACGTGAATGGACCACCCAGCACTTCACGGAATCCGGTAACTTAGGCACCCCCTCCTTGGGTCAACCTGTACCCCCTACGAGTGCGGCGAATAGCCCGCCAATTCTTGAGTGAATCCCCCTCCGTCTTAAAGCCATGAGATGCGGGCCCGTTTCCCTTTAGAACTTGGCTATCCGTGCACCCCACCGTGGGGTAATCCTAGTACAGAAAGTAAAATATACAACGGGTACATCGACCTCAGCCCGGTCGTGCCCCAAAAGAATAATATACAAACAGGCAGTGACGGCAGTCCACATGTCGGACGCTCGCCCCGCAATATCAAATGTACAAATACAACCAAACCGTACTACTATTGCATCCAGGCTATCCACCACGACAAATCCGCAACATCACAGCACAACACAGAACATCAACGTGAATGTCACGTTCGCAAATCCGTCTAAAAGGGCTATAGCAATTAGACAGGATTTACTGCTCGAATGACACTCACGGTCGCAGATATAATGTAAATACTGTGAACTAATATGTTTAAAATTTTCGATCGACTAAATTTCCCGAAGTGGGCCACAAGCACAATACCCAGTACTCAAACAAATCTAGGCCCAAAACAAAAATACCAGAAACCACATTTCCAAGTCAGAGACCACCTCAGAAAATTTCGTGCGCTGTGGCTACAGTACGGCCTCAGATCCACGGCCAAAATGTGGGTACGGCCACAGATCCGCCGCACTATAGTGGAATTAGCCCACCAAATTTTCTCAGTTCTCTTAAAAAACCTGCCTGATTTTCTGACATGCCCAAATAAAATTTTAGAGCACAAAACAAATTCGACAGAAACCGAATAATTGGAAACGCGATTTTTGGAAATTTCGTCCGATCGAAGTTCTAAACACGTTAGAGCAAGCTAGTAAAGGTTAATGGCGTGGCTCTGATACCATATAAGACTACGGTAGTGGCCTGGCCGTCTTTCCGAGGACAAAATGCGGAAACAAAAATTTTTCTAAACTAGAAATTGGCGCTATCGTATGCTTAAATCCCAGATCGAACCATTAACCTACAACTAGCAATCTAGAGAGAGGGTTGGAAAGCTATACCGATCGATCCATGTCCTTCGGTCTTTGGCCACCATCCCAAGCTCCTCGCGGCATCTCCGATCTTGATCTCCTTGTCGGAAAGGGCACCACATCTACCAGTCTTTTTACGGGCTCCCGCTTCATCCGAAGCAACTCGGGCACGAAGTGTGCTAGCCGACGTGTCCAAGGTGTTGTAGAGAATGTTTGTGATCACTTTGCCTCTTACATCCATTGGTTTGGATAGAGGTTAGAGATGAAGTCATTGAAGGAGATAATAAGCTAGAGGAAGAAGAAGGAGGAGAAGCTTTCTCTTTTGTGTTTTCTATGATAAAAATGAGAGAGAGATGAAACAATAATATGAGAGCTCTCTTGCTCATGGCAGCCCCTCTCTATCTTCTTATCATATCATCACAAAACAATCATATAATGTGACATTTACACACTAAAAGAGACCATGAGTCACTATATATGTCTATGTCACAATTAATGCATGTCATGATGAATTCTAGCTCATTATTTCCATTAACAAACATTAATCTAAATGTTTGCAACAAAAAAAAGATACGGCAACATCTAATGTAAACTCGTGACGGACCAAAAGGATACCCCTCACTTGTATATGCATACCTGCATCTGCATTCCGACTGAATGCGAATGCGACGAGACTAAAGTAATCCAACAAATCTAATACTATGACGGTTTAAACCAAAGCCCACAAGTATGATCCGTCCGATCGAGATCCGTGCACTACCACACGTATAAGATCGAACCCTGCCATATATCATACGGCCTCTACAACGTTTCGCCCGAAACTTGAGAAACTGTCTGTGGGGGACTCTAAAGACTCGTCAATACACTGGCTGTGGATTTAACCACTAGCACGTCAGAGGTATTAGCCGTACGTAACGGGCTACCAGGTATTGACCAAAAGGGAAGTCGATGAGCGAACTCATCCGGACACCATACTGAGTCTGTCAGTGACAATATCCATACAGTCTGGTCCGTTCGTCTATGAGTATCGCATGTCGGGCCTAGGGGGTTGGTAAAAGTCAGACCCCCAAAAGCGGTACAAGTCATGTCGGGGTATAGCCCAGAATACCCTGAGATACTACTGGAATACCTACCTGTAAATCTCCTACCTCGGCCGAGGGCTTTGTGTAATGGCTCTCGTAGACACAGCGCAATCCCACCCCCAATACCGGGAGAGACGAAACCCCTGCCGATCCGCTTACTTGCCTCCACGTGGCTCGGGACTGTACCCAACGAAAACCTGTCTGCACGACTCTTTTGAGCCATGGTAGGGTAGTAATCAAAGTACAGTGGGAACTCACACGAGGCAAATGACGATCTCAGGTCGATGAACTAACCTGTACACATGTCACCAGGGAACTGCTATCTGACGCTAGGTATAATACCAACTAGCAGGTTACCGGCGAGTCCTGTCCGGTGTACTCATAACCCAATGAGCACCTGTATATGTCTTAGGTGAACCAACTGACACCAATGGCTTGTGAGACCAGCCACCGCCCCTCGTCGGGGTCTCGACTGTATACACTAGTCTACTATTGGAGTATCGATGCCCAGTCTTGAAACTCCCACGACTAGGGACCACTTTAAGGATGTGCTTAAAGACCCCAGCTCCCATGTATATGATCGCCATCATACTGCTGGTAGTCAAGCAAGAATCCTAAGGGCTCTATCAACGTGCAATAGTGACTAGTAAGGTCACCTAAAGCTATACACGATGATAAAGATAAACCAGATGGTATACTATTCTCTATCAACGTGTAACAGTGAACTATAATGTCACCTAAAACATGTGTTCACACCAGAATATTACTTTTACTACCGCCCATTCTTTTGCTCGTTTGCTTATCGGTAGGTACTCTTGAGCCGTGTTTGCTAGTTAATTGCAGGATACTAGTTCTCAGCTCTAAACAGTGAAATTCATGGAAAAGTACGACAAATTCCGGATTACTGCCAACCACAGATAAAACACGGGTCTCTACTCTCTATCCGTATGTTGCCACACACCAGTTTAAGGGACAAAATGGCAAATCAATGTCATTTTCATGCACAAAGCTCAATGTCAACACAAAATCCAACATATCTACGCGGAGCTCAAGCAAATCATGGCAAAAGATCCACATCACATCACCTTTTGATCTACTGAAATTCTGGAAGAAATGTGAAGAGCTTCTGAGAAACAACATATTCCACACTGAAGAGTGCTGCAAACCAGGGAAAATCACCCAAAATGAAGGGCCAACCCCTCTTTATGGACGCGGTTCCGCCCCTTGGTTTGGCGGGGGCTTTCCTCTTCCTTCCCTTGGCTTTCGCCTTGGACCTAGAAGAGGAAGATCCTCCTACAAACAAAGTGGATGTTTCCCTACCTTTCTGTAGGGTGCCCTCTGCACTCCTCAGCATGTTGAGGAGTTCTGAAAGTTCAACTTCTTTTTCTTGTAAGTTGAAGTTCAGGATAAACTGGGCGTAAGTGGAAGGAAGGGAATGGAGAATCAAGTCCGTATAGATCTCATTCTCCAACGTGGTCCCAAGGTCCGCGAGCTCTTCTATGTAGCCAATCATCTTAAGCACGTTTTTCGCTACCGATGATCCGACGGCCAACCTTGCCGAAAATAACTTCTTCGACACTTCGTATCTTGCGATACGAGACTGCTATCCATACAGTTCTTTTGTATGGAGAAATATGGACTCGAGGTCCATATTCTCGTGCCTCCTCTGATGTTCGTTGTCCATAGAGGCAAGTACGAGGCATTTGGCCTTCGCGCTATCAATCTCCCAAGTCTTACGGATTTCCTTATCCGCGACGCTGGAAGTAGGACCTGGGACAGGGGGAGCTTTGGTTGTAAGAAGATACCCCAGCTTGTCGTAAGTGACTGCCATTTTGACATTCCTGAGCCAATCTTTGTGGTTTGGCCCTATCAGTATGTTTTTATCTAGAAGTAACTTAAGTCCAGTCATGTCGATTAGTCGCTGCAATTAGGAGAGAGAAGAAGAAACACTCAGCATGATGCTCTTGCAAGTTTAGAGTGGTTTTTAGTTTGTCTAAACCAGATGGCTCCCACTGTTTCTCGAATCCCTCCTCAAACCAAAAAGGAAGAATTAGTCAGGATCAATCCCACCGTACAATACTTGCTTAACTGTTCAGCCAGGCCAGTGTCGGTACTTCGAGGGAGGTTTTCCAATGCTTTCGCGAAGTTCTTTAATTTAAGAACCTCTTTTCCCTGGGGGCGTAGCCCCGCTAACACCTTTCTAGACACCTACTAGGTTTATAGCATTAATCGTTTAGTGAGAAATTTCCCGAGGAGTAGCATATACTCACAGTAGGATCGGGATCCAAATATCATCGCGTGACGAAACTGAAGGAATCCTACCAGAATCATCACACTCCAAATGGTATGCAACACTAGAAAGTTTCAGTTCTTTTGAAACTCCCGATGTGGATTTTTGCCCCATGCTCTTATGACCTTGACTTTGGCCAACAAATCATAAGTCACATGTCAAGTTCTACCCGTCGTTCTCCAGGTTAATTTGAATCCACCCTTACCTACCCTTGACTTTGGCCAACAAGGCAGTACGACTGTTCCAAACCAACGCATCTATCTATGCTGCACACGAATACCCAATAGCTACCAATCACTATGCCTTGACTTTGGCCAACAAACATAGCTTGAATACTATTGACTATTCATGTGAAACGACGGAGGGCTACGAATGGTTTTAGCGAAACCGTGAACGTAGAGAACTTGATATAATCGATGGAACGAGATAGCTTTTAAAAGGAGTGGCTCAAACTCTGCATTTTAAAAGTTTGTTTTGAAAAGAACCGAGTGGTTTTTCGAAAGTGTTCCAACGACTTTTACTTGGTTTATTTTCTTGCATTAGTTCTTTTAATGCGTGATATTCTTGCATTAGTTCTTTTAATGTGTCCCATCATTTAATCCTACCATTGCAGAAAACAACCAAAATATAACGTACGCTTATGCCATTCGCATTCGCCACGGGGCCCCGTCATTACCCGTTAGGTTACTTAACTAACGACAGAGCGGGGGCTGGGCTAGCGCGGCTGTAAAACATAAGCAACGCCTAAATAATATCATATATAGATATATTGCAATGATAGCCATTTCAGATCACAGATGAACACATTGGATATACTAGGAACCCGCAATTCGTACGAGCCTATAACGAAAAGCAGATTACACGGTCGCGGTGAATAGCCAAAACCCCACCCAAGACCCCTACGGGTGCGGCAAACTACCCGCCAAGTACCCGAAGCGAAGCAACCTCCCTCAACTCCATGAGTAGGCCACTCGGCACTTCGGCATACCCGGTAGTTTATGCACCCCCTCCATGGGTCTATCCTAGGAGAAAAAACAGTAAAAAGAAATTATACAATGACGGCTACAACCCCGACCCGGTTGTGCGGCCATACAAATAATTATTACATCAATTTACAAATTTACATGAATTGAAAGAAAAGAAAACTCTCATCTCACAACCCCCGGCTATTCACCCGCGACAATCCAATGAATTCATATACACATTCCAATGACATTACAGATCACAGATTTGTATAACCCCCACTAATCGACATATAGCGATTAGCAGACGTTCAATACAAATATCACATCACAGAAAAACCCGTCAGCTTAAGTCTTTTAGAAGCTCGATCAAAAATACGGATTTTTAGGCCCCAAACACAAAATTTTCGTTCTGGAAAATCTGGGCTGAAAATACATATTCCAAAAATCCCAAAACAACCCCAGAAATACACTGCACCAAATTTGGACCTCGGCCGAGGAACCGCGGCTGGAGCGTGCTCCCGCCGCGTTTCCGCGGCGCTTTGATCGATTCGTAGGACCAAATTTTGTGGTTATTCTTTAAAAAGCCTGAGCCGATTTTTAAGATGAAATTTATCAATTTTTTAACAGAATAAAAATCGGCAGAAACTTGACATATCGGGTTCGTTTCGTGACTTTTTCTTTGATCGATCTTCTAGTTACTTTGCTAACATGTTAGATAGAGTTTAACTAGGCTCTGATACCACTGTAAGTCCATGCTACCTCTCCCGGTACTTTCGGGCATGCGGAATTTGGTGAAAAATAATTTTCTAGAGGTGGTAACATGGACTCAAAACCGGATCTTTGTTAAACATCTAACTAACAACCTAACTAGTAGTTGTTAACTACTCGGTTAGGGGGTTATACCTTTCTTTCTTGAACTCCTTCGTCTTCAAGCCTCGAGGGTTGTCCGGATCTGCTTCACCCCGTCGTCTCCTTGCGCCGAAGATTGATCCACCTGAAAGCTTCTACCTTTGGCTTCTTCTTCGGTCTTTGAAGAAACTAGTTCACTTGGTTTGCTAAACCTTGTGAACTAGAGTGAGTAGAGAAGAGTGTGTTTAGGATTTTACTCTATGGTTCTTGTTTCTCAACACATGAGACAAGTGAACCATAGACAAAAGAGAGGGAGAGCAAGAGGAAGAAGATGAGAGCTCAAGAACAAGAGAGAGAATGAAAAATGATAGAATGAGAAAGACTTTTCTCTCTTGGCTCTCATAATCCAAATCCATCATCACAAAAATAGTAATCAAGTATTGTGTAAATGGTTTAAGTCAAAATGTCTATATCATTTCATGCACTCATATTGCACAAGAGAACAAGCAAGTGAAAAGTCTTTGCCATGAAATGATAGCCATTGTCATCATGATGGTCAACTATTCCAACCTAGTCAACCGGTCAACAAAGTCAACAAGTCAACAAAGTCAACCCCTCAACAACCATGTCACCACAATACTTAATTAATATTATTGTTAATCATATATCATATTCTCATTAGGGTTGAGCAAAAATTCAATAGTCAACAGTCAACTATCAACAACCCTAATGAGAATCCTCTGCCTCTGTCTCTCCGTCAACTGTGCATACACACCCGCATCCGCGTTCCGAGGAACACGAATACATACTGGATAAAACCAATCCCAAAACGTACACTAGGATCTGGCTTAAACCAAAGCCCGCTAGTGTTAACTGTCCGGACACTGTACGTGCACAAGTGCACGGATGTGACCGAACCCCGCCGCAAAAACCATGCGACCTGTCGCAAAACCATGCGACCTCTACACTTTTGCCTAAAGGCGAATCACTTTCTTTGTGGGACTCTAAAGACTCGACACTACGCTGGCAGTGGGTTTAACCACAGACCGCAAGCGGCACTAGCTGTGCGTAACGGTTCCCAGGTAGATGCCGACAAGAAGACTGACGAGGTGAAACCCATCTGAACTCCTACTGAGCCTGAATGTGACAGTCTCCGTACAGTCCGGTCTGTTCGTCTGATACATCGCATGGCGGGCTAGGGGGGCGGTAAACGTCAGTCCCCTAATAGCGGTACAAGTCGTGTCGGAGTGAAGCCCAAAACACCCTGAGATAACACTGGAAGCCTACCAGTATATCTCGATTGCCCTGGCCAGGGACTACTCGTGTAATGGCTCTCCAAGACACAGCACAATGTCAACTCCCAATACCGGGAGAGACGAATCCTGTCTAACCGTCACTGCCTCCAAGTGCTTCGGGACTGCACCCAACTACTACCTGTTTGCACGACTCCTTTGAGCCGTGGTAGGGTAGTAATCAAAGTACAGTGGGAACACACTCGAGGCGAAGTGACAGTGTCAAGTCAGCGGACTAAGCTGTACTCATGTCACCTGGGAACTGATAACTGACGATAAGTATAATACCAACCGGTCAGTTCCCGATGAGTCCTGTCCAGTGTACTCATAACCCAACGAGCACCCGCATACTATCTCCAGTACGACGTACTGATGGCTGTAGGACAGACCATCTCCCACTTTGGGATGAGAAGCGCATGCGCTAGTCTACTCCGGAGTATCGATGCCCTGTCTCGATAGTCCTGCGACTAGGGACCTGCATAAGGATGTGCTTATAGATTACCCAGCCCCCACTAGTGTGACTGCCATCACAACGCTGGTAATCAAGCAAAGATCCTAAGGGCTCCACTAATGTGCATAGGTGATATACAAAAATAAACACATGTACACATTGAAGTAGAAACAAACCAAGTAGCATACTACTATATTGAGCAAGATTGTTTATACAAGGTGAATATCCCAAGCTTCCATTAAGTAATATACAAACTAGTATGATACAGTAATGGCCTCTAGGGCATATACACTAACACCTAGTTTCATTTCTTGCTCATTTACTTTCATGCACTTAAATTCCATGCACTTTTAATTACTTGCTTGTAATCTTTTCTTTACTTTGTTTATCTTTTCTTTTGCTCTTTTTGGTTCGTTTTGTGAATGGTTGTAATATATTGTTGTTAAGAATAAATACAATATTGTAAGTTGAGGTTTCATTCCTCATTTCCTTTTCCCGTTATTTTCCTTTGAACTCCGCTCAAACGTTACGCAAGCGCTCCGTCAGGCACCCTACCCTACCAAGGTAACGGTGATTCCAAACCACGACCGGTTGCGTTCGGTTTGGCCGGAGGCGAAAGCAAGAGACAAGAACGGACGGACAAGGGTCAATAAGCCGGATTCCCTGAATACCGTGCTTAAGTACCCTAATCCACGTTGTTGCCGATTGCTCTAACTTCAATTGGTCAAGACTCGGCTTAAAGGTTTTGAGTGCGGATTTCCTTAGCTTACACTTTCGTATCTTTTTCTTAACAACTTTATACTTGCGTATAAAACACATAGGTTAGATTTGAACAAACATATACACATTCTTTATTGACTCGTCTAAAACTCGAACGGACATACAACCATCTCCCTGTGGATCGACCCGTGCTCAACCGGCTAGCTGCGAAGCGACACCGTCCTGATCGCGGTTATAACTTTAGAACTTTGAACATCCGACACGCCAAAAGCGTGCGATCAGCATGTACACGATGATAAAGACAAACCAGATAGTATACAAACCTCTCGAGTAAGACTGTCCTACCGGTATAGGTCCTCCCTCAATTATTGCAATCACGTGCCTACGATCCAATAATTGACTCTGAGGGCACTATATCCAACAGATATATATATATACATATACGTATACACGGGTGATGAGGATAGTATATGATACTGGGAGATGAGTCAATGTGGTTGGGCATGATGCCGTGAGATCGGTGATGTGATTGGGTCGTGTTATGAGATACGACATATTATATTAGCGGATTGATGGGTGATGTGTTTTCATACACACGCGGATATATGTTGATTGTATCGGTATGTACTAGACTTAGATCAGTACCATGTTCATGATATATTGATAATGATACCATATGAATATTGAGGTATATGTGATAGGCGACCAGTACCCCGATTTTGGGATGCCGTACGATGGATTTACCGTACGAGATATAATTATGATAATAGATCCGCACTCTTGACTCGAAGATGTCGTATTATATATTTTATCGTATGTGATGCTATTGAGGCAGGATCACCGACTACTAGATATATATATCGACTCAGACTTAGGTGGATTTCCTTACCCTTCTGATTAGTCGCTTTGCTTTGTCCTGTAATTACTTAGTTGATGTTAGACTAGGCTCGAGTCATACTTATTTTCAAAACTAACGAATCGTGAGTAATTTAAAGACAGGCCGAGGGATACTACGGATATTTCAAAGGATGTACTTTTTTTAAAAGCACCGTAGCCCCGATTTTCTATAAACCATGATTCGTGTGATTTCAGACACCAAAAACTGTATGACTCGTATATAGGAACGTATATTTCCTTATTGTTGCGTTTACTATTCATAATCTGTTTATTCATGTTGTTATCATCGCATTGGATGCTTAATGTGTACTGTAGTGATTATGATACCCTGCTGTCAGGACACCAGCACCATTACCGGTGATACGTATTCTCCACGTACACTTTCTTACCGGCTCACACACATCATCGTCGGTAACTGCCATGTCACGTACACATTAGATAATATTATTTCATTGTACAAATTGCTAGCGGTAATCTTAATATAGTACTAGCGTGTTTGCTTTCATATGCTAATTTAGATATTGCATTTATTACTGTGATATTTCATGTATATTTACATATTCATTTGCCATGCGATATTTTGGGCCAGTCCGGATTGCCGGAGCCCGGTATTCACTGTTATTGACCTTTCATTTTGGGATTTCGGATTTTCCATGAGATTTTTGGATTTAGAGAAACCGCAAGGATTTTATAAACTCGTTTTCATTTCAAAAGATAAAAGTTGCGGTTTTCTCGTGATATGATGTGAGATATGTCCACCATGAGTTTTCTCGTCTCTTGAGCGATATCATACACCCGATTCGAGGAGGAGGAGGAACCGTCTGTGGGTGCATAGTGGACCCGGTGCGGTACCCCGGGGCGAGAAGGTCGCAGATGATGGCGTTGAGCCTGGCAGGGGAGCACTACCGACCTGTTATTTATGACGCGGCGGATATCCGGAGGATACCGACGTAGTCGTGAGATTTTATTAGGGGCCAGTCCGGATAGCCGGAGACCGAGATTTTGAGACTTTGAGGTATTGATTGTTGGAGATAGTGCCCTCAGAGTCAATTATTGGATTACAGGCACGTGATTGCAATGATTGAGGGAGGACCTATCCCGGTAGGACAGTCTTACTCAAGATGATAGTATGCTATCTGGTTTATCTTTATCATCGTGTACTGCTTTAGGTGACCTGACTGGTCACTATTACACGTTGATAGAGCCCCTAGGATTCTTGCTTGACTGCCAGCAGTATAAGGGCGATCATATACGTGGGAGCTGGGGTCTATAAGCACATCCTTAAAAGGTCCCTAGTCGTGGGAGTTTCGAGACTGGGCATCGATACTCCATTAGTAGACTAGTGTACACAGTCGAGACCCCGACGAGGGGCGGTGGACGGTCTCACAAGCCACTGGTGTCAGTTGGTTCACCTAAGATGTATACAGGTGATCATTGGGTTATGAGTACACCGGACAGGACTCGCCGGGAACATGCTAGTTGGTATTATACCTGACGTCAGATAGCAGTTCCCTGGTGACATGTGTACAGGTTAGTTTATCGACCTGGGATCGTCATTTGTCTCGTGTGAGTTCCCACTGTGCTTTGATTACTACCCTACCACGGCTCAAAGGAGTCGTGCAAACAGGTTTTAGTTGGGTACAGTCCTGAGCCACATGGAGGCAGTGAGCGGATCTGCAGGGGTTCGTCTCTCCCGGTATTAGGGGTGAGGTCGCGCTGTGTCTAGGAGAGCCATTACACAAATCCCTCGGCCGAGGCAGGAGATTTACTGGTAGGTATTCTAGTAGTATCTCAGGGTGTTCTGGGCTACACTCCGACACGACTTGTACCGCTTTTGGGGGTCTGACTTTTACCAACCCCCTAGGCCCGCCATGCGATGCTCATAGACGAACGGATCGGACTGTACGGATATTGTCACTGACAGGCTCGGTAGGGTGTCAGGATGAGTTCGCTCATCGACGTCCCTTTTGATCAATGGCTGGTAGCCGGTCACGTATGGCTAATGCCTCTGACGTGCTAGTGGTTAAATCTACAGCCATAGTATTGACGAGTCTTTAGATTCCACCACACACAGTTACTCAAGTTTCGGGCGAAACGCTGTAGAGGCCGTATGGAGATATGGCAGGGTTCGATCAGATACGTGCGGTATTGCACGAATCGTGATCGGACGGATTTTACAAGCCGGCTTTGGTTTAAGCCGGATCCTAGTATTAGACAGTGTAGATTTTGTCTATTTGCATTTGTGTTCAGTGAGAATACAAATGCGGGCATGTTTATGCAGTCGCGGGGTTTTCCTGTAATTTATTACGGGATCAGTTTTCTGAAGTTGCCAGTTTGCATTCTGTTCCGGCCAGTTTTCCTTTGTTCCTTCGCGGCCGGACTTTCTGATGGAGGGGGGTTATTTGCAAGTTTGCAAATAACTTATTGTGGAGGGGTTTCTTGCTTTTATGGCTTTATGATGGCATCTTTTGATTCCATTCTTTTCTTGTGATCATTTCTTACATTAATTGAGATTAGAATGGATTAGAAGTTGATGTGAGGCTTGCTTTTGGTTGTGGTCACCTTTTGCCATTTCCTTCACTCACCTCCCTTCATGCGTGAGTTTTTTCTCCTCCTCATTTTTCATATAGAGGGGCCGGCCACAATTGGGGATGAGAGAGAGGTTCATATTATTTTTGGTGTGGGAAAATTATCATTCATCTCATTTTAGCTTGCCACCAAAATTCCCAAGTTCATATCTTGTTCATTCCTCCATCACTAAAGGCAACTTCACCCCAAATGAGACAATGTTTTCTGCACTACATCTACAACATCTCTTGGACGCGTCGGCTTGCCAACTTCGCGCCCGAGTTGCCTCGGTCCATAGGTGGGAGCCCGTAAAAGAACCCGACGATGTGGCGCCCGTTTCGATGAGGAGGCGACGACCGGAGATTCCGCGAGGAGATCGGAGTGGAGACGAAGACCGAAGGACACAGATCGCTTGGTATATCTCTCTACCCACTCTCTTGATAGCTAGGATTAGGTTAATGGTTACGATCCGGGTATATTGTCCGCGGTAGCGCCAGTTTAAAGTTAAGAAAATTTTTGATTTCGCATTTTGGCCTCGAGTAGACGGCCGGGGCGCTGCCGTGGCGCAACATGGTATCAGAGCCAAACCATTAACCTAGTCTAGCTTGTTCTAATGTGTTTACAACTTCGATCGAACAAATTTCCAAAAACCATATTTTCTATGGCATCAGTTTTCTGTCGAATTATTTTTGGCTCAAAATTTTTTTCAGGTTGTTGCAGAGAAATATGTAGGAAGTTTTAAGAATTCTGTGAAAAAATGGTGGCATGATACTGTAGGACGACCGCAGAACCGTGGCCAAACCCCCCTTCTGGCCGCGGTTCCGCCGCAGTACAGTGTCCTCTCTGTACCATTTTTGCACAGAACTCTTTGGACTTGGAAATAGGGTTTCTGGAAAATTATTTTTTAGGCCCAGAATTTCTTTAACTGCTACAGTAATGCTTAGGGCCCACTCGATAAAATTTGATCGATCGGATATTTTAAAAGCGCTAGTTCATAGTATTTACATTATATCTGCGACCGTGAATGTCACTTGATTGGTAAATCCTGTCTAACTGCTATTGCCCGGTTAGACGGATTTGCGAACGTAACATTCACGTTGATGTTCTGTGTTGTGCTGTGATGTTGCGGATTGGTCGTGGGGGATAGCCTGGATGCAATGTTAGAACAGTTTTGTTTTATATGTACATTTGATATTGCGAGGCGAGCGTCCGATATTTGGACTGCCGTCACTACCTGTTTGTATATTATTCTTTTGGGGCACGACCGGGTCGAGGTCGATGTACCCGTTGTATGTATATTTTACTTTCTGTACTAGAATTACCCCGTGGAGGGGTGCACGGATAGCCAGGTTCGATAGGGCAACGGGCCCGCATCTCATGGCGTTGAGACGGAGGGGGCTTTGCTCTAGAATTGGCGGGCTATTCGCCTCACTCGTAGGGGGTACAGGTTGACCCAAGGAAGGGTGCCCAAGTTATCGGATTCCGTGAAGTGCTGGGTGGTCCATTCACGTTGCTGAAGGGGGCTGCCTCGCTTCAGGTTTTGGCGGGTAACTTGCCGCGCCCATAGGGGTCTAGGATTTTATTGCACAAGCTATCCACACGACCAGGGGAACGTTGGGTTTCAGTAGCGGCTCTGTGAAACCCGGGGATCCCAGATATCTGTATTGTTCTGTGATGCTGTATATTTCTGTGATGTTGCATTTTATCACGCCTTGAGCGAAAATTATATATTATATATATACTAGTAGATGTTGTATATGTTTTGTATCCGCACTAGTCCAGTCCCCGCTCTGTCGTTAGTTAAGTAACCTAACGGGTGATGACGGGACCCAGTGGCGAATGCGGATGGCATATACGTACATCATTATTTTCGTTCTTTTGTGGTGTGATCAATTGGTGGGACTGCGTTGATTCGGATCAATGCAAGCTAAACAAACCTATTCTGATGTTGTTGGAACACTATTCAAAAAAAAACTGTTATTGCAAGGGCGTTCTCTTTTGTTTTGCATCGTGGTATTCAGTTGGAATATCCTTCTCCTCAGTCGACGAGGCAAGGGTCGAGATTCCTTCACCGGGAGTGACCCCTTGGACAAAAGTTTGCGTCAGGGCAATAACTTCACTATAGTCGCTTACTTTTGCTTTGCATCGTGGTATTCAGTTGGAATATCCTGCACCTCATTCTACGGGGAAAGAGCCGAGATCCCTTCACCGGGAGTGACCTCTTTAGCAAAGGTTTTCGCCACTATATTTTTATAAAAAGTTATGCAGTTCCTTCAACGATATCAAGTTCATTACGTTAAAGGTTTTTCGCCAAAAACCAGTCGTAGCCCTCCGTCATTTCTTACGGGTATTATTTAGTATTCGTGCTGCGTTTGTTGACTCCATCAAGGCGTAGTGTACAGTAGCTAAGTGGTGCTTGTTTGTTGCATAAATGGGATTGGTTAGGACAGTCGTGCGGCCTTGTTGACTCCGTCAAGGGCACGTACGGGTGGGTTTAATGCAATCCAGATAATGATGGGTTGAAATTGACTAGGACTCTTTGATTTGTTGACTCCGTCAAGGTCACTTGAGTCCTAGGGGTAAAAACTTACATCGGGAGTTTCTAAAGAAACTGAAACTTGCCAGGCATGCGCATACCTTCTGGAGTGTGGTAACGTGAGTGGATTCCGTCACGTTGTCATGCGATGATAGTTGGATCCCGATTCCCACTGATGAGTTAGTTTACTCCTCGGGTGATCCCGACTAATTCTTCTTTCAGGTTTGGAGAAGAATTTGACGTTACAGTGGGAGGTTTCCAGATTAGATAAAGTGATAACCATTCTGATCTAGGTTAGAGTGCACGCTGAGTGTTTCTTTTCTCTCTCTCTCTCTCTTTGGCAGCGACCATTGACCCGACCCTTGACTACGACTCAGTGACCAAAATTAACCGAACCTTCTTAAACACTGGCTTTTGGATTGTCAGAGTTGCATACCTCCTTGCCACTCCTACTTTTACCCTTTTCTCCAGGACACCCCGTATTACTACGAACGTCCACTTCCATTGGACAAAACCATCGTATAGTTATATACGAACTCGAAGGAATTCGAGGATGGTTTCCGGTTCTGGAGAAAACGAATAGGACCATTCAGTTGTCTTTTCCTTTTACCTTCTCTCAAGTTGCGAGTACTCCTTGGTTAAGGAGATAGTACACCTATTACGCAAATTGGATAGTCTTCTTCTAAACCTTAGGCTGGTGCCGAACGGTGGGGAATGAAGAAAACCAATTAGCATAACGATGGTGTACAGTAGGTATTAAGTAAAGACATACCAAGGGATTAGTAAGAGGGCAAAGTAAATTGCGACTGCTATTCACGACCAAACCAAGTATTTCTTCGCCAATCCTATATCACCTTTGTATTTCTCCAGAACACTCCGTATCACTACGAAGATCCACAGTTATTTGGATACTCCATCGTATGGTTATATACGAACTCGAAAGGAACTTGTTCCAGTTCGGGGATGGATTCTGGTTCAGGAGAAATAGGAATAAGGTTTTATTCGGTTGTCTTTTATCTTCACCTTCTCTCGCATTGCGAGTGCTCCTAGGATTAGGACAGTACACCCATTATGCTTATTGGATAGTCTTCTTCCAAACCTCAGGCTGGTGCCGAACGGTAGGGAAGGAAGAAAACCATTTGGCCTAAAGGGGTGTGCAGAAGGTAACGACTAAAGACATATAAAGGGATTTGGAGAGGTGGCGTAGAAACATACGGTTATAATTGTGAATCTGGATAATGGAAGAGGCATTACTAGGAATACCAGGATACCCCATCGAAACATTTCAATGTTTCAAGTTTCACTGTGTACTGTTAAAAGAAAACTGATTTCCCAACTAGACACTTGCTCCAGGGTATGTATTTACCAGGTATGATTCTCACATCTGTATGGTTTTACAAATGATGAGTGGGAGTAAGTTGTTGGGAATTAGGTGATCATCCTCATTATATCGGGATTCGTTGTAATCGGTGATATTTGAGGAAGTCACCTGGGTTGTTTGTCGGACGGCAAATATTTGGTTTTGAATATCCGCTGTTATGCACCAATTTCAAATTGATATATCTGTACGTCTATTTTTATAGAGTGAGATATAACTTTTTGAAATTATGTCTATGACATTTACCTATATCAGTGGATGGTTAGGTAAAGAGCATTGAACAGCGGTGTAATTCTTCTTAACCATAAGTACAGTTTTCAACCTACGACACACAGGGAATGAGTTATTAGACTGAAGGGACTTATACAGAGTATTGTATATTGTCCAGCGTCCATGAAGACAGAGGGGTTGGTTCTCGTACTATATTCGGTTTACTTATAACTTTTCTAGTTTTTAGACAGGTGTTTCGTAGAAACACAGGGTCCGAATTTTGAGAAGTTATAGGTATATGAATGAAGTAGAGAACCGGGTATTGCAAGTATCAGGATTCTTCAAGGTGATCGAAGATGTAGATATTTGTGTATGGTATTCAGTTTATAGTAATGATTAAGAGAATTTGCTTCTCTTTCAGGTTACTCATAATTGGAAGTACTCCTAAGTTGAGTAATGCTGATCGGCCTCTTTCCATTTTGTTGACATGCACTGGAGACAGCTGCATGATTTGAATCTGGTTCAATTAAATCAGTGCCTCTGTTTCTGTATTGGATATAGAACAGTTCATACCTTGACATTGTTAAGGTACGGGGAGTTGTCCGGCTTATGCTTAAAACCAGACTCTGGATAACTCAAGGCACGTTTCTGTAATGGTTGTTTGTGGGTTGACCCAGGCTATGACGAGGGTTGATTTTCTACCATCTGGAAGATCAATAGTGATATTGTTCTTGACTCACCACAATTTTAAAAGAAATGGATTTTTTCAGAAAACAGTAGTGGGAGTATGGTAGAACTGGAAGTGATTCCAGAACCGTAAATGATTACTGAAAATTTGATAAGAACCTAAAGATTCAATCTGGTTTGACATTCCATTGGCCACTCCGCAGATATGGTGGGTAACCTCAGGCACTCGATAGGTACTACGGTATGCCTCAAGGACGGTGACAGAGAGGTTCTTGTTTACCCACACTTGCCATTGCTGTTGTTCCAGACTGTGAGACCCGGCAGGAGGATGAGTATAGCGTCGTTCTAAACTAGCTTTAGAAGTGTACGTCTATATGACTCTACCAGAGGGTTGTCGTAGTCAGTGGGAGCAGCGGAAGCATTGGTGGACAGGTGGCTTATGTCTATTTATAGACTAAAGAAGATATAGCGAAAATAGATCATCTATTTCTGATGTGACAGTCATAAGTTTGACTTCATCTGAATAAGGGATGGATCTGTTAAGAAAGTAGTAGGGTGTGATGTCCTGGTATTTGGATGACATACACAGAGTAGGAAGTGAAATTCCTATACTACGGTCGGTTATACTTTGGTTGTCACACAGTAGTTTCTCCACATAGGAATTGGATCTTATATCGTACATTCTGGTTACTAGATCTATGGTTTTAGATCTAGATTTGGGTGGTTTCCCAATCTGGGTACTTTGACAGCATTGTATGAGTATTTAGAATGGACGACTCCTGAAACGGTAGTGTACCTGCAGGTGATGGAGTCACCCTCTCTAAAGGTGTCTTACAGACTAAAGGGGAGAGGGATGTGTATGATTGGCAGATCACTTTCTTAGGAAATTGAGTCAATCATGAGATGTCAAGTACCACACCAGATGTTGTTTTGCACAGGATGCAGTAAGTTGATCCAATCCTGGAGAAACATTCGGAAGCAGTTTTAGAACATAAGTGAATGTTCTAGGGATATGAGACGGTTATCATTCCAGGCTTCCAAGGTGACATGGATGGCAGAGTGACTGTCAGAGTTATAGTTTTCCCTATGACGAGGGGCAGTATTTTTGGACAGGTGGTCCAAGGGGATACTGAGGGAGGCATGACGCAGGATACTAATTAAGTTCAGTTGACGATACAGTCTAAGAAGTTTGGATTTGGAGTTCATTTATGAGCTAGGTCCCATCAGACATCCAGACACATTCTAAGACAGGTAGTGCTCATTTCGGGAGATGGCTTTCTCCGCGAACTTGAGATATAGAGAGACATAGAAAGAAACATCACAGCGGATCCACTCACTGAGGCTATTCCTCGAACGCAATAGTTTCGCAAACGAGCTTTGTGAGACTGACTAGTAGAGGAGTTGGGTGTTCGGTATCACATGGGCTGTGAGTATGCGACATCACAATAATTAGCCTTGAGTGCAAGTGGGAGATTGTTGGAGATAGTGCCCTCAGAGTCAATTATTGGATCACGGGCACGTGATTGCAATGATTGAGGGAGGACCTATCCCAGTAGGACAGTCTTACTCAAGATGATAGTATGCTATCTGGTTTATCTTTATCATCGTGTACTGCTTTAGGTGACCAGACAGGTTGCTATTACACGTTGATAGAGCCCCTAGGATTCTTGGTTGACTGCCAGCGGAATGAGGGCGATCATATACGTGGGAGCTGGGGTCTATAAGCACATCCTTAAAAGGTCCCTAGTCGTGGGAGTTTCGAGACTGGGCATCGATACTCCATTAGTAGACTAGTCTATACAGTCGAGACCCCGACGAGGGGCGGTGGCTGGTCTCACAAGCCACTGGTGTCAGTTGGTTCACCTAAGATGTATACAGGTGCTCATTGGGTTATGAGTACACCGGACATGACTCGCCGGGAACATGCTAGTTGGTATTATACCTGACGTCAGATAGCAGTTCCCTGGTGACATGTGTACAGGTTAGTTCATCGACCTGGGATCGTCATTTGTCTCGTGTGAGTTCCCATTGTGCTTTGATTACTACCCTACCACGGCTCAAAGGAGTCGTGCAAACAGGTTTTAGTTGGGTACAGTCCCGAGCCACATAGAGGCAGTGAGCGGATTTGTAGGGGTTCGCCTCTCCCGGTATTGGGGGTGAGGTCGCGCTATGTCTAGGAGAACCATTACACAAAGCCCTCGGCCGAGGCAGGAGATTTACTGGTAGGTATTCCAGTAGTATCTCAGGGTGTTCTGGGCTACACTCCGACACGACTTGTACCGCTTTTGGGGGTCTAACTTTTACCAACCCCCTAGGCCCGCCATGCGATGCTCATAGACGAACGGACCGGACTGTACGGATATTGTCACTGGCAGGCTCAGTAGGGTGTCAGGATGAGTTCGCTCATCGACGTCACTTTTGGTCAATAGCTGGTAGCCCGTCACGTATGGCTAATACCTCTGACGTGCTAGTGGTTAAATCCACAGCCATAGTATTGACGAGTCTTTAGAGTCCACCACACACAGTTACTTAAGTTTCGGGCGAAACGCTGTAGAGGCCGTATGGAGATATGGCAGGGTTCGATTAGATACGTGCGGTATTGCACGAATAGTGATCGGACGGATTTTACTAGCCGGCTTTGGTTTAAGCCGGATCCTAGTATTAAATAGTGTAGATTTTGTCTCTTTGCATTTGTGTTCAGTGGGAATACTAATGCGGGCATGTATATGCAGTCGCGGGGTTTTCCTGTAATTTATTACGGGATCAGTTTTCTAAAGTTGCCAGTTTGCATTCTGTTCCAACCAGTTTTCCTTTGTTCCTTCGCGGCCAAACTTTCTGATGGAGGGGGGTTATTTGCAAGTTTGCAAATAACTTATTGTGGAGGGGTTTCTTGCTTTTGTGGCTTTATGATGGCATCTTTTGATTCCATTCTTTTCTTGTGATCATTTCTTACATTAATTGAGAATAGAATGGATTAGAAGTTGATGTGAGGCTTGCTTTTGGTTGTGGTCACCTTTTGCCTTTTCCTTCACTCACCTCCCTTCATGCTTGAGTTTTTTCTCCTCCTCATTTTTCATATAGAGGGGCCGGCCACAATTGGGGATGAGAGAGAGGTTCATATTATTTTTGGTGTGGGAAAATTTTCATTCATCTCATTGTAGCTTGCCACCAAAATTCCCAAGTTCATATCTCGTTCATTCCTCCATCACCAAAGGCAACTTCACCCCAAATGAGACAATGTTTTCTACACTACATCTGCAGCATCTCTTGGATGTGTCGGCTCGCCAACTTCGCGCCCGAGTTGCCTCGGTCCAGAGGTGGGAGCCGTAAAAGAACCCGGCGATGTGGTGCCCGTTTCGACGAGGAGGCGACGACCGGAGATTCCGCGAGGAGATCGGAGTGGAGACGAAGACCGAAGGACATGGATCGCTTGGTATATCTCTCTACCCACTCTCTTGAAAGCTAGGATTAGGTTAATGGTTACGATCTGGGTATATTGTCCGCGGTAGCGCCAGTTTAAAGTTAAGAAAATTTTTGATTCCGCATTTTGGCCTCGAGTAGACGGCCGGGGCGCTGCCGTGGCGCAACATTGATATTGTATGATATGGGCCAGTCCGGATTTACGGAGCCTGAGATATTGGATATTGGGATTTATGTTTTGCGTCGATGCCTGACACGGATTCTTTGTTGATTTCATTGATGATACCTCGATTTTTATATACAGAAATCTCACTAAATAAAGAAAACTGTTTTCTCATTCATTATGTATTCTGTTTTCATTTTAATGCATTCATACATTATATATGTATTATGTTGTTATCTGAGACACTGACATGAGCACTTGATATTACACTTATGTGTAGATGTTTCAGGATTTTATTATATTGAGGATATATTATCGTATGACCTAGGGTTGAGTCATACATGCGATTTCTGCTCGGTGATGTTTTCTACTCACGAGTTGGCAACTCACCCCCGTTGTGCCACAGTTTCTTGCAGGTTTTGCCGTACAGGTTTCCTTGGCGGCTTTGCTGGCACACTGCTCCCTTCCGGGTGATTGCTTTGGTAGGTGGGTTCACTTGCATCGTGACCACCGCAGTACTTTATTTATTCAGTTGTATCTAGTAAACTCCATCAACCAGACTTGTATTATTGATAAACGTAGAAGACCAGTATATTTAATCTTTCGACTTTAGAGCCGCGCGCTTGTATTATTATGGTTTTCTGGTGGACTTGGGTTTTCTTCTGAGTTTTGATCTTCGCCCTTCGGCGTTGTATATTATACTGCTTGCATGGTTTTGTCCGCCAATTGGCGAAGAGCTAACTCCCGCTTGGGGATTCCTATATATATATATATATTTCATGTGTTGTACCCGTTTGGGGCCAGTATTTACAATGGAGACTCTGCTTAAATTTTCGAGAAAATATGATGTTGCTTTAAATGTTTAACGTCACTTATTTTATTAAAACCACTTGCTTTAAACGAGTTTTCCTTCACTTCTTATTTAAAATGGTTTAGATTTCTGGGCTTTTGGCTTACTTGAATTAGGTGGGGTCCTATAGACGTCATATGATTCAAGTGCCGGTCACGTGCTATTTCGCGTCGTGACAAAGTTGGTATCAGAGCGCTAGGTTTAACCTTGGTTCGGATCTATGTTTGACTATGCGGAGTCTAGGGCGTTTATAAATATTCGGAACCTAGGCTTGACCTTACGGAACTTAGACTTGGTCGAGGGGGTATTAGACCCGAACTTTCGTCTCATAGGTTGACCTTGGTTGATGGAGTAGGTGACTTAAGTAGAGAGACGTACTGTGTGAATGTTCCGCGGTATACTTACGATACGCTACTCCACTTAAGAAGCCTTAGGATGTACATTTCTTTGCACAGTATTATATTCATTCCTATGATCTATCCTCATCGATATCGGTTGGTGGTTTTGTTACCACGATTGCATAGGCAGAGAGAGCTGCGGCTAGAGTAGCGGTCAGCATGAGCTCGTCTTGGACGAGGACTGATCAGGATGTATTCCAGTGACACACGATTGCATAGATGTGTCATTTTATTGTGTTTTCACGCCATGAGCATTTGATGGGTTGCTTTTATGAATTTCTCGGACGCGCAGATCAGCACCAGATGATTGGGCCACTGCTAGAGGCCGGCTAGAAGGTGATGACCGTTAATGTATCGTCTATTCTTGACGATTGAGGCATTGTTTAGCGTGCGGACGAATGAGACAGTTGTTGCTGCGAATGACGAGATATTGCCCTAGATGTTTGAAGCTAATGCAGCACGAGTTGTACTTAGAGATATGATAGAAGATCACTAGTCACCCTTGGATGAATGACTAGGACATGTGGTTCATTGCATACCCCGACACGAGGTCATCAAATTGATTGATTCCAGCTTGAGAAGACTTCACGCAGGTACGTTGAGAATTGATAGAAGACGATCGAATGTCAGAAGCCCATTTTTCCAAGTTTAAGATATTCGGAAAAACATGCAAGTAATTCCGTGGACCCTCTAGAAGAATGAAACCCTTACTCGATATAATGACCATGGGAACGCTTTTGAACCTTAAGGTTTGCGGCAGTTCCGCGGTGCCATTAATGAGGCTTGGATTTGCCCTTCTACAGCTGGTCCATAGGTACTGTGGCATGTACTTGATATTATTAAACTGTACTCAAGAGTTGAGCTCTTGGGGAATTATGGGACTTTGATGAATCGATCGAAAAGTTCGACGTCGTCCGGATATCATGTGATGGGATATATTACTTGGGAGACTCCAGATATGAGTATAGCCGTTATAGCGCAGTCCATACAGCTACGAAGAGACGAGTCCGAACCAGTCGACATTAGAGAAAAGTGGACTAAGAGGTCCGTATGAGATTTTGATGAGATGGCGTTCCACTCCGCTGACACCTGAGATGTGATACACATGCAGAGGCATTGAATATGGATATATCTTCCAGAAGGAGTCGTGATGAGTATACGGCCGTTCCAGAACAAGAAATAGATTTAGTAAAGAGTGTTAACTTCCGGACAGTTCAGCAGAAACGAGATTTGCGAGAGACCCTGACAGAGTATTTCTGGAATACTACAAGAGAAGATTTGGACCCAGGATCGGTCGTATTACGCACACCCAGTAGGCCAGATTTCGGCATCATCGACGAGACATGTTATGAGTGGCCATGATAGTTGGCCAGAGATCTTTTGAGGATGTGCCAGAGCGAGACTGTTTCCGTCATTTTGGATTTCGGTATTTTGGGCGATCTATTTGCATGATTGAGTTTTTGTGCACCACGGTTGCACTCGACTTCGATTTGATATCATTCGATATGGTTGATTTTGATTTCATTCCTATGGTATATATGTGATTTGACTTGTGCTTTCGGTGTAGTTTTCGTGCACTTCAGTATTTTGATTCGATTTGGTGCACGCTTATGCACGTAGTTGTGAGATTATACACTACGGTATACCTGATTTGGATTGAGATGTGTTGTATACCGTTGATTTCGATTGTAATACTAGATATTTGTTTTCGTGCATCTTGTGCACTTGATTTGGATTCTTGCGCATACTGACGCGCTTGATGCGATTTTGGTGCACACCAGATGCACTAAATCGGGATTCTTCGTGCATATCAGATGCACCTGATATTGTTGTCAGGCACACTCGTTGCCTTTGACAGGCTTTTTCATGCACACCCATTACACTTCGTTTTGGTTTCTGTGCACATGTATGGCACATTCATTGATTTCGATTTCTGTGCGCACCAGACACACGTGGCATTCTTATGCACATTGTGGGATTGATTTTTGGAGCAGTATGTTTTATGATATTTACTATTTGGTAGAGTAACTGAGCAGGACTAGTCAGAGGACAGTACCTGAACATGTTTTGCATGCATCGATAGTTATCGAAGGGATTTCAAAAAAAAAGCGGGGAGCTATAGTCTCAGTATTTACCTACGTGTCCGAGATGACACGAAACATTTTACAAAGGAAACCCTTCTAATTTATTTTCAAAACGGCGGGACGTGTATATTAGACAAAGGGTATATATATATATATATATATATATATATATATATATATATATATATATATATATAATTATTTTCTTACAACAAGCGTCCGCTACTTGTGCCGATACGCGCATCGCACAACGACTTGAAAGAGGTTTGGCATGCATTTCCTTCAGATGTTTTGACGAGTTTACTATGATGCATACTATGTACATGTTATAGTTTTGATGTATATTATGTTGATTTTCGTATTGGATTTTGACATTGGCATCTTCACCCTAACTCCGATGATTGCGTGATGCTTGACGGAGTTTCGATTTTGAGTTATATACGCGTTTTCATGCGCATGCATTGCGTTACGATGTGTTTTATGTATTGATAATTTTGGAGCCCCGACGACTTGAACATTCTACTGAAATGTTTTAGTGGAGGGGTTTAAATTTAAATTCGGGGACCGAATTTATTTAAAGGGGGAAAACTGTAACATTTCAGAAAAAAATAAAATATTATTTTTGGGAATTTAAATAATTAAAATAATATATATTATGAATATTTCATGATGTGGTATAATTAAATACCGGTAAATTGGGAATTATTAGAAAATACATTTGAATGTTGATTTTGAAAGAATATTATATGATTTACACACTTTATAAATATTTATAAAGTTAATTGTATGTAGATTATTACTAAATTCGATTAGTGTTACTAATTTTGCATTAAGTATGATTTTGCATATGACATGCACCATGTCATGTTTCAAAACACATTTTTGAATTTCAATGAACCATGGCATCCTTGTGTTTCTTTTTATAATTGGGTTTTTTGTTTTAAATTTGAACAGAAAAGATAAAGAAAAAGAAAAGAAAAGAATAAAGAATGGGAGCATGGCATGAGGTATGGACATGAGAGAGAAGAGAGAGAGGGTGAGGGGTCAATTGACCATGGCCTCATTTCTCCATTTCATTTGCTTCATCATCTTCATCATTCTCCTTCTCTTCTCCTTCACCAAGGATGCCCTCTCCTCTATGTCCTTACATCAACACCAAATCCACTTCAAAACCTTGCATTCTTTTCATTAAAAATGTGCACAAGCTCACTACAAGCATGAGGGACTAAGCAACATAGGATTTTGGGCACTTGGGGCAAATCAAGAAAAATCTTGAGTTGCCAATTGAGGTATTTCCTTAACCATTAGAATAGAAATTCATTCCCTTTAGCATCCATGTTAGTTTAAAATTGATTAAGTGTAGATTAGTGAGCTTTGAAAATTCCAAGTGGAGTTTAGGGTTTGTTTTGAATCAAAAGGTGCAATTGAAGCTTAATAGTGACCTTAAACCCCTGTAGTGTTAGTTTTATGGACTAAACCAGAGACTAGAACCCCAAAACCCAAACTTAGAAACCCCAACATCGGAATATTGTGGGAATTGTGGCGATATTTAAAGATCTTCTATGACCCGGGGCACCTGAAAAATATTTAGCGAAGACTGAGAGGTGTGCAGGCAACCTTGAAGCTAACCCCAAAACCTGAGACCCCCACTCCATGTTCTGGAAGCCAATTGTCTCATTTCGGCCGCAATTTACAGCCTTGGTACGGCGGACTTGCCTCGTGCTTGGTCTGTGGCTCCATTTTAGGCAAATTAGACCTATCCCATATGCAGAATTGGCTAATTTCATCTGAAACGAAATCTGGGAGTGTTTTCCTATGTTGCCGCTTTGGTTTTGCGACTATTTATGACTTAGATTTTAGTATTTGGGTTTTGACTCGGTGGTGTGACATTTGCACATCAATCTTGAGGGTTGTTTGGTGCGCAGACTATAGGTTTTAACCTATGTGCGATTCGCGTGTCGTTTTGGTTTTGAATTGGACATTTTGATGCGATACGATATATGTTATATGTAGATACCCTCATGTGGACTTCGGACGATGAAGAAGAGGATGGCGACATCGACTTCAGCAAGCAAGGATCAGGTGAGCAGATATATATCTATCGGGGAAGTCGGGTGGATGGCGTATAGCACCCCCGCAGTTTCGTAGTGTAGTGTATATATGTATATTTGTGTGTTGTGAGACTTCACTAATTAGCAAGAAATGCTTTAGGTGACTTTGGGTTAGTGTTAGCGTATTTGTAAGTTTAGTGTTTAGTCGCTAAACCCTAGAATAAGGTACACGCACACACATACACACACGAGATATCGTTTTGGTGTATATGATATATGTATAAATATATGTGTGTGTGTGTGTGTGCGCGCGCGCGTTGATATATATATATACATATACGTATACACGGGTGATGAGGATAGTATATGATACTGGGAGATGAGTCGATGTGGTTGGGCATGATGTCGTGAGATCGGTGATGTGATTGGGTCGTGTTATGAGATACGACATATTATATTAGCGGATTGATGGGCGATGTGTTTTCATACACACGCGGATATATGTTGATGGTATCGGTATGTACTAGACTTAGATCGGTACCCTGTTCATGATATATTGATAATAATACAATATGAATATTGAGGTATATGTGATAGGCGACCCGTACCCAGATTTTGGGATGCCGTACGATGGATTTACCGTACGAGATATAATTATGATAATAAATCCTCACTCCTGACTCGAGAATGTCGTATTATATATTTTATCGTATGTAACGCTATTGAGGCGGGATCACCGACTACTAGATATATATATCATATCAGACTTAGGTGGATTTCCTTACCCTTCTGATTAGTCGCTTAGCTTTATCCTGTAGTTACTTAGTAGATGTTAGACTGGGCTCGAGTCATACTTATTTTCAAAACTAACGAATCGTGAATATTTTAAAGACAGGCCGAGGGATACTACGGATATTTCAAAGGATGTACTTTTCTTAAAAGCACCATAGCCCCTATTTTCTATAAACCATGATTCGTGTGATTTCAGACACCAAAAACTGTATGACTCATATATAGGAACGTATATTTCCTTATTGTTGCGTTTACTATTCGTACTCCGTTTATTCATGTTGTTATCATCGCATTGCATGCTTAATGTGTATTTTAGTGATTATGATACCCTGCTGTCAGGACACTAACACCATTACCGATGATGCGTATGCTCCACGTACACTTTCTTGTCGGCTCACACACATCATCATCGGTAACTTGTCACGTACACATTAAATAATATTATTTCATTATACAAATTGCTAGCGGTAATCTTAATATAGTACTAGCGCGTTTGCTTTCATATGCTAATTTAGATATTGCATTTATTACTGTGATATTTCATGTATATTTACATATTCATTTGCCATGCTATATTTTGGGCCAATCCGGATTGCCGGAGCCCGGTATTCACAGTTATTGACCCTTCATTTTGGGATTTCGGATTTTCCATGACATTTCTGGATTTAGAGAAACCGAAAGGATTTTATAAACTCATTTTCATTTCAAAATATAAAAGTTGTGGTTTTCTCATGATATGATGTGAGATATGTCCACCATGAGTTTTCTCGGCTCTTGAGCGATATCATATACCCGATTCAAAGAGGTGGAAGAACCGTCTGTGGGTGCATGGTGGACCCGGTGCGGTACCCCGGGACGAGAAGGTCGAGATGATGGCGTTGAGCCTAACATGGGAGCACTATCGACCGGTTATTTATGACGCGGCGGATATCCGAAGGATACCGGCGGATTTTATGAAGGGCCAGTTCCGGATAGCCGGAGCCCGAGATTTTGAGACTTTGAAGTATTGAGATTATATGATATGGGCCAGTCCGGATTTCCGGAGCCCGAGATATTGGATATTGGGATTTATGATTTGTGTCGATACTTGACACTGATTCTATGTTGATTTCATTGATGATACCTCGATTTTTATATACAGAAATCTCACTAAATAAAGAAAACTGTTTTCTCATTCATGATGTATTCTGTTTTCATTTTAATGCATTCATACATTATATATGTATTATGTTGCTATCTGAGGCACTGACATGAGCACTTGATATTACACTTATGTGTAGATGTTTCAGGATTTTATTATATTGAGGATATATTATCGTATGACCTAGGGTTGAGGCATACAAGTGATTTCTGCTCGATGATATTTTCTACTCACGAGTTGGCAACTCAGCCCCGTTGTGACACAGTTTCATGCAGGTTTTGCCGTACAGGTTTCCTTGGCGGCTTTGCTGGCACACTGCTCCCTTCCGGGTGATTACTTTGGTAGGTGGGTTCACTTGCATCATGACCACCGCAGTACTTTATTTATTCAGTTGTATCTAGCATACTCCATCAACCAGACTTGTATTATTGATGACTTAGAAGACATGTATGTTTATTCTTTCGACCTTAGAGTCGCGCGCTTGTATTATTTTGGTTATCTGGTGGACTTGGGTTTTCTTCTGAGTTTTGATCCTCGCCCTTCGGCGTTGTATATTATATTGCTTGCGTGGTTGTGTCCGCCAATTAGCATAGAGCTAGCTCCCGCTTGGGGATGCCTATATATATATTTCATGTGTTGTACCCGTTTGGGGCCAGTATTTACAAAGGAGACTCTGCCAAAATTTTCGGGGAAATATGATATTGCTTTAAATCTTTAACACCACTTATTTTATTAAAACCACTTGCTTTAAACGAGTTTTCTTTCACTTCTTCTTTAAAATGGTTTAGATTTCTGGCTTTTGGCTTACTTGAATTATGTGGGGTCCTATAGACTTCACATGATTCAAGTGCAGTCACGTGCTATTTCAGGTCGTGACAACACCGCATTCCTCAGAATCTTCATTATTCTTGTCTTTTCCTGTTTTGTGAATTTCAAGGACGAAATTCTTTTTGTAGTTGCGTATAATGTAACACCCTAGCACGATCGTGCGTTATTACTTAATATTTTGATTTTTTGTTTATTATTTGGGTTGTGATTGGTTTAAATAGTATATGTGTTTATCCGACTCGACCCGTTTGCATGATGTACTTTATGCTGCTAAAGTATCTTTTTATTAATGTTTATCTGTATGCTAAATCTATATGAATCTTAAATAACAGATATATAATATTTAAATTATTTATATATATTTTTCTGGTAGCCATACTTTATGGATATTTACATATATTAATTTTCAGCATATCTTATCTTATTTGAACATCCCATATTATTTTATTGACTATTATCTATTACACCTAAATCCTAATATTCTAAGATATTGTGTGTGATATTAGATTAGAATATTTTCTTTTAACAATTAAATTTATGGTTTAAGGAGGCTACGTATGTATAGATATTTTCTAATATATTTTCTTTGAGATTTGGTAGAGACGGATCGGAGATTTGTAATATCTTTTATAATATTGTTAGTTATATATTAAACTATATATATATTATACATATACTATATATATTTATTTTCCTCTTAAAAATTAAAAGCTCTCTCTTTCTCTCTCTCCCTGCATCTCTTTCTCTCTCTCTCTCTTCTCTCTCGTTCTCATTCTCCTTACACCCGAGCAACCCCATTCCACCATCATCACTTTCACCGGCGACCCCGATATCACCTCCTAAATCGATCGAACCAACACCGACAGCCATCATCTTCACCTCTCTCCTATAACCCAGACCCTAATCGAGACTCCAACTGCCACCGTCGCCGGCTCCTCTACAACCCAGATCGCCGTCAACCCTCTTTCACCCTCCATTAGCAGCTCCCTTCACCATCCTCTTCATCGCCACTTTAACCTAACACCGACCCAACTCCAGCCAAGTCGCACTCTCGACTTACCCTCGCCGTCGTTGTTTCGCGCCGGCAGGTCCCAACGCCTCCATCGCAACCACGACTCCCTCATCCTCGATCACACTCTAGTCGCTATCGTCCAAGCACCCATCTCGACCACATCCGTCACCTTCTTCTCCATCTTCCCATCGCCAAGCACTCAAGCTCCATCATCATTGCCATCATCGCCGTGGCCATCGTCTTGAGAAAGTATGTAACCGAGTCCAAGTTTTAGACGTGATCATGCATCAATTCGTGTTGTGCTTCTCGTCTGCATTATCGTTCCGTTCATGTGTTCATATTCGAGGCAAGTATCTTTATACTTGCTGCATGTTAGTTTCGGAAAATTCATATCAAGCCTTAATATTTTACAATTATTATCATATCATTTTATATAAATAGTTAGGTATGAATTTAGTGTATAAATAAATAAAATTATAATATATCAATCAAATTCATTTTGTAATCGTGCATTTAAGTGGTATATAAAGTGTTCCCATTGTTTAAAGATTACTTTAATAAGGTTAAACTGATATAATGAACTGATAGGAGACGATTTGATCAATGTCGCCATTTAATGCCATTAACTAGATTAACAATAATAAGTTTCATTAATAATGATGTGTTTAATTCATAATAGGTAAGTTCAACTAATATAGTTTAATTTATATAATAATACTTGATAATCTTGACAATACTATTGTCACGACCCGAAATGGCACGTGACTGACACTTGAATCATATGAAGTCTATAAGACCCCATCTAATTCAAATAGGCCAAAAATCCCAGAAATCTATACCATTTGAAAGAAGGAAGTGAAGGAAAACTGGTTTTAAGGTTGCATATTGTAACGTTTTAGAAAATCGTTATGAGAATTTGTCCGTTTTAGGGTAAGTTTGTCGGTATTTTCCGTTTTAACCCGACTGTGAACGAACGACCATATAGACTTGCCATCACCTAGATTAGTTAAAATAAAGCTAGTGCGCAAGCTTTAGGAGTATATGGGACGTTTTAGTTCAATTTGAATTTTTCCCAATTTTTAATATTATTTTAATGCGGTATTCAAATTTTGGGAAAATTTCACTAGCGATCTTTTCTTTAAATTATTTTTGAGTTAAATCAAAATCCTTCTCTCTTCACTTAGAATTGTGTGGACTAGAATTAAACTTGGATTTAAAAGAAAAGAAAAGAAAAGAATATGTGTAGATGCATGCATGTGTGTGTATGTGTGTAGAATGTAATAAATGGCATTTATTGTGGAAATTGCTAGGAAATTCCTCACAATTCCTCACCCACCTCACTTGGCCGAGATTCCCTCTCCCTCCACCACCCTTTCTCATTTCCCTTTCATATTTTAACAATCTAAACTCACAAATTCTCCAAAATTCAAAGCATATCACAAAATTTGCACAAAATCCTTATTATTGCTCTTGGATCACTTGGAGTTGGGAAAAAGCTTGGAGTTTGTGAGCAAGTTGTTAGGTATAATCCCTATACTGTTAATTAGAAGTTTTTATGTGGTTTTGATCGTTGATTGTTGCGTTGAACGCAGTTTATATCGATTGAGGCGATATCGGATTTTTAAGTCTTTTTAGAGCTTTTAATATCTGCTGTGACCTGGGAATTTTAGTGAGTGAGCAAACAAATTTAGAGAGATGTGCTAGTGGACCTAAGACACCACCTGAGAGACGGAGGCCACCCCACCGGCCGTGGCCGGGGACCCCTAAAGCGAAGTCCGGCGACGCCGGCGGTGTAGGGGCAACTGGGGTGGGACTTCTGTGGGTTGTTGTCTGCTGTTGTCTTGTGGTGTTTGGTACTGTTTACTTTTTTAGTAAATTCATTATGCAAAATCTGGGATCGGTTACCTAAAACCTAGTGTTTTGAGTCCGCGTGATACGTGTTGCGACACGAGTCGTGTGTTTGTGCTGCGGTGTACTCAGTTTGGTATTGAGGTATCTTTGCGCGTGTTAGCCACTAGACGTGCACTCGTGAGTTAGTTTAGTGTGTTGGTGCGTTTTAAATACGTAGTTTTTCGTTATTTTGATCAATTCTGAGATATTCGCTTTATTTCTTGTGTTTGTGAAATTATAGCGTCGCAACCGGGGACTTCAGACGCTGCGAACAAGGGGAAGCAGGTGGTCGGATTCTCATAGCTGGAGACCACATGTGAGTAGATTTAACATCTACGGGAAAATCGTCCGTATGGCGTTATGCGTCGGGGCGAATATGATATGTTAGCTGCATAGTCTTTGCACATTAGTTAATTTCATATGAATGTCATTGCATAGTACTATCTGTTGTACCTGACTCGTACCTTTAGATATAACACATTACTGACGATTCATGTTGCACGAGCACTAATTGTATGCTACACTCACATCGTTAGTAATTGCCATGACACACACAACCACCTACATACGTGATACAGTAGTAGATAGGGATAGTGTGGTAGTAGCCTTATCCCATTGTGCATATGAGATTGTTGACACTTACCTACGTGACATTGCATTGGGCAGGAATTATTGAGGTAGTAACCCTTATTCCATTTCACGTATATCTTGCTATAGCTACATGTATATCATGCACTCATATTGACATGTACACCCGCATATTTTAGCTATAGTTGTATGTACCTCAAGTGGTATTTCATTGATATATGATATTGAGTTGTTGATCTTGACACTTATGACATGCATCATACATACTTGCTTACATGTAGATACTTAAACCTTACTACAATTACGTGTACACCTTATATGATGTTGCATTTGTTTTTCGGAGGTTTTGGGAACCGCAAGATATATTCTAAAAACCTGGATTCATTTAAAGAGCAGTTTTCCCTTTATATGCTCATATTGATATTTTATGTTGCAAATATCATTTTTACATGGATTTTACGCATTGAGATATGGATTTCATGTGATTATGGATTTGAGGACCGTGGGGATATTTTCAAGAAACTATATATATTGTTTGAAAACCCGGTTCCTCTTGATATGATATTTCAATGCGTCCACCATGTGATTTCTCGGTTCTGAGATTTGGCTTGTGATACCCGATTCGAGGAGCGGGAGGCACCGTCTGCGGGTACATGGTGGACCCGATATGGTACCCCGGGGCGAGTGGTGATTTCGTGGTGTAGACGATAAGCCTGGCGGTGGGACCACTATCTACCGGTGATTGTATTTGTTCTCGGCGGTTATCATGGGGATACCGACCGGAGTGAGGTATGACATATCGTCAGGGCCAATCGTGGTGACAGCGCCTGAGTTATGAGGATTTACGTGTCGATGTCAGACACGGGTTTTATGGATATTTCGAGTGTCGGTGTTAGAGACTCAGGTTTTCCATGATTTTTATGTATCGTCGGTGGACATACGTGGTTGATATCCTTATATATATATACTTATAGGTATATGTCTTCATGATGTTTCGAGTGTCGATGATAGACATTCAGGTTCCATGAGACTTACAGGATGTGAGGACCGATCTGTGGATGCGGTGCCTGAGGATTTGGGATTTGATGTATCAATGAGGGACACTGGTGTTTTTCCATGCTGATGATTTTGCATGAGATTTTATCGTATCATCCCACACACTCAGGATTATTATTGATATGCATTGTTTCATGTAGTTGTAGTACCCTGCTGATGTACCTTTACATGATGGTTGCATATTCATTTATCATACTTATGCTATCGGATTACATGTGATAGATAGATCGATGTTCGTGCATACCTACGATTACAGTATGATGTTAATTACTATTCACGAGTTGGCAACTCACCCCCGTTGTGCCACAGTGTTTTGCAGGACTTTCCCTCAGAGTTGTTGCGTCAGGGCATCTTATCATCACTACTTTTGCAGATACCGCTACTATAGGCAGTGAGGCCTTTGCTTTTAGGTGGGTTTGCGGTTATCCGTTTGTATATTGTATATCTTTTTGTTGGATCTAGTATTCTCCATCTACCACTGTTGTATTTGACTTAGAGACGACTTGTGAGGATTTCGGTGTTGTATTATATTGGTGATTTTGGGTGCCGTGCTCGTAGAAGCCGGTTATGTTGGAAAGTTTACTTCTTATTATAGTCGTTTCTTTGTTATTTCTTCGCTTTGGCGTCGTATACGTGTTGTGGTGATTGTCTCCGTCGGTGGGCGTGATTTTTGCTCCCAATTGGGATGCTTTATATATTATCTGTGTTGTACCCGTTTTCGGGGCTAGTTTTTACAAAGGAGGTGCTGCCGAAATTTTTAAGAAGGAAAACTAGAGTTAGAGATTTTAAATTTGTGATTTATAAATGTTTTAAACTATGTTTTCTCCGTTGATCTAGTTTTGGGTGGTTTAGATTTCTGGGTTTTCGGCTTGCTTAAGTTGCGTACGCCTGTAGACGTTACGTAGTTTAAGTGCCGGTTACGGGCCAAATTTCGGGTCGTGACAAAGTTGGTATCAGAGCGTTAGGTTTTACCTTTCGGAGTCTAGGATGAACTTGGTATGATGGAGTAGGTAGCTTAAGCAGAGTGACGTAGCGTGTGTATGTTCCGCGGCATGCTTACGACACGGTACTCCGCCTAAGTGACCTTAGGACTTATTGATTGATATTCCTTCCATGATTGATATACATCTTGTGATTCGATTTCCGTTTCCTTATCGAATCTTGTTTCAATTTCCAGCCTATATGTCGTCGAAGACTACGAGGGCACAGAGAGTGGCCGCGAAGGCCGAGGTCAGAGTTGACTCGTCTGAGGTGAGGACTGACCAGGGCAATACGCCTGTTGTACCTGAGCATATTGCTATGATTGGAGCTGGTATGCAGGATCTACGTCAGATAGTTGGGACTTTAGTAGAGACCATCCGAGCGCAGGGGCAAGCTGTTGTTCCAGCCGCTGCGGGGATCACGATGGTACCTACAATTCCGGTAGTCGCAGTTACAGCTCCGGAGGTTATTGCTGTGTCGCTGACAGATTTTATGAGGCTGAGACCTCTGGTGTTTACGGGCACAGATGTTACTGAGGATCCGCAGTCATTCATCGACCGGATGGCCAGGATTTGTCGCTCACTCCGATGTTCCGACTGTTAGTGCTTATGCCCTAGAAGGCCATTACTGTATCATACTAGTTTGTATATTACTTAATGGAAGCTTGGGATATTCACATGTATATAACAGTCTTGCTAAACATGATAGTATGCTACTTGGTTTTTCTATCTTAATATGTGAGTATACGTATTGATAGAGCTCTTAGGATCTTGCTTGACTACCAGCGTTGTGATGGCAGTCACACTAGTGGGGGCTGGGTAGTCTACAAGCACATCCTTATTCAGGTCCCTAGTCGTTGGATTATCGAGACAGGGCATCGATACTCCGGAGTAGACTAGTGTGTACGCTTCTCATCCCAGTTGGGAAGATGGTCTGTCCCACAGCCGTCAGTACGTCGTACTGGAGATAGTATACAGGTGCTCGTTAGGTTACGGGTACACCGGACAGGACTCATAGGGAACTGTTGGTTAGTTTTATACCAGTCGTCAGTGAACAGTTCCCAGGTGACATGAGTACAGCATAGTCCGCAGACTTGACACTGCTACTTCGCCTCGAGTGTGTCCCACTGTTCTTAGATTGCTACCCTACCACGGCTCAAAGGAGTCGTGCAAACAGGTAGCAGTTGGGTGCAGTCCCGAGTTATTTATTTACTTTCCTTGGCAGTGGCGGTTAGACAGGATTCGTCTCTCCCGGTATTGGGAGTTGATATCGTGCTGTGTCAGAGAGCCATTACGCAAAGTCCCTGGCCAGGGCAAGCGAGATTTGCTGGTAGGTTCCAGTAGTTTCTCAGGGTGTAATGGGCTTCCCTCCGACATAACTTATACCGCTATTAGGGGACTGACGCTTGCCGCCCCCTAGGCCCGATATGCGATAGTCTTGGACGAACGGACCGGACTGTATGGAGATTGTCACATCAGACTCATTAGGAGTTCGGATGGGTTTCCTCATCGGCCTTCTTATCGACATCTACCTGGGGACCGTTACGTACAGCTAGTGCCGCTTGCGGTCTGTGGTTAAACCCACTGCCAGCGTAGTAGTCGAGTCTCTAGAGTCCCACACAGAGAGTTTCCCAACTCCAGGCGAAACGATATAGAGGTCGTATGGTTTTACGACAAGGGTTCGGACGCATACGTGTGTTTACACACGTACGACTTTCGGACAGTTTTTACCAGTCGGCTTTGGTTTAAGCCAGTTACTGGTATCCGGTTATTGGATTTATACAGTCTAAAGTTTTTCCGTATTTTTGCGGAAAGGAGGGGCGCTCTCGTAATTGCGCGAGAAGCTTCTAGAAGGTGGTGACTAAGGAGGTTTAGGTGGCATATACAATGAATGTGATTAGTGAGTCATATGGATGATTCATCCATGTCATTAATGTATGATAAATGCTTAATGACTCATGGAGTGAATCATCACTAGATATTATCAAGCATGGTTGCTAAATTCATTTTTCTTTTCTTTTCTTCATAAAAGAAATGCTTGATATATATTATGATAACTCATTATTCTCACTTCATTATTATTATCATCTTCTCTCTCCTCAAGCTCTCCCTCTTCAAACCCTAATCCTCCCCTCTCATGTGTTGAGTACAAGGATTAGTTGGACTACTTAATCCATAACCCTCTCTATATTTCACCTAGCTTCTTTGATTAGCACTTAGAGAAGTTTAGTTGCCTCAAGTTTATAGGCTAAGCTTGGAGTAAAGCTCTCGGGTGGATCGTCTACTACTTCGAGAAGGCCGAGGAGGAGGTGGAGTTCGCAAAGACGAAGGACACGATTCGTTAGGTATAATCCCTTAACATAGTAGCATAGAAACTCTATGTTTTAAGTTAGTTATCGTTTAGCTTCGATTCAAGCGGTTAGTCGATGTTTGTTCACTAAACAAGTTCGTTTTTGAAAATTCCGCCTCCCCACAAGTATTGGGGTGTTGTACATCGACTTACACCGATGAGAGATGGGTAGAGTTTGCGAGTTTCCGGCTGGAGGGTATGGCCCAGAAGTGGTGTGAGTCGTTGGAGAGGGGCAGAGCCGCTGGTCTTGCTCCTATGACCTGGGCTGAGTTTGTGACGTCGTTTCTTGCCCGTTTTCTTCCACCGAGCGTCAGGGATGCGCGAGTGCGCAGATTTAAGTCTTTACGTCAGACGCCGGGGATGACGGTGTCGGAGTATGATGTATTGTTTACTGAGCTGTCGGTGTATGCTCCGTACCTGGTGGCGACTGAGGAGATGAGGGTGAAGAGGTTTGTTCGAGGCCTGCTTACCCAGTTGTTCCTAGCCATCAGCATTCAGCATTGTGACACATATGCGGCAGCTGTCGATGCAGCTCTATTGGTGGAGGAGCGCCTAGCTGAGTCATCGGTTGTTCCAGAACCGAAGAGGACTCGTACGGATGTACCAGCACGGAGACCGAGGTTTGTTCACAGAGGCAGAGTTCCTTCTGACTCGGGGAGTAGCAAAGATGTGGGACGTGGCCAGTTATTCAGTTCTTATTCCCAGGAGGGCCAGCGACCGTCTTATGGATGCTTCGGTTGTGGTAGTTTACATCATCTTGTTCGGGATTGTACCGTGGTGCGTCAGAGAGGGCCAGCAGTACCGCAGGTTACCTTACCACCTTCTCCTCCTCAGAGAGCGTTGCCTCTTATTCCTGTAGTTGCGCCGCGTCAGACTCCTGTTCAGAGAGGTCGTGGTCGCGGGGGTTTTGTACCGAGAGGTCGAGGTGGCGGAGGCAGAGGACAACCAGTAGCCGGTAGAGGTCAGGCTAGGGTTTTTGCCTTGACTCACCAGGACGCTCAGGCGTCCAATCCCGTGGTTTCAGGTACCCTTTCTATATGTTCTTATGATGCGCATGTTCTTTTTGATCCGCGATCTACGCATTCGTATGTTTCCACACACTTCGTGCCGAGGTTAGGCCGAGAGTCGTGTTTGCTGGATCAGCTGCTGGTCGTGACTACTCCTGTGGAAGAGTCGTTTGTTGCGCGTTATGTGTTTCGATCTTGTGTTGTCCATATTGGTGATAGAGATCTGTCCGTCGACTTGATCCTTCTTGAGATGTTAGACTTCGACGTTTTGCTGGGCATGGATTGGCTAGCTACTTGCTATGCGTCCGTGGACTGCCGTGAGAAGCCAGTTAGATTTTGTTTTCCCGGCGAGTTAGTGTTTGTTGTGCAGGGGGACCGTAATGCCTCCCCTCACAGTTTGATTTCTGTTCTGTGCGCTAGTCGGCTTTTGAGGAGGGTATGTCGGGGATTCTTGGCGTTCATTCATGATACTGGAGCCACAGTGGAGTTGTTGGACCAGGTTTCTACCGTGCGAGAGTTTCCCGATGTTTTTCCCGATGAGTTACCTGGGTTGCCGCCAGAGCGCGATATTGAGTTTTGCATTGATTTGATTCCTGGTACGGAGCCTATTTCTATACCGCCTTATCGGATGGCTCCGGCAGAGCTTAGAGAGCTTAAATATCAATTGCAAGAGTTGCTTGATTTAGGACTTGTGCGTCCGAGCGTTTCGCCGTGGGGAGCTCCTGTTCTGTTCGTCAAGAAGAAGGACGGCAGTTTGAGGCTGTGTATGGATTATCGTCAGTTGAACCATGTTACGGTGCGGAACAGGTATCCTTTACCCCGCATTGACGATTTATTTGATCAGCTCCAGGGTGCGAAACATTTTTCAAAGATTGATTTGCGTTCGGGTTATCATCAGTTGCGGGTTCGGAATGATGACATTCCGAAAACTGCTTTTCGTACGCGCTATGGGCATTATGAGTTTTTGGTGATGTCGTTCGGACTCACCAATGCGCCAGCAGCGTTCATGGACCTGATGAACCGGATTTTCAGGCCGTTCCTCGACCAGTTCATTATAATGTTTATTGATGACATACTGGTTTACTCTAGGAGTCGTGACAAGTATGAGCAGCACTTGAGGATTACTTTGCAGATATTGAGAGAGCACCAGCTGTATGCTAAATTCTCAAAGTGCGCATTTTGGCTTGATAGAGTTGACTTCCTGGGTCATGTGGTGACTGGTTATGGTATTCTTGTGGACCCGAGGAAGATCGAGGCTGTACAGCTTTGGCCCAGACCTGTATCGGTGACTGAGGTCCGCAGCTTTTTGGGCTTAGCTGGTTATTATCGCCGTTTTGTGCAGGATTTTTCGAGTATCACTGCACCGCTGACTGGACTGACCCGGAAGGGGATTCCTTTTCTCTGGACTGATGCGTGCGAACAGAGTTTTCAGCAATTGAAGACTCGGTTGACGACAGAACCAGTTCTTTCTTTACCTTCTGGATCGAGCGGCTACGTTGTGTATTGTGATGCTTCTCGAGAGGGGCTCGGCTGTGTTTTGATGCAGCATGATAAGCTGATTGCATATGCTTCTAGGCAGCTGAAGAAGCACGAGCAGAATTACCCCACTCACGATCTTGAGATGGCAGCGGTAGTCTTTGCGTTGAAGATTTGGAGACACTACTTGTACGGAGAGTCATGTCAGATCTTCACAGATCACAAGAGTTTGAAGTATATCTTCCAGTAGCGAGATCTGAACCTGAGACAGCGCCGATGGATGGAGCTAGTGAAGGATTATGATTGTGAGATCCTTTATCACCCAGGCAGGGCGAATGTGGTAGCTGATGCTTTCAGTCGTAGGCCCGTGGGTAGCTTGTCCCAGTTGAGCGCGGTTCAGTGTCAGCCTTCTGCAGATTGGCAGCTCTTGTGTGATTGTAGAGTGCAGTTCGAGTCCACCTCCACTGGGGACAGTTTGCTCATGTCCGCGCCTGTCCACTACTATTTGATCGTATCCGTAAGGCGCAACCCAGTGATGCTCGCTTGTCTGAGATTCTTGAGCCTGTTCGACAGGGTACGGTTTCGGAGTTCATGATTGATGACCAGGGTGTGCTACGATACGAGACTCGCTTGTGTGTACCAGATGTTGATGGGTTGAGACGCGAGATCCTAGAGCAGGCACATCAGTCGGCCTTTAGCGTTCATCCAGGTTCCACCAAAATGTACCGTGACTTGAGAGACTTCTACTTGTGGGAAGGGATGAAACGTGATATTTCGGACTTCGTTTCGAGGTGCCTGACCTGTCAGCAAGTCAAGGCTGAGCATCAGAGACCGGCTGGAGAGTTGCAGCCTTTACCCATTCCGGAGTGGAAATGGGAGCAGATTTCCATGGACTTCATTGTGGGTCTACCCAGGACCAGTAGAGGGTATGTCTCCATTTGGGTTATTGTAGACCGGTTGACGAAAGCAGCTCACTTCCTTCCAGTGAAGACCACTTTCGGCTATGCTCAGTACGCTCAGCTTTATATAGATGAGATTGTGCGTTTGCACGGTGTTCCCACATGCATAGTATCCGACAGAGGCACCCAGTTTACTAGCCGTCTATGGCAGAAGCTTCAGGAAGCTTTGGGTACCAGGTTGAGTTTTAGCACCGCTTTTCATCCGCAGACCGATGGTCAGACGGAGCGGACTATTTAGACTCTGGAGGATATGCTCCGTACATATGTGCTTGATTTTGGGGGCAGTTGGGATCGTCACTTGTCGTTGATTGAGTTCTCCTACAACAACAGCTTTCAGGAGACTATTCAGATGGCACCTTTTGAGGCTTTATACGGTAGGAAGTGTCGATCGCCCCTCTGTTGGACCGAGCTTAGTGAGAGTCTGATTTTGGGACCCCAGCTTGTTCAGGAGACTACGGAGAAGATCCAGCTGATTCAGGACAGGATAAGAGCAGCCCAGTGCAGGCAGAAGTCTTAAGCCGACCGTCGTCGTCGCAGACTTGAGTTCGCAGTGGGAGATCATGTATTCCTGAGAATTTCTCCAATGAAGGGCGTTATGCGATTTGGGAAGAGAGGGAAGCTCAGTCCCAGATTTGTAGGTCCTTTCGAGATTCTTGAGCGAGTGGGTTCTGTTGCTTACCGTTTAGCGCTCCCGCCTAGTTTTTCGGATGTTCACCCCGTCTTTCATGTGTCGATGCTTCGTAGATACCTTCACGATCCTTCTCACATGATTCAGCACGAGACCGTTCTGCTTGAGCGCGATCTTTCGTTCACCGAGCAGCCGATAGTTATTTTGGATCGGCAGGTGAAGAAACTTCGGTCCAGGGTCTTGCCTTCTGTGAAGGTTCTATGGCGTTGCCCTACTGGTGAGGAGATCACTTGGGAGGTCGAGAGCGAGATGCGGAAGAAATTCCCTCATCTTTTTGAAGGTGCGCTTAGTATGAAATTTTAATTCGGGGACCGAATTTCTATAAGGGGGAGATTGTAACGTTTTAGAAAATCGTTATGAGAATTTATCCGTTTTAGGGTAATTTGTCGGTATTTTCCGTTTTAACCCGACTGTGAACGAACGACCATATAGACTTGCCAGCACCTAGATTAGTTAAAATAAAGCTTGTGCGAAAGCTTTGGGAGTATATGGGACGTTTTGATTCAATTTTAATTTTTCCCAATTTTTAATATTATTTTAAAGTGGTATTCAAATTTTGGGAAAATTTCACTAGCGATCTTTTCTTTAAATTATTTTTGAGTTAAATCAAAATCCTTCTCTCTTCACTTAGAATTGTGTGGACTAGAATTAAACTAGGATTTAAAAGAAAAGAATATGTGTAGATACATGCATGAGTGTGTATGTGTGTAGAATGCAATAAATGGCATTTATTGTGGAAATTGCTTGGAAATTCCTCATAATTCCTCACCCACCTCACTTGGCCGAGATTCCCTCTCCCTCCACCGCCCTTTCTAATTTCCCTTTCATATTTTATCAATCTAAACTCACAAATTCTCCAAAATTCAAAACATATCACAAAATTTGCACAAAATCCTTATTATTGCTCTTGGATCACTTGGAGCTGGGAAAAAGCTTGGAGTTTGTGAGCAAGTTGTTAGGTATAATCCTTATACTGTTAATTAGAAGTTTTTATGTGGTTTTGATCGTTGATTGTTGCGTTGAACGCAGTTTATATCGATTGAGGCGATATCGGATTTTTAAGTCTTTTTAGAGCTTTTAATATCTGCTGTGACCTGGGAATTTTAGTGAGTGAGCAAACAAATTTAGAGAGATGTGCTAGTGGACCTAAATCAAAGTCAGGGATCGCCGGCGGTGTAGGGGGCAACTGGGGTGGGGCTTCTGTGGGTTGTTGTCTGCTGTTGTCTTCTGGTGTTTGGTACTGTTTACTTTTTTAGTAAATTCAGTATGCAAAATCTGGGATCGGTTACCTAAAACCTAGTGTTTTGATTCCGCGTGATACGTGTTGCGACACGAGTCGTGTGTTTGTGCTGCGGTGTACTCAGTTTGGTATTGAGGTATCGTTGCACGTGTTAGCCACTAGACGTGCACTCGTGAGTTAGTTTAGTGTGTTGGTGCGTTTTAAATACGTAGTTTTGCGTTATTTTGATCAATTCTGAGATATTCGCTTTATTTCTTGTGTTTGTGAAATTATAGCGTCGCAAGCGGGGACTTCAGACGCTGCGAACAAGGGGAAGCAGGTGGTCGGATTCTCATAGCTGGAGACCACATGTGAGTAGATTTAACATCTACGGGGAAATCGCCCGTATGGCGTTATGCGTCGGGGCGAATATGATATGTTAGCTGCATAGTCTTTGCACATTAGTTAATTTCATATGAATGTCATTGCATAATACTATTTGTTGTACCTAACTCGTACCTTTAGATATAACACATTACTGATGATTCATGTTGCACGAGCACTAATTGTATGCTACACTCACATCGTTAGTAATTGCCATGACACACACAACCACCTACTTATGTGATACAGTAGTAGATATGGATAGTGTGGTAGTAGCCTTATCCCATTGTGCATATGAGATTGTTGACACTTACCTACGTGACATTGCATTGGGCAGGAATTATTGAGGTAGTAACCCTTATTCCATTTCACGTATATCTTGCTATAGCTACATGTATATCATGCACTCATATTGACATGTACACCCGCATATTTTAGCTATAGTTGTATGTACCTCAAGTGGTATTTCATTGATATATGATATTGAGTTATTGATCTTGACACTTATGACATGCATCATACATACTTGCTTACATGTAGATACTTAAACCATGCTACAATTATATGTACACCTTATATGATGTTGCATTTGTTTTTCGGAGGTTTTGGGAACCGCAAGATATATTCTAAAAAGCTGTATTCATTTAAAGAGCGGTTTTCCCTTTATATGCTCATATTGATATTTTATGTTGCATATATCAGTTTTACATGGATTTTACGCATTGAGATATGGATTTCATGTGATTATGGATTTGAGGACCGTGGGGATATTTTCAAGAAACTATATATATTGTTTGAAAACCCGGTTCCTCTTGATATGATATTTCAATGCGTCCGCCATGTGATTTCTCGGTTCTGAGATTTGGCTTGTGATACTCGATTCGAGGAGCGGGAGGCACCGTCTGCGGGTACATGGTAGACCCGGTATGGTACCCCGGGGCGAGTGGTGATTTCGTGGTGTAGACGATAAGCCTGGCGGTGGGACCACTACCTACCGGTGATTGTATTTGGACTCGGCAGTTATCATGGGGATACCGACCGGAGTGAGGTATGACATATCGTCAGGGCCAGTCGTGGTGACAGCGCCTGAGTTATGAGGATTTACGTGTCGATGTTAGACACGGGTTTTATGGATATTTCGAGTGTCGGTGTTAGAGACTCAGGTTTTCCATGATTTTTGCGTATCGTCGGTGGACATACGTGGTTGATATCCTTATATATATATATATATATATATATATATATATATATATATATATATATATATATATATATACTTATAGGTATATGTCCTCATGATGTTTCGGGTGTCGATGATAGACATTCAGGTTCCATGAGACTTACAGGATGTGAGGACCGATCTGTGGATGCGGTGCCTGAGGATTTGGGATTTGATGTGTCAGTGAGGGACACTGGTGTTTTTCCATGCTGATGATTTTGCATGAGATTTTATCGTATCATCCCACACACTCAGGATTATTATTGGTATGCATTGTTTCATGTAGTTGTTGTACCCTGCTGATGTACCTTTACATGATGGTTGCATATCCATTTATCATACTTATGCTATCGGATTACATGTGATAGATAGATCGTTGTTCGTGCATACATGCGATTACAGTATGATGTTAATTACTATTCACAAGTTGGCAACTCACCCCCGTTGTGCCACAGTGTTTTGCAGGACTTTCCCTCAGAGTTGTTGTGGCAGGGCATCTTATCATCACTACTTTTGCGGATACCGCTACTATAGGCAGTGAGGCCTTTGCTTTTAGGTGGGTTTGCGGTTATCCGTTTGTATATTGTATATCTTTTTGTTGGATCTAGTATTCTCCATCTACCACTGTTGTATTTGACTTAGAGACGACTTGTGAGGATTTCGGTGTTGTATTATATTGGTGATTTTGGGCGCCGTGCTCGTAGAAGCCGGTTATGTTAGAAAGTTTACTTCTTATTAAAGTCGTTTCTTTGTTATTTCTTCGTTTTGGCGTCGTATACGTGTTGTGGTGATTGTCTCCGCCGGTGGGCGTGATTTTTGCTCCCAATTGGGATGCTTTATATATTATCTGTGTTGTACCCGTTTTCGGGGCTAGTTTTTACAAAGGAGGTGCTGTCGAAATTTTTAAGAAGGAAAACTAGAGTTAAAGATTTTAAATTTGTGATTTCTAAATGTTTTAAACTTTGTTTTCTCCGTTGATCCAGTTTTGGGTGGTTTAGATTTCTGGGTTTTCGGCTTGCTTAAGTTGCGTACGCCTGTAGATGTTACGTAGTTTAAATGCCGGTTACGGGCCAAATTTCGGGTCGTGACACATATAAATCACTTTGAAATTCATAGTAAACATTTTTAAAACATCAAGTCTTTTACGAAAATTTTGGCAGAGTATCCTTTGTAAATACTGGTCCCAAACGGGTACAAACATGAATAATATACATAATGATAAAAGGCATCCCCAAGCGGGAGCTAGCTCTTCGCCAGTTGGCGGTCACAACCACGCAAAAAATATAATATACAACGCCGAAGAGAGAGGATCAAAACTCAAAAGGAAACTCAAAATCATCAAGAAAACCATAATAATACAAGCGCGACTCTAAGGTCGAAAGAATATACAACTGGTCTTCTAAGTCTAATAAATATATAAGTCTGGTTGATGGAGTTTGCTAGATACAACTGAATAAGAATAAGGTACAATGGTGGTCACGATGCGAGTGAGCCCACCTACCAAAGCAATCACCCGGAAGGAAGCAGTGTGCCAGCAAGCCGCAATGAAACCTGCAAGAAACTGTGGCACAACGGGGGTGAGTTGCCAACTCGTCGGTAGAAAACATCACCGAGTAGAAATCGTATGTATGACTCTATCCTAGCTCATATCATAATATATCCTCAATGTAATAAGCCTGAAGCATCTAAAAAGTGGCAAGGTAAACATCTATACATAAGTGTAATACCAAGTGCTCGTGTCAGTGCCTTAGGTAACAACATATCATAAGTATGATGTATGAATGCATGAAAACATAATACATCATAATGAGAAAAATGTTTTCTTATCTCAAAGAGATTTATGTATATAAAAATCGAGGTATCATCAATAAAATCAACATAAAACAGTGTCTAGCATCGACACAAAAATATATATCTCTCTGTCAATATAATCTCAGGCTCCTGCAATCCGGACTGGCCTATAACAACAAATCTCCATACCTCAGGCTCCGGCAATCCGGACTGGCCTATACTCCTATCGGTATCCTCCGGATATCCGTCGAGTCACAATAAAATCACTGGTCGGTTGTGCTCCCTGATTGAAAGAATTAAAGTTACCGCAATCAAGACGGTGTCGCTTTGCAGCTAGCCGGTTGAGCACGGGTCGATCCACATGGAGACGGAGCGTTTTAGGTTCTTGTTCTAACGAGTTAATGCGCGTGGGCGGAAAGTTCTTTATCTACCCTATGTGTTATATGCAAGTATAAAACTTGTTAGGAAACGATAAGATAATGTAAGTTAATGGATTCCGTATTCAAGTACTCTGAGCCGAACTCAACCAATGAAGCTAGAGCAATCGGCAACAACGTGGATTAGGGTACTTAAGCATGGTATTCGTGAAATCCGGCTTATTGACCCTTGCCCGTCCGTTCTTGTCTCTTGCTTCTGCCTCCGGCCAATCCGAACGCAACCGGTCGCGGTTAGGAATCACCGTTACCTTGGTAGGGTTGAGCGCCTAACGGAGCGCTTGCGTAAGGTTTGGGCGGAGTTTCAAATGGAAAAGAAGGGAAAAGTAAATGAGGAACAAAACGTTAACTTACAATATCTTTCTCTTTTCCTAACAACACATATTAACAACCATTCACAAAATGAACCAAAAAGAGAGAACAAAAGAACAAAGAAAAGAGAAGATTACAAGTAAGTAAGTTCACGGAATTTAAAGTGCAAGAAAGTAAAGCAAGGTAATAAATTGCATGAATGTAAAGCAAGTAAGAAAAATGCAAGAAAGGAATAAACAAGAAAGAAACACTAAGAACTATACAACTCAAGACAAGCCATGGAATCAACAACCAACTCTTAAACTTGCAAGCTCAATCAAGAGGTTGCAAGATCAAGAGAAGGGTAAAGAACTCATGTGAAATGATGCACAAAAGAGAAGAGCTTTATTGATTCCATATGAAGAAACAACCCCTTGAGATCAATGACCGAAGCTTAAACTTGCAAGCTCGATAAAGAGGTTGCAAGATCAAGTTAAGGTAGAGAGCTCAAGGGGGAAACTATTTACAAGAACTAAAAAGAAAACAAAAGAGTTACAAAGTATAGAAATGTAAGCAAAAGTATGACCATGAACCCATGCCACTGCCTGCTATATATAGGCATAAAAGAAAATAAAATAAACAATAAAATAAAGGCCAAATGGCAGCATAGAAGCCACTGTGAGAAGATGGGGCCCACAGGAGGTGGTGGGGCCGGCCTAGCCGGATTTTGTAGGCTAGGGCTCAGCCAAATTCCGAGCCCCTAGGCTCGTGCTTCTGTTGTGTGTAGGGGTTGTCTCTAATATGACTTTGGAGTTGCTGGTTTTCTCAAATTTGACTTGGTATGCATCCAGTTCTTGGAGGGAAATTTGAATCATAAAGTCAACACACACTTTTTAGCATTTAATGCATGTCACACCATGCCACTAGCCCACTTGAGTGTGTTATGGAAGCCCCCCTAGGTCCATGGTCCATGTTCCAAGAGTTGTGTGCACACACATGTAATGTGTTGGACCAAAATATTGTGCGCAAACCAGTTTGCAAAATAACTCTTGGGATATCGGTCGGTTTCCAGTTCTGGCTGTAGTGTTGGCTCACAAATGATATATCTGTGATTCTGGATATAATTCTAGTATTTTGTCACGGATACCTGTAATCTGTATTACTGACCAAACACCGGTTAATTGTACCGATATATAAAAAAAAAGATAACGAATGAGCGGTATTGAAATGCAGTTTTCTGTGATGAACAAATACCCCCAAACTTATCTTTTGCACGTCCCGAGCAAAACAAAATCCTAACCTCACTTTCGCAGGGAACGCGATTGCACTGAGCACGTGCAAGAAGCCGTTAAACCTCTAGGTGTCCCTAGTAGGAGGAGTGTTGTCTCCTGAGCGTTTTCAGCGGATACTACCCACAAAATCCCGTCAAGTTAGTTTTATAAGTTAACATTGATTCTACTCCTACAGTTTAGTATCTACGTTAGAAATTCTATTATCCTAAGTTAGAAATATCCAACCCTTATTTTTCACACCTCCTATCTATTTAACCTTAGATCATATACGTTCAAAAAAAGTTTTGAAAGATGTTGCTATCTCCTGAATTTTCCTTCTAAAAGTGTGGTCTCAAATCAGGGATTTTTATCAACTTTACAGAAAACATAAGTCTTATTATTCCTTTCTATCTTTCCTCCAAACATCGATTGTATACCCCTACGTGTGTGTAAATTTGCACCCCTACACTCAAGAATTCAATTCAAGCTATAGTACCCTTGCCCTAATACCTAATACTACTTCGTTTCATTAAGTGATGGTCGGTGTTTCTCACACATCTTTTATGTGACTATTAATGTTTCTTGAGGCACTAACGGCCGATTACTGAATGTGTGAGCTTAAAGCGTAAATAGTAGTTTCCAGGTCTTGACTTTATTTATTTTTTCTTTTATTTTTCTTTTTCTTTTCAAGGCCGGATATATTTTTCAATGATGCTCTTTAAGGTGTTTAGCTTTAAATACCGTTTTTCTTTCATACCAGGATTTTAGGCAAGAGTATTTTTAGGTATCCTCTACTATCCTAAGTTTCAAGGTGCATGTATGTGCAGTTGGTAGGGTATATACTTTCGAAATTTGAACTCAAGAATAGAAACTATTTTTCAGACTTATCTTTCAGTAAAGCTTTAATATTCTCCCTTCATCTTGACTTAACTCAAGAACTGAACTCAAGATAACCTATTTCTCAAAAAAAAACTGTAAGGACGTATAATCACCAAGGTTAAACAGAATGAGGGTTATTTTTAGGGTTTTCAATTCCTAAGCCTAGGATTTAGTTACTTCTAACATATCAACTAAACTTTCGGAATAAAAATCTAAGTTACCCTATTAGCTAACTTCACTAAAAAGTTTTTATATTTTTGGAAAATTTTCGATTTTTGTAGGTTTTTTAAAAGGAATGCAAATGCAAAATATACATATGAATGCGAAGGTAGAAAGCTTACCGAGCACACCCCCAAACTTAAACTTGACAGTGCCCTCACTGTCAGGCTATACCAAGAGGGTCAAAATTGTCGGTGCCTCCTCAAAAACAAATTATATACAAAAATAAAAAGGAAAACCACAAAAAATATATACACAAAAAGGGCCCCCCCAAACTTAAATAAAACAGTGTTTCCACTGTTAAGCGTTTGAAGTTCAGGATTAGGGGGGAAAGAACAGTATTAATCTATACAAGACCTTACAAAGGCCAAAAGTGAGCACCAACCATTCAAAAATTTTATCGCTATAATGTGCCGGTTGGTGAAAGAATGCGGAGCGGTAAGAAATGGAGAATACGCGAGACCGTATGGGGATAGAAGCGGGATACGGTCTCGGTGGAGGAGAAGAATAGCGGAAGGGAAAAAGAAGTGGAGTACGAACTTGAGGGTGGACATAGAGTGAATAGACTAGCACAATTTGTGATGACTGATTTGTAAGAAGCGTTTGTGCTAATCTATTAACCCATCGAGAAAGGGGGTCAAATCCCTCAAGATTCGTAAGAAACCATGGGTAAGCCGAACTTAGTAAACCAGACATATGAAATGAAGGTGATACGATTTCTTGCAAGGGCAGAATAATAGAAAGAATGGAGAGAAGTGTTTGAGGAAGGGTAACAATTAAAGGTTCAGGCGGTTGTACACGGTCAATGACAGGGATAGGATGAATTGGAAAATCCGACTCATCAATTAAAACTGGTTCATCCTCAGAAATATCCTCAAAATTCAGCTTATCCATGCAATTCTCATCAGAATCAAGACGCATATGAAGTTCGGCAAAAACATTCAATGACTCGGGATGATGAATTGGAGAGAAAAACTCAGCCAAATCTGCGGGTTCATCATCCAAAATATTCCAAGCATCAATATCCTCAATTAAGTGAAAATCAAATTTCTCAGACACCTCTACAAAAACATGGATATCAATTAATTCAGGTTCTAGAGCGGAGGTGTAGAGGTCAAAAGGATTGGGTGTGGTTTCACTCGAAAGGGACCCTTCACAATCTGGTAAATCAAACACTACAAAGTCACACAACTCATTAATCCTTCTATCTTCAATCGGTGAATCGTTTGGAAGACTAGATAGACATTCAAAACCGAAGTTGTGGGATTCAAGTTGAAATAGGTAGGTTTGATTTGGAAGGGTGTATAGCTCACATTCACTACTCAAATTCTCGGCCTGTCCTACCGCCTCATCATACATTGGAAAATTTGGAGTTAGTTGAAAACTAGCTACCGGGTCACTAGGTTGTATGAGGGCGGCCATGGACACATTCAAATCCATCATCTATTGGCATGACGCTACCCTAAAGTCTTCCAACGACTATTCCAGACTAGACATGAGTTGTGAAGGGTTTCAGTAAAAAATTCAAAGTTGTTTGGATACTGAAAACTCTCAAATGGCTGTTCAGAAGCAATGTTTAGGGAAGGTGCAAAAGTTGGGTAGGACTGGTAGGAATTGAATGGCTGGACAGGAGTAGGATCAACATTTGGATAAGAAGGTGATTGGAGTTGTTGATCCCAAGAATTTGCAGTGGTGAAAGGAGTGAAGGATCGGCTATGAAATTGTTCAATTCTGTCGGCAATAGACATGGGTCTTGGAGTAACAACAGGACTCTCAAAAGGGGTATCAACGTATGAAGGTGGGGAAGGTTGAAATGGTTGATACAAAATGGATTGCGAAGTACAAGTGTTTGTCTTAGACGCGTCTATGCGATCTTTCAATGAAATTTTGGGCATGGAAGGATCGTTCGAAATTCGACCAAAGCAAGAACCGTAGGAAGTTATGTCTGGTTGTGGGTACCAAAGTTCGGCAAGGGTTTTTCGAGGTGGGGTACCCATGATGTGATGAGAGAAAGGAGAAGAAAAAGAATGTGATTTTTTTTTATTATTATTTAAGTTAGTTATTAACAAAAGAATGAAATACACAAAAAAGAATCTGGACAAAAACAATCACGACACAAAAATACCACACACCTAATCGGTCTAGGGTTCACCTAGGTCAACTAGACCTTCTCAAGAACTTGATTGGCGAAGTAAAACTGTGTCGAGAAACGGGCTCAAGATATACTGATCACGAGGCCAGGTAAGTGCAGAGATAAGGGGAGGTTTTCCGACGCTTTCGCGAAGGTCCTTAATTAAATAACCCTTTCTCTTTTGGCGGTTTCGCCGTTTAACACTTTTCTAGATACCCCGTAAATAATATACTGTTAAACAGTGTTCTAAACACAGTTAACTTCTCCTAGTGAGCGCGAAGTCCTTAAGGCTTAAAGTCTAGTTTCTTTTAAAATTTGTGCGGGTAATCGTTGCTCAAGTTCGCGATTTGTGGGCCACGGAAAAAGGGATCAAATCCTTTACCGTATGTTGTAGGGTTCACTTGCCCTTAAGTCCGTATTAATGTATGCAATGCGCAATTCAATAAAAATTCTATAAAGAATCAAACAATTGTTTTTTAGTTTAAGCTCGGCACTGCAACAAATACGGGTTAGTCAATTTTGGCGTTTGGTAACGAACTTGCAAAGAATCCTGCAAAGATGTTATATTGGATGCGTCGGATTTGAGAAGAAGGTGTTAACGAAATACGTACCGATAAATTTTCGGGTTTAGAAACCCCCGTTGAAGTTAAATCCGAATAGCTTGAAATGTTCGCTTGCGCGGGTCAAACTACCCGGATCTTTGGAACTGTACTTTGCAATCACCTTGGCCTTGAATTTACACTTTGCTCCCCACAATCGCAGTTCGCAAATCCGCAAAAATCTATAAATGTCGGAAAAAAGGATATTAGTGCGAAAAAGCGATACGAATGCCCAAATACCTGCACACTAAAAATTATAAAAAAAAACAAACAATAACAATAAGACAAAAACAGAACACTGGAGCACAGGTGAAAATTTGGAAGCAAGATGATGAGGCACGGCCGGCGACGCCGGAATTTGAAGGGAAGTCGCCGGATTTCTTGTGGTAGATGGGCTCCAAACTTCTTCTGTGATCCCACAGTTCCACTAGTATCTTACTGGTATTGTTTATCTTTTTAGTTCAGATTCACAGTGCTAGCAGGTATAAATTCCAAAGAGCAAAATCAAGTTAGCAAAGTTAATTTTTGTTTGGTTTTGGTTTTTGAAATTTTTATGTTGTTTTTGAAAATAGGGTTAGATGTATAGATGAAATGTACAGAGATTAACACGAAATTACAAAAACTAAAAACGTTACCGTCTCCCCGGCAACGGCACCATTTGATTGAAAGAATTAAAGTTATCGCAATCAAGACGGTGTCGCTTTGCAGCTAACCGGTTGAGCACGGGTCGATCCACAGGGAGACGGAGCGTTTTAGGTTCTTGTTCTAACGAGTTAATGCGCGTGGGCAGAAAGTTATTTATCTACCCTATGTGTTATATGCAAGTATAAAACTTGTTAGGAAACGATAGGATAATGTAAGTCAATGGATTCCATATTCAAGTACTTTGAGCCGAACTCAACCAATGAAGCTAGAGTAATCAGCAACAACGTGGATTAGGGTACTTAAGCACGGTATTCGTGGAATCTAGCTTATTGACCCTTGTCCGTCCGTTCTTGTCTCTTGCTTCCGCCTCCGGCCAATCCGAATGCAACCGGTCGCGGTTAGGAATCACCGTTACCTTGGTAGGGTAGGGTGCCTAACGGAGCACTTGCGTAAGGTTTGGGCGGAGTTTCAAATGGAAAAGACGGGAAAAGGAAATGAGGAACGAAACGTTAACTTACAATATCTTTCTCTTTTCCCAACAACACATATTAACAACCATTCACAAAATGAACCAAAAAGAGAAAACAATAGAACAAAGAAAAGAGAAGATTACAAGTATGTAAGTGCATGGAATTTATAGTGCAAGAAAGTAAAGCAAGGTAATAAATTGCATGAATGTAAAGCAAGTAAGAAAAATGCAAGAAAGGAATAAACAAGAAAGAAACACTAAGAACCATACAACTCAAGACAAGCCATGGGATCAATAACCAACTCTTAAACTTGCAAGCTCAATCAAGAGGTTGCAAGATCAAGAGAAAGGTAAAGAACTCATGTGGAATGATGCACAAAAGAGAAGAGCTTTATTGATTCCATATGAAGATACAACCCCTTGAGATCAATGACCGAAGCTTAAACTTGCAAGCTCGATAAAGAGGTTGCAAGATCAAGTTAAGGTAGAGAGCTCAAGGGGGAAACTATTTACAAGAACTAAAAAGAAAACAAAAGAGTTACAAAGTGTAGAAATGTAAGCAAAAGTATGACCATGAACCCATGACAATGCCTGCTATATATAGGTGTAAGCGCACGGCGGCGCCCCGGCCGTCAATCCGACGGCCAAATGCGGAAGCGGTAATAAACTTTAATTTTGCAAACTAGCAAACCGGCACCACCGCGCACTAAAAACCCGGATCGAACCATTAACTAGTCCTAGCTAACTACAAGAAAGGGAATAGAGATAAACCGACAGATCCGAGTCCTCCGGCCTTCTCGTCATCGTCCCAATCTCCCGCGGAATTTCCTGTCTCCACCTCGTCGCCGGAAGTGCACCACATCGCCAACATCTTTTACGGGCTCCCACCTCAATGCCGAGGCAACTCGGGCACGAAGCTGGCTAGTCGACGTGCCCAAGGTTTGTTGTAGAATGTGTAGTGAGCAAGTCTCATTTGGGGTTGTAGGAAGTGCCATATTGGTGGAGGTATGATACAAGCTTTTTGGAGATGGTGTTGTGGGAATTTCCAACATGAAATGAATCAAAAATCCCACACCAATGATCATGGGCAGCCCCATGCATGGCCGGCCAAAAGAATGAGCAAGAGAGTGAGAGAGTGGAGAGTGTAGCAAAGAATGAGAGAGCCATCCAATAATACAAGGGAGAGAGAGAGAAGGCTATCATACAAAGAATCATCATAACATCAATTCCAACACTCAACCAACAACCATGATTACTCCAAAGTCAAGCAATGATCAACAACCTAATCAACAACCATGATGGAAAGAATAACTCAAATGGTGGAGGAATAATCATGATACAAGAATATGCAAAGACCCCCTCCACAAATACTTATTTGCAACAATGCAAATAAGCCCTCCTCCACCAATCTTCGGCCAATGAACGATACAAAGGAAAATGGCCGAAACGGAAAGCAAACTGGAAACTCCAGAAAACTGGTCCCGTAATAAATTACAGGAAAACACCGATACTGTGCATACACACCCGCATTTGTATTCCGACCGAAATACAAATGCTATGAGACAAAATCTACACTGTACTATACTAGGATCCGGCTTAAACCAAAGCCGGCTAGTAATATCCGTTCGATCCCGATCCGTGCAATACCGCACGTATCTGACCGAACCCTGCCATATATCTATACGGCCTATAGTACTAACCGTCCGATCGTGATCCGTGCAATACCGCACGTATCTGATCGGACCTTGCCATATCTCTATACGGCCTCTACAGCTTTTCGCCCGAAAGCTTGAGTAACTGAATGTGGGGGACTCTAAAGACTCGTCAACACCTTGGTTGTGGATTTAACCACTAGCATGTCAGAGGTATAAGCCAATACGTAACGGGCTACCAGGCATTGACTAAAAGGGACGTCTGTGAGCGAACTCAGCCTGACATCCTACTGAGCCTGTCAGTGAAAATATCCGTACAGTCCGGTCCGTTCGTCTATGAGTATCGCATGGCGGGCCTAGGGGGTTGGTAAAAGTCAGACCCCCAAAAGCGGTACAAGTCGTGTCGGAGTGTAGCCCAGAACACCCTGAGATACTACTGGAATACCTACCAGCAAATCTCTTGCCTTGGCCAAGGACTTCGTGTAATGGCTCTCTTAGACACAGCACGACCTCACCCCCAATACCGGGAGAGACGAACCCCTGAAGATACGCTCACTGCCTCCATGTGGCTCGGGACTGTACCCAACTAAAACCTGTTTGCACGACTCCTTTGAGCCGTGGTAGGGTAGTAATCAAAGTACAGTGGGAACTCACACGAGACAAATGACGATCCCCAGGTCGATGAACTAACCTGTACACATGTCACCAGGGAACTGCTATCTGACGTCTGGTATAAGACCAACTAGCATGTTCCCGGCGAGTCCTGTCCGGTGTATTCATAACCCAATAAGCACCTGTATACATCTTAGGTGAACCAACTGACACCAGTGGCTTGTGAGACCGGCCACCGCCCCTCGTCGGGGTCTCGACTGTATACACTAGTCTACTCTGGAGTATCGATGCCCTGTCTCGAAACTCCCACGACTAGGGACCTTTTAAGGATGTGCTTATAGACTACCAGCTCCCACGTATATGATCGCCCTCATACTGCTGGCAGTCAAGCAAGAATCCTAGGGCTCTATCAATGTGCAATAGTGACCTGTCAGGTCACCTAAAGCAGTACACGATGATAAAGATAAACCAGATAGCATATTATCATCTCGAGTAAGACTGTCCTATCGGGATAGGTCCTCCCTCAATCATTGCAATCACGTACCTGTGACCCAATAATTGACTCTGAGGGCACTATCTCCAACAATCTCCCACTTGCACTCAAGGCTAATTATTGCGATGTCGCATACTCACAGCCTGTGTGATACCGAACACCCAACTCCTCTACTAGTCAGTCTCTCAAAGCCTGTTTGGGAAACTATTGCGTTCGAGGAATAGCCTCAGTGAGTGGATCCACCTTGATGTTTCTTTATATGTCTCTCTATATCTCAAGTTCGTGAAGAAACCCATCTCCCGAAATGAGCAATACCTGTCTTAGAATGTGTCTGGATGTCTGATGGGACCTAGCTCATAAATGAACTCCAAATCCAAACTTCTTAGACAGTACCGACTACTGAACTCAATCAGTGTCCTGCGCCATGCCTCCCTCAGTATTGCCTTGGACCACCTGTCCAAAATACTGCCCCTCGTCAGAAGGAAAAACTATAACTCTGACAACCTCCCTGTCGTCCAGGTCACCTTGGAAGCCTGGAATAATAACTGTCTCCTTAATGAGGTTGTCGTTATCATATCCCTAGAACATCTACTTATCTTCTAAAACTGCTTCCGACTGTTTCTCCAGGATTGGATTAATGTCAACTTATTGCATCTAGTGCAAGAACAACATCTGGTGTGGTACTTGACATCTCATGATTGACTCAATTGCCTGAGCAAGTGATCTGTCAATCATGCACATCTCTCTCTACTTTAGTCTATAAGACACCTTTAGAGAGGGTGACTCCATCACCTGCAGGTATACTACCGTGCCAGGAGTCAACCATTCTAAATACTCATAGAATGCTGTCAAAGTACCCTGATTGGGAAACCACCCAAATCTAGATCTAAAACCATAGATCTAGTAACCAGTATGTCTGATATAATATCCAAGTCCTGTGTGGAGAAACCACTGTGTGACGACCAAAGTATAACCGATCGTAGTATAGGAATATCACTTCCTACTTTGTGTATATCATCCAAATATTAGGACATCACACCCTACTACCTTCTCAACAGATCCATCCCCTATTCTGATGAAGTCAAACATATGACTGTCACATCAGAAATTGATGATCTATCTCCGCTATTCTGCTTTAGTCTATAAATAGACATAAGCTACCTGTCCACCAATGCTTTCGATGCTCCCACTGACTACGACAACCCTCTGGCAGAGTTATATACACGTACACTTCTAAAGCAAGTTTAGAACGACGCTATACTCATCCTCCTGCCGGGTCTCACAGTCTGGAACAACAGCAATGGTAAGTCTGGGTAAACAAGAACCTCCCTGTCACCGTCCTTGAGGCTACCGGAGTACCTCTCAGATGCCTGAGGTTACCCACCATATCTGCGGAGTGGCTAATGGAATGTCAAACCAGATTGAATCTTTAGGTTCCTATCAAATCTTCAGTAATCGTTTGTGGTTCTGGAATCACTTCCAGTTCTACCATACTCCCACTACTGTTTTCTGAAAAAATCCATTTTAATAAAACTGTGGCAAGTCAAGAACAATATCACTATTGATCTTCCAGATGGTAGAAAATCAACTCTCGTCATAGTCTGGGTCAACCCACAAACAGCCATTACAGAAACGTGCCTTGAGTTATCCAGAGTCTGGTTTTAAGCATAAGCCGGACAACTCCCCATACCTTAACATCGTTAAGATATGAACTGTTCTATATCCAATATAGAACCAGAGGCACTGATTTAATTGAACCAGATTCAAATCATGCACCTGTCCCCAGTGCATGTCAAGTAAATGGAAGAAGGCCGATCAGCATTACTCAACTTAGGAATGCTTCCAATTATGAGTAACCTGAAAGAGAAGCAAGTTCTCTTAACCATTACTATCAACTGAATACCATACACAAGTATCTACATCTTCGATCACTTTGAAGAATCCCGATACTCGTAACACCTGGTTCTCTACTCTATTCAAATACCTATAACTTCTCCAAATTCGGACCCTGTGTTTCCACGAAACACCTGTCTAAAAACTAGAGAAGTCATAACTAATCCGAATATAGTACGAGGACCAACCCCACTGTCCTGATGGACCCTGGACAACATACAATACTCTGTATAAGTCCCTTGAGTCTGATAACTCATTCACTGTGTGTCGTAAGTTGAAAACTGTACTTATGGTCAAGAAGAATTACACCGCTGTTTAATGCTTCTTACCTAACCATCCACTGATATAGGTAAATGTCACAGACATAATTTCAAAAAGGTATATCTCACTCTATGAAAATAGACGTACAGATATATCGATTTGAAATTGGTGCATAACAGCGGATATTCAAAACCAAATATTTGCCGACCGGCAAACAATCCAGGTAACTTCCTCAAATATCACCGAATACAACGAATCCTGATATAATGAGGATGATCACCTAATTCCCACTAACCTACTCCCACTCATCATCTGTAAAACCATACAGATGTGAGAATCATACCTGGTAAATACATATCCTGGAGAAAGTGTCTAATTGGGAAATCAGTTTTCCTTTAACAGTACACAGTGAAACTGAAACATTGAAATGTTTCGATGGGGTATCCCGGTATTCTTAGTAATGCCTCTTCCATTATCCAGATTCACAACTGTAACCGTGTAATTCTTTGCCACCTCTCCAAATCCCTTCATATGTCTTTAGTCATTACCTTCTGTACACCCCTTTAGGCCAAATGGTTTTCTTCCTTCCCTACCGTTCGGCACCAGCCTATGGTTTGGAAGAAGACTATCCAATAAGCATAATGGGTGTACTGTCCTAATCCTAGGATCACTCGCAATGCGAGAGAAGGTGAAGATAAAAGACAACCGAATAAACCTTATTCATATTTCTCCTGAACCAGAATCCATCCCCGAACTGGAACAAGTTCCTTTCGAGTTCGTATATAACCATACGATGGAGTATCCAATAAACTGTGGATCTTCGTAGTGATACGGAGTGTTCTAGAGAAATGCAAAGGTGATTTCAGGATTGGCGAAGAAATACTTGGTTTGGTCATGAATAGTAGTCGCAGTTTACTTTGCCCTCTTACTAATCACTTACTTTGTCTTAACTTAATACCTTCTACACACCATCGTTATGCTAATTAGTTTTCTTCATTCTCTACCGGTCGGCACCATCCTAAGGTTTGGAAGAAGACTATCCAATTTGCGCAATAGGTGTACTACTCCTAAACCAAGGAGTACTCGCAACCTAAGAGAAGGTAAAAGGAAAAGACAACTGAATAGTCTTATCCGTTTTCTCCAGAACCGGAAACCATCCTCGAATAAATTCCTTCGAGTTCGTATCTAACCATACGATGGTTTTGTCCAATGGAAGTGGACGTTCGTAGTAATACGGGGTGTCCTGGAGAAAAGGGTAAAAGCAGGAGTGGCAATGAGGTTTGCAACTCTGACAATCCAAAAGCCAGTGTTAAGAAGGTTCGGTCAACTTGGTCACTGAGTCATAGTCTAGGGTCGGGTCAATGGTCGTTGCCGAAGAGAGAGAGAAAAGAAACACTCAGCGTGCACTCTAACCTAGAACAGAATGGTTACCAATTTATCTAATCTGGAAACCTCCCACTGTACCGTCAAATTCTCCTCCAAACCTGAAAGAAGAATTAGTCGGGATCACCCGAGGAGTATACTAACTCATCAGTGGGAATCGGGATCCAACTATCATCACATGATAACGTGACGGAATCCGCTCACGCTATCACACTCCAAAAGGTATGCGCATATCTGGCAAGTTTCAGTACTTTTGAAACTCCCGATGTGATTTTTACCCCATGCTCTTATGACCTTGACTTTGGCCAACAAATCATAAGTCACATGTCAAGTTCTACCCGTCATTCTCCAGGTTAATTTGAATCCACCCGTACCAACCCTTGACTTTGGCCAACAAGGCAGTACGACTGTTCCAAACCAACACATCTATCTATGCTGCATATGAATAACCAACAGCTACCAAACACTGTGCCTTGACTTTGGCCAACAAACACAGCTTGAATACTATTGACTATCCATATGAAACGACGGAGGGCTACGAATGGTTTCTGGCGAAAACCTTTAACGTAATGAACTTGATATCGTTGAAGGAACGGATAGCTTTATAAAAATTTAGTGACGAAAACTTCCGCTAAAGAGGTCACTCCCGGCGAAGGGATCTCGGCTCTTTCCCCGTAGAATGAGGTGCAGGATATTCCAACTGAATACCACGGTGCAAAGCAAAAGTAATCGGCTATAGTGAAGTTAATGCCCTGACGCAAACTTTTTGTTCAAGGGGTCACTCCCGGTGAAGGGATCTCGGCCCTTGCCTCGTCGACTGAGGAGCAGGATATTCCAACTGAATACCACGATGCAAAACAAAAGTGAACGTCCTTGCAATAACAGCTTTTTGAAAAGTGTTCCAACAACATCAGATTAGGTTTTTTTTTAACTTGCATTGATCCGAATCAACGTAGTCCCATCAATTGATCACACCACAAAGAACGAAAATATACTGATGTACGTATATGCTATCCGCATTCGCCACTGGGTCCCGTCATTACCCGTTAGGTTAGCTAACTAACGATAGAGCGGGGACTGGACTAGCGCGGATGCAAAACATATACAACATCTACTAATATATATACCAATATATTATATTTCGCTCAAGGCGTGATAAAATGCAACATCACAGAAATGTACAGCATCACAGAATAATACAGATATCTGGGATCCCCGGGTTTCACAGAGCCACTACTGAAACCCGACGTTCCCCTGGTCGTGTGGATAGCCTGTGCAATGAAATCCTAGACCCCTACGGGCGCGGCAAGTTACCCGCCAAAACCTGAAGCGAGGCAGCCCCCTTCAACAACGTGAATGGACCACCCAGCACTCCACGGAATCCGGTAACTTGGGCACCCCTCCTGGGTCAACCTGTACCCCCTACGAGTGCGGCGAATAGCCCGCCAATTCTAGAGTGAAGCCCCCCCCGTCTCAATGCCATGAGATGCGGTCTTGTTGCCCTCTAGAACCCGGCTATCCGTGCACCCCTCCGCGGGGTAATCCTAGTACAGAAAGTAAAATATACATACAACGGGTACATCGACCGCAACCTGGTCGTGACCAAAAATAATAATACAAACAGGCAGTGACGGCAGTCCACATGTCGGACGCTCGCCCCGCAATATCAAATGTACATAATACAACAAAAAACTGTACTAGCATTGCATCCAGGCTATCCCCACGACCAATCCGCAACAACACAGCAATACATAGAACATCAACGTGAAAGTCACGTTCGCAAATCCGTCTAACCGAGCTATAGCAGTTAGACTGGATTTACCGATCAAGTGACATTCACGGTCGCGGATATAATGTAAATACTGTGAAAAATATGTTTAAAATTTTTCGATCGATCAAAATTATAACAAGTGGGCCCCAAAGCACTACTGTAGCACATCAAGAAATTCTGGGCCCAAAATTAATATTCCAAAACCCCTAAAATCATCCCAGAAAGCAACTGAAGAAAAATGACACAGTGATCTGATCATAGTGCGGCGGAACCGCGGCCCAAAGGGGGGTTTGGCCGCGGTTCCGCGCTCTCACTATAGAATCACTCTGTCGAATGTCTACAGTAGCCTTATATTTTCCAGTACATCACTTTTCCACAACCTGAAAAAAATTTCGAGCAAGAAAAAATTCAACAGAAAACTGATATATGTGAAAACGCGGGTTTTTGGAATTTTGGTCGATCGGAAATGCAAACACATCAAACAAAGCTAGACTATGTTAATGGAGAGGCTCTGATACCACTGTAAGTGTACGGCGGCGCCCCGACCGTCAATCCGACGGTAAAATGCGGAAGCGGTGATAAACTTTAATTTTGCAAACTAGCAAACCGGCACCACCGCGCACTAAAAACCCGGATCGAACCATTAACTAGTTCTAGCTAACTACAAGAAAGGGAATAGAGATATACCGACAGATCCGAGTCCTCCGGTCTTCTCGTCATCGTCCCGATCTCCCGCGGAATGTCCTGTCTCCACCTCGTCGCCGGAAGTGCACCACATCGCCTAAATCTTTTACGGGCTCCCACCTCAATGCCGAGGCAACTCGGGCACGAAGCTGGCTAGTCGACGTGCCCAAGGTTTGCTGTAGAATGTGTAGTGAGCAGGTCTCATTTGGGGTTGTAGGAAGTGCCATATTGGTGGAGGTATGATACAAGCTTTTTGGAGATGGTGTTGTGGGAATTTCCAACATGAAATGAATCAAAAATCCCGCACCAATGATCATGGGCAGCCCCATGCATGGCCGGCCAAAAGAATGAGCAAGAGAGTGAGAGAGTGGAGAATGTAGCAAAGAATGAGAGAGCCATCCAATAATACAAGGGAGAGAGAGAGAAGGCTATCATGCAAAGAATCATCAAAACATCAATTCCAACACTCAACCAACAACCATGATTACTCCAAATTCAAGCAATGATCAACAACCTAATCAACAACCATGATGGAAAGAATAAGTCAAATGGTGGAGGAATAATCATGATACAAGAATATGCAAAGACCCCCTCCACAAATACTTATTTGCAACAATGCAAATAAGCCCTCCTCCACCAATCTTCGGCCAATGAACGATACAAAGGAAAATGGCCGAAACGGAAAGCAAACTGGCAACTCCAGAAAACTGGTCCCGTAATAAATTACAGGAAAACCCCGATACTGTGCATACACACCCGCATTTGTATTCCGACCGAAATACAAATGCTATGAGACAAAATCTACACTGTACTATACTAGGATCCGGCTTAAACCAAAGCCGCCTAGTAATATCCGTTCGATCCCGATCCGTGCAATACCGTACGTATCTGACCGAACCCTGCCATATATCCATACGGCCTATAGTACTAACCGTCCAATCCTGATCCGTGCAATACCGCACGTATCTGATCGGACCTTGCCATATCTCCATACGGCCTCTACAGCTTTTCGCCCGAAAGCTTGAGTAACTGAATGTGGGGGACTCTAAAGACTCGTCAACACCTTGGTTGTGGATTTAACCACTAGCACATCAGAGGTATAAGCCAATACGTAACGGGCTACCAGGCATTGACTAAAAGGGACGTCTGTGAGCGAACTCAGCCTGACATCCTACTGAGCCTGTCAGTGACAATATCTGTACAGTCCGGTCCGTTCGTCTATGAGTATCGCATGGCGGGCCTAGGGGGTTGGTAAAAGTCAGACCCCCAAAAGCGGTACAAGTCGTGTCGGAGTGTAGCCCAGAACACCCTGATATACTACTGGAATACCTACCAGCAAATCTCTTGCCTTGGCCAAGGACTTCGTGTAATGGCTCTGCTAGACACAGCACGACCTCACCCCCAATACCGGGAGAGACGCTCACTGCCTCCATGTGGCTCGGGACTGTACCCAACTAAAACCTGTTTGCACGACTCCTTTAAGCCGTGGTAGGGTAGTAATCAAAGTACAGTGGGAACTCACACGAGACAAATGATGATCCCCAGGTCAATGAACTAACCTGTACACATGTCACCAGGAAACTGCTATCTGACGTCTGGTATAAGACCAACTAGCATGTTCCCGGCGAGTCCTGTCCGGTGTACTCATAACCCAATGAGCACCTGTATACATCTTAGGTGAACCAACTGACACCAGTAGCTTGTGAGACCGGCCACCGCCCCTCGTCGGGGTCTCGACTGTATACACTAGTCTACTCTGGAGTATCGATGCCCTTTCTCAAAACTCCCACGACTAGGGACCTTTTAAGGATGTGCTTATAGACTACCAGCTCCCATGTATATGATCGCCCTCATACTGCTGGCAGTCAAGCAAGAATCCTAGGGGCTCTATCAATGTGCAATAGTGACCTGTCAGGTCACCTAAAGCAGTATACGATGATAAAGATAAACCAGATAGCATACTATCATCTCGAGTAAGACTGTCCTATCGGGATAGGTCCTCCCTCAATCATTGCAATCACGTACCTGTGACCCAATAATTGACTCTGAGGGCACTATCTCCAACAATAGGCACAAAAGAAAATAGAATAAACAATAAAATAAAGGCCAAATGGCAGCATGGAAGCCACTGTGAGAAGATGGGGCCCACATGAGGTGGTGGGGCCGGCCTGGCCGGATTTTGTAGGCCAGTTCTCAGCCAAATTCCGAGCCCCTAAGCTCGTGCTTCTGTGGTGTCCAGGGGTTGTCTCCAATATGACTTTGGTGTTGCTGGTTTTCTCAAATTTGACTTGGTATGCATCCAGTTCTTGGAGGGAAATTTGAATCATAAAGTCAACACACACTTTTTAGCATTTAATGCATGTCACACCATGCCACTAGCCCTCTTGAGTGTGTTATGGCAGCCCCCCTAGGTCCATGGTCCATGTTCCAAGAGTTGTGTGCACACACATGTAATGTGTTGGACCAAAATATTGTGCGCACACCAGTTTGCAAAATAACTCTTGGGATATCGGTCGGTTTCCAGTTCTGGCTGCAGTGTTGGCTCACAAATGATATATCCGTGATTCTGGATGTATTTCTAGTATTTTGTCACGGATACCTGTAATCTGTATTACTGAGCAAGTATCGGTTAATAGTACCGATATATACAAAAAACAGATAACGAATGAGCGGTATTGAAATGCAGTTTTCTGTGATGAACACTCCCCTGCCGGGCTCAACGCCATCATCTGCGACCTTCTCGTCCCGGGGTACCGCACCGGGTCCACCATGTACCCTTAGACGGTTCCTCCTCTTCCTCGAATCGGGTGTAACATATCGCTCAAGAGCCGAGAAAACTCATGGTGGACTCCTCTCAAATCATATCATGAGAAAACCGCAACTTTCATTTTAAAATGATAATTAGTTTATAAAATTCTTGCGGTTTCCCCAAATCCATAAATCTCATGGAAATCCGAAATCTCAATCTCAAGGGTAAATAAACAATGAATTCCAAAATATTAGGCTCCGGCAATCCGGACTGGCCCATAATATCATGGCAAATGAATATATAAATATACATGAAAATCACAGTAATAAATGCAATGTCTAAGCTATCATATAAAAGCAAGCGCATTAGTACCATGTCGAAACTATCTGCTAACAATTTATAATAATGAATAGTGTTTTCTAATGTGTACGTGACATGGCAATTACCGATGATGATGTGTGTGAGCCGGCAAGTAGGTGTACATGGAGCATACGCATCATCGGTAATGGTGCTAGTGTCCTGACGGCATGGGTTTCAATATAATTACGAAAACAAAAATAAGCATGCAATGCGATGCGAATAGTAAGAACATGCAGAAAATGAATAGGAAACGCAGCAATAAGAAATATGCCTTTATATAAACGAGTCATACAGTTTTGCCATTTGAAATAGTGCGAATCGTGGTGTTTAGAAAAATAGGGGCTGCGGTGTTTTTAAGAAAATGTACGTCCTTTGAAATATCCGTAGTATCCCTTGGCCTGTCTGTAAAATACTCACGATTCGTTAGTTTTGAAATAAGTATGAGTCGAGTCCAGTCTAAAATCTAATAGGTAAATTACAGGTCTAAACTTACAGACTAATCGAAAGGGTAAGGAAAACCACCTAAGTATGAGTCGATATATATATACATATAATAGTTAGTGTGTAGGGTTCCTAGACACTCAAGTGAGGTCTCACAAGGCATCGAACATGCCAATTTCAAAAATTAACGGTGCCGAGAGACCCGAATGTACGGATCGTTTGCTAGAAAACTAGGCGAAACAATAAACTAGTTAACACTTAACTAAGAGATACGGAAATACAACCTTTGTAGATCCGATTCTCCACCTCCATAACTCCGCAACGAAGTCTCTTTGTTGTCCAAATAAATTTCCGGGCTCTAGCGTCGGCTTCGTCGAAGAAATGGCGAGCTAGGTCGTCGATGTCTATGCCGAAGATGATCTACGTCGAGACATCGCTAGATCAAGCTCCAACTTCACCAAGTCCAAAAACTTGTGAAGAGAACACACTCTACTACTTGGCAAGAGGTAGAGGATGAAGAAATAGGAAGTGGGTAGACTTTAGAATTGGATTTCTCACTCATTTCCATCAATCACCATTGATGGAGCTTGCTTTTTCTTCAAGGAAGAAGATGAAGAAGAAGAAGAATATTATGATAAGTTAATTCTAAAATGAAAAGAATAATCCATTCTTATCATCATAGAACCATGGTTTAGTGTAGAGAATTAATCATGGTTGAGTGGTATGGTTAGGGTTAAGGATGAGATAAGAATGGTGGACCAAGTCAAAGCTTCATGAAGCTTTAACTAAACAACAAATGAAGCCACCATTCTTTTCTCTTTCTTTTATTCATTTATCAAAAATAAATGGATAACTAAATAAGATAAATGAATAACAAATAATAAACCCTAACCATTTCATTAACCAAGGTTTAATACTTTACACTTAACCAAAAAGCATGTATCATCAAACATGATACAAGCAAGTGCACAAAATCATATCACATATATAATGCGCACATCCGAGTGAGAAAATCCACCTTAAGTAAACCGATACTAGTTGATGCAAAGTAATATATCAAATATATAAATATGCATTAAATCATTAAATCAACACTTGATTCAATGATCCGGTCATGCCACACACAACCGACTAGTATACAATGTATCGGCTTATCGAATCAACGCTTGAATCGATAACTAGGTTATATCGCATACAACCATTCGACACATTGATCGCGAGAATGAAATACGGTATCACATACACGCATTATTCTCGGTCCCCGCTCCTATTTCGTTTCGCTTGAGCCAGGAAACCTCTGTGTAGGACTCTAAAGACTCGTCAATACGCCGGCAGCAGGTGATGATCATATCAAACACCCACAAGCCGCAAGCGGTCTGCTAAACGTAACGGCCACCCGGGTATTGAGCGATCAGAAGATCGACGAGCAAGCCCGCTCACACTCCAGTGAATCCAACCAGTAACACTACCGTACAGTCCGGTCTGATCGTCTGATATGTCGCATATCTTGCCTAGGGGTGGTAAACGTCAGACCCCAATAGCTCGATAAGTCGTGTCGATATGAGGTCTATAACAATTCGAGAAACTACTGGTAACACTTACCAGTAAATCTCAGCAACCCTGGCCAGGGATTTCCTGTTATAGCCAATCGAACACAGCGCAACATCAACCCCCTATACCGGGAGAGACGAATCCCCTCCTATCGCTCATTGCCTCCATGTGACTCGGGACTGTACCCAAAAACCACCGTTTTGCACGCCCTCTTAGACGTGGTAAGATGGAAATCAAAGCACAGTGGGAACCACACAAGACTCTATGACGATCTCGGGTCAACAGACTACTCTGTACCAGTGTCACCAGAGAACTGCCATCTGACGTGAGGTATATTACCATCTGGGAGTTCTCGGCGAGTCCGTCCAGTGTACCCAGTCTCTACTGAGCACCCGTATATCATCTCCGATGTCAAACACCGATGGATATGGGATCATCCATCGCCCATCTGTATGGGTCGAGAAGGTATACGCTAGTCTACTCTGGTATATCGATGCCCCGTCTCGATACACCCACGACTAGGGACTTTCAAGGATGTACTTATGGACTACCATGTCCCCGCTAGTATGATCCACATCATAGTCCAGGTAGTCAAGTACACATCCTAAGGGCTTTACCAACATGTAATAGAGAGACAATCTGTGTACACGTTAAGGTAAAGAGCAACCAGATAGCATACTATCATGTAGAGCAAGAAAGTCCTCCCTATATATGTCCCAGCATCCACTACAATATACATCCAATGTACAGTAATGGCCTCTAGGGCATACATATAACTAACAATCTCCTACTTGCACTAGGGCCATCTGTAGCAGTGGTTGTAGTATCTCATACTCAACCATCCCATAAAAGTCTCTATTTGGGAATAGGCCTTCGTGAGTGGATCCGCCGTGTTGTCCTCTGAGTCTACTCTCCTGACCTCGATCCCTTAGAGATCAACCATCTCCATGATCAAGTGATACTGCCTTAGAATATGTCTGGATCACTGATGGGACGGGGGTTCCTGGCATAAGCCACAACTCCATTGTCACACAATGGTAGGAACTAAGTTCATCTCATGAACTAATATACATCCAAACAGCCTCTTTGGTAGCATCTTTAAGTAGCGATGTATCCAGCCTTTATCGTCTAGTATGTTACGGTATCTAGCTTGGAACTCTTCCAACATACCGTCCCTTTACTGAGGGTAAAGACAATGCCTGCGACTGACATTCAGTCGTCTTTATCACCCTGGAACCCTTCCAGTGATTCTCCCCAGGATCGATTGATACCATCTCACTACAACTAGTGAGAATCCTAACATCCATTTGGATCTATCTCATAGATCCAAAATCCAGGATTTAGTAGGTATCATTTTGATCCTACATGGAGAATCTTTGTGATAAGCGAAGATTGATCGAGCGTAGCATAGGAAACTCCTTCCCTATCAAGAGTATGTCATCCACGTACTCTACGAGGATCGCCACCATACTCCATACTACCTTTTTGTTTATACAAGGTTCATCTACCATTTTGATGATGTCAAACTCTTTGACTAATACATCAAAACAGACGTTCCAACTCCGCGATGCCTGCTTTATCAGATAAAACATCTTGCACACGTTTCCGCTGCTCCCACTGTCTACGAAGCCCTCTGGCTGTGTACTTATAGACGCACTCTTCTAAAACATCATTTAGAAAGCAGTCATGACACCCAACCACCAGATATCGTAGTCATGGTATGTAGCCGTGGCAAGTAGGATCTGGATGGACTTAAGCATAGATCCTTAGAAAAGGTTTCAACATAATCCTTACCTGATCAATGATGCAAACCTTTAACAAGTCTAGCTTTGAAAGTCTCAACTTTTCCATGTACACCAAGTAATCTTCTCAAGATATACTTGCTCCTGATGGGGATTTAACCCTTCAGATTTAGCAAGCAAAGTCCATACTTTGTTGGTGTATAAGGATTCCATCTCAGATCGCTAAGCATCCAGCCATTCTTACAGAGTCTTACTCCTGATGGCCAGCTCGAAGCTAGTTGGGTCATCATCTCATGATGCAATCCTCGCTCCCACTGTCATAGAGAAACCGAAGTATCTCTCAGGTGGGTGAGGAACCCTACTAGATCGGCGGAGAGGCTGAGGTTCGTTGGAATCTACTGAATCCTTTGGTTTTATCAAATCATCGGCTGCAAATTATATAGCTGGAACCTTTCCAGTTGTACATTACAGACCTTGCCTCGAGCTTGTCCGGATTTTGCTTTTAGACATAAGCCGGACAACCCCAAATCTTAACTATCTTAAGAGATGGGCTCTTCCCTTTCCATATCACATATGAAGTGGTAGGCAACTGATTTGATTGGAACCTTATTCAATAGGTATGCAGCTTCTCAAGTGCATAACACCCTTAAGGAAATAGGTGACTCAGTAGTACTCATCATAGAGCACACCATATCAAATAGGGTGTATCTGCTCCGCCCCGATATACCATCGTGCTATGGTGTATCCGGAAGAGTAATGCTGAGAGAGAATCTCATTCTCCTTTAGAATAGACCAGGATTTCCGTGCTCAAGTATTCTCCTCCTCGATCACATCAAAGGACATAATACTTATACCCTCATTTTGGTTCTCTACTTCTAACTTATATTCTGTGAATATCTCAAAAGGTTCGGACTTGTGTTTCAACAAGAACATATGTCTGAATCTAAAGAGATCATCAGAGAATGTAATGAAGTATTAAGAACCAGTCTTGGAATGTGTAGACAGGGGACCTAACATACATCAACATGTATCATCCCAAGAGTTCACTAACTCTTTCTCTGTTTCCAATAAACAGAGCTATGGTCATTTTATCTTTGTGACATGACTGGCAAGTTTCATAAGATGTAAATTCAAACTGATTTAAATATGCATCTAAATGTAACTTAGCTAGTCGGGTCGCATTGATATGACCTAGTCTACAATACCTCAAGAAGGATCCGTTCATTTCTGAACATTTCTTCTTGTGTGTGTTCCGTATACTAAGAACTGTAGTTTGATTTAGAACATTAATGCTTTTAGATAACGTGCCTGAACCGATCAACTTTTGATATAGGAAATGTTCAAAACATTATCCAACAATACAAAATTATATCCTTTCTTTACTAATAAAGAAACTGATATGATTTTGTATATCAGGTTCGGTATCTAATAACATTCGTTCAGAATCAATGTATTGGTAATACAGGGTGACAGTGACCGACAGACTTGGCTGCAACTCTTGCCCTGTTTTCTGCCTCATGAAACTTATCACCCGTTCTCAGTTCTTTACCTATCTGTAGCCCTATGTAACAGATTACATATCTGGGATCCTGATCCGGTATCATATACCCAGGACGTAAAGGACATTGAGAAACAGTTCAGTATAATGAACACACCCGAAGATGATGCATCAGCATGCACTCTCTTCGTTTGGGCGGCACGGGAAATCTGGTATTCCCCAAATTCCTGCTCTGTCTTATAACAATTATAAGTTGGAGCGGGACCAACGTTCCCCAGCTCAGTATAACAAGCGGGTTCGGTCAATAATCCGTATTATTATCTTGATTAAGGCGTGACATGGTCGCTACCTGGAGAGAGAGAGAAGAAAACACTCAGTGTGCGCTCTTGCAAGAATAGATTGGTTATTATTTTATCTAATCAGGATGGCTCCCACTGCTTTTTATCAAATCTTCCTTCAAACCCTAAAAGGAAAGACTAGCCGGGATTAATTACACACTACAAGTTCGCCAATCTTTCAGTCAGGCCAGTGTCGGTACTTTGAGGGAGGTCCCCCGTGCTTTCGCACGAACCTAATTAATGTAAACCTCGTTTTCCCAGAGGCGTAACCCCGTTGACACCTTTCTAGACACCTACTTGATCGGCTAATTATAATGTATAAAACTCTCCCAAGAGTAACTCTTACTCGCAGCGGGTATCAGGATCCAACTATCTCATAGAAGGTATGCAATCTCATTGCAAATTTCAACACTTGAAATTCCCGATAATATTTTGCCCCTAGCGTCCTATGACCTTGACAGAGGTCAACAAACCATAGGCTGCTAGTCAAGTTCAACCCGTCATTTCCTGATTGAAGTAAACCCACCCGCACGACCCTTGACAGAGGTCAACAAGGTCGCACGACTACCCTAAATCAATCACATCATATGCTTATGCAGATAAGCGCTAATCAGCTACCGCACACTACGCCTTGACAGAGGTCAACAAACGCAGCACGAATACTAACCAGTACTTATCTGAAATGACGGAGGGCTACGACAGGTTTTTCTGAAAACCTATTGTGTAATGAACTTGATATCGTTGTAGGATCGAATGGATTTTGAAATGGAGTGTTTTTTAGGCTTTTCTAGTTTTGCTAAAGGAGTCATTCCCGGTGAAGGGATCGTCGGTCCTTTCCTCGTCGAATGAGGTGCGGGCATATATATCACTGTGCAAAGCAAAAACTCTTAAAAGCAATCAAAAGACAAACCGAGGTTGTAGCATCTGCCAGTTGTTGCTAAAGGAGTCACTCCCGGTGAAGGGATCTCGGTCCTTTCCTTATCGAATAAGGTGCAGGATATATCGCATATACCGCTGTGCAAAGCAAGAACTGTAGCTACCTGTTTTATTTTGAAATTCGATTCTACAACATCTTAGGTTTCTTTTATTTCATTAATCACATTAATGAAGTCCCATCATTTAAGTACCTAAACATCACAGATAAATACGACGTACACTTATGCCATCCACATTCGCCTCGATGTCCCCTCGTGCACCGTTAGATTAGGTAACTAACGGCAGAGCGGGGCAGGGCTAGCGCGGGTGTAAAACATAAGTAACGTCTATATAATATATCATATATACTATATACTGTATCTATCACAGAACATCACATGATCACATCACAGATATCGCAGCAGAAGAATCATATGAAATATTGGATATACTAGGACGTCCGTGTTTTCAATACGAGCCAGTATAAAATACGGATTCCACAGTCGTGATGAATAGCCAAACCCACACCCCTAGACCCCTACGAGAGCGGCAAGCAACCCTACCAATTCTAGAGTTAGGAGACCCGGCCTTGACTCCTCGAGTTGGTCTCCCACTGGACTCCAGAACCCGGTTACTTGTGCTCCCATCCTTGGGTCTATCCTAGTGCGGAAAAGTAAATAATATACAAAAGGTGACAACTTCCGCAACCTGGAAGCGCCCCAATAAAAAAATATTACATACAAGTTTATACATGAATGAAAATGAAAAACACTCATCTCACATAAAAACCCCCGGCTATTCAAACACGACGATCCAATATAACATATCCAGCAACACATAACATCACATGTCATCAACGTAAGTAAATATGCGCATCCCAATTGTCGTTGACATATAGCAACGAAACCGGCGATATCACATATTACACTTACGGTCACAGAAAAGAAAGTGTAAAACTACAACAGTTGGAATCCGCAACCACCTCAGACATCGCATGCCTGACCAAATGAATTACTTAGACATCGCATGCCTAACAATTATAAACCCCGCATTTTAGTCTCATTATCGAAAACACTTTTCAATATCAAGTCGGGCAATTCAACAAGATTCCCGACATCCTGATCGAATGCTCGTCGCAAACTTCAGTAGACAGTCGCACCCCCGATACCGTCGACGAAGTGCACCAAGGCAGAACACCGCTGCCGCGAGCACCCGAACGGATGCTTTCGGCGACGGGGTTCTCCTACAGTCACTTGGTCGGGGCTATGGGGTGTAGCTGTCTATTAAGTTTACCCGGCGAGTATCCGCGTACGCTACGTGATTGCGATGGACTTTTGATCACATCAAAATTCCGTGGCAACCGATCAAGTGAGACTAAACTGTTATGTTTATAACATTCATTCAGTTATCAGATAACTTCTTGTGAATTCCAATTATTGTATCCCATTCCAGATAAACAGAAAATGTTAAACATTTCGATCGAACATTCAAACACCCAAGTTTTCCCGATACAGATCAACACATGAAATAAGTCTAACAACATTAAGTTCGTGCCTCAGTACCAACGGTCCAGCCGTAGAAGGGTCAAGCCAACGCCTCACATGTGGCATGCCGTACTGCCCAAAACCCGAAGGTTCAAAGGGCAGTTCAAGACGGTCACATAATCGAGTTAAGGTTTGTTGTCTTCTAGAGGGTCCATCGCGTTACTTGCACTACTTAGAACGTCGTTAAACTACGGAAAAATCCAATACTTGGAAATTTCCCGACAGGGGAAAAATTGGGTATTTATATCCGGTCGAACTTTTTAACATATTCAAAAATTTATCCGGAAAGCCACACAGACAAAATTTGAAACCCCGATCGAATCTTTGATTCCCAATACAACCCAAAAATGCTCAACTGTGTACTGCATATTAAAATTCCCAGAAAACTCAGAATATTAAAGTAGGAATTACTGTGCAAACAGGAGTCAACGAGTCAACAAAACGGCCGCGGAACCGCCGCGCCACGTGGGCTTAGGCCGCGGTTCCGCGGCGTTATGACGGCGTTAAGTCTCCGTTTTTCACAGTATTTCATAAAAAACCCTGCTTGATTTTCTGGATATTTTTAATCTTGAAAAATCCACATTTTTAAAATCTGGACAGAGAGCATTTTTGAATATGGGTTTCGGGTTCGTTCGGATTTCAAACTCCGTCGGGACTTCACCTAAGGCTCTAGCTAGGCTCTGATACCACTGTAGGGTTCCTAGGCACTCAAGTGAGGTCACACAAGGCATCGAACATGCCAATTTCAAAAATTAACGGTGCCGAGAGACCCGAATGTACGGATCGTTTGCTAGAAAACTAGGCGAAACAATAAACTAGTTAACACTTAACTAAGAGATACGGAAATACAACCTTTGTAGATCCGATTCTCCACCTCCATAACTCCGCAAAGAAGTCCCTTTGCTGTCCAAATAAATTTCCGGGCTCTTTCATCGAAGAAATGGCGAGCTAGGTCGTCGATGTCTATGCCGAAGATGATCTACGTCGAGGCATCGCTAGATCAAGCTCCAACTTCACCAAGTCCAAAAACTTGTGAAGAGAACACACTCTACTACTTGGCAAGAGGTAGAGGATGAAGAAATAGGAAGTGGGTAGACTTTAGAATTGGATTTCTCACTCATTTCCATCAATCACCATTGATGGAGCTTGCTTTTTCTTCAAGGAAGAAGATGAAGAAGAAGAAGAATATTATGATTAGTTAATTCTAAAATGAAAAGAATAATCCATTCTTATCATCATAGAACCATGGTTTAGTGTAGAGAATTAATCATGGTTGAGTGGTATGGTTAGGGTTAAGGATGAGATAAGAATGGTGGACCAAGTCAAAGCTTCATGAAGCTTTAACTAAACAACAAATGAAGCCACCATTCTTTTCTATTTCTTTTATTCATTTATCAAAAATAAATGGATAACTAAATAAGATAAATGAATAACAAATAATAAACCCTAACCATTTCATTAACCAAGGTTTAATACTTTACACTTAACCAAAAAGCATGTATCATCAAACATGATACAAGCAAGTGCACAAAATCATATCACATATATAATGCGCACATCCGAGTGAGAAAATCCACCTTAAGTAAACCGATACTAGTTGATGCAAAGTAATATATCAAATATATAAATATGCATTAAATCATTAAATCAACACTTGATTCAATGATCCGATCATGCCACACACAACCGACTAGTATACAATGTATCGGCTTATCGAATCAACGCTTGAATCGATAACTAGGTTATATCGCATACAACCATTCGACACATTGATCGCGAGAATGAAATACGGTATCACATACACGCATTATTCTCGGTCCCGCACATATCTCATATGCGCTCCTATTTCGTTTCGCTTGAGCCAGGAAACCTCTGTGTAGGACTCTAAAGACTCGTCAATACGCCGGCAGCAGGTGATGATCATATCAAACACCCACAAGCCGCAAGCGGTCTGCTAAACGTAACGGCCACCCGGGTATTGAGCGATCAGAAGATCGACGAGCAAGCCCGCTCACACTCCAGTGAATCCAACCAGTAACACTACCGTACAGTCCGGTCTGATCGTCTGATATGTCGCATATCTTGCCTAGGGGAGGTAAACGTCAGACCCTAATAGCTCGATAAGTCGTGTCGATATGAGGTCTATAACAATTCGAGAAACTACTGGTAACACTTACCAGTAAATCTCAGCAATCCTGGCCAGGGATTTCCTGTTATAGCCAATCGAACACAGCGCAACATCAACCCCCAATAACGGGAGAGACGAATCCCCTCCTATCGCTCATTGCCTCCATGTGACTCGGGACTGTACCCAAAAACCACCGTTTTGCACGCCCTCTTGGACGTGGTAAGATGGAAATCAAAGCACAGTGGGAACCACACAAGACTCTATGACGATCTCGGGTCAACAGACTACTCTGTACCAGTGTCACCAGAGAACTGCCATCTGACGTGAGGTATATTACCATCTGGGAGTTCTCGGCGAGTCCGTCCAGTGTACCCAGTCTCTACTGAGCACCCGTATATCATCTCCGATGTCAAACACCGATGGATATGGGATCATCCATCGCCCATCTATATGGGTCGAGAAGGTATACGCTAGTCTACTCTGGTATATCGATGCCCCGTCTCGATACACCCACGACTAGGGACTTTCAAGGATGTACTTATGGACTACCATGTCCCCGCTAGTATGATCCGCATCATAGTCCAGGTAGTCAAGTACACATCCTAAGGGCTTTACCAACATGTAATAGAGAGACAATCTGTGTACACGTTAAGGTAAAGAGCAACCAGATAGCATACTATCATGTCAAGCAAGAAAGTCCTCCCTATATATGTCCCAGCATCCACTACAATATACATCCAATGTACAGTAATGGCCTCTAGGGCATACATATAACTAACACGGTGATTCTGCCTCAATAGTATCACGTACAATACAATATATAATATGACATCCTTGAGTCAAGAGTGGGGATCAATCATCATAATTATGTCTCGTACGGTAAATCTATCGTACGGCATCCCAAATCTGGGTACGGGTCGAATATCACATTTATCTCATTATTTATCTGGTATCCTTATCATCATATCATGAACTGGGGTACTGATCTAAAGTCTAGTACATACTGATACCATCAACATGTATATAAGTGCGTGTGTATGAAAACACATCGCCTAAAGACCCGCTATAATATCATGTCGTATCTCACAATACGAACCAAATCACATCACCGATCTCGTGGCATCATGCCCAACCTCATCGACTCATCTCCAAGTACCACATACTAACCTCATTATCCATGTATGTATATATGTATATATATATATATGTATATATACATACTCACATACATATATTTATATATATATATGTTAGTGTATATGCCCTAGAGGCCATTACTGTATCATACTAGTTTGTATATTACTTGATGGAAGCTTGGGATATTCACCTTGTATAAACAATCTTGCTCAATATAGTAGTATGCCACTTGGTTTGTTTCTACTTCAATGTGTACTTGTGTTTATTTCAGTATATCACTTATACGCATTAGTGGAGCCCTTAGGATCTTTGCTTGATTACCAGCGTTGTGATGGCAGTCACACTAGTGGGGGCTGGGTAATCTATAAGCACATCCTTATACAGGTCCTTAGTCGCAGGACTATCGAGACAGGGCATCGATACTCCGGAGTAGACTAGCGTATGCGCTTCTCATCCCAGTGTGGGAGATGGTCTGTCCCACAGCCATCAGTACGTCGTACTGGAGATAGTATACGGGTGCTCGTTGGGTTACGAGTACACTGGACAGGACTCGTCGGGAACTGACAGGTTGGTATTATACCTATCGTCAGTTATCAGTTCCCAGGTGACATGAGTACAGCTTAGTCCGCTGACTTGACACTGGCACTTCGCCTCGAGTGTGTTCCCACTGCACTTTGATCACTACCCTACCACGGCTCAAAGGAGTCGTGCAAACAGGTGGTGGTTGGGTGCAGTCCCGAAGCACTTGGAGGCAGTGACGGTTAGACAGGATTCGTGTCTCCCGGTATTGGGGGTTGACATCGCGCTGTGTCTAGGAGAGCCATTACACGAGTAGTCCCTGGCCAGGGCAAGCGAGATATACTGGTAGGCTTCCAGTGTTATCTCAGGGTGTTTTGGGCTTCACTCCGACACGACTTGTACCGCTATTAGGGGACTGACGTTTTACCGCCCCCTAGGCCCGACATGCGATGTATCAGACGAACAGACCGGACTGTACGGAGACTGTCATATTCAGACTTAGTAGGAGTACAGATGGGGTTTCACCTCGTCAGCCTTCTTGTCGGCATCTACCTGGGGACCGTTACGCACAGCTAGTGCCGCTTGCAATCTGTGGTTAAACCCACTGCCAGCGTAGTGTCGAGTCTTTAGAGTCCCACACAGAGGGTATTCGCCTCTGGGAAAAACAGAGTAGAGGTCGCATGGTTTTGCGACAGGGTTCGTTCTCATCCGCGCACTTGTACACGTTTGGAGTCCGGACGGATATTACCGACTGGCTCTGGTTTGAGTCAGATACCGGTATATGTTTTGGGGTTGCTTTTATCTCTCAGTATTCATGTTCCTCGGAACAAGAATGCAGGTGTGTATGCACAGTTATTTGAGGAGGAGGAAGAGGACTTTTCATTAGGGTTTCGGAACGGGTGCGTATGCACAGTTGACAGTCGTCTTTTTCCAAACCCTAATGGATTTATGTTATATCAATTAATAATATTAATAAAATGAAATTGTGTCATGGTTGGTTTTTATGTTGACTTGTTGACCATGGTTGACTTGTTGACCATGGTTGAAGTTTTGACCATCATCATTACAAAAGAAAGATGCTCTTTGATTCTAGCAAATTCATTTAATGTTTGAAATGATAATGGTCATTCCAAAACCTTCCATCAACCTTTTCATTTTCATTATTATTATTAATTTGATAATTCTTTTGCTTTTTGTTATGGTTGCAAAAAGAAAAGAGCTCATTCTATCATTTTGCTTCTCTCTCCTCGCTTCATCTTCTTCTTCCTCTAGTAAAAGGAGAACCTTTCTCATGTGTTGAGAATCCCTCTCCTTAAAAGAAAAGCACCCCTTAGACACTCTCTACTCACTCTAGGATCAAAGGTTTAGCAAGCCGGAGATTCCAGTTCTCTCCAAGTTCGAGAAAGAGCCCGAAGGTTGAACCCTCAGGTGGATCCATCTTTGACGGAAGAAGGCGACGAGAGGAGAACCATCAACCTCTACTAGGTTTCAAGAAGAAGGAGTTCAAGTTAGGTATAACCACTTTGCCGAGTAGTTAACTCTCCTTTGCATGTTTGCTAGTTTAGTTTAGAAAAGATCCCGACTTTGTTAGTCCATGTTGCCCCATGCGCTAAAAATTTGATTTTTATACCGTTTCCGCCTCCCCGTAAGAACCGGGGGTCGCAACGTGGACTTACAGTGGTATCAGAGCCTAACTAAACTTAAACTAGCTTGGTAGTGAAGTGTAACGAAGTTCGGAACCGAAAAATCCAAAAACCAAACTTTTACAAAACCCTAGTTTCTGTTAAAAAATTTTCTGGTCAAAACAAGATTTGTTATACACCTAAATTCGGCTCAGGGTTTTGTGTGAACACCCAAGAAAAACGATCCCCTGATTCATTCAAACCGCCGCGGTTCTGCGGCATGAGGTAGGCATTTGCCGCGGAACAGCCGCCGTTTGGAGTCCTCTCGTGATCGAGTTTTGTGCAGTGTTCTCCTGGTAGGGTTTTGGGATTTTTAAGATATATTATATGTGCCCAGATTTTCCAGAATAGAAATTTGTTTTTGGGGGCCTATAATTCCGTATTTTTTCCGAACTTCACTACACTTGGACTATATTGGTTATATCTGTGATGTTTGATTGTATTGAACGTCGGCTAATCGCTATAAGTCGATTAGTCGGGGTTATACATCTCTGTGATCTGTGTTTGATATTGGAATGTGTATATGAATGTGTTGGACTGTCGCGGGTGAATAGCCGGGGTGGATGTGAGATGAGCTTTTGTTTTTCTTTCATTCATTGTAAATGTAAATTGATGTAATATTATTATTTGTTTGGCCGCACAACCGGGTCGGGGTTGTAGCCGTCATTGTATAATTCTTTTTACTGTTTTTGCTCCTAGGATAGACCCATGGAGGGGTGCATAAACTGTCGAGTACTTGGCGGGTAGTTTGCCGCACCCGTAGGGGTCTTGGGTGGGGTATTGGCTATTCACCGCGACCGTGTAATCCGCTTTTCGTTGCAGGCTCGAACGGATTGCGGTTTCCTAGTATATCCAATGTATTCATCTGTGATCTGTAATGTCTATCATTGCTATATTTATAACTATTTAGGCGTTGCTTATGTTTTACAGCCGCGCTAGCCCAGCCCCCGCTCTGTCGTTAGTTAAGTAACCTAACGGGTGATGACGGGGCCCCGTGGCGAATGCGAATGGCATAAGCGTACGTCATATTTTGGTTGTTTTCTGCAATGGTAGGATTTAAATGATGGGACGCATTAAAAGAACTAATGCAAGAATATCACGCATTAAAAGAACTAATGCAAGATAATAAACCAAGTTGAAATCGTTGGAACACTTTCGAAAAACCACTCGGTTCTTTTCAAAACTAACTTTTAAATGCGGAGCTTGAGCCACTCCTTCTAAAAGCTATCTCGTTCCATCGATTATATCAAGTTCACTACGTTCACGGTTTCGCCAAAACCATTCGTAGCCCTCCGTCGTTTCACATGAATAGTCAATAGTATTCAAGCTGTGTTTGTTAGCCAAAGTCAAGGCATAGTGATTGGTAGCTATTGGGTATTCATGTGCAGCATAGATAAATGCGTTGGTTTGGAACAGTCGTACTGCCTTGTTGGCCAAAGTCAAGGGTAGGTACGGGTGGATTCAAATTAACCTGGAGAACGACGGGTAGAACTTGACATGTGACTTATGATTTGTTGGCCAAAGTCAAGGTCATAAGAGCATGGGGCAGAAATCCACATCGGGAGTTTCATAAGTACTGAAACTTGCTAGATTTGCATACCATTTGGAGTGTGATGATTCTGGTAGGATTCCTTCAGTTTCGTCACGCAATGATATTTGGATCCCGATCCTACTGTGAGTATATGCTACTCCTCGGGAAATTTCTCACTAAACGATCAATGCTATAAACCTAGTAGGTGCCTAGAAAGGTGTTAGCGGGGCTACGCCCCCAGGGAAAAGAGGTTATTTAATTAAGGAACTTCGCGAAAGCGTTGGAAAACCTCCCTCGAAGTACCGACACTGGCCTGGCTGAACGGTTAAGCAAGTATTGTGCGGTGGGATTGATCCCGACTAATTCTTCCTTTATGGTTTGAGGAGGGATTCGAGAGACAGTGGGAGCCATCCTGTTTAGACAAATTAAAAACCACTCTAAACTTGCAAGAGCATCGTGCTAAAGTGTTTCTTCTCTCTCTCCTAATTGCAGCGACCAATCGACATGACTGGACTTAAGTTACTTCTAGATAAAAATATATTGACAAAGCCAAACTACAAAGATTGGCTCAGGAATGTCAAGATGGCAATCACTTACGACAAGCTGGGGTATCTTCTTACCACCAAAGCTCCCCCCGTCCCAAGTCCCACTTCCAGCGTCGCGGATAAGGAAATCCGTAAGACCTGGGAGATTGATAGCGCGAAGGCCAGGTGCCTCGTACTTGCCTCGATGGACAATGAACATCAGAGGAGGCACGAGAATATGGATTTGGAATCCATATTTCTTCATACAAAAGAACTGTATGGAGAGCAGTCTCGTATCGCAAGATACGAAGTGTCGAAGAAGTTGTTTTCGGCAAAGTTGGCCGTCGGATCATCGGTAGCGGACCACGTGCTTAAGATGATTGGCTACATTGAGGAGCTCGAGGAACTTGGGACCACGTTGGAAAGTGAATTCTATATGGATTTAATTCTCCAGTCCATTCCATCCACTTACGCCCAGTTTATACTGAATTTCAACTTACAAGAAAAGGAAGTTGAACTTTCAGAACTCCTCAACATGCTGAGGAGCGCAGAGGGCACCCTACAGAAAGGTAGGGAAACACCCGCTTTGTTTGTAGGAGGATCTTCTTCCTCTAGGTCCAAGGCGAAAGCCAAGGGAAAGAGGAAGAAAGCCCCCGCCAAACCAAGGGGCGGTGTTAGTAAAGTGGGAACGAAGGGAAAAGAAATGGCAACAAAGATTGTGGGGAAGCTTGTGGGAAAGGAGGAATGCTTCTATTGTCATAAAAGTGGACACTGGAAGAAAGATTGCAGGGCTTGGAAAGCCAGGACACAGGAATTGAAGCAGGTTGCGGCTTCAGCTTCAGGTGTGTATGTTATTGAAAACTGTCTTTCGATAAACTCTACTTCCTGGGTATTGGATACCGGATCAGGATCTCATATCTGTAATTCATTGCAGGCGTTGAGAAATCGTAGGTTTTTGAAGGCAGGTGACATGACTCTCAGAGTTGCAAACGGAGCTAGCATGGATGCTAAAGCCGTGGGGGACTATCACCTGGGAATGTCAGATGGGCATGTTTTGGTTTTGCGTAATTGCTTTTTTGTACCCAACGCAACTTGTAATATCATTTCTGTATCTTTGGTTTCTAAAGAAGGTTATGAATTTGCGTTTGTAAGTAATGTTGTAAACATTCACCTTAATCAAGTTCTGATTGGGTCAGGTACATTGAGCAATGGTATATACGTGTTAAACCAACCACAGATTTTCAATGTCCAGAATACACACAACAGAAAGTCTCCGGATATCAATCAGACTTTCTTATGGCATTGTAGACTGGGTCACATCAATGAGAGAAGGTTGACTAAGTTACATACAAAAGGGTATTTGGATCCGTTCGAATATCAATCGTATGCCACTTGTCAATCCTGTCTTAAAGGAAAGATGACAAAGACTCCGTTCACTGGACACAGAGTAAGAGCGAGCGAGCTCTTGGGGCTCGTACACAGCGACGTGTGCGGTCCAATGTCTACACATGCACGAAGCGGTTACTCTTGCTTCATTACTTTTACGGATGATTTCTCAAGGTACGGTTATGTCTTCTTAATGAAACATAAGTCCGAAGCTTTTGAAAAATTCCAGGAATATAAGAATGAAGTGGAAAACCAAACCGGCAAAAGTATCAAGATTCTAAGATCGGATCGAGGTGGAGAATACTTGAGTGCCGAGTTCCTGAATTATTTAAAAGAGAACGGAATTCTCTCTCAGCTTACTCCTCCATACACTCCGCAACACAACGGTGTATCGGAGAGACGAAACCGAACCCTATTGGATATGGTACGGTCCATGATGAGTAGCGCTGAGTTACCGCGATCATTCTGGGGGTATGCGCTAGAATCAGCTGCGTACCTTTTGAACCGAGTTCCTACTAAGACTGTGCCTACTACACCATATGAGATGTGGTGTGGGAAGAGGCCCCATCTCAGTCACATTAAGACTTGGGGATGTCCAGCTTTTGTTAAAAAGCAGCATGCGGACAAGCTCGAGGCACGCTCAGTACAGTGCAAGTTTGTGGGATATCCAAAGAACTCCAAGGGATATTTCTTCTACTGCGAAGAGGAACAAAAAGTCCTTGTTTCTCGTCATGCCTACTTCTTGGAAACTGAGTTTTTGGAAAACCAGATAAGTGGGAGCACAGTAGAACTGGAAGAAATTCGAGCACAGTAGAACTGGAAGAAATTCCAGAACCACAGACTATTACTGAAAGCTTAATGGAACCAGAGGGTTCAAATGAACAGGACATTCCTATGCCGCTCCGCAGGAGTAGTAGGCAGTCTCATCCGCCCGAGAGATACTACGGTTTTCTCATAGACGAGGATCGAGAGGATTGCATCATAGATTATGATGAGCCTACTAGTTTCCAGCAGGCCGTTCAGAGCGTTGACTTGGTAAAATGGCTGGATGCAATGCGGACCGAAATGGAGTCCATGTACACCAACAAAGTATGGACGTTGGACATTGCTCCAGACGGGGTAAAACCCGTAGGATGCAAGTGGATCTTCAAAAGGAAGATTGACAGGTTGAGACCTATAAAGCTAGACTTGTAGCAAAGGGTTTCCGTCAAAGACCTGGCTTGGACTATGACGAAACCTTTTCTCCAGTGGCTATGCTGAAATCCATTCGGATCCTTCTTGCCATTGCTGCCTTCCACGATTATGAGATTTGGCAGATGGACGTAAAGACCGCTTTTCTGAATGGAAATTTAGAGGAGTGTGTCTATATGGATCAGCCAGAGGGTTTCATTCAGAGTGAGAGCAGCGGAAAGGTGTGCAAGTTGCTTAAGTCCATCTATGGACTAAAGCAGGCATCGCGGAGTTGGAACATCTGTTTTGATGAGACGGTCAAGGAATTTGGCTTTATCAAAAATCCAGATGAACCATGCATCTATAGTAGATTTGTAGCGAGAACTGCAGTATTCCTCGTTTTATACGTGGATGACATTCTTGTTGGATATAGTGCCCTCAGAGTCAATTATTGGATCACAGGCACGTGATTGCAATGATTGAGGGAGGACCTATCCCGGTAGGACAGTCTTACTCGAGATGATAGTATGCTATCTGGTTTACCTTTATCATCGTGTACTGCTTTAGGTGACCTGACAGGTCGCTATTGCACGTTGATAGAGCCCCTAGGATTCTTGCTTGACTACCGGCAGTATGAGGGCGATCATATACGTGGGAGCTGGTAGTCTATAAGCACATCCTTAAAAGGTCCCTAGTCGTGGGAGTTTCGAGACAGGGCATCGATACTCCAGAGTAGACTAGTGTATACAGTCGAGACCCCGACGAGGGGCGGTGGCCGGTCTCACAAGCCACTGGTGTCAGTTGGTTCACCTAAGATGTATACAGGTGCTCATTGGGTTATGAGTACACCGGACAGGACTCGCCGGGAACATGCTAGTTGGTCTTATACCTGACGTCAGATAGCAGTTCCTAGGTGACATGTGTACAGGTTAGTTCATCGACCTGGGGATCGTCATTTGTCTCGTGTGAGTTCCCACTGTGCTTTGATTACTACCCTACCACGGCTCAAAGGAGTCGTGCAAACAGGTTTTAGTTGGGTACAGTCCCGAGCCACATGGAGGCAGTGAGCGGATCTTCAGGGGTTCGTCTCTCCCGGTATTGGGGGTGAGGTCGCGCTATGTCTACGAGAGCCATTACACGAAGTCCTTGGCCAAGGCAGGAGATTTACTGGTAGGTATTCCAGTGGTATCTCAGGGTGTTCTGGGCTACACTCCGACACGACTTGTACCGCTTTTGGGGGTCTGACTTTTACCAACCCCCTAGGCCCGACATGCGATGCTCATAGACGAACGGACCGGACTGTACGGATATTGTCACTGACAGGCTCAGTAGGGTGTCAGGATGAGTTCACTCATCGACGTCCCTTTTAGTCAATAGCTGGTGGCCCGTCACGTATTGGCTTATACCTCTGACGTGCTAGTGGTTAAATCCACAGCCATAGTATTGACGAGTCTTTAGAGTCCACCACACTTTCAGTTACTCAAGCTTTCGGGCGAAACGCTGTAGAGGCCGTATGGAGATATGGCAGGGTCCGATCAGATACGTGCGGTATTGCGCGGATCAGGATCGGACGGTTTGTACTAGAGGCCGTATGGTTATATGGCAGCGTTCGATCAGATACGTGCGGTATTGCACGGATCAGGATCGGACGGATATTACTAGCCGGCTTTGTTTTAAGACGGATCCTAGTATAGTACAGTGTAGATTTTGTCTCATTGCATTTGTATCCGGACGGAATACAGATGCGGGTGTGTATGCACAGTATCGGGGTTTTCCTGTAATTTATTACGGGACCAGTTTTCTGGAGTTGCCAGTTTGCATTCCGTTCCGGCCGGTTTTCCTTTGTTCTTTCCCGGCCGGACTTTTCCGATGGAGGGGGTTATTTGCAAGTTTACAAATAACACTTTGTGGAGGATTTATTTGCATAAGGATTGATATGATAAGCATCTTTGCTTTTCATGCATTTATTGTGATAAGAATGGATTTGAGGTTGATTTGAGTTTTGTGATAATTATGTTTGGATAAGGTCACCCCTTACTTTTACTACCATCACCTCCCTTCTTGCTTCATAATCTTTCCTCCACCATTTTCTAAAGTGAGAGTTTTTTCTTTAGAAAAGTGAGAAGAAGAAAAGAGAAGGAGAGAGCTTCATCTTTGAGAGTGTTTTTCATTCTTGATCTCTTTTCATGCTAAGAAAAATGCAAGCACCATTTTTCTTATCTTGTTTCCTCCATCATCTACAAATGGCAACAAACCCCAAAGTGAGACATGCACTCTACACAACACTTCCTACAGCAAATCTTGGACGCGCCGATTCGCCAGCTTCGCGCCCGAGTTGCCTCGGTATTGAGGTGGGAGCCCGTAAAAGATACAGGCGATGTGGTGCCCCTTCCGGCGAGGAGGCGACGACCGGAGATCCCGCGAGGAGATCGGAGTGGAGATGAAGACCGGAGGACTCGGATCAGTCGGTATATCTCTTCCCTTTCTTGTTAGTAGCTTAGACTTGTTAATGGTTACGATCCGGGTGTTTAGTGCACGATAGTGCCGGTTTGCTAAGTCCGCAAAAATTAAAGTTTATCACCGTTTCCGCGTTTGGCCGTCGGATTGACGGCCGGGGCGCCGCCGTGTACTTACAATTCTCTTAATAGGAAATGACATTCCTATGCTACAATCTGTCAAGGGGTTCTTGTCGCACAGGTTCTCCATGAAAGACCTGGGTGATGCCTCATACATCCTGGGGATCCGGATCCATCGTGATAGATCCAAGAGGATATTAGGACTTTCTCAGTCCAGGTACATCGACACCATAGTGAAGAGATTCAGTATGGAAGATTCCAAGCGCGGTAACCTACCGGCTTGTCACGGGATCACCCTCTCTAAAGAGATGTCTCCCAAGACTGATTTGGAGAGGGATCGCATGTCTATTATACCCTACGCTTCTGCGGTAGGCTCTATAATGTATGCGATGTTGTGTACCAGACCGGATGTAGCTTATGCACTGAGTGTGGTAAGCCGGTATCAGTCAAACCCTGGGGAGAAACACTGGATAGCGGTAAAGAACATTCTCAAGTACCTGAGAAGGACTAAGAAGATGTTCTTGGTGTATGGCGGAAAAGACCTCCAGATCGAGGCCTTTGCTGACTCCAGCTTCCAGAGTGACAAGGATGATTCCAAGTCCATGTCGGGTTTTGTCTTTACCCTCAATGGAGGGGCGGTGTGTTGGAAGAGCTCCAAACAGGAAACCGTTGCAGACTCGACTATGGAAGCGGAATATATCGCTGCATCTGATGCCGCAAAAGAAGCTGTCTGGATGAGGAAGTTCTTGAAAGAACTTCAGGTGGTTCCGTCCATTGTTGACCCAATACCTCTGTATTGCGACAACAACGGGGCTATAGCTTTAGCGAAGGAACCCAGGTCCCATCAGAGATCCAGGCACATCTTGAGGCGGTATCACCTGATCAGGGAGATCGTGGCTCGCAAGGAGATCGAGGTTCGGAGGGTTGCTTCAGAAGAGAACACTGCAGATCCATTCACCAAGGCCTTACCCCAGACTCAGTTCGAGCGGCTGATCGAGATGATAGGTCTCCGATACGCCAGTTCATGGCCTTAGTGCAAGTGGGAGATTGTTAGTGTATATGCCCTAGAGACCATTACTGTATCATACTAGTTTGTATATTACTTGATGGAAGCTTGGGATATTCACCTTGTATAAACAATCTTGCTCAATATAGTAGTTTGCTACTTAGTTTGTTTCTACTTCAATGTGTACTTGTGTTTATTTCAGTATATCACTTATACGCATTAGTGGAGCCCTTAGGATCTTTGCTTGATTACCAGCGTTGTGATGGCAGTCACACTAGTGGGGGCTGGGTAATCTATAAGCACATCCTTATACAGGTCCCTAGTCGCAGGACTATCGAGACAGGGCATCGATACTCCGGAGTAGACTAGCGTATGCGCTTCTCATCCCAGTGTGGGAGATGGTCTGTCCCACAGCCATCAGTACGTCGTACTGGAGATAGTATACGGGTGCTCGTTGGGTTACGAGTACACTGGACAGGACTCGTCGGGAACTGACAGGTTGGTATTATACCTATCGTCAGTTATCAGTTCCCAGGTGACATGAGTACAGCTTAGTCCGCTGACTTGACACTGGCACTTCGCCTCGAGTGTGTTCCCACTGCACTTTGATCACTACCCTACCACGGCTCAAAGGAGTCGTGCAAACAGGTGGTGGTTGGGTGCAGTCCCGAAGCACTTGGAAGCAGTGACGGTTAGACAGGATTCGTCTCTCCCGGTATTGGGGGTTGACATCGCGCTGTGTCTAGGAGAGCCATTACACGAGTAGTCCCCGGCCAGGGCAAGCGAGATATACTGGTAGGCTTCCAGTGTTATCTCAGGGTGTTTTGGGCTTCACTCCGACACGACTTGTACCGCTATTAGGGGACTGACGTTTTACCGCCCCTAGGCCCGACATGCGATGTATCAGACGAACAGACCGGACTGTACGGAGAGTGTCACATTCAGACTCAGTAGGAATACAGATGAGGTTTCACCTCGTCAGCCTTCTTGTCGGCATCTACCTGGGGACCGTTACGCACAGCTAGTGCCGCTTGCGATCTGTGGTTAAACCCACTGCCATCGTAGTGTCGAGTCTTTAGAGTCCCACACAGAGGGTATTCGCCTTTGGGCAAAACAGAGTAGAGGTCGCATGGTTTTGCGACAGGGTTCGTTCTCATCCGCGCACTTGTGCACGTTTGGAGTCCGGACGGATATTACCGGCTGGCTCTGGTTTGAGTCAGATACCGGTATATGTTTTGGGGTTGCTTTTATCTCTCAGTATTCATGTTCCTCGGAACAAGAATGCAGGTGTGTATGCACAGTTATTTGAGGAGGAGGAAGAGGACTTTTCATTAGGGTTTCGGAACGGGTGCGTATGCACAGTTGACAGTCGTCTTTTTCCAAACCCTAATGGATTTATGTTATATCAATTAATAATATTAATAAAATGAAATTGTGTCATGGTTGGTTTTTATGTTGACTTGTTGACCATGGTTGACTTGTTGACCATGGTTGAAGTTTTGACCATCATCATTACAAAAGAAAGATGCTCTTTGATTCTAGCAAATTCATTTAATGTTTGAAATGATAATGGTCATTCCAAAACCTTCCATCAACCTTTTCATTTTCATTATTATTATTAATTTGATAATTCTTTTGCTTTTTGTTATGGTTGCAAAAAGAAAAGAGCTCATTCTATCATTTTGCTTCTCTCTCCTCACTTCATCTTCTTCTTCCTCTAGCAAAAGGAGAACCCTTCTCATGTGTTGAGAATCCCTCTCCTTAAAAGAAAAGCACCCCTTAGACACTCTCTACTCACTCTAGGATCAAAGGTTTAGCAAGCCGGAGATTCTAGTTCTCTCCAAGTTCGAGAAAGAGCCCGAAGGTTGAACCCTCAGGTGGATCCATCTTCGACGGAAGAAGGCGACGAGAGGAGAACCATCAACCTCTACTAGGTTTCAAGAAGAAGGAGTTCAAGTTAGGTATAACCACTTTGCCGAGTAGTTAACTCTCCTTTGTATGTTTGCTAGTTTAGTTTAGAAAAGATCCCGACTTTGTTAGTCCATGTTGCCCCATGCGCTAAAAATTTGATTTTTATACCGTTTCCGCCTCCCCGTAAGAACCGGGGTCGCAACGTGGACTTACAATATATACATACATATCCCCGTATACGCACAAGTAAAGCAAATGAATACATATGTGTGTGCGTGTGTGCAAATATTTACTCTAGGGTTTCGCGACTAAGAAGCTAAACTAAGTTACTTTTAAATACACTAAAACTACATCATGAACAACTACAACTTATCTTTATAAACAATAATCTCACAATACACATATTTATATATATATATATATATATATATACGTATTCGTATACTACACTACGAAACTGCGGGGGTGCTATACGCCATCCACCCGACTTCCCCCGTAGATATATATCTACTCACATCAATTCTTTCTTGCTGGAGTCGATGACGCCATGCTCATCCTTGTTGTCTCGAAGTCCACATGGGGGGCCTACATATAAACATATAGTATCGTAAACCGAAATCGCGGATAAAAACCAAAACGGCATACGAATTGCACATAGGTTAAAACCTATGGTCTGTGCATGCAAGAATAATCAAACAACTCTCGATATCGACATACAAACGTCAAGTGATCGAGACAAACACAAATACTTAAATTTCAAGTTAACAGAATTCGGAAAACGAAATCATAAACGATGCAAAACACTTCCAGATTTTATCCTAGGTGAAATTAGCCAAAATTGCACATGTGGAGGGTCTAGTTTACTGGAGATAAACCCATGGACCAAACACGGATCCCAACACCACTACCCTGGCCACAAATTACGGCCAATAGGGATAAATCTGTGGCCTCAAAGTGGAATCAGGGGCTCGGAGCTCTAGGGTAGCTTCTAGGTTGTCTGCACATCTCTCAGTCTTCGCTAAATAATTTTTAGAGTCCCCGAGTTATAGCAGATATCAATTTCTTATCACAATTTCCACAAGATACGATATCGACAAATATAAAGTTCACATTTTTGGGGTTTAGTCTCAGGTTAGGTCCAGGTTTAGCACTATGGGGGGTTTGTAGTCACTAACACACTCACATGCATCACCACAACTCAAGAATTCCACAAAACCTCATCTAGGAATTTTCAAACCTCACTACACTACACAATATCACTTCTAAGTTAACATGGATGCTAAAGTGAAACAAATACAATGCTAATGGTAAAAAAAATACCTCAATTGGTAACTCAAGAAAATTCTTGAGTTGCCCCAAGTCTCCAAAATCCAAACTTTCTTGATCCAAAGTGCTTGTAATGAGCTTGTGCACATTTTTTTTGTGAAAGGGAGATGATGTTTTGAGATGGGGTTGAGGTTGTGGTGTGGAGTTAGAGGAGGTGGAGGGAGTGGGCTGCCATGAAGAGGAAGAAGGAAGAATATGAAGATAATGAAGAGGGAACAAATGGCCAAGGTCAACACAAGAACCCTCCCCTCTCTTCTCTCTCTTGACCATACCTCCAATATTCTAACCTTTTCTTTTCTTTTTCCTTTTCTTTTTTCTTCTCTTTTCTTTTCTTCTCATCTCATATTAAAACCAACCATGCATGAAGAAAAAGAAAAGGACATGGTAGAAAAATGTAACAATGTGTAATTTGACATGGTGTATGTCATGTGCACAAATCAAGCTTAATGCACGATTAGTGATTTTTAAACGCGATTAGCATAAAAATGGAATATAATTAATTATATAACAATCTATAAATGCTCAAATCTTATAAATCACACTCTTTTCAGAAATTCCTATAATTTTCCAAATATTTCTCAATTTATCGGTGTAGGGTTACTAGGCACACTCAAGAGGTTCCACAAGGCATCTACCATGCCAAATTCAAATTTTTATGTGCCTAACAACCCTAATGAAGATCGTTAACTAGAGATTAAGCGAAACAACAAGCTAGCAAACTATTTTGCTACTAAATGAATGGAAATACAACCTTTGTAGATCCGGTCCTCCACTTCTTTAGCTCCGTGATGACGTCCCCATCGCTGTGATCGTGAAATCCGGACTTTAGAGAAGCTCCACGAGAAGAACGAACGTGCTTGCTACGTTGACTTCGAGGCCGAAGATGATCTACGTTGGGGAGACTCAAACTCAAGCTCCATCTTCACTTGGTCATGAACCTTGTGAAGAAAACACCCTATACAACATGGCAAGTGGTAGAGGATGAAGAAATAGGAAGTGGGTTCACTTTGGATTTGGATTTGGATTTCTCACTTGATTTCAACACTTGAAATTTTCTAGAATGGTTTTCTTCACTTCATGAAGAAGATGAAGAAAATAAAAAGAAAAATGAATTCTCTAAAAAAGAAAATTCAAGTGAAGTCTATCATATTGCAACCATAGGTGAGTTTTACCTTTGTAGAGACTAAACTAGGGTTTAGGTAATGGTTAGGTTTAAGAGCAAAACAAAATGGTTAGACTTTTCAAAGATGCATGAAGCATCAAGAAGCTTCAAATGAAGACAAAGTGAACCACCATTTTATTTCACTAAAAATAAATAAATAAAATAAAAAAAACACTAACCATTTAACCTAAACAATGGTGTTAACCAAAAACACACCCAAGTTTGCATGTATCATCAATCATGATACAAACTAGTGCACAATAATATATCACATATACAACTTGTGCACATCAAGTGAGAAAATCAATCTTAAGTGAACAAATACTAGTTAATGTAAAGTAATATATCAAATATATAATTATACATTAAATCATTAAATCGATACTTGATTTAATGATCCGGTCATATCGCATATAACCGACTAATATCAATAGTAACAACTTATCGAATCAACACTTGATCCAATAACCCGGCTATATCGCATACAACCGATCAATGTCACAAATCGCGAGAGTAGAATACAGTATCACATACTGGTATTATTCTCGGTCCCGCACATATCTCATATGCGCTCCTATTTCGTTTCGCTTGAGCCAGGAAACCCCTGTGTAGGACTCTAAAGACTCGTCAATACGCCGGCAGTAGGTGATGATCATATCAAACACCCACAAGTCGCAAGCAGACTGCTAAACGTAACGGCCACCCGGGTATTGAGCGATCAGAAGATCAACAAGCAAGCCTGCTCACACTCCTGTGAATCCAATCAGTAACACTACCGTATAGTCTGGTCTGTTCGTCTAATATGTCGCATATCTCGTCTAGGGGTGGTAAACGTCAGACCCCAATAACTCGATAAGTCGTGTCGATATGAGGCTCATAACGGGTGGAGAAACTACTGGTAACACTTACCAGTAAATCCCTAAAGCAGCCTTGGCCAAGGACTTCCTGTTATAGCCAATCGAACACAGCGCAACATCAACTCCCTATACCGGGAGAAACGAAACCCCTCCTATCGCTCATTGCCTCCATGTGATTTGGGACTGTACCCAAAAGCCACCTTTTTGCACGCCCTTTTGGACGTGGTATGATGGAAATCAAAGCACAGTGGGAATCATACAAGACTCTATGACGATCTCGGGTCTACAGACTAACCTGTACCCGTGTCACCAGAGAACTACCATCTGACGTAAGGTATAATACCATCTGAGAGTTCTTGGCGAGTCCGTCCATTGTACCCAGTCTACACTGAGCACCTGTATATCATCTCTGATGTCAAACACCAATGGATATGGGATCATCCATCGCCCATCTATATGGGTCGAGAAGCTACACGCTAGTCTACTCTGGTATATCGATGCCCCGTCTCGATACACCCATGACTAGGGACTTTGAAGGATGTACTTATGGACTTCCATGTCCCCACTAGTATGATCCGCATCATAGTCCAGGTAGTCAAGTACACATCCTAAGGGCTTTACCAACATGTAACAGAGAGACAATCAGTGTACACGTTAAGGTAAAGAGTAACCAGATAGCATACTATCATATCGAGCAAGAAAGTCATCCCTATATATATCCAAGCATCCACTACAATATACATCCAATGTATAGTAATGGCCTCTAGGGCATACATATAACTAACAATCTCCCACTTGCACTAGAGCCATCTGATAGCAGTGGTTGTAGTATCTCATACTCAACCATCCCATAAAAGTCTCTCTCTGGGAAAAGGCCTTTGTGAGTGGATCCGCCGTGTTGTACTCTGAGTATACTCTCCTAACCTCGATCCCCTGGAGATCAACCATCTCCATGATCAGGTGACACTGCCTTAGAATATGTCTGGATCACGGATGGGATGGGCGTTCCTTGGCAAAAGCCACAACTCCATTGTCACACAATGGGAGGAACGAAATTCATCTCATGAACTATTATACACCCAGACTGCCTCTTTGGTAGCATCTTTGGTAGCGATGTATCTAGCCTTTATCGTCTAGTATGCCATGGTATCTAGCTTGGAACTCTTCCAACATACCGTCCCTTTACTGAGGGTAAAGACAATGCCTGCGACTGACATTCAGTCGTCCTTATCACCCTGGAACCTTTCCAGTGATTCTCCCCAGGATCAATTGATACCATCTCACTACGAATAGTGAGTATCCTAACATCCACTTAGATCTATCTCATAGATCCAAACTAAGGATTTAGGAGGTATCACTTTGATCCTAAATAGAGAATCCTTGTGATAAGCGGAGATTGACCGAGCGTAGCATAGGAAACTCCTTCCCTATCAAGAGTATGTCATCCACGTATTTTACGAGGATCACCAGTATACTCCCTACTACCTTTTTTGTATATACAAGGTTCATCTACCATTTTGATGATGTCAAACTCTTTGACTACCACATCAAAACAGATGTTCCAACTCTGCGATGCCTGCTTTATCACATAAAACATCTTACACACGTTTTCGCTGCTCCCACTGTCTATGAAGCCCTCTGACTGTGTACTTATAGACTCTCTCTTCTAAATCTTTATTTAGAAAAGCAGTCATGACACCCAAACGCCAGATATCGTAGTCATGGTATGTAGCCATGGCAAGTAGGATCTGGATGGACTTAAGCATAGCTACTTAGAAAAGGTTTCATTATAATCCATACCTGGTCAATGATGCAAACCTTTAACAAGTCTAGCTTTGAAAGTCTTAACTTTTCCATGTACACCAAGTAATCTTCTCAAGACATACTTGCTCCTGATGGGGATTTAACCCTTCAGATAAAGCAACCAAAGTCCATACTTTGTTGGTGTATAAGGATTCCATCTCAGATCGCTAAGCATCCAGCCATTCTTACAGAGTCCCACTCCTGATGGCCAGCTCGAAACTAGTTGGGTCATCATCTCATGATGCAATTCTCGCTCCCATTATCATAGAGAAACCAAAGTATCTCTCAGGTGGGTGAGAAACCCTACTAGATCGGCGGAGAGGCTGGGGTTCGTTGGTTGCTATTGAATCCTTTGGTTCTACCAAATCATCAGCTGCAGTTTGTATAGCTGGAACTCTTTTCAGTTCTACCTCATGACCATAAATTTCTTCACAAGAAATTCCCTTCCACAAAGGTGGCATGCTGAGAAACAAAACGTTTTTGTTCCTCAGTTAGGTAGAAGATATTTCCTTGCAAATGCTTGGGATATCCAACAAACTTCCACAGAACTGACTTTGCCTCGAGCTTGTCCGTATTTTGCTTTTAAACATAGGCTGGACAACCCCAAATCTTAACAAACTTAAGATATGGGCTCTTCCATTTCCATATCATATATGAAGTGGTAGGCAACTGATTTGATCGGAACCCTATTCAATAGGTATGCAACTTCATAAGTGCACAACTCCCTAAAAGGAAATAGGAAATTCAGTAGTACTCATCATAGAGCGCACCATATCAAATAGGGTGTGATTGCTCCGCCCCGATACACCGAGGTGCTGTAGTGTATCCGGAGGAGTAATGCTGAGAGAGAATCTCATTCTTAGAATAGTCCAGGAATCCCATGCTCAAGTATTCTCCTCCTTGATCACATCAAAGGACATAATACTTATACCCATTTTTGGTTCTCTACTTCTAAATTATATTCTGTGAATATCTTAAAAGCTTCGGACTTGTGTTTCAACAGGAACATATGTCTGAATCTCGAGAGATCATCAGAGAAGGTAATGAAGTACAAAGAACCGGTCTTGGCATGTGCAAACAGGGGACCTTCATACATCAACATGTAACATCCCAAGAGTTTACTAACTCTTTCTCTGTTTCCATTAAACAGAGCTATGGTCATCTTATCTTTGTGACATGACTGGCAAGTTTCACAAGATGTAAATTCAAACTGATTTAAATATGCATCTTAATGTAACTTCAGCTAGTCGGGTCGCATTTATATGACCTAGTCTATAATACCTCAAGAAGGATTCGTTCATTTCTGAACTCTTCCTCTTGTGTGTGTTCTATATATTAAGAACTGTAGTTTGATTTATGTCACGACCCAAGTTTGGATGTGACCGGCACTTAGATTAGTATCATATCTAAAGATATGCACAAGTCCAAATAAGCCGAAAACCAAGATCAAATACCTTATTGCGGAATTATTTATGAAAATTTAGTTTTTAAGTAAAAATCTCAATTTGTGAAGTTACTTCATTAAGCAAATAATAAAGGTTAAGTTTAGTTGTATTCCTAGTTGGAATCAACAATATCAAAAATGAACATGAATATACATATAATGAACATCACTGAATCTCATAAGAAAGAACTATAATACTAATCAACAGATCTCAACTGTACACATATATCCCATCTCTCATTTCTAAGTCAAAATACAGGTTTGATGGAGACTTCTAGATACAAAATACATAACCCAAAAGGAAGGTTACTACACATGTAACCTACCGATCAAAAGATGGAATACAACTGCAAAAGTGATCCTGCCTCGCAGCTACCCGTCCACTCTATCCCTGCAAGGAACTGTGGCACAACGGGGATGAGTTGCCAACTCAGTGAATACAACAAACATATAACGGCGAATAAAGTAAATATGCCGATTTATAATTAATATCAACAATGATGAACATGATGCATACTAACATGTAGAAGCATAAATCTGTAATGTTCCATATATAATCCAAAACTGAAATCTCATCAATTGTTTTCCAAATATGATTCATTTTCTTCCCGTGTCCATCATCGACACAAATCTTCGGTATTTCATCAGGCATCATTCCCCGAATGATCCTGTCAATCCATAACACCGGTCGGTATCTCCCAGATGTCCGCCGTGTTTACCACTGACTTCGGTATCGGGTATCCTCGCTAGGCTCACCGCCTACACTGCGGCCCCTGCCCCTCGGCCCCGACCGGGTCCACCATGATCCGGCTGTATAGCTACCCCACCCAGCTCGGATATACGTAATAAATTCCGCAACCGTATAGCTACCCCACCCGGTTCGGAATAAAACCAAATTAAAAAACGACATTCATGGTGGACATGTCACAATCATAATAAAAATCCTGGATTTATGTAATAGTATTCAAAACTCAAAACCATAAATCCTCAATTCTACATTTACTTCATATATAACACCAAAATACGCATAAAGTAACAGGATGTTATTGATGCAATCTACCATTATATTAGATATGTGAAATACGATATAATCCATGTTAACAAGTATGATATTTAAGTGTATGTGACATGGCAATATCGACGAGGTGTGTGTAACATATAAATGTGCACGTGGCATGACTCGTCGATAATTGTGAAGTGTTCTAATCATCTACTCAATTTATGTGTATGTATAATGAATGCACATGATCAATTTGGCATAACAATATAAGTATCAAATTAAGTATAACTACGGGCGAAACACGCCATCTTTACAAAATTCCCCGGTAGATGTTTAGTCTACTCACCGGAAAAGTCGGATCTACTCCGGAATCGCTAATCCTTTCCCTTTCCTCGCGGCTTCCGTACTTCTCGTATTCGAGTCTAAATATGCAAATTACGTATATAAGAAAAACGGCTATTCCGATATAACGGAAATAGAAACACGCTATCCCACATATAAGTTATATACTATCTGATTATATCAAGTTATTAAACACTTAATCTTGCTGGATTTTAACCCTAATCTGCACTGTTTCAGAAATTAAAACGCGACGTGATTTAGTCGTGTCGTATTTAACGTTTTACGATTCCCTTTCCGATATATCATCCCAGATTTTAACTACAGTAAAACTAATTTAAATAAACAGTACCAGAATAGCCTAAATTGTATACTGTAGACTACCCAAAAAACCAAACCCACAAAGCTTCACACATGGCCGGCGACGCCGGCCAAATCCCTTCTGTCGCCGGCCCAAAACCGGCCCCCTGTTGTCGTTTTTTTGTGGTGTGTTCTAGTTGATTCCTACATCATTTTGACCCTGTTTAATTAATTTAGTTGTCTTCCAGATTACAGCAGATTCTAACGGACACTAATTTTACCTAGAATACGACATTATGTGACATGTTCAATCAATTTTAACTAATCTACAGAGCCTATTTAACCTACTGTGATTAAGAAATTACCCTCCAATTAGTTGTAGGAATGACCCTCCAAGATCAAACAGCTCCTCCTAGTTTGTTGGTGAACTATCTCCAAGAACAAGCTCCTCATTCATCTTCTTCTTCCTCTTATTTTCTTTTCTCTCTTAATTTTTCCTTTTCTTTTTAATTCATTTCAGTTTGATTCTGTGTTTTGAACTGAAAAAGAACTATTTAAGTGAAGGAATGAAGAGATAAGGGAAGGTGGTGGTGTCATGAGCTAAGGTGTGCATGTTTCATGCAAGGAGGAGGTGGAAATGAGAGGTTATTTGAAAGCATGAGGTGGCTTTTGATTTATCTTCTATTTTTGTTTTAATTTGAATTAGATTTCAGAACTGAAATGGTATCCTTTATTCACTTAAACCCTTGACAATACCCTATTTGCATACAACCTAACTTTACAATTTAACCCCTCACAACTTAACTTATTATAAAACACATATTTTATTAAAATGAAGCTAAATTTATCATTAAAACCCTTATAACTTATTTAAATTACATTCAAAAATTCTAATTTAATTTGTATTACATATAACTTATGAGGATTGACATATTTGATTTTAACCATTTTGTGATTTATCATTTTATTCTAAATTTAATTAATTTTATTTATTTCTAACTTTTCCTAAATGTTACAATTTAGAACGTCAATGCTTTTAGATAACGTGCCTGAATCGATCAACTCTTGATATAGGAAATGTTCAAAACATTATCCAACAATACAAAATTATATCCTTTCTTTACTAATAAAGAGACTGATATGATTTTGTATATCAGGTTCGGTATCTAATAACATTTGTTCAGAATCAATGTAATCGGTAATACAGGTTGACAGTGACCAACAGTCTTGGCTGCAACACTTGCACCGTTTTCTGCCTCATGAAACTTATCACCCGTTCTCAGTTCTCTACCTTTTTGTAGCCCATGTAATATATTACATATGTGGGATCCTGATCCGGTATCAAATACCCAGGACGTAAAGGGTACTAAGAAACAGTTCTTTATAATGAACACACCTGAAGGAGATGCATCTCATGCACTTTCTTCGTTTGGGCAGCACGGGAATTTTGGTAATCCCCAATTTCCTGCTTTGTCTTATAACAATTACAAGTTGGAGCGGGACCAACGTTCCCCAGCTCAGTATAACAAGCGGGTTCGGTCAATATATCTGTATTATTATCTTGATTAAGGAGTGACATGGTCGCTACCTGGAGAGAGAGAGAGAAGAAAACACTCTGCGTGCGCTCTTGCAAGATCAGATTGGTTATTATTTTATCTAATCAGGATGGCTCCCACTGTTTTTTATCAAATCTTCCTTCAAACCATAAAAGGAAAGACTAGCCGGGATTAATTACACGCTATAAGTTCGCCAATCTTTCAGCCAGGCCAGTGTCGGTACTTTGAGGGAGGTTCCCCGTGCTTTCGCACGGACCTAATTAAAGTAAACCTCGTTTTCCCAGAGGCGTAACCCCGTTGACACCTTTCTAGACACCTACTTGATCGGCTAATTGTAATATGTAAAACTCTCCCAGGAGTAACAATTACTCGCAGCGGGTATCGGGATCCAACTATCTCATAGAAGGTATGCAATTTTATTGCAAATTTCAAGACTTGAAATTCCCGATAATTTTGCCCCTAACGTGCTATGACCTTGACGAAAGCCAACAAACCATAGCCCGCTAGTCAAGTTCAACCCGTACATTTCTTGACTGAATTAAACCCACCCGCACGACCCTTGACGAAAGCCAACAAAGCCGTACGACTAACCTAATCCAATCGCATCGTATGCAGCAGATAAGCAGCATATAGCTACCGCACACTACACCTTGACGAAAGCCAACAAATGTAGCACGAATACTATATACAACTTATCTGAAATGACGGAGGGTTATGACAGGTTTTTCTGAAAACCTATTGCGTAATGAACTTGATATCGTTGCGAAATCAAATGATTTTGAAATGGAGTGTTTTTGAGGCTTTTCTAGTTTTGCTAAAGGGGTCACTCCCGGTGAAGGGATCGTCGGCCCTTTCCTCATCGAATAAGGTGCAGGATATATCATATATACCGCTGTGCAAAGCAAGAACTGTAGCTACCTGTTTTTGAAAATTCGATTCCACAACATCTTAGGTTTATTTTATTTCATTAATCATATTAATTAAGTCCCATCATTTAAATCACCTAAACATCACAGATAAATACGACGTACACTTATGCCATCCGCATTCGCCTCGATGTCCCCTCGTGCACCGTTAGGTTAGGTAACTAACGACAGAGCGGGGCAAGGCTAGCGCGGGTGTAAAACATAAGTAACGCCTATATAATATATCATATATACTATATACAGTATCTATCTCAACATATCAAATGATCACATCACAGATATCGCAGCAGAAGAAACATATGAAACATTGGATATACTAAGATGTCCGTGTTTTCAATACGAGCATGTATAAAACACGGATTCCACGGTCGTGATGAATAGCCAAACCCACACCCCTAGACCCCTACGAGAGCGGCAAGCAACCCTACCAATTCTAGAGTTAGGAGACCCGGACTCGACTCCTCGAGTTGGTCTCCCACTGGACTCTAGAACCCGGTTACTTGTGCTCTCCTCCTTGGGTCTATCCTAGTGCGGAAAAGTAAATAATATACAAATGGTGACAGCAACCTCAACCCGGAAGTGCCCCAATAAAAGAATATTACATACAAGTTTTTACATGAATGAAAATAGAAAAACACGCATCTCACATAAAAAACCCCCGGCTATTCAAAACGCGACGATCCAATATAACATATCCAGCAACACATAACATCACATGTCATCAACGTAAGTAAATATGCACATCCCAATTGTCGTTGACATATAACAACGAAACCGGCGATATCACATATTACACTTACGGTCGCAGAAAAGAAAGTGTAAAACTACAACAGTTGGAATCCGCAACCTCCTTAGACATCGCATGCCTAACAGTTATAAACGCCGCATTTTAGTCTCTATATCGAAAACACTTTTCAATATTCAATCGAGCAATTCAACAAGATTCCCGATATACTGATCGAATGCTCGTCGCAAACTTTAGTAGTCGGCCGCACCCCCGGATGCCGTCGACGAAGTGCACTAAGGCGGAACACCGTTGCCGCGAGCACCCGAACGGATGCTTTCGGCGACGGGGTTCTCCTACAGTCACTTGGTCGGGGCTATGGGACGTGGCTGTCTATTAAGTTTACCGGCGAGTATCCGCGTACGCTACGTGATTACGACAGACTTTTGATCGCATCAAAATCCCGTGGCAACCGATCAATTGAGACTAAAGTGCTATGTTTATAACATTCAAATCAGTTATCTCATAACTTCTTGTAGATTCCAAATATTGTATCACATTCCAGATAAATAGAAAATGTTAAACTTTCCGATCGAACATTCAAACACCCAAGTTTTCCCGAAATAGCTCAACACATGAAATAAGTTTAAAAACATCCACTTCATGCCACAGTACCAACGGTCCAGCCGTAGAAGGGTCAAGCCAACGCCTCACATGTGGCACGCCGTACTGCCCCAAACCCTAAGGTTCAAAGGGCAGTTCAAGACGGTCACATAATCGAGTTAAGGTTTGTTGTCTTCTAGAGGGACCATCGAGTTACTTGCACTACTTAGAACATTCTTAAACTACGGAAAAATCCAACAATTGGAAATTTTCCGGCAGGGGAAAAAGTGGGTATTTATATCCGGTCGAACCTTTTAACATGTTCTAAAATTACCCGTAAAAAGTAAATAAAGTTAAACAAACCGATCGAATCATTGAATCCCCAAAACAACCCAGAAAATTCAACTGTTGAATATAAGTTAAAAATTCCCAGAAAATACAGCAACTACAGATAGAGATTACTGTGCAAACCACGTGTCCATATTCATCACTATGGCCGTGGAACCGCCGCCCAAGCCAGGGTGGGGCCGCGGTTTCGCGGCGCTATGGTCGATTGAAGATCACGTGCTTCACAGTAACTCATACAAAATCGTGGTGAATTTTTTGACAATTTTTAATTTGGAAAAATCCACAATTTCAGAAAATGTACAGAGAGGGTTAAAAGTTAGGGTTTCGGGGTTCGATCGGATTTCTAACAACGTCTACACATCGCCTAAAGTTCTAGCTAGGCTCTGATACCACTGTAGGGTTACTAGGCACACTCAAGAGGTTCCACAAGGCATCTACCATGCCAAATTCAAATTTTTATGTGCCTAACAACCCTAATGAAGATCGTTAACTAGAGATTAAGCGAAACAACAAGTTAGCAAACTACTTTGCTACTAAGTGAATGGAAATACAACCTTTGTAAATCCGGTCCTCCACTTCTTTAGCTCCGTGATGACGTCCCCATCACTGCGATCATGAAATCCGGACTCTAGAGAAGCTCCACGAGAAGAACGGACGTGCTTGCTACGTTGACTTCGAGGCCGAAGATGATCTACGTCGGGGAGACTCAAACTCAAGCTCCAACTTCACTTGGTCATGAACCTTGTGAAGAAAACACCCTATACAACATGGCAAGTGATAGAGGATGAAGAAATAGGAAGTGGGTTCACTTTGGATTTGGATTTCTCGCTTGATTTCAACACTTGAAATTTTCTAGAATGGTTTTCTTCACTTCATGAAGAAGATGAAAAGAAAAATGAATTCTCTAAAAAAGAAAATTCAAGTGAAGTCTATCATATTTCAACCATGGGTGAGTTTTACCTTTGTAGAGACTAAACTAAGGTTTAGGTAATGGTTAGGTTTAAGAGCAAAACAAAATGGTTAGACTTTTCAAAGATGCATGAAGCATCAAGAAGCTTCAAATGAAGACAAAGTGAGCCACCATTTTATTTCACTAAAAATAAATAAATAAAATAAATAAAACACTAACCATTTAACCTAAACAATGGTGTTATCCAAAAACACACCCAAGTTTGCATGTATCATCAATCATGATACAAACTAGTACACAATAATATATCACATATACAACTTGTGCACATCAAGTGAGAAAATCAATCTTAAGTGAACAAATACTATTTAATGTAAAGTAATATATCAAATATATAATTATACATTAAATCATTAAATCGATACTTGATTTAATGATCCGGTCATATCGCATATAACCGACTAATATCAATAGTAACAACTTATCGAATCAACACTTGATCCGATAACCCGGCTATATCGCATACAACCGATCAATGTCACAAATCGCGAGAGTAGAATACAGTATCACATACTGGTATTATTCTCGGTCCCGCACATATCTCATATGCGCTCCTATTTCGTTTCGCTTGAGCCAGGAAACCCCTGTGTAGGACTCTAAAGACTCGTCAATATGCCGGCAGTAGGTGATGATCATATCAAACACCCACAAGCCGCAAGCGGTCTGCTAAACGTAACGGCCACCCGGGTATTGAGCGATCAGAAGATCAACAAGCAAGCCTGCTCACACTCCTGTGAATCCAATCAGTAACACTACCGTACAGTCCGGTATGTTCGTCTGATATGTCGCATATCTCGTCTAGGGGTAGTAAACGTCAGACCTCAATAACTCGATAAGTCGTTTCGATATGAGGCTCATAACGGGTCGAGAAACTACTGGTAACACTTATCAGTAAATCCCTAAAGCAGCCTTGGCTAAAGACTTCCTGTTATAGCCAATCGAACACTGCGCAACATCAACTCCCTATACCGGGAGAGACGAAACCCCTCCTATCGCTCATTGCCTCCATGTGATTCGGGACTGTACCCAAAAGCCACCTTTTTGCATGCCCTCTTGGACGTGGTATGATGGAAATCAAAGCACAGTGGGAATCACACAAGACTCTATGACGATCTCGGGTCTACAGACTAACCTGTACCAGTGTCACCAGAGAACTGCCATCTGACGTAAGGTATAATACCATCTGGGAGTTCTCGGCGAGTCCGTCCAGTGTACCCAGTCTCCACTGAGCACCCGTATATCATCTCTGATGTCAAACACCAATGGATATGGGATCATCCATCGCCCATCTATATGGGTCGGGAAGCTACACGCTAGTCTACTCTGGTATATCGATGCCCCGTCTCGATACACCCACGACTAAAAATTTTGAAGGATGTACTTATGGACTACCATGTCCCCACTAGTATGATCCGCATCATAGTCCAGGTAGTCAAGTACACATCCTAAGGGCTTTACCAACATGTAACAGAGAGACAATCAGTGTACACGTTAAGATAAAGAGTAACCAGATAGCATGCTATCATATCGAGCAAGAAAGTCATCCCTATATATATCCAAGCATCCACTACAATATACATCCTATTTATAGTAATGGCCTCTAGGGCATACATATAACTAACAATCGGTAATTAATTATACCGCATTATTAAAATGTTCATAATATTTATTGTTTAATTATATAAATCCCCAAAAAGAATATTTTATTTTTCTGAAATGTTACAATCTTCCCCCTTGAAGAAATTCGGTCCCCGAATTTAAATTTAAACCCCTCAAATACTAAAACATTTCAGTAAAAGGATCAAGTCGTCGGGGCTCCAAAATCATAAGTATATAAAACACATCGTAGAGCAATGCATGCGCATGAAAACGAATACATAACTCAAAATCAAGACTCCGTCAAGCATCCCGCAATCATCGGAGTTATGGTGAAGACACCAATGTCAAAGCCCAATACGAAAACTAACATGATGTGCTTCAAAACTATACATGTATACATCGTTGTAATTTCGTCAAAACATCTGAAAAGAAATGCATGCCCAACCTTTCATGTTCCTGTGCGATGCGTGTATCACGGCACAGTGGCGGACGTTTATTGTAAGAAAGTAACTATATATATATATATATATATATATATATATATATATATATATCCTTTGGTTAACATACACGTCCCGCCGTTTTTTGAAGAAAAAAAATTTAGAAGGGTTTCCTTTGTTAACTGTTTCATGTCATCTCGAACACGTAGGTAAATCCTGAGACTATAGCTCTTTTTGGAAATCCCTTCGATAACTATCTATGCATGCAAAAACATATTCAGGTACTGTCCTGTGACTAGTCCTGCTCAGCTACTATACCAAATAGTAAATATCAAAAAAACGTACTGCTCCACAAGAAATCAATCCCAAAATATGCATAAGAATGCCACGTGCGTTAGGTGCGCACGGAAATCAAAATCCATGAATGTGCCATATATGTGCACAGAAACAAAAACTAAGTGCAATGGGTATGCACGAAACACTTGTCAAAGGCAGCGGGTATGCTTGAAAGCAATAACAAGTGCATCTGATATGCACGAAGAATATTGATTTAGTGCATCTGATGTGCACCAAAATCGCATAGAGCGCCCAAGCATGCGCAAGAATCCAAACCAAGTGCACAAGGTACACGAAAACAAATATCGAATATCACAATCGAAATCGACGGTATACAACACATCTCAATCCAAATCAGGTATACCGTGGTATATAATCTCATCACCGTGCGCATTACTAAAAGTGCATGAAAACTATGCCGAAGTACAAGTTAAATCACATGCATACCATAGGCATGAAATCAAAATCAACATCTCGAATGATATCAAATCGAAGTCAAGTGCATCTGTGGTGCACAAAATCTCAATCATGCAAATAAATCGCCCAAAATACCGAAATCAAAGGTGGCGGAAACAGTCCCGCTCTGGTACATCCTCTAAAGATCTCTGGCCAACTGTCATGGTTACTCATAACATGCCTCATCGACGATGCCGAACTCTGGCCTACTAGGTGTGCACAAAATGACTGATCCCAGGTCCAAGTCTTCTCGTATAGTATTCCAGAAAGGTTCTGTCGAAGTCTTTCTCAAATCTCGTTTCTGCCGAACTACCCGGAAGTTATCACCCTTTACTAAATCTATTTCTTGTTCCGGAACGGCTGTATACTCATCACGACTCCTCTTGGAAAATATATCCATAGTCAACGCCTCTGTGTGCGTATCACATCTCTGATGTCAGCGAAGTGGAACATCATCTCATCGAAATCTCGTACGAATCGCTTACTCCACTTTTCTCTAATGTCGACTGATTCGGACTCGTCTCTTCGTGGCTGCATGGACTGTACTCCAACGGCTATACTCGTATCTGGAGTCTCCCAAGCAATATATCCCATCACATTATATCCGAATGACGTTGAACTTTTCGATCGATTCGTCAAAGTTCCATAATCCCCTAACAGCTCAACTCTTGAGTACAGTTTAATAATATTCAGTACATGCTACAGTACCTGTGGACCAGTCGTAGAAGGGCAAACCCAAGCCTCATTAATGGCACCGCTGAACTGCTGCAAGCCCTAAGGTTTCAAAACGTTCTCATGGTCATTATATCGAGTTAGGGTTTCATTCTTCTAGAGGGTCCATAGAATTACTTGCATGTTTTTCTGAATACCTTAAACTTGGAAAATAGGTTTCTGACGTTCGATCATTTTCTTTCGACTCTGAACGTACCTGCGTGAAGTCTTCTCAAGATGGAATCAATCAATCTGATGATCTCGCATCGGGGTGTGCAAACGAATCACATGTCCTAGTCGTTCCTCCTTGGGTGACTAGCAATCTTCTATCATATCTCTAAGTATAAACTCATGCTGCAAAAGCTCCAAACACCTGGGGCGATATCCCGTCATTCGCAGCAACAACTGGCTCATTCGTCTGCACGCTGAACAGTGTCTCAATCATCAAGGATAATTGGTGCATTGACGGTCATCACATTCTGGATGGATTCTAGAAGTGGCCCAATCCTCTGGTGCTGATCTGCACATTCGAGAAATTTTGTAAAAGCAATCCATCAAACGCTCATGGCGCGAAAACACAATAAAACGACGCATCTATGCAATCGTATGTCCCTGGAATCACGCCCTGGTTAGTCCACGTCCATGACGAGCTCGTGCTGACCGCAACTCTAGCCGCAGCTCTCACTGCCCATGTAATCGTGGCAGCAAAACCATAAACCGATATCGATGAGGATAGATCATGAATGAATATAATATTGTGCAAGGAATGTACATCCTAAGGCTTCTTAAGCGTAGTAGCGTATCGTAAGTATGCCGCGGAACATACACACGGTACGTCACTCTCCTTAAGTCACCTACTCCATCAACCAAGGTCAACCTATGTGATGAAAGTTAAAGTCTAATACCCACTCGACTAAGTCTAAGTTCTGTAAGGTCAAGCCTAGGTTCTGAATATATATACGCCCTAGACTGCACATAGTCAAATATAAACTCGAACCAAGGTTAACCTAGCGTTTTGATACCAACTTTGTCACGACCCAAAATGGCACGTGACTGGCACTTGAATCATATAAAGTCTATAGGACCCCATCTAATTCAAATAAGCCAAAAATCCCAGAAATCAAAACCATTTGAAAGAAGGAAGTGAAGGTAAACTGGTTTTAAGGTTGCATATAAATCACTTTGAAAGTCATAGTAAACATTTTTAAAACATCAAGTCTTTTCCGAAAATTTCGGCAGAGTCTCCTTTGTAAATACTAGCCCCAAACGGGTACAAACATGAATAATATACATAATGATAAAAGGCATTCCCAAGCGGGAGCTAGCTCTTCGCCGGTTGGCGATCACAACCACGCAAGAAATATAATATACAACGCCGAAGAGCGAGGATCAAAACTTAAAAGGAAACTCAAAATCATCAAGAAAACCATAATAATACGAGCGCGACTCTAAGGTCGAAAGAATATACAACTGGTCTTCTAAGTCTAATAAATATACAAGCCTGGTTGATGGAGTTTGCTAGATACAACTGAATAAGAATAAGGTACAATAGTGGTCACAATGCGAGTGAGCCCACCTACCAAAGCAATCACCCTGAAGGAAGCAGTGTGCCAGCAAGCTGCAATGAAACCTGTACGGCGAAACCTGCAAGAAACTGTGGCACAACGGGGGTGAGTTGCTAACTCGTGAGTAGAAAACATCACCGAGCAGAAATCGTATGTATGACTGTAGCCTAGGTCATATCATAATATATCCTCAATGTAATAAGCCTGAAGCATCTAAAAAGTGGCAAGTTAAACATCTATACATAAGAGTAATACCAAGTGCTCGTGTCAGTGCCTCAGGTAACAACATATCATAAGTATGATGTATGAATGCATGAAAACATAATACATCATAATGAGAAAAATGTTTTCTTATCTCATAGAGATTTATGTATATAAAAATCGAGGTATCGTCAATGAAATCAACATATAACAGTATCTAGCATCGACACAAAAATATATATCTCTCTGTCAATATAATCTCAGGCTCCTGCAATCCGGACTGGCCTATAACAACAAATCTCCATACCTCAGGCTCCGGCAATCCGGACTGGCCTATACTCCGATCGGTATCCTCCGGATATCCGTCGAGTCACAATAAAATCACCGGTCGGTAGTGCTCCCCTGCCGGGCTCAACGCCATTATTTGCGACCTTCTCGGCCCGGGGTACCGCACCGGGTCCACCATGCACCCACAGACGGTTGCTCCTCCTTCTCGAATCGGTTGTAACATATCGCTCAAGAACCGAGAATACTTATTGTGGACTCCTCTCAAATCATATCATGAGAAAACCGCAACTTTCATTTTAAAATGATAATTAGTTTATAAATTACTTGTGGTTTCTCCAAATCTATAAATCTCATGGAAATCCGAAATCCTAATTTCAAGGGTAAATAAACAATGAATAACAAAATATTGGGCTCCGGCAATCCAGACTGGCCCATAATATCATGGTAAATGAATATATAAATATACATAAAAATCACGGTAATAAATAAAATGTCTAAGCTATCATATAAAAGCAAGCGCAATAGTACCATGTCGAAACTGTCGGCTAACAATTTATACTAATGAATAGTGTTTTCTAATGTGTATGTGACATGGCAATTACCGATGATAATGTGTGTGAGCCGGCAAGCAGGTGTACGTAGAGCATACGCATCATCGGTAATGGTGCTGGTGTCCTGACAGCATGGGTTTCAATATAATTATGAAAACACAAATAAGCATGCGATGCGATGCGAATAGTAAGAACATGCGGAAAATGAATAGCAAACAAAGCAATAAGAAATATGCCTTTATATAAACGAGTCATACAGTTTTGCCATTTGAAATAGTGTGAATCGTGGTGTTTAGAAAAATAGGGGCTACAGTATTTTTAAGAAAAGGTACGTCCTTTGAAATATCCGCAGTATCCCTTGGCATGTCTGTAAAATATTCACGATTCGTTAGTTTTGAAATAAGAATGACTCGAGTCCAGTCTAACATCTACTAGGTAAACTACAGGTCTAAACTAAGAGACTAATCGAAAGGGTAAGGAAAACCACCTAAGTCTTAATCGATATGTATATACATATAATAGTCGGTGATCCCACCTCAATAGTATCACGTATGATACAATATATAATATGACATCCTCGAGTTAAAATTTCGGATCAATCATCATAATTATGTCTCGTACGGTAAATCCATCGTACGGCATCCCAAATCTGGGTACGGGTCGAATATCACATTTATCTCATTATTTATCTGGTATCCTTATAATCATATCATGAACTGTGGTACTGATCTAAAATCTAGTACATACTGATACCATCAACATATATATAAGTGCGTGTGTATGAAAACACGTCGCCTAAAAACCCGCTATAATATCATGTCGTATCTCACAATACGAACCAAATCACATCACCGATCTCGTGGCATCATGCCCAATCTCATAGACTCATCTCTAAGTACCACATGCTATCCTCATTATCCATATATATATATATATATATATATATATATATATATATATATATATATATATATATATATATATATACTCATCTCATAGACTCATCTCTAAGTACCACATGCTATCCTCATTATCCATATATATATATATATATATGTATGTATGTATGTATATGTTAGTGTATATGCCCTAGAGGCCATTACTGTATCATACTAGTTTGTATATTACTTAATGGAAGCTTGGGATATTCACAGTTGTATATACAATCTTGCTCAATATAGTAGTATGCTACTTGGTTTGTTTCTACTTCAATGTGTACATGTGTTTATTTTAGTATATCACCTATACACATTAGTGGAGCCCTTAGGATCTTTGCTTGATTACCAGCGTTGTGATGGCAGTCACACTAGTGGGGGCTGGGTAATCTATAAGCACATCCTTATGCAGGTCCCTAGTCACAGGACTATCGAGACAGGGCATCGATACTCCGGAGTAGACTAGCGTATGCGCTTCTCATCCCAGTGTGGGAGATGTTCTGTCCCACAGCCATCAGTACGTCGTACTGGAGATAGCATGTGGGTGCTCGTTGGGTTACGAGTACACTGGACAGGACACGTCGGGAACTGTTGGTTGGTACTATACCTATCGTCAGTTATCAGTTCCCAGGTGACATGAGTACAGCTTAGTCCGCTGACTTGACACTGTCACTTCGCCTCGAGTGTGTTCCCACTGTACTTTGATTACTACCCTACCACGGCTCAAAGGAATCGTGCAAACAGGTAGTTTTTGGGTGCAGTCCCGAAGCACTTGGAGGCAGTGACGGTTAGACAGGATTCGTCTCTCCCGGTATTCGGGGTTGACATCGCGCTGTGTCTAGGAGAGCCATTACACGAGTAGTCCCTGGCCAGGGCAAGCGAGATATACTGGTAGGTTTCCAGTGTTATCTCAGGGTGTTCTGGGCTTCACTCCGACACGACTTGTACCGCTATTAGGGGACTGATGTTTACCGCCCCCTAGGATCGCCATGCGATGTATCAGACGAACAGACCGGACTGTATGGAGATTTTCACAGTCAGACTCAGTAGGAGCTCAGATGGGTTTCACCTCGTCAGTCTTCTTGTCGGCATCTACCTGGGGACCGTTACGCACAGCTAGTGCCGCTTGCGATCTGTGGTTAAACCCACTGCCAGCGTAGTGTCGAGTATTTAGAGTCCCACACAGAAAGCTATTCGCCTTTAGGCAAAAGAGTAGAGGTCGCATGGTTTTGCGACAGGTCGTATGGTTTTGCGACAGGGTTCGGTCGCATCCGTGCACTTGTGCACGTACAGTGTCCGGACAGTTAACACTAGCGGGCTTTGGTTTAAGCCAGATCCTAGTATACGTTTTGGGATTGGTTTCTTCTAGTATGTATTCGTGTTTCTCGGAACGCGGATGCGGGTGTGTATGCACAGTTAACGGAGAGACAGAGGCAGAGGATTCTCATTAGGATTGTTGACTGTTGACTATTGACTTTTTGCTCAACCCTAATGAGAATATGATATATGATTAACAATAATACTAATTAAGTATTATATTGACATGGTTGTTGAGGGGTTGACTTTGTTGACTTGTTGACCGGTTGACTAGGTTGGACTAGTTGACCATCATCATGACAATGGCTATCATTTTATGGCAAAGACTTTTGCTTGCTTGTTTCTCTTGTGCAAAATGAGTGCATGAAATGATATGGCCATTTTGACTTAAACCATCACATAATACTTGATTGCTATTATTGGTTATGATGGATTTGGATTATGAGAGCCAAAGAGAGAAAAGTCTTGCTCATTCTCTCATTTCCTTTCTTTCTCTTGTGTTTGAGCTCTCATCCTCTTCCTCTTGCTCTCCCTCTCTCTAGTCTATGGTTCACTTTTCTCATGTGTTGAGAAGCAAGAACCATAGAGAAAAATCCCAACACACTCTCCTCTACTCACTCTAGTTCACAAGGCCTAGCAAGCCAAGTGATCTAGTTTCTTCAAAGTTCGAAGAAGAAGCCAAAGGTAGAAGCTTTCGGGTGGATCCATCTTCGGCGCAAGGAGACGACGAGGTGAGGCCGATCCGTACACCGGGAGGAGTCAAAGACGAAGGAGTTCAAGAAAGGTATAGCCCCCTAACCGAGTAGGTAAACTCTTGTTAGGTTGTTAGTTAGTAGTTTAACAAAGATCCGTATTGGTAGTCCATGTTACCACCCTCTTGAAAATCGTTTTTCACCAATTCCGCAACCCCGTAAGTACCGGGGAAGGGTAGCATGGACTTACAGTATATATATATATATATATATATATATATATATATATATATGTATATATATATATATCACATTTATCTCATTATTTATCTGGTATCCTTATCATCATATCATGAACTGGGGTACTGATCTAAAGTCTAGTACATACTGATACCATCAACATATATATAAGTGCGTGTGTATGAAAACACGTCGCCTAAAGACCCGCTATAATATCATGTCGTATCTCACAATACGAACCAAATCACATCACCGATCTCGTGGCATCATGCCCAATCTCATAGACTCATCTCTAAGTACAACATGCTATCCTCATTATCCATATATATATATGTGTGTGTGTGTGTATGTATATATATACATATGTATATCTATATATATACATATGTATATGTATGCATGTATATATATATATATATATATATATATATATATATATATATATACATATGTATATATACATACATACATATGTATATATGTATATACATGCATACATATACATATGTATATATGTGTGTGTGTGTATATATATATGTGTGTATGTATGTATGTATATATGTATATACATACTCACATACATATATGTATATATATACATACATATCCCCATATACGCTCAAGTAAAGCAAATGAATACATGTGTGTGTGTGCAAATCTTTACTCTTGGGTTTCGCGACTAAGAAGCCAAACTAAGTTACTTCTAAATACACTAAAACTACATTATGAACACCTACAACCTATCTTGATAAACAGTAATCTCACAATACACATATTTATATATATGTGTATACGTATTCGTATACTACACTACGAAACTGCAGGGGTGCTATACGCCATCCACCCGACTTCCCCCGTAAATATAAATCTACTCACATCGATTCTTGCTTGCTGGAGTCGATGACGCCACGCTCATCCTCGTCGTCTCGAAGTCCACGTGGGGGTGACTACATATAAACATATAGTATCGTAAACCGAAATCGTGGATAAAAACCAAAACGGCATACGAATTGCACATAGGTTAAAACCTATGGTCTGTGCATGCAAGAATAATCAAACAACTCTTGATATCGACGTACAAACGTCAAGTGATCGAGACAAACACAAATACCCAAATTTCAAGTTAATAAAATTGGCAAAACGAAATCAGAAACGATGCAAAACACTTCCAGATTTTACCCTAGGTGAAATTATCCAAAATTCCACATGTGGAAGGTCTAGTTTACTGGAGATAAACCCATGGACCAAACACGGATCCTAACACCACTACCCTGGCCATAAATTGCGGCCAATAGGGATAAATCTGTGGCCTCAAAGAGGAATCAGGGGCTTGGAGCTCTAGGGTAGCTTCTAGGTTGCCTGCACATCTCTCAGTCTTCGCTAAATAATTTTTAGAGTCCCCGGGTTATAGCAGATATCAATTTCTCATCACAATTTCCATAAGATACGATATCGACAAATCTAAAGTTCACATTTTTGGGGTTTGGTCTCAGGTTAGGTCCAGGTTTAGCACTATGGGGGGTTGTAGTCACTAACACACTCACATGCATCACCACAACTCAAGAATTCCACAAAACCTCATCTAGGAATTTTCAAACCTCACTACACTACACAATATCACTTCTAAGTTAACACGAATGCTAAAGTGAAACAAATACAATGCTAATGGTAAAGAAAATACCTCAATTAGGAACTCAAGAAAATTCTTGAGTGGCCCCAAGTCTCCAAAATCCAAACTTTCTTGGTCCAAAGTGCTTGTAGTGAGGTTGTGCACATTTTTTTTGTGAAAGGGAGATGATGTTTTGAGATGGGGTTGAGATTATGGTGTGGAGTTAGAAGAGGTGGAGGGAGTGGGCTGCCATGAAGAGGAAGAAGGAAGAAGATGAAAATAATGAAGAGGGAACAAATGGCCATGGTCAACACAAGAACCCCCCCCCCCACCCCCCCACCCCCCTCTCTTCTCTCTCTTGCCCATACCTCCAATATTCTAACCTTTTCTTTTCTTTTTCCTTTTCTTTTTTCTTCTCTTTTCTTTTCTTCTCATCTCATATTAAAACCAACCATGCATGAAGAAAAAGAAAAAGACATGGTAGTTAAATGTAACAATGTATAATTTGACATGGTGTATGTCATGTGTACAAATCAACCTTAATGCACGATTAGTGATTTTTAATCGCGATTAGCATAAAAATGGAATATAATTAATTATATAACAATCTCTAAATGCTCAAATCTTATAAACACCCTCTTTTCAGAAATTCCTATAATTTTCCAAATATTTCCCAATTTATCGGTAATTAATTATACCGCATTATTAAAATATTCATAATATTTATTATTTAATTATATAAATCCCCAAAAATAATATTTTATTTTTCTGAAATGTTACAACTATTTTAAATACGGTCATACTGATCTATTGCACAAGTAGTAGTTGATACATCATTTTCGTTACGTCATTCATCGCACCTAGATAACAGTTACAATCGTATTTCATCATGACCTGTTGTTCATATCATAATATTGCATTTTGTATTCCCCATTCTTATGCATTTTACAATAAAAGCAGGTGCTTTTGACCCATGCCTGCTATATAGTACAGGTTACAGGTTCTTGGAGCGAAAACAATGAAAAAGAAAAAAGACGACAAAAAGAAGGACTTTTGACCAACAAATAGGAGGATCTTAGTCAAGCATAGACGAAGAACAGTTTACAATGTACAAGGCAACGCAAGGTCCAAAAATGTTAAGGCGAACGGTTAAAAATCCATTGCAAATTGTTCACTGAAAATCTGGATCAAATGTAGAAGCCCAATTGATAAAAGAACCCAAGAACCAGAAGCCCAAAAAGATCCTGAACAAAACCCTAAAATTTCAGCAACCAAGACTGCTAAAGGGCCGCGGAACCGCGGCCCAAGCCCACCAATGCCGCGGTCCCACGGCCAAATGAAGCCCAAAAGGAAATAATTTTTTACCAAAATGTGGGTTCTGCGCTGACTAGTCAACCTAAGGGCAAATTTGTAATTGTAGACATGCGGGTCAAATGTAACCTAGGGTTTCCTATTCTCTATAAATAGGAACTCTAAAGATTATATTTTCTCATGCCTCCTTTTAATAATAAATTCCAGAATTCTTTATGGAGAGCATCGGTGCCTCTCTTCAATTCATGAATTCCGATCTGACAACCCTGCGTTGATGATTGGAGAAATGCATCTGTAAGTAGATTTAATTCCTTGCCCTAGTTTAGATTTTAATTCTTTGCCCTAGGTAGATTTATTTCCTTGCCGTAGATAAATTGTTTAGAGTTAGCTTTGGGGAAGGCTTTTGAGAGATGAGATCTCCCATCCCTTTCTTACCCATTATATATTTACAATAGGACTCCATGCATACACGCACACACCGCGCCCTACGGCACCCTATCCCTCGAGGTAGCGGTGATACCGTAGTATAAAAGCCCGGATGCGTGCGTTTTCCATGGAGGTTAGGGTAAGGATCTTTAAAGGAAGGACAAGAACCTAGAGGAAGGAACACCTTCCCGAATAGATCTAATCCCCTTTATTGATAATTACCATAACTCCTCATAGATCTTCATTCGGGTATAGAAAACGTTGAGATTTACTTGCATTTCCAAACCATCCCTAAACCTAACCCTAGCAAGAATAGATCTAGATAATCGTAGATAGAATAATTTAGGTTTTTAGATTTAATAATTAATCCGAACACCCTTCGGAATTAACTCGTTAGCGCGACTAGGAAATTCACAACATCCATGTGGACCGACCCGTACTCACCGGCTAGCTTCATGTGACGCCATTCTTGATTGCGGTTAATAGATAGTTTTTGAGAAAAATCAAATGGCGCTGTTGCCGGGGATGGCGTGTCATTTCCTTTTTGCAATTTCGGGTTAATCAAAATTTTAAAAAATCATAAAAATCACAAAAAATATAAAAATATATCAATTGTTATTTTTTGGAAAGGGTACTTTGTTGTTTGAATCTTGCAGGAACAATCGAGACGGATCTGGAGATTTTCAGAAAGCAAAACAGAAAACGGGATATCGAAATGGAAGAGATTTTAAACAACAGAACAGCCACAGAAATTTTTTGAACTGAACACCTAACCTAACCGCGAAACCGCGGCCGTACCTACATTCAGGCCGCGGTTCCGCCGCGCTCTGGAAGAATCATCATCACAGATTTTTTTTGGGGATCCACGCCGACTTTACCGCCGCGGAACCACGGTGGGAACCCCCATTTGGCCGTGGAAAAGCTGCGTTCTGGTGACGACATCTTATGCAAATTTTTCTGTAAGCCTATCTTTTCTTCCTCTGCAAAAATTTCCATATATTTTCTGAAAAATTCCTGCAAGATTTTATGCGCTTTAAAAATCTTTCTCTTTCCAAATAACAATCTTGTGCAGGATTTTTGCGCCTCGTTTAAACTAGAAATTGATTGCAATGGATCTTTTTTGTTGCATATCTTCTCTCGAATATCTTTTTGCAACATTTTTTTCCAAATAAAGAGAAAAAGAAAAAAAAAGGAAAATTTTTATTAGAAAACTTGCAAACTTTTGCCACAAATAAATCCTTGCACCACCACCCATCTTTCTTTCTTCACCCTTTCTTCTAACATGGGTATCCCACTTAACAAATCACTTGCCGAACTTTGGTATCCCGAACCTAATTTTGCGTCGTACGTCAATTTGTTCGGTCAATTTAAATACGATCATTCCTTGCCTAAAATATCTTTGAAAGATCAAATAGAGACGTCTAGGAGAAACTGTTTGACTTTTCAACCTACTTTGTGTCAACCAAGTCAACCTTTACCACCTCCATATGTTGATACCACGTTTTCAAGTCCTACCGTCTCTCCTAAGCCGATGTCCATTGCTGAGCATATTGCTCAATCTCGCAGCCGATCTTTCACCCCTCTCCACTCATCTAGTTCTAGGGATCCACACGACTATTCACCTTTTTATCCATATGTTGACCCTACCCCTGTCCAATCACCCACTTCCTACCAGTCCTACCCGACCTTCCCACCTTCACTAGACACTGTGTCTACACAGCCAGTTGGGAGCTTTACATATCCACACGATTTCGAATCTTTTACCGAAACCCCCTTACCACCCAAGTCTAGTTTGGAAGAGTCGTTGGAGGCGTATATCGCAGCAACAAACAAAATGACTAGGAATATGGAAGCGTCCGTGGCCGCCCTTATGAAACCTAGTGAACCGGTAGCTAGTTTCCAACTAGCTTCAAATTTTTCAATGTATAAAGAGGCGGTTGGACAGAGTGAGAATGTGAGAGGATTTCCAAATCAAACCTACCCTTACCCAATTGAAGCCCACAACTCCGGTTTTTCATCGATTGTCCCAAATGATTCACCAGTTGAAAATAAAAATGAGTTGTGCGATTTTGTAGTGCTTGATTTGCCAAATTGTGAAGAACTTCTTTCGAGTGAAACCGCACTTAATCCTTTCGATCTTTACACCTCCACTCTAGAACCCAAATTGATAAATATCCATGCTTTTGATGAGGTGTCTAAAGAAATTAATTTTCACTTGATTGAGGATATAGACGCCGGGAATATTTCGGATGATGAACCTGTCGATTTAATTGAAATTTTATGTTCAAATCATCATACCGAGTTATTAAATGTTTCTCCCGAATCTCATATGCGTCTTGATTTTGATGATAATGGCATGGATGAGTTGAATATTGAGGAGAATTATAAGGATAGTATTGAGGAGAGTTTTGAGGATCATATTGAGGTTGAACCATTTTTGTTTGATATGTCTGATTTTCCAATTCATCCTCTTGAACCTTTAACTAAATCACCCTCCCTCTTTTACATCGTTCCGACCATGCTTGAAGACTGTGAGCTTGAAAAATTTTCCTTTAAATCCGATACTGTTCTCACAGATGATAACACTTACGAGTGTTTCACTTTTTCGGACGATATTGATGACTCACCGCCCGAGTTTGAGTCATTTACATTTTCAGATGAGTTAGTTGAACCATCAGACTCGGTTGATTACAGTAGTTTCGAACCATTGATGGAATCTTTTAAGTTCGAGACAGTTTACTACGGTGAGAATGATACTATCCCTAATTCACTTCCTTTCGTCCTTCCTATTGTTCCGACCGTACAAGTGACCGTTACGCTTTCATCTCCTATACCAAGTTCGGTGTACCCATGTTTTCTTGCGAATCTTGAGGGATTTGACCCCATTTCTCGATGGGTTGATAGGTTAGCACAATCGCTTTTAACACATCAGTCATCACAAATTGTGTTAATTTATTCACTCGATTTACACCCTCAAGATCGCGTGACCCTTCTTTCTCCTTTCCGCCATTCTTCTCCCCCACCGAGGCCATATTCTACCATTCTTCTTTCCACACGGTCTCGCGTGTTTCTCATTTCTTTCCTTTACACCCCATTCTTGCACCAACTATACCATTACCACGATAAAATTTTTGAATGGTTGGTGCTAACCTTTAGCTTATGTAAGGCCAAGCTTAAGTTTGGGGGGAACCTTGTTGTATATTTGTACATATATTTTTTGTTTTCTTTTTCTATAAAAAATTTTAAAAAAATTTTCAAAACATTAAAAAATATTTTTAAAAATTTATAAATAAATAAACAGGGGAGTGCCGGCGTTTTGACCCTCTTGGTGTAGCATGACAGTGAGGACACTGTCAAGTTTAAGTTTGGGGGAATGCTCGGTACGTCTTCTTCCTTCGCATTCATTTGTACATATTTTTGCATTTGCATACTTATTTTAAAACCCATAAAAATTGAAAATTTTCAAAAATTATAAAAATTATTGTATTCAATTTTGGCTAATTGATTTGAGTTTGACAAATAAGTTAACTGGCTAGGGACACCTAGAGGTTTAACGGCTTGTTGCACGTGCTCAGTGCAATCGCGTTTCCCTGCGAAAGTGCGGTTAGGTTAGATTTTTTGTCGTGAATAAAAATAAGTTTGCTCGAGGACGAGCAAAAGATAAGTTTGGGGGTATTTGTTCATATCATAATATTGCATTTTGTATTCCCCATTCTTATGCATTTTACAATAAAAGCAGGTGCTTTTGACCCATGCCTGCTATATAGTACAGGTTACAGGTTCTTGGAGCGAAAACAGTGAAAAAGACAAAAGACAACAAAAAGAAGGACTTTTAACCAACAAATAGGAGGATCTTAGTCAAGCCTAGACGAAGAACAGTTCACAATGTACAAGGCAACGCAAGGTCCAAAAATGTCAAGGCGAACGGTTAAAAATCCATTGCAAATTGTTCACTGAAGATCTGGATCTAATGTAGAAGCCCAATTGATAAAAGAACCCAAGAACCAGAAGCCCAAAAAGATCCTGAACAAAACCCTAAAATTTCAGCAACCAAGACTGCTAAAGGGCCGCGGAACCGCGGCCCAAGCCCACCAATGCCGCAGTTCCGCGGCCAAATGAAGCCCAAAAGGAAATAATTTTTTACCAAAATGTGGGTTATGCGCTGACTAGTCAACCTAAGGGCAAATTTGTAATTGTAGACATGCAGGTCAAATGTAACCTAGGGTTTCCTATTCTCTATAAATAGGAACTCTAAAGATTGTATTTTCTCATGCCTCCTTTTAATAATAAATTCCAGAATTCTTTATAGAGAGCATCGGTGCCTCTCTTCAATTCATGAATTCAGATCTGACAACCCTGCGTTGATGATTGGAGAAATGCATCTGTAAGTAGATTTAATTCCTTATCCTAGTTTAGATTTTAATTCTTTGCCCTAGGTAGATTTATTTCCTTGCCGTAGATAAATTGTTTAGAGTTAGCTTCAGGGAAGGCTTTTGAGAGATGAGATCTCTCATCGCTTTCTTACCCATTATATATTTACAATAGGACTCCATGCATTCACGCACACACCGCGCCCTACGGCACCCTATCTCTCGAGGTAGCGGTGATACCGTAGCATAAAAGCACGGTTGCGCGCGTTTTCCATGGAGGTTAGGGTAAGGATCTCTAAAGGAAGGACAAGAACCTAGAGGAAGGAACACCTTCCCGAATGGATCTAATCCTCTTTATTGATAATTACCATAACTCCTCATAGATCTTCATTCGGGTATAGAAAGCGCTGAGATTTACTTGCATTTCCAAACCATCCCTAAACCTAACCCTAGCAAGAATAGATCTAGATAATCGTAGATAGAATAATTTAGGTTTTTAGATTTAATAATTAATCCGAACACCCTTCGGAATTAACTCGTTAGCGCGACTAGGAAATTCACAACATCCCTGTGGACCGACCCGTACTCACCGGCTAGCTTCATGCGACGCCGCTCTTGATTGCGGTTAATAGATAGTTTTTGAGAAAAATCACCTGTTTGTACGATGTTATTACAAATAAACACTTTATTTAATTGAATACATTATCACTGACTTGCGTGTAACCTGCCAGACTATTACTATTTTGTTATCATGTTAATATCTGTTACATGTGATACTTATCGATACCAACAATCCTGACTTATTGTCCTGATAGACGTGACATGTTGTCTTGATAGACATAACATGTACATAACCTATACCTGCCAGTTCTTATGTTAGCATTAGGTAGATATTATATTCATTCCTGACTTGGAAAATGAAACCTGGGGAAATAGGGAAATCAAAAGTGTAACTGAAGTATAACTTAAAAGGATATTACATGTTTCCATGGTTCCGGGGGGTAATGGAACAGAATCATTCTTGATTCATACATCTTGATCCGTGATCCCAGGGGGTAACGGGATATATACTTTTCAGTTACATGGAGGAGTACATTCATTGGTTTTAAATACCTATAGAATAGTTGACCTAGAAACATGGACTTTAGGATACACAAAACATGATTGACTACCTATAGCCTGCTGTTATGACACGTGTTTGATTTTGTTTATACTCATGATACCTCACACTTGCACGTGACATCGTATATATCACACTGTTCAGTTTATTATTATTATTATATTTACAACGCACTAACATCTGGATTTTGCATGGCCCAAAGACTTGATTTTAGCACGTAAGAATCGTGAGTACTTCGACGAAAATGCCGATCAGTGATGACCATTTCACTGATATAGCTCTTATTAATGGTTAGGTATTCTTATTCCTTGGATCTTTATTATTTCCACTACTGTTTCCTGTTATCGTTCTTATAGCTCTTGGATATGTTTAGAGAGTTATTTATATTATTGTTCTTGATTGCTGATTGACAGACTTAATGTGACTATGGAAGGATGTTTCCTTACCATAGGTACCATGGCTAGCTTTGTGACGTTCCGTATTTAAGTATTTTGGGAAGAGGGGTGTGACAAACCAACACACAATTTTCAGCATCCAACACACAAACAAAAGAAAAACTTCAGATATAAATGAAGCATTCTTATTGCATTATAGACTTGGTCATATTAAGGAAACAAGACTAACCAAGCTACATAAAGATGGATATTTGAATTCGTTTGAATATAAATCTTATGCGACTTGTCAGTCTTGTATCAAGGGTAAAATGACCAAAACTCCGTTTACTGGACACGAAGAGAGCTACTGAATTCTTAAGCCTCATACATAGTGATGTATGTGGAACAATGTCTACGCATGCAAGAAGCGGTTGTTCATACTTCATAACTTAAGGTTCGGACACGTATTCTTGCTGAAATATAAATTCGAAGCTTTCGGAAAATTCAAGGAGTATAAAATTGAAGCAGAAAAACAATTGGATTGAGCATCATGAAACTTCGATCAGATCGAGGTGGAGAGTACTTAAGTACAGAGTTCCTTAATTTCCTAAAAAGGAATGGGATTCTCTCTCAGCTCACTCCTCCGTACACACGACAACACAAGACAACGGTGTGTCGGAGCGGAGGAATCGTACCCTATTAGATATGATACGCTCTATGAAGAGTGAGGCTGAGTTGCCACTTTTCTTCTGGGTGTATGCATTAAAGACTGCAGTATATCTATTAAACAGGGTTCCGACCAAATCCGTGCTTACCACTCTATATAAGATATGGTGTGGGAAGAGACCATCTCTTAAACGATTTAGGATATGGGGTTGTCCTGCTTTTGTTAAAAAGCAGAATCCAGACAAAGTCGGGACACGATCGGTTTTGTGCAAGTTTGTAGGATATCCTAAATATTCATATGGATATCTATTCTACCACAAGGAGGAACAAAGTGTGTTTGTTTCTTAGTATGCCACTTTTTTAGAAAATGAGTTTTTTACAAAAGATACTATTGGCAATGCGATAGAACTAGAAGAAATTCCAGAACCACAAATTGCTAGTGATGATTTAGTTGAACCTAAAACTTCAATAGAACCTGACGAAGCTCGGCTGCTCTGTAAATCTAGTAGGTCTTCTCGCCCACCAGAGAGATACTACGGTTTCCTTATTAATGGTGATAGAGAAGATTACATCATTGAAGATGATGACCCTACTAGTTTTTAGCAAGCTATCACGAGTAGTGACTCGGTGAAGTGGCTGGATGCTATGCGGTCCAAAATGGAATCCATACACACCAACAAAGTATGGACTTTAGAAGTTGCACCTCCTGGAGTAAAACCCATAGGGTACAAATGGATCTTTAAGAATAAAATTGGTGTGGATGGACGGGTGGAAACCTATAAAGCTAGACTTGTAAAAAAAGGTTTTCATCAAAGACCAGAATTGGACTATGATGATACATTTTCTCCAATAGCTATGCTTAAATCTATTTGGATCCTACTTGCTATTGCTACTTACTACGCCTATGAAATCTGGCAGATAGACGTTAAAACTGCATTTCTGAATAGTAATTTAGAAGAATGTGTTTTTATAGATCAGCCAGAGAGCTTCATTGACAGTAGTAGCAATGAAAAGGTATACAAGTTGCTTAAGTCCATTTATGAATTAAAACAGACATCACGGAGTTGGAACATTTGCTTTGATAATACAATCAAAGAGTTTGATTTTATCAAAAAAGTAGATAAACCTTGCATTTATAAGAAGATTGTAGGGAGTACGGTCACATTTCTCGTATTGTACGTGGAAGACATTCTCTTGATAGGAAATAACGTTCCTATGCTACTATTGGTCAAACTATTCCTATTATAAAGGTTCTCCATGAAGGACCTGGATGATGCCTTGTACATCCTAGGCATTAAAATTTATAGAGATAGATTTAAGAGAATGTTGGGATTGTCCCAATCCAAATACATAGACACCATGGTGGATATATGTATGCCCTAGATGCCATTATATGATAGTGGATGCATCGATATGTGTGTATATATATTCAGAGGACATTCTTGCTCGACATGATAGTATGCTATCTGGTTGTACTTTATCTTGACATGTTCATTTGATCATGCATCTTACTCATTTAGTACATATTGATAAAGCCCTTAGGAAATCTGCTTGACTACTGGGATTATGATGTGGATCATACTAGTAGGACATGTGTAGTTTATAAGTATATCCTTGAAATGTTCCTAGTCGTGGGTGTATCGAGACGGGGCATCGATATTCCAGAGTAAACTGGCGTATACGGTTCTTGTCCCATATGATGGGCGATGGATGATCCCATATCCATTGATGTGGTGACAACAGAGACTATATACGGGTGCTTAGTGGAGACTGGTGTAACATTTCAGAAAATATAAAATATTATTTTTGGAATTTAATATTAAAATAATATATTTCGCGAAAACTACCCGATTTGCGAAATTGGGATTTTCGTAAAATGGTATAAATATATACCAATATTTATGAAATAATTGGAGATTAAAATGATTTATTCATTTAAAAATATATTTATCGGATTTGGCAATTTATAATTTACTATATGCAAGTTTAAAATAAAAACCCGATTAGTGCACCACTAATCGCGATTAAGCCAAATCCGTATTTCTACATTTTTTTATCATGCCTAGTGCACCATGACATGTTGCATTTTAGTTACATGTTATTTCATTGTGTTTTGTTGATATTTGGTTTCAAAAAGAGAGAAGAAAAAGAGAAGAGAATGAAGTATTGAGGAGAGAGGGGGGACCACATATGACATGTGATAAATGAGAGAGGGTGAGAATAAGAGATAGAGAGAGGGGGGGCTGCCATTTCCTCATCCCCCATCATTTTAATTCATTTTCTTCCTCCTTATCTCCCTCCACCTTCAACCCCAAGATCCATCTCAAAAACCTTGTCAAAACCCTATACCCTCTTCACAAAAGTTGATCACAACCTCTTCCTCAACACATTGGACCATGCAAAGTTGGATTTTGAAGACTTTGGGAAGCTAGGGTTTTTCTTGAGTTGCCCAAGTGAGGTATATCTCTTTTCATTTAGTTTAATTTTGAGTTCCTAGCATATATTTTAGTTTAGAATTCGTTTAGTGGTGGATTTATGAACTTGGAAATTCCAAGAGAAGGATTAGGGTTTGATTTGTGTCGTGGTGATGTAGTGGCTGTTAACAAGACTTGAGTGGTGTTTTCACTGACCTAGAATAGAGAATACGGATTTAGGATTTTACCCGTGTCGGTTTTGTGAGAGATTGTTGTCCTACAGGGAATCTGGGATAACCTGGAGTGTTTACGAGAAAAACAAACAACTCTAGAGACCTAATTGGGACAATAGGAGACCACCCTGAAGAGATGAGCCCATTCCCTCACCACTTAGCCGAGGTGGCCGGATTTTTGGTATTGTGGCCATCCACTTGGTGGTTTCTGGTGCTTGAATTGGTCCAGTAGCTCACATACTCCATATACTACCCCATAGTACTGTTTGTTTATCCCCATTTTACCTGAGAGAGAATCTGGGAGCACATTGGTATGATTTTTGGATATGTTTTCCATATTTTGAATGCTTGGTTCTGATGTCTAGATTTGTATTTGGTTGTTGGGTGTTTATACGTCAACAACAAGGGTTGTTGGGTTGTTTTTGCATGCGTAGGCTATAGGTTCTAACATATGAGCGCACCGTGTACCGTATCGGTTTTCCGGATTCGATTTTAATAGCGATTGCGATTGTGTATTATTGTACGTACCTTCACATGGATTCCGAGGCGATGGATCATGGCTTCATCGACTTCAGCAAGCAAGGATCAAAGTGAGTAAATCTATATCTACGGGGGAAGTCGGGTGGATGACGTATGGCACCCCCGCAAGTTTTTGATGGAAACCGATCTATAGGATACAGTCGTAGAAACCTAGATTAGAAAACTAGAGATATGGTTAAAATATAGTTAGAGATGAATGATTGAATATATGTATTGAGATATGAGATGAAAGCTATAAAGATATAAAAGGTGGATGTGAATCACGACTTATAGATAGGTAGTGCAGGAGATTAAGTAGGAGTTTTAGAGTAGCATGAACGAGATTTACAAGGTAGAATGTGTATGTAAAGTTGACTTGATGTAAGATGACTTAATGTAATGAAAAGAATATTCTGTGTGATATGATGACTTGATTGATGTGTCGGTATACGGATGCGAGTCGATACGAGATGATTGATACCTTTGCCGGTCCCCTGATATGAGATTGTTAAGGACGTGACTTGGGACATAGGTGTGTGTGTGTGTGTGTGTGTATATGTATGTATGTATGTATGTATGTATGTATGTATGTATATATATATATATGTATGTATGTATATATATATATATATATGTATATGTAATGTTGTGAATCTTGAGTGATATGTCGTACGAGACGTTAGGTCCGTACCCCTCATTGTCATATAGGTCGATAGGATCCCCGATTGTTAATGGCGACGTACGATAATTTACTGTACGTGATGAGTTTTATGATGATTGATCCATACCCTTGATTAGAGGATGCCGTACGATGGATTATACCGTACGTGATGTTGTGAGGCTGGATGTCGATTGATGGATTCACCGACTCGGTCATGTTAGATACGTATACCTTATAGCATTTAGCCGACGTTTTACTTATTTGCTACGTTCATGTCATTCTCATTGCATTCCATTTAGCTGTGCTAGTACACATACACCATTATCGATGATGCGTATGTTACACTTACACAGATTGGCTGGCTCACACACTTCATCATCGATAATTGCTATGTCACTATACAGTAGAATCGCTGCATCAGGATATGACTCCTTGCATGATTTATTTACTATGTTCGCATCACTACGATATGTCGCATGACATACTGACATTGTTTCATCACCGTTCCATGTTGCATGATATACGGATATACTTACATTCCCATCATATGTAGCATACATCATGCTTTATGATTTTACGCATTGAGATATGTTGTTTTCATGAGATTTCTGGATTTGAGAACCGTGGTTATTTCAAAAGAAAGTATGTACTGTTTTTAAAAAACCCAAGTTCTCTTGATATGATATTTCAGTGCGTCCACCATGCGTTTTCTCGGTTCTGAGACGTGTGACATGTGAAACCTGATTCGAGGAGTTGGATGATCCGTTTGCGGGTTCATGGTGGACCCGGTATGGTACCCCAGGGCGAGAAGATCGTGGGGATGACGATGAGCCTGGCAGAGGGACTACTACCTACCGGTGTTTGGTTGAACCTGGCGGTTATCCGGAGGATACCAACTGGAGCCGAGAGATGGATATGGGCCGACCCGTCTGCCGGAGCCCGCGGGCCGATCCCGCAGACGGAGCCCGAGTGCCGATCCGAACTGACAGAGCCCGAGATATGAGGATTTACGTGTCGATGCTGGACACGGGTTTTCATGATGTTTCGAGTGTCGATGTTGGATACTCGTGTTCCATGATTTTGATGTGTCGCGGAGGACATACGTTGATTTATATTCTCATACTTTCATGCATATGCTTTCATGATATTTACATGCATGACGTTGTTGTGTTACTGATTGACACGTGGATTATATCCACATGCATGCAGACATTGATTATATTATTGTTGGCACATATGCAGATACGGTCACCCTAGATATCATAGTATTACCTTTATGATATAGTTGACCTAGTAAGTCATTATTTTATTCGATTTCTACCTGTTGATGTTTTCTACTCACGAGTTGGCAACTCACACCCGTTGTGCCACAGTTCTTGCAGGTTGACCACATGGATCAGTAGCGGCATCGCTGGCACACAGCTACATTTGGGTGATTTGCTTTGGTAGGTAGGACATTTTTATCGTGTCCACTCTTGTATTTATTATTCATATTGTATCTAGTTAACTCCATCAATCAAACTAGTATTTGTATAAGTAATGAGACTTAGCAAGACTTGTAGTTGCGAGACTTGAGCAATGGGTTTTATGTTCGCTTTTAGGGTTGATGTCTTTCTTTACTTTATCTTTTGTGGTGATCTTCGTCGTTGGGCGTCGTATATACATATTTATGCCTTGCGTGGTTGTGAATCTGCCGCTTGGCGAAGAGCTAGCTCCCGCTTGGGGATGTCTTTATTATCATGATGTATTTGTGGTTTTGGATCAAAATATACAAAAGAGGTGCTGCCCAAATTTTCAAAAAGACGAAACATGTTTTCCAACTAACAAAATCCACTTACATTTTTCATGTTCTATATTCCATGCATTTAATAAAACGTTTGTTTTCATTATACCTCTATTTCAAAACTTCACCTCTTTTATTTCTTAAAAAAGGTTTAGATTTTCTGGGCTTCGGCTTACTTGAATTACGTTATGCCTTTAGACGTTGCGTGATTTAAGTGCCGGTCACGAGCTAATATTTCGGGTCGTGACAAAGTTGGTATCAGAGCGCTAGGTTTAACCTTGGTTCGAGTTTAGGTTTGACTATGTGGAGTCTGGGGCGTAAATATTTCGGAACCTAGGCTTGACCTTACGGAACTTAGACTTGAACAAGGGGTATTAGACCCAAACTTTCATTTCATAGGCTGACCCTGATTGATGGAGTAGGTAGCTTAAATAGAGTGACGTACTGTATGTATGTTCTGCGACATATTTACAATACGATACTCCACTTAAGAAACCTTAGGATGTACATATTTTGAGATCTGTGATTCTTATCGTCCCATTGATCATACATCCATTTGAGATCCTTGATTCTATTTGTTTCCATGATCATATTCTCACTGATTCTGTTCCTCCTTATGATCATGTATCCATTCTGGATCTGTTGATTCCTTTCATGCCTTTGATCTGTTTTCGTAGATACACGCTTGAGGTTCCTATCACCATGGTTTGAGCGCAGATTGAGCTACTGCTGGTGATGCTGTTAGGGCGAGCTCGTCTGGTACGAGGACTGACCATCGCGTTTTCTGGTGACATGGGAACGTCTCGATGTAGTGTTTATGTTGTGACCTCTCGTTTGAGACGAGTGTTCGGTCTTGCACCGTATGATCAGGCCATTGATAGAGGCTGCCAGTTGTGAGAGGACTGTTGATGTACAGCCTACTTAGAGATTGTGATGTCGTCTACCGTACAGACAGATAACCCAGTTGTTGCTAAGATTGATGGGATGTCGCTTCCAGGGCTTATGAGCTGATATTGCTGGAGCTTTCAGGTATAGATGCGACAGATGATAGCTAGTCTATCCCGAATTAAGAGACGAAGGGTATTCACGTGTTGTCTATGCGAAGTTAAAAAGTTCGAACGAATGTCAGAAACCCATTTTTCCAAGTTTAAGGTATTCGGAAGAACCTGCAAGTAATTCTATAGACCCTTTAGAAGAATGAAACCCTAACTCGACAAAATGACCATGGAAATGCTTTTGAACCTTAGGGTTTGTGGCAGTTCTGCGGTGCCATTTATGAGGCTTAGGTTTGCCCTTCTACGGCTGGTCCATAGGTACTGTGGCATGTATTGGATATTATTGCACTGTGCTCAAGTGTTGAGCTCTCGGGGAATTATGGGACTTTGACAAATCGATCGAAAAGTTTAACGTCGTCCGGATATCATGTGATAGGAGATCGGTAAGTGGACCGGTTCCAATAGAGGACCTCACTCAGATGTGTTGTGAGTTGATCAAGAACAGACGAGTATTGAGTATTCCTCCGATGATTGGGACGAGTTCCTGAGGACGTGGTCGGCTAGAGATCTTCTACAGAGTGATGAAGATACCGAGTTCGCGATTTCGAGTCCGTGTGAGAGATTCCGGATTGACTGTAGCCGAGAACTATTGCAGTACGCAGATAGCATGACGTGACGTCGAAGTGTACAATAATAAAGACGGATGGAGCAAGAGGTTCGTGCGAGATGTTAACGAGCTGTTGTTACTCCTCGTTGAGATTGGAGATCTGATATGTATACAGGGGCGTTGGGATACGGCTAGTTCTCGAGGAAATACTGTGCTGAGAACGCAGATGTCCAGAAAACGAGAAGATGATTATGTAAGAGTACAAGCCTCCGTATAGTTCGGCGTAGGCGAGATCGGAAGAGACCCTGAGCAGATTCCTTCCAGGACACTGCTGCGATGAGATTTGCACCCATGACCAGTTGTGTCATGTGTATTCAGAGGGCCAGAGGCCGACGCCAGAGACGTGCTGCTTTACGAATGGTCATACTAATTGGTCGAGAGATGACCAGAGGAGTGCCAGAGCGGAATCGTTTCCGTTAGCACACCGGACCGGGCCGACGAGCCGATGGATTGCGAGATTGGTAATCCACAGAGATGTCGCGACCCAAAGTTTGGCCCGTGACCGGCACTTAACCACGTAACGTCTACAGGCGTAACGCAACTAAGTGAACCGAAAACCCAGAAATCAAACCAGTGAAAGTAAAGAGTGTTATAAGTTTTAAATGAAAGCACTTACTAACATGAAAAGAAATCTAAGTAAACAATCACCAAGGTAGTAATATACGACACCGTAGCGAAGATCAAGATCCACAAGTGGGAACATCACAGATAGGATAAACTGCAAGTACAGTCGGCTAACAACGAGCTCGACACCAGAATACAAATATAATACATCATCGTCCTCACACTGTCTCTAAGTCAAATACATACATGGTAGATGGAGAATACTAGATACAACAATGTACATCCTGAAAGATAAACAGATACCGCACAAAGCCCACCTATCAGCAAAAGAGCTAGTACACCAACTATGGGGGTATCTGTGTCAAAAGATGCAAAAGCAGCCTGCCGCGACTACTCCGAAGGCAACCTGCAAACACTGTGGCACAATGGGGGTGAGTTGCCAACTCGTGAATAGAAATAACATATAAAGGAAATCGCGAGCATGCACGTACTGCGCTACTCTATCATATGCCAACAGATGATATCAATATGTGATAAGCAGTATGTGCAATAATCATGCAAGTGCTCTATCAGGTAATGTAACTACAGGATGAGGTACAATAATAAATGCTAAGCATGGACAATATAATAGCTACACGGAATGTCATCGTGGAATATATAATCGGTGTCCATCAATGCACCCAGATCCCCCAAATAGCTCAGGCGCCGGCACTCTCATCGGCCCTAAAATCCTGTACATCTATGAGAATCCCGAGTGCCCAACATCGGCACCCAAATATCATAAATACTCGTGTCCAGCATCGACACGCAAATCCTCATCCATCGGGCCCCGTCAGTCCGAGTCAGCCCACGGGCTCCGTCTGCGGTATCAGCACTCGGCCCCGGCAGTACGGATCACCCCACATCCATCTATCGACTCTGATCAGTATCATCCGGATAACTGTCAGGTCCAACCAATCACCGGTAGGTAGTAGTCCCTCTGCCAGGCTCACCGTCTACTGCACAGCGAAACCGTTCTCGCCCCGGGGTACCATACCGGGTCCACCATGTACCCGTAATCGGCCTCAACAAGCTCCTCGATTCGGGTTCGCATATATCACTCTAGCACCGAGAAAACACATGGTGGACGCACCGAAATATCATATCAAGGGAACCGGGTTTTTTAAATGATTACATATTTGTAATAGCCACGGTTCCCAAATCCAGAAATCACATGTAATCCAAACCAAAATGCAAGTCAATGATCCGATATGATATGTGCGTCAAATATAAATATCATGTCAAGTCACATATAGATAAGCTACAATATAATCATCCGATGTGATATAGGCATCAAGTATGAATAGCATGTCAAGTCATATATAGATAAGCTACAATATAATGATCTGATGTGATATAGGCATCAAGTATGAATAGCATCTCAAGTCACATATAGATGAGCTACAATATAATGATCCGATGTAAATTCTACAGTGTGAGTGTCATGGCAATTACTAACGGTGTGTGTGTAACATGCAGGATAATGCGCGTGCAACATGGACCGTTAGTAATGGTGCGGTGTTCTATCAATCCTAGTTTATATCCAAATAGCAGGGAATGCAGCATGCACTAAATAGTAGCCATGAATAGTCAATGTATACAAAGGAAACTATAAGGTCCTATCATCCCTGACGTAGAACGCCATGCGGTCGATATCCCCGTAGATGTGAAATCTACTCACCATAGTTTCTCGCTAGGTATAGCCAACAACTTGTTTCCCCTTCTGCACGGCGTCCGCCGTACTCGCCTGCGAACCTAGAATTACACAATATATCACACGTAAGCTTGAAGTCACACAAACGCAACATTAAAGCCGAACTAGTAACTCATATCGCGAACCAAGCGCGCGTGTGCGCGATACGCTAAAACGTGTGGTTACGCGCCTGAAACCACTCCGACGCGTCGCGATACGCAGAAACCCCAAACCCACACACACGTATCACGCGTGTCGCGAAAGATTGAAAATACGGGAAAATAGGTAATCACCTCCAGATTTTGATACAGGAAAGATATTGTAAAACTATATATACCAAAATAACCCACATAGGAGCAGACACCCACACCCCAAACCCTTACCCAAAACACCCTCATCTGGCCGCAAATTGCGGCCAGAATGAATATTCCGGCGGCCCTACTTGGGAATTGGGCTCCCAGGTTTGGTGTGTGCACTCTACACCCTCCATACATGCTACAGTAACATCTAGTTTTACTCTGAAATGTCTCGGGTAGCAGCAGATCCTACAGAGCCTTATTTCTAGTTAAAATCCACACTTTGCACTAAAATGGAACTTTAGGGTATTTTTCTGCAAACTCAAACAAAACTTGGCCTAAGATAGCTCTAATAACACATAATAGAGCTAACACAACTAACAAACCCCTAATCTAACATATGAATCACAAATATCCTTAAATATCACCAAAAATGCACAAAAATGAGATTTTTACTAAAGAATACTACAAGTCTAAGGAAAAGGAGGTTAAGACATGAGTTTATACCTTCTAAAGACTTTATAAAACACCAAAAATCCAGCTCCCCGCTCAGGTGTGCAGATTTAGCCTCCAAACACCTAAAAACTCATTTTTTTCCTAAGGTTTTATGAAGGAAAAGTGTGGTTTTTGTGTAGGATTTGTTTGGGAATCATGGAGAAGTGAAAAGAGATGAGAATATGGAGAAAGATGGGGGTTTTTGCTGCTGGAATTGCTGCTGGATTCAGAATGAGGGAAAGAGAGAGAAGAGAGAAGAAAAGGGGTCAAAAAGTCAAAGTTTCATACCTAACACCATGCTCATTTGTTTAATAGGATTTGAATTATGAAAAAGGGTTTTGAAAAGATTAAAATGGTGGGGAATAAGTTAGCAACCATGCACACAAGAAGGGTTAACATACTACCAAAACCCAAAGTCTCAAAAATGTTTAAGTGTGCAAGGTGTACACTACAAAGGAAAATTCCCAATTTGCTAAACACGACTAACTATAACTAATAATCCTATAAACACATATATAAAAACATGCACGAATACTAATTAACACGAAAACATTCTAACGGAAAATCAAAGTGTTACAATCTATCCCCCTTAAAGAAATTCGGTCCCCGAATTTAAAAATCTAACTATACGCACCTTCAAAAAGATGGGGATACCTCTTCCTCATCTCGCTCTCGGTCTCCCAAGTGACCTCCTCGCCGCTCTGGCCACGCCAAAGGACCTTGACGGACGGTATCTCCTTCAACCTCAATTTCTTCACTTGCCGATCCAAGATCATCACCGGCTGCTCTGCATAGGAAAGGTCGCGCTCAAGCTGGATCGTCGGGTGCTGAATCGCATGTGAAGGATCATGAAGATATCTGCGGAGTATCGAAACGTGAAACACGGGGTGCACGTCTGGAAAACTGGGCGGAAGGGCTAATCGATACGCAACCGCACCAATACGCTCAAGGATCTCGAAGGGGCCCACGTATCTGGGACTAAGCTTCTTCTTCTTCCCAAACCTCATCACGCCTTTATTGGGGAGACCCTCAAGAAAACATGATCACCAACGGAAAACTCAAGTCTGCGCCGACGACGGTCCGCATAAGATCTCTGCCTACTCTGGGCTGCTCTCATCCTATCGCGAATCAACTGGATCTTCGCGGTCGTCTCCTCCACAATCTGCGGCCCTAAGATACTGCTCTCACTGAGCTCCATCCAACAGGTGGGCGATCTGCATCTCCTCCCATAAAGAGCCTCAAACGGTGCCATCTGAATGGTCTCCTGGTAGCTGTTGTTGTAGGAGAACTCTACTAAGGGCAAATGATGATCCCAGCTACCTCCGAAGTCTAAAACGCATGCCCTGAGGATGTCCTCGAGAGTCTGAATAGTCCGCTCTGACTGTCCGTCGGTCTGCGGATGGAATGCTGTGCTAAAACTCAAGCGAGTGCCCAAAGCCTCCTGAAGCCTCTGCCATAGCCGGCTGGTAAACTGGGTGCCTCTATCGGAGACGATGCATGTCGTAACTCCGTGCAGTCGTACAATCTTATCAATGTAAATCTGGGCATACTGAGCAAATCCGAAAGTCGTCTTCACCGGTAGGAAGTGAGCCGCTTTCGCCAAACGATCCACGATCACCCAGATGGAGTCATACCCTCGACTAGTCCTGGGTAGACCCACAATGAAATCCATAGATATCTGTTCCCATTTCCACTCCGGAATAGGTAACGGCTGTAGCTCTCCCGCGGGCCTCTGGTGCTCAGCCTTGACTTGCTGACAAGTCAGGCATCTCGACACAAAATCTGCAATGTCCCTCTTCATACCGTCCCACTAGTAAACATCTCTCATATCGTGGTACATCTTGGTGGAACCGGGATGAACACTATATACCGACCGATGTGCCTCCTCAAGAATCTCACGCCGCAATCCCTCAGCATCTGGTACGCACAGTCTAGCTCCAAATCGTAGTGTCCCCTGATCATCGATCACGAACTCGGAAAATCTGCCATGTCCTATCTGTGTCCTGATCTCTGAACAGCGGTCATCACTGTGTTGTGCCTCATGTATACGGTCAAGCAACTGTGGGCGTGCACGAACATGCGCCATCTGTCCTCCGATCGGCGTAAACTCGAACTGTACCCGGCTGTCGCATAAGATCTGCCAGTCCGCCGACGACTGCCTCTGTACTGCGCTCAAACAGGATAGACTACCCCCGGGCCTCCTGCTCAAAGCATCCGCCACTACATTCGCCCTGCCCGGGTGATACAAGATCTCACAATCGTAGTCCTTCACTAACTCCATCCATCGGCGCTGTCTAAGGTTCAGGTCTCGCTGCTGAAATATGTACTTTAAGCTCTTGTGGTCAGTGAATATCTGGCACGACTCTCCATACAGATAATGTCGCCAGATCTTGAGTGCAAAGACCACTGCAGCCATCTCCAGATCATAAGTGGGGTAATTCTGTTCATGTTTCTTTAATTTCCGCGAAGCATACGCGATCACCCTGTCATGCTGCATCAAAACGCACCCTATCCCCACTCGTGAAGCATCGCAGTAGACCACAAATCTGCCTGATCCTGAAGGCAATGATAGCACTGGTGTCGTAGTCAGTAGAGCCCGTAGCTGCTGGAAACTGTGCTCACACTCCTCTGTCCAATCAAAGCGAACTCCCTTCCGGGTCAACCTGGTCAAAGGTGTAGCAATGCGAGAGAAGTCCTGCACGAATCGCCGGTAATAGCCTGCCAGCCCTAGAAAGCTGTGAATCTCCGTCACTGACGTGGGTCTAGGCCAACTCCGAACTGCCTCGATCTTTCTCGGGTCGACACATATACCATCTCGTGTAATCACGTGCCCTAAGAAGTCTACGCTGTCTAGCCAGAAGGCACACTTGGAGAATTTGGCGAAAAGCCGATGCTCCCTCAAGGTCTGCAGTGTAATCCGCAGGTGCTGCTCGTGCTCCTCTCTACTCCGAGAATACACCAAGATATCGTCAATAAACACTATGATGAACAGATCAAGATACGGCCGGAAAATACGGTTCATCAAATCCATAAATGCTGCTGGCGCGTTGATGAGTCCGAACGACATCACCAAAAACTCATAATGGCCGTAACGTGTGCGGAAGGCCGTCCTAGGAATGTCCTCCTGTCGAACCCGCAGCTGATGGTATCCCGATCGCAAATCGATTATCGAAAAGTGTCCTGCCCCCTGAAGCTGGTCGAACAAATCGTCGATGCGTGGCAAAGGATATCTGTTCCGCACTGTCACCCTGTTCAGCTGGCGGTAGTCGATACACAAACGCATACTGCCGTCCTTCTTCTTGACAAACAGGACTGGAGCACCCCAAGGAGAAACACTGGGTCGAATAAGTCCCTTATCCAGCAAGTCCTGCAACTGGCCCTTCAATTCTCTAAGTTCCGCCGGGGCCATCCGATAAGGCGGTACAGAAATAGGCCCCGTGCCAGGAACCAAGTCAATACAGAAAGAAATATCACGCTCGGACGGTAGCCCAGGAAGCTCGTCAGGGAACACATCAGGGAACTCGCTAACAACTGGAACCTGATCCACCGGAACCTCTGTAGCTCTAGTATCACAAACATAGGCGAGAAATCCCTGACATCCCTTCCGCAAAAGCTGTCCAGCGCGAAAAGAAGAAATCACACTGTGAGGGGTGGCACCACGGTCCCCCAACACAACAACAACCGACTCGCCGGGAAAACAAAATCGAACTGTCTTCTCGCGGCAGTCAACAGAAGTATAGCACGTGGCTAACCAATCCATGCCCAAAAGAACGTCGAAGTCCAACATCTCAAGAACGATCAAATCGACCGGCAACTCTCTCTCGCCAATACGGACAGTACAGGATCGGAACACGTGCCTGGAAACAAACGACTCTCCCACAGGAGTAGTCACAACAAGCGGCTGGTCAAGCAAACCGGAATCTCTACCCAAACTCGGCACAAAGTGTGTGGATACGTACGAGTGCGTGGATCCGGGATCGAATAACACGTGTGCATCAACCGAACATACAGAAAGGATACCTGAGACCACCGCATTGGACGCCTGCGCGTCCTGATGCGTCAAAGCAAAAACTCACGCCTGTCCTCCACCTGTAACTAACTGTCCCCTGCCGGCCGCTGGCTGCCCTCTACCTCGGCCACCTCGTCCTCTATGAACAAATCCTCCGCGACCATGACCTATCTGTGTATGCGTCTGACGCGGAGTAACAGTAGGTACTATCGGCAAGGCCGTCTGGGGTGGTGAAGGTGGTAATGTAACATGTGGTGCTGTCGCCCCACTCCGGGGTACCTCAGGACAATCTCGCACACGATGATAAGAACTCCCGCAACGGTAACATCCCGATGACGGTCGCTGACCCTCCTGGTAATAGGAGCTAAACAATCGGCCTCGTCTCGAATCTCTGCCACCTGCAAGGTGCCTGTCACGACGCCAGAAAGGCCGTCTCTGCACTGACGTATCTGCACGAACTCTCTTCGGCCCTGGAACTGCCGAAGTCTCAGCAAGGCGCTCCTCAACTAATAATGATGCATCTACTGCTGCTGCGTATGTCTCGTAATGCTGCGCGCTGATAGCAAGGAATAGTGGTGTAAGCAAGCCTCGGACAAATCTCTTGACTCGCAACTCCTCAGTAGCCACTAGATACGGAGCATAAACGGATAGCTCGGTGAACAGCACATCGTACTCTGCCACTGACATCTCTGGAGTCTGGCGTAAGGACTCGAACCTGCGTGCTCTAGCATCTCTAACACTCAGGGGAAGAAAGCGGGCAAGGAATAGCGCCATGAACTCTGTCCAGGTCATAGGAGGAAGACCTGCTGCTCTACCCTTCTCGACTGATTCGCACCATTTCTGCGCAAGACCTTCCAGGCGAAAACTCGCGAACTCAACCCATCTCGCATCCGCGCATCTAAGTGAACGACATATCCGCTCCATCCTATCAATGAAAGACTGTGGGTCCTCGGCCACATCGGTGCCTGTGAAGACCGGAGGCTTCAGCCTCATAAACTCTGACAGCGATACTGTAATAACCTCTGTAGTCGCAGGTGCAACTGCCTGAACTGTGGGTACCACCGTGGTCTCTGCAACGGGTGGAACTACCTCTGGTCGCTGCGCTCGAAGTGTCTCAACTAGAGATCCCATCATCTGGCGCATCTCCTGCATACTGGATCCCATCGTCTGGCGTATCTCCTGCACACCAGCCCCTAACATAGAAATCTGATCTGTCACGGCAGGAACAGCCTGCTCGGGCACAACCGGTGTACTACCCAGACCAGTCCTCGTCTCGGACGAGTCAACTCGAATCTCGGCCCTCACGGCCGCTCTCTGCGCCCTCGTAGTCTTTGGCGGCATATTGGCTGAAAGGAACAATAGGATTCGATAAGGATACGGAAATCGAATCGCAAGAATGTATATACTCAAGAAGGAACTTAAATCAACAAGTCCTAAGGTCGCGTAGGCGGAGTACCGTGTCGTGAGTATGCCGCGGAACATACACACGCTACGCTACCCTGCTGCAGCTACCTACTCCATCATACCAGGGTCATCCTACACTACGAAAGGTAAAACCTACGCTCTGATACCAACTTTGTCATGACCTAAAGTTTGGCCCGTGACCAGCACTTAACCACGTAACGTCTACAGTCGTAACGTGACTAAGTGAACCGAAAACCCAGAAATCAAACCAGTGAAAGTAAAGAGTGTTATAAGTTTTAAATGAAAGCACTTACTAACATGATAAGAAATCTAAGTAAACAATCACCAAGGTAGTAATATACGACGCCGTAGCGAAGATCAAGATCCACAAGTGGGAACATCACAGATAGGATAAACTGCAAGTACAGTCGGCTCACAACGAGCTCGACACCAGAATAAAAATATAATACATCATCGTCCTCACACTGTCTCTAAGTCAAATACATACATGGTAGATGGAGAATACTAGATACAACAATGTACATCCTGAAAGATAAACAAATACCGCACAAAGCCCACCTATCAGCAAAAGAGCTAGTACACCAACTATGGGGGTATCTGTGTCAAAAGATGCAAAAGCAGCCTGCCGCGACTACTTCGAAGGCAACCTGCAAACACTGTGGCACAACGGGGGTGAGTTTCCAACTCGTGAATAGAAATAACATATAAAGGAAATCGCGAGCATGCACGTACTGCGCTACTCTATCATATGCCAACAGATGATATCAATATGTGATAAGCAGTATGTGCAATAATCATGCAAGTGCTCTATCAGGTAATGTAACTACAGGATGAGGTACAATAATAAATGCTGAGCATGGGCAATATAATATCTACACGGAATGTCATCGTCGAATATATAATCGGTGTCCATCAATGCACCCAGATCCCCCAAATAGCTCAGGCGCCGGCACTCTCATCGGCCCTCAAATCCTATACAACTCTGAGAATCCCGAGTGCCCAACATCGGCACCCAAATATCATAAATACTCGTGTCCAGCATCGACACGCAAATCCTCATCCATCGGGCCTCATCAGTCCGGGTCAGCCCACGGGCTCCGTCTATGGTATCGGCCCTCGGCCCCGGCAGTACGGATCACCCCGCATCCATCTATCGACTCTGATCAGTATCCTCCAGATAACTGTCAGGTCCAACCAATCACCGGTAGGTAGTAGTCCCTCTGCCAGGCTCACCGTCTACTGCACAGCGAAACCGTTCTCGCCCCGGGGTACCATACCGGGTCCACCATGTACCCGTAATCGGCCTCAACCAGCTCCTCGATTCGGGTTCGCATATATCACTCTAGCACCGAGAAAACACATGGTGGACGCACCGAAATATCATATCAAGGGAACCGGGTTTTTTAAATGATTACATATTTGTAATCGCCACGGTTCCCAAATCCAGAAATCACATGTAATCCAAACCAAAATGCAAGTCAATGATCCGATATGATATGTGCGTCAAATATAAATATCATGTCAAGTCACATATAGATAAGCTACAATATAATGATCCGATGTGATATAGACATCAAGTATGAATAGCATGTCAAGTCACATATAGATGAGCTACAATATAATGATCCGATGTGATATAGGCATCAAGTATGAATAGCATGTCAAGTCACATATAGATAAGCTACAATATAATGATCCGATGTGATATAGGCATCAAGTATGAATAGCATATCAAGTCACATATAGATGAGCTACAATATAATGATCCGATGTGATATAGGCATCAAGTATGAATAGCATGTCAAGTCACATATAGATAAGCTACAATATAATGATCCGATATGATATAGGCATCAAGTATGAATAGCATGTCAAGTCACATATAGATAAGATACAATTTAATGATCCGATGTGATATAGGCATCAAGTATGAATAGCATGTCAAGTCACATATAGATGAGCTACAATATAATGATCCGATGTAAATTCTACAGTGTGAGTGTCATGGCAATTACTAACGGTGTGTGTGTAACATGCAGGATAGTGCTCGTGCAACATGGACCGTTAGTAATGGTGTGGTGTTCTATCAATCCTAGTTTATATCCAAATAGCAGGGAATGCAGCATGCACTAAATAGTAGCCATGAACAGTCAATGTATACAAAGGAAACTATAAGGTCCTATCAGCCCTGACGTAAAACGCCATGCGGGCGATATCCCCGTAGATGTGAAATCTACTCACCGTAGTTTCTCGCTAGGTATAGCCAACAACTTGTTTCCCCTTCTGCGCGGCGTCCGCCGTACTCGCCTGCGAACCTTGAATTACACAATATATCACACGTAAGCTTGAAGTCACACAAACGTGACTTTAAAGCCGAACTAGTAACTCGTGTCGCGAACCAAGCGCGCGTGTGCGCGATACGCTAAAACGTGTGGTTACGCGCCTGAAACCACTCCGACGCGTCGCGGTACGCAGAAACCCCAAACCCACACACACGTATCACGCGTGTCGCGAAAGATTGAAAATACGGGAAAATAGGTAATCACCTCCAGATTTTGATACAGGAAAGATATTGTAAAACTATATATACCAAAATAACCCACATAGGAGCAGACACCCACACCCCAAACCCTAACCCAAAGCACCCCCATCTGGCCGCAAATTGCGGCCAGAATGAATATTCCGGCGGCCCCACTTTGGAATTGGGCTCCCAGGTTTGGTGTGTGCACTCTAGACCCCTCATACATGCTACAGTAACATCTAGTTTTACTCTAAAATGTCTCGGGTAGCTGCAGATCCTACAGAGCCTTATTTCTAGTTAAAATCCACACTTTGCACTAAAATGGAACTTTAGGGTATTTTTGTGCAAACTGAAACAAAACTTGGCCTAAGATAGCTCTAATAACACATAATAGAGCTAACACAACTAACAAAACCCTAATCTAACATGTGAATCATAAATATCCTTAAATATCACCAAAAATGCACAAAAATGAGATTTTTACTAAAAAATACTACAAGTCTAAGGAAAAGGAGGTTAAGACATGAGTTTATACCTTCTAAAGACCTTATAAAAAACCAAAAATCCAGCTCCCCGCTCAGGTGTGCAGATTTAGCCTCCAAACACCTAAAAACTCATTTTTTCCTAAGGTTTTATGAAGGAAAAGTGTGGTTTTTGTGTAGGATTTGTTTGGGTATCATGGAGAAGTGAAAAGAGATGAGAATATGGAGAAAGAAGGGGGTTTTGCAGCTGGAATTGCTGCTGGATTCAGAATGAGGGAAAGAGAGAGAAGAGAGAAGAAAAGGGGTCAAAAAGTCAAAGTTTCATACCTAACACCATGCTTATTTGTTTAATAGGATTTGAATTATGAAAATGGGTTTTGAAAAGATTAAAATGGTGGGGAATAAGTTAGCAACCATTTACACAAGAAGGGTTAACATGCTACCAAAACCCTAAGTCTCAAAAATGTCTAAGTGTGCAAGGTGTACACTACAAAGGAAAATTCCCAATTTGCTAAACACGACTAACTATAACTAATAATCCTATAAACACATATATAAAAACATGCACGAATACTAATTAACACGAAAACATTCTAACTGAAAATCAAAGTGTTATAAGAGAAAATGAGGACCCGGAGACAGAGGACGCCAGATCGTGAGCAGAAGGCAAGAGGATGTTCTTGCTCTGGCAGTTTTGGGTGCACCGACGTTTTTTTCGACATTGTAGGAGGTGTATCTCGATGTCATTTGTTGCGATTTTCATTTGTGATCCGAGTATCACGCTAATATCTCTCGGATTTGAGTTTTGATGATTGAGTTTCATGATATTGTTTTCGTGCACCATGGATGCACCTACTGGTATTTACATTTTGTGCGTATTTATTGCAATTGATTCATGTTTATACACCGCTACATCGGTTTGCGATTTGTGCGTATTTATTGCACTTGACATACATTTTACACATTGTTGTGTTGGTTTATAATTTGTGCATATCTATTGCACTTGATATCGGCTTTGTGCCTTGGCTGCACGTGTTTATGATTTCGTGGATTTCTTACAGTTGATTTGATTTTGTGCGTGTGGTACGCACTCGATTTGATTTTGCACTCGGTATAGCTTATATGTGCTTGCGGTGCATTGATATGTGTCTTGTGCACGCAGTTGCACACGTTTATGATTTTATACACCTTGGTACACTTTGTGTTGTTGTTTACGCATTTGAGTTATTGATTGGTATTTTGTGCATTTGATGCACCAGATTGGTATTTTGTGCACTTGATGCACCAGATTTGTATTTATGCATTTATGCACTGTATTTGTATTTCGTGCACTAGATGCACTGGATTTAGATTTCGTGCATTTGTCGCACCGGATTATATTTCGTGCATTTGTTGCACTGGATTTATATTTTTGTGCATTGGTTGCACTAGATTTATACTCCGTACATTGGTTGCACCGATTTTTGTCTTTGAGCATTCGTTTTACCAGAGTTATGTTTTTGTGCGCATTGCACTTGACGTTCATTTTTTGGGCGTTCTACCGCACTAGGCATTTATATGGACTGACGCGCTTGGGTTAGATTTTTGTGCATATTAGGCGCTTGATATTGGATTTTTTGCGCATCGAATGCACTTGAGTGAGATTTTATTCGTGCATGTCGGATGCCCTTGATTTAAATCTTATTCGTGCATGTTGGATGCACTTGATTTAGATTTTATTCATGCATGTTGGATGCACTTGATTTAGATTTCATTCGTGCATGACGGATGCACTTGATTTGGATTTTCACGCATGTTGGGCGCATGATATGAGATGTGATTTTGTGCACATCGGATGCACTCGATTGGGATTTTTATTCGTGCATGTTAGTTGCACTGGATTGAGATTTTCGTGCACAATAGATGCACCAGATGTTGTTGTCGTGCACACCCATTGCACTGGACAGATGTTTTCGTGCACACCCGTTGCACTTAGTTTTGGCTTTTGTGCACATTCGTAGCACTTGTATTTGGATTTGATTTCCGTGCGCACCAGACGCAAATGATGTTGGATACGCCTTTTGAGCCTGATTTTGCTCTTGAGCACTTTGTTTTCATGATGGGCACTATACTATATAGTAGCCGAACAGGACTGATCCGAGGACAGTACCTGAGTACTTTGCATGCATTAAAAGGTTAACAAAAGGTTTCCAAAAGGAGCTATAGTCTCTCTATTTCCTACGTGTCCGCAAGCGACATGAACGTTTACAAAGGAAAACCTTTTGGGATATTTTAAAAGGGCGGAACGTATATTTTAGAAAAACGTATATGAATGTAAATTTATTGTTTTACAAATGAGCGTCCGTCACTTATGTCGTGAGTTACGCATCACGCGGCTATTCAGAAAAGATTTTGCATGTGTTTTAGTTAGTTTTTGGAGATTTTTCAAGGATGCGTACTATATACGTATTATAGTATTTGACTAGTGCATATTGGATTTCAGTAGTGGATTTCGATATCTGTATCTCCATTGTAACTCCGATGATATGCGTGCAAATCCTATGATTTTCGTGACGCATGACGGAGTTTGATTTTGAGATACTCGTTTTCAGGTGCACTTGACGCACTGTGTTGTTTCCATATCTTCCGTGATTTCGGAGCCCCGTTGATTTGAGTCGGTTATTGAAATGTTTTAGAATTTTGGGGTTTAAATTTAAATTCGGGGACCAAATTTATTTAAGGGGGAAGATTGTAACATTTTAGAAAATATAAAATATTATTTTTGGAATTTAATATTAAAATAATATATTTCGCGAAAACTACCCGATTTGCGAAATTGGGGTTTTCGTAAAATGGTATAAATATATACCAATATTTGTGAAATAATTGGAGATTAAAATGATTTATTCATTTAAAAATATATTTATCGGATTTAGCAATTTATAATTTACTATAGGCAAGTTTAAAATAAAAACCCGATTAGTGCACCACTAATCGCGATTAAGCCAAATCCATATTTCTACAATTTTTTTTGTCATGGCTAGTGCACCATGACATGTTGCATTTTAGTTGCATGTTATTTCATTGTGTTTTGTTGATATTTGGTTTCAAAAAGAGAGAAGAAATAGAGAAGAGAATGAAGTATTGAGGAGAGAGAGGGGGACCACATGTGACATGTGATAAATGAGAGAGGGTGAGAATAAGAGATAGAGAGAGGGGGGCTGCCATTTCCTCATCCCCCATCATTTTAATTCATCTTCTTCCTCCTCATCTCCCTCCACCTTCAACCCCAAGATCCATCTCAAAAACCTTGTCAAAACCCCTCTTCCTCAACACATTAGACCAAGCAAAGTTGGATTTTGAAGATTTTGGGAAGCTAGGGTTTTTCTTGAGTTGCCCAAGTGAGGTGTATCTCTTTTCATTTAGTTTAGTTTTAAGTTCCTAGCATTTTAGTTTAGTTTAGAATTCGTTTAGTGGTGGATTTGTGAACTTGGAAATTTCAAGAGAAGGATTAGGGTTTGAGTTGTATTGTGGTGATGTAGTGGCTATTAACAAGACTTGAGTGGTGTTTTCGCTGGCCTAGAATAGAGAATACGGATTTAGGATTTTACCCGTGTCGGTTTTGTGAGAGATTGTAGGCCTACAGGGAATCTGGGATGACCTGGAGTATTTACGAAAAAAACAAACAACTCTAGAGACCTAATTGGGACAATAGGAGACCACTCTAAAAAGACGAGCCCATTCCCTCACCACTTGGCCGAGGTGACAGGATTTTTTGGTATTGTGGCCGGCCCCTTGGTGATTTCTGGTGCTTGAATTGGTCCAGTAGCTCACACACTCCATATACTACCCCATAGTACTGTTTGTTTATCCCCGGTTTACCTGAGAGAGAATATGGGAGCACATTTGTGTGATTTTTGGATATGTTTTCCGTATTTTGAATGCTTGGTTCTGATGTCTGGATTTGTATTTGGTTGTTGGGCGTTTGTACGTCAACAACAAGGGTTGTTGGGTTGTTTTTGCACGCGTAGGCTATAGGTTCTAACCTATGAGCGCACCGTGTACCGTATCGGTTTTCCGGATTCGATTTTAATAGCGATTACGATTGTGTATTATTGTAGGTACTTTCGTGTAGATTCCGAGGCGACGGAGCATGTCGTCATCGACTTCGGCAAGCAAGGATCAAGGTGAGTAAATCTATATCTACGGGGGAAGTCGGGTGGATGGCGTACAGCACCCCCGCAAGTTTTTGATGGAAACCGATCTATTGGATACAGTCATAGAAACCTTGATTAGAAAACTAAGGATATGGTTAAAAGATAGTTAGAGATGAATGATTGAATATATGTACTGAGATATGAGATGAAAGCTATAAAGATATAAAAGGTGGATATGAATCACGACTTAAAGATGGGTAGTGCACGAGATTAAGTAGGAGTTTTAGAGTAGCATGATCGAGAAGGTAGAATGTGTATATAAAGATGACTTAATGTAATGAAAAGAATATTCGATGTGATATGATGACTTGATTGATGTGTCGGTATACGGATGCAGGTCGATACGAGATGATTGATACCTTTGCCGGTCCCCTGATATGAGATTGTTATGGATGTGACATGGGACATAGGTATATATATAATGTTGTGAATCTTGAGTGATATGTCGTACGGGACGTTAGGTCCGTACCCCTCATTGTCATATAGATCGATAGGATCCCCAATTGTTAATGTCAATGTACGATAATTTACTGTACGTGATGAGTTTTATGATGACTGATCTATACCCTTGACTAGAGGATGCCGTATGATGGATTATACCGTACGTGATGTTGTGAGGCTGGATGTCGATTGATGGATTCACCGACTCGGTCATGTTAGATACGCATACCTTATAGCATTTAGCTGACGTTTTACTTATTTTCTACGTTCATGTTATTCTCATTGCATTCCATTTACCTGTGCTAATACACCTACACCATTATCGATGACGCGTATTTTACACTTACACAGATTGGCCGGCTCACATACTTCATCATCGATAATTGCTATGTCACTACACAGTAGAATTTCCGCATCAGGATATGTCTCCTTACATGATTTATTTGCTATGTTCGCATCATTACGATATGTCGCATGATTTACTGACATTGTTCTTTCACTGTTCCATGTTGCATGATATACGGATATGCTTGCATTCCCATCATATGTCACATACATCATTCTTTATGATTTTACGCATTGAGATATGTTGTTTTCATGAGATTTCTAGATTTGAGAACAATGGTTATTTCAAAAGAAAGTATGTACTATTTTTAAAAACCCCAAGTTCTCTTGATATGATATTTCAGTGCGTCCACCATGCGTTTTCTCGGTTCTGAGACGTGTGACATGTGAAACCCGATTCGAGGAGTTGGATGATCCGTTTGCGGGTTCATGGTGGACCCGGTATGGTACCCCAGGGCGAGAAGATCATAGGGATGACGATGAGCATGGCAGAGGGACTACTACCTACCGGTGTTTGGTTGGACCTGGCGGTTATCCGGAGGATACCAACCGGAGTCGAGAGATGGATATGGGCCGACCCGTCTGCCGGAGCCCGCGGGCCGATCCTGCAGACGGAGCCCGATGGCCGATCCGGACTGATGGAGCCCGAGATATGAGGATTTACGTGTCAATGCTGGACACGGGTTTTCATGATGTTTCGAGTGTCGATGCTGGACACTCAGGTTCCATGATTTTGATGTGTTGCGAGGGACACACGTTGATTTATATCCTCATACTTTCATGCATATGCTTTTATGATATTTACATGCATGACGTTGTTGTGTCACTGATTGACACGTGGATGATATCCACATGCATACATACATTGATTATATTATTGTTGACACATATGCAGATACGGTCACCCTAGATATCATAGTATTACCTTTATGATATAGTTGACCTAGGAAATCGTTATTTTATTCGATTTCTACCTGTTGATGTTTTCAACTCACGAGTTGGAAACTCACCCCCGTTGTGCCACAGTTCTTGCAGGTTGACCACATGGATCAGTAGCGGCATCGCTGGCACACAGCTACATTTGGGTGATTTGCTTTGGTAGGTGGGACATTTGTATCGTGCCCACTCTTGTATTTATTATTCATATTGTATCTAGTTAACTCCATCAATCAAACTAGTATTTGTTTAAGTAATGAGACTTAGCAAGACTTGTAGTTACGAGACTTGAGCGATGGGTTTTATGTTCGCTTTTGGGGTTGATGTCTTGCTTTACATTATCTTTTGTGATGATCTTCGCCGTTGGGCGTCGTATATACATATTTATGCCTTGCATGGTTGTGAATCCGCCGTTTGGCGAAGAGCTAGCTCCCGCTTGGGGATGCCTTTATTATCATTATATATTTGTGGTTTTGGATCAAACTATACATAGGAGGTGCTGCCCAAATTTTCAAAAAGACGAAACATATTTTCCAACTAACAAAATCCACTTGCATTTTTCATGTTCTATATTCCATGCATTTAATAAAACGTTTTTTTCATTATAACTCTATTTCAAAACTTCACCTCTTTTATTTCTTAAAAAAGGTTTAGATTTTCTGGGCTTCGGCTTACTTGAATTACGTTACGCCTTTAGACGTTGCGTAATTTAAGTGCCGGTCACGAGCTAATATTTCGAGTCGTGACAACTGGGTACACTGAACGAACTCGCCGAGAACTCCTATGTGGTATTATATCTATCGTCGGATAGCAGTTCTCAGGTGACACTGGTACAGGTTAGTTTGTAGAGCCGAGAACGTCATAGAGTCTTGTGTGTTTGATCTCCACCCTACCGCGGCTCTACTGAGTCGTGCAAACAGGTGGATTTTGGGTACAGTCCCGAGGCACATAGAGGCAATGAGCGATAGGAGGGGTTTCGTCTCTTCCGGTATTGGGGGTTGATGTTGCGCTATGCTCGATTGGCTATAAGAGGAAGTCCCTGGCCAGGGCAGATGAGATTTGCTGATAAGTGTTATCGGTAGTTTCTCGATCTGTTATGAGCCATATACCGGCATGACTTATTGAGTTATTGGGGTCGATGATACCATCCATAGACTCGATATGCAGCATGTAAGTCCATGCTACCCTTCCCCGGTACTTACGGGGTTGCGGAAGTGGTGAAAAACGATTTTCAAGAGGGTGGTAACATGGACTCAAAATACGGATCTTTGTTAAACTACTAACTAACAACCTAACAAGAGTTTACCTACTCGGTTACTCGGTTAGGGGGCTATACCTTTCTTGAACTCCTTCGTCTTCGACTCCTCCCGGTGTACGGATCGGCCTCACCTCGTCGTCTCCTTGCGCCGAAGATGGATCCACCCGAAAGCCTCTACCTTTGGCTTCTTCTTCGAACTTTGAAGAAACTAGATCACTTGGCTTGCTAGGCCTTGTGAACTAGAATGAGTAGAGGAATGTTTTGGTGTCTTTTTATCTCTAAGGCAATGAGTCTCAACACATGAGAATGGCTTGCCTTCAGCTAGAGAGAGCAAGAGGGAAAGGGAGAGCTTGAGAATGGGAGAGCTCGAGAGAGAGAAAGCAAATCAAAGAATGAGCAAGACTTTTCTCAACCTCTCTCTCATAATCCAAAAAGAATAATAATAATAATAATAATTGAGTATTATATGATGGTTCATATCATGTAAAAGGTAATATCATTTCATGCACTCATTTTGCAAACCACAACAAGCAAGCAAAAGTCTTTGCATGAAAATGACAACTATTGTAATGATGATGGTCAACTAGTCCAACCTAGTCAACCGGTCAACCAAGTCAACAAAGTCAACCCCTCAACAACCATGTCACTATAATACTTAATTAATATTAATGTTAATCATATATCATATTCTCATTAGGGTTGGGCAAAAAGTCAACGGTCAACAGTCAACAGTCAACAACCCTAATGGGAATCCTCTGCCTCTGTCTCTCCGTCAACTGTGCATACACACCCGCATTCGCATTCCGAGGAACATGAATACATATGAGATAAAACCAATCCCAAAACGTACACTTGGATCTGGCTTAAACCAAAGCCCTCTAGTGTCAACTGTCCGGACACCAAACATGCACAAGTGCACGGATGTGACCGAACCCTGTCGCAAAACCATGCGACCTGTCGCAAAGCCATGCGACCTCTACTCTTTTGCCTAAAGGCGAATAGCTTTCTGTGTGGGACTCTAAAGACTTGACACTACGCTGGCAGTGGGTTTAACCACAGATCGCAAGCGGCACTAGCTGTGCGTAACGGTCCCCAGGTAGATGCCGACAAGAAGACGGACGAGGTGAAAACCCATCTGAACTCCTACTGAACCTGAATGTGACAATCTCCGTACAGTCCATTCTGTTCGTCTGATACATCGCATGGCGGGCCTAGGGGGTGGTGAACATTAGTCCCCTAATAGCGGTACAAGTCGTGTCGGAGTGTAGCCCAGAACACCCTGAGATAACACTGGAAACCTACCAGTATATCTCGCTTGCCCTGGCCAGGGACTACTCGTGTAATGGCTCTCCTAGACACAGCGCGATGTCAACCCCCAATACCGAGAGAGACGAATCCTGTCTAACCGTCACTACCTCCAAGTGCTTCGGGACTGCACCCAAAAACTACCTGTTTGCACTACTCCTTTGAGCCGTGGTAGGGTAGTAATCAAAGTACAGTGGGAACACACTCGAGGCGAAGTGACAGTGTCAAGTCAGCGGACTAAACTGTACTCATGTCACCTGGGAACTGATAACTGACGATAGGTATAATACCAACCAATCAGTTCCCGACGAGTCCTGTCCAGTGTACTCGTAACGTAACGAGCACCCGCATACTATCTCAAGTACGACGTACTGACGGCTGTGGGATAGACCGTCTTCCATTCTGGGATGAGAAGCGCATACGCTAGTCTACTCCGGAGTATCGATGCCCTGTCTCGATAGTCCTATGACTAGGGACCTGTATAAGGATGTGCTTGTGGATTACCCAGCTCCCACGGGTGTGACTGCCATCACAACGCTGGTAATCAAGCAAAGATCCTAAGGGCTCCACTATGTATAGGTGATATACTAAAATAAACATATGTACACATTAAAGCAGAAACAAATCAAGTAGCATACTACCATTTTGAGCAAGATTGTATATACAACTTTGAATATCCCAAGCTTCCATTAAGTAATATACAAACTAGTATGATACAGTAATGGCCTCTAGGGCATATACACTAACAATCTCCCACTTGCACTAAGGCCATGTACTGGCGTATCGAAGACCTATCATCTCGATCAGTCGCTCGAACTGAGTCTTGGGTAAGGCCTTCGTGAGTGGATCAGCAGTGTTATCTTCTGTATTTACTCTCTTTACCTCGATCTCCTGGCGATCAACGATCTCCCTGATCAGGTGGTACCGCCTCAAAATGTGCCTGGACTTCTGATGGGACCTGGGTTCCTTCGCTAAAGCTATAGCGTCGTTGTTGTCACAATACAGCGGTATTGGATCAACACTGGTAGGAACCACCTGAAGCTCCGTTAGGAACTTCTTCATCCAGACAGCTTCCTTTGCGGCATCGCAAGCAGCTATGTACTCCGCTTCCATAGTTGAGTCAGCAACGGTTTCCTTCTTGGAACTCTTCCAGCAAACCGCCCCTCCATTGAGGGTAAAGACATAACCCGACATGGACTTGGAGTCATCCTTGTCACTCTGGAAGCTGGAGTCACCAAAGGCCTCGATCTGGAGGTCTTTTCCGCCATACACCAAGAACGTCTCCTTAGTCCTTCTCAGGTACTTGAGAATGTTCTTTACCGCTATCCAGTGTTTCTCCCCTGGGTTCGAATGATACCGGCTTACAACGCTCAATGCGTATGCTACATCTGGTCTGGTACATAACATCGCATACATAATAGAGCCTACCGCAGATGCGTAGGGTATTGATGACATGCGAGCCCTTTCCAAATCAGTCTTAGGAGACATCTCTTTGGAGAGGGTGATTCCATGACAAGCCGGTAGATTACCGCGCTTGGAATCTTCCATACTGAATCGTTTCAGTATGGTGTCGATGTACCTTGACTGTGAAAGTCCCAACATCCTTTTAGATCTATCACGATAGATCTGGATCCCCAGAATGTAATTGGCATCGCCCAGGTCCTTCATGGAGAACCTTTGTGACAAGAATCCTTTGACTGACTGTAGCATAGTAATATCATTTCCTATTAGGAGAATGTCATCGACGTACAAGACGAGGAATACCACATTTCTCCCTACAATCTTACTGTAAATGCATGGTTCATCTGGGTTTTTGACAAAATCGAATTCTTTGACAGTGTCATCAAAGCAGATGTTCTAACTCCGCGATGCCTGCTTCAGTCCATAGATGGACTTGAGCAACTTGCACGCTTTACCGCTGCTCCCACTCTGAATGAATCCCTCTGGCTGATCCATATAAACGCACTCTTCCAAATTTCCATTTAGGAAAGCCGTCTTTATGTCCATCTGCCAAATTTCATAATCGTGGAAGGCAGCAATGGCAAGAAGGATCCGAATGGATTTCAGCATAGCTACTGGAGAAAAGTTTTCTTCATAGTCCAAACCAGGTCTTTGACGAAAACCCTTTGCAACAAGTCTAGCTTTATAGGTCTCAACCTGCCCATCTACACCAATCTTCTTTCTGAAGATCCATTTGCAGCCTACGGGTTTTACCCCTTCTGGAGCAAAGTCCAAAGTCCAAACTTTGTTGGTGTACATGGACTCCATCTCGGCCTGCAATGCATCCAGCCATTTTACCGAGTCACCGCTCTGAATGGCTTGCTGGAAGCTAGTAGGCTCATCATAATCAATTGTGCAATCCTCTCTATCCCCGTCTATGAGAAAACCGAAGTATCTCTCGGGCGGATGAGACTGCCTATTACTCCTGCGGAGTGGCGCTGGGATGTCCGGTTCTCCTGAACCTTCTGGTTCTTCCAAGCTTTCAGTAATAGCTTGTGGTTCTGGAATTTCTTCCAATTCTACTACGCTCCCACTTGCTTCTTTTTCTAAAAACTGATGTTCCAGAAAGTGGGCATGACGAGAAACAAAAACCTTTTGTTCCTCTGCGTAATAGAAAAAATACCCCCTGGAGTTCTTTGGGTATCCCACAAACTTACACAGTACTGAGCGTGCCTCGAGCTCGTCTGCATGCTGCTTTTTACAAAAGCTGGACATACTCATATCTTTAGATACTTAAGACAGGGTTTCTTCCCACACCACATCTGATATAGTGTGGTAGGCACAGTCTTGGAGGGAACCTTGTTCAAGAGATATGCAGCTGATTCTAGTGCATAACCCCAGAAGGATCGCGGCAACTCAGCCTTACTCATCATGGAACGAACCATATCCAATAGGGTTCGATTCCTCCTTTCCGATACACCGTTGTGTTGTGGTGTGTATGGAGGAGTAAGCTGAGAGAGAATTCCATTCTCTTTTAAGTAGCCCAGAAACTCGGCACTCAAGTATTCACCACCTCGATCAGATCTCAGTGTCTTGATACTTTTGCCTGTTTGTTTTTCAACTTCATTCTTATATTCCTGAAATTTCTCAAAGGTCTCGGATTTGTGCTTCATCAAGAAGACATGCCCATACCTAGAGAAATCATCTGTGAAAGTAATGAAGTATGAATAACCACTTTGTGCATATGTAGACATTGGACCACACACATCACTGTGTATGAGTCCCAAGAGCTCACTTGCTCTTTCTCCGTGTCCAGTGAACGGAGTCTTTGTCATCTTTCCCATGAGACAAGATTCACAAGTGGCATAAGACTGATACTCGAACGGATCCAAGTATCCTTCTTTATGTAACTTTGTCAACCGTGTCTCATTAATGTGACTCAGTCTACAATGCCATAAAAAAGCCTGATTTGATTCAAAACGTATATACCGTTTTTCAATGTACCTGACCCAATCAGTACTTGATTTAGGTGGATGTTTACTATATCGCTTACAAAAGTAAAATCATATCCTTCCTTAGAAAGTAAGGATACAGATATGATATTATAAGTCGCACCTGGTACATAAAAACAGTCACGCAGAATCAATATCTGCCCAGTTGTCAGTCCTAGATGATATTCCCCTACGGATTCAGCATACATGCTCATTCCGTTAGCAACCCTGAGAGTCATATCACCTTTCTTGATAACCCTACGGTTTCTCAGAGCCTGTAACGAATTACAGATATGAGATCCTGATCCGGTATCCAATACCCAGGAAGTAGGGTTAACTGACATACAGTTCTCTATTACAAACACACCCGAAGCCGAAGCCACAACATGCTTCGAATTCTGGCTACTGGCTTTGCAAGCCCTGCAATCCTTCTGCCAATGTTCATTCCTGTAACAATAGGAACATCCTTCTTTTACTACATCCAGTCCCAAAACTTCTGCCCTTCCCTTTCTTTCTACTTCCCTGGTTTCCTTCAGGGTAGTAGGTGGAGAGTGTTGAACTAAGTCAGCATCTGATCCGTTCTTCAACGTGGTCTTCAGGTCCGTGAGCTCAAAAGAGCTGGTCTCTGTAAGGACGTTGCCCCTTACAGATGACCCGATAGCCAACCTCGCTGGAAGCAATTCGTTCAAGGTCTCATATCTTGCGATACGAGATTGCTCTCCATATAAATCTTTGTTATGGAGGAAGATAGAGACTAAGTCCATCTTCTCGTGCTGCCTTTGGTTTACACCATCAACTGAGGCTAACACGAGGCACTTGGCTTTCGCACTGTCCTTTTCCGATGTCTTACGAATATGAATATCCGTGACAGGGGAAACTGGACTTGAGACGGCAGGGGTTGGATCAGTCAAGAGGTGTCCCAGCTTGTCATGGGCAATGGACATCTGGACAGACCTTTGCCAGTCATAACAGTCAGGTTCAGTCATTTTATTATCTAGATGTAACCTAGGTGTGGTCATTGGGCCGCTGCAATTAAGAGAGAGAGAAGAAAACACTCAGCATGATGCTCTTGCAAGTTTAGATTGGTTTTTAATTTATCTAAACAGGATGGCTCCCACTGTCTCTCGAATCCCTCCTCAAACCATAAAGGAAGAATTAGTCGGGATCAATCTCACCGTACAATACTTGCTTAACCGTTCAGCCAGGCCAGTGTCGGTACTTCGAGGGAGGTTTTCCAACGCTTTCGCGAAGTTCCTTAATTAAATAACCCCTTTTCCCTGTGGGCGTAGCCCCGCTAACACCTTTCTAGACACCTACTTGGTTTATAGCATTGATCGTTAAGTGAGAAATTTCCCGAGGAGTAGCATATACTCACAGTAGGATCGGGATCCAAATATCATTGTGTGACAAAACTGAAGGAATCCTACCAGAATCATCACACTCCAAATGGTATGCAACACTAGCAAGTTTCAGTTCTTTTGAAACTCCCGATGTGGATTTTTGCCCCATGCTCTTATGACCTTAACGAAGGCCAACATATCATAAGTCACATGTCAAGTTCTACCCGTCATTGTCCAGGTTAATTTGAACCCACCCGTACATACCCTTGACGAAGGCCAAAATAGTAGTACAACTGTCCCAAACCAACGCATCTATCTATGCTACAGATAAATATTCAGCAGCTACCAATCACTATGCCTTGGCGAAGGTCAAAATACATAGCTTGAATACTACTGACTATTTAACTGAAATGATGGAGGGCTACGAATGGTTTTGGCGAAACCGTGAACGTAGTGAACTTGATATAATCGATGGAACGAGATAGCTTTCAAAAGGAGTGGCTCAAGCTCCGCATTTAAAAGTTGGTTTTGAAAAGAATCGAGTGGTTTTTGAAAGTGTTCCAACGACTTTTATTTGGTTTATTTTCTTGCATTAGTTCTTTTAATGCGTCTTTTTCTTGCATTAGTTCTTTTAATGCGTCCCATCATTTAATCCTACCATTGCAGAAAACAACCAAAATATAACGTACGCTTATGCCATTCGCATTCGCCATGGGGCCCCGTCATTACCCGTTAGGTTACTTAACTAACGACAGAGCGGGGGCTGGGCTAGCGCGGCTGTAAAACATAAGCAACGCCTAAATAATATCATATATAGATATATTGCAATGATAGCCATTTCAGATCACAGATGAATACATTGGATATACTAGGAATCCGCAATTCATACGAGCCTGTGACGAAAAGCGGATTACACGGTCGCGATGAATAGCCAATACCCCACCCTAGACCCCTACGGGTGCGACAAACTACCCGCGAAATATCCGAAGTGGAGCAACCTCCCTCAACGACGTGAGTAGGCCACTCGGTACTTCGAGATACCCGGTAGTTTGTGCACTCCACCTTGGGTCTTTCCTAGGAGCAAAAACTGTAAAAAGAAATTATACAATGACGGCTACAACCCCGACCCGGTTGTGCGGCCAAAAATAATATTACATCAATTTACATATTACATGAATTGAAAGATAAAAGGAAAAACTCTCATCTCACAACCCCCGGCTATTCATCCGCGATAATCCAAAGAATTCATATACGCATACCATCAATCATTACAGATCACAGATATGTATAACCCCCACTAATCGACGTATAGCGATTAGCGGACGTTCAATACATATAACACATCACAGATATATACCCGTTAGCCTTAGTCTTTAGAAGTTCGATAAAAATACGGATTTTCAAGCCCCAAAAACAAATTTTTCTTTCTGGAAAATCTGGGCTGAAAAAACATATTCCAAAAATCCCAAAACAACCCAGAAACACACTGCACGAAATTTGCCCCACGGCCGAGTCAACTCGGCCGCGGAACCGCGGCGGGAGCATGCTACCGCCGCGTTTCTGCGGCGCTTTGATCGGTTCGTTGGCCCAAATTTCTTGGGTGTTTAACAAAAAGTCTGAGCCGATTTTTAAGATAAGATTTATCATTTTTTGAACAGAAAAAAATTCGGCAGAAACTTGATATTTCGGGTTCGTTTCGCGACTTTTTCTTTGATCGATCTTCTAGTTACTTTGCTAACATGTTAGATAGAGTTTAACTAGGCTATGATACCATTGTAAGTCCATGCTACCCTCCCCCGGTACTTACGGGATTGAGGAAGTGGTGAAAAACGATTTTCAAGAGGGTGGTAACATGGACTCAAAATACGGATCTTTGTTAAACTACTAACTAACAACCTAACAAGAGTTTACCTACTCGGTTAGGGAGCTATACCTTTCTTGAACTCCTTCGTCTTCGACTCCTCCCGGTGTACGGATCGGCCTCACCTCGTCGTCTCCTTGCGCTGAAGATGGATCCACCCGAAAGCCTCTACCTTTGGCTTCTTCTTCGAACTTTGAAGAAACTAGATCACTTGGCTTGCTAGGCCTTGTGAACTAGAATGAGTAGAGGAATGTTTTGGTGTATTTTTATCTCTAAGGCAATGAGTCTCAACACATGAGAATGGCTTGCCTTCAGCTAGAGAGAGCAAGAGGGAGAGGGAGAGCTTGAGAATGAGAGAGCTCAAGAGAGAGAAAGCAAATCAAAGAATGAGCAAGACTTTTCTCAACCACTCTCTCATAATCCAAAAAGAATAATAATAATAATAATAATTGAGTATTATGTGATGGTTCATATCATGTCAAAGGAAATATCATTTCATGCACTCATTTTGCAAACCACAACAAGCAAGCAAAAGTCTTTGCATGAAAATGACAACCATTGTAATGATGATGGTCAACTAGTCCAACCTAGTCAACCGGTCAACCAAGTCAACAAAGTCAACCCCTCAACAACCATGTCACTATAATACTTAATTAATATTAATGTTAATCATATATCATATTCTCATTAGGGTTGGACAAAAAGTCAATGGTCAACAGTCAACAGTCAACAACCCTAATGAGAATCCTCTGCCTCTGTCTCTCCGTCAACTGTGCATACACACCCGCATCCGCATTCCGAGGAACATGAATACATAAGAGATAAAACCAATCCCAAAACGTACACTAGGATCTGGCTTAAACCAAAGCCCGCTAGTGTCAACTGTCCGGACACCAAACATGCACAAGTGCACGGATGTGACCGAACCCTGTCGCAAAACCATGCGACCTGTCGCAAAGCCATGCGACCTCTACTCTTTTGCCTAAAGGCGAATAGCTTTCTGTGTGGGACTCTAAAGACTCGACACTACGCTGGCAGTGGGTTTAACTACAGACCGCAAGCGGCACTAGCTGTGCGTAACGGTCCCCAGGTAGATGCCGACAAGAAGACGGACGAGGTGAAAACCCATCTGAACTCCTACTGAGCCTGAATGTGACAATCTCCGTACAGTCCGGTCTATTCGTATGATACATCCAATGGCGGGCCTAGGGGGTGGTGAACGCCAGTCCCCTAATAGCGGTACAAGTCGTGTCGGAGTGTAGCCCAGAACACCCTGAGATAACACTGGAAACCTACCAGTATATCTCACTTGCCCTGGCCAGGGACTACTCGTGTAATGGCTCTCCTAGACACAGCGCGATGTCAACCCCAAATACTGGGAGAGACGAATCATGTCTAACCGTCACTGCCTCCAAGTGCTTCAGGACTGCACCCAAAAACTACCTGTTTGCACGACTCCTTTGAGCCGTGGTAGGGTAGTAATCAAAGTACAGTGGGAACACACTCGAGGCGAAGTGACAGTGTCAAGTCAGCGGACTAAGCTGTACTCATGTCACCTGGGAACTGATAACCGACGATAGGTATAATACCAACCAATCAGTTCCCGACGAGTCCTGTCCAGTGTACTCGTAACCTAACGAGCACCCGCATACTATCTCAAGTACGACGTACTGACGGCTGTGGGACAGACCGTCTCCCGCGCTGGGATGAGAAGCGCATACGCTAGTCTACTCCGGAGTATCGATGCCCTGTCTCGATAGTCCTACGACTAGAGACCTGTATAAGGATGTGCTTGTGGATTACCCAGCTCCCACGGGTGTGACTGCCATCACAACGCTGGTAATCAAGTAAAGATCCTAAGGGCTCCACTAATGTGTATAGGTGATATACTAAAATAAACACATGTACACATTAAAGCAGAAACAAACCAAGTAGCATACTACCATTTTGAGCAAGATTGTATATACAACTGTGAATATCCCAAGCTTCCATTAAGTAATATACAAACTAGTATGATACAGTAATGGCCTCTAGGGCATATACACTAACACAGCATATCTGACGAAGAGACCGGACTGTACGGTAAGTGTTGCCGGTTGGCTCGACGGGAGTTTTGACAGGTTCGCTTGTTTTTCTTCTGATCGCTCAATACCTGGGAACCGTTACGTACAGATAGTGCCACTGACGGTTTGTGGGTATGTGATATGATCACTACCTACTGCTAGCGTATTGATGAGTCTTAGAGTCCTACAGAGGGGTTTCCTAGCTCAGGTGAAATGATGTGGGGTGCATATGGGATATCCCCGGGAGCTCGATTAAATGCGTATATTTGATTCCGTATTTTAAATCGGGCGTTTACTATTGGTCGGGTCGTATGTGATATGACCAGTTTATTAAATCAAGTGTTGATTTAATATTGACTTTTAGCTCATTTATTTAAACCTTTTCTATTTGGATGTATGCATGAATATATGTATGTATATTTACATATTGATATGAATGCACACATACATGCATGTGTCATGGTTGTTGATACATTGGAGGCGGCAATGCAAGACTCACATGGTATATATTTGTATATATTTGATATTGAGAAAAAGAAAATGATATTAAATCATGGTTGCTATCTTCTACACCCTTCTACACTTGACCTAAGTTTGACCATGGTTTAATTTTGATTTGTTCTTTAACTCACCAACAAAAATATCTAGATATTTATTGACCATGGTTATATGTGAGTGTGACTCTCATATAAGTATTTTCTTTTCTCATTTTTATTTAGAGAATTATCACAAACAAAAGAGCTCAAGTTTTGCCATCTCCTTCATCTTCCTCCTTCATGCTCTCTACCCGTTTCAAGTGAGTGAAGGAAACAAAAAAGAAAGGTTTTTATGTGAGATCCAAACCCACATCACCAATCTATATTAGTCTAGCCCACTTGTGTAGATTGTTTGCTCCACTTCTTCAAAGATCAAGTGAAGCTAGGAGCTTGAGCAAAGGGACTTCGTGGTGGATCGTCGTGGACTTGGAAGGACTCAAGCAAACCGTTTCAAACCCTAATTGATCCAAGGAGTCAAGGAGGGAGGTCTACAAAGATTGTATTACTCACCTCTCAGTGTTAAAATACTTCTAGTATGTGATATTAGTTGCTTGTTACCCTAGATTTCTAGTTCGATTCATGGTTGGTATTGTTTAGCACCCCTAAATTTTTAATATAACATGTGTGATGCAACCCAAACCCTAGACATGGCGCTAAAGAATCTCTACAGTGGTATCAGAGACAAGCTAGAAACTTAGACGATATTATATATATTACGAAACCGAAACAACTCCGAAAAATACGATATTCTGAAATCCTAGGATCTGCTCTCTGTCGATTTTAAAATGGTCTCGAAAAATTATTTTAGCAACTGCAGAAGCTTGCATGTGATGCATATAGAACACAGATGAAAAATGAGGTTGTTCCACCAGATTTCACCCGAGCACAAGGCCAAAAATTCTGGCCTGGCCGGCCCATTCTGCTCCATTTCGCCTCGTTTTTCTTCTGTTCTCTGGTTTGTATATTTTGGGGTTTCAGGTATTGTTAGTTTAGCCCAAAATTTCATGTGATGTTAATTTTGGTTAGGGGCTAATTCTTAGTATTTCGTAGTCGTAATTTTAACATTGTTTTTGTAACTTGGACGACATTTAACTGTTCGAACGAATATCACACGCCACCTCATTACTCTCGCTAGAAATTTTCCAAGTGTTGGAATTTCCCAAGTTGAACATATTCGGAAGATCGTGCAAGTATCCCTATGGACCCTCTAGAAGAACGTAACCCTAACTCGATCCTATGACCATGGAACCGCGGCCAAACCTTAGGGTTTGCCGTAGTTCCGTGGCGCCATAAGTGAGGCAAGGGTTGACCCTTCTACGGTTGGTCCATAGGCACTGTGGCAAGTTTTGGGTATTTTAACTTTGCTCAAGTGTTAAGCTCTCGGGCTAATTTGTGGGTGTTTGTTGATTCAATCGAAACGTTTAGCATTGTCTAGATATATGTGAAAGTGATGATTCCAATTGTTGTTATTTTTCACTTTCTTTTCTGCGACCGTAAGTGTAGTATGCAGTGTATCGCCGGTTCCGTTGCTATACATCAACGACAATTGGGATAGACATACTTACTTACGTTGATGACATGAGATGTTATGTGTTGCTGAGATATGTTGTACAGGATCGTCGTGAATGAATGGCCGAGGGTTTTATGTGAGATGAGAGTTTTTATTTTCATTCATGTAAAATTCATTATATGTAATATTCTTTTATTTTGGGCACTTCCGGGTTGAGGATGATGTCACCATTGTTGTATATTATTTACCTTTCCGCATTAGGATAGACCCAAGGAGGGGAGCACAAGTGACCGGGTTCTAGGGTTCAGTGGGAGGCCATCTCAAGGAGTCGAGACCGGGTCTTCTAAACTCTAGAATTGGTAGGGTCGCTTGCCGCTCTCGTAGGGGTCTAAGGGTGTGGGCTTGGCTATTCATCGCGACCGTGAAATCTGTATTTTCTATTGTTGGCTAAAACTAAAATACGAACCTTCTACTATATCCTATATTTTCATATATGTGCTTCTGCTGTGGATATTCTGTGATGTGATCACTTTATATGATGAAACGAATGATGTATTATATATATGATATATAATAAACATTGATTATATTTTGCATCCGCGCTAGTCCCGCCCCGCTATGCCGTTAGTTAAGTAACCTAACGGTACATAATGGGACATTGTGGCGAATGCGGATGGAATAAGCGTACGTTCTATTTTCATTTCTTTTCTGTGATGGCTTAAGGACTTAAATGATGGGACTACATTAATAAGATTAATGTAAAGAAAAAGGAACCTAAAAGGAGTTGTAGAATCGGATTTGAAACCTACTCGTCTTTTTATGAAAAAGCAAGTTTTCAAAGTGCGGAGCATAAGCCATTCCTTTTTAAACCTTTAGATTCTACAATGATATCAAGTTCAAAGCATTAAAGGTTTTCTTAAAATCTATTCGCAGCCCTCCGTCATTTTAGGAAGTAGGGTACTTAGTATTCATGCTACGTATGTTGACTATAGCCAAAGCGTAGTGTACGGTGGCTAAGTGATGTCTTCCTACACAGCATATGATGCGATTAATTAGGACAGTCACATGATTATGTTGACCATAGCCAAGGGTCATGTGAGTGGGTCTAATTAATCATGAAATGACGGGTAGAACTTGACTAGTGCTTATGATATGTTGACCATAGCCAAGGTCATGAGTGCTAGGGGTAAAAACCATATCGGGAGTTTCAAGAGTTGAAATTTGCAATGAGATTGCATACCTTGTATGTGATAGTAGGATCCCGATCCCACTGTAAGCAAGAGTTGCTCTCAGGAAAGTTTTGCACTTTACAATTAGCTAACCCATTAGGTGTCTAGAAAGGTGTCAACGGGACTACGCCTCGGGGAAAACGAGGTTTATTTCAATTAGGTCCGTGCGAAAGCACGGGGAACCTCCCTCAAAGTACCGGCACTGGCCTGGCTGAACGGTTAGCGAAGTTGTAGAATGTGATTAATCCTGCCTAGTTTTCTTTTTAAAGGTTTGAAGGAAAATTTGATAAAAGCAATGGGAGACATCGATTATTTAAGATAATAAACAATCTGATCTTTCCAAGAGCTTTCGCTGAATGTATTCTTTTCTCTCTCCTAATGGTAGATAACCATGACTGGACTTAAGCTACTGTTAGAGAAAAATAAGCTAACCGGACCGAACTATAAAGACTGACTGAGGAACATTAACATTGCTCTCACATATGATAAAGTATCATATGTCCTCACTGCCTCAGCCCCACCCAGCCCAGGCCCTGAATCTTCTGTTGCGGATAAGGAGATCCACAAAACGTGGGATATTGACTGTGCTACTGTCAAATGCCTCGCACTTGCATCGATGGACACTACACATCAAAAGCAACACGAGCAGATGGATGTTCAATCCATCTTTCTCCATACAAAAGAGTTGTATAGGGAGAAATCTCGGACCCTGAGATACGAAGCATCTCAAAAGTTGTTTCAGATGCGGATGGCTCCTGGCACACCAGTAGGCGATCACGTTTTGAAGATGATAGCTCTTATTGAAGAGCTTGAGGACCTCGGATAGACAATGGAGAACGAACGGTATATTGATATTGTTCTTCAGTCTCTTCCCCCTGCCTTTGCTCAATTCATAGTAAACTTCAACATGCATAACATGGAGAAGTCACTAACCGAACTTGTCAATATGTTGAGAAGTGCGGAGAGCACGCTTAAGGCAAAGTCCCCCTCTCTGATTGTTGGACAATATTCCTCTTCCGTACCAAAAGCCAAGGCCAAAGGAAGGAATAAGAAGAAATGCACCAAACCAAGAGGTGGAATCAAGAAGGCACAAGGAAGAGACAAATCCAAGGTTGAGAAGTTAGGAAAAGGAGAATGTTTTCACTGCAAGAAGACGGGACACTGGAAGCGGAACTGTACTGAATACCCTGATCTCAAGAAAAGAAAGCATGGTGATGCTTCAGCTTCAGGTGTGTTCGTAACTGAAAACTGTTTTTCTATAAACTTCCTGGGTATTGGATACCGATTCAGGTTCTCATATCTCTAATTCTGTACAGGCGTTGAGAAATAGCAGAGTTTTGAAAACCGGTGATCATACTCTCCGAGTTGGAAATGGTTCCAATGTACATGCAGTTTCAGTGGGAGAGTATCACCTAGGGTTGTTGTCGGGTTGTATATTGGTTTTGAACCCATGTTATTTTGTACCAAGCATGCTTTGTAATGTAATATCCGTTTCTTTGTTAGACAATGAAAGATATCATTTTGTATTGCAGCACAATGTTATGAATATTAAACTGAATCAAGAGTTGATTGGTTGTGGTACACTTAATAACGGGATATACGTCCTTAATCAAGACACAGTTTTCAACATACAATACACAAATAAAAGAAAATTTTCAGATATAAATGAAGCTTTTCTTTGTCATTGTGTCATATTAATGAAACAAGACTAAACAAGGTTCATAAAGATGGATATTTAAATCCTTTTGAGTATAAATCTTATGCGGCTTGTCAGTCTTGTATCAAAAGGAAAATAACCAAAATTCTGTTTACTGGACACGGAGAAAGAGCTGCAGAGCTCTTGGGCCTCATACATAGTGATATATGTGGGCCAATGTCTACACATGCAAGAGGCGGTTTTTCTTACTTCATAACTTTTACTGATGATTTCTCAAGATTCGGTCATGTGTTTTTTATAAAGCATAAGTCTGAAGCTTTGGAGAAATTCAAGGAGTACAAACTTGAAGTAGAAAAACAAACAGGAATGAGTATCAAGATACTTCGATCAGATCGAGGTGGAGAGTATCTTAGTACCAAGTTTTCGAACTTCCTAAAAGAAAATGGGATTCTCTCTCTGCTCACTCCCCCTTACACACCACAGCACAACGGTGTGTCAGAGCGGCAGAATCGTACCCTATTAGATATGGTACGATCCATGATGAGTGATACTGAGTTACCTCTCTCTTTTTGGGGGCATGCATTGGAGACTGTAACTTTTCTGTTGAATAAAGTTCCAACCAAGACCGTGTCTACCATTCCATATGAGATATGGTATGGGAAGAGACCATCTCTTAAACGAGTTAAAATTTTGGGTTGTCCGGCTTTTGTCAAAAAGCAGAATCCAGACAAACTTGAGACAAGATCGATCAAATTTATATTTGTGGGATATCCAAAACATTCATTTGGATATCTTTTCTACCACAAGGAGAAACAAAAAATGTTTGTATCTCAACATGCCACATTTTTAGAAAATGAGATTTTTCCAAATGATACTGATGGCAATGTGGTAGATCTAGAAGAGGTTCTAGAGACACAAGTTATAAATGACGACTTGGTTGAACCTGATGTTGCAACAGAATCTTATGAAGCTCAGCCACTCCGTAGATCTGATAGGACTTCTCATCCATCGGAGAGATACTATGGTTTTCTCATTGATGGTGATAGAGAAAATTACATCATGGATGATGATGACCCTACCAGTTTTCAGCAGGCTATCACGAGTGGTGACTCTGTGAAGTGGCTGGATGCCATGAGATCCGAAAAGGAGTCTATGTACACCAACAAAGTATGGACTTTGGATGTTGTACCCTCTGGGGTAAAACCCGTAGGGTGCAAATGGATCTTTAAGAGAAAGATTGGTATAGATGGGCCGGTGGAAACCTATAAGGCAAGACTTGTGGCGAAAGGATTTTGTCAAAAACCAGGATTGGACTATGAAGAAACATTTTCTCCTGTAGCCATGCTTAAATCCATTCGGATCATAGTTGCTATTGCTGCTCACTACGACTATGAAATCTGGCAGATAGACGTTAAAATGGCTTTTCTAAATGGTGATTTAAAAGAATGGGTTTATATGGATCAGCCAGAGGGCTTCATTGATAGTGGGAGCAGCGGGAAAGCATGTAGGTTACTTAAATCCATTTATGAATTAAAGCAGGCATAACGGAGTTGGAACATCTGTTTTGATGACGTTATCAAAGAGTTTGATTTCGTCAAAAATCCAGATGATCCTTGTGTTTATAAGAAGATTGTAGGAAGTACTGTCACATTCCTCGTATTGTACGTAGATGACATTCTTCTGATAGGAAACGATGTTCCTATGGTACAATCGGTCAAACTGTTCTTATCACAAAGGTTCTCCATGAAGGACCTGGGTGATGCCTCGTACATACTCGGCATAAAGATCTAAAAGGTTGTTAGGATTGTCCCAAACCAGGTACATTAACACCATCCTAAAGAGGTTTAGTATGGATGACTCCAAGTAGGGTGCCTTACCCGCTAGTCATGGAGTCACTCTTTCCAAGCACTTTTGCCCAAAGATTGATGAAGAGAGAGCTCGAATGAGCATTATACGCTACGCTTCAGCTGTAGGATCTATAATGTATGCGATGTTATGTACACGCCCTGATGTAGCTTATGCACTGAGTGTAGTAAGCAGGTATCAATCCAACCCAGGGGAGAATCACTGGACAGCTGTGAAGAACATTCTTAAGTACTTACGAAGGACTAAAGAAATGTTCTTGGTGTATGGTAACGGGGATCTCCAAATGAAGGCCTTTACCGATTCAAGCTTCCAGAGTGATAAGGATGACAGCAAATCTATCTCAGGGTTTGTATTTACCCTCAATGGAGGAGCGGTATGTTGGAAGAGTTCCAAACAGGATACCGTTGCAGACTCAACGATGGAAGCTGAGTACATTGCTGCAAATGAGGCTGCCAAGGAAGGCGTCTGGATGAGGAAGTTCATCTCGGAGGTAGGAGTGGTTCCAACCATTATTAATCCAATACCATTGTATTGTGATAATAATAGGGCTATGGCGTTGGCCTAAGAGCCTAGGTCCCATCAGCGATCCAGACACATCCTTAGGCGATATCATTTGATCTGAGAGATTGTTGATCGCCGCGAGATCGAGATTCGGAGAGTAGATACAAAAAATAACACCGTGGATCCACTCACCAAGGCCCTCCCTCTGCCGCAGCATGAGAGAATTTTTGAGATGTTGGGTATGAGATACGCTAATAATTGGCCTTAGTGCAAGTGGGAGATTGTTGGATATATGTATGCCCTAGAGACCATTATATGATAGTGGATGCATCAATATGTGTGTGTGTGTGTGTATTCAGAGGACATTCTTACTCGACATGATAGTATGTTATCTGGTTGTACTTTATCTTGACATGTTCATTTGATCATGCAACTTACTCATTTGGTACGTGTTGATAAAGCCCTTAGGATATCTGCTTGACTACTGGGATTATGATGTGGATCATACTGGTGGGACATGTGTAGTTTATAAGCATGTCCTTGAAATGTTCCTAGTCGTGGGTGTATCGAGACGGGGTATCGATATTCCAGAGTAGACTGGCGTATACGGTTCTTGTCTCATATATCTTGACATGTTCATTTGATCATGCAACTTACTCATTTGGTACGTGTTGATAAAGCCCTTAGGATATCTGCTTGACTACTGGGATTATGATGTGGATCATACTGGTGGGACATGTGTAGTTTATAAGCATGTCCTTGAAATGTTCCTAGTCGTGGGTGTATCGAGACGGGGTATCGATATTCCAGAGTAGACTGGCGTATACGGTTCTTGTCTCATATGATGGGCGATGGATGATCCCATATCCATTGGTGTGGTGACACCAAAGACTGTATACGGGTGCTCAGTGGAGACTGGGTACACTGAACGGACTCGCCGAGAACTCCTATGTTGTATTATATCTATCGTCGGATAGCAGTTCTCAGGTGACACTGGTACAGGTTAGTCTGTAAACCCGAGATCGTCATAGAGTCTTATGTGTCCTCCTACTGTACTTTGATCTCCACCCTACCACGGCTCTATTGAGTCGTGCAAACAGGTGGATTTTGGGTACAGTCCCGAGGCACATGGATGCAATGAGCGATAGGAGGGGTTTCGTCTCTCCCGGTATTGGGGGTTGATGTTGCGCTATGCTCGATTAGCTATAAGAGGAAGTCCCTAGCCAGGGCTGATGAGATTTGCTGATAAGCGTTATCAGAGTTTCTCGATCTGTTATGAGCCATATACCGGCATGACTTATTGAGTTATTGGGGTCGACGATATCATCCCTAGAATCGATATGCAACATATCTGACGAAAAGACCGGACTGTACGGTAAGTGTTGCCAGTTGGCTCGAAGGGAGTTTTGACAGGTTCGCTTGTTTTTCTTCTGATCGCTCAATACCTAGGATCCGTTACATACAGCTAGTGCCGCTGATGGTTTGTGGGTATGTGATATGATCATTACCTACTGCTAGCATATTGACGAGTCTTAGATTCCTACATAGGGGTTTCCTAGCTCAGGCGAAATGATGTGAGGTGCATATGGGATATGCGTGGGAGCTCGATTAAATGCATGTATTTGATACCGTATTTTAAATCGGTCGGATCGTATGTGATATGACCGGTTTATTAAATCAAGTGTTGATTTAATATTGACTTTTAGCTCATTTATTTAAACCTTTTCTATTTGGATGTATGCATGAATGTATGTATGTATATTTACATGTTGATATGAATGCACACATACATGCATGTGTCATGATTGTTGATACATTGGAGGCGGCAATGCAAGACTCACATGGTAAAAATATATTTGTATATATTTGATATTAAGAAAAAGAAAATGATATTAAATCATGGTTTCTATCTTCTACACTCTTCTACACTTGACCTAAGTTTGACCATGGTTTAATTTTTTTGTTCTTTACCTCACTAACAGAAATATCTAGATATTTATTGACCGTGGTTATATGTGAGTGTGGCTCTCATATAAGTATTTTCTTTTCTCATTTTTATTTAGAGAATTATCACAAACAAAAATGCTCAAGCTTTGCCATCTCCTTCATCTTCCTCATTCATGATCTCTACCATTTTCAAGTGAGTGAAGGAAACAAAAAGGAAAGGTTTTTAAGTGAGATCCAAACCCACATCACCAATCTATATTAGTCTAGCCCACTTTTGTAGATTGTTTGCTCCACTTCTTCAAAGATCAAGTGAAGCTAGGAGCTTGAGCAAAGGGACTTCGTGGTGGATCGTCGTGGACTTGGAAGGATTCAAGCAAACCATTTCAAACCCTAGTTGATCCAAGGAGTCAAGGAGAAAGGTCTACAAAGGTTGTGTTACTCACCTCTTAGTGTTAAAATACTTCGAGTATGTGATATTAGTTGCTTGTTACCCTAGATTTTTAGTTCGATTCATGGTTGGTATTGTTTAGCACCCCATAAATTTTTAATATAGCATGTGTGATGCAACCCAAACCTTAGGCATGGTGCTAAAGAATCCCTACACACATACTAAAGAGATTTAGTATGGAAGATTCCAAGCGGGGTAATTTACCCGCTTGTCACGGAATCACCCTCTCCAAAGACAAGTATCCAAATTCTGATGAAGAGAGGGTTCGCATGAGTGTTATACCCTACGCTTCTGCTGTAGGGTCCATCATGTATGCAATGTTATTTACTCGCCCAGATATAGCTTACACACTAAGTGTAATAAGTAGGTATCAATCCAATCTTGGAGAGAAATACTGGATAGCTGTGAAGAACATTCTTAAGTACTTGCGAATGATTAAAGAAATTTTCTTGGTGTATGGTAACAGGGATCTCCAAATGGAGGCCTTTACCGATTCCATCTTCCAGAGTGACAAGGATGACAATAAGTCTATCTCGGGGTTTGTATTTACCCTCAATGGAGGGGTGGACTGTTAGAAAAGTTCCAAACAGGACACCGTTCCAGACTCAACGGTGGAAGCTGAGTACTTTGCTGCGAATGATGCTTCCAAGGACGCAGTCTGGATGCGGAAGTTCATCTCAGAGCTTGGAGTGGGTCCAACCATTATTAATCCAATACTCTTGTATTGTGATAATAATGGGGTTATAGCATTAGCCATTGAACTCAGGTCCCATCAGCATTCCAGACACATGCTGAGGCGATATCACCTGATCCGGGAGATAGTTGATCGCTGGGAGATCGAAGTTCAAAGAGTAGACACGAAGAACAACATTGCGGATCCACTCACCAAGGCCCTTCCACAGGCGCAATTTGAGCGTCTTTTGAGATATTGGGTATGAGATACGCCAATAATTGGCTTTAGTGCAAGTAAGAGATTGTTAGATATGTATGCCCTATAGCAAATTATTGTAATTGCTGGACATATATATGTATATGACAATCTTTCTCGATATGATAGTATGCTATTTGGTTTGACTTTATCATTCATGTGTATAGTTCTACTTGTTATTACTGTTGCTAATATATGTTGATAAAACCCCTAAGATCTTTGCTTGATTACCAGGATTATGATGCAGATCATACTAGCGGGCTCTGGGTAGTCTATAAGCATATCCTTAAATGTTCCTAGTTGAGGGGATGTCTAGACAGGGCATAGATGTCCTAGAGTAGACTAGTGTATACGTTTCTTGATCCTGTATGGAGCGATGGATGATCCAATATCCATTGGTGTTTGAAACCAAAGATTGTATACGGGTGCTGATTAAAGAATGAGTACACCGAACGGACACGCCGAGAACTCCTATATGGTATTATATATACCGTCAGATAGCAGTTCTCTGGGGACATGAGTACAGAGTAGTCTATAGACCTGAGATCGTTAGAGTGTCTTGTGTGTTTTCCACTGTGTTTTGATTATTATCCCACCACGGCTTTAAGAAGCCGTGCAAATAGGTTTTAGTTAGGTACAGTCCTGAAACACATAGAGACAATTAGCGATCGGAAGGGTTTCACCTCGCCCGATATAGGGAGTTGATGCCGTGCTGTGCCTGATCGACTGTAACCCTAAGTCCTTGACCAGAGCGGATGAGATAAATTGATAAGTGTTATCAGTCGTATCTATAGATGTTACAGGTTATTGATTGGCACGACTTATCGGTTATTGGAGGTCTGACGGATACCATCCTCCATACTTGATATGCGACACTCTCAAACGAAAATACCGGACTGTACGAAGACTGTCATTATAAGGCTCTGTTTGATTTCAAACGAGCTAGCTTGTTGATCTTCCTATTCACTCAATGCATGGGTAGCCGTTACGTACAGCTAGTACCGCTGACATGCTTGTGCGACTTTAATATGATCATATCCTACTGCCAGCGCATTGACGAGTCTTTAGAGTCCCACACAGAGCTTTCCCAGCACAAACGAAACGATGTAAGGCACGTATGGGGATACGTGCAGAAGTTCGATTATGCACGTGTATGCGATACATGTATTATAATCGGGCGTTTATTAATATTAGCTTGATTATATATGATAAACCAGATTATTAAATCAATTGTTGATTTAATAATTAAATATGTGTGTGCGCGCGCGCTCATATCATGCTCTCTTTATTCTTCTCTTTATTATATAATTATATGTGATATAAATATGCGTATGTGTGTGTGTGTCATGGTTGATGATATATGAAAGATAGGTATATGAGAATTACATTAGTATAGAGAAATTAATCATTTATCTTTTAATATGAAAATAATGAGTTATTTTATTTGGATGTGTGTGGAATATATGATTCATTCTTGTTTTATATTAACAGATAAGCATGGCTAAATCTCTACAACTCTTTTCACAATTCGAAGTTCATTCTCTCTCATTTTCATCTTTTTCATCTCCTCTCTTGAGATTTTTTTAAAGAGAAAGAAAAGAAAAGAGAAGAAAAATAAAGTGTTATAATTCCTAGATCATCCATCTAAACAATTTTAGCAAACTAGTTTAGATAATTACTTCACTTTCTATTTAGTTTGTGAAGTGAAAGCTTGTGCTTGTGTTATCTCAAGGTGGATCATCTTAGGCCCAAGAAGATCACTTCAAGCTCGATCAAGGAGTCAAGAATACACGCTTCTTCCAAGCTTTTGAGGATGTAAGCAAACCCTAACCTTAAATGAAACACTTCTTTCTTGTTTAGTTGTAATTTCAAGTCAAATATTTTAGTCAAGATTCTAATTTGAAGTTATTAGCTCTCTAGTTTTTTGAAAACTCTATGTTTGCATGTTTACTAATTGTAGAAGAGAAGCTGATCATTTCTAACACAGACGTCTGAAGAAGAAAACTGCAAATTCAAAATTCTGGAATTTGTAAAACCCTTTAAATTCAAAAATTTTGCATAAAACTACCCTCTACCATCCAAAACAAGTTGTAATTAACAAAAAAAAAACTACAATAGATTTACCACAACTAGTTGATCACTTAAAAACCTATTATTTGAAAGAGTTAAACCGTAAAAACATGGTTTTTAAATAGAAGATATAGTTTTTCATGGAAATTATTTTTTAAAACTAGGTAAAAGATGGAACTTTACCTTTGGATGGAGGGAAAAAAGAGATCCAAGCTTTAAATGGGGCTACTTGAAGGACTTGAGGTGTGAGGTAGCTCGACTTGAAGAACTTGAGAGAGGAGATGGCTAGGATGGAGAAGATCAAGGGTTTTAGGGTTGGAAATTTGGGGGAGGAGATATTTTAGTGAAGACAGAGGATGAGAGGAATGAGAAATGAGGGAATGAAGATAAGGGTGAGGGTAGGCATGCTTATCCCATGCCTTTCCCATGCCCCCCTCCAATAATTCTATCAACCATGTCCAAAAATTCCCAATTTTCCATTTAAAAAAAATACTTGCCTTGCCAACTAAATATAAATTAGCAAAATTAAAATATTGGTTTATTATTGTAAATTGTATAGATATATTATATTCCAATAAAAAAAAACCAAATAGCATACTATTATTACAAACGAGCAAGTTCTATACATGTAGGTTACAATTACAACTAATTGCCTCTAAGGGCAACTACATCTAACAACTTCTAATTAGTTGCGTGTAATATCAAAGCATTTGCCTGTAACTTCTGATAAATTGCCAGTAACTTATAGACCTATAACTTCGATGCATTTACCTTTAATTTCTAAGCACTTGCCTGTAATTTCTAATTAGTTACTTATAACTTCTAATAAATTGCATATAACTTGTAAGCACTTGCCTATAAATTCTAACAACTTGTTTGTAACTTTTAACTAGTTACATGTAACTTCATATCACAGTATCGGCCAATATCGGCTATATAAAAGAGATAATATCAACAAAAATATTATTTGTATCATAATATTGGCCAACATCGGCGATATTAAAGTAAATACGTCAACAATTTTTTACATTCATTAGACAAACCAGTAATATATAATTAATTTTTCATCATCACTCAAAATAAGTAATAATATCGGTGAATATCGGTCAAATAAAAATAGATGAATATATATATGAATAACAAAGAATTCAAATTTCGGCCATACAAAAACCGAAACAATATCAAACTATTTCTTTCTCGTTCGCCAATAGAATTTTTGCACCTTCTTTTTCGCACAAACATTCTTCCAATGTGTCTCTTGTACTTCAAAAGACACGTCCTTCACATTGTCTTTCTCATCCGGCTTCTCAACAAATTGTTTCTCCAGAATCTGCACCAAAGAAGACCATAATAAATTACATTCAAGTTAAAATTAGATTAAGTAATAAGGTTAAGTGTTAGAAATTACGGGCAAATTGTTAGAAATTATAGGCAAGTGCTTAAAAATTACATGCAATTTATTAGAAATTACATGCAATTATTTAGAAATTACAGAAAAGTTGTTAGAAATTACACGCAAGTGCTTATAAATTACAAACAACTTATTAAAGGTTAAAAGCAACTGTTTAAAAATTATAGACAAGTACTTACAAATTGCAGGCATATACAAAATACATACATACACACACTTAAACTTATTACTTAATCTAATTTTGATGCCCATAAGCCTCTAGCATTCTGCAATCTGCTTGGAGTTGGCTTTCAAAGTATCTATTTTCAGCCTCTAACAATATTTTATATTATATAATAAACTTAATAAAACTCATAACAATAAAAAAAATAATGTAACAACAAAAATGGTACTAAGATTGCATTTTCATTCAAAAATTCCACAAAACTTTTATTTTTCTGGGCCGCTTCAATCAACATACTCAATGGGGCAATTCATCAAACAATTACTTTGCAACAATAAAACAACACTATAACTGAAAATTAAGAAAAACCCATAACATAAAATTAGGTTTAGATCGAATTTATCGATCCAAAAATTGAGAGACAATACAAATTTTTCCTTTGCATGTAGAAAACACTCGATCGCCAAAATACACTCTGGTGTTATGCTGTGTTGATTCTTGGGGAGGCAAGGTTGCGATGACGACGACGACGATAACGAATTGGGTTCTCTGAGATCGAGTGAGAGAATGACGATGACGACAGCAAAGACGGTGACGACGGTGACGACGACGATGAAGCCGGCAACGATGACGATGAAAAGCGAATTGGGTTCTCTTTGATCGAGCTAGAGAGAGAGACAAAGAGGAGAAATTTTGAACGGTTGTGAATGAATAGAGGGTAAGGATATTTTTGGGATATACTAAAATACCCACTGCTATATGTATATAAGGGAAAAAGCGACGGACCGAGGTTTTTTTTAACATGTTTAGGGACTTTTTGACCCATTTTTCTTGGGTCGGAGGTTTTCAACAATTTACCCTTAATTTAATGATTATAATTAGATCACAATCATATTATATTAAAAGAAAATAGTTTTATTGTGGGAGGACTGTATAAGAGTTTACAAAGAGAAAACTCTTAAACATATGGCTTAAAAATCTGATATCGTACTCTTTTGCTTTCTCCTTAATTTATAAGACGGAAAATCTTTATATTAGAAAACAGTTGAAAGATTTTATCTTTTCTATGTTGCAAAGAAATCGTTCCCAAGAAAAACAAGGAAAATTAATACTTAAAAACTAGAAAATAAAATAACCAAGTTGCAACTTATATATTAAGAAGGATGTGTGTGGCACCAGATCCCGCGGATTTTTGTCCTCTTGTGAGGAAAATTATTGTCCACCCGTTAGATTTCAAGGATATTTTTATTCTGCCCACACTAAGTTTATGCATGCAGAGCTTATGCTTCTCCGTGTATGTTTTAAGTTAATCTACATCTGAAACCTTTTTAACTCTAGCAGAAATTTTACTCAGTTCCTGGTCCCATTCAAAAACATTGGAAAGCTCTTGATAGATTTATGACTTCATTTCGAAAGTTTTTTTGCGGAGATATTTACAAAACATTTAATTATCTTTTTCGGTCTTCAAATCCTCACTTAAAACAAATTTTATTTATTTTTAATTTTTGCCACAACCCGTAGGCATTGGGAGAGAGAGTTGGACATTCTATGCCATGAGAACTTTCTTCATGTAATTATGTTCTAAATTAATTTGCATTTGGGCCCTTCAAAATATATCCATACAAAGCTAAAAGAAGATTAATTTTAACTATTCATTTTTCTGCAACCTGCATCTGGTCACATGCAAAAATATTGGAAAACTCTCAATAGATTTATTATTCCATTTCAAAGTTTTTTTGCGGAGATCTTTACGATTTAATTGTCTTTTTTTGTATGCAAATCCTTACTTGAAACAATTTTCAATTTGTTTTGGGCAACAGCCCGTGGGCTTTGGGAGGAGGGTTGAGCCTTTTAGGCCCATATGAACTTTCTTTACATAACTAGTTGAAAATTCCTCTTGGCACGGTAAGTGGGGCCTTTTAAACCCAAGAGCTCCCGCCAAGTGGGGAGCGTCATTGCCGTTCGAGCAAAGACTCTTCGACAAGCAATTTTTAATTCGGTTATAATTTTTCATAACTCCTCCTTCTCTATTGAAATTTAGTTATATTTAAAGACATTTCTTTAATTGATATATATTTAATCAAAATAATTGCTTTACCTACAACTTTGTTTTGCTAAAAAAAGAACTCATAAAAGCGTCCAGATAAAAATCGCGATGTCTTATTTCAAAATTCTCAAAAAAACAATGTGCGGAAAATGAAACCGAAATGCAATTTAATTCAGGCATAGGTAAAGTATTTCTGTTGAGTTTTTCCGTCATCAAATTTTGTTTTTTGTAACTTTTGTTGTATTTCAGATACACACAATTTATTTTCGGATAAATTAAATGTACTTGTTTCCGTGTATAAGTTGTTACTATTCAATCTAGATCGTTATATAATATCTAGGAAAAACATTTTATTTTGGTCAATCACGTGCGGCTCAGGGCAGGGGCCACTTGCTAGTTTATTTAAGCAGTTGTTGCAACTCCCCAATATATAACATATAACGTAAGATTTATTTAAATAGTTTATCTAAATAGTAGGATAAACTAAAACTAATCATTAGTTAAAATATCCAACAGTCTTGCGCTGGGCGAAGGCATCCTGCTTGTTATAATATTGTAAATTAGAGTTTCGATTGTGCCCTGAGCCTATTTTACAATCTTGCTTTGCACTTTTTTTTTGGGTTATTTGCTAAATAATACCCTAGTGTTTCCTCTATTTTGCATTTATATACCTTACTGATTTTTTCGCTGCACTTATATACCTTAAAATACAAACCGTATGCATTTTGTTTAAAATACTGATGTATTTGATGGTCAACTGAAAGGAGCAGAGTATTAACGGTTAATTTATACTTTAAGGGATATAAGTGCAGCGAAAAAATCAATAAGTTATATAAGTGTAAAGCAGCTGAAACATTGGGTTATTATTTAGCAATTAACCTATTTTTTTTCTTCTTTCTATTAATTACAATATCAGCATAGTAAGCAAATTCTTTTCACTTTTCCATATAATGTTTGTTAAGGATCCTATCAGAAACATGCAAAAAGTTTAAGAGCTAATTAAACATAGACATACAAGATATTTGTTTGCGTTGAAAATAAGAATTATTGAAGACAAGTCCCTGAAATACTCACCACCCATTTTGCATGCTAGCTCCGTATGTCTCTAACATCTCTATATGTATGTGTGCACAAAAGCACCTCAGAGTACAGGCCGATACCATGTCCCAAGAACAGCAACAACCAATGCACGGTATGAGCATCGACAGGTCCGGGAGCGAGCTTGCTAAGCTCCCCCCAGCTGAAGACCCGGCCTCGGACTGGGTGAGCAACTCAAGAAGCACGCTCCTGGTCGTCGTCACGATCATCACCACCCTCTCCTTCCAACTCGGCGTGAACCCCCCAGGGGGGTTCTGGCAGGATGACAATGCTGACCGCAAGGCAGGGGATGTGATCTTGATGAGCAAGCATCCGAAGAGGTACCTTGCCTTCTGTCTGTTTAGCTGGTTGTGCTTCTACACCTCCGTGGTGCTCATCTTGTGTCTGCTGACCGGGATATCCCTGATGTCGCGTTGGTTCAGGGGGATCTTTGTGTTTTGCATCTCGAATCTAGTGTTTGTCTTTCTCGCGTCGCAAACCAACGCTTCCCTTGTATGGGCACCCATAACATCGGGCTTGGCAATTCTCTGGGGAGGACGCATGGTGTACAAATCCGGAATTAACAAACCAAGCACAACCTAATTGCTTGGTGAAGTATCAGGATGAGATCTAAAGTTGTGTGTGTGTGTGTACTTGATCTGTGAGAAGATCCATCCAGGTGCTAAGTAAAATAGTGTTTGATGTTTGTTTCGCATTGAATAAGCGCAATCAATCCACTGTTGCAAGGAAGAAGTGCATTAAAATTTTATTTTCACTGCCGTGCATCCACTTGAAAAAGATTAATGTTTTATAATAATATTTACTTTCGGCTATAGTGTGCATCCTCGCATGCTATTTCTTGATCTAGCTCAGGCAAAAAGTTTATTGGACATGATTGGAATTATTGCAAGACTTGTATCAGATCCTACTCATAAATATGAACTTCGGAAAGCTATAAAAAGCACGTGATCCGGACAATACTAGCATTTGTTCCCTAATTTAGGGGTTGTATATAGTTAATACATGGACTTTGCTGTGTACAATGAGTTGCCCTGGCATGATCAGGTTTCGATCCGACCCGATCAATTCATGAAAAATAGAAGAAGAAGAAGAAGAAGAATTAGTTAGTGTCATCCTCTTCTACCCTTGCATAGTTATCCCCGGAACATGCTCTGCCTATTCGCTATAGCAGCATGTATGATTCCAATGGTTAGTGAGCCAAGGGAGCATAATGACCGACTCTTTACAAATGGTGCCTTTAAGCAAATGACAAGATTTCCTCTTCTCGTAGAACAGGACGACTGTCATGGAAAACAATCGGTTTTGATAGATCTTTTTTCATTGCGCCCACTTAATTATTATTGGTTGTGACAGAAACAAAAACTGCAAATCCATTTTATTCTAAATTTATGCATTTGGGTCATCATTTTCTGTTGAGGGCAGGGGTCATTCTGTTTGATTAGTTAAACTTTATTAGTAATAAGTATGTGCAATTGCACCTGTTGTTTTCGTTAGTAAAATTGAAATTGGACAATTCAGTTTAAATTACTATGCGTTTGCTAAACGAATGTTCCTCAGCTGGTTAGTTAGGTAAAGTAGTGTACCTGCCAAAATCCTAGATTCCATATAGACCATCTGGTTTGTGATTGTTTATAAGGAGATAATATCACTGATCCGGTAGTATACATGGAATCAACCGGGCTGGTAAGTAAACGGAAGAGAGCTTACCACTTGGCCTGCTTGTGCTCTCTGATTGGAAGTTGATCCCAAGATAAATATGGAGATGCCAAAAGAGTGGTTCAGATTATGGGATCATTGCATGGTTGCCGGTATAATAGGTATGGGCATAAAAGGCCGAAAGGTAGAGAAATTATTCGGTGTGCCGGTCATATATTCTTGATCATGAGAAAAATTGAATAGCCTCTACTGAAGATAAACACTTTGTTAATGAATTTCAACTAAATTGCTGCAAACACCCCATTTATTTTCCCCACTTAGCAGAAAACTATCCTCAAGGGGAAAGCTTAAGCTGGCATGAAATCTTACCACAATCTATCCCAGAGATGCTAATGCTAAACAAGTGGGCCCATGGTATTTCCTTTTTAGGTAGATTGTGGTAGTATTTCAAGCCAGGTAGGTAAAGTATTACTCTATCCTCAAACTTACAACTTGCTTATTTCACTCTCCGTTTTTAACCATCCCATCAATCTTTTTTAATTAAACATTTTATTTATTCCAAGAATACACTTACAATTATATTTTCCTTGGTAGTAGTATTTTGGAAATCATAAACATTAAGAATGTTAAATTACTAATTTCTATCATCCTTCCATAATTTGAGCAAAAGTGAAGGGGTTGTCTGCAATTTACCCTCTCTCTATTGCTTTTTCCTCTTAAATAACCTTATTTAATTAATTAAATCCGAAAATAACCCCAATTCAAAATTAATTCCGAGAATGATTCTGGGATAGACAGCATGGAGAGGCCTTGACCACGTCAGACAAAAAATCTATTTGAGATAGCGTTTTGCTTTTCATAGAAACGCTATCACAAATAGCGCTTTTTGGAATGTCTCAAGAATAGAGAGCAAAACTATTAGAGGCTAAAACACTACCCAAGATAGCATTTTATCCTCCAGACTTTCCAAAGTCTCGAAGCGAAAACGTTACTCGAGGTAGCGTTTTCGTTTTGAAGAAAACGCTACTTCTAGTAGCGTTTTCTATCAGGCATTAGCTCACTGCAAATTTCAGTGAGCTGATACCTTTATTCAGTGATAAGCCGCAGTTTTTTTCTTGACCAAATCATTTAGATTCAAATTTTTTTGTTTTCCCTTTAAGCAACTGTTAGACACGGCCAGTTTATGGTCCATTTTAGTAACTGATAAATTTTAAAATACAACGCTCAACATTTCCATTATAAATATTGATCTATTTCCATAAATACATAATAATCTCCACTCCGGAGTAATACAAGATGCATTCAACTCTAAAAAAATCTCACTTCGAAGGATGGACCTATACAACAGAAAATATATCACATACAGTATAAACACACAACCACATAAACTAGAGACTAAGAAAATAAATTGTGGATACAACAAAGTATATAAATATATCATCCGTGTAGCCAGTACATGCATATGATCGAAACCCTGCCGTATAACCATACGGCTTCTATATCGTTTCGCCTGAACCAGGGAAACCCTCTGTGTGGGACTCTAAAGACTTGACAGTACGCTGGCACTGGGTTTTACCATAAGTCTGTCAGCGGGACTAGCTGTACGTAACGGCTACCTAGATACATGTCGAAAAGATGGCCGACGAGCGAACTCATCCTAATCCCAACGAGCCTATAAGTAACACTTACTTACAGTCCGGTCTCTTCGTCTGATATGTCGCATATCAAGTCTGGGGGTGAAAACGTCAGACACCAGTAACTTTATAAGTCATGCCGGTGTGTTGATCATAACGGTTCGAGAAACTACTGTTAACACTTATCAGTAAATCTCATCAACCCTGTACCCATTCTTTAATAAGCACATGTGTACAATCTTTGATGTCAAACACCAATGGTTATGGGATCAACTATCGTCCCCATGTAGGGTCAAGAAACGTACACACTAGTCTGCTATGGAATATCGATACCCTGTCTCGATACTCTCTCGACTAGGAACTGTTAAAGGATATGCTTACGGACTACACAAGCCCCACTAGTATGATCTGCATCATAGTCCTGGTAGTCAAGCAATGATCCTAAGGGCTTTATCAACATGTATACAAGATATGAAACACTAAATAAAATACATAATATGTTAAGATAAACAAAAACCAAATAGCTGTAACATTTTGAAAATTTAGAAATAAATAAAATTAATCAATTAAATAATAAATTGCCAATTTAAAAAGTTATTAAAATAAAATAGGATATTTTCTTAAGTAATATGTAAAATAAATTAAATTAAAATTTTAGTATGTCACATTAATCAATTACAAGGGTTTTAGTGATAAATTTAGCTTCATTTTAAGAAAATAGTGTTTATATAATAACATAGATAGCGAAGGGTCTTTGTATAAAGTTTAGGAAATTATGCAAACTTGGGATTGTTGAGGGTGAAAGTGAAAAAAGGGTTAGATAATAGGTTAGATCAGAATTATCACAAGAATAAAACAATTAGAGTGATAATGCAAAGCCACCTCCTTCTTGCATGCATGCTTCATGCACAACACCTCCTCTTTGCATGAGAATGACACACGTTGCTTAGTGACACCTCCACCTACACCTCACTCTTTCCCATGACTATATATCATATGTTCAGATCATTTAACCAAATTAAAATTTAGAAAATTTCAAAAGAAAGAGAAAAATAACACTTAGAACTCACAAAGTGAAATAAAAGCAAAGAGATGTGAAGAAGAAGAACTAGGCTAAGGATTTCCACCTTCAAGCTAGGAGCTAAGGATTTGGGTGTCTTAGAGGAAGCTTTTCAACCATCCTCAGTAGGTAAAATCCTTAACTCAGTAGATTATAGTTCTGTAAATGTAAAATTTAGAAATCGAATATCGTATTTTTGGTAAAACTTAGCTCTGTAGTAATCTGCTATTATTCAGAGAAAAATAAACTTAACCAAACAATGCCTAAATATTGTATGTTGGACCTAGAACAAATCCTAGAAGTACGAACCAAGGGGCTCGGATTTTGGCCGGCGAGATATAGGAGAATTCCGGCGTCGCCGGATTTTTAGGACAGTTGGGTTCTGGGGGTTTTTGGGTAGGTCTTTGTGTCATTGTTGGGATATTTTGGTATTGTTTAAAATTGTTAATTTAACTTTATATAAAATCTGGGAACTAATATCGGAAAAGAGATCAAAGTTCAAAATTACGACACGGTAAATTCATAACGCGTTTAAGTTTTCTGTTGCAAACAGCGAGAGGTTAAAACTCAGTTAGTATAGGTGTTAGATAGTTTAAATTAGTCGTACGTAGTATAGTTAGTACGTAAAACTCGTATTTCTATATTTTGTCGTATCGAAGTTAGCCGTTTCCTTATACAAGTTAATTTCGATGTTAGATTCAAATACAGAAACTTTGGAGGCCGCAAGGAAGGGAAAAGGATTGGTGATTTCTGAGAAGTACGACGTATTCCGGTGAGTATACTAAACATCTACCGAGGGATCTTGTAAAGATGGCGTGATACGCCCGTAGTTAGGTTTAAAAACAAGTTTTGCTTTTGTATGTTAAATTTATCATATGCATTCTTAAATCTATGTATACCTCTATGATTAATACTTATTAGAACACTGCACCATTATCGACGAGTTATGCCGCACATGCACATATCTACATGTTACACTACACCTCGTCGATATTAACACGTCACTTCATACTTAGAAATTATTCTGTTAAAATGATTTTTATCATACCTCTGTAAGTCCACATTACCTCTCCCGGTACTTACGGGCTTGCGGAAATGATGAAAAACGATTTTTCAAGAGGTGGTAACATGGACTCAAAATACGGATCTTTGTTAAACAACTATCTAACAAACCTAAGAAGAGTTTTACCTACTCGGTTAGGGGGTTATACCTTTCTTGAACTCCTTCTTCTTCAACTCTTTGCGGTGTACGGATCGACCTCACCTCGTCGTCTCCTTGCGCCGAAGATGGATCCACCTGAAAGCTTCTACCTTTGGCTTCTCTTCAAACTTGAAGAAACTAGAACACTTGGTTTGCCAAACCTTATGAACTAGGATGAGTAGAGAAGTGATATGGGTTTTCTTTTATCTCTAAGGAAATGTTTCTCAACTCATGAGATGAAGTTGCCTTGAGCTAGAGAGAGAGAGAGCAAGAGGAAGAGCAAGAGGGAGAGCTTGAGCATGAGAGAGAAGAAGAATGATAGAAAATCAGCCAACCTTTTTTCCTCCCATGCTCTCATAAAAAAATGATAATGATAATAATAATAATAATCGAGTATTATGTGATGGTTCATATCATATCAAGTGGCATTATCATTTCATGCACTCATTTTGCAAAGCATAACAAGCAAACAAAAGTCTTTGCATGAAATGACAACCCTTGTAATGATGATGGTCAACTAGTCCAACCTAGTCAACCGGTCAACCAAGTCAACAAGTCAACAAAGTCAACCTTTTAACCCAACCATGGCACAATAATACTTAATTAATATTATCATTAATCATATTTCTTATTCTCATTAGGGTTTAGCAAAATTCAATGGTCAACAGTCAACAGTCAACAACCCCAATGAGAATCCTCCGCCTCTGTCTCTCTGTCAACTGTGCATACACACCCGCATCCGCGTTCCGAGGAACACGAATACAAACAAGATAAAACCAACCCCAAAACATACACTAGGATCTGGCTTAAACCAAAGCCCGATAGTGTTAACTGTCCGGACACTAAACGTGCACAAGTGCACGGATGTGACCGAACCCTGTCGCAAAACCATGCGACCTCTACTCTTTTGCCTAAAGGCGAATAGCTTTCTGTGTGGGACTCTAAAGACTCGACACTACGCTAGCAGTGGGTTTAACCAGAGACCGCAAGCGGCACTAGCTGTGCGTAACGGTCCCCAGGTAGGTGCCGACAAGAAGACCGACGAGGTGAAACCCATCTGAACTCCTACTGAGCCTGAATGTGACAATCTCCGTACAGTCCGGTCTGTTCGTCTGATAACATCGCATGGCGGGCCTAGGGGCGGTAAACGTCAGTCTCCTAGTAGCGGTACAAGTCGTGTCGGAGTGTAGCCCAGAACACCCTGAGATAACACTGGAAACCTACCAGTATATCTCGCTTGCCCTGGCCAGGGACTTTGTGTAATGGCTCTCCTAGACACAGCGCGATGTCAACCCCCAATACCAGGAGAGACGAATCCTGTCTAACCGTCATTGTCTCCAAGTGCTTCGGGACTGCATCCAACTACTACCTGTTTGCACGACTCCTTTGAGCCGTGGTAGGGTAGTAATCAAAGTACAGTGGGAACACACTCGAGGCGAAGTGACAGTGTCAAGTCAGCGGACTAAGCTGTACTCATGTCACCTGGGAACTGATAACTGACGATAGGTATAGTACCAACCAACAGTTCCTGATGGGTCCTGTCCAGTGTACTCGTAACCTAACGAGCACCCGCATACTATCTCAAGTACGACGTACTGACGGCTGTGGGACAGACCGTCTCCCACACTGGGATGAGAAGCGCATACGCTAGTCTACTCCGGAGTATCGATGCCCTGTCTCGATAGTCCTACGACTAGGGACCTGCATAAGGATGTGCTTGTGGATTACCCAGCCCCTACTAGTGTGACTGCCATCACAACGCTGGTAATCAAGCAAAGATCCTGAGGGCTCCACTAATGTGTATAGGTGATATACTAAAATAAACACATGTACACATTAAAGCAGAAACAAACCAAGTAGCATACTACTATATTGAGCAAGATTGTCTATATAAGGTGAATATCCCAAACTTCCATTAAGTAATATACAAACTAGTATGATACAGTAATGGCCTCTAGGGCATATACACAAACAATCTCCCACTTGCACTAAGGCCATGTACTGGCGTATCGAAGACCTATCATCTCGATCAGCCGCTCGAACTGAGTCTGGGGTAAGGCCTTCGTGAGTTGATCAGCAGTGTTATCTTCCGTATTTACTCTCTTTACCTCGATCTCCCGGCGATCTACGATCTCCCTGATCAGGTGGTACCGCCTCAAAATGTGCCTGGACTTCTGATGGGACCTAGGTTCCTTCGCTAAAGCTATAGCGCCGTTGTTGTCATAATACAGCGGTATTGGATCAACACTGGTAGGAACCACCTGAAGCTCTGTGAGGAACTTCTTCATCCAGACAGCTTCCTTTGCGGCATCGCAAGCAGCTATGTACTCCGCTTCCATAGTTGAGTCAGCAACGGTTTCCTGCTTGGAGCTCTTCCAGCAAACCGCCCCTCCATTGAGGGTAAAGACATAACCCGACATGGACTTGGAGTCATCCTTGTCACTCTGGAAGCTGGAGTCAGCAAAGGCCTCGATCTGGAGGTCTTTTCCGCCATACACCAAGAACATCTCCTTAGTCCTTCTCAGGTACTTGAGAATATTCTTTACTTCTATCCAGTGTTTCTCCCCTGGGTTCGACTGATACCGGCTTACAACGCTCAATGCGTATGCTACATCTGGTCTGGTACACAATATCGCATACATAATAGATCCTACCGCAGATGCGTAGGGTATTGATGACATGCGGGCCCTTTCCAAATCAGTCTTGGGAGACATCTCTTTGGAGAGGGTGATTCCGTGACAAGCCGGTAGATTACCGCGCTTGGAATCTTCCATACTGAATCATTTCAGTATGGTGTCGATGTACCTTGACTGTGAAAGTCCCAACATCCTTTTAGATCTATCACGATAGATCTGGATCCCCAGAATGTAGTTGGCATCGCCCAGGTCCTTCATGGAGAACCTCTGTGACAAGAATCATTTAACTGACTGTAGCATAGGAATATCATTTCCTATTAGGAGAATGTCATCGACGTACAAGACAAGGAATACCACATTTCTCCCTACAATCTTACTGTAAATGCATAGTTCATTTGGGTTTTTGACAAAGTCGAATTCTTTGACAGTATCATCAAAGCAGATGTTCCAACTCCGCGATGCCTGCTTCAGTCCATAGATGGACTTGAGCAACTTGCACACTTTAACGCTGCTCCCACTCTGCATGAATCCCTCTGGCTGATCCATATAGACGCACTCTTCCAAATATCCATTTAGAAAAGCCGTCTTTACGTCCATCTGCCAGATTTTATAATCGTGGAAGGCAGCAATAGCAAGAAGGATCCGAATGGATTTCAGCATAGCCACTGGAGAAAAGGTTTCGTCATAGTCCAAACCAGGTCTTTGATGAAAACCCTTTGCAACAAGTCTAGCTTTATAGGTCTCAACCTGTCCATCTACACCAATCTTCCTTTTGAAGATCCACTTGCATCCTACTGGTTTTATCCCATCTGGAGCAACGTCCAACGTCCATACTTTGTTGGTGTACATGGACTCCATTTCGGTCCGCATTGCATCCAGCCATTTTACCGAGTCACTGCTCTGAATGGCTTGCTGGAAGCTAGTAGGCTCATCATAATCAATAGTGCAATCCTCTCTATCCCCATCTATGAGAAAATCGTAGTATCCCTCGGGCGGATGAGACTGCTTACTACTCCTGCGGAGTGGAGCAGGAATGTCTGATTCTCCTGAAACTTCTGGTTCTTCCAAGCTTTCAGTAACAGCTTGTGGTTCTGGAATTTCTTCCAGTTCTATTGCGCTCCCACTTATCTGATTTTCCAAAAATTCAGTTTCCAAGAAGTGGGCATGCGGAGAAACAAAAACTTTTTGTTCTTCTGCGGAATAGAAAAGATACCCCCTGAAGTTCTTTGGGTATCCCACAAACTTACCCAGTACTGAGCGTGCCTCGAGCTTGTCCGCATGCTACTTTTTTACAAAAGCTGGACATCCCCATGTCTTAAGATACTTAAGACAGGGTTTCTTCCCACTCCACATCTGATATGGGGTGGTAGGCACAGTCTTGGTTGGAGCCTTGTTCAAGAGATATGCAGCTGCTTCTAGTACATAACCCCAGAAAGATTGCGGTAACTCAGCCTTACTCATCATGGAACGAACCATATCCAATAGGGTTCGATTCCGCCTTTCAGATACACCGTTGTGTTGTGGTGTGTATGGAGGAGTACGCTGAGAGAGAATTCCATTCTCTTTTAAGTAGTCCAGAAACTCGGCACTTAAATATTCACCACCTCGATCAGATCTCAGTGTCTTTATACTTTTGCCTGTTTGTTTTTCAACTTCATTCTTGTATTCGCGAAATTTCTCAAAGGCCTCGGATTTGTGCTTCATCAAGAAGACATGTCCATACCTAGAGAAATCGTCTGTGAAAGTGATGAAGTATGAATAACCACTTCGCGTATATGTAGACATTGGACCATATACATCACTGTATATGAGTCCCAAGTGTTAGTGTTTATGCCCTAGAAGGCCATTACTGTATCATACTAGTTTGTATATTACTTAATGGAAGCTTAGGATATTCACATGTATATAACAGTCTTGCTAAACATGGTAGTATGCTACTTGGTTTTTCTATCTTAATATGTGAGTGTACGTATTGATAGAGCTCTTAGGATCTTGCTTGTCTACCAGCGTTGTGATGGCAGTCACACTAGTGGGGGCTGGGTAGTCTACAAGCACATCCTTATTCAGGTCCCTGGTCGTGGATTATCGAGACAGAGCATCGATACTCCGGAGTAGACTGGTGTGTACGCTTCTCATCCCAGTTGGGGAGATGGTCTGTCCCACAGCCGTCAGTACGTCGTACTGGAGATAGTATACAGGTGCTCGTTAGGTTACGGGTACACCGGACAGGACTCACAGGGAACTGTTGGTTGGTTTGATACCAGTCGTCAGTGAGCAGTTCCCAGGTGACATGAGTACAGCATAGTCCGCAGACTTGACACTGCTACTTCGCCTCGAGTGTGTCCCACTGTTCTTAGATTGCTACCCTACCACGGCTCAAAGGAGTCGTGCAAACAGGTAGCAGTTGGGTGCAGTCCCGAGCACTTGGAGGCAGTGGCGGTTAGACAGGATTCGTCCCTCCCGGTATTGGGAGTAGATATCGTGCTGTGTCAGAGAGCCATTACGCTAAGTCCCTGGCCAGGGCAAGCGAGATTTGCTGGTAGGTTCCAGTAGTTTCTCAGGGTGTAATGGGCTTCCCTCCGACACGACTTATACCGCTATTAGGGGACTGACGCTTGCCGCCCCCTAGGCCCGATATGCGATAGTCTTGGACGAACGGACCGGACTGTATGGAGATTGTCACATCAGACTCAGTAGGAGTTCGGATGGGTTTTCTCATCGGCCTTCTTATCGACAACTACCTGGGGACCGTTACGTACAGCTAGTGCCGCTTGCGGTCTGTGGTTAAACCCACTGCCAGCGTAGTAGTCGAGTCTCTAGAGGGCCACAAAAAGGAGTTTCCTATTCCAGGAGAAACGATATAGAGGTTGCATGGTTTTGCGACAAAGGGTTCGGACGCATACGTGCGTTTACGCGCATATGACTTTCGGACAGTTTTTACCAGTCGGCTTTGGTTTAAGCCAGTTACTGGTATCCGGTTATTGGATTTTTACAGTCTAAAGTTTTTCCGTATTTTTGCGGATTGGAGGGGCGTTCTCGTAATTGTACGAGAAGCTTCTAGAAGATGTGACTAAGGAGGTTACTTTGGATAAGATTGTGAGTCATGAGAGTGATTCATCATTATCATTATTGCACCATAAATGATAATGACACATGCTTAATGAATCACCTCTTTTCATTTATGAAGAATGCTTATTCATTTCTATTATTCATTATTCTTTAATAAGAATGCTTCATAATATATTATGATACACTCACTTTCTCATCTCATTATCATTATCATATTCTCTCTCCTCAAGCTCTCATCTTCAAGAGACTAATCCTTAATCCTCATGTGTTGAGATCAAAGGATTAGTTGGACTTAAACATCCATTACCTTCACTCTATATCATCCTTTCTTCTTTGATTAGCAATCAAAGTAGATTAGTTACCTCAAGTTAGAGGTGTAGCTTGGTGTTTTGCTCTCGGGTGGATCGTCTACTACCTAGAGAAGGTCGAGGAGAACAAAGGAGGACATAAAGACGAAGGACCGGTTTCGATAGGTATAATCCCTAAGCATAGTAGTTTAGAACAACTATATGTTTGGTTAGTTATCGTTTAGCTTCGATTCAAGCGGTTAGTCGATGTTCGTTCTTTAAACATGATTGTTTTTGAAAATTCCGCCTCCCCACAAGTACTGGGGTGTACTACATCGACTTACACCAAGAGCTCGCTTGCTCTTACTCCGTGTCCAGTGAACGGAGTCTTTGTCATCTTTCCCATGAGACAAGATTCACAAGTGGCATAAGACTGATACTCGAATGGATTCAAGTATCCCTCTTTATGTAACTTAGTTAATCGTGTCTCATTAATGTGACCCAGTCTACAATGCCATAAGAAAGCCTGATTTAATTCCGGAGACTTTCTTTCAAGTGTGTTCTGGACACTGAAAATCTGAGCTTGATTCAATACGTATATCCCGTTATTTAATGTACCTGACCCAATCAGAACTTGATTTAGGTAGATGTGTACTACATCGCTTACAAAAGTAAATTCATATCCTTCCTTAGAAAGTAAGGATACAGATATGATATTACTAGTCGCACCTGGTACATACAAACAGTTACGCAAAATCAATATCTGTCCAGTTGTCAGTCCAAGATGATATTCCCCTACGGATTCAGCATCCATGCTCATTCCGTTAGCAACCCTGAGAGTCATATCACCTTTCCTGATAACCCTACGGTTTCTCAGAGCCTGTAATGAATTACAGATGTGAGATCCTGATCCGGTATCCAATACCCAGAAAGTAGGGTTAACTGACATACAGTTCTCTATCACAAACACACTCGAAGCCGAAGCCACAACATGCTTCGAATTCTGGCTACTGGCTTTGCTAGCCCTGCAATCCTTCTGCCAATGTTCATTCCCGTAACAATAGGAACCTCCCTCTTTTACTACATCCAGTCCCGAAACTTTTGCCCTTCCCTTTCCTTCTTCTTCCCTGGTTTCCTTCAGGGTATAAGCAGAGGGCAGGGACTGTAGAATCAAGTCAGTACTTGACCCATTCTCCAACGTGGTCTCCAGGTCCATGAGCTCAAAATAGCTGGTCTCTGTAAGGACGTTGCCCCCTACAGATGACCCGATAGCCAACCTCGCTTGAAGCAATTCGTTCGAGGTCTCATATCTTGCGATACGAGATTGCTCTCCATATAAATCTTTGTTATGGAGGAAGATAGACTGAGTCCATCTTCTCATGCTGCCTCTGGTTTGCACCATCAACTGAGGCTAACACGAGGCACTTGGTTTTCGCACAGTCTTTTTCCGATGTCACACGGATGTCAATGTCCGTGACAGGGGAAACTGGTCCTGAGACGGCAAGGGTTTGATTAGTTAAGAGGTGTCCCAGCTTGTCATGGGTAATGGACATCTGGACAGACCTTTGCCAATCATAACAGTCAGGTTCAGTCATTTTGTTATCTAGATGTAACCTATGTGCGGTCACTGGGTCACTGCATTTAAGAGAGAGAGAAGAAAACACTCAGCATGATGCTCTTGCAAGTTTAGATTGGTTTTTAATTTATCTAAACATGATGGCTCCCACTGTCTCTCGAATCCCTCCTCAAACTAAAAAGGAAGAATTAGTCAGGATAAATCTCACCGTACAATACTTGCTTAACCGTTCAGCCAGGCTAGTGTCGGTACTTGATTGATCATTTCTTTGTGTGTCGGTTTATGAAAATGTATAGAATCACAATCAAAGAATTATATTTGACCGCAATCAACTACGGTGTCGGATGTAGATTGTAAGTGAGTGCGGATCGTCCACAGGGACAGTGTAATAGTTCGTCTTTTGAATTAGATGAGTCGAAACTTTAAAGAAAAGAAAAGAAAACAATTCATGATTTATATTTGAAGTTCAAGAATTAGAAAATATAGATCTAATAACAAGAAAAAGATAGAATCAAGAATTGAGAGTTTGATGATTTTTCCAACCAAATATCAAGAATCGAAATGAGACTCGTAGGAATCGATCGGATCTATAGATGTGATGTAATCTCAAGATGTCGTATTCTTATCCTTCGATGAATTGATACTAGATCGATGATGATCAACGAGAATTAGGGAGTCCTAGTGAAATTAGGGTTTCATCATTTATCCCTTGTTCATTCGTCGATATCATTCACATTCTAGCCTCTAGTAAATTCAAGAAACGATCGTAGATTCTTAATTTCGAGCGATTACAATCAAGAAAGCTCGCAACGGAACTAGGTCATCGATTCTTGAACTTGCTAGGGTTTACAAAACCCGTAGGACTTAAGAATCATATTAAGATTTGTTACATCATCATTCTATTGATCGTCTCGACTCCTTGACGAGCGGAGTTTTACTCAAACATCATCACAAGAACTACAATTACAAATTGAGATCGAATCATGATGCAAGAATTTAAAGAAAACAAGATTAAAGAATTTCACCTTTTATTTATAACAACAATTTCATTACATTCGCTCAAGAACTACAAGAGGAAGAACTCGATCGTCGATTTGGCTTCGCTCGGCTCCATGAGTCGCGGATCGGCTTGGATCACTTGCTCGATTGGAGATCGGCTCCGCTCCTAAAAGGTTGAAGGGCTTCTTGCTTAATATGGTACTTGGGAATCTTGGCTTTTGATTGGAATTAGGGTTAGGGTTTCACACAAGTCTTGTGGAAGAAGATGAAGAAAGGGGTAAAATGAAAAAGTAGAGATTGAATGGCTCTAGTTTGATCCTAGATTGGGGATTCTAAGTATTGATCATAAGTAAGTTTTAACCCTAGGTCTAGGATTCTATTTATAGACTTCCTAAACCCTAGGTCTAGGTTTGAAATTACAATTCCCTCCAAAAGTTTGTTGAGGAGCTTCTAGAATTAGTTTGTTAGGAGCTAGCTTAGGCTTTAAGCTAGGATTAATTAAGCATTAAGAAACCCTAGTTTGCTGAACTGGCAGAAGTCTCTGGATTCTTCTGGAATTTGACATGTCTTGCAGAAGTGTGGCCATTGGCAGAAGAATTTTGATGCAAAGCTTAGGTGCTGACGTGGCAGAGCCGCCGCGGAACCGCGGCGCAAGCAGGCTCCGGCCGCGGTTCCGCGGCCATGTTGGAAGCTTGGGCTTTGAAACTTCTGGTGATGCTTTAGGCTGAAGTTTAGAGCTTTATCTGACATGTTGAATTTTATTGTTCCTTCTAGATTACTACCAGATCTCAAAACTTGGAGTTGGTGCGTTTTATCAGCTTCTTTTGATCCTGCATTTTCCTGCACAAATCTTGAAACAAGTGTTGCGCAATATAGGGATGATGCGATGCCATGAAATGCAGTCAATTTCCTTTATAGTGCCGGTTTTAGAGTCTATCACATGCAATCTGATATTTAACGACTGATTTGCTAATATGTGAAATATGAGAACCGTACGCTTCTAAATGAATGCAAATGATAAGGAAATTGCCGGTTAAAAGATGCAGTATTTTCGACTGATCAAATTTCCCCAAACTTATTTTCGATCGTCTCGAGCGAACTGTTTTATTAAAAAGAGAAGGAGAAAATAAAGAAAAAGAAAAACTAACTAGCACACTTTCGTTGGCAACACGATTGCACTGAGCACGTGCAACAAGCCTTTAAACCTCTAAGTGTCCCTAGTAGGAGGAGTGTTGTCTCCTGAGGGTTTTCAGCGGATTGCACCCACAAAATCCAATAATAAAAGAAAGATCATGAATATTATATTTAAAGAAAAGAATTTGTAAAAGAAAGACCTTGAAAATTAGGGTTTCCAACTAAGCTAGCTTTTCGGTTGTCATGAGTCCTATCTTAATAGTCATGAAAAGATGTCAGAAATCACGTCCTCCCTCAATAAAACATAGTATTATTCTTCATTCTTATCTTTCTTCCAAACATCGATCATATAACCCTGCGTGTGTGTAGAGACATCCCTGCACCCGGAGAATTCAATTCAAGCTATCATACTCTTGCCCATCAGCCTCAGTACTTTTTAATTAATGAATATTTAGATGAGATTGCTCACACACTTTCATGTGACCGTTAATACTTCTTAAGGTACTAACCGACCGATTACTCATGTGCTTGCTTATACGGTGTTTTTCCTCGTCTTGCACCACCTAAGGCTTAGAAGTGACTCCCAGACCAGTTGGCCTTAGGGCACTAGGTGAAGAGGCACCCTCGCTATATTTTTTATTGCTGCCTTGGAGATAACAAAACCAGTGTTCATTTTTCTCACCATTTTATATTTTATTCATTTTTTTTATTTCCTTCATACTTTTGGATTTAAGACAAGAGCATTTCAAGGTATCCTCTACTATCCCAGGCTTTAAGACGTGTGTAAGTACGAATTGCAGGGTATCGACGTTCAAAATGTTTGGCTTCCAGAATAGAAACTATTTTTTAGACTTATTTTTATCCTCAGATTAGTGACGTCCTTCATCTTACTAACCCTTGGGACAACGGCTCATAACTACTTATTACTAGTTCGTATAAGAAAACTTCTAATTTTCTTGGTTTTCTTAAATTTTTCTAATCTCATGGATGTAATTTTTCATTATCTAAACTTTCATTATCTTATTTATGTACAAAAATATTTTTAAATTTTGAATTTTTTTAAATTTTTATAGGTTTTCGAAAAATGTTTTATGCTTATGCAAAGTATGATGCAAATGATGCGAAAATAAGCACAAACCTCCCCCAAACTTGTTTTCAACAGTGTCCTCACTGTTGCCATCTGCTAAATCTCGAAAAACCTGTAAGCTTGGGAGGAATTTTATTAGTGGGGGCAAAATATTTAAGTGAAGATCCTCCCCCATACTTATTTTTGGCTCATCATTTTGTAAAAATTTCTTTTCAAGAGCCAGAAAAAATGCCCCCCAAACTTGAGTTATGCAATGTTAATCTTTTAAAATCACATGAGGGGGTCAAAAATCATTGGTCGATGCCAAGCTTTGCAAAGACTGAAGGTTAACACCAACCATTCAAAAATTTTATCAATGCAGTGCTCTGGTTGGTGGAAGAAGAAGTGGGGAAATGTTAAGTTGTGGAAAAGAATGTGGGTGCGTCTTATTTTGGAGAGACGATGCAGTGAATGTGATGGATTGCTCGCATTCTTTTTACAATTCAGAAGAAGGGGTGGAGGTTCAATTTCAATGTTTGGGAGATGATTCATCTCAACACCCGTGTCATTCAAAAATGCGAGTTCATCACTGAAGATTTCCTTAAAAGTTCCATCAATACCCCGATGAATAATGTCATCACAAAGTGCGGGGTGATCTTCAGACTCTAAAAGCAGTTCATAATCAGTGTTACTTGTTGACCCGGACATCTCGGTGGAAGAGTCCGTATGTGTAAGATACATAGTTGGGTCAAACAACAATATATGAAAAGAGTCAAGATCGGTATCAGGAAGATCATCAAATTCGCTGCTGTCGACATCCATTAAGTCGACAGAACAGACATGAGCAGTAGGTTCGGAGGGTACACTTCCCAACTTGTAAATGTTCAGCTCTATTGACCTATTCCCGAAAGATAGGGTCATAGAACCATTACGACATTTGATGATAGCATTGGAAGTGGCCAAAAAGGGGCGACCTAAAATCACCGGAATTTGATTCCGTGGGTTCGCTACAGGCTGTGTATCAATTACAATAAAGTCCACAGGGAAAATAAATTCCCCGATTTTTATTAACACATCCTCCAATTCACCCCTAGGTTTTGTGATTGATCGGTCAGCCATCTGGAGAGTTATGCTCGAGGGTTTTAACACTTCGATACCTAGTTGCTCATAGACTGAATATGGAAGAAAGTTAACACTAGCGCCAAGGTCTAGTAGAGCACGATTAATGTGTTTTTCCCCAATAGAAATGGAAATAGTAGGATATCCAGAATCCTTACGTTTCCTCGGTAATTGTTGGGGGAAAGCTGTGTCTACTGTTTTTGCCATGAATATCTTCTTGGGCACTTGAGTCTTCCTCTTCCTAGTGCACAAGTTCTTAAGAGTTTTCGCATAGGACGGAACTTGTTGGATAGCATCTAGGAGAGGGATGTTGATGTTAACTTGCTTAAAAATGTCCATAATCTTCTCCATATGTGGACTCGGTGTGTTAGCCCTTAACCGATTAGGATAAGGTGCTTTAGCAATAAGCGCTGGGTCCATCATAGGAGAAGGAAGTGTGTGTGGCCCCGATCCCAAAATAGAAGTGGGGATCGTCTGTGGAGGAGTAAAAGAGGTGGGCTGAAGTGGCAAGCCTTTTTGGAAACGAAGAATAGATTCGGAAGAAAATGGTGGGGTAGAAGAACTGGGGTCAGAATTAGAAGGGTGTGTGTGAGGAAAGGTCTTAGCCGGGGTGTTATTGATAGATTTTTCAGTATCATCAAACTCCTCCCCAACGTGAGTGTTAAGCACTCTTCCAGATTTCAACGTGATTACATCCACATGATGTGAATAGCCAGGAGTGGGTAAAGGTTGAGCTGGAAGTTTTCCTTTCTCTTGTGCACTCATTTCGGCTTTTAGTTGTTCAATTTGTGCTTCCATCGATTTAATACTCTCGCTTTTGGACGCAGAGTTTTTCTTTATATAATCGACAGAAGTCTTTATTTCAGCCGATACTTGCATGAGATTTGTTAGAAGCAAGTTTATGAATGAAGAGGATTAATGTAACATCTTAGGATAAGGGTTAGTGAATAATTATAATTAAATAATGGTTTTTAATAAAAAGTTTACCAAATTGTGTTTTAAATATTTTTCCTAGTTTAATAAATATTTTTCCAAAATTTTCCTAGGCTTGCACACACATGTGCATGTAAACTAGGGTTTTTAAATGAAGTAAATACCCTAATTATTAACCATGGTGGGTTAATTCTAGGATTAAGTCTTTTGGATTCTTAAGTGGGTTTAATTAGTTTTCTTTTGTGTGTTGACTTGTGAGAGAGAGGGAGTAGGCATCATGGCTCAAGCCATGCTTGCATTAAATGAAGAGAGAGAGAGAGGGGGGTGACTTTTGTGTAATGATTTGTGATGGTTTCTTTCTCTCAACTCTTTTTGTTTTTCTCTTAAACACTCACACAACACACTCTCACACACCCACACACTCACACAACACACACACTTACCTCAGCAGAGCCCCAGCAGCAGCAGCAAGCAAAGCAACAGCAACAACTGAGCAGCAGCAGCAGCAAGCAAAGCAACAGCAACAACTGAGCAGCAGCAGCAGCAGCAACATGAAGCAGCAGCAGCAGCAACATTCAGCAACAGCAACAGCAAGGCCCCAGTGAGCAGCAGCAGCCCCAGCTCCTAGTGCAGCCCCTCCCCTTCACCTCTCCACCTTCCTGCAGCTCCCTAGGGTCGAGAGTGAGGTATACTTCCTAACTTGGTCCCTAGTTAGCTTAGTTAGTGTAGATTTGCTTCGGTTATCGGATTTTAGTGCTTTTAGTGTGATATGGGGTAATTTGTGAGAATCTTGTGCAACGAAGTGAGTTGTGGTTTCAGTAGCTTGTTAGTGAGTTAGTGAGGCCATTGTAACCTAGTCCAACCCCTATTACGCTAAAATACCACCAATTTCACGATTCGATGCAAAATGTCGTATTTGTGCAGGGTAGTTTATGTGGGTGTTTTGATGTGTTTGGTCTTATTTAAATTGTGGGATTTCTTCCAGATAAGAATCTGGGAGTTGTTTTCCTTATGTTGGGGTGTGTGTTTAGTGCGACATGCATGCTTCTTTTGGTCTGGTGCGTGCTACGCATCGTAACGCGTCGGGGTAGTTCGTGGTTCAGCACACACACATGTTTTGACGTATCGTGCACACGCGCGATTGGTTTGCGACACGAGTTTCTAGCTGGACCGTAATGTCGCGTTTTTGTGAAATGAGCTTATGTGTGATATATGTTATGTGATTTTAGGTTCGCAGGCCAGTGAGACGGACGCCGCGAAGAAGGGCAAGCAAGTTGTTGGATACACATAGTACGAAGCTAGGTGAGTAGATTTCACATCTACGGGGATATCGCCCGCATGGCGTTATGCGTCAGGGCTGATAGGACTTTATTATTATATGTTGCATGCACCCCATAGACTGTTATCGCATATTGCATTCCCTGCTGTGTGTGTACATATATTGCTTAGAACTGATAGAACACCGCACTATTACTAACGGTTTATGTTGCACGGGCACTATTTGCATGCTACACACACACCGTTAGTAATTGCCATGCCACACTCACTGTAGAGCTGCCATGATTATATTGCTATAGTTCGCTTCATATGTGATTTGATATGACTTTCATGTATAGTGGGAGCCGCATGACATCTTTTAAAACCGGAAACGAAACTACTTTTAAAAGCGGTTTTTCCCTTATGCTCATACCATGGATTGATTTACATTGTACCTCGCTTTGGATTTACTATTGGTGTTGGATTTTCATGTGATTTCTGTTTTGAGGACCGTGGAAGTATTTAAGACAAAAAGCACTATTTTGCAAAACCCGGTACCTCGTGATATGATATTTTGGTGTGTCCACCACGCGTTTTCTCAGTGCTGAGACGTGTGCTTGAAACCCGATTCGAGGAGTGGATGTTCCGTTTGCGGGTTCGTGGTGGGCTCGGTATGGTTCCCCTCGGCGAGATGATCGATGGGATTTGCCGATTGAGCCTGGAGGCGGGCGAGTACCTACCGGTGATTGGTTGGACCTGGCAGTTGTCCGGAGGATACTGACCAGAGTCGAGTGATGGATGCGGGATGACCCGTGTTGCCGGGGCCGAGGGCCGACACCGCAGACGGACCCCGTGGGCCGATCCGGACTGACGGAGCCCGATATACGAGGATTTGCGTGTCGATGCTAGACACGAGTATTTTATGATGTTTTGGGTGCCGATGTTGGGCACTCGTGATTTCTCAGAGATGTACAGGATTTGAGGGCCGATGGGTGTGCCGGCGCCTGAGTGTATTTGGGATTTGAGTGCAGCCTGAGGCACCGATTATGGTTTTCCATGTTGACATAGTCCATGTAGATGTTATTATCCCATACTCAGCATTGACTACTATATATCTCATCCTGTAGCATTTACCTGTTAGAGTATTTGCATTACTATTGCATCCTCTATCTGACATGCATTGATATCATCTGCTGGCATTAGTAGAGCCACGCTATATGTGCATGCTTGCGATCACCTTTATATGTTATCTCTATTCACGAGTTGGCAACTCACCCCCGTTGTGCCACAGTGTTTGCAGGTTGCCCTTGGGAGTAGTCACGGCTGGCTGTTTCCGCATCTTTTGGCACAGATACCCTTTTGAGCAGAGATAGTCTTTTGCTGATAGGTGGGTTTTGTACGGTATCTGTTATCTTTCAGTTGTATATTGATGTATCTAGTACTCTCCATCTACCTTCTGTATTGACTTAGAGACAGTTGTGAGGACGATATGTATGATTTTATATTCTGGTGTCGAGCTCGCATGTGAGCCGACTTTTACTTTTGCAGTCTCATCTTTTATGATATTGTCCTTGCTTTACTGTGTATTCTTCGCTACGGCGTCGTATATCTTATTTTGATGCTTCATTCATTTTACTCGTCATTTCTGTTACACCTTGTTTCTATCCGACTGGCGGGGCAAATGTTTTAAAAAGGAAATGTTACCAAAATTATAAACTTATAACTTTTGAACTTAAAAAGGATTTCTACTAAATAAATGGAAGTTTTTCAGACATGTACGATTGTTTTTACAAAATGTTTTAAATCACTCTATATTTATTGGTTTTGATTTCTGGGTTCGGCTTACTTAGCCGCGTTACGTCTGTAGACGTTGCGTGGTTAAGTGCCGGTCACGAGTCGAATTCTCGAGTCGTGACAAAGTTGGTATCAGAGCGTAGGTTTTACCTTCGGAGTGTAGGATGACCCTGGTATGATGGAGTAGGTAGCTGCAGCAGGGTAGCGTAGCATGTATATGTTCCGCGGCATACTCACGACACGGTACTCCGCCTACGCGACCTTAGGACTTATTGATTTGATCCCTCCTTATATTCTTGCGATTCGATTTCCGTGTTCTTATCGAATCCTAATTTTCTTTCAGCCATTATGCCGCCTAAGACTACGAGGGCACAGAGAGCGGCCGCGAGGGCCAAGATTCGTGTTGACTCGTCTGAGACGAGGACTGATCCGGGCAGTGCACCCGTTGTACCCGAGCAGGCTGTTCCTGCCGTGTCAGAGCAGATCGCCACGCTAGGGGCTGGTATGCAGGAGATGCGCCAGACGGTGGGATCTAGCATGCAGGAGATGCGCCAGATGATAGGATCTCTAGTTGAGACGCTTCGAGCGCAGCGACCAGAGGTAGCTCCACCCGTTCCAGAGACCGCGATGGTGCCTACCGCACAGCCAGTTGCCCCTGCAGCCATGGAGGTGATTACAGTATCACTGTCAGAGTTCATGAGGCTGAAGCCTCCAGTATTCACAGGCACCGATACAGCCGAGGACCCACAGTCTTTCATCGACAGGATGGCCAGGATATGCCGTTCCCTCAGATGCGCAGATGCGAGATGGGTCGAGTTCGCGAGCTTTCGCCTGGAAGGTCTTGCGCAGAAGTGGTGTGACTCAGTTGAGAAGGGCAGAGCAGCAGGTCTTCCTCCTATGACCTGGACGGAGTTCGTGACCATATTTCTTGCCCGTTTCCTTCCCCGGAGTGTTAGAGATGCCCGAGCACGCAGGTTTGAGTCTTTGCGCCAGACGCCAGGGATGACAGTGGCAGAGTATGACGTACTGTTTACAGAGCTAGCAGTCTACGCCCCATATTTAGTGGCTACCGAAGAGTTGCGAGTCCGGAGATTTGTTCGAGGCTTGCTTACACCAGTGTTCCTCGCGATCAGCGCGCAGCACTACGAGACCTATGCAGCAGCTGTAGACGCAGCCCTAGTGGTCGAGGAGCACCTTGCTGAGACTTCGGCAGTTCCAGAGCCGAAGAGAGTTCGTACTGGTATTTCCGCACGGAGACAGACATTCAGACGCCGCGATAGGTATCGTTCTGGTACGGGGGGTGGCAGAGATTCGGGACGGAGCCAGATGTTTAGTTCATATCCACGAGAGAGTCAGCAGTCGCCGCGGGGTTGCTTCAGATGTGGCAGCCTACTTCACCTCATTCGAGATTGTCCAGAGACACACCGGAGGGAGGCGGCAGCACCGCATGTTACCTTACCACCTTCACCACCCCAGAGGGCGTTGCCCGTTGTGCCAACCGTTGCTCCGCGCCAGACTTATGCACAGAGAGGTCGTGGGCGTGGAGGAGTTACTCAGAGGGGACGAGATGACCGAGGCAGAGGTCAGTCAGTTACAGGTGGTGGACAGACGAGGGTCTTTGCTTTGACACATCAGGACGCGCAGGCGTCCAATGCTGTGGTCTCAGGTATCCTTCCTGTATGTTCAGTTGATGCACATGTACTGTTCGATCCCGGATCCACACACTCGTACGTATCCACACACTTTGTGCCGAGTCTGGGTAGAGAGTCCAGCTTGCTTGATCAGCCGCTTGTGGTGACTACTCCTGTGGGAGAGTCGTTTGTTGCTAGGCACGTGTTCCGATCCTGTATCGTCTGTATTGGCGAGAGAGAGTTGCCTGTCGACTTGATCCTTCTGGAGATGTTGGACTTCGACGTTCTTTTGGGCATGGATTGGTTAGCCACGTGCTATGCTTCTGTGGACTGCCGCGAGAAGACAGTTAGATTCTGTTTCCCCGGTGAGTCGGTTTTTGTTGTGTTGGGGGACCGTGGTGCCGCCCCTCACAGTGTGATTTCTTCTTTTCGTACTGGACAACTTTTGAGGAAGGGATGTCAGGGATTTCTCGCCTATGTTTGCGATGCTCGCGCTACAGAGGTTCCATTGGATCAGGTTCCGGTTGTTAGCGAGTTTCCTGATGTGTTCCCTGACGAGCTTCCTGGGTTGCCGCCCGAGCGCGACATTTCTTTCTGTATTGATTTGGTTCCTGGTTCGGGGCCTATTTCTATACCGCCTTATCGGATGGCCCCGGCGGAACTTCGTGAGCTGAAGGGTCAGTTGCAAGATTTGCTGGACAAAGGACTTATTCGACCCAGTGTTTCTCCTTGGGGTGCTCCAGTCCTGTTCGTCAGGAAGAAGGACGGCAGTTTGCGTCTTTGTATCGACTACCGCCAGCTGAACAGGGTGACAGTGCGGAACAGGTATCCTTTGCCGCGCATCGACGATTTGTTCGACCAGCTCCAGGGGGCAGGATACTTTTCGAGGATCGATTTGCGATCGGGCTATCATCAGCTGCGGGTTCGACAGGAGGACATTCCCAGGACAGCTTTCCGTACGCGCTACGGCCATTACGAGTTTTTGGTGATGTCGTTCGGACTCACCAATGCGCCAGCAGCCTTCATGGACTTGATGAACCGTATTTTCTGACCTTACTTGGATCTGTTCATCATAGTCTTCATTGACGATATCTTGGTGTATTCCCGGAGTGGTGAGGAGCACGAGCAGCACTTGCGGATTACATTGCAGACCTTGAGGGAGCACCAGCTTTATTCGAAATTCTCCAAGTGTGCTTTTTGGCTGGACAGCGTAGATTTCTTGGGTCACGTGATTTCACGAGACGGTATATGTGTTGACCTGAGGAAGATCGAGGCCGTTCAGCGTTGGCCCAGACCCACATCGGTGACGGAGATTCGCAGCTTTTTGGGATTGGCCGGTTACTACAGGCGTTTTGTGCAGGACTTCTCCCGTATTGCTACACCGTTGACCGGGTTGACCCGGAAGGGAGTTCCTTTCGTTTGGACGGAGGAGTGCGAGCACAGTTTCCAGCAGTTACGGACTCGGCTGACGACGGCACCAGTGTTATCTTTACCTTCCGGACCGGGCGGAGTTGTGGTCTTCTGTGATGCTTCTCGAGTGGGGTTGGGATGCGTTTTGATGCAGCACGACAGGGTGATCGCGTATGCTTCGCGACAATTGAAGAGACATGAACAAAACTACCCCACTCATGATTTGGAGATGGCAGCAGTGGTCTTCGCACTTAAGATCTGGTGACATTACCTATACGGCGAGTCGTGCCAGATATTCACGGATCACAAGAGCCTGAAATACATATTTCAGCAGCGGGACCTGAACCTTCGACAGCGTCGATGGATGGAGTTAGTGAAGGATTACGACTGCGAGATCTTATATCACCCGGGCAAGGCAAATGTGGTGGCGGATGCTTTGAGCAGGAGGCCCGGGAGTAGTTTATCTTGTTTGAGCGCAGTACAGGAGCAGTCATCCGCAGATTGGCAGATATTATGCGACAGTCGAGTACAGTTCGAGTTCACGCCAATTGGAGGACAGATAGCGCATGTCCGTGCACGCCCACAGTTGATCGATCGTATACGTGAGGCACAGCTCAGTGATGACCGACGTTCAGAGATCATGGCACAGATTGGACAGGGAAGATTTTCCGAGTTCGTGATCGATGATCAGGGGGTACTACGTTTTGGAGTTAGACTGTGTGTGCCAGATGCTGAGGGACTGAGGCGCGAGGTTCTTGAGGAGGCACATCGATCGGTGTATAGCGTCCATCCCGGTTCCACCAAGATGTATCATGATATGAGAGATGTTTATTGGTGGGACGGAATGAAGAGGGACATCGCAGATTTTGTGTCGAGATGCCTGACTTGTCAGCAAGTCAAGGATGAGCACCAGAGGTCCGCGGGAGAGCTACAGCCGTTACCCATTCCGGAGTGGAAATGGGAACAGATTTCGATGGATTTCGTGGTGGGTCTACCCAGGACTAGTAGGGGGTATGACTCCATCTGGGTGATCGTGGATCGTTTGACGAAAGCGGCTCACTTCTTACCGGTGAAGACGACTTTCGGATTTACTCAGTATGCCCAGATCTATATTGACGAGATAGTGCGACTACACGGAGTCCCGACGTGCATTGTGTCCGACAGAGGCACCCAGTTTACCAGTAGACTATGGCAGAGGCTTCAGGAGGCTTTGGGCACTCGCTTGAGTTTCAGCACGGCTTTTCATCCGCAGACCGACGGACAGTTAGAGCGGACCATCCAGACTCTCGAGGACATGCTCAGAGCTTGTGTACTAGATTTCGGAGGTAGCTGGGATCATCATTTGCCCTTGGTAGAGTTTTCCTACAATAACAGCTACCAGGAGACTATTCAGATGGCACCGTTTGAGGCTCTTTATGGGAGGAGATGCAGGTCGCCTACTTGTTGGACAGAGCTCAGTGAGAGCAGTATCTTAGGGCCACAGATCGTTGAGGAGACGACCGCGAAGATCCAGTTGATTCGCGATAGGATGAGAGCAGCGCAGTGTAGGCAGAGAGCTTATGCAGACCGTCGACGGCGCAGACTTGAGTTTTCTGTTGGTGATCATGTTTTCTTGAGGGTCTCCCCAATGAAAGGTGTGATGAGGTTTGGAAAGAAGGGGAAGCTCAGTCCCAGGTATGTGGGCCCCTTCGAGATCCTCGAGCGTGTTGGTGCAGTGGCTTACCGGTTAGGCCTTCCGCCCAGCTTTCCAGATGTGCACCCCGTATTCCATGTCTCGATGCTCCGCAGATATCTTCATGATCCTTCGCATGCGATTCAGCACCCGACGATCCAGCTGGAGCGCGACCTTTCCTATGCAGAGCAGCCGGTGATGATCTTGGATCGACGAGTGAAGAAATTGAGATCGAAGGACATTCCATCAGTTAGGGTACTTTGGCTTGGTCAGAACCGTGAGGAGGTCACTTGGGAGACCGAAAGCGAGATGATGAAGACGTATCCCTATCTTTTTGAAGGTATGTGTAGTTAGATTTTTGAAATTCGGGGACGAATTTCTTTAAGGGGGAGAGATTGTAACATCTTAGGATAAGGGTTAGTGAATAATTATAATTAAATAATGGTTTTTAATAAAAAGTTTACCAAATTGTGTTTTAAATATTTTTCCTAGTTTAATAAATATTTTTCCAAAATTTTCCTAGGCTTGCACACACATGTGCATGTAAACTAGGGTTTTTAAATGAAGTAAATACCCTAATTATTAACCATGGTGGGTTAATTCTAGGATTAAGTCTTTTGGATTCTTAAGTGGGTTTAATTAGTTTTCTTTTGTGTGTTGACTTGTGAGAGAGAGGGAGTAGGCATCATGGCTCAAGCCATGCTTGCATTAAATGAAGAGAGAGAGAGGGGGGTGACTTTTGTGTAATGATTTGTGATGGTTTCTTTCTCTCAACTCTTTTTGTTTTTCTCTTAAACACTCACACAACACACTCTCACACACCCACACACTCACACAACACACACACTTACCTCAGCAGAGCCCCAGCAGCAGCAGCAAGCAAAGCAACAGCAACAACTGAGCAGCAGCAGCAGCAAGCAAAGCAACAGCAACAACTCAGCAGCAGCAGCAGCAGCAACATGAAGCAGCAGCAGCAGCAACATTCAGCAACAGCAACAGCAAGGCCCCAGTGAGCAGCAGCAGCCCCAGCTCCTAGTGCAGCCCTTCCCCTTCACCTCTCCACCTTCCTGCAGCTCCCTAGGGTCGAGAGTGAGGTATACTTCCTAACTTGGTCCCTAGTTAGCTTAGTTAGTGTAGATTTGCTTCGGTTATCGGATTTTAGTGCTTTTAGTGTGATATGGGGTAATTTGTGAGAATCTTGTGCAACGAAGTGAGTTGTGGTTTCAGTAGCTTGTTAGTGAGTTAGTGAGGCCATTGTAACCTAGTCCAACCCCTATTACGCTAAAATACCACCAATTTCACGATTCGATGCAAAATGTCGTATTTGTGCAGGGTAGTTTATGTGGGTGTTTTGATGTGTTTGGTCTTATTTAAATTGTGGGATTTCTTCCAGATAAGAATCTGGGAGTTGTTTTCCTTATGTTGGGGTGTGTGTTTAGTGCGACATGCATGCTTCTTTTGGTCTGGTGCGTGCTACGCATCGTAACGCGTCGGGGTAGTTCGTGGTTCAGCACACACACATGTTTTGACGTATCGCTCACACGCGCGATTGGTTTGCGACACGAGTTTCTAGCTGGACCGTAATGTCGCGTTTTTTGTGAAATGAGCTTATGTGTGATATATGTTATGTGATTTTAGGTTCGCAGGCCAGTGAGACGGACGCCGCGAAGAAGGGCAAGCAAGTTGTTGGATACACATAGCACGAAGCTAGGTGAGTAGATTTCACATCTACGGGGATATCGCCCGCATGGCGTTATGCGTCAGGGCTGATAGGACTTTATTATTATATGTTGCATGCACCCCATAGACTGTTATCGCATATTGCATTCCCTGCTGTGTGTGTACATATATTGCTTAGAACTGATAGAACACCGCACTATTACTAACGGTTTATGTTGCACGGGCACTATTTGCATGCTACACACACACCGTTAGTAATTGCCATGCCACACTCACTGTAGAGCTGCCATGATTATATTGCTATAGTTCGCTTCATATGTGATTTGATATGACTTTCATGTATAGTGGGAGCCGCATGACATCTTTTAAAACCGGAAACGAAACTACTTTTAAAAGCGGTTTTTCCCTTATGCTCATACCATGGATTGATTTACATTGTACCTCGCTTTGGATTTACTATTGGTGTTGGATTTTCATGTGATTTCTGTTTTGAGGACCGTGGAAGTATTTAAGACAAAAAGCACTATTTTGCAAAACCCGGTACCTCGTGATATGATATTTTGGTGTGTCCACCACGCGTTTTCTCGGTGCTGAGACATGTGCTTGAAACCCGATTCGAGGAGTGGATGTTCCGTTTGCGGGTTCGTGGTGGGCCCGGTATGGTTCCCCTCGGCGAGATAATCGATGGGATTTGCCGATTGAGCCTGGAGGCGGGCGAGTACCTACCGGTGATTGGTTGGACCTGGCAGTTGTCCGGAGGATACTGACCAGAGTCGAGTGATGGATGCGGGATGACCCGTGCTGCCGGGGCCGAGGGCCGACACCGCAGACGGACCCCGTGGGCCGATCCGGACTGACGGAGCCCGATATACGAGGATTTACGTGTCGATGCTAGACACGAGTATTTTATGATGTTTTGGGTGCCGATGTTGGGCACTCGTGATTTCTCAGAGATGTACAGGATTTGAGGGTCGATGGGTGTGCCGGCGCCTGAGTGTATTTGGGATTTGAGTGCAGCCTGAGTCACCGATTATGGTTTTCCATGTTGACATAGTCCATGTAGATGTTATTATCCATACTCAGCATTGACTACTATATATCTCATCCTGTAGCATTTACCTGTTAGAGTATTCGCATTACTATTGCATCCTCTATCTGACATGCATTGATATCATCTGCTGGCATTAGTAGAGCCACGCTATATGTGCATGCTTGCGATCACCTTTATATGTTATCTCTATTCACGAGTTGGCAACTCACCCCCGTTGTGCCACATTGTTTGCAGGTTGCCCTTGGGAGTAGTCACGGCTGGCTGTTTCCGCATCTTTTGGCACAGATACCCTTTTGAGCAGAGATAGTCTTTTGCTGATAGGTGGGTTTTGTACGGTATCTGTTATCTTTCAGTTGTATATTGATGTATCTAGTACTCTCCATCTACCTTCTGTATTGACTTAGAGACAGTTGTGAGGACGATATGTATGATTTTATATTCTGGTGTCGAGCTCGCATGTGAGCCGACTTTTACTTTTGCAGTCTCATCTTTTATGATATTGTCCTTGCTTTACTGTGTATTCTTCGCTACGGCGTCGTATATCTTATTTTGATGCTTCATTCATTTTACTCGTCATTTCTGTTACACCTTGTTTCTATCCGACTGGTGGGGCAAATGTTTTAAAAAGGAAATGTTACCAAAATTATAAACTTATAACTTTTGAACTTAAAAAGGATTTCTACTAAATAAATGGAAGTTTTTCAGACATGTACGATTGTTTTTACAATATGTTTTAAATCACTCTATATTTATTGGTTTTGATTTCTGGGTTCGGCTTACTTAGCCGCGTTACGTCTGTAGACGTTGCGTGGTTAAGTGCCGGTCACGAGTCGAATTCTCGGGTCGTGACAATTAATCAGTCCCGGTCAACTGCAAAGGAATAGATGGTGCGGGTGTGTTGACCGGATTTTGAAAATTATGTGCTTGGAAGGCGTGCTGACTCAATTGAAGTTGTGGGTGCTGTTGTGGTGGAGGGACCCTTTGGAAATTGTTTTGGGTTGGAACAGTGTTTTGAGATTGTGATTGGTTCCAAGCAAAATTTGGGTGATTCCTCCAACCCTGATTATATGTGGAAGAAAATGGATTGTTTCTAGGTCTTTGAAATGCGGCATTGGTATGCTCATGACCTTGAAACGGACATTCTTCCGTCAAATGAGAAAGATCAGAACAGCATCCACATACAGTTTTGGAGAGTGATATTTGACTTAGGGCGGCAGCTAAAAATTTGTTTTCCATAGCGTCAAATTTCTTGTGTAAAGCTGAAATTTCAGCTCTAATTCCTATGGAAATATCATTGCCATCCCTAGACGATTGACTCACACCCTCCCACTGTAAAGATTTTTCAGCGAAATTTTCTAGAAAATTCCAGGCTTCCCTATCATCTTTGGTCATGAAGTTGCCTTGACACATGGATTCAAGGGTCTGTCTTGTGTTAGGATTAATGCCCTCATAAATGATTCGGCACAGTTCCCATCTCGGAATGCCGTGATGTGGACATTGGACTAACAGATCCTTAAAGCGTTCAAGACATTTTGAAAATGTTTCATTTGGAAGCTGGGTGAATTGATAGATTTCGCTACGGACTCGAGCTGTCTTTTGATGTGGGTAGAATTTCTTAAGGAATGCTTTGACGAATTCATCCCAATTTGAAATGGAATGTGCGGTAGTGTTATATAGCCACTTCTCGGCTAAATCGCACAAGGTAAATGGGAGAAGACGAAGACGTAAAGAATCCACAGAAAGCTGTGAAGTACCCATCATTGCGCATACATTTTCAAATTTCATGATAAACACGTATGCATCTTCAGACTCGAGACCGTGAAATTTTGGTAGAAGGTTTATGTATTGGGGTTTTATTTGAAAATTTTCCCCGTTGGCTGATGGAATGGAAAGACAAGTGGAAAGTGGACCTCGTGTAGGATAGCACCTCTCTTGGAGAGAGATACGAGGTGGATTCTGCGCACCAACGGACGGCGGCAGATTAGTGGAAAAGAAGTTCGATGGAGGTGGATCCATCGATGTGGGTGTGGTGATGGGTAAAAGAAAGGGTAAATGTAGAAATACCGACTTTAGGGTCGATCAAAGGAAACGCGGACTTAACGGGCACTAGAATCCCGTGTCCAGCCTATCTTGCACTAAAAAGGATTAGTACAAGTGGCAGCGTGAATTTATAATTAGGGGAAATGATATGAATGCGGTGTTTGTTTTGAAAATTGGACGGATTTTTGAAAAAATGATGCAAATCACAAAATGCAACACACAAAACCCTAATTCTAGGGGTCACCTAGGTCAAAACTCTAGACCGCTCCTAACTGCCAAAAGACAAGTCGCAGGATAAATCCTCCACTGCCTCTTTGTCTCTCCTGTAGCCAAGTAAGTGCCAGGTAAGTGGGAGGTTCTCCACTACGTAAGTAGTGGGCCTAATTAAGTAACCACTAGCCTTCGACACACTTGCCTTAGACACCACAAAAGAAAAGCGGATAAGCAATGAATTACCCACGGCCTTCTCTTGTCCTAAGTGAGCGCGACGGTCCTTAGAGTCATCTCTAGATATTTTTTAGTTAATGTGGGTCAATGCGGATGCAAGTTTTGCGATTTTTGGGGCCTAGGAAGGGTATTGAACTCCCCACCTAATTTGGATTTGGTCTTTGCCCCTTAATATCCGTATTAATTATGCAAACAACCACGAAAATCAAAAACAAGCACAATTTATTTTTGCTTTAAGGCGCTGCGATTATTTTTGCAAAGAAACCTGCAGCAAAGTGTTATTTGGAGCAGCTGAGGGAGAAGATAAGAAAGTGTGGAAGTATACCTGAAAGTTTGGAACAGTGAAGAAGTTAGACTGCGGCGGAACCGCGGTTTAAGTCCTCTTATGCCGCAGAATCGCGGTGGAGTTAGGGGATCACTGCACCAATTTTTGTGTACAAGCTCATGTTCACCTACACAGCTCTCTGGAAATTTCAGAAATTTTTTTCTCCAGCTCCAATGATTCCAGATTTCCTCGCACAAATCACAACAACTCGTATTAGTGTTTGCGCGAATTTTGATCTAAAAATTATAATGAAATAAACTTTTCAACTCAAATTTCAAAATACGAACAATTAGCGCACTATCCCCGGCAACGACGCCATTTGATTGTAAAGACGATTTCGGATTGTGTATGTTGGAAATTGTATAGAATCACAAGCAAAGAATTATATTTGACCGCAATCAACTACGGTGTCGGATGTAGATTGTAAGTGAGTGCGGATCGTCCACAGGGACAGTGTAATAGTTCGTCTTTTGAATTAGATGAGTCGAAACTTTAAAGAAAAGAAAAGAAAACAATTCATGATTTATATTTGAAGTTCAAGAATTAGAAAATATAGATCTAATAATAAGAAAAAGATAGAATCAAGAATTGAGAGTTTGATAATTTTTCCAACCAAATATCAAGAATCGAAATGAGGCTCGTAGGAATCGATCAGATCTATAGATGTGATGTAATCTCAAGATGTCGTATTCTTATCCTTCGATGAATTGATACTAGATCGATGATGATCGATGAGAATTAGGGATTTTTAGTGAAACTAGGGTTTCATCATTTATCCCTTGTTCATTCGTCGATATCATTCACATTCTAGCCTCTAGTAAATTCAAGAAACGATCGTAGATCCCTAATTTCAAGCGATTACAATTAAGAAAGCATCGCAACGAAACTAGGTCATCGATTCTTGAACTTGATAGGGTTTACAAAACCCGTAGGACTTAAGAATCGTATTAAGATTTGTTACATCATCATTCTATTGATCGTCTCGACTCCTTGACGAGCGGAGTTTTACTCAAACATCATCACAAGAACTACAATTACAAATTGAGATCGAATCATGATGCAAGAATTTAAAGAAAACAAGATTAAAGAATTTCACCTTTTATTTATATCAACAATTTCATTACATTCGCTCAAGAACTACAAGAGGAAGAACTCGATCGTCGATTTGGCTTCGCTCGGCTCCGTGAGTCGTGGATCGGCTTGGATCACTTGCTCGATTGGAGATCGGCTCCGCTCCTAAAAGGTTGAAGGGCTTCTTGCTTGATTTGGTACTCAGGAATCTTGGCTTTTGATTGGAATTAGGGTTAGGGTTTTACACAAGTCTTGTCACTAGACTTGTGGAAGAAGATGAAGAAAGGGGTAAAATGAAAAAGTAGAGATTGAATGGCTCTAGTTTGATCCTAGATTGGGGATTCTAAGTATTGATCATAAGTAAGTTTTAACCCTAGGTCTAGGCTTCTATTTATAGACTTCCTAAACCCTAGGTCTAGGTTTGAAATTACAATTCCCTCCAAAAGTTTGTTGAGGAGCTTCTAGAATTAGTTTGTTAGGAGCTAGCTTAGGCTTTAAGCTAGGATTAATTAAGCATTAGAAACCCTAGTTTGCTGAACTGGCAGAAGTCTCTGGAGTCTTCTGGAATTTGACATGTCTTGCTGAAGTGTGGCCATTGGCAGAAGAATTTTGATGCAAAGCTTAGGTGCTGACGTGGCAGAGCCGCCGCGGAACCGCGGCGCAAGCAGGCTCTGGCCGCGGTTCCGCGGCCATGTTGGAAGCTTGGGCTTTGAAACTTCTGGTGATGCTTTAGGCTGAAGTTTAGAGCTTTATCTAACATGTTGAATTTTATTGTTCCTTCTAGATTACTACCAGATCTCAAAACTTGGAGTTGGTGCGTTTTATCAGCTTCTTTTGATCCTGCATTTTCCTGCACAAATCTTGAAACAAGTGTTGCGCAATATAGGGATGATGTGATGCCATGAAATGCAGTCAATTTCCTTTATAGTTCCGGTTTTAGAGTCTAACACATGCAATCTGATATTTAACGACTGATTTGCTAATATGTGAAATATGAGAACCGTATGCTTCTAAATGAATGCAAATGATAAGGAAATTGCCGGTTAAAAGATGCAGTATTTTCGACTGATCAGTACTTCGAGGGAGGTTTTCCAATGCTTTCGCGAAGTTCGTTAATTAAATAACCTCTTTTCCCTGGGGGCGTAGCCCCGCTAACACCTTTCTAGACACCTACTTGGTTTATAGCATTGATCGTTAAGTGAGAAAGTTCCTGAGGAGTAGCATATACTCACAGTAGGATCGGGATCCAAATATCATCGCGTGATAAAACTGAAGGGATCTTGCCAGAATCATCACACTCCAAATGGTATGCAGCGCTAGCAAGTTTCAGTTCTTTTGAAACTCCCGATGTGGATTTTTTCCCCATGCTCTTATGACCTTGACGAAGGTCAACAAATCATAAGTCACATGTCAAGTTCTACCCGTCATTGTCCAGGTTAATTTGAACCCACCCATATATACCCTTGACGAAGGTCAACAAGGTAATACGACTGTCCCAAACCAACACATCTATCTATGCTACATATGAACACCCAACATCTACCAATCACTATGCCTTGACGAAGGTCAACCAACATAGCTTGAATACTATTGAATATTCATACGAAACGACGGAGGGCTACGAATGGTTTTGGCGAAACCTTGAACCTAGTAAACTTGATATAATCGAAGGAACCTTGATAGCTTTTAAAAGGAGTGGCTTAAGCTCCGCGTTTTAAAAGTTATTTTTGAAAAGAAACCGAGTGGTTTTTGAAATTGTTCCAACGACTTTTACTTGGTTTATTTTTCTTGCATTTATTTTAATGCGTCCCATCATTTAATCCTACCATTGCAGAAAACAACCAAAATATAACGTACGCTTATGCCATCCGCATTCGCCACGGGACCCCGTCATTACCCGTTAGGTTACTTAACTAACGACAGAGCGGAGGCTGGACTAGCGCGGATGCAAAACATAAGCAACGCCTAAATAATATCATATATAGATATATTGCAATGATAGCCATTCCAGATCACAGATGAACACATTGGATATACTAGGAATCCGCAATTCGTACGAGCCTGTAACGAAAAACGGATTACACGGTCGCGATGAATAGCCAAAACTCCACCCTAGACCCCTACGGGTGCGGCAAACTACCCTCCAAATATCCAAAGCGAAGCAACCTCCCTCAACGACGTGAGTAGGCCACTCGGTACTTCGAGATACCCGGTAGTTTGCGCACCCCATCTTGGGTCTATCCTAGGAGCAAAAACAGTAAAAGAAATTATACAATGACAGCTACAATCTCGACCCGGTTGTGCGGCCAAAAATAATATTACATCAATTTACATATTACATGAATTGAAAGATAAAAGGAAAAACTCTCATCTCACAACCCCCGGCTATTCATCCGCGACAATCCAATGAATTCATATACACATACCATCAACATTACAGATCACAGATATGTATAACCCCCACTAATCGACGTATAGCGATTAGCAGACGTTCAATACATATAACACATCACAGATATATACCCGTCAGCTTAAGTCTTTAGAAACTCGATCAAAATACGGTTTTTTTAAGCCCCAAAAACAAATTTCGCTTTTTGTAAAATCTTGGCTGAAAAAATATACTCCAAAAATCCCAAAATACCCCAAAAAGTATACTGCAGTGAAACCGATCCACGGCCGAGTCAACTCGGCCGCGTATCCGCGGCAAGAAGCTGTTCTTTCCGCGGAACCGTGGTGAGTTGGTCAGTTCTGTGGATCGTTTTTCTGCAGTATACTATAAAAACCCTCAGTCGATTTTTGGTATATCTCAAATAATTTTTACAGCAGTTTAAAAATCGACAGAAAGTTTGTGTTCCGGGCGTATTTCGCGACTTTTTCTCCAATCAAATTTCTAGTTACTTTGCTAACATGTTAGATAGTGTTTAACCTGTCTCTGATACCACTGTAAGTCCACGTTACCTCTCTCGGTACTTACGGGCTTGCGTAAATGATGAAAAACGATTTTTCAAGAGGTGGTAACATAGACTCAAAAATACGGATCATTGTTAAACAACTATCTAACAAACCTAACAAGAGTTTTACCTACTCGGTTAGGGGGTTATACCTTTCTTGAAATCCTTCGTCTTCAACTCTTTGCGGTGTACGGATCGGCCTCACCTCGTCGTTTCCTTGCGCCGAAGATGGATCCACCTGAAAGCTTCTACCTTTGGCTTCTCTTCAAACTTGAAGAAACTAGAACACTTGGTTTGCCAAATCTTGTGAACTAGGATGAGTAGAGAAGTGATATGGGTTTTCTTTTATCTCTAAGGCAATGTTTCTCAACTCATGAGATGGAGTTGCCTTGAGCTAGAGAGAGAGCAAGAGGAAGAGCAAGAGGGAGAGCTTGAGCATGAGAGAGAAGAAGAATGATAGAAAATCAGCCAACCTTTTTTCCTCCCATGCTCTCATAACAAAATAATAATAATAATAATAATAATAATAATAATAATAATAATAATAATTGAGTATTATGTGATGGTTCATATCATATCAAGTGGCATTATCATTTCATGCACTCATTTTGCAAAGTATAACAAGCAAACAAAAGTCTTTGCATGAAATGACAACCATTGTAATGATGATGGTCAACTAGTCCAACCTAGTCAACCGGTCAACCAAGTCAACAAGTCAACAAAGTCAACCTTTCAACCCAACCATGGCACAATAATACTTAATTAATATTATCATTACTCATATTTCTTATTCTCATTATGGTTTAGCAAAAGTCAATGGTCAACAGTCAACAACCCCAATGAGAATCCTCCGCCTCTATCTCTCTGTCAACTTTGCATACATACCCGCATCCGCGTTCCGAGGAACACGAATACAAACGAGATAAAACCAACCCCAAAACATACACTAGGATCTGGCTTAAACCAAAGCCCGCTAGTGTTAACTGTCCGGACACTAAACGTGCACAAGTGCACGGATGTGACCGAACCCTGTTGCAAAACCATGCGACCTGTCGCAAAACCATGCGATCTCTACTCTTTTGCCTAAAGGTGAATAGCTTTCTGTGTGGGACTCTAAAGACTCGACACTACGCTGGCAGTGGGTTTAACCACAGACCGCAAGCGGTACTAGCTGTGCGTAACGGTCCCCAGGTAGATGCCGACAAGAAGACTGACGAGGTGAAACCCATCTGAACTCCTACTGAGCCTGAATGTGACAATCTCTGTACAGTCCGGTCTGTTCATCTGATAACATAGCATGGCGGGCCTAGGGGGCGGTAAACGTCAGTCCCCTAATAGCGGTACAAGTCGTGTAGGAGTGTAGCCCAGAACACACTGAGATAACACTGGAAACCTAACAGTATATCTCGCTTGCACTGGCCAGGGACTTTGTGTAATGGCTCTCCTAGACACAGCGCAATGTCAACCCCCAATACCGGGAGAGACGAATCCTGTCTAACCGTCACTGCATTCAAGTGCTTCGGGACTGCACCCAACTACTACCTGTTTGCACGACTCCTTTGAGCCGTGGTAGGGTAGTAATCAAAGTACAGTGGGAACACACTCGAGGCGAAGTGACAGTGTCAAGTCAGCGGACTAAGCTGTACTCATGTCACCTAGGAACTGATAACTGACGATAGGTATAGTACCAACCAACAGTTCCCGACGAGTCCTGTCCAGTGTACTCGTAACCTAACGAGCACCCGCATACTATCTCAAGTACGACGTACTGACGGCTGTGGGACAGACTGTCTCCCACACTGGGATGAGAAGCGCATACGCTAGTCTACTCCGGAGTATCGATGTCCTGTCTCGATAGTCCTACGACTAGGGACCTGCATAAGGATATGCTTGTGGATTACCCAGCCCCCACTAGTGTGACTGCTATCACAACGCTGGTAATCAAACAAAGATCCTAAGGGCTCCACTAATTTGTATAGGTGATATACTAAAATAAACACATGTACATATTAAAGAAGAAACAAACCAAGTAGCATACTACTATATTGAGCAAGATTGTCTATACAAGGTGAATATCCCAAGCTTCCATTAAGTAATATATAAACTAGTATGATACAGTAATGGCCTCTAGGGCATATACACTAACAACCTTAAGTATCAATAGTCGTAGTAATTAGCATATATGACATCATATTTCGTATTTAAGTATTAGTAGTTAATATAAGAGACATTTGTATTATTGAGGATTTATGGTTTTAAGTTTTCATATACTATTATAAAAAATCAGTGATTTTCATGATTATGTGTCACGTCTACCATGATATATCGTTTTTATGATTTGGTTTTATTCCGGACAGAGTTGGGGGTCATACGGTAACAGATTTACAATTTTATCCAGACTGAGTTGGTGGCCATACAGCTGGATACATGGTAGACCCGGTCGAGACCCAGGGACAGGAAAGCCGCTCTTTAGGTGGGGAGCTTAACGAGGATACTCGATTCCGGAAACAGTTATGAAACACGGCGGATATCTAGATGATACCGACCGGTGTTATTGATTATAGGATCATTCGAGAAATGATGCCTGATGAAATACCGAAGATTTGTGTCGATGTTAGGCATGGAAAAATGAATATGATTTGGAAAATAATTGATGAGATTTCGGTTTTGATTCATACATAGAGTATTACATATTCATTCTTCCACCTGTTATCATGCATCACATTCACTATTATTGAAATTAGTTCTAGTTCGTCATATTTACATTATCAGCCGTTATATGTTAGATATATTCACTGAGTTGGAAACCCACCCCTGTTGTGCCACAGTTTCTTGCAGGAGTCGAGCGGACGGTTAACCACAGTGCAGATCCACTTATCAGATTTTATCGCATCTTTTGCTAGGTGGGTTACATATATAGTAACCTTCTCTTTTGGTTTTGTATATTGAATCTAGAATATCTCCATCAGACCCTGTATTATCACTTAGACGACTGGTGGTTGTATGTATATTATTTGACAGATGTGATCGTTTAATTATATTAGATGATATTTCTTTTACTTATGTCTGAGATACTTATTGATGTCACATAAAGTTGTATATTTATTTCCGCTGTTGACATTGTTGCTCCCAACCAGGGATGTAACCAAATTAAACACTTTATACTTGCTTTTATTATTATTTCAATAGGAAGTTACGGTTAAAATCTTAAATACTTAAAACTACGATTTTTACTTAAAAACTAAATTTTCCTAAAGTTCCGCAAAAAGGGTTTTGATCTTGTTTTTTAGCTTACTCGGGTTGTGTAGATATCTTTAGATATTATACAATCTAAGTGCCGGTCACATCCAAACTTTGGGTCATGACAAAGTTGGTATCAGAGCTTAGGATTAACATTACGGAATCGAGTAGTGAGTTAAGGTAAGTCGAGTTGAGTTTGTTACGTTGGATGACCTTTAGTTTGATGGAGTAGGTGAATTAGGATGAGTGCAGTACCGTACATATGTTCCGCGGCATATTTACGCTACGATACTCAGCCTAAGTAACCTTAGGAGATGTTTGTTCATACTTCTTTCCTTACTTCCTTGTATCTTGTGATTCGATTGCAATGTCCTTATCAATACTGTTTCTTACTCCAACCGCTATATCATTAACGACTACAGGGACTCAGAGTACCGCTGTTCGAGATGAGATTGGAGCCGGCTTGTCTGAAATGGGGACAGACCTGGGCAGTACGCCTATCTTTCATGAACCGATTGATCCACCCTATATTAATCGTATAGCTAGGATGGATACAAATGTTCAAGAGATGCGCCGAATGATCGGATCCTTGCTGGAGATTAGTCGGGCATGGAGATCGACTACTACTCCACGTACAGTTGTTCAGAGACCAAGGCAAATTCGTAATAATACATCAGCACCAAGACGTGTTCGTAGAGGCCGTGGCAGATTTTGTATAGATCAGTTCTATCACTTATACCCATATGTTCAGCAGCCCATGCAAAGATGTTTCAGGTGTGGGTGTCCGTATCACTTTATTAGGGATTGTCCCGTGAGACGACAGGGTGAGGCATCGGTCTCACATGTGACTTCACCACCTTCACCACCTCCTCCGAGCACATTACCTCCTACACCTTTTGTTGTTCCACGCCAGATCAACGCCCATAGAGGCCGTGGTCGTGACGGTTGTAATTCGAGAGGACGAGGAGAACGAGGCAGATTCAATTCAGGCCGCAGTTTTGGTCGAGATAGGACTCAAGGCCAGATGTTCAGTTCGTACCCCGTTGAGCAGAAGCCCCCATCTATCTGTTTTAGTTATGGACGTTCAGGGCATTTTGCTAGGAATTGTAGACACTAAGTAAGGACGTCAGGATGCTAGTAGGGACCAGGCTCGGGTCATTACTTGACTCCACAGGATGCCCAGACATTCAATGCAGTCGTAATATGTATTCTTTCAGTATGTTCCTTAAATGTGCATATTCTAATTGATTCTGTTTCTACAAATTCATACGTATTTGCACACTTTGCACTTTCTCTGGGAAAAGAGTAGTCGTTGTTAGAATTACCGTTACTTGTGATTACTCCTGTACGAGATTCTTTTATAGCCTGACATGTATTCAGGTCACGTTTAGTACGTATTGGTGATAGGGATTCTTTAGTTGATTTGATTCTCCTGGATATGTTAGATTTTGATATACTTCTTGGTATGGATTGGTTGGCCGCTTGTCAGGCTTATGTAGATTGTCGGGGGAAAGCAGTCAGATTTTGTTTTCTAGGTAAACCGATCCTTGTTGTGCAGGGAGACTATAATGTAACTCCTGCCAACATGATTTCTGCTCTTTGTGCGGGACGACTCTAGAAGAATTGGTTCTTAGCATTTGTTCAGAACTTAGGATGTAATACCCAGTTCTTTTGTACACCAATATCCGTATTTTTATAAAAGGGTTGCTTACAAAATTTATTTATTTATATTTATAATTATTTTAAAACCCTAATCCATTCATTTAATTTGTTTTCTTTTCATAACCCAAACCCCAAACCCTATTTCTAATTTCCTTTAATTTCCATTTCCCTTTAATTTCCCTCAGCCAAGGCCCAAACACCATCAAAATCCCGAGCCCGAGCCCGACCCATCTCCCTCCGACCAGACCCGACCCGCTTCTTCTCCCCCACACCTCATATTTTCCCGCTCCCTTCCTCCCACGTCGCGCTCTCTCCTACGCCTCGCCTCCCTCGCGCACACGATCCGCGCCTCGCGACCTCATCTTCACCCCAACGTCTTCCCACACGACTCGCTCCCTCCTTACAACGGCCCCTCCCCCTCGCGCTCCTCGATGGACGCACCCACTTCCTCCCCCCCATGTCCCTAACTCCAACGTCCATGACTCCCCCTACTTCACCCTCGCTCTCTCTCTCCTCTCGACTTCTCCTCCTTCTCTCATCGCCACCTTTACACCACCAAGCTTCCCCATTGCAAACCCACCTCGCCGTCACCTTCTTTCCCCAACCAACCCACTGCAACCACCCTAACTCGCCCCGCCGTCGCCCCACGTCGCCGACCCCGACCCCATCACCATAACCCCCCTTCCCTCTCTCCTTCACCCCATCGCTACCGAGCCTCCCCACTGCATCACCATCGTCGAGGACATCATCGCCAGCAACCCCTGCTCAATCTTCTCCGTTGATGCCATCACCTCCCAAACCGACCTCCTCCTCGCCGACACTCGACCTCCCAGCACCACCAAGAGCTCCCAACTCTTTCCACTCATCTTCTCCACCACCTACAACCCCCACTTCCTCCCCTACCGAGCCAGATCCCTCTGCAGCCACCGCGAAAAGGGACCCTTATTCTATAATTCTATATTCTTTCTAAATCTAAAGACTACCCTGCCGACCTCGAGCCCCTTGTTGCTTCCCTGAACCACCACTTCCACCAATGCAGCCGCCAACCCCCCTCACAACCCGAGCTGCGCCACAAACCCGACACTTCAACCTCCCTATCGCCGCAACCCATCTCAACCCAAACTCCGAGCTCCACTCATCAAGCCCCAGTGCACCTGCATCATCGACCGACCCCTGAGACAACTCCGACGAGCTCCATCTCTTCGCTACTCCATCGAGCTCCTCGCCTCAACACCATCATCTCTACTGCACAGACGAGCCAAGCTTCAAGCCAAGCCTTCCGGCATTTCATCGAACACCTATAACCATCGCCATCGCTGTTGTTCTAGTTGCTATCGTCACCATTCGAGCCACTGCCTCGGTCCCTATAGCAGTCACCGTCGTCAACGCAGCGGCCGTCGCAACGCGAGCGCACGTCGGTTGCACCCACAGAGCTATCAAATCCAAGAATCAAGCTCCACCGAGGCCAACTCTTATCGTGCTCGAGTCGCGAACGTTCCGTTGCCGCTACCGTAACCGTGGTCCACCACTGTATCATCCGCTGCTATCATATCACCGATCGTCGTCGTCAGGCAAGTATTATATACTTGCTTCATGCTATATATATAATCATTTCAATTACGATTCAATATTATTATAAGTATTTGATACTAAACTTTATGTGAGAACCTACCTTTAAATGGCGGAACTTGTGATCATTAAACCCGATTACTATTTACAGAGGTACTGCGGAAATTTGGTTGAAAATCAATATCGTTTCACCTATTAAAATGTTACCCCCGGCAATCATTGCGAAATCAGAATTTTTCCTGAACACGCTAGATCGTTAAATTCATATTAAATATTTAACAAATCGTATTTTAGCGTTCCATGGCTTGTATTGAAGCTAACTAATTATCCTACAGTACTCTATAGTTGATCACTGAATTTTAACAAATTATGATAGAGATAACTGAGGAGAATTACGATTCTGGACTGCAGTCCAGAGCAGTAATCCTAGTTAACCCTTATTTTAAATCACTGTATATCCTTTCTCAAATGTAAAAATGTGCAGAAACCTATATCGTTACATCGGAAATTTAGTTAGCTTTCTTACTCCACTGGTTTCACTGAATTCCTGTTCTGTATGATATTTTTAACACATTTTATAATGTCGACATGTCCAGCTGAATTCTGCAGTGACAGATTTTACACATCAACCTAAACCGGGCCATAACTCCCTGTGCATATAGGATATTACTAATACGCTAAATGCGTTGGAAATCTAACTGATAACCCTAAATATTTTTCAACTATAGTTTCGCTTAATTAGGATCCCAACTGGGAGTAAAATGTGTTACGAAACGGACTTCCAGTTCAGAAATTGGATTTCCAGCAGTGAACACTTAAAATAAAATGGCCATATCTAGCGAACCTGAAACCCGATCGACGCGAAACTAATTTTTATGGATAGATGATTAAACATACTACTTACCCCTTTTTCATTGTTTCGCTTAATTCTGCACGCCTGATTCATAGTAAATTATGCAAGTGGTAGGACACTGACTGATGATATTCTATTCATATTGTAATTATTGTATTCTCATCATATCATGTAGATGTCATTGCATTGGTAACCTAGTGATCATGTGCATTACCCAGTGTTAGATATTAGTGTTTTGATTTTGGCAAGTATGTAGTGATAAAGTGTGAATGAATAAGTGAAAGTGGCACGTACTTGTACACAATCAGCGGACCCGGTTGATTTATTGCATTGTCGACGTCTATGAGACATATATAAATGTAACTATAATTGGTATGGGACGATTATGGATGAACTTATATTGGTGTCATAGATAAGGCACCAAACACTGTCCATTTACCTTGGATACCAGTCGAGACATACTTGATGGGGATCTTGTCTCCAGTTCTCGCGTAGACTTGTCATGGGTCAACTAGTATTTGAGTTTATGGTTGGTGTTTGAGGTAGATCACGGGGTGTGGGGTAGTTCGAGTGAGTTCAACGAAATTTCGGGATCCCATTGCCGGCATACACAGCGATTCTGGAGTTATATAGATGATATTACTGATTATTAGCGAGCGACTCGGGCTCGTGTTCCCTAGCCACTGGGGCACTACCCTTGGGTGGGGGATACTCACGAGTGGTTGAATCTCACACTTGGACTGACGATAGGTTTAGTGACCTGGACAGTGCGACTTAGAACTGATAGGTTTAGTAACATGCATTGATTACTGACTGATACACTTGCCTTACTGTTTACCCGCTTTACTATTTATCTGTATTGGCCCCTTCATGATCATATCATCACTTCATGCGTACTGTTTCATATTCATCACTATTACACTTGTTACACATGTATTTCTATTTATTGCTATTGTGTCGCTCTGACGACCTGAGTATGCATGGTCAGAGTGAGAAGCGGATTTAGCTTGGACCAGGACCTGACGTACCTCGAGGACATTGCGGATATCTAGATCAATGACTCAGCGCTATACTTCCTTGATCTCTATCTGGTTAGTTTTGTATCTGTTTTGATTTAGTGACTGCATTTCTCATTACCTGTGTATTGATTACTGATTGCCACGTAAAGCTAGGAGCCGAAGTGTGACTACGGCAGGATGTTTCCTCGACCGTAAGAGCATGGCTGGCCTTGTCAACCCCTCGTATCCCGTATTTTGGGAAGCGGGGCGTGACATGGTTTTGTTGGTATCAAAGCCAGGTTTAGAATGGGATTACAGTAACCGTGTAGGGCTTGACAATCTAAGACATCCTTCGGTCTAGATTGTAAACTTGTTATCCTTGATCTTGATTCACATAGTGTGTTCTGTTACATATTTTGATCCATCCGCTAGAGTTTTGGGAAACTTAGTAGAGTTATGTGATTGTAATTATGAACTGCAGCATAGTTACAATACTGTACTCTGTTTGAATGACTTGGAGTTCTACACTTGATTCCCGCTCGATTGAATTTCACTCACCACCTATTCTTGCTTCGTTTTATATCTTATTCCGACTCTTATATCTTGTACCTTATGCCGTCTTAAAATTGTTGTTTCAGGACCATGTCTTTCAACGACTCTTCTTCTATCTCCACTCTCCAGAGTTAGACCGTCGAGATTTTGAATGTACTGCAAGGTTTGAAAGAAGCCCATGAGCGAACAAATGACCTTTTAGTTGAAGGACTAAGAATGCAAATGGCTCAAGCACCAGCGGAAGCCTCCAATTGTAAGGGAACCCCTGTTAAAAAAGGAAAAGATGTGAAGATGAAGCGCCCATTTGTTCCTAAGTAACGGAAGCAGCGGAGAGCTCAATGCTGTGGATACTATAAGAGACCAGGACACCTTCAGAAAGACTGTCGCAGGGCTAAGGGGCAATGCCTGATTTGTGGATCCAACGAGCATCTTATCGATGGCTGCCCTCGAAGGAAAGAACTACGAGGAGGAGATTCGTCAACACCTTCCACATGTACTTGAGCGAATTGATTGTTTCGTAGTTCGAGTTTGAGGGTGATATGGACCCAGCATAAGGTTCAGACTTATCTTACGAGATTGCAGAGATGGATATCGACGCAGAGTTATCGCCTTTCCTGTTTTCAATAAAAATATTGTAACTCTTTAGTAAATGTTTCCTTTCGTTTAAAACTTGTATCCGTTGAACTTTTAGTTTGAATGCAATAAAATTTTTGAGCTGTAACGTATGTATCGTCCCCTTGTCACTCATTTTCCTTATACCGCTTATTGCATCAATATTCTAAATTTTGATTTTTTAGTCCTTACCTACCGTATATTTTCCTTGTGCTCCATATCCTTGGTTATTTTCTTGGTGTGTTCCACTGTCTGATCATGACTCTTTCTTTCCAGGCCATGGCCAATCCTGGAGTAGCGCCGCCTATCGATGAAGACACTCGATCCTGCGGTTCCATGGACTGTATGCTGGTGAGTTTAGATGATGAGACCGATGACCCATAGGTTATTTTCGGCAACAGCGATTCCGAGGATGAGGGAGTCATAGCCCCAGAAGTCGACATGATCAGGGACTCTGACAACGAAGAAGAAGACCCCGAAGACGACCAGATAAAGGAAGATCCCGAGGAAGATCCGGTAGAAGAAAATCTAGGAGAGGAAGACCCTGAGGAGAATCCAGTGGGAGGAAATCCCGTGGAAGAAGATCCAGAAGAAGTGAATCACGTGGAAGCATACCACGATGAAGAACCTCCGGCCGAGGAAGAAGGACCAGGAAGAGAAGACCCCGTGGCAGAAGAACCTCCAGTGGCAATCCCTGCGAGGCGCTATGAAAATGGACGCCCCTATCTTAGTGCGCGAGCTTACCGTAACTTGCTGAACTTCTATAACCGCGACTGACGTGATTTACCTTTTGTTTCCTCTGGCCAAATAAATCTATGTATAGTTTAGGGCCACCTTTTATCTTCCAAGAATGCCATGTTTGAAATTTTCTGGAATAATAATAAAGTTTTTGAGTTTGCTAATCTTTTAAGTATTGATTCGCATGATGCATTGACTGTCATCCCTCCCCAATAAATTTCTTTCCCTTCTGAGATTCATTACTATTCACCCATGCACCCTGTGCTGACCTGACCCCAGCCTCTTCGACATTCAGATTGAAGTACCGCACCCCGACCTTTTAAATGGACCATACTCCATTGTAATCCCTACCCTGACTAGCCCCTATGTATTATTAGTGCTATTCCTTATACTATAATTACATTCTGTGACATCGTTATTCGAAAATTTAGTTTTCACTATTTGGTGTTTACAAAAAATAAATTACGTGTTATCAACTACTTCCGTTTTACTTATTCTGAATACTCTACTATTCGTCATATTTTCAATAGCGCAAATAAAGGCCGCACATACTATTTTTCTTATTTCGTCATATGGGTTTTCTCAAGTTATTTTAAATTGTTTGATCGATATATTTATTCTAAAACATTTTGGCTTATCGGCAAATCGTTCACTATTGTTTGTTATTGTCATTTTATTTTCTGGTATTGTGCATATAGTTTATCATTATAGATGGTTCTGCCTTGTACTTACTTAGGCCAATTCTTTTAGCTGCGTTATTTCTTATACATAGACCTTGGATTTTATCTAGCTGCTTTAAGTAAATCACTATATGTTAGTACTTGATTTTGTGGCTTTTTGCACATTATTTTATAAGTTATTGTTTATTTTGAATTTCGAGGACGAAATTTTTGTAAGGGTGGTATGATATAATACCCAGTTCTTTTGTACACCAATATCCGTATTTTTATAAAAGGGTTGCTTTCAAAATTTATTTATTTATATTTATAATTATTTTAATTATTTTAAAACCCTAATCCTTTCATTTTATTTTGTTTTCTTTTCATAACCCAAAACCCCAAACCCTAATCCTATTTCTAATTTCCTTTTAATTTCCATTTCCCTTTAATTTCCCTCAGCCAAGGCCCAATCACCATCAAACTCCCGAGCCCGAGCCCGACCCATCTCCCCACGACCCGACCCGACCCGCTTCTTCTCCCCCACACCTCATATTTTCCCGCTCCCTTCCTCCCACGCCGCGCTCGCTCTCATGCCCCGCCTCCCTCGCGCCCATGACCCGCGCCTCGCGACCTCATCTTCGCCCCAACATCTTCCCTTATGACTCGCTCCCTCCTCACAACGTCCCCTCCCCCTCGCGCTCCTCGATGGCCGCACCCACTTCCCGCCCCCACGTCCCCAACTCCAACGTCCATGACTCCCCTTACTTCACCCTCGCTCTCTCTCTCCTCTCGACTTCTCCTCCTCTCATCGCCACCCTCACACCACCAAGCTTCCCTACTGCAAACTTACCTCGCCATCATATTCTTTCCCCAACCAACCCACTGCAACCACCCCAACTCGCCTCGTCGCCTCGCCGTCGCCCCACCCCGACCCCGTCACCATAACCTCCCCCTTCCCTCTCTCTCCTTCACCCCATCGCCACCGAGCCTCCCCACTGCATCACCACGGTCGAGGCCATCATCACTGGTAACCCCTGCTCACTCCTCGCCGTTGACGCCATCAACTCCCAAACCGACCTCCTCCTGCCGAACCTCAACCTCCCAGCACCACCACGAGCTCCCAACTTTTTCCGCTCATCTTCTCCACCACCTACAACCCCCACTTCCTTCCTTACGAGCCAGAGCCCCTTGCAGCCACCGCGACGAGCCTGCCGACCTCGAGCCCCCTGCTGCTTCCCTGAACCACCACTTCCACCATCGCAGCCGCCAACCCCCCTCACAACCCGAGCTGCGCCATAAACCCGACACTTCAACCTCCCTCTCGCCGCAACCCATCTCAACCTAAACTCCGAGCTCCACTCATCGAGCCCCACTGCACCTGCATCATTGGCCGACCCCTGAGATAACTCTGATGAGCTCCATCTCTTCGCTACTCCATCGAGCTCGTCACCTCAACACCATCATCTCCACTGCACAGACGAGCCAAGCTTCAAGCCAAGCCTTCCGGCATTTCATCGAACACCTATAACCATCGCCATCGCTGTTGTTCTAGTTGCTATCGTCACCATTCGAGCCACTGCCTCGGTCCCTGTAGCAGTCACCGTCGTCAACGCAGCGGCCGTCTCAACGCCAGTGCACGTCCGTCGCACCCACCGAGCTATCAAGTTCAAGAATCAAGCTCCACCGAGGCTAACTCTTGTCGTGCTTGAGTCGCGAACGCGCCGTTGCCACTACCGTAACCGTGGTCCACCACTTTATCATCCGCTGCTGTCATATCACCGATCTTCGTCGTCAGGCAAGTATTACATACTTGCTTCATGCTATATATATAATCATTTCAATTACGATTCAATATTATTATAAGTATTTGATACTAAACTTTATGTGAGAACCTACCTTTAAATGGCGGAACTTGTGATCATTAAACCCGATTACTATTTACAGAGGTACTGCGGAAATTTGGTTGAAAATCAATATCGTTTCACCTATTAAAATGTTATCCTCCGGTAATCATTGCGAAATCAGAATTTTTCCTGAACATGCTAGATCGTTAAATTCATATTAAATATTTTACAAATCATATTTTAGTGTTCCATGGCTTGTATTGAAGCTAACTGATTAATCTACAGTACTCTATAATTTATCACTGAATTTTAACAAATTATGATAGAGATAACTGGGGAGAATTACGATTCTGGGCTGCAGTCCAGAGCAGTAATCCCAGTTAACCCTTATTTTTAAATCACTGTATATCCTTTCTCAAATGCGAAAATGTGCAGAACCCTATATCTTTACATATAAAATTGAGTTAGCTTTCTTACTCCACTGGTTTCACTGAGTTCCTGTTCTGTATGATATTTTTAACACATTTTATAATGTCGACATGTCCAGCTGAATTCTGCAGTGACAGATTTTACACATCAACCTAAACCGGGCCATAACTCCATGTGGATATAAGATATTACTAATCCTACAATTGAATTGGAAACTTAACTGATAACCCTAAATATTGTTCAACTATAGTGTCGCTTAATTAGGAACCCAACTGGGAGTAAAATGTGTTACGAAACGGACTTCCAGTTCAGAAATTGGATTTCCAGCAGTGAACACTTAAAATGAAATGGCCATATCTAGCGAACCTGAAACCCAATCGACACGAAACTAATTTTGATGGATAGATGATTAAACATACTACTTACCCCTTTTTCATTGTTTCGCTTAATTCTGCACGCATGATTCATAGTAAATTATGCAAGTGGTAGGATACTGACCGATGATATTCTATTCATATTGTAATTATTGTATTCTCATCATATCCTGTAGATGTCATTGCATTGGTAACCTAGTGATCATGTGCATTACCCAGTGTTAGATATTAGTGTTTTGATTGTGGAAAGTACGTAGTGATAAAGTGTGAATGAATAAGTGAAAGTGACACGTACTTGTACACAATCAGCGGACCCGGTTGATTTATTGCATTGTCGACGTCTATAGGACATATATAAGTGTAAATATAATTGGTATGGGACGATTATGGAAGCACTTATATTGGTGTCATAGATAAGGCACCAAACACTGTCCATTTAACTTGGGTACCAAGTTGAGACATACTTGATGGGGATCCTGTCTCCAGTTCTCGTGTAGACATGTCATGGGCCGACTATTATTTGAGTTTATGGTTGGTGTTTGAGGTAGACCACAGGGTGTGGGGTAGTTCGAGTGTGAGTTCAATGAATCTCTAGAGTCCCATTGCCGGTATACACATCGATTCTGGAGTTATATGGGTGATATTACTGATTATTAGCGAGCGACTCGGGCCCGTGTTCCCTTTTCCACTGGGGCACTACCCTTGGGTGGGGGATACTCACGAGTGGTTGACTCTCACACTTGGACTAACGATAGGTTTAGCGACATGGACAGTGAGACTTAGAGACTGATAGGTTTAGTAACATGCATTGATTACTGACTGATACACTTGCCTTACTGTTTACCCGCTTTACTGTTTATCTTTATTGCCCCTTCATGATCATATCATCACTTCATGCGTACTGTTTTATATTCATCACTATTACACTTGTTACACATGTATTTCTATTTATTGCTACTGTGTCGCTCTGACGACCTGAGTATGCATGCTCAGAGTGAGAAGCGGATTTAGCTTGGACCAGGACCTGACGTACCTCGAGGACATTGCGGATATCTAGATCAACGACTCAGCGCTATACTTCATTGATCTCTATCTGGTTAGTTTTGTATCTGTTTTGATTTAGTGACTGCATTTCTCATTACCTGTATATTGATTACAGATTGCCACGTAAAGCTATGAGGTGAAGTGTGACTACGGCAGGATGTTTCCTCGACCGTAAGAGTATGGCTGGCCTTGTCAACCCCTCGTATCCCGTATTTTGGGAAGCGGGGCATGACATAGAGTTGCTGAAGTCCTGTTGGACCAGGTTTCGATCGCACGAGCATTTCCGGATGTGTTTCCTGCTGAATTACCAGGATTCCCGCCCGATCGCGATATCGAATTTTGCATTGACTTGATTCCGGGTGCGGGACCTATTTCTATACCACCTTACCGGGTGGCCCCGACGGAGCTGAAGGAACTCAAAAGCCAGTTGTAAAAGTTGTTAGATAGAGAACTTGTTCGTCCGAGTGTATTGCCGTGGGGAGCTCCTGTCTTATTCTTTAAGAAGAAAGACGGTAGCATGAGACTGTGCATTGACTACAGACAGCTGAATCGAGTTACTGTGCGAAATAGGTATCCATTACCTCGTATCGATGACTTAGTCGATCGGCTGCAGGGAGCTGGCTGCTTCTCAAAGATTTATTTGCGGTCAGGATATCACCAGTTGAGAGTCGGAAGGATGACATTCCCCAAGACTGCTTTTCGCACACGATATGGGCATTACGAGTTTCTAGTGATGTCGTTCGGACCCACCAATGCCCTAGCAGCTTTCATGGATATGATGAACCGTATCTTCAGGGCCATTCCTTGATCAGTTCATTATAGTATTCATTGATGATATTCTTGTTTATTCACGAAGCCGAGAGGAGCACGAGTAGCATTTGCGCATCACGTTGCAGACCTTGAAGGAGCATCAACTGTTCGCTAAATTCTCCAAGCGTGCTTCCTGGCTGGATAGTGTAGATTTCTCGGGTCACGTAGTTACGAGAGATGGGATACGTGTGGGCCCAAAGAAGAATGAAGCGGTACAGCACTGGCCCAGACCTGTGTCAGTTATAGAGGTTCGAAGTTTCTTGGGTCTGGTAGGTTATTACCTACGCATTGTGCAGGATTTTTCTAGAATCGCTGCACCGTTGACCGGATTGACTAGGAAGGAAGTTCCATTTCTTTGGACAGATGCATGTGAGCAGAGTTTCCAGCAGTTGAAGACTCGTTTGACGACTGCACCAGTCTTATCTTTACCTTCTGGGTTTGGTGGTTTGGTGTGTATTGTGATGTTTCTTGAGTGGGTTTAGGCTGTGTGTTGATGCAGCATGGCAGGGTTGTAGCTTATGCTTCTCGGCAGTTGAAGAGGCACGAGCAGAACTACCCTACTCATGATTTGGGGATGGCTGCTGTAGTTTTCACACTGAAGATTTAGAGGCGTTACTTGTATGGAGAGTTTTGCCAGATTTTTACAGATTATAAGAGCTTGAAGTTTATTTTTCAGCAGAGGGATCTGAATCTAAGGCAGCGTAGATGGATGGAACTTGTGAAGGATTACGATTGTGAGATCTTGTTTATCCAGGCAAAGCGAATGTTGTAGTAGATGCTTTGAGTCGGAGGCCTGGAGGTAGCTTATCTCATTTGCACACCTTGTGGAGACAGTCTTCTACAGAATGGCAGATTTTATGTGATAGCCGTGTACAGTTTGAGTTCATATCAACAGGAGGACAGTTAGCACATGTTCGCACCCATCCTCAATTATTGGATCATATTCGAGAGATATAGCCTGCAGATGCTCGTATATCGGAGATTATGGATCAGATTAGGTAGGGCAGAGAGTCGGAGTTCGTAATAGATGACCATGGAGTATTACATTTTGGGACTCGTTTTTGTGTACCAAATTCGAATGGACTGAGACGTGAGATCTTAGAGGAGGCCCATCGATATGCATACAGTATTCATCCTGGTTCCACCAAAATGTATCATGACTTGAAGAATGTTTATTGGTGGGAAGGAATGAAGCGGGATGTTGCGGAGTTTGTTTCGAGATGCTTGACTTGTCAGCAAGTCATGGCCGATTACCTGAGGCCGGCAGGAGAGTTGCAGCCCTTGCCTATTCCGGAGTGGAAATGGGAACAAATTTTCATGGATTTCATTGTGGGTCTACCCAGGACTAGCAGAGGGTATGATTCCATCTGGGTGATTATAGATAGACTGACAAAGACAGCTCATTTTCTTCTGGTGAAGGCAACGTTGGGATATGCGAAGTATGTTCAGGTATATATTGATGAAATTGTACGATTGCATAGAGTTCTGACATGCATAGTATCCGATAGGGGTACCTAGTTTACCAGCAGGCTATGGCAGAAACTTCAAGAAGCTCTTGGTACACGATTGCGTTTTAGTACAGCTTTTCACCTACAGACAGATGGTCAGTCAGAGCGGACCATTCAGACTCTAGAGGATATGCTTCGAGCTTGCAGCCTTCATTTCGGTGGTAGTTGGGATCGTCGCTTATCTTTGATAGAATTCTTGTACAACAATAGTTTTCAGGAGACGATACATATGGCACCCTTTGAAGCTTTGAATGGAGGAAATGTCGATCACAAGTTTGCTGGACTGAAATGAGCAAGAGTAGCATTTTGGGACTGCAGATAGTACATGAGACTACGGAAAAGATTCATTGATATGAGACAGAATGAGAGTGGCCCAGTACAGAGAGAAATCATATGCCGATCGACGCCGTCATAGACTCGAGTTTGAGGTGGGAGATCATGTGTTCCTTCGTGTATCTCCGATGAAAGGTGTGATGCGTTTCGGGAAAAAGGGGAAGCTCAGCCCCAGATATGTCCGACCTTACGAAATTCTGGAGAGAGTGTGTGTTGTAGCTTATCGTTTAGCACTTCCACCGAGTTTTCCCGATGTGCATCCGGTGTTTCACATGTCCATACTTCGCAAGTATCTTCACGATCCTTCTTACGCGATCCAGCATCAGACCTTACTAATTGAGCCGGATTTATTCTATACAATACCGCCTGTAGCTATTCTTGACCGGCAGGCAAAGAACTGAGATCAAGGGTACTCCCATCTGTAAAGGTTCTTAGTGAGGAACAAATCATGAGTAGATTACTTGGGAGACCGAGAATGCGATGTGGAAGAAATTTCCACATCTTTTTTGAAGGTATGTCTACTTAAGTTTAAAATTCGGGGACCGAATTTTCTTAAGGGGGAATATTGTAATATTTTGAAAATTTAGAAATAAAATAAAATTAATCAATTAAATAATAAAATACCAATTTAAAAAGTTATTAAACAAAATAGGACATTTTCTTAAGTAATATGTAAAACAAATTAAATTAAAATTTTAGTATGTAACATTCATCAATTACAAGGGTTTTAGTGATAAATTTAGCTTCATTTTAAGAAAATGGTGTTTATATAATAACATAGATAGTGAAGGGTCTTTGTATAAAGTTTTGGAAATTATGCAAACTTGGATTGTTGAGGGTGAAAGTGAAAAAGGGGTTAGATAATAAGTTAGATCAGAATTATCACATGAATAAAACAATTAGAGTGATAATGCAAATCCATCTCCTTCTTGCATGCATGCTTCATGCACAACACCTCCTCCTTGCATGAGAATGGAACACCTTGCTTAGTGACACCTCCCTCCTACACTTCACTCTTCCCCTTGACTATATATCATATGTTCAGATCATTTAACCAAATTAAAATTTAGAAAATTTCAAAAGAATGAGAAAAATAACACTTAGAACTCACAAAGTGAAATAAAAGCAAAGAGATGTGAAGAAGAACTAGGCTAAGGATTTCCACCTTCAAGCTAGGAGCTAAGGATTTGGGTGTCTTAGAGGAAGCTTTTCAACCATCCTCAGTAGGTAAAATCCTTACTCAGTCGATTATAGTTTTGTAATTGTAAAATTTAGAAATCGAATATCGTATTTTTGGTAAAACTTAGCTCTGTAGTAATCTGCTATTATTTAGAGAAAAATAAACTTAACCAAACAATGCCTAAATATTGTATGTTGGACCTAGAACAAACCCTAGAAGTACGAACCAAGGAGCTCGGATTTTGGCCGGCGAGATATAGGAGATTCCGGCGTCGCCGGATTTTTAGGAGAGTTTAGGTTCTGGGGGTTTTTGGGTAGGTCTCTGTATCATTGTTGGGATATTTTGGTATTGTTTAAAATAGTTAATTTAACTTTATATAAAATCTGGGAACTAATATCGGAAAAGGTATCAAAGTTCAAAAATACGGACACGGTAAATTCGTAACGCGTTTATGTTTTCTGTTGCAAACAGCGAGAGGTTAAAACTCAGTTAGTATAGGTGTTAGATAGTTTAAATTAGTCGTACGTAGTAAAGTTAGTACGTGAAACTCATATTTCTATATTTCGCCGTATCGAAATTAGCCGTTTCCTTATACAAGTTAATTTCGATGTTAGATTCAAATACGGAAACTTTGGAGGCCGCAAGGAAGGAAAAGGATTGGCGATTTTTGAGTAGTACGACATATTCCGGTGAATAGACTAAACATCTACCGGGGGATCCTGTAAAGATGGCGTGATACGCCCATAGTTAGGTTTAATACAAGTTTTGCTTTATTTGTTAAATTTATCATATGCATTCTTAAATCTATATATACCTTCATGATTAATACTTGTTAGAACACTGCACCATTAACGACGAGTTATGTCGCACATGCACATATCTACATGTTATACTCCACCTCGTCGATATCAACATGTCACTTCACACTTAGAAATTATTCTGTTAAAATGATTTTTATCATACCTTAAGTATCAATAGTCGTAGTAATTAGCATATAGGACATCATATTTCGTATTTAAGTATTAGTAGTTGATATAAGAGGTATTTGTATTATTGAGGATTTATAGTTTTAAGTTTTCATATACTATTATGAAAAATCAGTGATTTTCATGATTATGTGTCACGTCCACCATGATATGTCGTTTTTTATGATTTGGTTTTATTCCGGACCGAGTTGTTAGTTATATGTATGCCCTAGAGGCCATTACTGTACATTGGATGTATATTGTAGTGGATGCTGGGACCATTATAGAGGGAGGACTTTCTTGCTCGACATGATAGTATGCTATCTGGTTACTCTTTACCTTAACGTGTATACTGATTGTCTCTCTGTTACATGTTGGTAAGCCCTTAGGATGTGTACTTGACTACCTGGACTATGATGCGGATCATACTAGTGGGGACATGGTAGTCCATAAAGTACATCCTTCAAGGTCCCTAGTCGTGGGTGTATCGAGACGGGGCATCGATATACCAGAGTAGACTAGCGTATACCTTCTCGACCCATACAGATGGGTGATGGATGATCCCATATCCATCGGTGTTTGACATCAGAGATGATATACGGGTGCTCAGTAGAGACTGGGTACACTGGACGGACTCGCCGAGAACTCCCATATGGTATTATACCTTACGTCAGATGGCAGTTCTCTGGTGACACTGGTACAGAGTGGTCTGTTGACCCGAGATCGTCATAGAGTCTTGTGTGGTTCCCACTTGTGCTTTGATTTCCACCTTACCAAGTCCAAGAGGGCGTGCAAAACGGTGGTTTTTGGGTACAGTCCCGAGTCCACATGGAGGCAATGAGCGATAGGAGGGGATTCGTCTCTCCCGGTATAGTGAGTTGATGTTGGTGTGTTCGATTGGCTATAACCGGAAATCCCTGGCCAGGGTTGCTGAGATTTACTGGTAAGTGTTACCAGTAGTTTTCTCGAACTATTATAGACCCTCATATCGACACGACTTATCGAGCTATTGGGGTCTGACGTTTACCACCCCTAGGCGAGATATGCGACATATCAGACGGCGAGACCGGACTGTACGGTAAGTGTTACTGGTTGGATTCACAGGAGTGTGAGCGGGCTTGCTCGTCGATCTTCTCATCGCTCAATACCCGGGTGGCCGTTACGTTTAGCAGACCGCTTGCGGCTTGTGGGTGTTTGATATGATCATTATCTGCTGCCGGCGTATTGACGAGTCTTTAGAGTCCTACACAGAGGTTTCCTGGCTCAAGCGAAACGAAATAGGAGCGCATATGAGATATGTGCAGGACCGAGAATGATGCGTGTATGTGATACCGCATTCCATTCTCGCGATGGATGTATCGATTGGTTGTATGCGATATAACCTAGTTATCGAATCAAGGATTGATTTGGTAAGCCGATACATAGGATACTAGTCGGTTATATGCGATATGACCGAATCGTTAAATCAAGTGTTGATTTAATGATTTAATGTATAATTATATATTTGATATATTACTTTGCATTAACTAGTATTGGTTCACTTTAAATGGATTTTCTCACTTGATGTGCACATTGTATATGTGATATACTTTTGTGCATTTGTTTGTATCATGTTTGATGATACATGCTTGTTTAGGTGTATGTTTAGTTTAAACCTTGGTTAAGTAAATGGTTAGGGTTTTTGTTTATATTTCTTATCTATTTATTTACTTATTTATTCATTTTAAAAGGAAATAAAATGGTGGCTAATTTTGGATTATCTTTGAAGCTTCATGAAGCTTTGAAATGGTTGACCATTTTGTTTCTTTCCTTAACCTTAAGCATTAACCTAACCATGGTATATTCTCTACACCTAACTATGGTTGTATTATGATAAGTATTTGATTTTCTTTTCCATTAAAAAAGAACTCATCATAATATTATCATATTCTTTCTTCTTCTTCTTCATCTTCATGAAGAAAACCTTGACTTCATCAATGGTGAATTGATGAAATGAGTGAGAAATCCAATTCTAAAGTGAACCCACTTTCTATTTCTTCATCCTCTACCTCTTGCCAAGTAGTATAGGGTGTTTTCTTCACAAGTTTCTTGACTTGGTGAAGTTGGAGCTTGATCTAGTGATGCTTCGACGTAGATCATCTTCAGCATCGTAGTCGACGACCTAGCCCGGTCTTTTCTCCGATGAAACCACCGTGAGAGTCATGGTTCGATTTGGACAGCGGAGAGGACTTCATCACGGAGCTCTGGAGGTGGAGAACCGGATCTACAAAGGTTGTATTTCCGTTTACCTAGTTAAGTTGTATACTAGTTTCATTTTATCGCCTAAACTTCTAGCCAACGATCCGTATTAGGGTTTCTCGGCACCGTATTTTTGAAATTGGCATGGTTGATGCCTTGTGAGACCTCTTGAGAGTACCTAGGAACCCTACAGTAGTATCAGAGCCTAGCTAGAGCCTTAGGTGAAGTCCTGACGACGTTAGAAGTCCGATCGAACCGAAACCCAAAACCCTAAAATGCTCTCTGTACATTTTTTAAAATCGGGGATTTTTGAGAATTAAAAATATGCAGAAAAATAAGCAGGGAATTGTAAGAATTACTGTGAAGCACGTCAGCATGATTCGACCAAGTGACCGCGGAACCGCGGCATAACCATGCCATGTGCGGCGGTTCCGCGGCAAAAGAGAGGCATCTTGTCATAATTGTTGCACAGTAATTCCTATAATTTAGTGCTGTATTTTCTGGGATATTTTAATGTTTAATCCACAGTTGAGTTTTTTGGGTTGATTTGGGGATTCGATTATTCGATCGGATTTTCTAATTTTGTCTATGAATTTTCCGGATAAATTTTAAAATATGTTAAAAAGTTCGACCGGATATAAATACCCAATTTTTCCCCTGTCCGGAAATTTCCAAGTGTTGGATTTTTCCGTAGTTTAACGACGTTCTAAGTAGTGCAAGTAACGCGATGGTCCCTCTAGAAGACAACAAACCTTAACTCGATTATGTGACCGTCTTGAACTGCCCTTTGAACCTTAGGGTTTGGGGCAGTACGGCGTGCCACATGTGAGGCGTTGGCTTGACCCTTCTACGGCTGGACCGTTGGTACTGAGGCACGAAGTGAATATTTTTAAACTTATTTCAAGAGTTGTGATGATATCGGGAAAACTTGGGTGTTTGGATGTTCGATCGGAAAGTTTAACATTTTCTATTTTATTCGGAATGTGATACAATAATTGGAATTCACAATAAGTTATGAGATAACTGAATGAATGTTATAAACATACCAGTTTAGTCTCACTTGATCGGTTGCCACAGAATTTTGATGTGATCAAAAGTCCGTCGCAATCAGGTAGCGTACGCGGATACTCGCCGGGTAAACTTAATAGACAGCCTCGCCCCATAGCCCCGACCAAGTGACTGTAGGAGAACCCCGTCGCCGAAAGCATCCGTTAGGGTGCTCGCGGCAGCGGCGTTCCGCCTTGGTGCACTTCGTCGACGGTATCGGGGGTGCGGCCATCTACTGAAGTTTGCGACGAGCATTCGATCAGGATGTCGGGAATCTTGTTGAATTACCCGACTTGATATTGAAAAGTGTTTTCGATAATGAGACTAAAATGTGGGGTTTATAATTGTTAGGCATGCGATGTTTAAGTAATTCATTTGATTAGGCATGCGATGTCTGAGAAGGTTGCGGATTCCAACTGTTGTAGTTTTACACTTTTTTTTCTGTGACTGTAAGTGTAATATGTGATATCGCCGGTTTCGTTGCTATATGTCAACGGCAATTGGGATGCGCATATTTACTTACGTTGACGACATGTGATGTTATGTGTTGCTGGATATGTTATATTGGATCGTCGTGTTTGAATAGCCGGGTTTTTTTTTATGTGAGATGAGTGTTTTTCATTTTCATTCATGTAAAAACTTGTATGTAATATTCTTTTATTGGGGCACTTCCAGGTTGCGGAAGTTGTCACCCTTTGTATATTATTTACTTTTCCGCACTAGGATAGACCCAAGGAGGGGAGCATAAGTAACCGGGTTCTGGGGTCCAGTGGGAGACCAACTCGAGGAGTCGAGCCCGGGTCTCCTAACTCTAGAATTGGTAGGGTTGCTTGCCGGTCTCGTAAGGGTCTTGGGGTATGGGATTGGCTATTCATCGCGACCGTGGAATCCGTGTTTTATACTGGCTCGTATTGAAAACACGGACGTCCTAGTATATCCAATATTTTATATGATTCTTCTGCTGCGATATCTGTGATGTGATCATGTAATGTTCTGTGATAGATACAGTATATAGTATATATGATATATTATATAGACGTTACTTATGTTTTACACCCGCGCTAGCCCTGCCCCGCTCTGCCGTTAGTTACCTAACCTAACGGTGCACGAGGGGACATCGAAGCGAATGCGGATGGCATAAGTGTACGTCGTATTTATCTGTGATGTTTAGGTACTTAAATGATGGGACTTCATTAATATGATTAATGAAAGTAAAAGAAACCTAAAGATGTTGTGGAATCGAATTTCTAAATAAAACAGGTAGCTACAGTTCTTGCTTTGCACAGCGGTATATATGATATATCCTGCACCTTATTCGATAAGGAAAGGACCGAGATCCCTTCACCGGGAGTGACTCCTTTAGCAATAACTGGCAGATGCTACAACCCTCGGTTTGTCTTTTTGATTGCTTCTATAGTTTCTGCTTTGCACAGTGATATATATGATATATCCCGCACCTCATTCGACGAGGAAAGGACCGACGATTCCTTCACCGGGAGTGACTCCTTTAGAAAAACTAGAAAAGCCTCAAAAACACTCCATTTCAAAAATCATTTGATTCTACAACGATATCAAGTTCATTACGCAATAGGTTTTCAGAAAAACCTGTCGTAGCCCTCCGTCATTTCAGATAAGTCCTGTTTAGTATTCGTGCTGCGTTTGTTGACCTTGTCAAGGCGCAGTGTGCGGTAGCTAACCAGTATTTATCTATTTATGCATATGATGCAGATTGGGTTAGGGTAGTCATGCGGCCTTGTTGACCTTGTCAAGGGTCGTGCGGGTGGGTTTGATTCAATCAAGAAATGACGGGTTGAACTTGACTTGCGGTCTATGGTTTGTTGACCTTGTCAAGGTCATAGATCGTTCGGGGCAAAAGTATTATCGGGAATTTCAAGTGTTGAAATTTGCAATGAGATTGCATACCTTCTATGTGATAGTTGGATCCCGATACCCGCTGCGAGTAAGAGTTACTCCTGGGAGAGTTTTACACATTACAATTAGCCGATCAAGTAGGTGTCTAGAAAGGTGCCAACGGGGTTACGCCTTTGGGAAAACGAGGTTTACATTAATTAGGTTCGTGCGAAAGCACGGGGGACCTCCCTCAAAGTACCGACACTGGCCTGGCTGAAAGATTGGCGAACTTGTAGTGTGTAATTAATCCCGGCTAGTCTTTCCTTTTAGGGTTTGAATGAAGATTTGATAAAAACAGTGGGAGCCATCCTGATTAGATAAAATAATAACCAATCTGATCTTGCAAGAGCACACGCTGAGTGTTTTCTTCTCTCTCTCTCCTGGTAGCGACCATTTCACGCCTTAATCAAGATAATAATACGGATTATTGACCGAACCCGCTTGTTATACTGAGCTGGGGAACGTTGATCCCGCTCCAACTTATAAATGTTATAAGACAGAGCACGAAATTGAGGAATACCAGATTTCCCATGCCGCCCAAACGAAGAGAGTGCATGCTGATGCATCATCTTCGGGTGTGTTCATTACAAAGAACTGTTTCTCAAATGTCCTTTACGTCCTGGGTATGAGATACCGAATCAGGATCACGCATATGTAATCTGTTACATGGGCTACAGTAAGGTAGAGAACTGAGAACGGGTGATAAGTTTCATGAGGCAGAAAATGGGGCAAGAGTTGCAGCCAAGTCTGTTGGTCACTGTCACCCTGTATTACCAATACATTGATTCTGAACAAATGCTATTAGATACGGAACCTGATATACAAAATCATATCAGTCTCTTTATCAGTAAAGAAATGATAAAATTTTGTATTGATGGATAATGTTTTGAACATTTCCTATATCAAAAGTTGATCGGTTCAGGCACGTTATCTAAAAGCATTAACGTTCTAAATCAAACTACAGTTCTTAGTATATAGAACACACACAGGAGGAAGAGTTCAGAAATGAACGGATCCTCCTTGAGGTATTGTAGACTAGGTCATATCAATGCGACCCGACTAGCTAAGTTGCACATAGATGCATATTTAAATCTGTTTGAATTTACATCTTATGAAACTTGCCAGTCATGTCACAAAGATAAGATGACCACAACTCTGTTTATTGGAAACAGAGAAAGAGTTAGTGAACTCTTGGGATGATACATGTTGATGTATGTAGGTCCCCTGTCTACACATGCCAAGACCAGGTCTTTGTACTTCATTACATTCTCTGATAATCTCTTTAGAATCAGACATATGTTCCTGTTGAAACACAAGTCCGAACCTTTTGAGATATTCACGGAATATAAGTTAGAAGTAGAGGACCAAAATACGGGTATAAGTATTATGTCCTTGGATATAATCAGGGAGGAGAATACTTGAGCACGGAAATACTGGACTATTCTAAAGGAGAATGAGATTCTCTCTCAGAATTACTCCTCCGAATACACCATAGCACGATGGTATATCGGGGCGGAGCAGATACACCCTATATGATAAGGTGTGCTCTATGATGAGTACTACTGAGTTTCCTATTTCCTTTTTGGGTGTTATGCGGTTGTGAAGTTGCATACCTATTGAAAAGGGTTCAAATCAAATCTGTTGCCTACCATTTCATATTTGATATGGTATGGGAAGAGCCCATGTCTTAAGCTAGTTAAGATTTGGGGTTGTCTGGCCTATGTCTAAAGGAAAAATCCGGACAAGCTCGAGGCAAGGTCCGTTATGTACGACTGGAAAGGTTCCAGCTATACAAATTATAGCAGATGATTTGGTAGAACCAAAGGATTCAGTAGATTCCAACGAACCTCAGCCTCTCCGCCGATCTAGTAGGGTTCCTCACCCACCTGAGAGTTACTTTGGTTTCTCTATGACAGTGGGAGCGAGGATTGCATCATGAGATGATGACCCAACTAGTTTCGAGCTGGCCATCAGGAGTGAAACTCTGTAAGAATGGCTGGATGTTTATCGATCTGAGATGGAATCCTTATACACCAACAAAGTATGGACTTTGGTTGCTATATCTGAAGGGTTAAATCCCCATCAGGAGCAAGTATATCTTGAGAAGATTACTTGGTGTACATGGAAAAGTTGTGACTTTCAAAGCTAGACTTGTTAAAGGTTTGCATCATTGATAAGGTAAGGATTATGTTGAAACCTTTTCTAAGGATCTATGCTTAAGTCCATCCAGATCCTACTTGTCACGGCTACATACCATGACTACGATATCTGGCGGTTGGGTGCCATGACTGCTTTTCTAAATATAGATTTAGAAGAGTGCGTCTATAAGTACACAGCCAGAGGGCTTCGTAAATAGTGGGAGCAGCGGAAACGTGTGCAAGATGTTTTATGTGATAAAGCAGGCATCGCAGAGTTGGAACATCTGTTTTGATGGATTAGTCAAAGAGTTTGACATTATCAAAATGATAGATGAACCTTGTATAAACAAAAAGGTAGTAGGGAGTATGGTGACGATCCTCGTAGAGTACGTGGATGACATACTCTTGATAGGGAAGAAGTTTCCTATGCTACGCTCGGTCAATCTCCGCTTATCACAATGATTCTCCATAAAAGATCAAAGTGATACCTCCTAAATCCTGGGTTTTGGATCTATGAGATAGATCTAAATGGATGTTAGGTTTCTCACTAGTTGTAGTGAGATGGTATCAATCGATCCTGGGGAGAATCACTGGAAGTGTTCCAGGGTGATAAAGACGACTGAATGTCAGTCACAGGCATTGTCTTTACCCTTAGTAAAGGGACGGTATGTTGGAAGAGTTCCAAACTAGATGCCGTGACATACTAGACGATAAAGGCAGGATACATCGCTACTTAAGATGCTACCAAAGAGGCTGTTTGGGTGTATATTGGTTCATGAGATGAACTATGTTCCTCCCATTGTGTGACAATGGAGTTATGTCTTATGCCAAGGAACATTGGTCCCATCAGTGATCCAGACATATTCTAAGGCAGTGTCACCTGATCGTGGAGATGGTTGATCTCCAGGGTGATCGAGGTTAGGAGAGCAGACTCAGAGGACAACATGGCGGATCCACTCACGAAGGCCTATTCCCAGAGAGAGACTTTTATGGGTTGGTTGAGTATGAGATACTGCAACCACTGCTATTAGATGGCCCTAGTGCAAGTGGGAGATTGTTAGTTATATGTATGCCCTAGAGGCCATTACTGTACATTGGATGTATATTGTAGTGGATGCTGGGACATATATAGGGAGGACTTTCTTGCTCGACATGATAGTATGCTATCTGGTTACTCTTTACCTTAACGTGTATACTGATTGTCTCTCTGTTATATGTTGGTAAAGCCCTTAGGATGTGTACTTGACTACCTGGACTATGATGCGGATCATACTAGTGGGGACATGGTAGTCCATAAGTACATCCTTCAAGGTCCCTAGTCGTGGGTGTATCGAGACGGGGCATCGATATACCAGAGTAGACTAGCGTATACCTTCTCGACCCATACAGATGGGCGATGGATGATCCCATATCCATCGATGTTTGACATCAGAGATAATATACGGGTGCTCAGTAGAGACTGGGTACACTGGACGGACTCGCCGAGAACTCCCAGATGGTATTATACCTTACGTCAGATGGCAGTTCTCTGGTGACACAGGTACAGAGTGGTCTGTTGACCCGAGATCGTCATAGAGTCTTGTGTGGTTCCCACTGTGCTTTGATTTCCACCTTACCACGTCCAAGAGGGCGTGCAAAACGGTGGTTTTTGGGTACAGTCCTGAGTCACATGGAGGCAATGAGCGATAGGAGGGGATTCGTCTCTCCCGGTATAGGGAGTTGATGTTGCGCTGTGTTCGATTGGCTATAACCGAAAATCCCTGGCCAGGGTTGCTGAGATTTACTGGTAAGTGTTACCAGTAGTTTCTCGAACTGTTATAGACCTCATATCGACACGACTTATCGAGCTATTGGGGTCTGACGTTTACCACCCCTAGGCGAGATATGCGACATATCAGACGACGAGACCGGACTGTACGGTAAGTGTTACTGGTTGGATTCACAGGAGTGTGAGCGGGCTTGCTCGTCGATCTTCTCATCGCTCAATACCCGGATGGCCGTTACGTTTAGCAGACCGCTTGCGGCTTGTGGGTGTTTGATATGATCATCATCTGCTGCCGGCGTATTGACGAGTCTTTAAAGTCCTACACAGAGGTTTCCTGGCTCAAGCGAAACGAAATAGGAGCGCATATGAGATATGTGCAGGACCGAGAATGATGCGTGTATGTGATACCGCATTCCATTCTCACGATGGATGTATCGATTGGTTGTATGCGATATAACCTAGTTATCGAATCAAGGATTGATTTGGTAAGCCGATACATAGGATACTAGTCGGTTATATGCGATATGACCGGATCATTAAATCAAGTGTTGATTTAATGATTTAATGTATAATTATATATTTGATATATTACTTTGCATTAACTAGTATTGGTTCACTTTAAATGGATTTTCTCACTTGATGTGCACATTGTATATGTGATATACTTTTGTGCATTTGTTTGTATCATGTTTGATGATACATGCTTGTTTAGGTGTATGTTTAGTTTAAACCTTGGTTAAGTAAATGGTTAGGGTTTTTGTTTATATTTCTTATCTATTTATTTACTTATTTATTCATTTTAAAAGGAAATAAAATGGTGGCTAATTTTGGATTATCTTTGAAGCTTCATGAAGCTTTGAAATGGTTGACCATTTTGTTTCTTTCCTTAACCCTAAGCATTAACCTAACCATGGTGTATTCTCTACACCTAACTATGGTTGTATTATGATAAGTATTTGATTTTCTTTTCCATTAAAAAAGAACTCATCATAATATTATCATATTCTTTCTTCTTCTTCTTCATCTTCATGAAGAAAACCTTGACTTCATCAATGGTGAATTGATGAAATGAGTGAGAAATCCAATTCTAAAGTGAACCCACTTCCTATTTCTTCATCCTCTACCTCTTGCCAAGTAGTATAGGGTGTTTTCTTCACAAGTTTCTTGACTTGGTGAAGTTGGAGCTTGATCTAGTGATGCCTCGACGTAGATCATCTTCGGCATCGTAGTCGACGACCTAGCCCGGTCTTTTCTCCGATGAAACCACCGTGAGAGTCATGGTTCGATTTGGACAGCGGAGAGGACTTCATCACGGAGCTCTGGAGGTGGAGAACCGGATCTACAAAGGTTGTATTTCCGTTTACCTAGTTAAGTTGTATACTAGTTTCATTTTATCGCCTAAACTTCTAGCCAACGATCCGTATTAGGGTTTCTCGGCACCGTATTTTTGAAATTGGCATGGTTGATGCCTTGTGAGACCTCTTGAGAGTACCTAGGAACCCTACACGAGTTGGGGGTCATACGGTTACGGATTTACAATTTTATCCAGACTGAGTTGGTGGCCCTACAGCTGGATACATGGTGGACCTGGTCGAGACCCAGGGGCAGGAAAGCCCCACTTTAGGCGTGGAGCCTAACGAGGATACTCGATTCTGGAGACAGTTATGAAACACGGCGGATATCTAGATGATATCGACCGGTGTTATTGATTACAGGATCATTCGAGGAATGATTCCTGATGAAACACCGAAGATTTGTGTCGATGTTAGGCACGCAAAAATGAATATGATTTGGAAAATAATTGATGAGATTTCGGTTTTGATTTATACATAGATTATTACATATTCATTCTTCCACCTGTTATCATGCATCGCATTCACTATTGTTGAAATTAGTTCTAGTTCGTCATATTTATATTATCAGCCGTTATATGTTAGTTATATTCACTGGGTTGGCAACTCACCCCCGTTGTGCCACAGTTCCTTGCAGGAGTCGAGTGGACGGTTAACCACAGCGCAAATCCACTTATCAGATTTTATTGCATCTTTTGCTAGGTGGGTTACATATATAGTAACCTTCTCTTTTGGTATTGTATATTGAATCTAGAATATCTCCATCAGACCCTGTATTATGACTTAGACGAGGTGGTTGTATGTATATTATTTGACAGACGTGATCGTTTAATTATATTAGATGATATTTCTTTTACTTATGTTTGAGTTTCTTATTGATGTCACATAAAGTTGTATATTTATTTCCGCTATTGACATTGCTGCTCCCAACCAGGGATGTAACAAAATTAAACACTTTTTACTTGCTTTTGTTATTATTTCAATAGGAAGTTACGGTTAAAATCTTAAATACTTAAAACTGTGATTTTTACTTAAAAACTAAATTTTCCTAAAGTTTCGCAAAAAGGGTTTTGATCTTGGTTTTTGGTTTACTCGGGTTGTGTAGATATCTTTAGATATTATACATTCTAAGTGTCGGTCACATCCAAACTTTGGGTCGTGACAATAGCGTACTATCATATTGAGCAAGTTTGTTTCTTTACATACATATCCCTAGCATCCTATACAATAAAGGCCTCTAGGGCATATATATCCAACAATATCCCACTTGCACTAAGGCCTATAATTGGTGCAATAAGTACCCACTGTCTTCACTTGAGCCAGTTGCTGGCATACCGCATGCCCAACATCTCGAATAGTCTCTCGAATTGGACTAGAGAGATGGCCTTGGTAATTGGATCTGCCGTGTTTTCTTTTTTGTCCACTCTCCGTACCTCGATCTCCTGGCGATCCACGATCTCCCTGATCAGGTGATACCGCCTTAAGATATGTCTGGATTTCTGATGATACCATGGTTCCTTTGCCAAAGCCATGAATCTATTGTTATTATAATACAAAGGTATTGGATTAGCAATGGATGGAACCATATGAAGTTCAGAAATGAACATCCTCATCCAGACTGCCTCTTTTGCGGTATCATTAGCAGCTATATACTCAGCTTCTATCGTTGTGTCAACGACGGTATCTTGTTTGGAACTCTTCCAACATACTGCCCCTCCATTGAGGGTAAATACAAAACCCGAGATGGACTTGCTGTCATCCTTATCGCTCTAAAAACTGGAATCAGTAAAGGCCTCCATTTGGAGATCCCCGTTACCATACACTAAGAACATTTCTTTATTCCTTTGTAAGTACTTAAAATGTTCTTCACAACTATCCAGTGTTTCTTCCTTGGATTGTATTGATACTTGCTTACTACACTCAGTACGTAAGCTACATCTGGATGAGTACATAATATCGCATATATTATAGATCCTACCGCCGAAGTGTAGGGTATAATACTCATGCGAGCCCTCTCTTCATCAGTCTTTAGAGACATCTCTTTGAAGAGGGTGATCCCATGACAAGCGGGTAAATTACCTCGGTTGGAATCTTCCATGCTAAACCTCTTTAGTATGGTGTCTATGTATCTTGATTGGGACAATCCCAACAATCTCTTAGATCTATCTCTATAGATCTTAATGCCCAGAAGGCATGAGGCATCGCCCAGGTCCTTCATGGAGAACCTTTGCGATAAGAATAGTTTGACCAATTGTAGCATAGGAACGTCATTTTCTATCAAGAGAATGTCATCCATGTACAATACGAGGAATGTGACTGTACTCTCTACAATCTTTTTATAAATGAAAGGTTCATCTACATTTTTGATAAAATCAAACTCTTTGATTGTATCATCAAAGCAGATGTTCCAACTCCATGATGCCTGCATTAATCTATAAATGGATTTAAGCAACCTGCATGTCTTTTCGCTGCTCCCACTGTCAATGAAGCCCTCCGGCTGATCCATAAAACGCATTCATCCAAATCACCATTTAGAAATACTGTTTTAATGTCCATCTGTCAAATTTTATAGTCATAGTAAGCAGCAATAGAAAGAAGGATTCGAATGGATTTGAGCATTGCAACTGAAGAAAAAGTCTCATCATAGTCCAATCCTGGTCTTTGACGAAATTCTTTCGCTAAAAGTCTAGGTTTATAGGTCTCTACCTGTCCATCTACACCAATCTTTTTCTTAAAGATCCACTTACACTCTATTGGTTTTACTCCAGAAGGTGCAACCTCGAAAGTCCATACTTTGTTGGTGTGCATGGATTCCATTTCGGATCGTATGGCATCCAGCCATTTCACTGAGTCACTACTCATGATAGCTTGCTGAAAACTAATAGGGTCATCATCATTTATGATGCAATCTTCTCTATCACCATCAATTAGAAAACCATAGTATCATCTAGTGGGTGAGAAGTTCTACTAGATTTACGGAGTGACTAAGGCTCGTTGGGTTCTGTTGAAACTTCAGGTTCAACCAAATCGTCAGTTGTTGTTTGTTTCTCTGAAATTTTTTCCAGTTCTACTGTATTGCCAATAGTATCATTTGTAAAAAAATTATTTTCTAAAAATATGGCATATTGAGAAACAAATACTCTTTGTTCCTCCTTGTGGTAGAAAATATATCCATATGAATGTTTGGGATATCCTACAAATTTACACAAAACCGATCGTGTCTCGAGTTTGTCTGGATTCTTGCAGGACAACCCCATATACTAACTCGTTTAAGAGATGGTCTCTTCCTATACCATATCTCATATGGAGTGGTAGGCATGGATTTGGTTGGAACCCTGTTTAATAGATACATTGCAGTCTCTAATGCATGCCCCCAAAATGAAAGTGGCAACTCAGCATCACTAATCATTGAGCGTACCATATCTAATAGGGTACTATTTCTCCGTTCTGACACACCATTGTGTTGTGGTGTGTACGGAGGAGTGATCTATGAGAGAATCTCATTCTCTTTCAGGAAATCTAGAAACTCTATACTTAAGTAATCTCCTTCTCGATCTGATCAAAATTTCTTGATACTCAATCCAGTTTGTTTTTCTACTTCAATTTTATACTCTTTGAAATTTTCGAAAGCTTTAGACTTATGTTTCAACAAGAACACGTGTCCAAATCTCAAGAAATCATCGGTAAAAGTTATGAAGTATGAATAACCGCTTCTTGCGTGTGTAGACATTAGCACATACATCACTATGTATGAGGCCTAAGAGTTCGGTAGCTCTCTTTCCGTGTCCAGTAAACGGAGGTTTGGTCATTTTACACTTGATGCAAGACTGACAAGTCGCATAATATTTATATTCAAAAGGATTTAAATATCCATTTTTATGTAGCTTGGTCAATCTTGTTTCGTTAATATGACCAAGTCTACAATGCCAAATGAAAGCTTCATTTATCTCTGAAATCTTCCTTTTGTTTGTGTGCTGTATGTTAAAAACCGTGTGCTGATTCACGACGTAGATTCTGTTATTTAATGTACCATACCCAATCAACTGTTGATTTAGGTTAATGTTCATAAAATTACTTTGTAACACAAAATGATATCCTTCACTGTCCAACAAAGATACAGATATTTTGTTACATAACATAGATGGTACAAAATAACATGGGTTCAAAACCAATATATATCCTGAAGTAAGCCTAGGTGATACTCTCCCACCGATATATCATGAACATTTGAACCATTCCTAACACGGAGAGTGTGATCACTTTTCTTCAAAACCTTGCTATTTCTCAGTCCCTATACACAATTGCAGATGTGAGATCCTGAACCGATATCTAATACCCAGGATGCAAAGTTAATTGAAAAACAGCTTTCAATAACAAACACACCTGAAGCGGAATCATCAACATGCTTCTTCTTCTTAAGATCGGCGAGGTACCCAATGCAGTTTCTCTTCCAGTGCCCAGTTTTATGGCAGTAGAAGCATTCCCCTTTTCCTGATGCTGCAGCTCCTGATTTGTCTTTTCTCTATGCCTTTTTAACTCCACCTCTCTGTTTGATATGTTTCTTCTTCTTCTTTCCCTTAGCCTTAGCTTTTGGGATGGAAGAGGAAGATGGCCCAGCAACAAGAGAGGCAGTTTTCACTACTTTTAGTATGCTCTCTTCACTTCTCAACATATTGAGAAGTTCACGAAGTGACTTCTCCAAATTGTGCATGTTGAAGTTCACTATAAACTGAGCATAGGTAGAGGGAGAGACTGTAGAATTATATCAATATATTGTTCATTCTCCATCTTCCATCCCAGGTCTTCTATTTCTTCAATAAGACCTATCATCTTCAAGACATGATCTCCTATAGATGTACCAGCAACCATTCTCATTTGAAACAACTTTCTTGAGGCCTCATAATGAAGAGCACGAGATTGCTCCCCATACAATTCCTTTGTATGGAGAAAGATGGATTGCACATCCATCTTCTCATGTTGCTTTTGATGTTCGTTGTCCATCGAAACTAACGTGAGGTATTTGGCTGTGGCGCAGTCGATATCCTATATCTTGCGGATCTCCTTATTCGCAATAGAGGAATCAGGACCTGGGAGGGAAGGGGCTGGAGCATTAATCTCATCAATGTTTTCCCATCATTTAACCTTATCATTGCGGAAAAAATGAAAATAGAACGCACGCTTATGCCATCCGTATTCGCCACGGGGCACCGTCATACACCGTTAGGTTACTTAACTAACGGCAGAGCGAGGGTTGAACTAGCGCGGGTGCAAATCATAAGCAACGTTTATTATATATATATAGCCATTCGTCTCATGCAATAATAAGCATTCTAGATCATAGATGAATATATTGGATATACTAGAAATTCTATGTTTCGTTTAAGCCCTGAACGAAAGACGGATTTCACGGTCGTGATGAATGACCAAACCCCACCCTAGACCCCTACGGGTGAGGCAAACTACCCGCCAAATTCCTGAAGTGAAATAACCTCCCTCAATAAAATGAGTAAGCCATTTAACACTTCAAGAACCCGATAGTTTTTGCACCCCACCATGGGTCTATCCTAGGAGAAAAAAACAGTAAAAGAAATAATATAATGGTGGCTACAAGATTAACCCGGATGTGCCCTGCAAAATAATATTAGATTAATTTTACAAATTATATGAATGAAAAAAAGAAAACACTCTTCTCACATCCCCCTGCTATTCATCCACGACGATCCAATACTCCATATACACAAACCATCACATGATACTAATATATGCAACCCCACTAATCGATGTATAGAAATTATTGGACGTTTCATAACACATATATAAACAGAAAACGGTCAAACAACGTTAAATTTTCGACTTCGAAACACTCCGAATTGCCCTAACACTTAGATAGCATCACATGTTATAATGGCAAAATCAAATAGTAGATTATAGAACACCATAAAAAACCCAAGCCCAAATCTTTGAGCAGGACCGGCGAGGTCGGTGATTTTGGGGTTTTGGCCGGCGAGAATTTTGAGGTTTAGGCTCGTTTTTCTAGGTTGTTCTAGTTATCTTATAACTAGCCTTCTGCATATGTTTAAAATTTTTCAGAAGACTTTATAAATATTGACAGAAACCTGGTTTTTTCGGAGTCGTTTCGGTTTCGAAGCTTTATGCGTCATCTAAAATGCTGGTTTTGGTTTAGTTGGGCTTTGATACCTTGTTAGTAGATGTTTTACACCCTCACAACACTTGTAGGGAGGCGGAATTAGCAAACAACAATTTTTGAACAAGCAATATCTACTCGAACACCTGGATCTTATCCTAAACCATAACTAGTATCCCTATCTAGAAGATTTAACTACTATGATAGAGGTTATACCTTCTTGAATCGGTCCTTCGGGTCTTCTTTCCGCTTCCTTGCTCCTTTTCTTGGTTTCTTGTGTAAGTCTATGTCGCACACCCCGCGAGTCCGCGGGGAGGCGGAATACATCAAAATCGATTTTCTCACATCAAAATATCATGTTTGGCTTTGCAACATAGACTTTATCCACTTTAGGATCTTTATTAAACCTTAACTAGCTAAACTAAACTACATGAAAGCTTTAACTACTTGGATAGAGGGTTATACCTTCGTGTCAAGTCCTTCGGGCTTTTAATGGTTCTTTGCTCCTTGGATCGAGCTTCATCTTTGAACTTCTTGATTTAGCTCCTTCGAAACTTCAAACGAACTCGGTTTCCGGTCTCCTTTATGTCGTATAAGATCCATCCGAGGGCCTATGGTCAAGCTCCAACCTCAAGTGAGGTAACTTAGTGATCTAACTTGCTAAGGAAGACTACTAAGTAGAATTAAAGAAGATCTATGGATTAATTAGTCTCAAAACTCAATGGATCACAACACATGTGAAGGGATGAGCTTGAGGGAGAAAGAGATGAAACCTAGGAGAGAGAATGAGTATGTGATAACGAACTAGAGAATGAGATGAGAGAATAGCTAAGTCTTATGACAATAATTCAAGCATGGAATAAATTTAGTCACAAATAATCAACCATGCTTGAATAGGAACCCCAAATGAATAAACAATATACAAAGCCATGCTTTCAACTCATTCCTCAAATATCTACTAATTTCCACCTCATTAATTCTATTTCCAAAAAGGATAAATCCAATAATGAGGTGTCTCCTTCTAGAAGCTCATTCTTGTAAAATTATAAGAATGCCCTCATCGTATATACATACCAGTATCCGTATTCCGAAAAATACGGATACACTTAGACAATAATAATATAATAATACAATATTAGTATTCGGCTTAAACCAAAGCCCATTAGTATTGTCCGTCTGAACATCATTCGTGTAGCCAGTACACGTATGTGATCGAAACCCTGCCGTAAGACTATATGGTCTCTACATTCTATTGTCTGATCTAGGTAAACCCTCTGTGTGGGGCTCTAAAGACTCGACAGTACGCTGGCAGTGGGTTTAACCACAAGTCCGTCAGTGGCACTAGTTGTACGTAACGGCAACCCAGGTACATGTCGAAAAGGAGGCCGACGGGCGAACTCATCCGATACCCCTACCGAGCCTGTCCATGACAATCTCCGTGCATTCTGGTCTGTTCGTTTGAGAGTAGTGAATGTAAGGTCTAGGGGGTAGAAAACGTCAAACCCCTAATAACCAGACAATTCGTGTCAGTGTGGCTCAAGACCATCCAAGAATATACTGGTCCGACCACCAGTAATTCTCAATCCGTCCTGGTCAGGGACTTATGGTAATGACCAACCGATCACAGCGCGACATCGACTCCCTATACCAGAAAAGTTGGATCCCCAACATTTGCTCACTGCCTCCATGTAGCTTAGGACTGTACCCAACTAAAAACTGTTTGCACGACTCCTTTAAGCCGGTAGGGTAGTAATCAAAGCACAGTAGGAACTCACACGAGAAAAATGATGACCTCAGGTCGACAGACTATCTGCACTCATGTCACCAGAGAACTTCTATCTGACGCTAGGTATAATACCATCTAGTCAGTTCTCGGCGAGTCCTGTCCAGTGTACTAACACCCTGTGAGCACCTGTATACAATCTTAGGTGCACCTCACCAATGGTTGCGGGACCAATCCATCGCCCTTCGTCGGGGTCTAGATATGTATACACTAGTCTACTCTGGAGTAACGATACCCAGTCCCGATACTCCTACGACTAGGGACGCTTTTAAGTATGTGAATATTGACTACCCAGCTCCCACTAGTATGATCGCTATCACAACGCATGTAGTTAGGCAAAGATCCTACGGGTTTTATCAACATGTATATAAGATATGAAATACAAAGTAAAACACATCACATGTTAAGATAAAGACAAACCAAATAGCATACTATCATATCAAGTAAGATTGTCCTTTATATATATATATATATCCCTAGCATCCTATACAATGAAGGACTCTAGGGCATACATATCCAACAATCTCCCACTCGCACTAAGGCCTGTAATTGGCGCAATGAGTACCCACTGTTTACACTAGACCCAATAGCTGGCGTACCGCATGCTCAACATCTCGAACAGTCTCTCAAACTGGATTTAAGGGATGGCCTTGGTGAATAGATCTGCTGTGTTGTCTTTTGTGTCCCCTCTCCACACCTCGATATCCTGTCGATCCACGATCTCCCTGATCAGGTGATACAGCCTTAAGATATGTATAGATTTCTGATGGGACCGTGGTTCTTTTGTCAAAGCCATGGCTCCATTGTTATCACAATACAAAGGTATTATATTAGCAATGGATGGAATTGCCTGAAGTTCAGAAATGAATTTCCTGATCCAGACTGCTTCTTTAGCGGCATCGCAAGCAACGATGTACTCAGCCTCCATCGTCGAGTTTGCTACGGTATCCTGTTTGGAGCTCTTTCAACAGACCGCCCCTCCGTTGAAGGTAAACACATAACCCGAGACAGATTTAGAGTCATCCTTGTCACTTTGGAGGCCATAATTGGTAAATGTCTCGATCTAGAGGTCTCCATTACCGTATATCAGGAACATCTCTTTAGTTCTTCTCAGGTACTTAAGAATGTTCTTAACTGCTATCCAATGTTTCTTACCTGGATCAGACTGATACTTTCTTACCACGCTATGTGCGTAAGCTACATCTAGTCTGGTATATAACATCGCATACATTATTGACCCTACTGCCGAAGCGTAGGGTACTATGCTCATGCGAGCCCTCTCCTCGTCAGTCTTGGAAGACATGTCTTTGGAGAGGGTGATTCCGTGACAAGCGGTCAAGTTGTCACTCTTAGAATCTTCCATACTAAACCTCTTTAGTACGGTGTCAATATACTTCGACTGTGAAAGTCCCAACATTCTTTTAGATCTGTTACGATAGATCTTAATCCCCAGAATGTATGAGGCATCACCCAGGTCTTTCATAGAGAACTTCTGTGACAAGAACAACTTGGCCGATTGTAGTATAGGAATGTCATTTCAGGAGAATGTCATTCAACGTATAAAACGAGGAACACCACAGTTCTCCCTACAATCTTCTTATAAATACAAGGTTTATCTATATTTTTGATAAAGTCAAATTCTCTGACCGTCTCATCAAAGCAGATGTTCCAACTCCGCGATGCCTATTTTAATCCATAAATAGATTTAAGCAACTTGCAGAACTTTCCACTGCTCCCACAATCTACGAAGCCCTCTGGTTGATCAATGAAAATATACTCTTCTAAACTTCCATTTAGAAAGACGATTTTAATATCCATCTGCCAGATCTCATAGTTATGGAAGGCGGCAATGGTAAGTAGGATTCGAATGGATTTAAGCATAGCCACAGGTGAAAAAGTTTCATCATAGCCCAATCCTGGTCTTTGATGAAAAACTTTAGCGACAATTCTAGCTTTGTAGGTTTCTACCTGACCATCTACACCAATCTTCTTTTTGAAGATCCATTTGCATCCTACAGGTTTTATCCCAGCAGGAGCAAAATACAAAGCCTAAACTTTTTTTTTTATACATGGTTTCAATCTCACATCGCATAGCATCCATCCACTTCACCGAGTCTTTACTCATGATGGTTTCCTGAAAACTAGTCGGCTCATCATCGTCGATGATGCAATCCTCTCGATCCTCGTCTACGAGAAAACCGTAGTATCTTTCAGGTGGATGAGACTGCCTACTAGATCTTCGGAGTGGCATGGGTATGTACCGTTCTTTTGGAATCTCAGGTTCTACTAAGTTTTCAGTAATAGTTTGTGGTTCTGGAATTTCTTCCAGCTCCATCGCGCTCCCACTTATCTCTTTTTCGAGAAATTGAGTTTCCATGAAGCGAGCATGATGAGAAACAAAGATCTTTTGTTTCTCAGCGTGATAGAAATAATACCCCCTAGAATTCTTGGGGTATCCCACAAATATACATGGTACTGAACGTGCCTCGAGTTTGTCCGGATGAACCTTTTTGACAAAGACAGGACATCCCCATATCTTCAAATACTTAAGACAGGGTTTCTTCCCACTCCATATTTCATATGGAGTGGTAGGAACAGACTTAGTTGGAACCTTGTTCAATAGGTATGCAGCAGATTCCAGTGCATAACCCTAGAAGGAGGGCGGCAGCTCAGCATTACTCATCATGGAACACACCATATCTACTAAGGTGCGATTCCGTCTTTCTGATACACCGTTATGTTGTAATGTGTATGGAGGAGCAAGCTGAGAGAGAATTCCATTCTCTTTTAGGTATTCCAGGAACTCGGCACTTAAGTATTCTCCGCCCCTATCAGAGAAGAGAATCTTGATACTTTTGCCGGTTTGCTTTTCCACTTCATTCTTATACTCTTGAAATTTCTCAAAGGCCTCAGATTTATGTTTTATTAAGAAAACATGTCCATACCTAGAGAAATCATCTATGAAAGTAATGAAGTAGGAATATCCACTTCGTGCATGTTTAGACATTGGCCCACACACATCACTGTGTATGAGTCCCAAGAGCTCTGTGGCTCTTTCTCCGTGTCCAGTGAATGGAGCTTTTGTCAATTTTCCTATGATATATGATTGACAAGTTGCATATAATTGATACTCAAACGGATCTAGGTATCCTTCTTTATGTAACTTAGTCAGTCTTGTTTCATTGATATGCTACAATGCCATAGAAAAGCTTGGTTTGATTCTGGAGCTTTTCTTTTTGGTGTGTTTTGGACGTTGAAAACTTGATGTTGATTGAGAATGTGTATTCCGTTGCTAAGTGTGCCTGACCCAACCATTTCCTGATTTAGGTGAATGTTGATAACATTTCTTACAAGTGCAAAATTATATCCTTCATTTGATAATAAACACACTGATATAAAATTACACATCATACTGGGTACACAAAAACATATATGTAACAACAAAATATGTCCACTCGCCAATCCAAGGTGATATTCCCCTACTGCAACTGTGTCCACACTGGCTCCGTTGCCAACCGTGAGGGTCATATCATCTTTCCTCAAAACCCTACGGCTTCTCAGCGCCTGCAAAGAATTATAGATGTAAGATCCTGATCCGGTATCCAATAGAGTTTATGGAAAAGTAGTTTTCAATCATGAACACATATGAAGCCAAATCCACAATCTGCTTCGTGTCCTGATTCCTTGCCTTTAGAGCTTGCAGTCCTTCCGCCAATGACCCTTCTTCCGACAATAAAAGCAATCTTCCTTTGTGGCTGCCCCTCCTATTTTCTCCTTTCCCTTTCCCGCCACCTTCTGCACACCTCCCCTCGGTTTGGTAGGGGTCTTCTTCTTCTTCACCTTGGTCTTAGCCTTGGATCTAGCAGAAGAAGATCCTCCAACAAACAGAGCGTGTGTTTCCTTGCCCTTTTGCAAGGTGCCCTCTGCCATCCTCAACATGTTGAGGAGCATAGGAAGTGTAACTTCCATACTGTTCATATTGAAGTTCAATATGAACTGGGCATAAGTGGAGGGAAGGGACATGAGGATCAAGTCGGTATACAACTCATTTTCCAACGTGGTTTCGAGGTCCGCGAGCTCTTCAATGAGAGAAATCATCTTCAGGACGTGGTCCCCGACAGATGATCCATTGGCCAACCTCGCTTGAAAAAGTTTCTTCAAGGACTCTATCTTGCGATACGAGACTGCTCTCCATATAATTGTTTGGTATGGAAGAAGATGGAAGCAAGGTCCATCTTCTCGTGCTGCCTTTGATGTTCATTATCCATGGAGGCCAGCACGAGACACTTGGCCTTCGTGCAATCAAGATCCCAGATTTTACAAACCTCAATGTCTGCGACCGAGGATGCTGGACCGGGAACATGGGGAGCTTTCACCGTGAGGACATATACGACCTTATTATGTAAGGGCCATATAGACATTCCTCAGCCAGGTTTTATAGTATGGCCCAGCGAGTTTATTTTTATCTAATATAAGCTTAAGTCCCGTCATGGTCACTGCAATTAGGAGAGGATAAAAGAAATACTCAGCATATACTCTTGCAAGTTTAGATTGGTTTTTAGTTTACCTTAATAGGATGGCTCCCACTATTTCCTCGAATTCTTCTTCAAACCCTAAAGAAGAATTAGTCAGGATTAATCGCACGTCATAATACTTGCTTAACCTTTCAGCCAAGCTAGTGTTAGTACTTTGAGGGAGGTTTTCTAATGCTTTAGCAAAATTCCTTAATTATATAACCTCTTTTCTTTAGAGGTGTAGCCCCGCTAAAACTGTTCTAGACACCTACTTGGTTTATATCATTGATTGTTAAGTGAAATTGTTTTCCGAAGAGTAGCATATACTCACAGTAGGATCAAGACCTAACTATCATTGTGTGCTGAATCTGAAGAAAGCCTACCAAAAACAACACACTCAAGAAGGTATGCAAGTTTTCTTTATGTTGAAACTCCCGATGTGATTTTTGCCCCGTGCGCTTATAACCTTGATTAAGGCCAAAACATTATAAGTCGCAAGTCAAGTTTTACCCGTCATTGTCCAGATTAACCTAGACCCATGCGTACAAGCCCTTGACGAAGGCCAAAACAGCTATACGCCTGTCCTAAATTAATACATCTATCTATGCCACAGATAAGCACCCACTAGCTACCAAACACTATGCCTTGGCGAAGGTCAAAACACATAGCATGAATACTAGTAGATACCTATCTGAAATGACGGAGGGCTACGGCTGGTTTTCTGGCAAAAAACAGTTAACGTATTGAACATGATATAGTCGAAGGTACATGATAGCTTTTGAAAAGGAGCGGTTTAAGCTCCGCTTTTAAAAATGCTTTTTGAAGAAAACTGAGTGGTTTTGTAATTGTTCCAACGACGTCATATTTTAGGTTTATTTCCTTGCATTAATTATAATTAATGCGGTCCCATCAATTAACCTTATCATTGCAGTAAAGAAACGAAAATAAAACGTACGCTTATACCATCCGTATTCGCCACGGGGCCTCGTCATACACCGTTAGGTTACTTAACTACCGGCAGAGCGGGGGCTACACTAGCACGGGTGCAAAACATAAGCGACGTTTATTATATATATAATATATATAGCCATTCGTCTCACGCAATAATAATCATTCCAGATCACAGAATCATAGATGGAAACATTGGATATACTAGGATTTCCGTGCTTTGTTTAAGAATGTAACGAAACACGGATTCCACGGTGATGATGAATAGCCAAAACCCCATCCTAGACCCCTACGGGTGTGGCAAACTACCCGCCAAATTCTTAAAGTGAAGAAACCTCTCTCAATAAAATGAGTAAGCCACTCGGCACTTCAAGAACCGGATAGTTTGTGCACCCTACCTGTAAGGTTCCCTAGCATGACAGTAAGGTTTCGGAAGGCATTTATCATGCCATTTTCAAAAATTTGCATGCTAAAGAACCCTAGAATAGAATGTTAACTAGAGAATTAAACGAAAACTATAATGTAAATAACTTTATATAGAGTGAACAAGGAATGCAACCTTTGTAGTCCCGTCCTTCACTTCAATAGCTCCTTGTAGACGTCCCTTCGCTCCAAGTAATGATCTCCCAGACTCTCGTTGGACTCCAAAAGGTGAAAGGAACAAGCTTTCTTGAAGTCTTTGAAACTAAAGATGATCTACATCAAGGAGACTCTAACCCAAGCTACCTCTTCACTAGTTAGGTATTAGTGAAGCAAACACCCTAAACTAAATGTCCAGTCTAGTAGAGGATGATGAAGTAGGAATTTTGCTCACTTTAGAAATCTTTTTCTCACTAATTTTCCCCACCTCCTAAAAACCTAGAGAGCACTTGAAGATAAGGAAGATGATGAAGTGAATAATAGAATGGTGAGAATAGCAACCATGTGTGAGATAATATCTCATACTAAACTCATGTAGAGACTTAACCACGGCTAATGATAATGGTTAGGTTTAAAAATATCTCAAGTAAAAACAAATAAGTGGAATAAGTCAATGGCTACTAAAAGCTTCTACAAGCTTCATAGCCATGAGTAATTTCCACCCAATTATGAATTACAAAGAAAATAAAAAAACCTAATATTATCATAAGTGTGGTGTGGGTCTCATACACCCATGTTGTATGTATAATCAAGCATGACAAAATAACATATATATCACATATATATATTTAAAATGTCACAAGTCAGAAAAAGAAAAACTTAAGTGAGCCAATATTAGTTAATGTAAATTAATATATCAAATATACAATTATACATTAAATTATTAAATCAACATTTGGTTTAATAATCCGGCTATATCATATATAACCGACTCATATCATATGTATCAACTTATCCAATCAACACTTGATTCAATAACCCGGCTATATCATATATTGTAAGGATACGGCAGCGCCCCGGCCGTCAATCCGAGGCCAAATGCGGAATAAATTTTTTTATAAACTGGCGCTAACGTAACCCTAAAACCCGGATCGTGCCATTAACCTAATACTAGTAAACTGTAAAGGGGTTTAAAGAGATTATACCGAACGATCCATGTCCTTTGGTTTTCAATCTCTTCCCCTGGCTTGTTGCGGCTTCCCCAACGAAGTTCGCTCTCCGATCTCACTCGTCGAAGTGGATCCACGTCGAGAATTCTTTATACGGGCTCCCGCTTCAAACCGAAGCAACTCGGACATCAAGTTTGCTAAAAGAGATGAACAAGATGAAGTAGAGAAAGTGTGTGATTACTTTGTCTTAATACACTCTAGGATTCTCAACACATGAGAGGAATAGAGTGGAGGTTGAAGAAGATGCCCATGGTGGAAGTTGTGAGCTCAAGAAAATATCAAGTGAGCAAAGCAAAAAAAAACTCTCCAAGAAAATGAAGTGGCTTCCCTCTTAAGTGTAAGTGAATGTTTAGATATTTTGTTGTGAGAAAATAAGCCTCACACACTTACACACTTACAAAATATCTCTACAATCACACACTTACAAAATATCTCAAAGCTCACATGAAAATATCTTAGCCATGACAAAACCATGCCATGCCAAGCATGAGTCACAAATTCCACCACATTAAACATTTAATCTAAATGTTTAAATCCACAAAAAGAAAATGGCATCATCTAAAGTTATCTTGTAATGAATTACAAGAACACCCCTCATCCGTATATACATACCCGCATATGTATTCCGACTGAATACGAATACTACGAGACGAAAGTAATCCAATAATCTAATACTAGAATTCGGATTAAACCAAAGCCCACTAGTATGATCCGTCCGATCATGATCTGTGCACGAGTGCACGTATATGATCGAACCCTGCCATAAAACCATATGGCTTCTACAACGTTTCACCCGAACTGGGAAACTTTCTGTGGGGGACTCTAAAGACTCGTCAATACGCTGGCAGTGGGTTTAACAACAAGCATGTCAGTGGCACTAGTTGTACGTAACGGCTGCCAATGTATTGAGCGAAAGGGAAGCTGACGAGCGAACTCATCCTAAAACCCTACTGAGCCTGTCAGTGACAATATCCGTACAGTCTGGTCCGTTCGTCTATGATTATCGCATATCGGGCCTAGGGGGTGGTAAACGTCAGACCCCCAATAGCGGTATAAGTCGTGTCGGAGTGTAGCCCAGAACACCTTGAGAAACTACTAGAATACCTACCTGTAAATCTCGCTTACCCTGGCCTGGGACTTTGTGTAATAGCTCTCCAGACATAGCGTGATCTCACCCCCAATACCAGGAGAGACAAATCACCTGCCGATCCGCTCACTGCCTTCATGTGGCTCAGGACTGTACCCAACTAAAACCTGTTTGCACGACTCTTTTGAGTTGTGGTAGGGTAGTAATCAAAGCACAGTGGGAACTCACACGAGACAAATGACGATCTCAGGTCGATAGACTAACCTGTACACATGTCTCCAGGGAACTGCTATCTGACGATAGGTACAATACCAACTATCATATTCCCGATGAGTCCGCCCAGTGTACTCATAACCCAATGATCACCTTTATACATCTTAGGTGAACCAACTGACACCAATGGCTTGTGAGACCGGCCATCACCCCTCGTCGGGGTCTCGATCCGTATACACTAGTCTACTCTGGAGTATCGATGCCCTGTCTCAAAACTCACTCGACTAGGGACTTTTTAAGGATTTGCTTATAGACTACCCAACTCTCACGTATATGATCGCCATCATACTGCTGGTAGTCAAGCAAGAATCCTATAGGCTCTATCAACATGTAATAGTAATCTGTAATGTCACCTGAAGCATGTACACGATGATAAAGGCAAACCAGATAGCTTACTATCATCTCGAGTAAGACTGTCCTACCGGTATAAATCCTCCCTCAATCATTTCAATCACGTGCCTGCGATCTAATAATTGACTTTGAGGGCACTATATCCAACAATCTCCGACTTGCACTTAAGGCAAATTATTGCGATGTCGCATACTCACAGTCCGTGTGATATCGAACATCCAACTTCTCTACTAATCAGTTTAACAAAGTTCGTTTGTAAAACTATTGCGTTCGAGAAATAGCCTCAGTGAGTGGATCCGCCCTGATGTTTCTTTCTATGTCTCTCTTTATCTCAAGTTTGCGGGTAAAGCCATCTCCCAAAATGAGCAATACCTGTCTTAGAATATGTCTGTATATCTGATGGAACCCAGTTCACAAATGAACTCCAAATCCAACAAACTTCTTAGACTGTATCGTCAACCGAATTTAATCAGTATCCTGCGTCATGCCTCCCTTAGTATCCGCTTGGACCATCTGTCCAAACTACCGGCCCTCTTCAGAGGGAAAACTATAACTCTGACAGTCACTCTGTCATCCAGTGTAGGACTCTAAAGACTCGTCAATACGCCGGCAGTAGGTGATGATCACATCAAGCACCCATAAGCCGTCAGCGGTACTAGCTGGACATAACGGCTATCCGGGTATTGAGCAATCAGAATATCAGCAAGCAAGCCCGCTCCAACTCTTGTAAAAGCCTAACGGTAACACTTCCCGTACAGTACGGTCTCCTCGTATGATATGTCGCATATCAAGTCTAGGGTTGGAAAATGTCAGACCCCAATAACCGATAAGTCGTGCCGATCTGAGGCTCATAACGGGTCGAGAAACTACTGGTAACACCTACCAGTAAATCTCTAAATCAGCCCTGGCCAGGGACTTCCCTGTTATGGCCAATCGAGCACAGCGCAACATCAACCCCTAATACCGGGAGAGACGAAAATCCTCCTATCGCTCATTGCCTCCATGTGACTCAGGACTGTACCCAAAAACCACCCTTTTGCATGCCCTCTTGGACGTGGTAAGGTGGAAATCAAAGCACAACGGGAATCACACAAGACTCTATGACGATCTCGGGTCTACAGACTAACCTGCACAAGTGTCACCAGAGAATTGCCATCTGACGTGAGGTATAATACCATCTGGGAGTTCTCGGTGAGTCCGTACAGTGTACCCAGTCTCCACTGAGCACCCGTATACCATCTCTGATGTCAAACACCAATGGATATGGGATCATCCATCGCCCATCTCATAGGTCGAGAAGCGTATACGCTACTCTGGTATATCGATGCCCTATCTCGATACACCTACGACTAGGAACATTAAAGGATGTACTTATGGACTACTCTGTCCCCACTAGTATGATCTGCATCATAGTCCTGGTAGTCAAGTACACATCCTAAGGGCTTTACCAACATGTAACTATAAGACAATATCAAGAGACAAGTATACATGTTAAGATAAAGAGCAACCAGATAGCATACTATCATATCGAGCAAGAAAGCCCTCTCTATATATGTCCAAGCATCCAATATAATATACATCATCTGTACAATACTGGCCTCTAGGGCATACATACAACTAACAATCTCCCACTTGCACTAGGGCCAGCTGCTGTAGTATCGCATACCAAGCATCCCGAAGAGTCTCTCAAACTGTATCTGGGGAATGGCCTTCGTGAGTGGATCCGCAGTGTTGTTTTTCGTGCAACCCTCCTGACCTCGATCTCCCGGCGATCTACTATCTCCCGGATCAGGTGATACCGCCTTAGAATATGCCTGGATCGCTGATGGGACCTGGGTTCCTTGGCCAAAGCCACCGCTCCATTATTATCACAATACAAAGGTATTGGATGCTCAATGGATGGAACCACTCCAAGTTCAGTAATGAACTTCTTGATCCAGACAGCCTCTTTGGCAGCATCGTTGGCAGCGATGTATTCAGCCTCCATCGTCGAGTCTGCCACGGTTTCCTGCTTGGAACTCTTCCAGCTAATCGCCCCTCCGTAAAGGGTAAAGACAAATCCTGAGTGCGACTTAGAGTCGTCCTTATCACTCTGGAAGCTCGAATCGGTATAGGAATCCACTTGGAGTTCTCCGTTACCATACACCAAGAGCATCTCTTTAGTCCTTCGTAAGTACTTGAGAATGCTCTTCACAGCTGTCCAGTGACTCTCTCCAGGATCAGCTTGATACCTACTCACTACACTTAGTGAGTGTGCTACATCGGGTCTGGTACATAGCATCGCGTACATGATAGAGCCTACAGCCAAAGCATAGAGTATCTCTTGCATGCGAGCTCTCTCCAAATCAGTCTTGGGAGATATCTCTTTGGAGAGAGTGAGTCCAAAGATCGTGGGTAAGTTCCCACGCTTGGATTCTTCCATACTAAATCTCTTTAGTATGGTGTCAATGTACCTGGATTGGGACAATCCCAATATCCTTTTAGATCTATCTCTATAGATCATAATTCCCAGTATGCAGGAGGCATCACCTAGATCTTTCATTGAGAATCTTTGTGATAAGAAGAGCTTGACCGATTGCAGCATAGGAATGTCATTTCCTATCAAGAGTATGTATTCCACGTACAATACGAGGAAGACAACCTTACTCTCTGCCACCTTCTTGTAGATACAAGGTTCATCTACGTTTTTGACGAAATCAAACTCTTTGATAACGATGTCAAAGCAGATGTTCCAACTCTGCGATGCTTGATTTAATCTATAAATGGATTTAAGCAGCTTGCACACCTTCCCGCTGCTCCCACTAGCTACGAAGCCCTCTGGCTGAGTCATGTACACGCCCTCTTCTAAATCACCGTTTAGAAAGGCGGTCTTAAAATCCATTTGCCAGATTTCGTAGTCATGATATGCAGTGATGGCAAGCATGATCCGGATGGATTTAAGCATAGCCACTGGAGAAAAGGTTTTGTCATAGTCCACACCTGGACTTTGACGAAAACCCTTTGCAACAAGTCTCCACTTTCCCATCTACACCAAGTTTTTTCTTGAAGATCCACTTGCTCCCAATAGGTTTTACCCCTTCAGGAGCATCTTTCAAAGTCCATACTTTGTTGGTGTGTATGGATTCCATCTCGGACCGCATTGCATCCAGCCATTTCACTGAGTCCCCACTCATGATGGCCTGCACGAAGCTAGTTGGGTCATCATCAACCATGATGCAATCCTCGCTCCCACATCCATGAGAAAACCGTAGTATCTCTCAGGTGGGTGAGGAACCCTGCTAGATCGGCGGAGAGGCTGAGGTTCGTTGGGAACTACCGAATCCTCTGGTTCCACCAAATCTTCTGTTGTGGTTTGTACAGCTGGAACCTCTTCCAATTCTACCTCAGAGCCACTAATCTCTTTTGCAAGAAATTCCTTTTCTAAAAAGATGGCGTGTTGGGCAACAAACACCCTTTGTTCCTCACTGTGGTAGAAGATATACCCTCGCGAATGCTTGGGATATCCAACAAACTTACACAAAACAGACCTTGCCTTGAGTTTGTCCGATTTTTGTCTTTTGACATAGGTCGGGCAACCCCATATCTTAATAAAATTAAGATATGGTCTCTTCCCCTACCATATCTCATATGGGGTGGTAGGCACAGATTTGGTAGGAACCCTATTCAGTAGGTATGCTGCTGTCTCCAGTGCATAGCCCCAGAAGGAAATAGGTAACTCAGCTATGCTCATCATAGAGCGCACCATATCTAATAGGGTGCGATTCCTCCGTTCTGATTCACCGTTGTGCTATGGTGTATATGAAAGAGTTAGCTGAGAGAGATTCCCATTCTCTTTTAAGAAGTCCAGGAATTCATTGCTCAAGTATTCACCTCCTTGATCAGATCGAAGGATTTTAATACTTTTCCCGGTTTGGTTCTCGACTTGTTTATATTCTCTAAATTTCTCAAAAGCTTCTGATTTGTGTTTCATCAGGAACACATACCCGAATCTAGAGAGATCGTCAGTGAATGTAATGAAGTATGAAGAACCATCCCTGGCATGTGTAGACATAGGACCACATACATCACTATGTACTAGTCCTAAGAGTTCGGTAACTCTTTCTCCGTGTCCCATAAACGGAGTTTTGGTCATCTTGCCTTTGAGACATGACTGGCAAGTGTCATAAGATGAAAATTCGAACGGTTTCAAATATCCATCCTTATGCAACTTAGCTAGCCGTGTCGCATTTATATGACCAAGTCTACAATGCCACAAGAAGGATTCGTTTATTTCTGAACTCATCCACTTGTGTGTGTTTGTTATATTAAGGACTGTAGTTTGATTGAGAACGTATATGTGTAAGTCTACGCTAGCGCCGCGGCCGTCTACAAACGCCAAATGCGGAACAAAAACTTTTAACTTGGCGCTATCGTATGCTTTAACCCGGATCTGCCATTATTGCTAAACTAACATACTGTAAAGAGTGTAGGAAGATTGTACCGAACGATCCGAGTCCTTCGTTCTTCAACCATCATCCCACGCTCCGTTGCGGCTGCTCCGATCTCGTCGATCGCCGATCTCCTCGTCGAGGTGGCACCACATGATCGGTTCTTTAAACGGGCTCCCGCCTCTGACTCGAGGCAACTCGATCGTCAAGTTTGCTAAAAGAGACGACCAAGATTGATGTAGAGAATGAGTAGATGACTTTGTCTCACTTCGTCCAAATCCGTGGACGATCGGTTAATGAAGTTGCCGTGGAAATTGGGTGATGGAATGAAATGAACTGTGAATTCCATACACCCCAAAACTATCATATCTTTTCTAACCGAAATGAAACCTCAAGTGAGAGTGAGTAGAGAGAGGGAGAGGGGCCGGCCTCTTTATATGATAGAGGGAGGTGACCGTAGGAGGAGGGAGGTGACCACAAGCATAAGATATTATGAACAAAATATCTTAAGGAAAACAAAAAGCCTTAATTACAAAGCATGAGTCATTATGCATTAATTGAACCTTTAAAGCAACCAATGAAAATCCAACACCAATTAATCCTAGTCACCTCATCTAGAAACTTCTAGAAGAATCCACACTCATCTCAAGAAAAGATAAATCCGTCTTTAACCAAATGTTATAAGACGGCTGATAGAAAACTGGAAACTGGCAACTTCCAAAAGTGATCCTGAAACGAATTTCAGGACAACCCCGAAACTGTATAAAAATACCCGCATTTGTATTACGACCGAATACAAATGCAACTGAGACAAAGATATTATACCTACTCAATATAATACTCGGATCCGGCTTAAACCAAAGCCGACCAGTATCATCTGTCCGAAAATCGACACGTGCGTAAACGCACGTGCATTTTCCGAACCCTGCCATAAAACCATACGGCCTCTACAACGTTTCGCCCGAACTTGGGAAACTGACTGTGGGGGACTCTAATGACTCGTCAGCACCCTGGCAGTGGGTTTAACCACAAACCGTCAGCGGCACTAGCTATGCGTAACGGCTGCCCATGGACTGACCTCAAGGGTGGCCGAGGAGCGAACTCAAGGGAGACCGATGAGCGAACTCCTCCGAAAACCCTACTGAGCCTAACAGTGACAATGTATATACAGTCCGGTCCGTTCGTCAATGAGTATCGCATATCCGCCTAGGGGGCTAGTAACGTCAGACCCCCATTAGCAGTATAAGTCGTGTCGGAGTGTAGCCCAGAACGCCCTGAGATACTACTGGAATACCTACCAGTAAATCTCCTGCCTCGGCCGAGGGCTTTGCGTAATGGCTCTCCTAGACACAGCACGATCTCGCCCCCAATACCGAGAGAGACGAATCCCCTGCCGATCCGCTCACGTGCCTCCATATGGCTCGGGACTGTACCCAAAAGCTACCTGTTTGCACGACTCCTTTGAGCCGTGGTAGGGTAGAAATCAAAGCACAGTGGGAACTCACACGAGACAAATGACGACCTCAGGTCGATGAACTAACCTGTACACATGTCACCAGGGAACTGCTATCTAACGATAGATATAATACTAACTAGCAGATTCCCGGCGAGTCCTGTCCGGTGTACTCATAACCCAATGAGAACCTGTATACATCTTAGGTGATCCAACTGACACCAGTGGCTTGTGAGACCGGCCACCGCCCCTCGTCGGGGTCTCGACTGTATACACTAGTCTACTCCGGAGTATCGATGCCCTGTCTCGAAACTCCCACGACTAGGGACCACAATTAAGGATATGCATATAAACTACCCAACTCTCACGTATATGATCGCCATCATACTGTTGGTAGTAAAGCAAGATCCTAAGGGCTCTATCAAAGTGTAACATGCAATCAGTCACCTGAACATGAACACGACTGATAAAGGCAAACCAGATAGCATACTATCATCTTGAGTAAGACTGTCCTACCGGGATAGGTCCTCCGCAATCATTGCAATCACGTACCTGCGATCCAATAATTGACTATGAGGGCACTATCTCCAACAATCTCCCACTTGCACTCAAGGCTAATATTGCGATGTCGACTACTCACAGCCCGTGTGAAACCGAACATCCAACTCCTCTACTAATCAGTTTCACAAAGCCCGTTTGTAAAACTATTGTGTTCGAGAAATAGCCTCGGTGAGTGGATCCGCCTAGAAGTTTCTTTCTGTATCTCTCTTAATCTCAAGTTCGCGGAGAAAGCCATCTCCCGAATTGAGTAGTACCTGTCTTAGAATATGTCTGGATATCTGATGGGACCTTAGTTCATAAATGAACTCCATATCCAAACTTCTTAGACTGTATGGATCACTGAACCTAATCAGTATCCGGCATCATGCCACCCACAGTATCCTCTGGAACCACCTGTCCATAATACTGTCCCTCGTCAGAGGGAAAACTAAAACTCTGACAAACACTCTGTCATCCATGTCACCTTTGAAGCCTGGAATGATAACCGTCTCCCGAAAGAGGCTGCCGTTATCAAATCCATAGAACATGTACTAATGTTCTAAAACTGCTTCCTTATGTTTCTCCAGGATTGGATTAATACAAACTTATTGCATCTAGTGCAAAACCAACATTTGGTGTGGTACTTGACATCTCATGATTGACTCAATTGCCTAAGCAAGTGATCTGCCAATCATGCGCATCCCTCTCCCCTTTAGTCTGTAAGACACCTTTAGAGAGGGTGACTCAATCACCTGCAGGTACACCACCATGCTAGGAGTCAACTATTCCAAAAACCATTAGAATATCTGTCAAAGTACCCTCATTGGGAAACTACCCAAATCCAGATCTAAAACCATAGATCTAGAAACCAGAATGTCAAATATTATATCCATATCCTGTCTGGAGAAACAACTGTGTGACGACCACAGTACAACCGATCGTAGTATAGGAATTTTACTTCCCACTCTGTGTATGTCATCCAGATACCATGACATCACACCCTACTACCTTCTTAACTGATCCATCCCCTATTCTGATTGAAGTCAAACCCATGACTGTCACATCAAAATTAGATGATCTATCTCCGCTATAACTGCTCAAGTCTATAAATAGATATAAGCTACTTGCCCACCATGCTTCCGTTGCTCCCACTGACTACGACAACCCTCCTACCGGGTCTCATATCCTGGAATAACAGTAGTGTCAAGTCTGGGTAGATAAGAACCTCCCTGTCACCGTCCTTGAGGCTACCGAAGTACCTCTCGGGTGTCTGAGGTTACCTACCATACCTGCAGAGTGGCTATTGGAATGTCAAACCTGATTGAATGTATAGGTCCTATTAAATTTTTTCGTAATCGTTCGCGGTTCTGGAATCACTTCCAGTTCTACCATACTCCCACTACTGTTTTCTGAAAAAGATCCATTTTTACTAAAACTGTGGCGAGTCAAGAACAATATCACTATTGATCTTCTAAATGGTAGAATATCAACCCTCGTCATAGCCAGGGTCAACCCACAAACAGCCATTACAGAAACGTGCCCTGAGTTATCCAGTGTCTGTTTTTAATCATAAGCTGGACAACTCCCCGTACCTTAATTTCTTTTAAGGTACGAACTATTCTATATCCAATACAGAAACTTTGGCACTTATTTAATTGGAACCAAGATTCAATCCATGCAGCTGTCTCCAGTGCATATCAACTTAATGGAAAGAGGCTAATCAACATTACTCAACTTAGGAATCCATCCAATTATGAGTAACCTGAAAGAGAAACACGTTTCTCAAAACCATCACTATCATCTGAATACCAATCACAAGAATCTACATCTTCGATCTCTTTGAAGAATCCCGATACTTGTGATACCTGGTTCTCTACTTTATTCTTATACCCACAACTTCTCAAAACTTAGACCTTGTATTTCTACGAAACACTTGTCTAAATACTAGAGAAGTTATAAGTAAACAGAACATGGTACGAGGACCTACCCCTTTGTCCTGATGGACACTTGGACAACATACAATACTCTGTATAAGTCCGCTGAGTTAAACAACTCAAAACCTGTGCGTCGTAGGTAGAAAACTGTACCCTGGCGATTTCCTCAAATATCACCAATTGCAACGAATTCCGATATAATGAGGATGATCACCTAATTCCCAATATCTTACTCCCACTCATCATCTGTAAAACCATACAGATATGAGAATGAAACCTGGTAAATACATACCCTTGGAGTAAGTGTCTAATCGGGAAAACAGTTTTTCTTTAACAATGCACTGAAACATGAAAATGTTTCGTAGGGGTATCCTGGTATTCATAGCAATGCCTCTTCCATAATCCAATTCATGACTTCAACCGTATATTTTATTGCCATCTCTCCAAATCCCTTTATTTGTCTTTAGTCGTTACCTTCTGTACACCATCGTTAGGCTAACTGGTTTTCTTCCTTCCTTACCGTTCGGCACCAGCCTATGGTTTGGAAGAAGACTATCCAGTAAGCATAATAGGTGTACCCTCCTAAACCAAGGAGTACTCGCATCTCGAGAGAAGGTGACGATAAAAGACAACTGAATAATACCTTATTCTTTTTAAAGGTGAAATAGGAGCGGCGATGAAGTACGCGGTTTTGGTCGTGAATGATATCAGTCGCAATTTACTTTGTCCTCTTTCTAATCCCTTTATTTTGTCTTCGCATATTTCCTTCTGCACACCCTACTTAGGCTAATTGGTTTTCTTCATTCCCTACCTTTCGGCACCAGCCTATGGTTTGGAATAAGACTATCCAATAGGCGTAATAGGTGTACTCTCCTAAACCAAGGAGCTCTCGCAACCTGAGAGAAGGTGATAATAAAAGACAACTGAATAAACCAATTCTATTTCTCCTGAACCTGGATCCATCCCCGAAGAAGTCCCTTCGAGTTCGTATATAACCATACGATGGATCTATCCAATGGAAGTGGATATCCGTAGTAATACGGGTGTTCTGAGAAATTCAAAGGGTAGAAGAAGGAGTGGCAATGACTTATGCAACTCAGACAATCCAAAAGCCAGTATTTTAAGAAGGTTCGGTCAACCTGGTCACTGAGTCATAGTCTAGGGTCGGTCAAAGGTCGCTGCCAAAGAGAGAGAGAGAAAAGAAACACTCTGCGTGCACTCTAACCTAGATCAGAATGGTCATCATTTTATCCAATCCGGAAACCTCCCACTGTCCTGTCAAATTCTCCTCCAAACCTAAAGAAGAATCAATCGGGATCACCCGAAGAGTAAACCAACTCATCAGTGGGAATCAGGATCCAACTCTCATCGCATGATAACGTGATGGAATGCATCCACGTTACTCATACTCCAGAAGGTATGCGCATACTCGGCAAGTTTCAGTTTCTTCAGAAACTCCTGATATAGTTTTTGCCCCATGCTCTTATAACCTTGGCTTTGGTCAAAATGTCATAAGTCACATGCCAAGTTCTACCCATCACTATCTTGTCAATTTGAACCCACCCGCACATGCCCCTGACTTTGGCCAATCGGCAGAACGACTGTCCCAAACTAACTCATCTATCTATGCAACAATTGAATACCAAGCAGCTACCAAACACTATGCCTTAACTTTGGCTAAAATGCATAGCTTGAATACTACTAAATACCCAAAAGAAGTGACGGAGGGCTACGGCTGGTTTTTGGCGAAAAACCTTTAGCGTAGTGAACTTGATATCGTTGAAGGAACCTGATAGCTTTTTAAAATATAGTGGCGAAAACCTTATGCTAAAGAGGTCACTCCCGGTAAAGGGATCTCGGCTCTTTCCTCGTGGAATGAGGTGCAGGATATTCCACTGAATACCGCTATGCAAAGCAACTTGTAATCGACTATAGTGCAGTTATTACGCTGACGCAAACTTCTGCCCAAGGGGTCAGTCCCGGTGAAGGGATATCAGCCCTTGCCCCGTCGAATGAGGTGCAGGATATTCCACTGAATACCGCTATGCATAACAAAAGGAAACGTCTTTGTAACAACACTTTTTAAAATTGTTCCAACAACTCAAATAGGTTTGTTTTACCTTTGCGTTGATCAGAATCAACGCAGTCCCATCATTCAATCACACCAGAAAAGAACGAAAATAAAATGTACGTATATGCCATCCGCATTCGTCACTGGGTCCCGTCATCACCCGTTAGGTTACTTAACTAACGACAGAGCGGGGACTGGACTAGCGCGGGTGTAAAACATATACAACATCTAATAGTATATAAACCAATATACATAATCGCTCCAGGCGTGATAATATGCAACATTACAGAAAAGTAATAAGCATCACAGAACAATACAGATATCTGGGATCCCCGAGTTTCACAGAGCCGCTGCTGAAACTCGACGTTCCCCTGTCGTGTGGATAGCCTGTGCAATGAAACCTAGACCCCTACGGGTGCGGCAAGTTACCCGCCAAAACCTGAAGCGAGGCAGTCCCCCACAGCATAGTGAATGGAACACCCGGCACTTCACGGAATCCGGTAAATTGAGCACCCCTCCTTGGGTCAACCTGTACCCCCTACGAGTGCGGCGAATAGTCTGCCAATTCTGAAGTGGGGCCCCTCTGCCTCTCAAAGCCATGAGATGCGGACCCGTTGCTTTCCCGAACCCGGCTATCCGTGCACTCCGTCTCGGGGCAAAACCTAGTACAGTAATGAAAAATAGTACAACAGGTACATCGACCGCAACCTGGTCGTGCCCCAAAAGAATATTATACAACAGGCAGTGACGGCAGTCCACAAGTTGGACGCTCGCCCCACAATATCAAATGTACAAATAAACTCAAACTGTACTATCATTGCACACTGCTATCCACCACGACAAATCCGCAACATTACAGCACAACACAGAACATCAACGCGAATGTCACGTTCGCAAACCCGTCTAAAAGAACTATAGCAATCAAACGCGGTTTACCGATCAAATGACATTCCCGGTCGGAGATATAATGTAAGCACTGTAAACTAACGTGTTTAAATTTCGATCGACCAAAGACCAAAAAATAAAAAGTGGGCCCCACAGCTTACTGGTGAACAGTAACAAAATCTGGGCCAAAACTTTATATACCAAAAACCCCAAAATCCCAAACAGAACCTACTGACAAAATTTGGGAGCACGTGCTCCCCACGTGGCCGCGGTTGCGCGGCCAAACCATGGGTTTGGCCGCCCTTCCGCGGCGACTTGGAGGGATCACGACCCCAAATTTTGTCGTGGGTCTTAGAATTTCCTGTACGGATTTTTAAGACATCCAGAAATAATTTTTGAGACCGTTTAAAAACAACAGAAACTGTCAATATAGGATTTTGTCGTTTTTGAGTTTCGGTTCGATCGATGTTTTGAACACGTTAGTACAAGTTAGTATAGCAAAATGGTGAGGCTCTGATACCAATGTAAGTCTACGCTAGCGCCGCGGCCGTCTACAAACGCCAAATGCGGAACAAAAACTTTTAACTTGGCGCTATCGTATGCTTTAACCCGGATCTGCCATTATTGCTAAACTAACATACTGTAAAGAGTGTAGGAAGATTGTACCGAACGATCCGAGTCCTTCGTTCTTCAACCATCATCCCACGCTCCGTTGCGGCTGCTCCGATCTCGTCGATCGCCGATCTCCTCGTCGAGGTGGCACCACATGATCGGTTCTTTAAACGGGCTCCCGCCTCTGACTCGAGGCAACTCGATCGTCAAGTTTGCTAAAAGAGACGACCAAGATTGATGTAGAGAATGAGTAGATGACTTTGTCTCACTTCGTCCAAATCCGTGGACGATCGGTTAATGAAGTTGCCGTGGAAATTGGGTGATGGAATGAAATGAACTGTGAATTCCATACACCCCAAAACTATCATATCTTTTCTAACCGAAATGAAACCTCAAGTGAGAGTGAGTAGAGAGAGGGAGAGGGGCCGGCCTCTTTATATGATAGAGGGAGGTGACCGTAGGAGGAGGGAGGTGACCACAAGCATAAGATATTATGAACAAAATATCTTAAGGAAAACAAAAAGCCTTAATTACAAAGCATGAGTCATTATGCATTAATTGAACCTTTAAAGCAACCAATGAAAATCCAACACCAATTAATCCTAGTCACCTCATCTAGAAACTTCTAGAAGAATCCACACTCATCTCAAGAAAAGATAAATCCGTCTTTAACCAAATGTTATAAGACGGCTGATAGAAAACTGGAAACTGGCAACTTCCAAAAGTGATCCTGAAACGAATTTCAGGACAACCCCGAAACTGTATAAAAATACCCGCATTTGTATTACGACCGAATACAAATGCAACTGAGACAAAGATATTATACCTACTCAATATAATACTCGGATCCGGCTTAAACCAAAGCCGACCAGTATCATCTGTCCGAAAATCGACACGTGCGTAAACGCACGTGCATTTTCCGAACCCTGCCATAAAACCATACGGCCTCTACAACGTTTCGCCCGAACTTGGGAAACTGACTGTGGGGGACTCTAATGACTCGTCAGCACCCTGGCAGTGGGTTTAACCACAAACCGTCAGCGGCACTAGCTATGCGTAACGGCTGCCCATGGACTGACCTCAAGGGTGGCCGAGGAGCGAACTCAAGGGAGACCGATGAGCGAACTCCTCCGAAAATCCTACTGAGCCTAACAGTGACAATGTATATACAGTCCGGTCCGTTCGTCAATGAGTATCGCATATCCGCCTAGGGGGCTAGTAACGTCAGACCCCCATTAGCAGTATAAGTCGTGTCGGAGTGTAGCCCAGAACGCCCTGAGATACTACTGGAATACCTACCAGTAAATCTCCTGCCTCGGCCGAGGGCTTTGCGTAATGGCTCTCCTAGACACAGCACGATCTCGCCCCCAATACCGAGAGAGACGAATCCCCTGCCGATCCGCTCACGTGCCTCCATATGGCTCGGGACTGTACCCAAAAGCTACCTGTTTGCACGACTCCTTTGAGCCGTGGTAGGGTAGAAATCAAAGCACAGTGGGAACTCACACGAGACAAATGACGACCTCAGGTCGATGAACTAACCTGTACACATGTCACCAGGGAACTGCTATCTAACGATAAATATAATACTAACTAGCAGATTCCCGGCGAGTCCTGTCCGGTGTACTCATAACCCAATGAGAACCTGTATACATCTTAGGTGATCCAACTGACACCAGTGGCTTGTGAGACCGGCCACCGCCCCTCGTCGGGGTCTCGACTGTATACACTAGTCTACTCCGGAGTATCGATGCCCTGTCTCGAAACTCCCACGACTAGGGACCACAATTAAGGATATGCATATAAACTACCCAACTCTCACGTATATGATCGCCATCATACTGTTGGTAGTAAAGCAAGATCCTAAGGGCTCTATCAAAGTGTAACATGCAATCAGTCACCTGAACATGAACACGACTGATAAAGGCAAACCAGATAGCATACTATCATCTTGAGTAAGACTGTCCTACCGGGATAGGTCCTCCGCAATCATTGCAATCACGTACCTGCGATCCAATAATTGACTATGAGGGCACTATCTCCAACAATATGCCATTACATAACGAACCTGATCCAATCAACTTTTGATTCAGGAATATGTTCATAACATCATCCTGTACTACAAAATTATATCCTTCTTTGCTCAATAAAGAAACTGATATAAGATTGCATATCAGGGTTGGAATGTAATAGCATTCGTTTAGAACCAATGTATTACCATTTGGTAACACAAGGTGATATTCGCCAACTGCTTTGGCTGCAACATTTGCACCATTCCATACTCTTACGGAATGATCACCCTCTCCCAGTTCCCTACCTTTACGTAGCCCATGTAACATATTACATATATGGGATCCTGATCCGGTATCTAATACCCAGGGCGTAGAGTGAACTGAGAAACAGTTCTCTGTAACGAACAAACCCGAAGAAAATGCATCAACATGTACTTTCTTCATTCGGGTGGTATGGGAATCCTGGTATTTCCCCATATCCTGTTCAGTCCTATAACTCTTATAAGAAAGAACGGAACCAACGTTCCCCAGCACTATATAACATGCGGGTTCGGTCAATACATCCATATTATTATCTTGATTAAGGCATGATATGGTCGCTACCAGGAGAGAGAGAGAAGAAAAACACTTTAGCGTATGCTCTTGCAAGATCATATTGGTTATTATTTTATCTAATCAGGATGGCTCTCACTGTTTTTATCAAATCTTCCTTCAAACCCTAAAAGGAAAGACTAACCGGGATTAATTACACCCTACAATTTCGCCAATCTTTCTGCCAGGTCAGTGTCGGTACTTTGAGGGAGGTTCCCCGTGCTTTCGCACGGACCTAATTAAAGCAAACCTCATTTTCCCAGAGGCGTAACCCCGTTGACACCTTTCTAGACACCTACTTGATCGGCTAATTGTTCTGTGTAAAACTCTCCCAGGAGTAACAATTACTCGCAGTGGGTATCGGGATCCAACTATCTCATAGAAGGTATGCAATCTCATTGCAAATTTCAACACTTGAAATTCCCGATAATATTTTGCCCCAAGCATCCTATGACCTTGACGGAGGTCAACAAACCACAGGGTGCAAGTCAAGTTCAACCCGTCATTTCTTTATTGAATCAAACCCACCCGCACGACCCTTGACGGAGGTCAACAAGGTCGTACGACTACCCTAATCCAATCTGCATCATATGCATAAGCAGATAAATACTAGTTAGCTACCGCACACTACGCCTTGACGGAGGTCAACAAACGTGGCACGAATACTAAGTAGGACTTATCTGAAATCACGGAGGGCTACGTCAGGTTTTTCTGAAAACCTATTGCGTAATGAACTCGATATCGTTGTAGAATCGAGTGAATTTTGAAATGAAGTGATTTTGAGGCTTTCATTAGTTTTGCTAAAGAGGTCACTCCCGGTGAAGGGATCTCGGCTATTTCCTTATGGAATAAGGTGCGGGATATATCATATATATCACTATGCAAAGCAAAAACTCCAAAAGCAATCAAAAACAAACCGAGTGTTGTAGCATCTGCCAGTTTTGCTAAAGAGGTCACTCCCGGTGAAGGGATCTCGGCTCTTTCCTTATGGAATAAGGTGCAGGATATATCATATATATCTCTATGCAAAGCAAAAACTGTAGCTACCCTTTTTGAAAATTTGATTCTATAACATCTTTTAGGTTTCTTTTCTTTCATTAATCACATTAATGAAGTCCCATCATTTAAGTCACCTAAACATCACAGATAAATACGACGTACACTTATACCATCCGCATTCGTCTCGATGTCCCCTCGTGCACCGTTAGGTTAGGTAACTAACGGCAGAGCGGGGCAGGGCTAGTGCGAGTGTAAAATATAAATAACGTCTATATAATATATCATATATACTATATACAGTATCCATCTCAACAAATCATATGATCACATCACAGATATCGCAGCAGAAGAAACATATGAAATAATGGATATACTAGGAGGTCCATGTTTTATTTTGAGCCTCTATAAAACACGGATTCCACGGTCGCGATGAATAGACAAACCCACACCCCTAGACTCCTACGAGAGCGGAAAGCAACCCTTCCAATTCTAGAGTTAGAAGATCCGGACTCGACTTTTCGAGTTGGTCTCCCACTGGACTCTAGAACCCGGTTACTTGTGCTCTCCTCCTTGGGTCTACCTAATGCGGAAAAGTAAATAATATACAATGGTGACATCATCCTCATCCCGGAAGTGGCCCAATAAAAGAATATTACATACAATGAATTTTACATGAATGAAAATAAAAACCCTCATATCACATAAAAACCCCGGCTATTCAAAAACGCGACGATCCAATATAACATATCCAGCAACACATAACATCACATGTCATCAACGTAAGTAAATATGCGCATCCCAATAGTCGTTGACATATAGCAACGAAACCGGCGATATCACATATTACACTTACAGTCGCAGAAAAGAAAGTGTAAAACTATAACATTTGGAATCCACAATTTCTTTAGACATCGTTAAATCCGAAATATCACATACTTCGCATTTCATGCCTAACCATATGAATTCCAAATATTGTATCACATTCCAGATAAATAGACAGTATTAAACTTTCCGATCGAATAATCAAATACCCAAGATTTCCTAAATAGCTCAACACTTGAGCGGAGTTCAAAAAATTCCAGAATACGTCACAGTACCAACGGTCCAGCCGTAGAAGGGTCAAGCCAACACCTCACATGTGGCACGCCGTACTGCCCCAAACCCTAAGGTTTAGAGGCGGTTCAGACGGTCTCATAATCGAGTTAAGTTTTGTGTTCTTTTAGAGGGTCCATCGCGTTACTTGCACGTTTTTCTGAAAGATTTAAACTCAAGAAAAATTCAACACTTGAAAGTTTTTCGTGCCGGGAAAAACGAGTTAATGATATCCGTTCGAACATTTTAATACTTTCTAAATTATCCGGAAAACATAACGAAATTAAATTTTCCGATCGAATCAACGTATACAAAATAATCCCCAGAACACTCAACACTTGAGGCGGATTAAAAACACCTAGAAAGATACACTAGAAGATACGATCATAACTGTGCAAAAAGAAAAGTCAAACCCGACTGTACGGCCGCGGATCCGCGGCGCAAGCAAGGTATTGCCGCGGTTCCGCGGTGGTCCGTACGGTTTAGCTCCTCGTTTTTCACAGTGATGCTTAGAATTCCCTGCTTATTTTTATAGGTATTTTTAATACAGAAAAAATCGCATTTTTATAATTTGTCCAGAGAGGGGGTCGTTTTGACGTTACGGGGTTCGATCGGAGTTTTAACTTCGTAAACACGTCTCCTAATGCTCTAGCTAGGCTCTGATACTACTGTAGGGTTACTAGGCACTCTAATAAGGTTCTACATGGCATCAACCATACCCGATTAAAATTTTAGCCGTGCTGAATAACCCTAAACAAGATCTTTGCTAAATAAGTAAATAACATTTATCACTAAGTGAATACGAAATACAACCTTTGTAGATCGGTCCTTCACTTCTAAAGCTCCTTATTGTAGTCCCTTCGCTGCGATCATGGTTCTCCCGGGCTCTTGCATGGCTTCACGAGGCGAAAGAAGCGTCCTTTCTTGAAGTCTTCGAGGCCGAAGATGATCTACGTCGAGAGAATACCAACTCAAGCTACTACTTCACTAACTAGAGAATTAGTGAAGCAAACACCCTAAACTAAAGTTGTCGGGACCCGGTTCTTGCTCACGGAGCAAAGTGCCACACGGAACAAAGTGCTACGCCAAGTGTCGTGTTAAGTGGGCGGGGGCCACCTCTTGAATCCGTGGGGGCCACTTCTTGTGTCCGTGGGACCCACTGTAGAACAATGGGGACTCTTCGGAATACATTCCGAAAGAGGGCAGATCTGTACTATAAATGGAATGATACCACTCTTCAATACAAAGGCGCCTTTTAAGTGAACCGGCAGAGTTTGAGAACTCCGTAGTTAAGCGTGCTCGGGCCAGGGAAGTCCTTGGATGGGTGACCTCCTAGGAAGTGGCCCCTGATCGGGTCTGGTTCGCTCCGAAGGACAAAACCGTGCGGCTTCGGCCAGAGCGGACAATACTCTCTGTATTGGAGGTGGGGCGTGACAGAATGGTATCAGAGCCGGTCCCTCAATAGTAGGTCTGTGGTTCGAGGACGAACCATTGTGCAAAGGTGGGGAGAATGTCGGGACCCGGTTCTTGCTCACGGAGCAAAGTGCCACACGGAACAAAGTGCCACGCCAAGTGTCGTGTTAAGTGGGCAGGGGCCACCTCTTGAAGCCGTGGGGGCCACCTCTTGAGTTCGTGGGACCCACTGTAGAACAATGGGGACTCTTCGGAATACATTCCGAAAGAGCGCAGATCTGTACTATAAATGGAATGATACCACTCTTCAATACCGAGGCGCCTTTTAAGTGAACCGGCACTACAGGAGTTTGAGAACTCCGTAGTTAAGCGTACTCGGGCTAGGGAAGTCCTAGGATGGGTGACATCCTGGGAAGTGGCCACTGGTCGGGTCCGGTTCGCTCCGAAGGACAAAACCGTGCGGCTTCGGCCAGAGCGGACAATACTCCCTGTATTGGAGGTGGGGCGTGACAAAAGTGCTAGTCTAGTAGAGGATGGAGAAATAGGAAGTGGGTTCTCTTTAGAATTTATTTTCTCACAATTTTTCTCATTTTGGATCAAACCCTAGAGAGCTTTTTAGCTCAAGGAAGAAGATGAAGAAATAAAAGGGGAAAGATAATGATCAAGTGAAGTGAGCTAATCATGGGTGAGTGAGTATCATATACTAACTCATGTAGAGACATAACCATGGCTAATCCTAATGGTTGGGTTAACAAAAATCTAAAGTAAACACAAAGTTAGTGGACTTTGTCAAAGTAAAGCAAGCTTCTACAAGCTTCATGCTCTTTCCAAATCTCCACTAATTTTGTAATTACCTTAAATAATTATAACCCACCATAATAAATAGAATGGTGTATGTCTTACATGTAAGTCCACGTTACCCGTCCCCGGTTCTTTGGGGTTGCGGAAATGATGAAAAACGATTTTTCTTTGGGTGGTAACATGGACTCAAAATACGGATCTTTGTTAAACAACTATCTAACAACCTAACTAGGAGTTTTACCTACTCGGTTAGGGGGTTATACCTTAACTTGAACTCCTTCTCTAGGACTCCTTGTGGTGGTCGGATGGTTCTTTCCTCGTCGTCTCTTTGTGCCGAAGATGGATCCACCTGAAAGCTTCTACCTTTGGCTTCAACCTCAATCTTGAGGAAACTAGAACACTTGGTTTGCTAGACCTTGTATACTAGGATGAGTAGAGAAGTGTTTTGGGTTTTATCTCTATGGTTCTTGCTTCTCAACACATGAGACAAATAGAACCATGAACTAGAGAGAGAGCAAGAGGAAGAGGGAGAGCTTGAGGATGAGAGAGAGTGAGAATAATAGAATGAGCAAGACTTTTCTCACCCTTGCTCTCATAATCCAAAATAATCATAACAAATAATAGTAATTGAGTATTATGTGATGGTTCAAGTCAAAATAGCAATATCATTTCATGCACTCATTTTGTAAAGAATAACAAGCAAGCAAAAGTCTTTTCCATAAAATGATAGCCATTGTAATGATGATGGTCCACAAGTCCAACCTAGTCAACCGGTCAACAAAGTCAACAAGTTAACAAAGTCAACCCTTCAACCCAACCATGTCACAATAATACTTAATTAAAATTATTATTAATCATATTTCTAATTCTCATTAGGGTTTAGCAAAAGTCAACAACCCTAATGAGAATCCTCTGCCTCTGTCTCTGTCAACCGTGCATACACACCCGCATCCGCGTTCCGAGGAACACGAATACAAACGAGATAAAACCAATCACAAAACGTACACTAGGATCTGTCTTAAACCAAAGCCCGCTAGTGATAACTGTCCGGACACTAAACGTGCACAAGTGCACGGATGTGACCGAACCTTATCGCAAAACCACGCGACCTCTACTCTTTTGCCTAAAGGCGAATAGCTCTCTGTGTGGGACTCTAAAGACTCGACACTATGCTGGAAGTGGGTTTAACCACAGACCGCAAGTGGCACTAGCTGTGCGTAACGGCCCCCAGGTAGATGCCGATAAGAAGACGGATGAGGTGAAACCCATATGAACTCCTACTGAGCCTGAATGTGACAATCTGCGTACAATCCGGTCTGTTCGTCTGAGAATATCGCATGGCGGGCATATGGGGGCGGTAAACGTCAGTCCCCTAATAGCGATACAAGTCGTGTCGGAGTGTAGCCCAGAACACCCTGAGATAACATTGGAAACCTACCAGTATATCTCGCTTGCCCTGGCCAGGGACTTTGTTTAATGGCTCTCCTAGACGCAGCGCGATATCAACCCCCAATACCTGGAGAGACGAATCTTGTCCAACAGTTACTGCCTCCAAGTGCTTCGGGACTGCACCTAAATACTACCTGTTTGCACGACTCCTTTGAGCCGTGGTAGGGTAGTAATCTAAGTACAGTGGGAACACACTCGAGGCGAAGCGACAGTGTCAAGTCAGCGGACTAAGCTGTACTCATGTCACCTGGGAACTGATAACTGACGATAGGTATAGTACCAACCAACGGTTCCCGATGAGTCCTGTCCAGTGTACTCGTAACCTAACGAGCACCCGCATACCATCTCAAGTACAACGTACTGACGGCTGTGGGACAGACCGTCTCCCATGCTGGGATGAGAAGCGCATACGCTAGTCTACTCCAGAGTATCGATGCCCAGTCTCGATAGTCCTACGACTAGGGACCTGCATAAGGATGTTCTTGTGGATTACCCAACCCCCACGAGTGTGACTGCCATCACAACGCTGGTAATCAAGCAAAGATCCTAAGGGCTCTACTAATGTGTATAGGTGATTTACTAAAAGAAACACATGTACACATTAAAGTAGAAACAAACCAAGTAGCATACTACCATCTTGAGCAAGATTGTCTATACAAGGTGAATATCCCAAGCTTCCATTAAGTAATATAAAAACTAGTATGATACAGTAATTGCTTCTAGGGCATATACACTAACAATCTCCTACTTGCACTAAGGCCATGTACTGGCATATCGAAGACCTATCATCTCGATCAGCCGCTCGAACAGAGTCTGGGGTAAGTCCTTCGTGAGTGGATCAGCAGTGTTATTTTCCGTAGCAACTCTTCGAACCTCGATCTCCTGGCGACCCACGATCTCCCTGATCAGGTGATACCGCCTCAAGATGTGTCTGGACTTCTGATGGGACCTGGGTTCTTTCACTAAAGCTATAGCCCCGTTGTTGTCGCAATACAGAGGTATTGGATCAACAATGGACGGAACCACCTGAAGTTCTGTCAAGAACTTCCTTATCCAGACGGCTTCCTTTGCGGCATCTGCAGCAGCGATATATTCCGCTTCCATCGTCGAGTCAACAACGGTTTCCTGTTTGGAACTTTTCTAACACACCGCCCCTCCATTGAGGGTAAAGACATAACCCGACATGGACTTGGAATCGTCCTTGTCACTCTGGAAGCTGGAGTCAGCAAAGGCCTCGATCTGGAGGTCGTTTCCGCCATACACCAAGAACATCTCATTAGTCCTTCTCAGGTACTTGAGAATGTTCTTTACCGCTATCCAGTGCTTCTCCCCAGGGTTTGACTGATACCGTATTACCACACTCAGTGCATAAGCTACATCTGGTCTGGTACACAACATCGCATACATTATAGAGCCTACCGCAGAAGCGTAGGGTATAATAGACATGCGATCCCTTTCCAAATCGGTCTTGGGAGACATCTATTTGGAGAGTGTGATCCCGTGACAAGCTGGTAGATTACCGCGCTTGGAATCTTCCATTCAGAATCTTTTCAGTATGGTGTCGATGTACCTGGACTGTGAAAGTCCTAATATCCTCTTGGATCTGTAACGATAGATCCGGATCCCGGGAATGTAAGTGGCATCACCCAGGTCTTTCATGGAGAACCTGTGTGACAAGAACCCCTTGACAGATTGTAGCATAGGAATGTCATTTCCTATCAAAAGAATGTCATCCACGTATAATACGAGGAATACGACAGTTCTTACTACAAATCTACTATAGATGCATGGTTCATTTGGATTTTTGATAAAGCCAAATTCTTTGACCGTCTCATCAAAATAGATGTTCGAACTCCGCGATGCCTGCTTTAGTCCATAGATGGACTTAAGCAACTTGCACACATTTCCGCTGCTCCCACTCTGAATGAAACCCTCTGGCTGGTCCATATAGACACACTCCTCTAAATTTCCATTTAGAAAAGCGGTCTTTATGTCCATCTGCAAAATCTCATAATCGTGGAAGGCTGCAATGTCAAGAAGGATTGGAATGGATTTCAGCATAGCCACTGGAGAAAAAGGTTTCGTCATAGTCCAAACCAGGTCTTTGACGAATACCCTTTGCAACAAGTCTAGCCTTATAGGTCTCAACCTGTCCATCTACACCAATCTTCCTTTTGAAGATCCACTTGCATCCTACGGGTTTTACCCCATCTGGATCAACGTCCAACGTCCATACTTTGTTGGTGTACATGGACTCCATTTCGGTCCGCATTGCATCCAGCCATTTTACCGAGTCAACGCTCTGAATGGCCTGCTGGAAGCTAGTCGGCTCATCACTATCAATGATGCAATCCTCTCTATCCCCGTCTATGAGAAAACCGTAGTATCTCTCAGGCGGATGAGACTGCCTACTACTCCTGCGGAGCGGCGTAGGAATGTCCTGATCTTTCGAACCCTCTGGCTCTACTAAGCTTTCAGTAATAGCTCGTGGTTCTGGAATTTTTTCCAGTTCTATTGCGCTCCCACTTATCTGATTTTCCAAAAACTCAGTTTCCAAGTAGTGGGCATGACGAGAAACAAAAACCTTTTGTTCCTCTTCGCAATAGAAAAAATATCCCTTGGAGTTCTTTGGATATCCCACAAACTTGCACTGTACTGAGCGTGCCTCGAGTTTGTCCGCATGCTGCTTTTTGACAAAAGCTGGACATCCCCATGTCTTAATGTGCATAAGATAGGGTTTATTCTCACACCACATCTGATATGGTGTGGTAGGCACAGTCTTAGTTGGAACTCGGTTCAAAAGGTATGCAGCCGATTCTAGTGCATATCCCCAGAATGATCACGGTAACTCAGCGTTACTCATCATGGAACGTACCATATCCAATAGGGTCCGGTTCCGTCTCTCCGATACACTGTTATGTTGCGGAGTGTATGGAGGAGTAAGCTGAGAGAGAATTCCATTCTCTTTTAGGTAATCCAGGAACTCGGCACTCAAGTATTCACCACCTCGATCAGATCTCAGTGTCATGATACTTTTGCCGGTTTGTTTTTCTACTTCATTCTTATATTCCTGGAATTTTCCAAAGGCTTTGGATTTATGTTTCATTAAGAAGACATATCCGTACCTTGAAAAGTCATCCGTAAAAGTAATGAAGTAAGAATAACTGCTTCGCGCATGTGTAGACATTGGACCGCACACGTCGCTGTGTACGAGTCCCAAGAGCTCGCTCACTCTTACTCCGTGTCCAGTGAATGAAGTCTTTGTCATCTTTCCTCTGAGACAGGATTGACAAGTTGCATATGATTGATATTCGAACGGATCCAAATATCCTTCTGTATGTAACTTTGTCAACCTTCTCTCATTGATGTGACCCAGTCTACAATTCTATAAGAAAGCCTGATTTGTTTCCGGAGACTTTCTTTTGTGTGTATTCTGGACATTGAAAATCTGTGGTTGGTTTAATACGTATATACCATTGCTTAATGTACCTGACCCAATCAAAATTTGATTAAGGTGAATGTTCACAACATTACTTACAAATGCAAATTCATAACCTTCTTTAGATAATAAAGATACAAATATGATATTACAGGTTGCATTGGGTACAAAATAACAATCACGCAAAACCAAAACATGTCCATCTGACATTCCCAGGTGATAGTCCCCCACGGACTCAGCATCTATGCCAGCTCCGTTTTCAACTCTGAGGGTCATATCACCTGCCTTCAAAACCCTACGCCTTCTCAGTGCCTGTAAAGAATTACAGATATGAGATCCTGATCCGGTATCTAATACCCAGAATGTAGAGTTTATTGATAGACAATTTTCAATAACATACATACCTGAAGCTGAAGCCGCAACTTGCTTCAGATCCTGGTTTCTGGCCTTCCAAGCCCTGCAATCCTTTTTCCAGTGTCCACTCTTGTGACAGTAAAAGCATTCTTCCTTTCCAACAAGCTTTCCCGCTACCTTTGTTGCCTTTGTCTTTCCCTTCGTATCCACTTTACTAACACCGCCCCTTGGTTTGGCGGGGGCTTTCTTCTTCTTTCCCTTGGCTTTCGCCTTGGACCTAGAAGAGGAAGATCCTTCTACAAACAAAGTGGATGTTTCCCTACCTTTCTGTAGGGTGCCCTCTGCACTCCTCAGCATGTTGAGGAGTTCTGAAAGTTCAACTTCTTTTTCTTGCAAGTTGAAGTTCAGAATAAACTGGGCGTAAGTGGGAGGAAGGGACTGGAGAATCAAGCCCGTGTAGAGATCGTTCTCTAATATGGTCCCAAGGTCCGCGAGCACCTCAATGAAGCCAATCATCTTAAGCACGTGTTCCGCTACCGATGATCCGACGGCCAATCTCGCCGAAAACAGCTTTTTCGAGACTTCGTATCTGGCGATACGAGATTGCTCTCCATACAGTTCTTTTGTATGAAGAAATATGGATTCAAGGTCCATATTCTTGTGCCTCCTCTGATGTTCATTATCCATAGAGGCAAGCACGAGACACTTGGCATTCGCGCAGTCGATTTCCCAGGTCTTACGGATTTTCTTATCCGCGACGCTGGTTTTGGGACCTGGGACAGGGGGAGCTTTGGTGGTAAGGAGATACCCCAACTTGTCATAAGTAATTGCCATTTTGTCATTCATGAGCCAATATTTGTAGTTTGGCCATGTCAGTATGTTTTTATCTAGTAGTAACTTAAGTCCAGTCATGATATTTGGTCGCTGCAATTAGGAGAGAGAGAAGAAACACTCTAGCATGATGCTCTTGCAAGTTTAGATTGGTTTTTAATTTGTCTAAACAGGATGGCTCCCACTGTCTCTCGAATCCCTCCTCAAACCAAAAAGGAAGAATTAGTCGGGATCAATCTCACCGTACAATACTTTCTTAACCGTTCAGCCAGGCCAGTGTTGGTACTTCAAGGGAGGTTTTCCAACACTTTCGCGAAGTTCCTTAATTAAATAAGCTCTTTTCCCTGTGGGCGTAGCCCCGCTAACACCTTTCTAGACACCTACTTGGTTTATAGCATTGATCGTTAAGTGAGAAAGTTCCGGAGGAGTAGCATATACTCACAGTAGGATCGGGATCCAAATATCATCGCGTGACAAAACTGAAGGATTCCTACCAGAATCATCACACTCCAAATGGTATGCAGCGCTAGCAAGTTTCAGTTTCTTTTGAAACTCCCGATGTGGATTTTTGCCCCATGCTCTTATGACCTTGACTTTGGCTAACAAATCATAAGTCACATGTCAAGTTCTACCCGTCATTCTCCAGGTTAATTTGAACCCACCCGTACCTACCCTAGACTTTGGCCAACAAAGCAGTAAGACTGTCCCAAACCAACACATCTATCTATGCTGCACATGAATACCCAATAGCTACCAATCACTATGCCTTGACTTTGGCCAACAAACATAACTTGAATACTATTGACTATCAATGTGAAACGACGGAGGGCTACGAATGGTTTTAGAGAAACCGTGAACGTAGTGAACTTGATATAATCGATGGAACGAGATAGCTTTTAAAAGGAGTGCCTTAAGCTCCACGTTTAAAAGTTGTTTTTGAAAAGAAACCGAGTGGTTTTGAAAGTGTTCCAACGACTCAACTTTGGTTTATTTTCTTGCATTAATTTAATGCGTCCTATCAATTAATCCTACCATTGCAGAAAACAACAAAAATATGACGTACGCTTATGCCATCCGCATTCGCCACGGGGCCCCGTCATTACCCGTTAGGTTACTTAACTAACGACAGAGCGGGGGCTGGACTAGCGCGGATGCAAAACATAAGCAACGCCTAAATAGATATCGTATATAGATATACACATTCGTCACATGCAATGATAGCCATTCCAGATCACAGATGAACACATTGGATATACTAGGAATCCGCATTCCGTACGAGCCTGTAACGAAGAGCGGATTACACGGTCGCGATGAATAGCCAAGCCCCTACCCTAGACCCCTACGGGTGCAGCAAACTACCCGTCAAGTACCCGAAGCGAAGCAACCTCCCTCAACACCGTGAGTAGGCCACTCGGCACTTCAAGATACCCGGTAGTTTGTGCACCCCACCTTGGGTCTATCCTAGGAGCAAAAACAATAAAAGAAATTATACAATGACGGCTACAACACCATCCCGGTTGTGCGGCCATATAAATAATATTACATCAATTACAAAGCACATGAATTGAAAGAAAAAGAAAACTCTCATCTCACAACCCCCCGGCTATCCGCGACAATTCAATGAATTCATATACACATACCATCAACATTACAGATCACAGATATGTATAACCCCCACTAATCGACGTATAACGATTAGCAGACGTTCAATACATATATCACATCACAGATATAACCCGTTAGCTTAAGTCTTTAGAAGTTCGATCAAAATATGGATTTTTAAACCCCAAAAACAAATTTTTCTTTCTGTAAAATCTGGGCAGAAAAAACATATTGTAAAAATCCCAAAACACCCCCAGAAAAACACTGCAGGAAAATTGTGCCACGACCGAGTCAACTCGGTCGCGGATCCGCGGCGGGAGCATGCTCCTGCCGCGGTTCTGCGGCGCCTTGACCGAGTTAGTGGACCATTTTTCTTGCTTGTTCTTTAAAAACCCTGATCCGATTTTTAGTACATGATTTATTATTTTTTGCACAGAAAACAAAAATCGGCAGAAAGTTGATATTTCGGGCATGTTTAGTGACTTTTTCTCCGATCAAACTTCTAGTTACTTTGCTAACATGTTAGATAGTGTTTAACTAGGCTCTGATACCACTGTAAGTCCACGTTACCCGTCCCCGGTTCTTTGGGGTTGCGGAAATGATGAAAAACGATTTTTCTTTGGGTGGTAACATGGACTCAAAATACGGATCTTTGTTAAACAACTATCTAACAACCGAACTAGGAGTTTTACCTACTCGGTAAGGGGGTTATACCTTAACTTGAACTCCTTCTCTTGGACTCCTTGTGGTGGTCGGATGGTTCTCTCCTCATCGTCTCTTTGTGCCGAAGATGGATCCACCTGAAAGCTTCTACCTTTGGCTTCAACCTCAATCTTGAGGAAACTAGAACACTTGGTTTGCTAGATCTTGTATACTAGGATGAGTAGAGAAGTGTTTTGGGTTTTATCTCAATGGTTCTTGCTTCTCAACACATGAGACAAATAGAACCATGAACTAGAGAGAGAGCAAGAGGAAGAGGGAGAGCTTGAGGATGAGAGAGAGTGAGGATGATAGAATGAGCAAGACTTTTCTCACCCTTGCTCTCATAATCCAAAATAATCATAACAAATAATAGTAATTGAGTATTATGTGATGGTTCAAGTCAAATTGGCAATATCATTTCATGCACTCATTTTGTAAAGAATAGCAAGCAAGCAAAAGTCTTTGCCATGAAATGATAGCCATTATAATGATGATGGTCAACATGTCCAACCTAGTCAACCGGTCAACAAAGTCAACAAGTCAACAAAGTCAACCCTTCAACCCAACCATGTCACAATAATACTTAATTAATATTATTATTAATCATATTTCTAATTCTCATTAGGGTTTAGCAAAAGTCAACAGTCAACAACCCTAATGAGAATCCTCTGCCTTTGTCTCTGTCAACCGTGCATACACACCCGCATCCGCGTTTCGAGGAACACGAATACAAACGAGATAAAACCAATCCCAAAACGTACACTAGGATCTGGCTTAAACCAAAGCCCTCTAGTGATAACTGCCCGGACAATAAACGTGCACAAGTGCACGGATGTGACCGAACCCTGTCGCAAAACTACGTGACCTCTACTCTTTTGCCTAAAGGCGAATAACTCTCTGTGTGGGACTCTAAAGACTCGACACTACGCTGGCAGTTGGTTTAACCACAGACCGCAAGCGGCACTAGCTGTGCGTAACGGCCCCCAGATAGATGCCGATAAGAAGACGGACGAGGTGAAACCCATCTGAACTCCTACTGAGCCTGAATGTGACAATCTGCGTACAGTCCGGTCTGATCGTCTGAGAATATCGCATGGCGGGCCTAGGGGGGTGGTAAACGTCAGTCCCCTAATAGCGGTACAAGTCGTGTCGGAGTGTAGCCCAGAACACCCAGAGATAACACTAGAAACCTACCAGTATATCTCGCTTGCCCTGGCCAGGGACTTTGTGTAATAGCTCTCCTAGACACAGCGTGATATCAGCCCCCAATACCGGGAGAGATGAATCCTGTCTAACCGTCACTATCTCCAAGTGCTTCGGGACTGCACCCAACTACTACCTGTTTGCACGACTCCTTTGAGCCGTGGTAGTGTAGTAATCTAAGTACAGTGGGAACACACTCGAGGCGAAGTGACAGTGTCAAGTCAGCGGACTAAGCGGTACTCATGTCACCTGGGAACTGATAACTGACGATAGGTATAGTACCAACCAACGGTTCCCGACGAGTCCTATCCAGTGTACTCGTAACCTAACGAGCACCCGTATACTATCTCAAGTACGACGTACTGACGGCTGTGGGACAGACCGTCTCCCATGCTGGGATGAGAAGCGCATACGCTAGTCTACTCCGGAGTATCGATGCCCTGTCTCGATAGTGCTACGACTAGGGACCTGCATAAGGATGTGCTTGTGGATTACCCAGCCCCCACGAGTGTGACTGCCATCACAAAGTTGGTAATCAAGCAAAGATCCTAAGGGCTCCACTAATGTGTATAGGTGATGTACAAAAAGAAACACATGTACACATTAAAGTAGAAACAAACTAAGTAGCATACTACCTTCTTGAGCAAGATTGTCTATACAAGGTGAATATCCCAAGCTTCTATTAAGTAATATACAAACTGGTATGATACAGTAATGGCCTCTAGGGCATATACACTAATATTACACACCCATTTATGATGTATCAACAACCATGATACAAAAAGAAAACACATTTTAATATATATCACATATATATTAAAGTTGTGCACATGTGAGAAAAAAAACCTTAAGTGAACAAATGTTAGTTAATGTAAATTAGTATATCATATATACAATTATACACTAAATTATTAAATCAACACTTGACTTAATAATCCGGTTATATCTCATATAACCGACTAACATCCAATGTATCGACTTATCGAATCAATACTTGATTCGATAACCCGGCTATATCACATATAAACGACCGATACAAAAAATCGCGAGAATAGAATACGGCATCACATACACGCATTACTCTCGGTCCCGCACATATCACATATGCGCTCCTATTTCGTTTTTCCTAAGCCAGTAAAACCTCTATGTAGGACTCTAAAGACTCGTCAATACGCCGGCAGTAGGTGATGATCAAATCAAGCACCCACAAGCCGTCAGCGGTACTAGCTGGACGTAACGGCTACCCGGGTATTGAGCGATCAGAAGATCAGCAAGCAAGCCCGCTCCAAATCCTGTAAAAGCCTAACGGTAACACTTCCTGTACAGTCCGGTCTCCTCGTCTGATATGTCGCATATCAAGTCTAGGGGTGGAAAACATCAGACCCCAATAACCGATAAGTCGTGCCGATCTGTGGCTCATAACGGGTCGAGAAACTACTGGTAACACTTACCAGCAAATCTCTCAATCAGCCCTGGCCAGGGACTTCCCTGTTATGGCCAATCGAGCACAGCGCAACATCAACCCCCAATACCGGGAGAGACGAAACCCCTCCTATCGCTCATTGCCTCCATGTGACTCGGGACTGTACCCGAAAACCACCCTTTTGCACGCCCTCTTGGACGTGGTAAGGTGGAAATCAAAGCACAGTAGGAATCACACAATAACTCTATGACGATCTCGGGTCTACAGACTAACCTGCACAAGTGTCACCAGAGAACTGCCATCTGACGTGAGGTATAATACCATCTGGGAGTTCTCGGCGAGTCCGTCCAGTGTACCCAGTCTCCACTAAGCACCCGTATACCATCTCTGATGTCAAACACCAATGGATATGGGATCATCCATCGCCCATCTCATGGGTCGAGAAGCGTATACGCTAGTCTACTCTGGTATATCGATGCCCTGTCTCGATACACCTACGACTAGGAACATTAAAGGATGTACTTATGGACTACTCTGTCCCCACTAGTATGATCTGCATCATAGTCCTGGTAGTCAAGTACACATCCTAAGGGCTTTACCAACATGTAACTATAAGACAGTATCAAGAGACAAGTATACATGTTAAGATAAAGAGCAACCAGATAGCATACTATCATATCGAGCAAGAAAGTCCTTTCTATATATGTCCAAGCATCCAATATAACATCATCTGTACAATACTGGCCTCTTGGGCATACATACAACTAACAATCTCCCACTTGCACTAGGGCCAGCTGCTGTAGTATCGCATACCAAGCATCCCGAAGAGTCTCTCAAACTATATCTGGGGAATGGCCTTCGTGAGTGGATCCTCAGTGTAGTTCTTCGTATCAACCCTCCTGACCTCGATCTCCCGGCGATCTACTATCTCCCGGATTAGGCGATACCGCCTCAGAGTATGCCTGGATCGCTGATGGGACCTGGGTTCCTTGGCCAAAGCCACCTCTCTATTTTTATCACAATACAAAGGTATTGGATGCTCAATGGATGGAACCACTCCAAGTTCAGTAATGAACTTCTTGATCCAGACAGCCTATTTGGCAGCGATGTATTCATCCTCCATCGTCGAGTCTGCCACGGTTTCCTGCTTGGAACTCTTCCAGCTAACCGCCCCTCCGTAAAGGGTAAAGACAAATCCCGAGTGCAACTTAGAGTCGTCCTTATCACTCTGGAAGCTCGAATCGGTAAAGGACTCCACTTGGAGTTCTCCGTTACCATATGTAAGTCCATGCTACCTTTCCCCGGTACTTACGGGGTTGCGGAAGTGGTGAAAAATGATTTTCAAGAGGGTGGTAACATGGACTCAAAATACGGATCTTTGTTAAACAACTAACTAACAACCTAACATGAGTTTTACCTACTCGGTTAGGGGGCTATACCTTTCTTGAACTCCTTCGTCTTCAACTCTTTCCGGTGTATGGATCGGCCTCACCTCGTCGTCTCCTTGTGCCAAAGATGGATCCACCCGAAAGCTTCTACCTTTGGCTTCTTCTTCGAACTTTGAAGAAACTAGAACACTTGGCTTGCTAGGCCTTATGAACTAGAATGAGTAGAGGATTGTTTTGGTGTCTTTTTTATCTCTAAGGAAATGAGTCTCAACACATGAGAATGGTTTGCCTTGAGCTAGAGAGAGCAAGAGGAAGAGGGAGAGCTTGAGCAAGTGATGGCAAGAGAGAGAAATGAAATGAGAGAATGAGAGAGTCTTTTGCCATCCAAGCTCTCATAATCCAAAGCCATCATAACACAAATAGTAATCAAGTATTGTGTTATGGTTTAAGTCAAAATGGCTATATCATTTCATGCACCCATTTTGCAAAAACAAACAAGCAAGCAAAAGTCTTTGCCATGAAATGATAGCCATTGTCATGATGATGGTCAACTAGTCCAACCTAGTCAACCGGTCAACAAAGTCAACAAGTCAACAAAGTCAACCCCTCAACAACCATGTCACTATAATACTTAATTAATATTATTGTTAATCATATTTCTTATTCTCATTAGGGTTAACCCAAAAGTCAATAGTCAACAGTCAACAGTCAACAACCCCAATGAGAATCCTCTGCCTCTGTCTCTCTGTCAACTGTGCATACACACCCGCATCCGCATTCCGAGGAACACGAATACAAACGAGATAAAACTAATCCCAAAACGTACACTAGGATCTGGCTTAAACCAAAGCCCGCTAGTGTTAACTGTCCGGACACCAATCATGCACAAGTGCACGGATGTGACCGAACCCTGTCGCAAAACCATACGACCTGTCGCAAAACCATGTGACCTCTACTCTTTTGCCTGAAGGCGAATAGCTTTCTGTGTGGGACTCTAAAGACTTGACACTACGCTGGCAGTGGGTTTAACCACAGACCGCAAGCGGCACTAGCTGTGCGTAACGGTCCCCAGGTAGATGCCGACAAGAAGACTGACGAGGTGAAACCCATCTGAACTCCTACTGAGCCTGAATGTGACAATCTCCATACAGTCCGGTCTGTTCGTCTGATACATCGCATGGCGGGCCTAGGGGGCGGTAAACGTCAGTCCCCTAATAGCGGTACAAGTCGTGTCGGAGTGAAGCCCAGAACACCCTGAGATAACACTGGAAACCTACCAGTATATCTCGCTTGCCCTGGCCAGGGACTACTCGTGTAATGGCTTTCCTAGACACAGCGCGATGTCAACCCCCAATACCGGGAGAGACGAATCCTGTCTAACCGTCACTGCCTCCAAGTGCTTCGGGACTGCACCCAAAAACTACCTGTCCAGTGTACTCGTAACCTAACGAGCACCCGCATACTATCTCAAGTACGACGTACTGACGGCTGTGGGACAGACCGTCTCCCACACTGGGATGAGAAGCGCATACGCTATTCTACTCCGGAGTATCGATGCCCTGTCTCGATAGTCCTACGACTAGCGACCTGCATAAGGATGTGCTTATAGATTACCCAGCCCCCACGAGTGTGACTGCCATCATAACGCCGGTAATCAAGCAAAGATCCTAAGGGCTCCACTAATGTGTATAGGTGATATGCAAAAATAAACACATGTACACATTAAAGCAGAAACAAACCAAGTAGCATACTACTATATTAAGCAAGATTGTCAATACAAGGTGAATATCCCATGCTTCCATTAAGTAATATACATACTAGTATGATATAGTAATGGCCTCTAGGGCATATACACTAACAATCTCCCACTTGCACTAAGGCCATGTACTGGCGTATCGAAGACCTATCATCTCGATCAGCCGCTCGAACTGAGTCTGGGGTAAGGCCTTTGTGAGTGGATCAGCAGTGTTATCTTCCGTAGAAACTCTCCGAACCTCGATCTCCTGGCGACCCACGATCTCCCTGATCAGGTGATACCGCCTCAAGTTGTGTTTGGATTTCTGATGGGACTTGGGTTCCTTCGCTAAAGCTATAGCCCCGTTGTTGTCGCAATACAACGGTATTGGATCAACAATGGACGGAACCACCTGAAGTTCAGTTAAAAACTTCCTTATCCAGACGGCTTCTTTTGCGGGATCTGCAGCAGCGATATATTCCGCTTCCATCGTCGAGTCAGCAACGGTTTCCTGTTTGGAACTCTTCCAACACACCGCCCCTCCATTGAGGGTAAAGACATAACCCGACATGGACTTGGAATCATCTTTGTCACTCTGGAAGCTGGAGTCAGCAAAGGCCTTGATCTGGAGGTCTTTTCCGCCATACACCAAGAACATCTCATTAGTCCTTCTCAGGTACTTGAGAATGTTCTTTACTGCTATCCAGTGTTTCTCCCCAGGGTTTGACTGATACCGGCCTACAACACTCAGTGCATAAGCTACATCTGGTCTGGTACATAACATCGCATACATTATAGAGCCTACCGCAGAAGCGTAGGGTATAATAGACATGTGATCCCTTTCCAAATCAGTCTTAGGAGACATCTCTTTGGAAAGGGTGATCCCGTGACAAACCGGTAGATTACCATGCTTGGAATCTTCCATACTAAATCTTTTCAGTATGGTGTCGATGTACCTGGACTGTGAGAGTCCCAGTATCCTGTTGGATCTGTCACGATAGATCCGGATCCCCAGAATGTATGAGGCATCACCCAGGTCTTTCATGGAGAACCTGTGTGACAAGAATCCCTTGACAGATTGTAGCATAGGAATGTCATTTCCTATTAAGAGAATGTCATCCACGTATAAAACGAGGAATACTACAGTTCTCGCTACAAATCTACTATAGATGCATGGTTCATCTGGATTTTTGATAAAGCCAAATTCCTTGACCGTCTCATCAAAATAGATGTTCCAACTCCGTGATGCCTGCTTCAGTCCGTAAATGGACTTAAGCAACTTGCACACCTTTCCGCTGCTCCCACTCTGAATGAAACCCTCTGGCTGGTCTATATAAACACACTCCTCTAAATTTCCATTTAGAAAAGCGGTCTTTACGTCCATCTGCCAAATCTCATAATCGTGGAAGGCAGCAATGGCAAGAAGGATCCGAATGGATTTCAGCATAGCTACTGGAGAAAAGGTCTCGTCATAGTCCAAACCAGGTCTTTGACGAAAACCCTTTGCAACCAGTCTAGCTTTATAGGTCTCAACATGTCCATCTACACCAATCTTCCTTTTGAAGATCCACTTGCATCCTACGGGTTTTACCCCATCTGGAGCAACATCCAACGTCCATACTTTATTGGTGAACATGGACTCCATTTCGGTCCGCATTGCATCCAGCCATTTTACCGAGTCAACGCTCTGAATGGCCTGCTGGAAGCTAGTCGGCTCATCATAATCAATGATGCAATCCTCTTTATCCCCGTCTATGAGAAAACCGTAGTATCTCTCGGGCGGATGAGACTGCCTACTACTCCTGCGGAGCGGCGTGGGAATGTCATGTTCTTTTGAACCCTCTGGTTATACTAAGCTTTTAGTAATAGCTCGTGGTTCTGGAATTTCTTCCAGTTCTATTGCGTTCCCACTTATCTGATTCTCCAAAAACTGAGTTTCTAAGAAGTGGGCATGCCGAGAAACAAAAACCTTTTGTTCCTCTTCGCAATAGAAGAAATATCCATTGGAGTTCTTTGGATATCACACAAACTTGCACTGTACTGAGCGTGCCTCGAGCTTGTCCACATGCTGCTTTTTGACAAAAGCTGGACTTCCCCATGTCTTAATGTGATTAAGATAGGGTCTCTTCCCACACCATATCTAATATGGTGTAGTAGGCACAGTCTTAGTTGGAACTCGGTTCAAAAGGTATGCAGCTGATTCTAGTGCATATCCCCAGAATGATCGCGGTAACTCAGCGTTACTCATCATGGACCGTACCATATCCAATAGGGTTCGGTTCCGTCTCTCCGATACACCGTTATGTTGCGGAGTGTATGGAGGAGTAAGCTGAGAGAGAATTCCATTCTCTTTTGAGTAATCCAGGAACTCGGCACTCAAGTATTCACCACCTCGATCCGATCTCAGTGTCTTAATACTTTTGCCGGTTTGTTTTTCTACTTCATTCTTATATTCCTGGAATTTTCCAAAGGCTTCGGATTTATGTTTCATTAAGAAGACATAACTGTACCTTGAAAAGTCATCTGTAAAAGTAATGAAGTAAGAATAACCGCTTCGCGCATGTGTAGACATTGGACCGCACATGTCGCTATGTACGAGTCCCAAGAGCTCGCTCGCTCTTACTCCGTGTCCAGTGAACGGAGTCTTTGTCATCTTTCCTTTGAGGATGGATTGACAAGTGGCATACGATTGATATTCGAACGGATTCAAATATCCTTCTGTATGTAACTTCGTCAACCTTCTCTCATTGATGTGACCCAGTCTACAATGCCATAAGAAAGTCTGATTTATTTCCGGAGACTTTCTTTTGGGTGTATTCTGGATATTGAAAATCTGTGGTTGGTTTAGTACGTATATACCATTGCTTAATGTACCTGACCCAATCAGAACTTGATTAAGGTGAATGTTTACAACATTACTTACAAACGCAAATTCATAACCTTCTTTAGAAATCAAAGATACATAAATGATATTACAAGTTGCGTTGGGTACAAAAAAGCAATTACGTAAAACCAAAACATGTCCATCTGACATTCCCAGGTGATAGTCCCCCACGGCCTTAGCATCCATGCTAGCTCCGTTTGCAACTTTGAGGGTCATGTCACCTGCCTTCAAAACCCTACGGTTTCTCAACGCCTGCAAAGAATTACAGATATGAGATCCTGATCCAGTATCCAATACCCAAGAAGTAGAGTTTATTGATAGACAGTTTTCAATAACATACACACCTGAAGCTGAAGCCGCAACTTGCTTCAGATCCTGTGTTCTGGCTTTCCAAGCCCTGTAATCTTTCTTCCAGTGACCACTCTTGTGACAGTAAAAGCATTCTTCCTTATCCATAAGCTTTCCCGCTACCTTTGTTGCTTTTGTCTTTCCCTTCGTATCCACTTTACTAACACCGCCCTTTGGTTTGGCGGGGGCTTTCTTCTTCTTTCCCTTGGCTTTCGCCTTGGATCTAGAAGAGGAAGATCCTCCTACAAACAAAGTGGATGTTTCCCTACCTTTCTGTAGGGTGCCCTCTGCACTCCTCAGCATGTTGAGGAGTTCTGAAAGTTCAACTTATTTTTCTTGCAAGTTGAAATGCAGGATGAACTGGGCGTAAGTGGAAGGAAGGGACTGAAGAATCAAGTCCGTATAGAGCTCATTCTCCAACGTGGTCTCAAGGTCCGCGAGCTCCTCTATGAAGCCAATCATCTTAAGCACGTGTTCCGCTACCGATGATCTGACGGCCAACTTTGCCGAAAACAGCTTTTTCGACACTTCGTATCTGGCGATACGAGATTGCTCTCCATACAGTTCTTTTGTATAGAGAAATATGGATTTGAGGTCCATATTCTCGTGCCTCCTCTGATGTTCGTTGTTCATAGAGGCAAGCACGAGGCACTTGGCCTTCACACAATCGATCTCCCAAGTCTTACGGATTTCCTTATCCGCGACGCTGGAGGTGGGACCTGGGACAGGGGGAGCTTTGGTGGTAAGGAGATACCCTAACTTGTCATAAGTGATTGCCATTTTGACATTCCTGAGCCAATCATTGTAGTTTGGCCCTGTCAGTATGTTTTTATCTAGTAATAACTTAAGTCCGGTCATGATGTTTGGTCGCTGCAATTAGGAGAGAGAGAAGAAACACTTTAGCATGATGCTCTTGCAAGTTTAGAGTGGTTTTTAATTTGTCTAAACAGGATGGCTCCCACTGTCTCTCGAATCCCTCCTCAAACCAAAAAGGAAGAATTAGTCAGGATCAATCTCACCGTACAATACTTGCTTAACCGTTCGGCCAGGCTGGTGTCGGTACTTCGAAGGAGGTTTTCCAACGCTTTCGCGAAGCTCCTTAATTTAAGAACCTCTTTTCCCTGGGGGCGAAGCCCCGCTAACACCTTTCTAGACACCTACTTGGTTTATAGCATTGATCGTTAAGTGAGAAATTTCCCGAGGAGTAGCATATACTCACAGTAGGATCGGGATCCAAATATCATCGCGTGACGAAACTAAAGGAATCCTACCAGAATTATCACACTCCAAATGGTATGCAATACTAGCAAGTTTCGGTTCTTTTGAAACTCCCGATGTGGATTTTTGCCCCATGCTCTTATGACCTTGACTTTGGCCAAAATATCATAAATCACATGTCAAGTTCTACCCGTCATTCTCCAGGTTAATTTGAGCCCATCCGCACATACTCTTGACTTTGGCCAAAATGTTAGAACGACTGCCCCAAACCAACACATCTATCTATGCTGCACATGAATACCCAATAGCTACCAATCACTATGCCTTGACTTTGGCCAACATACATAGCTTGAATACTATTGACCATCCATGTGAAACGATGGAGGGCTACGAATGGTTTTGGCGAAACCGTGAAAATAGTGAACTTGATATAATCGATGGAACGAGATAACTTTTAAAAGGAGTGGTTTAAGCTCCGCGTTTAAAAGTTATTTTGAAAAGAAACCGAGTGGTTTTGAAAGTGTTCCAATGACTTTTACTTGGTTTATTTTTCTTGCATTAATTCCAATGCGTCCCATCATTTAATCCTACCAATGCAGAAAACAACCAAAATATGACGTACGCTTATGCCATCTGCATTCGCCACGGGGCCCCATCATTACCCGTTAGGTTACTTAACTAACGACAGAGCGGGGGCTGGACTAGCGCGGATGCAAAACATAAGCAACGCCTAAATAATATCATACATAGATATATTGCAATGATAGCCATTTCAGATCACAGATGAACACATTGGATATACTAGGAATCCGCAATTCGTACGAGTCTGTAACGAAAAGCGGATTACACGGTCGCGATGAATAGCCAATACCCTACCCTAGACCCCTACGGGTGCAGCAAACTACCCGCCAAATATTCGAAGCGGAGCAACCTCCCTCAACGACGTGAGTAGGCCACTCGGCACTTCGAGATACCCGGTAGTTTGTGCACCCCACCTTGGGTCTATCCTTGGAGCAAAAACAGTAAAATGAAATTATACAATGACGGCTACAACCCCGACCCGGTTGTGCGGCCAAAAATAATATTACATCAATTTACAAATTTACATGAATTGAAAGATAAAAGAAAACTCTCATCTCACAACCCCCCGGCTATTCATCCGCGACAATCCAATGAATTCATATACACATACCATCAACATTACAGATCACAGATATGTATAACCCCCACTAATCGACGTATAGCGATTAGCGGACGTTCAATACATATATCACATCACAGATATAAACCCGTTAGCTTTAGTCTTTTAGAAGTTCGATCAAAATACGGATTTTCAAGCCCCAAAAACTAATTTTTCTTTCTGGAAAATTTGGGCAGAAAAGACATATTGTAAAAATCCCAAAACAACCCCAGAAACACACTGCACCAAAATTGTGCCACGGCCGAGTCAACTCGGCCGCGGAACCGCGGCGGGAGCATGCTCCCGCCGCGTTTCCGCGGCGACTTGACCGGTTCGTTGGAACAATTTTCTTGCGTGTTTCGTAAAAAGCCTGAGTCGATTTTTGATGTATGATTTTTCAATTTTTGAACAGAATACAGAATCGACAGAAACTTGATTTTTCGGGTTCGTTTCGTGACTTTTTCTCCGATCAAATTTCTAGTTACTTTGCTAACATGTCAGATAGTGTTTAACTAGTCTCTGATACCACTGTAAGTCCATGCTACCCTTCCCCGGTACTTACGGGGCTGCGGAAGTGGTGAAAAACGATTTTCAAGAGGGTGGTAACATGGACTTAAAATACGGATCTTTGTTAAACAACTAACTAACAACCTAACATGAGTTTTACCTACTCGGTTAGGGGGCTATACCTTTCTTGAACTCCTTCATCTTCAACTCTTTCCGGTGTACGGATCGGCCTCACCTCGTCGTCTCCTTGCGCCGAAGATGGATCCACCCGAAAACTTCTACATTTGGCTTCTTCTTCGAACTTTGAAGAAACTAGAACACTTGGCTTGCTAGGCTTTATAAACTAGAATGAGTAGAGAATTGTTTTGGTGTCTTTTTATCTCTAAGGCAATGAGTCTCAACACATGAGAATGGTTTGCCTTGAGCTAGAGAGAGCAAGAGGAAGAGGGAGAGCTTGAGCAAGTGATGGCAAGAGAGAGAAATGAAATGAGAGAATGAAAGAGTCTTTTGCCATCCAAGCTCTCATAATCCAAAGCCATCATAACAAAAATAGTAATCAAGTATTGTGTGATGGTTTAAGTCAAAATGGATATATCATTTCATGCACTCATTTTGCAAAAACAAACAAGCAAGCAAAAGTCTTTGACATGAAATGATAGCCATTGTCATGATGATGGTCAACTAGTCCAACCTAGTCAACCGGTCAACAAAGTCAACAAAGTCAACCCCTCAACAACCATGTCACTATAATACTTAATTAATATTATTGTTAATCATTTTTCTTATTCTCATTAGGGTTAAGCCAAAAGTCAACAGTCAACAACCCCAATGAGAATCCTCTGCCTCTGTCTCTCTGTCAACTGTGCATACACACCCGCATCCGCGTTCCGAGGAACATGAATACAAACGAGATAAAACCAATCCCAAAACGTACACTAGGATCTGGCTTAAACCAAAGCCCGCTAGTTTTAACTGTCCGGACACCAAACGTACATAAGTGCACGGATGTGACCGAACCCTGTCGCAAAACCATTCGACCTGTTGCAAAACCATGCGACCTCTACTTTTTTGCCTAAAGGCGAATAGCTTTCTGTGTGGGACTCTAAAGACTCGACACTACGCTGGCAGTGGGTTTAACCACAGACCGCAAGCGGCACTAGCTGTGCGTAACGGTCCCCAGGTAGATGCCGACAAGAAGACTGACGAGGTGAAACCCATCTGAACTCCTACCGAGCCTGAATGTGACAATCTCCATACAGTCCGGTCTGTTCGTCTGATACATCGCATGGCGGGCCTAGGGGGCGGTAAACGTTAGTCCCCTAATAGCGGTACAAGTCGTGTCGGAGTGAAGCCCAGAACACCCTGAGATAACACTGGAAACCTACCAGTATATCTCGCTTGCCATGGCATGGGGCTACTCGTGTAATGGCTCTCCTAGACAAAGTGCGATGTCAACCCCCAATACCGAGAGAGACGAATCTTGTCTAACCGTCACTGCCTCCAAGTGCTTCGGGACTGCACCCAAAAACTACCTGTTTGCACGACTGCTTTGAGCCGTGGTAGGATAGTAATCAAAGTACAGTGGGAACACACTCGAGGCGAAGTGACAGTGTCAAGTCAGCGGACTAAGTTGTACTCATGTCACTTGGGAACTGATAACTGACGATAGGTATAGTACCAACCAACAGTTCCCGATGAGTCCTATCCAGTGTACTCGTAACCTAAGGAGCACCCGCATACTATCTCAAGTACGACGTACTGATGGCTGTGGGATAGACCGTCTCCCATACTGGGATGAGAAGCGCATACGCTAGTCTACTCCGGAGTATCGATGCCCTATCTCGATAGTCCTGCGACTAGAGACCTGCATAAGGATGTGCTTATAGATTACCCAGCCCCCACGAGTGTGACTGCCTTCACAACGCCGGTAATCAAGAAAAGATCCTAAGGGCTCCACTAATGTGTATAGGTGATATGCAAAAATAAACACATGCACACATTAAAGCAGAAACAAAACAAGTAGCATACTACTATATTGAGCAAGATTGTCAATACAAGGTGAATATCCCAAGTTTCCATTAAGTAATATACATACTAGTATGATACAGTAATGGCCTCTAGGGCATATACACTAACACCATACACCAAGTGGATCTCTTTAGTCCTTCGTAAGTATTTGAGAATGATCTTCACAGCTGTCCAGTGACTCTCTCCAGGATCAGCTTGATACCTACTCACTACACTTAGTGAGTGTGCTACATCGGGTCTGGTACATAGCATCACGTACATGATAGAGCCTACAGCCGAAGCATAGGGTATCCCTTTGGAGAGAGTGAGTCCAGAGATCGTCGGAAAGTTCCCACGCTTGGATTCTTCCATACTAAACCTCTTTAGTATGGTGTCAATGTAACTGGATTGGGACAATCCCAATATACTTTTAGATCTATCTCTATAGATCATAATTCCCAGTATGCTGGAGGCATCACCGAGATCTTTCATTGAGAATCTTTGTGATAAGAAGAGCTTGACCGATTGCAGCATAGGAATGTCATTTCCTATCAAGAGTATGTCGTCCACGTACAATACGAGGAAGACAACCTTACTCTCTGCCACCTTCTTGTAGATACAAGGTTCATCTACGTTTTTGATGAAATCAAACTCTTTGATAACGACGTCAAAGAAGATGTTCCAACTCCGCGATACTTGCTTTAATCCATAAATGGATTTAAGCAGCTTGCACACCTTCCCGCTGCTCCCACTAGCTATGAAGCCCTCTGGCTGAGTCATGTACACGCTCTCTTATAAATCACCGTTTGGAAAGGCGGTCTTAACATCCATTTGCCAGATTTCGTAGTCATGATATGCAGCGATGGCAAGCATGATCTAGATGGATTTAAGCATAGCCACCGGAGAAAAGGTTTCGTCATAGTCCACACCTGGTCTTTGACGAAAACCCTTTGCAACAAGTCTAGCTTTGAAAGTCTCTACTTTCCCATCTACACCAAGTTTTTTCTTGAAGATCCACTTGCTCCAAATGGGTTTTACCCCTTCAGGAGCATCTTCCAAAGTCCATACTTTGTTGGTGTACATGGATTCCATCTCGGACCGCATTGCATCCAGCCATTTCACTGAGTCCCCACTCGTGATGGCCTGCACGAAGCTAGTCGGGTCATCATCAACCATGATGCAATCCTCGCTCCCACATCCATGAGAAAACTGTAGTATCTTTCAGGTGGGTGAGGAACCCTGCTAGATCGGCGGAGAGGCTGAGGTTCGTTGGGAACTACCGAATCCTCTGGTTCCACCAAATCTTCTGTTGTGGTTTGTACAGCTGGAACCTCTTCCAGTTCTACCTCAGAGCCACTATTCTCTTTTGCTAGAAATTCCTTTTCTAAAAAGGTGGCGTGTTGAGCAACAAACACCCTTTGTTCCTCACTGTGGTAGAAGATATACCCTCGCGAATGCTTGGGATATCCAACAAACTTACACAAAACAGACCTTGCTTCGAGTTTGTCCGGTTTTTGTCTTTTGACATAGGCCGGGCAACCCCATATCTTAATAAAATTAAGATATGGTCTTTTCCCCTCCCATATCTCATATGGGGTGGTAGGCACAGATTTGGTAGGAACCCTATTCAGTAGGTATGCTGCTGTCTCCAGTGCATAGCCCCAGAAGGAAATAGGTAACTCAGCTATGCTCATCATAGAGCGCACCATATCTAATAGGGTGCGATTCCTCCGTTCTGATACACCGTTGTGCTGTGGTGTATATGGAGCAGTTAGCTGAGAGAGAATCCCATTCTCTTTTAGGAAGTCCAGGAATTCATTGCTCAAGTATTAACCTCCTCGATCAGATCGAAGGATTTTAATACTTTTCCCAGTTTGGTTCTAGACTTCTTGTTTATATTCTCTAAATTTCTCAAAAGCTTCTGATTTTTGTTTCATCAGGAACACATACCCGAATCTAGAGAGATCGTCAGTGAATGTAATGAAGTACGAAGAACCATCCCTAGCATGTGCAGACATAGGACCGCATACATCACTATGTACTAGTCCTAAGAGTTCAGTAACTCTTTCTCCGTGTCCCGTAAACGGAGTTTTGGTCATCTTGTCTTTGAGACATGACTGGAAAGTGTCATAAGATGAAAATTCGAACGGTTTCAAATAACCATCCTTATGCAACTTAACTAGCCGTGTCGCATTTATATGACCAAGTCTACAATGCCACAAGAAGGATTCGTTCATTTTTGATCTTTTCCTCTTGTGTGTGTTTGTTATATTAAGGACTGTAGTTTGATTGAGAACGTATATGCCATTAAATAACGAACCTGATCCAATCAACTTTTGATTCAGGAATATGTTCATAACATCATCCTGTACTACAAAATTATATCGTTCTTTGCTCAATAAAGAAACTGATATAAGATTGCATATCAGGGTCGGGATGTAATAGCATTCGTTCAGAACCAATGTATTACCATTTGGTAACACAAGGTGATATTCGCCAACTGCTTTGGCTGCAACATTTGCACCATTCCCTACTCTTACGGAATGATCACCTTCTCCTAGTTCCCTACCTTTACGTAGCCCATATAACATATTACATATATGGGATCCTGATCCGGTATCTAATACCCAGGACGTAGAGTGAACTGAGAAACAGTTCTCTGTAACGAACACACCCGAAGAAAATGCATCAACATGTACTTTCTTCATTCGGGTGGTATGGGAATCCTGGTATTCCCCTATATCCTGTTCAGTCCTATAACTCTTATAAGAAAGAACGGAACCATCGTTCCCCAGCACTGTATAACATGCGGGTTTAGTCAATACATCCATATTATTATCTTGATTAAGGTATGATATGGTCGCTACCTGGAGAGAGAGAGAGAGAAAAAAACACTTTAGCGTACGCTCTTGCAAGATCAGATTGGTTATTATTTTATCTAATCAGGATGGCTCCTACTGTTTTTATCAAATCTTCCTTCAAACCCAAAAAGGAAAGACTAGCCGGGATTAATTACACCCTACAATTTCGCTAATCTTTCAGCCAGGCCAGTGTCGGTACTTTGAGGGAGGTTCCCTGTGCTTTCGCATGGACCTAATTAAAGTAAACCTCGTTTTCCCAGAGGCGTAACCCCGTTGACACCTTTCTAGACACCTACTTGATCGGCTAATTGTCCTGTGTAAAACTCTCCCAGGAGTAACAATTACTCGCAGTGGGTATCGGGATCCAACTATCTCATAGAAGGTATGCAATCTCATTGCAAATTTCAACACTTGAAATTCCCGATAATATTTTGCCCCAAGCATCCTATGACCTTGACGGAGGTCAACAAACCACAGGGTGCAAGTCAAGTTCAACCCGTCATTTCTTGATTGAATCAAACCCACCCGCACGACCCTTGACGGAGGTCAACAAGGTCGTACGACTACCCTAATCCAATCTGCATCATATGCATAAGCAGATAAATACTAGTTAGCTACCGCACACTACGCCTTGACGGAGGTCAACAAACGTAGCACGAATACTAAGTAGGACTTATCTGAAATCACGGAGGGCTACGTCAGGTTTTTCTGAAAACCTATTGCGTAATGAACTTTATATCGTTGTAGAATCGAGTGAATTTTGAAATGGAGTGATTTTGAGGCCTTCATTAGTTTTGCTAAAGAGGTCACTCCCGGTGAAGGGATCTCGGCTCTTTCCTTATGGAATAAGGTGCGGGATATATCATATATATCACTATGCAAAGCAAAAACTTCAAAAGCAATCAAAAACAAACCGAGTGTTGTAGCATCTGCCAGTTTTGTTAAAGAGGTCACTCTCGGTGAAGGGGTCTCGGCTATTTCCTTATGGAATAAGGTGCAGGATATATCATATATATCTCTATGCAAAGCAAAAACTGTAGCTACCCTTTTTGAAAATTTGATTCTACAACATCTTTTAGGTTTCTTTTCTTTCATTAATCACATTAATGAAGTCCCATCATTTAAGTCACCTAAACATCACAGATAAATACGACATACACTTATGCCATCCGCATTCGCCTCGATGTCCCCTCGTGCACCGTTAGGTTAGGTAACTAACGGTAGAGCGGGGTAGGGCTAGTGCGAGTGTAAAACATAAGTAACGTCTATATAATATATCATATATACTATATACAGTATCCATCTCAACATATCAAATGATCACATCACAGATATCGCAGCAGAAGAAACATATGAAATAATGGATATACTAGGAGATCCGTGTTTTATTTTGAGCCTCTATAAAACCCGGATTCCACGGTCGCGATGACTAGACAAACCCACACCCCTAGACCCCTACGAGAGAGGCAAGCAACCCTTCCAATTCTAGAGTTAGAAGACCCGGACTCGACTCCTCGAGTTGGTCTCCCACTGGACTCTAGAACCCGGTTACTTGTGCTCTCCTCCTTGGGTCTACCTAATGCGGAAAAGTAAATAATATACAATGGTGACATCATCCTCATCCCGGAAGTGCCCCAATAAAAGAATATTACATACAATGAATTTTACATGAATGAAAATAAAAACCCTCATCTCACATAAAACCCCCGGCTATTCAAAAACGCGACGATCCAATATAACATATCCAGCAACACATAACATCACATGTCATCAACGTAAGTAAATATGCGCATCCCAATAGTCGTTGACATATAGCAACGAAACCGGCGATATCACATATTACGCTTACGGTCGCAGAAAAGAAAGTGTAAAACTACAACATATGGAATCCACAATTTCTTTAGACTTCGTTAAATCCAAAATATCACATACTTCGCATTTCATGTCTAACCATATGAATTCCAAATATTGTATCACATTCCAGATAAATAGACAGTATTAAACTTTCCGATCGAATAATCAAATACCCAAGATTTCCTAAATAGCTCAACACTTGAGCGGAGTTCAAAAAATTCCAGAATACGTCACAGTACCAACGGTCCAGCTGTAGAAGGGTAAAGCCAACGCCTCACATGTGGCACGCCGTACTGCCCCAAACCCTAAGGTTTAGAGGCGGTTCAGACGGTTACATAATCGAGTTAAGATTTGTGTTCTTCTAGAGGGTCCATCGCGTTACTTGCATGTTTTTCTGAAAGATTTAAACTCAAGAAAAATTCAACACTTGAAAGTTTTTCGTGCCGGGAGAAATGAGTTAATGATATCTGTTCGATCATTTTAATACTTTCTAAATTATCCGGAAAACATAACGAAATTAAATTTTCCGATCGAATCAACGTATACAAAATAATCCCCAGAACACTCAACACTTGAGGCAGATTAAAAATACCCAGAAATATACACTAGAAGATACGGTCATAACTGTGCAAAAAGAAAAGTCAAACCCGACTGTACGGCCGCGGATCTGCGGCGCAAGCAAGGTATTGCCGCGGTTCCGTGGCGGTCCGTACGGTTTAGCTCCTCGTTTTTCACAGTGATGCTTAAAATTCCCTGCTGATTTTTTTAGGTATTTTTAATACAGAAAAAATCGCATTTTTAAAATTTGTCCAGAGAGGGGTCGTTTTGACGTTACGGGGTTCGATCGGAGTTTTAACTTCGTAAACACGTCGCCTAATGCTCTAGCTAGGCTCTGATACCACTGTAGGGTTACTAGGCACTCTAATAAGGTTCTACAAGGCATCAACCATGCCCGATTAAAATTTTAGCCGTGCCGAATAACCCTAAACACGATCTTTGCTAGATAATTTGGGTTACACATGCAAGTAAATAACATTTATCACTAACTGAATAAGAAATGCAACCTTTGTAGATCGGTCCTTCACTTCTAAAGCTCCTTGTTATAGTCCCTTCGCTGCGATCATGGTTCTCCCGGGCTCTTGCATGGCTTCATGAGGCGAAAGAAGCATCCTTGCTTGAAGTCTTCGAGGCCGAAGATGATCTACGTCGAGGGAATACCAACTCAAGTTGCTACTTCACTAACTAGAGAATTAGTGAAGCAAACACCCTAAACTAAAGTGCTAGTCTAGTAGAGTATAGATAAATAGGAAGTGGGTTCTCTTTAGAATTTATTTTCTCACAATGTTTCTCACTTTGGATCAAACCCTAGAGAGCTTTTTAGCTCAAGGAAGAAGATGAACAAATAAAAGGGGAAAGATAATGATCAAGTGAAGTGAGCTAACCATGGGTGAGTGAGTATCATATACTAACTCATGTAGAGACATAACCATGGCTAATCCTAATGGTTGGGTTAGCAAAAATCTAAAGTAAAGACAAAGTTAGTGGACTTTGTCAAAGCAAAGCAAGCTTGTACAAGCTTCATGCTCTTTCCAAATCTCCACTAATTTTGTAATTACCTTAAATAATTATAACCCACCATAATAAATAGAATGGTGTATGTCTTACACACCCATGAATGATGTATCAACAACCATGATACAAAAAGAAAACACATTTTAATATATATCACATATATATTAAAGTTGTGCACATGTGAGAAAAAAAACCTTAAGTGAACAAATGTTAGTTAATGTAAATTAGTATATCATATATACAATTATACACTAAATTATTAAATCAACACTTGACTTAATAATCCGATTATATCTCATATAACCGACTAGCATCCAATGTATCGACTTATCGAATCAACACTTGATTCGATAACCCGGCTATATCATATATAACCGACCGATACAAAAAGTCGCGAGAATAGAATACGGTATCACATACACGCATTATTCTCGGTCCCGCACATATCACATATCCGCTCCTATTTCGTTTTTCCTAAGCTAGTAAAACCTCTATGTAGGACTCTAAAGACTCGTCAATACGCCGGCAGTAGGTGATGATCACATCAAGCACCCACAAGCCGTCAGCGGTACTAGCTGGACGTAACGGTTACCCGGGTATTGAGCGATCAGAAGATCAGCAAGCAAGCCAGCTCCAACTCCTGTAAAAACCTAATGGTAACACTTCCCGTACAGTCTGGTCTCCTCGTCTGATATGTCGCATATCATGTCTAGGGGTAGAAAATGTCAGACCCTAATAACCGAAAAGTCGTGCCGATCTGAGGCTCATAACGGGTCGAGAAACTACTGGTGATACTTACCAGTAAATCTCTAAATCAGCCCTGGCTAAGGACTTCCCTGTTATGGCCAATCGAGCACAGCGCAACATCAACCCCCAATACCGGGAGAGAAGAAACCCCTCCTATCGCTCATTGCCTCCATGTGATTCGGGACTGAACCCGAAAACCACCCTTTTGCACGCCCTCTTAGACGTGGTAAGGTGGAAATCAAAGCACAGTAGGAATCACACAATGACTCTATGATGATCTCAGGTCTACAGACTAACCTGCACAAGTGTCACCAGAGAACTGCCATCTGACGTGAGGTATAATACCATCTGGGAGTTCTCGGCGAGTCCGTCCAGTGTACCCAGTCTCCACTGAGCACCCGTATACCATCTCTGATGTCAAACACCAATGGATATGGGATCATCCATCGCCCATCTCATGGGTCGAGAAGCGTATACGCTAGTCTACTCTGGTATATCGATGCCCTGTCTCGATACACCTACGACTAGGAACATTAAAGGATGTACTTATGGACTACTCTGTCCCCACTAGTATGATCTGCATCATAGTCCTGGTAGTCAAGTACACATCCTAAGGGCTTTACCAACATGTAACTATAAGACAATATCAAGAGACAAGTATACATGTTAAGATAAAGAGCAACCAGATAACATACTATCATATCGAGCAAGAAAGTCCTCTCTATATATGTCCAAGCATCTAATATAATATACATCATCTGTACAATACTGGCCTCTAGGGCATACATACAACTAACACTATCTATGCAATACCATACACTATGCCTTGACGAAGGTCAACAAACATAGCATGAATACTAAGTGCTACTCGTCTAAAATGATGGAGGGCTACGAATGGTTTTTGGCGAAAAACCATTAACGTAATGAACTTGATATCGTTAAAGGAACCGGATAGCTTTTTATAAATATATAGTGGCGAAAACTTTTGCTAAAGAGGTCACTCCTAATGAAGGGATATCGGCTCTTTCCCCATAGAATGAGGTGCAGGATATTCCAACTGAATACCACGATGCAAAGCAAAAGTAATCGACTATAGTGAAGTTATTACACCGACGCAAACCTCTGTCCAAGGGGTCACTCCCGATGAAGGGATCTCGGCCCTTGCCTCGTCGATTGAGGTGCTGGATATTCATAACCGAATACCACTGTGCAAAACAAAAGAGAACGTCCTTGTGATAACAGCATTTGAAAATTGTTCCAACAACATCGAATAAGTTTGTTTTCCTTGCATTGATCTGAATCAACACAGTCCCATCAATTAATCACACCAGAAAAAATGAAAATATGATGTATGTATATGCCATCCGCATTCACCACTGGGTCCCGTCATCACCCGTTAGGTTACTTAACTAACGACAGAGCGGGGACTGGACTAGCGCGGGTGTAAAACATATACAACATCTACTAGTATATATATCAATATATAATAATCGCTCCAGGCGTGATAAATGCAACATCACATAAAAGTAATAAGCATAACAGAACAATACAGGTAATCTGGGAGCCCCCGATTTCCTTTGAGCCGCAACTGAAACCCGACGTTCCTCTGGTCGTGTGGATAGCATGTGCAATGAAAACCTAGATCCCTACGAGTGCTGCAAGTTACCCGCCAAAACCATAAGCGATGCAGCCCCCTTCAGTAAAGTGAATGGACCACCCAGCACTTCACGGAATCCGGTAACTTGAGCACCCCACCTTGGGTCAACCTGTACCCCCTACGAGTGCGGAGAATAGCCCACCAATTCTAGAGTGAGGCCCCCTCCGTTTCAAAGCCATGAGATGCGGGCCCGTTGCCCTATAGAACCCGGCTATCCGTGCACTCCACAGCGGGGTAGTCCTAGAAAAGAAAAGAAAAGAAAATAAGTACAATGGGTACATCGACCTCAACCCGGTCGTGCCCCAAACAAATAATATACAAACAGGCAGTGACGGCAGTCCACATGTCGGACGCTCGCCCCGCCATATCAAATGTACAAACATATCCAAACTGCAATACCATTGCATGCAAGCTATCCACCACGACAAATCCGCAACATCACAGCACAACACAGAACATCAACGTGAATGTCACGTTCGCAAACCCATCTAAAAGAGCTATAGAGATTAGACAAGTTGTACCGCTCGAATGACATTCACGGTCGCAGATAGTAATGTAAGTACTGCAAACTTTAAACAATGTTAGAAAATATCGACTTCGAAATAACCTCCGAATAGCCCCAAACAAGTAGATAAAACCATATCCAAACTGGGCTAAACAAACAATACCACTGCACCAACATTACAGAAACCAGACTACCCTGAAAAATTCAAGTCCTGAAGCCAAAATCTGGCCGGTTTTAAGCATGCTCTCACCGGGTGAAATCTGGCGGATAGAGCTCAAATTTTTAAGGTGTTCTAGTGGTCACTAAAATAGCCTTCTGCAATTGTTTAAATAATTTTTTAAGATACTTTTAAAATCGACAGAACCATGAATGTTCAGTGCAGTGTATTGGGTTTGTTTCGGTTTTGATACTTTAACATTGTCTAAACAAACTAGTATACGGTTAATGGTTTGGCTCTGATACCATGTAAGGATACGGCAGCGCCCCGGCCGTCAATCCGAGGCCAAATGCAGAATAAAAACTTTTATAAACTGGCGCTAATGTAACCCTAAAACCCGGATCGTGCCATTAACCTAATGCTAGTAAACTTTAAAGGGGTTTAAAGAGATTATACCGATCGATCCGTGTCCTTCGGTCTTCAATCTCTTCCCCTAGCTTCTTGTGGCTGCCCCAACGAAGTTAGCTTTCCGATCTCGCTCGTCGAAGTGGCTCCACATCGAGGATTCTTTATACGGGCTCCCGCTTCAAACCGAAGCAACTCGAACATCAAGTTTGCTAAAAGAGATGACCAAGATGAAGTAGAGAAAGTATGTGATTGCTTTGTCTCAATACACCCTAGGATTCTCAACACATTAGAGGGATAGAGTGGAGGTTGAAGTAGATACCCATGGTGGAAGTTGTGAGCTCAAGAAAATATCATGTGAGCAAAGCAAAAACAAAACTCTCCAAGAAAATGAAGTGGTTGCCCTCTTAAGTGTAAGTGAGTGTTTAGATATTTTGTTGTGAGAAAATAAGCCTAACACACTCGCAAAATATCTCTACTCTCACACACTTACAAAATATCTCAAAGCTCACATGAAAATATCTTAGCCATGACAAAACCATGTCATGCCAAGAATGAGTCACAAATTCCACCACATTAAACATTTAATCTAAATGTTTAAATCCACAAAAAGAAAATGGCATCATCTAAAGTTATCTTATAATGAATTACAAGAATACCCCTCATCCGTATATACATACCCGCATCTGTATTCCGACTGAATACGAATACTACGAGACGAAAGTAATCCAACAATATAATACTAGGATCCGGCTTAAACCAAAGCCCGCTAGTATGATCCGTCCGATCATGATCCATGTACGAGTTCACGTATATGATCAAATCCTGCCATAAAACCATACGGCCTCTACAATGTTACACCCGAACTTGGAAACTTTCTGTGGGGGACTCTAAAAACTCGTCAATACGCTGGTAGTGGGTTTAACTACAAGCACGTCAGTGGCACTAGCTGTACTTAACGGCTGCCCATGTATTGAGTGAAAGGGAAGCTGATGAGCGAACTCATCCTGAAACCCTACTGAGCCTGTCAGTGACAATATCCATACAGTCCGGTCCGTTTGTCTATGAGTATCGCATATCGGGCCTAGGGGGTGGTAAACGTCAGATCCCTAATAGCGGTATAAGTCGTGTCGGAGTGTAGCCCAGAACACCTTGAGAAACTACTAGAATACCTACCAGTAAATCTTGCTTGCCCTGGACAGGGACTTTGTGTAACGGCTCTCCAGACATAGGGCGATCTCACCCCCAAGACCTGGAGAGACGAATCCCCTACCGATTTGCTCACTGCTTCCATGTGGCTCGGGACTGTACCCAACTAAAACCTGTTTGCACGACTCCTTGACCCGTGGTAGGGTAGTAATCAAAGCACAGTGGAAACTCACACGAGACAAATGACGATCTCAGGTCGGTAGACTAACCTGTACACATGTCACCAGGGAACTGCTATCTGACGATAGGTACAATACCAACTAGCATGTTCCCGGTGAGTCCATCCGGTGTAGTCATAACCTAATGAGCACCTGTATACGTCTTAGGTGAACTAACTGACACCAATAACTTATGAGACCGGCCATCTCCCCTCGTCGGGGTCTCGATCCGTATACACTAGTCTACTCTGAAGTATCGATGCCCTATCTCGAATCCTCCTCGACTAGGTACCTTTTAAGGATGTGCTTATAGACTACCCAACTCTTACGTATATGATTGCCATCATACTGCTGGTAGTCAAGCAAGAATCCTATGGGCTCTATCAACATGTAATAGTGATCTGTAATGTCACCTGAAGCATGTATACGAAGATAAAGGAAAAACAGATAGCATACTATCATCTCGAATAAGACCGTCCTATAGGTATAGGTCCTCCCTCAATCATTGCAATCACGTGCCTGCATCCAATAATTGACTTTGAGGTCACTATATCCAACACATATAACCGGGCGATATCACATATCGTGAGAATAGACAACGGTATCGCATACATGTATTAATCACGATACCGCGCATATCACATATGTGCTCCTACTTTGTTTCGCCTGAGCCAGGAAAACTCTGTGTAGGACTCTAAATACTCGTTAATACACCGGCAGTAGGTGATGATCATATCAGTCACCCACAAGCGGTTAGCGGTACTAGATGCACGTAGCGGCCACCCGGGTACTGAGCGATCAGAAAATCAACAAGCATACCTGCACATACCCCTGTGAATCCAATAAGTAACACTACTGTACCGTCCGGTCTCTTCGTCTTATATGTTGTATATCTAGCCTAGGGGTGCTAAACGTCAGAACCCAGTAGCTTGATAAGTCATGCCGAAGTGAGGCTCATAACGGTTCGAGAAACTACTGATAACACTTACCAGTAAATCTCAGCAACCTTGGCCAGGGATTTTCTGCTATGGCCAATTGAGCACAGCGCAACATCAACCCCATATACCGGGAGAGACGAAATCCCCTCCTATCGCTCATTGCTTCCATGTGACTCGGGACTATACCCAAAAACCACCGTTTTGCACGTTCTCTTGAACGTGGTAAGGTGGAAATCAAAGCACAGTAGGAATCACACAAGACTCTATGCCGATCTTGGGCCAACAGACTAACTGTACCAGTGTCTAGAGAACTTCTATCAGACGTGAGGTATAATACCATCTAGGAGTTCTTGGCGAGTCCTGTTCAGTATACCCAGTCTTCACTGAGCACGCGTATACTATCTTTGATGCCAAACACCAATGGATGTGGGATCATCCATTGCCCATCATATGGGTCAAGATACGTATATGCTAGTCTATTCTGGAATATCGATGTTCTGTCTCGATACACCCATGACAAGGAACAATTAAAAGCTGTACTTATGGACTACCCTTGCCCCACTAGTATGATCTCCATCATAATCCTAGTAGTCAACTACACATCCTAAGGGCTTTATCAACATGTGAGAGCAAGACAATATCAAAATATAAGCCAACATGTTAAGATAAAGAACAATCAGATAGCATACTATCATTTCGAGCAAGAAAGTCCTCTCTATATATGTCCAACCATCCACTATAATAAACATCACATGTACAACAATGGCCTCTAGGGCATATATACAACTAACAATCTCCCACTTGCACTAAGGCCAATTGTTGTAGTATCTCATACCCAACATCCTGAAGAGTCTCTCAAATTGTATCTTAGGTATAGCCTTCGTGAGTGGATCCATAGTGTTCTCCCTCGTGTCAACTCTCCTAACCTCGATCTCCCTGCGGTCAACTATCTCCCGGATCAGGTGATACCGCCTCAAAATATGGCTAGATCGCTGATATGACCTGGGTTCCTTAGCCTGTTAGTGTATATGCCCTAGGGGCCATTATTTTATCATACTAGGTTGTATATTACTTAATGGAAGCTTGGGATATTCACAGTTGTATATAACAGTCTTGCTAAACATGGTAGTATGCTACTTGGTTTGAGTCTACTTTAATATGTGCATATGTTTCTTGTAACGTATCACTTATGTAAGTCGATGTACAACACCCCACGACTTGCGGGGAGGTGGAATAATGATAAACGATCTTGTTTAAAGCGTAACATCGACTAACCGAGAATCTTTGCATAAACAATAACTAACAACAAACATAGGAGTTAACAACTACTATGAAAAGTGATTATACCTGTAGAACCGAGTCCTTCGTCTGGTCGTTCTCCACGTCCTCTTCGGCCTTCTCTAAGTAGTAGAAAATCCACCCGAGAGCTTTACTACAAGCTTCACCTCAAACTAGAGGTAACTAGATTTCTTAAATCGCTAATCTAAGCAACCTAGGTGATATAGAGAATGGTTAAGGATTAAGTAGTCTAATCTAATCCTTGTACTCAACACATGAGAGGGGAGGATTAGGGTTAGAAGAGGGAGAGCTTGAGGAGAGAGAAAGTGAGCAAGAGAATGGAATGAGATAATGATCTCTCATAATATATATGAAGCATAAATAAGAACAAGATAAATCAAGTAAATGATTTAACAACCATGGTCCATAAATATCTAATGGGTGATTCATCTCCATGAGTCATTAAGCATTTATGATGCATTAATGACATGGATGAATCACTAATCCCATTTAATGCATATGCCACCTTAACCCCTAAGTGACCATCTTCTAGAAGCTTCTCGCGCAATTACGAGAACGCCCCTCCTATCCGTGAAAACACGGAAAAACTTTAGACTGTATAAATCCAATAACCGGATACTAAGAACTGGCTTAAACCAAAGCCGACTAGTAAAAATTGCCCGGATGCCGTACGTACGTAAACACACGTATGCGCCTGAACCCTTGTCGTAAAACCATACGACCTCTATATCGTTTCGTCTGGAGTAGGGAAACTCTTTGTGTGGGACTCTAGAGACTCGACTACTATACTGGCAGTGGGTTTAACCACAGACCGCAAGCGGCACTAGCTGTACGTAACGGTCCCCAGGTAGATATCGATAAGAAGGCCGATGAGGAAACCTATCCGAACTCCTACTGAGTCTGATGTGAAAATCTCCATACAGTCCGGTCTGTTCGTCTAAGACTATCGCATATCGGGCCTAGGGGGGCGGCAAGCGTCAGTCCCCTAATAGCGGTATAAGTCGTGTCAGAGTGAAGCCCATTACACCCTGAGAAACTACTGGAACCTACCAGCAAATCTCGCTTGCCCTGGCCAGGGACTTTGCGTAATGGCTCTCTGACACAGCGCGATATCAACCCCCAATACCGGGAGAGACGAATCCTGACTAACCGCCACTGCCTCCAAGTGCTCGGGACTGCACCCAACTGCTACCTGTTTGCACGACTCCTTTGAGCCGTGGTAGGGTAGCAATCTAAGAACAGTGGGACACACTCGAGGCGAAGTAGCAGTGTCAAGTCTGCGGACTATGCTGTACTCATGTCACCTGGGAACTGTTAACTGACGACTGGTATAAAACCAACCAACAGTTCCCTGTGAGTCCTGTCCGGTGTACCCGTTACCTAACGAGCACCTGCATACTATCTCCAGTACGACTTACGGACTGCTGTGGGACAGACCATCTCCCCAGCTGGGATGAGAAGTGTACACACTAGTCTACTCCGGAGTATCGATGCCCTGTCTCGATAATCCTACGACTAGGGACCTGAATAAGGATGTGCTTGTAGACTACCCAGCCCCCACTAGTGTGACTGCCATCACAACGCTGGTAGTCAAGCAAGATCCTAAGAGCTCTATCAATACGTATACTCACATATTAAGATAGAAAAACCAAGTAGCATACTACCATGTTTAGCAAGACTGTTATATACATGTGAATATCCCAGGCTTCCATTAAGTAATATATAAATTAGTATTATACAATAATGGCCCCTACGGCATATACACTAACAATCTCCCACTTGCACTAGGTCCATGTACTGGCATATCGAAGACCGATGATCTCGAGCAGCCTCTCGAATTGAATTTGAGGTAGGGCCTTTGTGAATGGATCAGCAATGTTCTCTTCAGTAGCAACTCTCCGAACCTCGATCTCCTGACGATCAATGATCTCCCTGATCAGGTGATACCGTCTTAAGATGTGTCTGGACTTCTGATGGGACCTTGGTTCCTTCGCTAAAGCTATAGCTCCGTTGTTGTCGCAATACAGAGGTATTGGATCAACAATGGTAGGAACCACCTGAAGTTCTGTTAGGAACTTCTTCATCCAGACTGCTTCTTTTGCGGCATCACATGCAGCTATATACTCCGCTTTCACCGTCGAGTCAGCAACGGTGTCCTGCTTGGAGCTCTTCCAGCACACCGCCCCTCCATTGAGGGTAAAGACATAACCTGACATGGACTTGGAATCGTCCTTATCACTCTAGAAGCCGGAATCAGCATAGGCCTCCATCCTGAGGTCTTTTCCGCCGTAAACCAAGAACATCTCCTTAGTCCTCCTCAAGTACTTGAGAATGTTCTTTACTGTTATCCAGTGCTTCTCCCCTGGGTCTGACTGATACCGGCTTACCACGCTTAGTGCGAAAGCTACATCTGGTCTGGTGCACAACATCGCATACATTATAGAGCCTACCGCAGAAGCGTAGGGTACAATAGAGATGCGTTCCCTTTCCAAATTAGTCTTGGGAGATATCTCTTTGGATAGGGTGATTCCGTGACAAGACGGTAGATTACCGCGCTTAGAATCTTCCATACTAAATCTTTTCAGTACAGTGTTGATATACCTGGACTGCGAAAGTCCCAACATCCTCTTGGATCTATCACGATAGATCGGGATCCCCAGAATGTAAGAGGCATCACCCAGGTCTTTCATGGAGAACCTGTGTGACAAGAATCCTTTGACAAATTGTAGCATAGGAATGTCATTTCCTATCAATAGAATGTCATCCACGTACAAGACGAGGAATACGACACTTCTGGCTACAACTTTACTATATATACATGGTTCATCTGGATTTTTGATAAAGTCATATTCTTTGACTGTCTCATCAAAACAGATGTTCCAACTCCGCGATGCCTGCTTTAGTCCATAAATGGACTTAAGCAGCTTGCATACTTTCCCGCTGCTCCCACTCTGATTGAAACCCTCTGGCTGATCCATATAGACGCACTCTTCTAAATTTCCATTCAAAAAAGCCATCTTTACGTCCATCTTCCAGATTTCATAATCATGGAAGGCAGCAATAGCAAGAAGGACCCGAATGGATTTGAGCATAGCCACTGGAGAAAAAGTTTCGTCATAGTCCAAACCAGGTCTTTGACGAAAACCCTTTGCAACAAGTCTAGCCTTATAAGTTTCCACCTGTCCATCTACTCCAATCTTTTTCTTGAAGATCCATTTGCATCCTATGGGTTTTACCCCATCTGGAGCAAAGTCCAAAGTCCATACTTTGTTGGTGTACATGGACTCCATTTCGGTCCGCATTGCATCTAGCCATCGTACCGAGTCGCCGCTCTGGATGGCCTGCTGGAAGCCAGTAGGTTCATCATCATCTATGATGCAATCCTCTCTATTCCCATCTATGAGAAAACTGTAGTATCTCTCAGGAGGATGAGACGGCCTACTACTCCTACGGAGGGGTGCGGGAATGTCCTGTTCTTCTTGAACTACTTGTTCTACCAAACTTTCAGTATTAGTTTGTGGTTCTGGAATTTCTTCCAGTTCTATTTCGCTCCCATTTATTTCCTTTTCTAAAAACTGATATTTTAGAAAATGGGCATTACGAGAAACAAACACCTTTTGTTCCTCTGCGTAATAGAATAGATACCCCTTGGAGTTCTTTGGATATCCCACAAACTTACACTTTACTGATCGTGCCTCGAGCTTGTCCACATGCTGCTTTTTAACAAAAGCTGGACATCCCCATATTTTCAGATACTGAAGATAGGGTTTCTTCCCACTCCACATCTGATATGGCTGTAGGGTTCCTTGGCACACACATGATGTTTCACAACAGATCAAACATGCAAAAAATCAAATTTTTCTATGTGCCAAAGTAACCCTAAGCAAGATCGTAACTAGAGGTAAATGCGAAAACGATATAAGTTAACAACTTAACTAAGAGTGAACGGAAAATACAACCTTTGTAGATCCGGTCCTCCACCTCCATAGCTCCGTGAAGATGTCCCTTCGCTGCGATCATCGGATCCCGGATTCTAGCATTGGTTTCATCGGAGAAATGGTCGGGCTAGGTCGTTGACTTCGATGCCGAAGATGATCTACATCGAGGCAACTCAAACTCAAGCTCCACCTTCACTAAGTCATGAAACTTGTGAAGATAACACACTCTACTACATGGAAAGAGGTAGAGGATGAAGAAATAGGAAGTGGGTTGACTTTAGATTTGGATTTCTCACTTTAAATCTCATGGCACCATTGGAGCTAGAAAGCTTTCATGAAGCTTGATGAAGATCAAGATGAAGAAAGAATAAAAAGGATTATCTTAAAAAGAAAATCCAAGTCATTCTTATCATAAAGAAACCATGGATGAGCCTAACAAGTGTAGAGACTAAACTAGGGTTAGGTATAATGGTTAGGTTAAGGAAAGAAACAAAATGGTCATGACTTTTCAAAACATCATGAAGCTCCAAGAAGAAAGAAAAGAATCCACCATTTTATTTCTTGCCCAAAATATAAATGAAAAGAATAAATAAATAAGTAAATCAAACCCTAACCATTAACCTAATCATGGTTTAATCATACACACCTAAGTTTGCATGTATCATCAAACATGATACAAACTAGTGCACAAAACTATATCATATATACAATATGCACATCAAGTGAGAAAATCCATCTTAAGTGAACCAATACTAGTTAATGCAAAGTAATATATCAAATATATAATTATACATTAAATCATTAAATCAATATTTGATTTAACGATCCGGTCATATCGCATATGACCGACTAATATCCAATGTATCGACTTATCGAATCAATCCTCGATTCGATAACTAGGTTATATCGCATACAACCAATCGATACATTCATCGTGAGAATAGAATACAGTATCACATACATGCATTATTCTCGGTCCCTCACATATCTCATATGCGCTCCTATTTCGTTTCGCTTAAGCCAGGAAACATCTGTGTAGAACTCTAAAGACTCATCAATACGCCGGCAGCAGGTGATGATCATATCAAGCACCCACAAGCCGCAAGCGGTCTGCTAAACATAACGGCCACTCAGGTATTGAGCGATCAGAAGATTAACGAGCAAGCCCGCTCACACTCCTGTGAATCCAACCAGTAACACTTACCGCACAGTCCGGTCTGTTCGTTTGATATGTCGCATATCTCGCCTAGGGGTGGTAAACGTCAGACCCCAATAGCTTGATAAGTCATGCCGACGTAAGGCCCATAACATAGAGTGAAACTACTGATAACTCTTACCAGTATATCACAGCAACCCTGGCCAGGGATTTTCAGTTATGGCCAGTCGTGCATAGCGCAACATCAACCCCTAATACCGGGAGAGACGAATCCCCTCCTATCGCTCATTGCCTCCATATGAATCGGGACTGCCCAAAAACCACCTGTTTTCACGACTCAGTAGAGCCGTGGTAGGGTGGAAATCAAAGCACAGTAGGAGACACACAAGACTCTATGACGATCTCGGGTCAACAGACTAAGCTGTACCAGTGTCACCAGAGAATTGCCATCTGACGTGAGGTATAATACCATCTGGGAGTTCTCGGCGAGTCCGTTCAGTGTACCCAGTCTCCACTGAGCACCCGCATACCATCTCTGATGTCAAACACCAATGGATATTGGATCATCCATCGCCCATCACATGGGTTGAGAAGATATACGCTAGTCTACTCTGGAATATCGATGCCCCGTCTCGATATTCCCATGACTAGGAACATTAAAGGATGTACTCATGGACTACCCAGGCCCCACTAGTATGATCTACATCATAGTTCTGGAAGTCGAGTACACATCCTAAGGGCTTTATCAACATGTAACAGAGAGACAGAAAATATACATGTTAAGATAAAGAGCAACCAGATAGCGTACTATCATGTCGAGCAAGAAAGTCCTACCCATATACGTCCCAGCATCCACTACAATATACATCCAATGTACAATAATGGCCTCTAGGGCATACATATAACTAACAATCTCCCACTTTCACTAGGGCCATCTGTAGCAGTGGTTGCAGTACCACATACTCAACCATCCCATATAAGTCTCTCTATGGGAAAAAGCCTTTATGAGTGGATCCGCCGTGTTGTCCTCTAAGTCTACTCCCCTAACCTCGATCACCCTGGAGACCAACTATCTCCATGATTAGGTGATGCTGCCTCAGAATATGTCTGGGTCACTGATGGGACCGGGTTCATAGGCCAAAGCCACACTTCCATTGTCACACAATGGTAGGAACCTAGTTCATCTCATGAACCAATATACACTCAAACTGCCTCTTTGGTAGTATCTTTAACAGCGATGTTACCAGCCTTTATCGTCTAGTTTGCCACGGTATCTAGCTTGGAACTCTTCCAACATACCGTCCCTCCACTGAGGGTAAAGACAATGCCTACGACTGACATTTAGTCATCCTTATCACTCTAGAACCTTTCCAGTGATTCTCCCCAGGATCGATTGATACTATCTTACTACAGCTAGTGAGAATCCTAACATCCATTTAGATCTATCTCATAGATCCAAATCCCAGGATTTAGGAGGTATCACCTTGATCCTATTGGAGAATCCATGTGATAATAGGAGATCGACCGATCGTAGCATAGGAAACTTCTTTCCTATCAAGAGTATGTCATCCACGTACTCTACGAGGATCATCACATACTACCCTTTTGTATATACAAGGTTCATCTACCATTTTGATGAAGTCAAACTCTTTGACTACCACATCAAAACAGATGTTCCAACTCCGCGATGCCTGCTTTATCTTGTAAAGCAACTTGCACATGTTTCCGCTGCTCCCACTGTTTATGAAGCCCTCTGGCTGTGTACTTATAGACGTTCTCTTCTAAATCATTATTTAGAAAAGCAGTCATGGCACCCAACCACCAGATATCGTAGTCATGGTATGCAGCAATGTTAAGTAGGATCCGGATGGACTTAAGCATAGCCACTGGAAAAGGTTTCATCATTATCCACGCCTGGTCGATGACGAAAACCTTTAACAAGTCTACCTTTGAAAGTCTCAACTTTTCTATCTACACTTGTTCAGTTGATAAAACTGCACATTTGTATTACATTTTTCCTACCATTTTCATATTAAAAAGGACTTTATTATGATATATTATACATATGAGGGTTTATGTGTAAAGACACCATTTTCCATGTGTTAATATATTTTAATTAGTATTTGGTTGGAAAATGTATGCAAATAAATCTATTGACCAAATCCTAGTAGAAATAAGCCTACTAAATATTATTTGAGATTATTGTGCAGAATTTTCCAAGTTGTTATGCAGAATTTATCAAACAAATCAATTTGTTGAAGAAAACTTGCCAAATTAACAAGCAAAACTTGGAGACCAAGTCTGGAAGCAACCGAGAGAAGATTTCTGAATTCTAAAGGTGCCTAGAATTGCCACATGTCACAAGATGCAAGCCCAAGAAAACTCATCAAGAGATCTCACCCTTTAAGCGCGGATCCACGGCCAAACCCCCCCTTGGGCCGCAGATCCGCCGCAAGTTTATGGAGTTAGAGCAAAAGATTTTTTAGGGTTAATCTCTGCTGAAATTTACCAAGTTTTCAACAAGAAGATTCTGGCTTTGCACTATAAAAGGGCACCGAGAGCCTCTTGGAAAAGCTATCAAGCCGAAGAGATCACGAAGCCCCAGACGCTCACGCATCCAGGCTGATCATCAACTGTTCGTCTACCTCCTTAGGAAAGATCGAGAAGCAACTAGTTTGTAATCATTTTCTACGGAATAAAGTGTAGATTGTTCAAGTTGATTAATAAAGGTAGTTATTTTATTTAATTCTTTTGCATTTTACATTATGTTTTCTCTCTCTGTCTTTTCATCTTCTTCTCCCAACATGCGCGAGTAATTCTCCGCTTGTTAGGGTTCGTAGGATTATGGTAGGCTAATGGACAATAAAGATCCCTAAACCCTTTTTAAGTCCTATAAAGTTTATGAACTTTATCAAAAGAATCATTAACATCCTAATCGGGCGCGCTAACAATTCTTTGCTAGTTCCGACCGCGATTAGAGATTAGATTAATGATTGTTTTGGTAAAAGCTAGATATGAACGGAGTTCCGTGTCGAGATATGGGTTAAGAGTGGGATTCCTTTTCCCTCCAGAAACCCTAATCTACACGCATCACCGTCGTTCTTGTTCTAAATCTATTAATGGATAAAAAGGGTAACTTTTAATTAATCGTCCATAACTACTAAATCCTAACGAACCCTACAAGCCCTCTTATTATATTAATTACATTTTTAAAATAATCTAGATCTATATTTTACATTCTTGTTTAACGTAGATCTAGAAATCATTCTATAAAATTCTTTATCTCTCCTCTCTTTCTCAACACATCTAAAGTAAAAGTAAAAGGTTCCACGTTTTCCAAAGGACGACCCGTACTCATCTCGGTCTAGCTATACATGACACCGTTATTGATTGCGGTTAAACTACAAAAACACTTTTTCGTATCAATCAAATGGCGCCGTTTCCGGGGAAACGTGCGTAATTTTTTATTCTTACCATTTGTGTTGAATTCTTAGATGATTCATATCATTATTATAACAAAACTGCAAATTTCATATTTAACGATTTGTGTGTGAATTTTGCGAGGGAATCTGGAGTCACGGACTTGAGGAAACAGGAGATCTAGGGTTTCACACTTCTCTGGTATCTTTCTTAACCCCTTCCCTCTCCTCTCAAATCCAATAAAATCTATTTTCTGCAGGATTCTTTGCAAAATATTCACCGCTCAAAAATCTTTTTGCAAAGTTTTGTTTTGCGGTTTGTTTTGCATATTTTAATACGGACTCTAAGGGGCAAAGACCAAATCAAGATTAGGTGGGGATTTCATCACCCTTCCTAAGCCCCACAAATCACAAACCGAGCATATAGATCAACCCTTCATTAAATTAAAAAATATCTAGACCAGACTCTAAGGACTGTCGCGCTCATTAAGGACAGAGGAAGGTCGTGGGTAATCTATCGTTTATCCGCATTACTTTTGTAGTGCCTAGGCAAGTGTGTCAAAGGCTAGTGGTTTTTAATTAGGCCCACTACTGTGGTTCCTTCCCACTTACCTGGTACTTACCTGGCTACAAGGGTAGTACAGAGGCGGTAGAGGATTGATCCTGCGGCTTGTCCTTTGGAAGTCTAGGAGCGGTCTAGAGACTGGACCTAGGTAACCATAGTTCTAGGGTTGTGCATTTTTGTGTGATTTGTCTTAATCCTTCATTTTTCAAAACAAACCAATTGCTTTCTCTCCTTTTTACCCCTTCCCCCTTCTTCTCTTCTTATAATGGGTGACCTAAACAGAAGAACACTTGCCGAGCTTTGCTGTCCACAACCAGATATCTCTTGTTTTCGAAATCCCTTCGGTATACCGTCCGGCTCTTCCATGTCCTTAAGAGATCATATAGAACAAGCAGGAAGAAAAAGTTGGCCACCTCAGTCTAGGTCTTATCAACCGTATCCTAATCCTACACCTATTTCAGTTCATACCCAGAGTGAGGAAGCCCCTAGACGAATGTCCATTGCTGAGCACATAGCTAGGTCTAGAGGCCAAAGTTTCAACCCGGACCAATATCAACCATCACCACCACTGTCCGGAGAAGAGTTTGATATGTGGTTTGTATATAGCCAACCAACCAACCCATATCAATATTCTTCTTATCATAATATTGATCCTACTCCTACCCAAGTTCAGCAACCATTCTGTTCCTATCAATTCAATCCGACTTTTCCACCTACTCTAGACAGTTCTTCTAATCAGTCATTTGGGAGTTTTAATTATCCACAGGAATTTCGATCTTATACTGAAACCCCTTATCAACCCAAGACTAGTCTTGAGCAGACATTAGAAAAATTTATGGAACTGACGAATCAAATTATGTTGGATTTGCGTAGTAAGACAGAACTGTACACCCTTCCTAATCAAACCTCAACATTACAAACTGAAATCCACAACTCCAGTTTCATAGATTCATCAAGTACAATGTCTGATAAGTTTTGTGACTTTGTAGTGTTTGATTTACCCAACTGTGAAAGGTCCCTTTCAAGTGAAACCATACCCAACCCTTGTGATCTCTACACCTCCACTCTTGAACCAAAACTGATTGAAAACCATACTTTTGATGAGGAGTTTGAGAATTTTAACCTTCACTTGAATGAGGTGATTGACGTTGGGGATATTTTGATTGATGAACCCGAAATTTTGGATGATCTTATCCCACCAATTCATCAATTCTTTTCACTTCCTTGTGGTCATCATCTTGAGCCTTTAATTCTTCCCGAATCCCAAATATGTCTTGAAATTGATGATAAAGGTATACCCAAAGATCAGATCGAAATACAGCTTCCATCTTCCACATATGGTTCAGCAACACTCGACACACCAATTTGTTTACTCATTTCACCTTCTACTTTCTCCGGTTCTTCTTCTGTTCCTATAGTTTCAGTGAGTTTTGATAAATCACAATCCGTTAATTCAAGTTCAATAATACCAGAAATTCAACTTGATTTGGATATTTTTGAAAAAGAGGTAGATGAGTTTTTCGAGTCCTCTACCTCAGTGATTTTTTATGAATCAAGTAGAATAAATTCTGGCATAAAACTCTTTGACAGCAAAATGTTCAATCACACCATTGATAAAAGTTTTGAAGAACTTTTTGCTGACGAACTTGAATTTTTAAACAATACGGATTTTGTGATTGATCAATCTCCACCTATAGAGGTTGAATCGTCACCATTCCTTCTTCCTAATCATTCACATTCCTCCTCATTCTTTCTTTTCTCTAAATTCAAACCCTTTCCAGACCACCTCTTATCCCTTCCCCATTTTTTCTTGACTCGATACAACATATTTTTCCACCAACCTATACGCTATACTGATAAAATCTTTGAATGGTTGGTGTTAACTTTTAGTCTTTGTAAAGCATTATTTTGATCAAAAGACTCACCCCCTCTTAAAATGCTTCGTATTGTCTAACTCATGTTTGATGGGGGTATATTTTTGGCTCTTGAACATAACTTTTGTCCTCAAATTGGTGAGCCAAAAATAAGTTTGGGGGAGGATTTTCACTTTCATATATTGTTGCCCCCATTAATAATTTCCTCCCAAGTCTACAGGTTTTTGTGCTTAATGGATGACATCAGTGAGGACACTGCTGTAAACAGGTTTGGGGGAGGTTTGTGCTTATTTACACATCAAGTTGCATCATATTTTGCATAAGCACAAATTTTCAAAAATTTTAAAATTAAAAAAAAAATTATAACAAAAGAGTAGAAAGTGAAAAATTACATCCAAAAGATAGGAATAGTTTAAGAAAACCAAGAAAATTAGAAGTTTTCTTAAACGAACTAGTAATAAGTAGTTATGAGCTGTTGTCCCAAGGGTTAGTAAGATGAAAGAAGTCACTAATCTGATGATAAAAATAAGTCTGAAAAATAGTTTCTATTCTGAAAGCCGAACTTTTGAATGTTGATACCCTACTATATGCACTTACACACGTCTTGAAACTTGGGATAGTAGAGGATCCCTTGAAATGCTCTTGTCTAAAAGCCAAAGTATGAAGGAAATGAAAAAAAAAATGAAGAAAATATAAAAATGGTGAAAAGAAAAAAAATGAACACTGGTTTTGTTATCGCCAAGGCAGCAATAAAAAAAATATAGCGAGGGTGCCTCTTCACCTAGTGCCCTAAGGCCAACTGGTCTGGGAGTCACTGCTAAGCCTTAGGTGGTGCAAGACGAGGAAAATATTATCACCTAATCGGCAAGCACATAAGTAATCGGTCTGTTAGTACCTCAAGAAGTATTAACGGTCGCATGAAAATGTGTGAGTAAATCTTAATATTCATCAAATTAAAAAGTACTAAGGTAGATGGACAAGAGTATGATAGCTTGAATTGAATTCTCCGAGTGTAGGGATGTTCTTTACACACACGTGGGGTTATATGATCAATGTTTGGATGAAAGATAGGAATGAAGAATAAAGACGATGTTTTATTGAGGGATGATGTGATTTCTAACATTTTTTCATGACTATTAAGATAGGGCTCATGACAACTCAAAAGCTAGTATAGTTGGAAACTCTTCTTTTCAAGGCCTTTCTTTTATGGTTCTTATCTTTATATGTAAATTTCACCATCTTTCTTTTGTTATTGGATTTTGTGGGTGTAATCCACTGAAAACCCTCAGGAGACAACACTCCTCCTACTAGGGACACCTAGAGGTTTAACGGCTTCTTGCACGTGCTCAGTGCAATCGTGTCTGCCTACGAAAGTGTGTTTAGTTTCTCCTTTCTTTTTCTCCTCTTAAATAAACTAGTTTGCTCGGGGCGATCAAAGATAAGTTTGGGGGTATTTGTTCAGTTGATAAAACTGCACATTTGTATTACATTTTTCCTACCATTTTCATATTAAAAAAGGACTTTATAATGATATATTATACATATGAGAGTTTATGTGTAAAGACACCATTTTCCATGTGTTAATATATTTTAATTAGTATTTGGTAGGAAAATGTATGCAAATAAATCTATTGACCAAATCCTAGTAGAAATAAGCCTACTAAATATTATTTGAGATTATTGTGCAGAATTTTCCAAGTTGTTATGCAGAATTTATCAAACAAATCAATTTGTTGAAGAAAACTTGCCAAATTAAGAAGCAAAACTTGGAGACCAAGTCTGGATGCAACCGAGAGAAGATTTCTGAATTCTGAAAGTGCCTAGAATTGCCACATGTCACAAGATGCAAGCCCAAGAAAACTCATCAAGAGATCTCACCCTTTAAGCGTGGATCCGCGGCCAAACCCCACCTTGGGCCGCGGATCCGCCGCAAGTTTATGGAGTTAGAGCAAAATATTTTTTAGGGTTAATCTCTGCTGAAATTTACCAAGTTTTCAACAAGAAGATTCTGGCTTTGCACTATAAAAGGGCACCGAGAGCCTCTTGGAAAAGCTATCAAGCCGAAGAGATCACGAAGCCTCAGACGCTCACGCATCCAGGCTGATCATCAACTGTTCGTCTACCTCCTTAGGAAAAATCGAGAAGCAACTAGTTTGTAATCATTTTCTACGGAATAAAGTGTAGATTGTTCAAGTTGATTAATAAAGGTAGTTATTTTATTTAATTCTTTTGCATTTTACATTATGTTTTCCCTCTCTGTCTTTTCATCTTCTTCTCCCAACATGCGCGAGTAATTCTCCGCTTGTTAGGGTTCATAGGATTAGGGTAGGCTAATGGACAATAAAGATCCCTAAACCCTTTTTAAGTCCTATAAAGTTTATGAACTTTATTAAAAGAATCATTAACATCCTAATCGGGCGCGCTAACAATTCTTTGCTAGTTCCGACCGCGATTAGAGATTAGTTTAATGATTGTTTTGGTAAAGGCTAGATATGAACGGAGTTCCGTGTCGAGATATGGGTTAAGAGTGGGATTCCTTTTCCCTCCAGAAACCCTAATCTACACGCATCACCGTCGTTCTAGTTCTAAATCTATTAATGGATAAAAAGGGTAACTTTTAATTAATCGTCCATAACTACTAAATCCTAACGAACCCTACAAGCCATCTTATTATATTAATTACATCTTTAAAATAATCTAGATCTATATTTTACATTCTTGTTTAACGTAGATCTAGAAATCATTCTATAAAATTCTTTATCCCTCCTCTCTTTCTCAACACATCTAAAGTAAAAGTAAAAGGTTCCACGTTTTCCAAAGGACGATCCGTACTCATCTCGGTCTAGCTATACACGACACCGTTATTGATTGCGGTTAAACTACAAAAACACTTTTTCGTATCAATCAACACTAAGTAATCTTCTCAAGATATACTTGCTCCTGATGGGGATTTAACCCTTCAGATATAGCACCCAAAGTCCATACTTTGTTGGTGTACATGGATTCCATCTCAGATCGCTAAGCATCCAGCCATTCTTACAGAGTCCCTACTCTTGATGGCCGCTCGAAACTAGTTGGGTCATCATCTCATGATGCATTCCTCGCTCCCACTGTCATCGAGAAACCGAAGTATCTCTCAGGCGGATGAGAAACCCTACCAGATCGGCGGAGAGGCTGAGGTTCGTCGGGAACTATTGAATCCTTTGGTTCTGTCAAATCATTAGCAGTTTTGTATAGCTGGAACCTTTCCAGTTCTACAGAACTGACCTTGCCTCGATCTTGTCCGGATTTTGCTTTTGACATTGGCCGGACAATCCCAAATCTTAACTTACTTAAGAGATAAGCTCTTCCCATACCATATCTTATATGGAGTGGTAGGCACTGATTTGATTTGAACCCAATTTAATAGGTATGCAACTTCTCAAGTGCACAACCCCAAAAAGGAAATAGGTAACTCAGTAATACTCATCATAGAGCACACCATATCTTATATAGGGTGCTATTGCTCCGCCCCGATACACCGTTGTGCTGTGGTGTATTCAGAGGAGTAACACCGAGAGAGAATCTTATTTTCCTTTAGAATAGTCCAAGAATTCCATGCACAAGTATTCTCCTCCCTGATCTTATCATAGGACATAATATTTATACCCGGTTTTTGGTTCTCTACTTCTAATTTATATTCTGTGAATATCTCAAAAGCTTCGGACTTATGTTTCAACATGAACGTATGGCTCAATCTTGAGAGATTATCAGAGAATGTAATGAAGTATAAAGAACCGGTCTTGGCATATGTAGACAGAGGACCTTACATACATCAACATGTATCAATCCCAAGAGTTTACTAACTCTTTCTCTGTTTCCAATAAACATAGCTATGGTCATTTTATCTTTGTGACATGACTGGCAAGTTTCACAAGATGTAAATTCAAACTGATTTAAATATGCATCTAAATGTAACTTCAGCCAGTCGGGTCGCATTGATATGACCTAGTCTACAATGCCTCAAGAAGGATTCGTTCATTTCTGAACTCTTCCTCTTTTGTGTGTTCCGTATACTAAGAACTGTAGTTTGATTCAGAACATCAATGCTTTTAGATAACGTGCCTGAACCGATCAACTTTTGATATAGGAAATGTTCAAAACATTATCCAACAATACAAAATTATATCCTTCTTTACTAATAAAGAGACTGATATAATTTTGTATATCAGGTTCGGTATCTAATAACATTCGTTCAGAATCAATGTACTGGTAATACAGGGTGATAGTGACCAACAGACTTGGCTACAACACTTGCACCGTTTTCTGTCTCATGAAACTTATCACCCGTTCTCAGTTCTCTGTCTTTCTGTAGCCCTATGTAACAGATTACATATCTGGGATCCTGATCCGGTATCAGATACCCAGGACGCAGAGGATACTGAGAAACAGTTCTGTGTAACGAACACACCCGAAGGAGATGCATCATATGCACTTTCTTCGTTTGGGCGGCATGGGAATCCTGGTATTCCCCTAATTCCTGCTCTGTCTTATAACAATTATAAGTTGGAGCGGGACCAACGTTCCCCAGCTCAGTATAACAAGCGGGTTCGGTCAATACATCCATATTATTATCTTGATTAAGGCATGATATGGTCGCTACCTGGAGAGAGAGAGAGAAGAAAACACTCTGCGTGCGCTCTTGCAAGATTAGATTGGTTATTTATTTTATCTAATCAGGATGGCTCCCACTGTTTTTATCAAATCTTCCTTCAAACCTTAAAAGGAAAGACTAGCCGGGATTAATTACACTCTACAAGTTCGCCAATCTTTCAGCCAGGCCAGTGTCGGTACTTGAGGGAGGTTCCCTATGCTTTCGCACGGACCTAATTACAGTAAACCTCGTTTTCCCAGAGGCGTAACCCCGTTGACACCTTTCTAGACACCTACTTGATCGGCTAATTGCAAAGTGCAAAACTCTCCCAGGAGTAACAATTACTCGCAGTGGGTATCAGGATCCAACTATCATATAGAAGGTATGCAATCTCATTGCAAATTTCAACACTTGAAACTCCCGATAAAGGTTTTTACCTCTAGCACCTATGACCTTAACTTTGGTCAACAAATTATAAGCACTGGTCAAGTTCTACCCGTCATTTCGTGATTAATTAGACCCACCCACATGACCCTTAAGTAAGGTTAACAAAGTCACGCGACTGTCCTAACTAATCGCATCATATGCGGTGTAGGAAGACATCACTTAGCTACCGTATACTGTGCCTTAACTAAGGTCAACAAACACAGCACGAATACTAAGTACTCTACTTCCTAAAATGACGGAGGGTTGCGAATGGTTTTTGTGAAAACCTTTAACGCTTTGAACTTGATCTCGTTGCGGAATCAAATGGTTTTTAAATGGATTGTTTTTTAGGCTTTTCTAGTTTTGCTAAAGGGGTCACTCCCGGTGAAGGGATCGTCAGCCCTTTCCTCATCGAATAAGGTGCAGGATATATCATATATACCGCTGTGCAAAGCGAAAACTATAAAAGTAATCAAAAGACAAACCGAGGGTTGTAGGATCTGCCAGTTATTGCTAAAGGAGTCACTCCCGATGAAGGGATCTCGGTCCTTTCCCTATCGAATAAGGTGCAGGATGTTCTATAAGGAACACTGCGATGCAAAGCAAGAACTGTAGCTACCTGTTTTAATTTTTGAAATTCGATTCCACAACATCTTTTAGGTTTATTTTCTTTCATTAATCTCATTAATGAATGTCCCATCATTTAAGTCCACCTAAACATCACAGATAAATATAACATACGCTTATGCCATCCGCATTTGCCTCGATGTCCCGTCTGCACCGTTAGGTTAGGTAACTAACGGCAGAGCGGGGCAGGGCTAGCGCAGGTGTAAAACATAAGCAACGTCTATATAATATATCATATATACTATATCTATCTGAACATATCACATGATCACATCACAGATAACGCAGCAGAAAATATCATATGTTATATTGGATCGTCGTGTTTGAATAGCCGGGTTTTTTTTATGCGAGATGAGTGTTTTTCATTTTCATTCATGTAAAAACTTGTATGTAATATTCTTTTATTGGGGCCCTTCCAGGTTGCGGAAGATGTCACCGTTGATGTATATTATTTACTTTTCCGCATTAGGATAGACCCAAGGCGGGGAGCACAAGTAACCGGGTTCTAGGGTCCAGTGGGAGACCAACTCGAGGAGTCGAGTCCGGGTCTCCTAACCCTAGAATTGGTAGGGTTGCTTGCCGCTCTCGTAGGGGTCTAGGGGTGTGGGATTGGCTATTCAACACGACCGTGGAATCCGTGTTTTATACTGGCTCGTATTAAAAACACGGATTAGTTATATGTATGCCCTAGAGGCCATTACTGTACATTGGATGTATATTGTAGTGGATGCTGGGACGTATATGGGTAGGACTTTCTTGCTCGACATGATAGTACGCTATCTGGTTGCTCCTTATCTTAACATGTATACTTTCTGTCTCTCTGTTACATGTTGATAAAGCCCTTAGGATGTGTACTCGACTTCCAGAACTATGATGTAGATCATACTAGTGGGGCCTGGGTAGTCCATGAGTACATCCTTTAATGTTCCTAGTCGTGGAAATATCGAGACGGGGCATCGATATTCCAGAGTAGATAAGCGTATATCTTCTCAACCCATGTGATGGGCGATGGATGATCCTATATCTATAGGTGTTTGACATCAGAGATGGTATGCGGGTGCTCAGTGGAGACTGGGTACACTGAACGGACTCGCCGAGAACTCCCAGATGGTATTATACCTCACGTCAGATGGCAGTTCTCTGGTGACACTGGTACAGCTTAGTCTGTTGACCCGAGATCGTCATAGAGTCTTGTGTGTCTCCTACTGTGCTTTGATTTTCACCCTACAACGGCTCTACTGAGTCGTGCAATCAGGTGGTTTTTGTTAGTTATGTATATGCCCTATAGGCCATTGTTGTACATATGATGTATATTATGATGGATGCTTAGATATATACAGAGAGGACTTTCTTGCTTGTCATGATAGTATGCTATTTGGTTTCACTTTATCTTAACATGTTGACTTGTATTGGTTTACTCTTTTACTCTCACATGTTGATAAAGCCCTTAGGATCTGTACTCGACTACTGGGACTATGATGAGATCATACTAGTGGGGCCACGATAGTCGATGAGTACATCCTATAACCATTCCTAGTCGAGGGTATATCGAGACAGGGCATCGATACACCAGAGTAGACTAGCGTATACGCATCTTGACCCATATGATGGGCGATGGATGATCCCATATCCATCGGTGTTTGACATCAGAGATGGTGTATGGGTGCTCAGTGGAGACTGGGTACACTGGACGGACTCGCCGAGAACTCCCAGATGGTAATATACCACACGTCAGATGGCAGTTCTCCGGTGACATTGGTACAGGGTAGTCTGAAGACCCGAGATCGTCATAGAGTCTTGTGTGTTTCCCACTGTGCTTTGATTTCCACCTTACCACGTCCAAGAGGGCGTGCAAAACGGTGGCTTTTGGGTACAGTCCCGAATCACATGGAGGCAATGAGCGATAGGAGGGTATTCGTCTCTCCCGGTATAGGGAGTTGATGTTGTGCTGTGTTCGATTGGCTATAACTGGAAGTCCCTGGCCAGGGCTGATATAGAGATTTACTGCTAAGTGTTACTAGTAGTTTCTCGACCCGTTATGAGCCACACATCGACACGACTTATCGGTTACTGGGGTCTGACGTATACCACTCCTAGACTTGATATGCGACATATCAGACAAACAGACCGGACTGTACGGGAGTGTTACTGATTGGATTCACAGGAGAACGCACAGGCTAGCTTGTTGATCTTCTGATCGCTCAATACCTGGGTGGCTGTTACATTTAGCTGACCGCTTGCAGCTTGTGGGTGTTTGATATGATCATCACCTGCTACCGGCGTATTGGCGATTCTTTAGAGTCCTACACAGAGGTTTCTTGGCTCAGGCAAAACGGAGTAGAGGCACATATGTGATATGTGCAGGACCGAGAATAATGCGATATGAGATACCGTATTATATTCTCGCGATATTTAGATATGAACCGGGTCATCGGATGAAGTGTTGATTCGATGAATCGGTACATGATATATTAGTCGGTAATATTCGATATAGCCGGATCGTCGGATCAAGTGTTGATTCGATGATTTAATGTATAATAATATATATATGATATATTGTATTACATTATCTAATATTGGCTCGCTTTATTATTTCATTTTCTCACTGGATGATACATTGATATATATGCGATATATGTTAATTGTATTATTTTCTTTTGTTGCAAATATATAATATATATGTGATATATATTATTGTGACATGATATGATTTATTGTTAAACATGTTTAAGGATGATTAAATGAGGTTAGGGTTTGATTAGGGTTAGTTGCTTCATGCACCTTCTAGAAGCAATTTCTTTTGTCATGGTTAAGATATTTGTTGATGACACATTTCTAAACCTAACCAAACCCTAACTCTAGTTGTTTCTCTACACATTATTAGCCACTCATCCTTGACCATGGTTTACATATCAATCATATAGCTTTATTTTCTATTCATCACAAAAGGATTATTATCATTATCATTTTCCATTATCATCTTCTTCTCTCTTGAAAAGCTTACTTGAAATTCTTTATGTGATGAATAAATATGAGAAAATGATTTAAAAAGAAAGCAAAAATACTACTCTCTCATCCTCATCTCATCTAGCCCATGAGATTAGTGTGTTTATCTCTTTAGAGTGAGAAAGCTTGAGTCTTTGCAACTTCGACGTAGATCATCGGAGATTTGGAACACTTCAAGCTAGCATGGATCGTTCGAGTCGTGGAGCCTCTCATGAGTCCGGGAGATCGTGGATCGCGGCAAAGGGACTTCTACTCGGAGCTTGTGAAGCGAAGGAGCGGACTACAAAGGTTGTAATCCCTCACACTTAGATAAAAGTTATCATCTTGCATGCTTAACCCTAATAATCTAGCAAAGATCCCGGCTTTGGGTTGTTCGGCACGTCTAAATTTTTATCCGGGCATGTTCGATACCTTATGAACCTTCACAAGAGTGCCTAGGAACCCTACAGTGGTATCAGAGCCTAGCTAGAGCTTTAGGCGACGTGTTTACGAAGTTAAAACTCCGATCGAACCCGAACCGACAAAATTTACCCCTTCTCTGGAAATTTTTCAAAAACTGGGATTTTTCTGAATTAAAAATACGTAAAAAAATCAGCAGGGAATTCTAAGAATTACCATGAAACACGGGCCCACAATTCCTCTAAACGGCGGCAGAACCGCGGCGAAAACATGCTTTTCGCGGCGGTTCCGCGGCGGAATTATGGATTGGTGACACGTGGTTTTCATGGTAATATCCGTAGGTGCTTATTGATGCTTCTGGGTTTTTTTAATCTGTTTCAAGTGTTGAATATTCTGGGGTTTGTTTTGTAATAGTAGACTCGATCGGAAATTTTAAATTCGTATTTCTTTCCGGATATTTAGAAACTGTTAAACTAGTTGAACGGATATCATTAACCCACTTTTTCCCGGCACGTAAAACTTTCAAGTGTTGAATTTTTTTCGGGTTTAAATCTTTCGGAAAAATTGTACAAGTTAAGCAGTGGACCCTCTAGAAGACAACAAACCTTAACTCGATTATGTGACCGTCTTGAACTGCCTTTTGAACCTTCGCGTTTGGGGCAGTACGGCGTGCCTCATGTGAGGCGTTGGCTTGACCCTTCTACGGCTGGATCACCGGTACTTTGACATATTCTGGGATTATTTGAACTCCGCTCAAGAGTTGAGCACTTTAGGAAATTTTGGGTATTTGATTATCTGTTCGGAAAGTTTAATACTGTCTATTTATCTGGAATGTGATACAATATGTGGAATTCATAGAGTTAGGCATGAAATGCGAAGTATGTGATATTTCGGATTTACGATGTCTAAAGTGATTGTGGATTCCAAATATTGTAGTTTTACACTTTCTTTTCTGTGACCGTAAGTGTAATATGTGAAATCGCCGGTTTCGTTGCTATATGTCAACGACAATTGGGATGCGCATATTTACTTACGTTGACGATATGTGATATTATGTGTTGCTGTGATATGTGATATTGGATCGTCGCGTTCTGAATAGCCGGGGGTTTTATGTGAGATGAGGTTTTTTATTTTCATTCATGTAAAATTCATTTGTAATGTAATATTCTTTTATTTGGGGCACTTCCAGATTGAGGTTGATGTCACCAGTGTATATTATTTACTTTTCCGCATTAGGTAGACCCAAGGAGGGGAGCACAAGTAACCGGGTTCTAGGGTCCAGTGGGAGGCCATCTCGAGGAGTCGAGACCGGGTCTTCTAACCCTAGAATTGGCAATGTTACTTGCCGCTCTCGTAGGGGTCTTGGGATGTGGGTTTGGCTATTCGTCGCGACCGTGGAATCCGTGTTTTATACAGGCTCGTATTGAAATCACGGACGTCCTAGTATATCCAATATTTCATATATGTTCTTCTGCTGCATTGTTCTGTGATGAGATCATATTACTGCCTGAGACGAATGCTTATACTATATATATATATGTTGATATATAAATATTACTGCTTTCGTTTCTTCTGTGATGCTTAGGAAGCATAAGCTGATGGGATTTTTGTTAATGAGATTAATAAAAGAAAAGAAACCTAAAGATGTTGTAGAATCAAAACTTTATAAAAAGGGTAGCTACAGTTTTGCTTTGCACAGTGATATATATGATATATCCTGCACCTTATTCGATGAGGAAAGAGCCGACGATCCCTTCACCGGGAGTGACCTCTTTAGCGAAACTGGCAGATGCTACAAAACTCGGTTTGTATTTTGATTGCTTTTAGAGTTTTGCTTTGCACAGCGATATATATGATATATCCTGCACCTTATTCGATGAGGAAAGGGCCGACGATCCCTTCACCGGGAGTGACCCCTTTAGCGAAACTAAGAAAAGCCTCAAAAACACTCCTTTTCTAAAACCACTCGATTCTACGACGATATCAAGTTCGTTACGCAATAGGTTTTTCAGAAAAAACCTGTCGTAGCCCTCCGTTATTTCAGATAAGTCCTATTTAGTATTCGTGCTACGTTTGTTGACCTCCGTCAAGGCGTAGTGTACGGTAGCTGACTAGTTTTTTATCTGCTTATGCATATGATGCAGATTGGATTAGGGTAGTCGTACGGCCTCGTTGACCTCCGTCAAGGGTCGTGCGGGTGGGTTTAATTCAATCAAGAAATGACGGGTTGAACTTGACTAGTAGCCTATGGTTTGTTGACCTCCGTCAAGGTCATAAGTTACTAGGGGCAAAATGTTATCGGGAATTTCAAGTGTTGAAATTTGCAATGAGATTGCATACCTCCTATGAGATAGTTGGATCCCGATACCCACTGCGAGTAAGTGTTACTCCTGGGAGAGTTTTACACAGGACAATTAGTCGATCAAGTAGGTGTCTAGAAAAGTGTTAACGGGGTTATGCCTCTGGGAAAACGAGGTTTACTTTAATTAGGTCCGTGCGAAAGCACGGGGAACCTCCCTCAAAGTACCGACACTGATCTGGCTGAAAGATTGACGAAATTGTAGGGTGTAATTAATCCCGGCTAATCTTACCTTTTAGGGTTTGAAGGTAGATTTGATAAAAACAGTGGGAGACATCCTGATTAGATAAGATAATAACCAATCTAATCTTGCAAGAGCATATGCTAAAGTGTTTTCTTCTCTCTCTCTCCAGGTAGCGACCATGTCAGGCCATAATCAAGATAATAATATGGATGTATTGACTAAACCTAATTATTGTACTGAGCAAGGGAACGTTGGACCCGTTCTTTCTTATAAGAGTTATAAGACTGAACAGGAAACAGGAGAATATCTAGATTCTCACGCCGCCCAAAAGAACATGCATGATGATGCATCTTCTTCGGGTGTGTTAGTTATTGAGAACTGTTTCTCAGTTCACCCTACGTCCTGGGTATTAGATACCGGATCAGGATCCCACATATGTAAACAGTTACATGGGCTACGTAAAGGTAGAGAACTGGAAAAAGGTGATCATTCCGTTCAAGTAGGGAATGGTGCAAATGTTGTAGCCAAAGCAGTTGGCGAATATCACCTTGTATTACCAAGTCGTAATACACTGATTCTAAATGAGTGCTATTATATACCGAACATGATGTGCAACATTATTTCAGTTTCTTTATTAAGTAAAGAAAGATATAATTTTGTAGTACAGGATAATGTTATGAACATATTCCTAGATCAAAAGTTGATTGCATCAGGCTCGTTACATAATGGCATATTCATTCTAAATCAGAATACAGTCCTCAATATACAAAACACACACAAGAGGAAAGGTTCAGAAATGAACGAATCCTTCTTATGGCATTGTAGACTTGGTCATATCAATGCGACACGACTGGCTAAGTTACATAAGGATGGTTATTTGGATCCGTTCGAATTATCATCTTATGATACTTGCCATTCATGTCTCAAAGGAAAAATGTCCAAAGCTCCGTTTAGTGGACACGGAGAAAGAGTTACTGAACTCTTAGGACTAATACATAGTGATGTATGCGGTCCCATGTCTACGCATGCCAGGAACGGTTGTTCCTACTTCACTACATTCACTGATGATCTCTCTAGATACGGACATGTGTTTCTGATGAAACACAAGTCTGAAGCTTTTGAGAAATTCAGAGAATATAAGCACGAAGTAGAGAACCAAACGGGCAAAAGTATTAAGATCCTTCGATCTGATCGAGGAGGTGAATACTTAAGCAGTGAGTTCCTAGATTATCTAAAAGAGAATGGGATTCTCTCTCAGCTTACTCCTCCTTATACACCACAGCACAACGGTGTATCGGAACGAAAAAATCGCACCCTATTAGATATGGTGCGCTCGATGATGAGCACTGCTGAGTTACCTATTTCCTTCTGGGGGTATGCGCTTGAGACAACGGCATACATACTGAATAAAGTTCCTACCAAATCTGTGCCTACCACCCCATATGAGATATGGGAAGGGAAGAAACCATATCTTAATTTTGTTAAGATATGGGGTTGCCCGGCTTATGTCAAAAGACGAAACCCGGAAAAACTCGAGGCAAGATCTGTTTTGTGTAAGTTTATTGGATATCCCAAGCATTCGCGAGGGTATATTTTCTACCACAGTGAGGAACAAAGGGTGTTTGTTGCTCAACACGCCACCTTTTTAGAAAAGGAATTTCTTGCAAAAGAGATTAGTGGCTCTGAGGTAGAACTGGAAGAAGTTCCAGCAGAACAAACCACAACAGATGATTTAGTGGAACCAGAGGATTCAGTAGTACCCGACGAACCCCAGCTTCTCCGCCGATCTAGTAGGGTTTCTCGTACACCTGAGAGATACTACGGTTTTCTCATTGATGGTGGTAGCGAGGATTGCATCATGGATGATGATGACCCGACTAGTTTCGAGCAGGCCATCACGAGTGGTGACTCTGTGAAATGGCTGGATGCAATGCGATCTGAGATGGAATCCATGTACACCAATAAAGTATGGATTTTAGAAAATGCTCCTGAAGGGGTAAAACCCATTGGGAGCAAGTGGATTTTTAAAAAGAAATTTGGTGTAGATGGAAAAGTTGAGACTTTCAAAGCTAGACTTGTAGCAAAGGGATTTCGTCAACGACCAGGTGTGGATTATGACGAAACCTTTTCTCCAGTGGCTATGCTTAAGTCCATCCGGATCTTACTTTCCATTGCTGCATACCATGACTACGAAATCTGGTAAATGGATGTTAAGACCGCCTTTCTAAACGGTGATTTAGAAGAGTGCGTGTACATGACTCAGCCAGAGGGCTTCGCAGATAGTGGGAGCAGCGGAAAGGTGTGCAAGCTGCTTAAATCCATTTATGGGTTAAAGCAAGCATCGCGGAGTTGGAACATCTGTTTTGATGTTGTAGTCAAAGAGTTTGACTTCATCAAAAATATAGATGAACCTTGTATCTATAAGAAGGTAGCAGAGGGTAAGGTTGTCTTCCTCGTATTGTACGTCGATGACATACTCTTGATAGGAAATGATATTCCTATGCTGCAATCAGTCAAGCTCTTCTTATCACAGAGATTCTCAATGAAAGATCTAGGTGATGCCTCCTGCATATTGGGAATCATGATCTATAGAGATAGATCTAAACGGATATTGGGATTGTCCCAATCCAGGTACATTGACACCATACTAAAGAGGTTTAGTATGGAAGAATCTAAGCGTGGGAACCAACCCACGATCTCTGGACTCACTCTCTCCAAAGAGATGTCTCCCAAGACTGATTTGGAGAGAGCTCGCATGCAAGGGATACCCTATGCTTCGGCAGTAGGCTCTATCATGTATGCGATGCTGTGTACCAGACCCGATGTAGCATACTCACTAAGTGTAGTGAGTCGGTATCAAGCAGATCCTGGAGAGAGTCACTGGACAGCTGTGAAGAACATTCTCAAGTACTTACGAAGGACTAAGGAGATGTTCTTGGTGTATGGTAATGGAGAACTCCAGGTGGAGTCCTTTACCGATTCCAGCTTCCAGAGTGATAAGGAAGACTCTAAGTCGCATTCGGGTTTTGTCTTTACCCTCAATGGAGGGGCGGTATGTTGGAAGAGTTCCAAACAGGATACCGTTGCAGACTCGACGATGGAGGCTGAATAAAACGCTGCCAACGATGCTGCCAAAGAGGCTGTCTGGATCAAGAAGTTCATTACTGAACTTGGAGTGGTTCCATCCATTGAGCATCCAATACCTCTGTATTGCGATAACAATGGAGCTGTGGCATTAGCCAAGGAACCCAGATCCCATCAAAAGTCCAGACATATTCTGAGGCGGTATCACCTGATCAGGGAGATAGTTGATCGCCGGGAGATCGAGGTCAGGAGAGTAGATAAGAAGGACAACACTGCGGATCCATTCACGAAGGCTCTTCCCCAGATACAGTTTGAGAGATTATTCGGGATGCTAGGTATGAGATACTACAGCAGCTGGCCTTAGTGCAAGTGGGAGATTGTTAGTTATGTATATGCCCTAGAGGCCATTGTTGTACATATGATGTATATTATGATGGATGCTTAGATATATACAGAGAGGACTTTCTTGCTCGTCATGATAGTATGCTATTTGGTTTCACTTTATCTTAACATGTTGACTTGTATTAGTTTACTGTTTTACTCTCACATGTTGATAAAGCCCTTAGGATCTGTACTCGACTACTGGGACTATGATGAGATCATACTAGTGGGGCCACGGTAGTCGATGAGTACATCCTATAACTGTTCCTAGTCGAGGGTATATCGAGACAGGGCATCGATACACCAGAGTAGACTAGCGTATATGCATCTTGACCCATATGATGGGCGATGGATGATCCCATATCCATCGGTGTTTGACATCAGAGATGGTGTACGGGTGCTCAGTGGAGACTGGGTACACTGGACGGACTCGCCGAGAACTCCCAGATGGTGATATACCACACGTCAGATGGCAGTTCTCCGGTGACACTGGTACAGGGTAGTCTGAAGACCCGAGATCGTCATAGAGTCTTGTGTGTTTCCAACTGTGCTTTGATTTCCACCTTACCACGTCCAAGAGGGCGTGCAAAACGGTGGCTTTTGGGTACAGTCCCGAATCACATGGAGGCAATGAGCGATAGGAGGGGATTCGTCTCTCCCGGTATAGGGAGTTGATGTTGTGCTGTGTTCGATTGGCTATAACTGGAAGTCCCTGGCCAGGGCTGATATAGAGATTTACTGGTAAGTGTTACTAGTAGTTTCTCGACCCGTTATGAGCCACACATCGACACGACTTATCGGTTACTGGGGTCTGACGTATACCACCACTAGACTTGATATGCGACATATCAGACGAACAGACCGGATTGTACGGGAGTGTTACTGATTGGATTCACAGGAGAACGCACAGGCTAGCTTGTTGATCTTCTGATCGCTCAATACCTGGGTGGCTGTTACGTTTAGCTGACCGCTTGCAGCTTGTGGGTGTTTGATATGATCATCACCTGCTACCGGCGTATTGACGATTCTTTAGAGTCCTACACAGAGGTTTCTTGGCTCAGGCAAAACGGAGTAGAAGCACATATGTGATATGTGCAGGACCGAGAATAATGCGATATGAGATACCGTATTATATTCTCGCGATATTTAGATATGAACCGGGTCATCGGATGAAGTGTTGATTCGATGAATCGGTACATGATATATTAGTCGGTAATATTCGATATAGCCGGATCGTCGGATCAAGTGTTGATTCGATGATTTAATGTATAATAATATATATATGATATATTGTATTACATTATCTAATATTGGCTCGCTTTATTATTTCATTTTCTCACTGGATGATACATTGATATATATGCGATATATGTTAATTGTATTATTTTCTTTTGTTGCAAATATATAATATATATGTGATATATATTATTGTGACATGATATGATTTATTGTTAAACATGTTTAAGGATGATTAAATGAGGTTAGGGTTTGATTAGGGTTAGTTGCTTCATGCACCTTCTAGAAGCAATTTCTTTTGTCATGGTTAAGATATTTGTTGATGACACATTTCTAAACCTAACCAAACCCTAACTCTAGTTGTTTCTCTACACATTATTAGCCACTCATCCTTGACCATGGTTTACATATCAATCATATAGCTTTATTTTCTATTCATCACAAAAGGATTATTATCATTATCATTTTCCATTATCATCTTCTTCTCTCTTGAAAAGCTTACTTGAAATTCTTTATGTGATGAATAAATATGAGAAAATGATTTAAAAAGAAAGAAAAAATACTACTCTCTCATCCTCATCTCATCTAGCCCATGAGATTAGTGTGTTCATCTCTTTAGAGTGAGAAAGCTTGAGTCTTTGCAACTTCGACGTAGATCATCGGAGATTTGGAACACTTCAAGCTAGCATGGATCGTTCGAGTCGTGGAGCCTCTCATGAGTCCGGGAGACCGTGGATCACGGCAAAGTGACTTCTACTCGGAGCTTGTGAAGCGAAGGAGCGGACTACAAAGGTTGTAATCCCTCACACTTAGATAAAAGTTATCATCTTGCATGTTTAACCCTAATAATCTAGCAAAGATCCCGGCTTTGGGTTGTTCGGCACGTCTAAATTTTTATCCGGGCATGTTCGATGCCTTATGAACCTTCACAAGAGTGCCTAGGAACCCTACAGTTTTTGGGTACAGTCCCGATTCACATGGAGGCAATGAGCGATAGGAGGGGATTCGTCTCACCCTGTATTGGGGGTTGATGTTGCGCTATGCACGACTGGCCATAACTGGAAATCCCTGGCCAGGGTTGCTGTGATATACCGGTAAGAGTTATCAGTAGTTTCACGCTATGTTATGGTCCTTACGTCGGCATGACTTATCAAGCTATTGGGGTCTGACGTTTACCACCCTTAGGCGAGATATGCGACATATCAGACGAACAGACCGGACTGTGCGGTAAGTGTTACTGGTTGGATTCACAGGAGTGTGAGCGGGCTTGCTCGTTGATCTTCTGATCGCTCAATACCTGGGTGGCCATTACGTTTAGCAGACCGCTTGCGGCTTGTGGGTGCTTGATATGATCATCACCTGCTGCCAGCGTATTGACGAGTCTTTAGAGTCATATACAGAGGTTTCCTGGATTAAGCGAAACGAAATAGGAGCACATATGAGATATGTGAGGGACCGAGAATAATGCGTGTATGTGATACCGTATTCTATTCTCGCGATGAATGTATCGATTGGTTGTATGCGATATAACCTAGTTATCGAATCGAGGATTGATTCGATAAGTCGATACATTGGATATTAGTCGGTCATATGCGATATGACCGGATCGTTAAATCAAATGTTGATTTAATGATTTAATGTATAATTATATATTTTATATATTACTTTGCATTAACCAGTATTGGTTCACTTAAGATGGATTTTCTCACTTGATGTGCACATTGTATATATGATATAGTTTTGTGCACTAGTTTGTATCATGTTTGATGATACATGCAAACTTGGGTGTGTATGATTAAACCATGATTAGGTTAATGGTTAGGGTTTTATTTACTTATTTATTTATTCTTTTCATTTATATTTTGGGCAAGAAATAAAATGGTGGATTCTTTTCTTTCTTCTTGAAGCTTCATGATGTTTTGAAAAGTCATGACCATTTTGTTTCTTTCCTTAACCTAACCATTATACCTAACCCTAGTTTAGTCTCTACACTTGTTAGGCTCACCCATGGTTGCATTATGATAAGAATGACTTGGATTTTCTTTTTAAGATAATCCTTTTTATTCTTTCTTCATCTTGATCTTCATCAAGCTTCATGAAAGCTTTCTAGCTCCAATGGTGCCATGAGATTTAAAGTGAGAAATCCAAATCTAAAGTCAACCCACTTCCTATTTCTTCATCCTCTACCACTTGCCATGTAGTAGAGTGCGTTATCTTCACAAGTTTCATGACTTAGTGAAGGTGGAGCTTGAGTTTGAGTTGCCTCGAAGTAGATCATCTTCGGCATTGAAGTCAACGACCTAGCCCGACCATTTCTCCGATGAAACCAATGATAGAATCCGGGATCCAATGATCGCAGCGAAGGGACATCTTCACGGAGCTATGGAGGTGGAGGACCGGATCTACAAAGGTTGTATTTTCCGTTCACTCTTAGTTAAGTTGTTAACTTATATCGTTTTCGCCTTTACCTCTAGTTACGATCTTGCTTAGGGTTACTTTGGCACATAGAAAAATTTGATTTTGGCATGTTTGATATGTTGTGTAACATCATGTGTGTGCCAAGGAACCCTACAATGGCCATGTTCAAAAGATATGCCGCTGATTCTAGCGCATAACTCCAAAAAGATCGCGGTAACTCAGCATTACTCATCATGGAACATACCATATCCAATAGGGTTCGATTCCGTCTCTCCGATACACCGTTATGCCGTGGAGTGTATGGAGAAGTAAGCTGAGAGAGAATTCCTTTCTCTTTTAGGTAACCTAGGAACTCGGCACTCAAGTATTCACCACCTCGATCAGATCTTAGTGTCTTGATACTTTTGTCGGTTTGGTTTTCTACTTCATTCTTGTACTCTTGGAATTTCTCAAAAGCCTAGGATTTATGTTTCATCAGATAAATGAATCCGTACCTTGAGTAATCATCCGTGAAAGTAATGAAATAGAAAAAACTACATCTTGCATGTGTAGACATTGGACCACATACATCGCTGTGTATGAGTCCTAAGAGCTCGCTCGCTCTTACTCCATGTCCAGTAAATGGAGTCTTTGTCATCTTTCCTTTGAGACAAGATTGACAAGTGTCATAAGTTTGATATTCGAACGAGTCCAAATATCCTTCTCTATGCAACTTAGTCAACCTTCTCTCATTGATGTGACCCAGTCTACAATGCCATAAGAAAGCTTTATTTAAATCTGGAGACTTTCTTTTTAGTGTGTTCTAGACATTAAAAATTTGGAGTTGGTTTAACACATATATACCGTTTTCCAGTGTACCGGACCCAATCAAACTATGATTAAGGTGGATGTTAACAACACCACTTCCAAGCGTGAAATCATAACCTTTATTTGATAACAAGGAAACAGATATGATATTACACGTTAAGCTGGGTACACAAAAACAGTTATGTAAAACCAAAATCTTTCCACTCGTCAATCCCAGGTGATAATCCCCTACGGACACAGCTCCCACGCTAGCTCCGTTAGCAACCATCAGGGTCATATCACCTTCCTTCAGCACTCTACGGTTTCTCAGTGCCTACAATGAATTGCAAATATGAGATCCTGATCCGGTATCCAATACCCAGGAAGTAGAGTTGATTGACAGACAATTCTCAATTACAAACACACCCGAAGTCGAAGCCACAGCTTGCTTCGGTTCCTGGTTCTTGGCGTTCCACGCCTTGCAATCCTTCTTCCAGTGCCCTTTCCTATGACAATGGAAGCACCCATCCTGGCCCACTACCGGTACCGCAAACTTTTTCTTTCCCTTCCCTCCCACCTTACTTACACCTCCTCTAGGTCTGGGGGCGGCCTTCTTTTTCCTTCCTTTGGCCCTAGCCTTGGACCCGGAAGAAGAAACACCGCTAACAAACATAGCGGGTGTTTCCCTTGCCTTCTGCAAGGTGCCCTCTGCACTCCTTAACATGTTCAGGAGTTCCGGAAGTTCAACTTCTTTTCTTTGAATGTTGAAGTTCAGGATAAACTGGGCGTAGGTGGAAGGAAGGGACTGGCGAATAAGGTCTGTATAGAGCTCATTATCCAAATTCGTCCCAAGATTTGCGAGCTCTTCTATATAGCCGATCATCTTTAGGACATGTTCTCCTACCGATGACCCGACAACCAACCTCACTCGAAACAAGTTCTTAGAGGTCTCGTATCTTGCTATACGAGATTGCTCTCCATAAAGTTCCATTGTATGGAGAAATATGGCATCTAGTTCCATATCCTCGTGCCTCCTCTGATTTTCATTGTTCATCGAGGCAAGCACGATGCACTTGGCTTTCACGCAATCGAAATCCCAGGTTTTGCGGATTTCCTTATCCACATTACTAGATTTCGGACCAGGGACAGCAGGTGCCTTAGCGGTGAGGACGTACCCCAATTTGTCATAGGTCAAAGCCATTTTGACATTCCGCAGCCAATCTTTATAGTTTGGCCCTGTCAGTATATTTTTCTCTAAAAGTAACTTAAGTCCAGTCATTTTCAGGGTCGCTGCAATTATGAGAGAGAGAAGAAAACTCTTTAGCATGATGCTCTTGCAAGTTTAGAATGATTTTTAATTTATCTAAACTGGATGGCTCCCACTGTTTCTCGAATCCTTCCTCAAACCATAAAAGAAGAATTAGCCAGGACTATTCTCACTGTACAATACTTGCTTAACCGTTTAGCCAGGCTGGTGTCGGTACTTCGGGGGAGGTTTTCCAACGCTTTCGCGAAGTTCCTTAATTAAATAACCTCTTTTCTCTGGGGGCGTAACTCCGCTGACACCTTTCTTGACACCTACTTGGTTTATAGCATTGATCGTTAAGTGACGAATATCCTGATGAGTAGCATATACTCACAGTAGGATCGGGATCCAAATATCATCGTATGATAATGTTGAAGGAATCCTACCAACATTCATCAAACTCCAAATGGTATGCAACTCTTTGCAAATTTCAATTTCTTTAGAAATTCCCGATATTTAATTTTGCCCCATGCTCTTATGACATTGGCGTTGGTCAAAATATTATAAGTCACATGTCAAGTTCTACCCATCATTATCTTGTTAATTTGAACCCATCCGTACATATCCTTGACGTTGGCCAAAATGATAATACGACTGTCCCAAACCAACTCATCTATCTATGCAACAAATGAATACCCAGCAGCTACCAAACACTATGCCTTGGCGTTGGTCAAAATACATAGCTTGAATACTACTGAATACCCAAATGAAATGACGGAGGGCTACGAATGGTTTTGGCGAAACCGTGAACGTAGTGAACTTGATATGACCGAAGGAACCTGATAGCTTTTAGAAGGAGTGGTTAAAGATCCGCAATTAAAAATATCATCTGTTTTAAAATAACCGAGTGGTTTCTTTTAAATTGTTCCAACGATTCATCTTTTGGTTTATTTTCTTTGCATTATAAATAATGCGTCCCATCATTAACCTATCATTGCAGAGAACAACGAAAATACAACGTCCACTTATGCCATCCGCATTTGCCACGGGGTCCCGTCATCACCCGTTAGGTTAGTTAACTAACGGCAGAGCGGGGGCTGGGCCAGCGCGGGTGTAAAACATAAGTGACGTCTAAATAACTATCATATATAGATATTGTACATTCGTCAGACGCAATAATAGGCATTCCAGATCTCATATGAACTTTATTGGATTTGCAAGCAATCCGTGTTTGTTTAGAGCCTGCAACAAAAGATGGATTACACAGTTGTGATGAATAGCCATTACCCCACCCTAGACCCCTATGGGTACGTCAAACTACCCGCCTAATACCCGAAGTGAAGCGGTCTCCCTCAACAAAGTGAGTAGGCCACTAAACACTTCAAAGTACCCGGTAGTTTATGCACCCCACCTTGGGTCTATCCTAGGAGCAAAAACATTAAAATGAAATAATACAACGGTGGCTACAACCGCAACCTAGATGTGCCCCGCAAAATAATATTACAACATATTACAGTTATATCGAATGAATGAATATAACAACCCATCTTAAACCCCGGCTAATCATCACAACAGTCCAATACAGTTCACAACCACAAACGGTAAAAAACATTACAGAAATATGCAACCCCCTGCCAACCGACATACTAGCAGTTAGGGGAGGTTTACGAACACATTATACAGACACAGATATAATCAAATTAGCAAATATCGTAAAATTTCGATCGAGCAAACACTTTTAGATTCTACTCCAATACTTCTCTGTGCACCTGAGATCTTAGCAGAAAATAAAACATCCCAGAAACATCACTGTTAACACCTAGGAGTTACTGAAGAAATTGGGTCTGACTCGGACCCAACTCGGCCGCGGATCCACGGCGGATCGCATGGATCCGCCGCGGTTCCGCGGTGAGTTGGCCGAGTCACAGGTCCAAATTTCTGCAGTAGCCATAGTTTTTCCTGCTTGTTATTCTGAAGCTACCTGAAAAATTTTTAGAGCCAGTTTTAAATTTCGATGATGTTTCCGGTTCTTTTTGCGTTCGAAATTCTTACGACTTTGCTAATGAGTTAATTATTGTTTAGCGAGGCTCTGATACCACTGTAAGTCGATATACACCACCCCACGACTTGCGGGGAGGCGGAATAATGAAAAACGATCTTGTTTAAAGCGTAAACATCGACTAACCGAGAATCTTTGCATAAACAATAACTAACAACAAACATAGGAGTTAACAACTACTATGAAAAGTGATTATACCTGTAGAACCGAGTCTTTCGTCTGGTCGTTCTCCATGTCCTCTCCGACCTTCTCTAAGTAGTAGAAGATCCACCCGAGAGCTTTACTACAAGCTTCACCTCAAACTAGAGGTAACTAGGTTTCTTAAATCGCTAATCTAAGCAACCTAGGTGATATAGAGAATGGTTAAGGATTAAGTAGTCTAATCTAATCCTTGTACTCAACACATGAGAGGGGAGGATTAGGGTTAGAAGAGGGAGAGCTTGAGGAGAGAGAAAGTGAGCAAGAGAATGGAATGAGATAATGATCTCTCATAATATATATGAAGCATAAATAATAACAAGATAAATCAAGTAAATGATTTAACAACCATGCTCCATAAATATCTAATGGGTGATTCATCTCCATGAGTCATTAAGCATTTATGATGCATTAATGACATGGATGAATCACTCAAATGAGTCCCTAATCCCATTTAATGCATATGCCACCTTAACCCCCAAGTCACCATCTTCTAGAAGCTTCTCGCGCAATTACGAGAACGCCCCTCCTATCCGTGAAAACACGGAAAAACTTTTGACTGTATAAATCCAATAACCGGATACTAGGAACTGGCTTAAACCAAAGTCGACTAGTAAAAACTGTCCGGATGTCGTACGTGCATAAACACACGTATGCGCCCGAACCCTTGTCGTAAAACCATACGACCTCTATATCGTTTCTCCTGGAGTAGGGAAACTCTCTGTGTGGGACTCTAGAGACTCGACTACTACGCTGGCAGTGGGTTTAACCACAGACCGCAAGCGGCACTAGCTGTACGTAACGGTTCCCAGGTAGATGTCGATAAGAAGGCAGATGAGGAAACCCATCCGAACTCCTACTGAGTCTGATGTGACAATCTCCATACAGTCCGGTCTGTTCGTCTAAGACTATCGCATATCGGGACTAAGGGGCGGCAAGCGTCAGTCCCCTAATAGCGGTATAAATCGTGTCGGAGTGAAGCCCATTACAACGTGAGAAACTACTGGAACCTACCATTAAATCTCGCTTGCCCTGGCCAGGGACTTTGCGTAATGGCTCTCTGACACAGCGCGATATCAACCCCCAATATCGGGAGAGATGAATCCTGTCTAACCGCCACTGCCTCCAAATGCTCGGGACTGCACCCAATTGCTACCTGTTTGCACGACTCCTTTGAGCCGTGGTAGGGTAGAAATCTAAGAACAGTGGGACACACTCGAGGCGAAGTAGCATTGTCAAGTCTGCGGACTATGCTGTACTCATGTCACCTGGGAACTGTTAACTGACGACTGGTATAAAACCAACCAATAGTTCCCTGTGAGTCCTGTCCGGTGTACCCGTAACCTAACGAGCACCTGCATACTATCTCCAGTACGACGTACTGAAGGCTGTGGGACAGACCATCTCCCCAACTGGGATGAGAAGCGTACACACTAGTCTACTCCGGAGTATCGTTGCCCTGTCTCGATAATCCTACGACTAGGGACCTGAATAAGGATGTGCTTGTAGACTACCCAGCCCCCACTAGTGTGACTGCCATCACAACGCTGGTAGTCAAGCAAGATCCTAGGAGCTCTATCAATACGTATACTCACATATTAAGATAGAAAAACCAAGTAGCATACTACCATGTTTAGCAAGACTGTTATATACATGTGAATATCCCAAGCTTCCATTATGTAATATACAAACTAGTATGATACAATAATGGCCCCTATGGCATATACATTAACAACTTATACATATTAGTAGAGCCCATAGGATCTTTGCTTGATCACCAGTGTCGTGATGGCAGTCACACTAGTGGGGGATGGGTAGTCTGTAAGCAACATCTTATATAGGTCCCTGGTCGTTGGATTATCGAGATAGGGCATCGATATTCCGGAGTAGACTAAGTGTATACGCTTCTCATCCCAGTTGGGAAGATGGTCTGTGCCACAGCCATCAGTACGTCGTACTGGAGATAGTATACAGGTGCTCGTTAGGTTACGGGTACACCGGACAGGACTCGCCAGGGAACTGATTGGTTGGTATTATACCCATCGTCAGTTAATAGTTCCCAGGTGACATGAGTACAGCATAGCCCGCAGACTTGACACTGCTACTTCGCCTCGAGTGTGTCCCACTGTTCTTAGATTGCTACCCTACCACGGCTCAAAGGAGTCGTGCAAACAGGTAGCAGTTGGGTGCAGTCCCGAGCACTTGGAGGCAGTGGCGGTTAGATAGGATTCGTCTCTCCCGGTATTGGGAGTTGATATCGCACTGTGTCAGAGAGCCATTACGCAAAGTCCCTGGCCAGGGCAAGCGAGATATACTGGTAGGTTCCAGTAGCTTCTCAGGGTGTAATGGGCTTCGCTCCGACACGACTTATACAACTATTAGGGGACTAACGCTTGCCGCCCCCTAGGCTTGATATGCGATAGTCTTAGAAGAACAGACCGGACTGTACGGAGATTGTCACATCAGGCTCAGTAGTGGTTCGGATGGTTTTCTTCATCGGCCTTCTTATCGACATCTACCTGGGGACCGTTACGTACAGCTAGTGCCGCTTGCGGTCTGTGGTTAAACCCACTGCCAGCGTAGTGTCGAGTCTTTAGAGTCCCACACATAGAGTTTCCCTGCTCCAGGCGAAACGATATAGAGGTCGTATGGTTTTACAACAAGGGTTCGGACGCATACGTGTGTTTATGCACGTACGACTTTTCGGACTGTTTTTACTAGTCGGCTTTGGTTTTAGCCAGAATCTAGTATCGGGTTATTGGATTTATACAGTCTAAAGTTTTTCCGTGTTTTCACGGATTGGAGGGGCGTTCTCGTAATTTGTCGGGAAGCTTCTGGAAGAGTGGTGACTTGGGGGGGAGGTGGCATTGCATTAAATGAAATTTGTGACTCATTTGTGTGATTCTCTATGTCATTAATGCATTATTTATTGCTTAATGACTCACATAGTGAATCACTCATATTGAATTAATGAAGCATGGTGAATAATCATTTATTTGATAATTCATTATGTTTCATATATTCAAGTGAGAAGCATTTTCATTCTTATTATCATTCTCACCTTCTCTCTCCTCAAGCTCACTCTCTCTTCAAACCCTAACCCTAACCTCTCATGTGTTGAGATCAAGAGTTAGCTAGACTAATACATCCATAACCTCACTCTATATCTTCTAGGTAGCTTAGATTAGCACTTTAAGAAACCTAGTTATCTCAAGTTTGAGATTAAGCTTGACGTAGGAGCTTTCAGGTGGACCGTCTTTGATTCGAGGAGCCCGTTGAGGTGCCGATGTTCCAAGGAGCCTACGAGGAGTGGAGGACAGCGATGAAGACCCGAAGGACAAGTAACGTGAGGTATAACTTCGTATCCGAGTAGTTAAACCTCTAGTAGTTAGTTAGCAATGGTTTAGAAACGATTCATGCGCTCAAGTCCGTGTTACGAAGCTTTGATAATTGTTTTTCATATATTCCGCCTCCCCGCAAGTTCGTGGGGGTGCGTGACATGGACTTACAGTGGTATCAGAGCCAACTAAACCATTACTAGCTTGTTAGCAATTGATTAGAAGTTCGATCGACAGAAAAACACGAAAACAAAAATTCGAAACCCTAAGTTTCTGTTAATTTTAAAAGTGTCTGAAATTTTTTTTGACATACCGTAAAATTCACAGCAGGGAAATTAATGAATACTAGGAAAATATGAGCCAGTGACTCGGCAAAACGGTCGCGGTTCCGCGGCAATAGAGTGCTTCTGCCGCGGATCCGCCGCCGAGTCAACGCCGAGTTGACTCGGAGTTTCACAGTAATTCATAATTTTTGGGTTTTTGTCTTCCTGTATGTTCTGTTTCTACCCAGGTTACTTCAGTACAGGTTTGCTTTTGGGGTAGACACGGAATTTGGTATTCGATCGATGTTCTAAGATATTTGCTAATTGGGTTTTTATCTGTAATGTTTAATGTGTTCGTAAACCTCCCCTAACTGCTAGTATATCGGTTGGCAGGGGATTGCACATTTCTGAAATGTTTACTGTTTGTGTATATGAACTGTGTTGAACTGTTGTGATGATTAGCCGGGGTTTGAGATGGGTTTAATATTCATTCATTCGATGTAAATGTAATATGAAGTAATATTCTTTTGCGGGGCACATCCAGGTTGCGGTTGTAGCCACCGTTGTATTATTTCTTTTTACTGTTTTTGCTCCTAGGACAGACCCAAGGTGGGGTGCACAAACTACCAGGTACTTTGAAGTGTTTAGTGGCCTGCTCACTTTGTTAAGGGAGACCGCTTCACTTCGGGTACTTGGCGGGTAGTTTGCCGTACCCGTAGGGGTCTAGGGTGGGGTAATGGCTATTCATCACAACTGTGTAATCCGTCTTTTATTGCAGGCTCAAAGCAAATGCGGATTGCTAATAAATCCAATAAAGTTCATCTGTGATATGGAATGCTTATTATTGCGTCTGACGAATGTACAATATCTATATATGATAGCTATTAGACGTCACTTATGTTTTACACCCGCGCTAGCCCAGCCCCCGCTCTGTCGTTAGTTAAGTAACCTAACGGGTGATGACGGGACCCCGTGGCGAATGCGGATGGCATAAGTGGACGTAGTATTTTCGTTGTTTTCTGCAATGATAGGATAAATGATGGGACGCATTATTATAATGCAAAGAAAATAAACCAAAGTTTAATCGTTGGAACAAATTTAAAAGAAACCACTCGGTTATTTTAAAAGATCAGATTTTTTAATTGCGGAGCTTTTAACCACTCCTTTTAAAAAGTATCAGGTTCCTTCGATTAAATCAAGTTCACTACGTTCACGGTTTTGCCAAAACCATTCATAGCCCTCCGTCATTTCATTTGGATATTCAGTAGTATTCAAGCTATGCATTTGACCAACGCCAGGGCATAGTGTTTGGTAGCTGCTGGAGTATTTCATTTTTTTGCATAGATAGATGTGTTAGTTTGGGACAGTCGTATTATCATTTGGCCAACGTCGGGGATATGTACGGATGGGTTCAAATTAACTAGGACAATGATGGGTAGAACTTGACATGTGACTTATGACATTTTGACCAACGCCAAGGTTATAAGAGCATGGAGTAAAAATATATATCGGGAATTTCTAAAGAAACTAAAATTTGCAGAGAAAGCATACCATTTTGGATTTTGATGAATGTTGGTAGGATTCCTTCAACATTATCATACGATGATATTTTGGATCCCGATCTTACTGTGAGTATATACTACTTATCACGAGATTCGTCACTTAACGATCAATGCTATAAACCAAGTAGGTGCCTAGAAAGGTGTCAGCGGGGTTACGCCCCAGAGAAAAGAGGTTATTTAATTAAGGAACTTCACGAAAGCGTTGGAAAACCTCCCTCGAAGTATCGACACTGACCTGGCTGAATGGTTAAGCAAGAATTGTACGGTGAGAATAGTCCTGGCTAATTCTTCTTTTGTGGTTTGAGGAGGGATTCGAGAAACAGTGGAAGCCATCCTGTTTAGATAAATTAAACCACTCTAAACTTGCAAGAGCATCATGCTAATAGTATTTTCTTCTCTCTCTTAAATTGCAGCGACCTTGTGACCACACATAGGTTACATCTAGATAATAATTTGACTAAATCTTACTTATATGAGTGGCAAAAGTCTATCCAGATGTCCATTACCTATGACAAGCTGGACCACCATATTACTACTCAAGATCCCGCCGTCCCAGGCCCAGTTTCCACTGTCGCGGATATGGATATCCGTCAGACAAAGGACAAGGATAAAGCGAAAGCTAAGTGCCTCGTGTTAGCTTCAGTTGATGGTATATACCAGAAGCAGCACGAGAAGATGGACTTAGTTTCCATCTTTCTCCATAACAAAGATTTATATGGAGAGCAATCTCATATCGCAAGATATGAGACCTCGAACGAATTAATTCAAGCGAGGTTGGCTGACGGGTCATCTGTAGGGGACAACGTCCTTACAATGACTAGCTGTATTGGTGAGCTCCAGGTCCTGGAGACCGCGTTGGGAAACGAGTCAGATACTGACTTGATTCTACAGTCTCTGCCTCCTACCCTGAAGGAAACCAGGGGAGCAGAAGGAAAGAGAACGGCAAAAGTTTCGGGATTGGATATAGTAAAAGAGGGACGTTCCTATTGTTACAGGAATGAACATTAGCAGAATGATTGCAAGGCTAGCAAAGCCAGTAGCCAGGATTCGAAGCATGTTGTGGCTTCAGCCTCAAGTGTATTTATTATTGAGAACTATTTGTCAATTAACTCTACTTCCTGGGTACTAGATACCGGAGCAGGATCTCATATCTGTAATTCAATACATGCTTTGAGAAACCGTAGAGTTATAAAGGTAGGTGATTGTGTAAGTGCACGGTGGCGCCCCGGCCGTCAATCCGACGCCGGAAACGCGGAAACGATAAACTTTTCAAACCAGAAAACCGACACCACCACGCACAAAAAATCCCGGATCGGGCCATTAACCTAGCTTCAAGAAAACTAAAAGATGGGTAGAGAAGTATACCAAGCGATCCGTGTCCTTCGGTCTTCGTCTCCACTCCGATCTCCCGCGGAATCTCCGTCCGTCACGTCCTCGTCGGAAAGGGCACAACGTAGCCGATTTCTTTTACGGGCTCCCACCTCTGGACCGAGGCAACTCAAGCGCGAAGTTGGCCAGCCGACGAGTCCAAGATTTGCTGTAGATGTAGTGTAGTAGGCTATGTATCTTTGGGGTCTTTGGAAGTTGCCATGGATGTGGAGGAATGAGGTTAAGGAAAAATGGTGCTTTCATTTTTCCTAGCAAGAAAAGAGATGAAGAAATTCCCACAAAATGAATTCCTCTCTTTCTCTCCTCTAAGATGTGGCCGGCCCCTCAAGGAAAAAAATGGTGGAGGGAATTATTGCAAGCAAATCAAGTGGAGAAAAGAATATGAATAATGATAAATATAAGTCACACCAACCTCTCATCCAAATCCAACTCATTACACATCTCATTAATGCAAAGGAAAAGATGGATAAAGCATCTCATGATGATAGAAGCCACAAATGCAAGAAACCCCTCTCCATAAATGTTATTTGCACACTTGCAAATAACCCCCTCCAGCGTAAAAGTCCGACCGGGAAGGAACAAAGGAAAACTGGCCGGAACGGAATGCAAACTAGCAACTTCAGAAAACTGATCCCGTAATAAATTAAAGGAAAACCCTGCGACTGCATATACATGCCCGCGTTTGTATTCCCACTGAACACAAATGCAAAGAGACAAAATCTACACTGTCAAATACTAGGATCCGGCTTAAGCCAAAGTCGTCTAGTAAAAACCGTCCGATCACGATCCGTGCAATACCGCACGTATCTGATCGAACCCTGCCATATCTCCATACGGCCTCTACAGCGTTTCACCCAAAACTTGAGTAACTGTGTATGGTGGACACTAAAGACTCGTCAATACTATGGCTGTAGATTTAACCACTAGCACGTCAGAGGTATTAGCCATACATGACGGGCTACCAGCTATTGACAAAAAGGGACGTCGATGAACGAACTCATCCTGACACCCTACTGAGCCTGTCAGTGACAATATCCGTACAGTCCGGTCCGTTCGTCTATGAGCATCGCATGGCGGGCCTAGGGGGTTGGTAAAAGTCAGACCCCCAAAAGCGGTACAAGTCGTGTCGGAGTGTAGCCCAGAACACCCTGAGATACTACTGGAATACCTACCAGTAAATCTCCTGCCTTGGCCAAGGACTTTTCATGTACTGGCTCTCCTAGACACAGCGCGACCTCACCCCCAATACCGGGAGAGACGAACCCCTGTAGATCCTCTCACTGCCTCCATGTGGCTCGGGACTGTACCCAACTAAAACCTGTTTGCACGACTCCTTTGAGCCGTGGTAGGGTAGTAATCAAAGAACAATGGGAACTCACACGAGACAAATGACAACCTCAGGTCGATGAACTAACCTGTAGACATGTCACCAGGGAACTGCTATCTGACGTCAGGTATAATACCAACTAGCAGGTTCCCAGCGAGTCCTGTCCGGTGTACTCATAACCCAATGAGCACCGGTATACATCTTAGGTGAACCAACTGACACCGGTGGCTTGTGAGACCGGCCACCGCCCCTCGTCGGGGTCTCGACTGTATACACTAGTCTACTCTGGAGTATCGATGCCCTGTCTCGAAACTCCCACTAGGGACCTTTTAAGGATGTGCTTATAGACCCCAGCTCCCACGTATATGATCGCCCTCATACTGCTAGTAGTGAAGCAAGAATCCTAGGGGATCTATCAACGTGCAATAGCGACTCGTAAGGTCACCTAAAGCAGTACACGATGATAAAGATAAACCAGATAACATACTATCATCTTGAGTAAGACTGTCCTACTGGGACAGGTCCTCCCTCAATCATTACAATCACGTGCCTGTGATCCAATAATTGACTCCGAGGGCACTATCTCCAACAATCTCCCACTTGCACTCAAGGCTAATTATTGCGATGTCGCATACTCATAGCCCGTGTGATACCGAACACCCAACTTCTCTACTAGCCAGTCTCACAAAGCTTGTTTGCGAAACTAATGCATTCGAGGAATAGCCTCAGTGAGTGGATCCGCTCTAATGTTTCTTTCTATGTCTCTCTTTATCTCAAGTTCGCGGAGAAAGCCATCTCCCGAAATGAGCAATACCTGTCTTAGAATATGTCTGGATATCTGATGGGACCTAGCTCATAAATGAACTCCAAATCCAAACTTCTTAGACTGTATCGTCAACTGAACTTAATCAGTATCATGCGCCATGCCTTCCCTCAGTATCCACCTGGACCACAATACTGCCCCTCATCAGAAGGAAAACTATAACTCTGACAGCCACTCTGTCATCCAGGTCACCTTGGAAGCCTGGAATGATAACCATCTCCTAAAGGAGGCAGCCGTTATCATATCCCTAGAACATTCACTTATGTTCTAAAACTGCTTCCGAATGTTTCTCCAGGATTCGATTAATATCAACTCATTGCACCTACTGCAAAAACAACATCTGGTGTGGTACTTGACATCTCATGATCGACTCAATTGCTTAAGCAAGTGATCTTCCAATCATGCACATCCCTCTCCCCTTTAGTCTATAAGACACCTTTAGAGAGGGTGACTCCATTACCTGCAGGTACACCACCATGCCAGGAGTCGTCCATTCTAAATACTCTTAGAATGCTGTCTAAGTACCCTGATTGGGAAACCACCCAAATCTAGATCTAAAACCATAGATCTAGTAACCAGAATGCGCGATATAAGATCCAATTCCTATGTGGAGACACTACTGTGTGACAACTAAAGTATAACCGATCATAGTTTATGAATATCACTTCCTACTCTGTGTATGTCATCAAATACCAGGACATCACACTCTACTACCTTCTTAACGGATCCATCCCCTATTCTGATGAAGTCAAACCTATGACTGTCACATCAGAAATAGATGATCTATCTCCGCTATATCTGCTTTAGTCTATAAATAGACATAAGCCACTTGTCCACCATGCTTCCTCTGCTCCCACTGACTACGACAACCCTCTGGCAGAGTGATATACACGTGCTCTTCTAAAGCTAGTTCAGAACGACGCTATACTCATCCTCCTACCGGGTCTCACAGTCTGGAACAACAGCAATGGCAAGTTTCGGTAAACAAGAACCTCCCTGCCACCGTCCTTGAGCATACCGAAGTACCTCTCGGGTGCCTGAGGTTACCCACCATATCTTCGGAGTGGCCAATGGAATGTCAAACCAGATTGAATCTTTAGGTTCTTATCAAATCTTCAGCAATCGTTTGCGGTTCTGGAATACTTCCAGTTCTACCATACTCCCACTACCGTTTTCTGAAAAAATCCATTTTTATTAAAACTGTGGTGAGTCAAGAACAATATCACTATTGATCTTCCAGATGGTAGAAAATCAACCCTCGTCATAGCCCGGGTCAACCCACAAACAGCCATTACAGAAACGTGCTTTGAGTTATCCAGAGTCTAGTTTTAAGCATAAGCCGGACAACTCCCCGTACCTTAACATCGTTGTGATATGAACTGTTCTATATCCAATACAGAAACAGAGGCACTGATTAAATTGAACCAGATTCAAATCATGCAGTTGTCACCAGTGCATGTCAACTAAATGGAAGAGAGGCCGATCAGCGTTACTCAACTTATGAGTACTTTCAATTATGAGTAACCTGAAAGAGAAGCTAGTTCTCTTAATCATTACTATCAACTGAATACCATTCTCAAGTATCTACATCTTCGATCACCTTGAAGAATCCCGATACTTGCAATACCTGGTTTTCTACTTTACTCTTATACCTATAACTTCTCAAAACTCAGAACCTGCATTTCTACGAAACACATGTCTAAGAACTAGAGAAGTCAAAAGTAAACAGAATATAGTACGAGTACCAACCCCTCTGTCCTAATGGACACTGGACAATATACAATACTCCGTATAAGTCCCTTGAGTCTAATAACTCATTCCCTGTGTGTCTTAGGTTGAAAACTGTACCTATGGTTAAGAAGAATTACACCGTTGTTTAATGCTCCTTACCTAACCATCCACTGATATAGGTAAATGTCATCGACATAATTTTAAAAAGGTATATCTCACTCTATAAAAATAGACGTACAGATATATCAATTTTAAATTGGTGCATAACAGCGGATATTCAAAACCAAATATTTGTCGTCCGGCAAACAGCCCAGGCGATTTCCTCAAATATCACCAATTACAACGAATCCCGATATAATGAAGATGATCACCCAGTTCCCAATAACTTACTCCCACTCATCATCTGTAAAACCATACAGATGTGAGAATCATACCTGGTAAATACATACCCTGGAGCAAGTGTCTAATTGGGAAATCAGTTTTCTTTTAACAGTACACAATGAAACTGAAACATTGAAATGTTTCGATGGGGTATCCGGGTATTCCTAGTAATGCATCTTCCATTATCAGATTCACAACTATAACCGTATAATTCTTTGCCATCTCTCCAAATCCCTTTATATGTCTTTAGTCATTACCTTCTGTACACCCTTTAGGCCAAATGGTTTTCTTCCTTCCCTACCTTTCGGCACCGGCCTATGGTTTGGAAGAAGACTATCCAATAAGCATAATGGGTGTACTGTCCTAATCCTTGGAGCACTCGCAACGCGACAGAAGGTGAAGATAAAAGACAACCGAATAAACCATATTCCTATTTCTCCTGAACCAGAATCCATCCCCGAACTGGAACAAGTTCCTTTCGAGTTCGTAAATAACCATACGATGGAGTATCCAAATAAACTGTGGATCTTCGTAGTGATACGGAGTGTCCTGGAGAAATACAAAGGTGATTTAGGATTGGCTAAGAAATACTTGGTTTGGTCGTGAATAGCAGTCGCAGTTTACTTTGCCCTCTTACTAATCCCTTGATATGTCTTTACTTAATACCTTTTGCACACCATCGTTATGCTAATTGGTTTTCTTCATTCCCTACCAGTCGGCACCAGCCTATGGTTTGGAAGAAGACTATCCAATTTGCGTAATAGGTGTACTGTCCTAATCCAAGGAGCACTCGCAACCTGAGAGAAGGTAAAAGGAAAAGACAACTGAATAGTCCTATTCGTTTTCTCCAGAACCGGAAACCATCCTCGAATTCCTTCGAGTTAGTATATAACCATACGATAGTTTTGTCCAATGGAAGTGGACGTTCGTAGTAATACGAGGTCTCCCGGAGAAAAGGGTAAAAGTAGGAGTGGCAAAGAGGTTTGCAACTCTGACAATCCAAAAGCCAGTGTTAAGAAGGTTCGGTCAACTTGGTCACTGAGTCATAGTCTAGGGTTGGGTCAATGGTCGCTGCTAAAGAGAGAGAGAAAAGAAACACTCAGCGCGCACTCTAACCTAGATCAGAATGGTTATCACTTTATCTAATCAGGAAACCTCCCACTGTAACCTCAAATTCTTCTCCAAACACGAAAGAAGAATTAGTCGGGATCACCCGAGGAGTAAACCAACTCATCAGTGGGAATCGGGATCCAACTATCATCGCATGATAACGTGACGGAATCCGCTCACGTTATCACACTCCAGAAGGTATGCGCATATCTGGCAAGTTTCAGTTTCTTTAGAAAACCCCGATGTGATTTTTGCCCCATGCTCTTATGACCTTGACTTTGGCCAACATATCATAAGTCACATGTCAAGTTCTACCCGTCATTCACCAGGTTAATTTGAACTCACCCGTACATACCCTTGACTTTGGCCAAAATAGTAGTACGACTGTCCCAAACCAACGCATCTATCTATGCTGCATATGAATACCCAATAGCTACCAATCACTGTGCCTTGACTTTGGCCAACATACACAGCTTGAATACTTATTGACTATTCATATGAAACGACGGAGGGCTACGAATGGTTTCTGGCGAAAACCTTTAACGTAATGAACTTGATATCGTTGAAGGAACTGGATAGCTTTATAAAAATATAGTGACGAAAGCCTTTGCTAAAGAGGTCACTCCCGGTGAAGGGATCTCGGCTCTTTCCCCGTAGAATGAGGTGCAGGATATTCCAACTGAATACCATGATGCAAAGCAAAAGTAATCGACTATAGTGAAGTTATTGCCCTGACGCAAACTTCTGTCCAAGGGGTCACTCCCGGTGAAGGGAACTCGGCCCTTGCCTCGTCGACTGAGGAGCTGGATATTCATAACCGAATACCACTGTGCAAAACAAAAGTGAACGTCCTTGCAATAACAGATTTTTGAAAAATGTTCCAACAACATCAGAATAGGTTTGTTTAGCTTGCATTGATCCGAATCAACGCAGTCCCATCAATTAATCACACCAGAAAAAAATGAAAATATGATGTATGTATATGCCATCCGCATTCACCACTGGGTCCCGTCATCACCCGTTAGGTTACTTAACTAACGACAGAGCGGGGACTGGACTAGCGCGGATGCAAAACATATACAACATCTACTAGTATATATATAAATATATAATATTCGTTCAAGGCGTGATAAAATGCAACATCACAGAAATGTACAGCATCACAGAACAATACAGATATCTGGGATCCCCGGGTTTCACAGAGCCGCTGCTGAAACCCGACGTTCCCCTGGTCGTGTGGATGGCCTGTGCAATGAAATCCTAGACCCCTACGGACGCGGCAAGTTACCCGCCAAAACCTGAAGCGAGGCAGCCCCCTTCAGCAACGTGAATGGACCACCCAGCACTTCACAGAATCCAGTAACTTGGGCACCCCTCCTTGGGTCAACCTGTACCGCCTACGAGTGCGGCGAATAGCCCGCCAATTCTAGAATAAAGCCCCTTCCGTCTCAATGCCATGAGATGCGGGCCCGTTTCCCTCTAGAACCCGGCTATCCGTGCACCCCTCCGCGGGGTAATCCTAGTATAGAAAGTAAAAATATACATACAACGGGTACATTGACCTCGACCCGGTCGTGTCCCAAAAGAATAATATACAATCAGGCAGTGACGGCAGTCCACATGTCGGACGCTCACCCCGCAATATCAAATGTACATATAAAACAAAACAGTACTACCATTGCATCCATGCTATCCCCCACGACTAATCCGCAACATCACAGCACAACACAGAACATCAACGTGAATGTCACATTCGCAAATCCGTCTAAAAGGGCTATAGCTGATAGACTGGATTTACCGATCGAGCGACATTCAAGGTCGCAGATATAATGTAAATACTGTGAACTAACATGTTTAAAATTTTCAATCGACTGAATTTTCCGAAGTGGGACCCCAAGCACAACTGCAGCACTCAAAAACATCTGGTCCCAAAATGAATATACCAGAAACCCTATTTCCATGTCAGAAGCCTACTGTGAAAATTTGGTACGGTTTGGCCACAAAAAGGCGGCGGTTCCGCGGCCAAAACGTGGTTTTGGCCGCTAAACCGCCGCGCTACAGTAACATCAGCGTACCAAATTTTCCCAGAATTCATAAAAAACCCTGAACGTAATTTTCCAATGTACCAAATAATTTTTAGAGTACAGAAAAATTCGAAAGAAAGTACGACATGGAAATACGGTTTTTGAAAATCCGTTCGATCGAATTTGTAAACACGTTAGAGCAAGCTAGACTAGGTTAATAGCGTGGCTCTGATACTAGTGTAAGTGCACGGCGGCGCCCCGGCCGTCAATCCGACGCCGGAAACGCGGAAACGATAAACTTTTCAAATCAGAAAACCGGCATCACCGCGCACAAAAAATCCCGGATCGGGCCATTAACCTAGCTTCAAGCAAACTAAAAGATGGGTAGAGAAGTATACCAAGTGTTCCGTGTCCTTCGGTCTTCTTCTCCACTCCGATCTCCCGCGGAATCTCCGTCCGTCACGTCCTCATCGGAAAGGGCACCACTGTTCATCACAGAATACTGCATTTTATACCGCCCATTCTTACGCTCGGTTGTTTATAGGTAGGTGCTTTTAATCCGTGTTTGTTACATATTTACAGAATACAGGTTTCCAGTACAAATATTGCAATTCAAGACAAAATCTCCACAGTTACGCCAAATGCAGAACATCTGTCGACAGCAGATAAAAGCCGGGTTCCGGTCATCCATATCCGTCCAGTGCCGAGTACCGGTTCCCGATACAAGACATATGACAGTGGTCATTCATGTCTGGGACAAGCACAAAGCACGAGGTGGGCTGCACAAGAATCAATGGGTGCACGGAGCTCGAGGGAGATAAGTCAAAAGTGAAAAAGATAATGCAATCTTGGACTTGGAAAACTGCAGGTATTCTGGAAGACTTTTGTGCATTCTGAAGATTGCAAACACGAGGAAAACACCAACCAGGAACCCACAAAAAAGCCCACTGCCCAACACCAATAAAGGGCCGCGGAACCGCAGCCAAAGGGGGGTCTTGGCCGCGGTTCCGAGGCCATGTGGGGCCCACTCACTGACGTTTTCTGGGGGTAATTTTGGGACTTCATTTCTGGTCTGGTGGATGCCCTAGAATTCCATTCTCCAGCCTATAAATACAGCAGACTTGAGCTTAACCAAGGGAGCTTTTCTTTAGCCTCTTTTTTGTAGTTTTGTTCTTCTTTCTTCTTCTTCATTCTTTCTCCATGAAATTGTAGTGAGAGCTTTTGAGTGGAAGATTAATGAAGATGAGGGCTTTTTATCTTTCTTGTTAGTTTGCTCCCCCTTGAGATTCTTGCTTTCTCTTGCTCATTCAAGCTCTTTATTGAGCTTGAATGGTTAAGAGTTAGTTATTGATCTCAAGGGTCGTATTTTCTCACGGGACTAGTTCTTCACTTCACATGCGTTCTCTACCCTTCCCTTGATCTTGCAACCTCTTCATTGAGCTTGCAAGTTTAAGGGTTGGCTATTGAGCACATGCTTGGCTTGGGTTCTACTTCCGTGTTCTTTTTATTTGCTTATTTATTACTTGCATTTTTTCATTCTTGCTTTTATTACTTGCAATTTTATTCATGCGCTTTAATACTTGTATCTTTTCTTTTTTTTTTGTTCTTTTCTTTTTGTCCTCTCTTTTTGGTTCTCTTTTGTGAATGTATGTAATTATTATTGTTAAGATAAAATACGGTATTATAAGTTAACACTTCTTTGCCAATTCCTTTTCCCGTTATTTTCCATTTGAACTTCGCCCAAACCATACGCAAGCGCTCCGTTAGGCACCCTACCCTGACAAGGTAACGGTGATTCCTAACCGCGACCGGTTGCGTTCGGTTTGGCCGGAGGCGAAAGCAAGAGACAAGAACGGAAGGACAAGGGTAAATAAGCCGGATTCCACGAATACCGCGCTTAAATCCCCTAATCCACGTTGTTGCCAATTGTTTAGCTTCAATTGGTCAAGACTCGGCTCAAAGGTTTTGAGTACGGATTTCTTAGCTTACAATCTCGTATCTTTTCTTAACAACTTTATACTTGCAAATATTACACTTAGGATAGATCAAACAAACATACAGATTCTTTATTGACTCGTCTAAAACAAGAAAGGTAAGATACCACCATCTCCCTGTGGACCGACCCGTGCTCAACCGGCTAGCTGCAAAGCGACACCGTCCTGATCGCGGTTACACTTAAATTCTTTGAACATCCGACACACCAAAAGCGTGCGATCAAATGTCAAGTTTAAGTTTTGGAGGTGTGCTCGGTAAGCTTTCTTCCTTCGCATTCATATGTATATTTTGCATCTGCGATCAAATGGCGCCGTTGCCGGGGAGACGGTAGCGTATTTTCTTTCTTGTTATTCGGGTTAATATTCTTTTTGTACATATATAAAAAAAATATATCTTTTTGTTTTTTTTGATAATTTTTGTGGGCAAGTGTGCAGATTTTTGCTTATTTGCAAACTGCGATTGTGGGGAGCAAAGTGTACATTCAAGGCTAAGGTGTTTGCAAAGTACAGTGCCAAAGATCCGGGTAGTTTGACCCGCGTAAGCGAACCTTTCAAGCATACCGGATTTGATTCAACAGGGGTTTCCTAACCCAAAACTTAACGGTACGTATTTTACTAACACCTTCTTCTCAAATCCGACGCTTCCAATATACTATTTTTGCAGGATTCTTTGCAAGTTCGCTAGCAAACGTTAAAAATTGACTAACCCGTATTTGTTGCAGCGCCGCGCTTAAACTAAAAAACGATTGTTTGATTCTTTATAGAATTTTTGAATTACGCATCGCATACATTAATACGGACTTAAGGGCAAGCGAACCCCACAAGATACGGTAAAGGATTTCATCACCTTTCCCGTGGCCCACAAATCACGAACTTGAGCATAACGATTACCCGCACAAATTTTAAAAGAAATTAGACTTTAAGCCTTAAGGACTTCGCACTCACTAGGAGAAGTTAACTGTATTTAGAAGCTTGCTTAACGGTATATTGTTTACGGGGTGTCTAGGAAAGTGTTAACGGCGAAACCGCCAAAAGAGAAAGGGTTATTTAATTAAGGAACTTCGCGAAAGCGTTGGAAAACCTCCCCTTATCTCTGCACTTACCTGGCCTCGTGATCAGTGTATCTTGAGCCTGTTTCTCGACACAGTTTTACTTCGACAATCAAGTTCTGGAGCAGGTCTAGTTGACCTAGGTGAACCCTAGAACGATTAGGTGTGTGGTATTTTTGAGTCGTGATTATTTTTGTCCATATTCTTTTTATGTATATTTCATTCTTTTGTTAATAAAAAAAAAATCACATTCTTTTTCCTCTCCTTTTCTCTTCCTTTCTTTCATTCTCTCTTCATATCATGGGTACTCCACCTCGCAAAACTCTTGCCGAACTTTGGTACCCACAACCAAACATTACTTCCTACGGTTCTTGTTTTGGTCGAACTTCGAACGATCCATCCATGCCAAAAATTTCTTTGAAAGATCGGATAGACGCGTCTAGGACGAACAACTGGACCCCGCAATCCACTTCGTATCAACCGTTTCAAACATTCACACCTTCTTGCGTTGATACCCCTTTTGAAAATCCAGTTGTAACCCTAAGACCTATGTCTCTTGCTGAACGTATTGAACAATCTCGTAGCCGATCTTTCACTCCTTTCGCCACTTCAAATTCTTGGGATCAACAATTCCATTCACCTTCCTATCCAAATGTTGATCCTGCTCCTATCCAGCCATTCAATTCCTACCAATCCTACCCTACTTTTGAACCTTCCCTAGACATTGCTTCTACACAGCCTTTTGGGAGTTTTCAGTATCCAAACAACTTTGAATCTTTTACTGAAACCCCTTCACAACCCATGTCTAGTCTAGAACAATCCTTGGAAGACTTTAGGGTAGCGTCAAGCCAACAGATGATGGAATTGAATGCGTCCATGGCCGCTCTCATACAACCAACTGACCCGGTAGCTAGTTTCCAGCTAGCTCCAAATTTTCCAATGTATGATGAGGCGGTAGGACAGGCTGTGAATTTGAGTGGAGAGAGTGAGATGTACCCCCTTCCAAGTCAAACCTAGTCGTCCCAAATTGAATCCCACAACTCCTGTTTTGAATGTCTATCTAGTGTTCCAAACGATTCACCAGTTGAAGATAGAATGATTAATGAGTTGTGCGACTTCGTAGTGTTTGATTTGCCCGATTGTGAAGGGTCTCTTCCAAGTGAAACCGATCCCAAACCTTCTGACCTCTACACCTCCACTCTAGAACCAGAATTGATTGAAATCCATGCTTTTGATGAGGTGTCTGAGAATATTGATTTTCACTTGATTAAGGATATTGACGCTGGGAATATTTTGGATGATGAACCCGTAGATTTGGCTGAGTTTGTCTCTTCAAATCATCATCCCGAGTCATTAAATATTTTTCCCGAACCCCATATGCGTCTGGACTTTGAAGAAAAATGCATGGATGAGATAAATTTTGAGGAGAATATTGAGGATATTTTTGAGGATGAAACAGTTCTAGATGATGAGTCGGATTTTCCAATTCATCCTGTTCCTTTCATTGACTGTGTACACCCTCCCGAAACTTTAACCGATACCCTTCCTCAATCACTTCCCTCCATCATGTCCGTCGTTCCGACCTTGCAAGAACCCGTATCATTTTCATTTCATATGTCTGGTTTACCAAGTTCGGCGTACCCATGGTTTCTCACGAACCTTGAGGGATTTGACCCAATCTCTCGACGGATAAATATATTAGCACAATCGCTTTTTACACATCGCTCATCACAAATTGTGCTAATCTATTTACTCCATTTGCACCCTCAAGTTCGTACTCCACTTCTTTTTCCCTTCCGCCATTCTTCTTCTCATCTACCGAGACCGCATTCCACTTCTCTCCACAAGCGGTCTCGCGTATTTTCCATCTCTTTCCTCTTCACCTTCTTTCACCAACCACTGCTTTACCATGATAAAATCTTTGAATGGTTGGTGTTAACTTTTGGCCTGTGTAAGGCCTTGTATAGATGGATACTGTTCTTTCCCCCCTAATCCTGAATTTCAACGCTTAACAGTGGAAACACTGTTTTACTTAAGTTTGGGGGGGACATTTTTTTGTATATATCTTTTTGGTTTTTGTTTTGTATATAATTTGTTTTTAGGGAGCACCGGCAATTTTGACCCTCTTGGTATAGCCTGACAGTGAGGGCACTGTCAAGTTTAAGTTTTGGGGGTGTGCTCGGTAAGCTTTCTTCCTTCGCATTCATATGTATATTTTGCATCTGCATATTAAATCCATAAAATCCATAAAAATCTGAAAATTTTCTAAAAATATAAAAACTTTTTTGTCAAGTTAGCTTGTGGAAGAACTCTGATTCAACATTCGACGGTTTTTGTTTGAAAAAATAGGAAAAACTAAATCTTATGTTTAGATTTTGAAAACCTGAAAGATAACTCTCCTTTGAAGTTAACTATAGCTGATATACGTCTTTACATCACACTACACGTGTCGTGAATTTTGGGAATTAGATGACAAGTCTTTCATGTTTAAACTTTTAAACAGATAAATGATTTTCTGAGGATCAAATAGGTTTGTTCTGAAATAAGTAATGTCAAGAATAGTTTATGAAGTAAAGCGAATATGAAGGAATGTTATTGATGCCGTAATTGGAGCTAAGTCTGAAAAATAACCCATCTAAAACTTGATTGGAATGATTACACACCAAACCCACTAAACACGTCTTTTATCCAAAAAATATTTGAACTGCCGGTTATACCTCCGTTCGTATTAAATCATCTGATTTTCACAACAAAACTGTCTTTTGTTTTTGGACCTAGGTAACTTGAGTAATTAAGTCCGCTGGGGTGTTTCTACACCTAATGCCCTAAAACCAACTGGTTTGGGTGCATTGGCCCAAAGCTCGCTAAGAAGCCTAGAAAGTCCAGTTTTAAAACAAAGTCAAGTAAGTGTTCTCTCCGAGTTAAAATTCCTAACGGTTCTTTGTGTGAGAATAATCTTGATAAAAGACAGGCTTTTATAAAATTTTTAATGGAGATATGAAGGTTTTACTCTTTGATAAAGACTATTGCACGTTCACAGAGGTGTGTATGAAATGAAAACAAGAAAAAGGTGGAGTGAAAAATACGACTTAGTTTCCTGTTAAGGAAGATAGAAATTCTGAAGTTGAAACCTTACTGGAAAACAAAACTTGAAAAATGCTTAACTCGTTATAAAACTTATGTGATCCTTTTAAAATTGTTATCTGGGCTTTATTGTGCGGCATGATGACTTTAATCGATCCTTCTGGAACTTAACGACACTATTTGCACTACACGTAAAGACATATAAAATCTGTAGTTAAATAAGATGCGAGGTGTGAAAAATAAAGGTTTGATGGTCTAGACTTAGGATTATAGAATTGTTATTTTCTAAAACAAAACTTTAGGGTTTGAAGCTTAGTTATTTTACAAAACCAACTTGACCGGATTTTGTGGGTAGTATCCGCTGAAAACCCTCAGGAGACAACACTCCTCCTACTAGGGACACCAAGAGGTTTAACGGCTTGTTGCACGCGCTCAGTGCAATCGCGTTCCCTGCGAAAGTGCGGTTATCATTTTATTTTTGTGAATAATTGGTTTTGCTCGGGACGAGCAAAAGTTAAGTTTGGGGGTATTTGTTCATCACAGAATACTGTATTTTATACCGCCCATTCTTACGCTCGGTTGTTTATAGGTAGGTGCTTTTAATCCGTGTTTGTTACATATTTACAGAATACAGGTTTCCAGTACAAATATTGCAATTCAAGACAAAATCTCCACAGTTACGCCAAATGCAGAATATCTGTCGACAGCAGATAAAAGCCGGGTTCCGGTCATCCATATCCATCCAGTGCCGAGTACCGGTTCCCGATACAAGACATATGACAGTGGTCATTCATGTCTGGGAAAAGCACAGAGCACGAGGTGGGCTGCACAAGAATCAATGGGTGCACGGAGCTCGAGGGAGATAAGTCAAAAGTGAAAAAGATAATGCAATCTTGGACTTGGAAAACTGTAGATATTCTGGAAGACTTTTGTGCATTCTGAAGATTGCAAACACGAGGAAAACACCAACCAGGAACCCACAAAAAAGCCCACTGCCCAACACCAATAAAGGGCCGCGGAACCGCGGCCAAAGGGGGGTCTTGGCCGCGGTTCCGCGGTCATGTGGGGCCCACTCACTGACGTTTTCTGGGGGTAATTTTGGGACTTCATTTCTGGTCTGGTGGATGCCCTAGAATTCCATTCTCCAGCCTATAAATACAGCAGACTTGAGCTTAACCAAGGGAGCTTTTCTTTAGCCTCTTTTTTGTAGTTTTGTTCTTCTTTCTTCTTCTTCTTCATTCTTTCTCCATGAAATTGTAGTGAGAGCTTTTGAGTGGAAGATTAATGAAGATGAGGGCTTTTTATCTTTCTTGTTAGTTTGCTCCCCCTTGAGATTCTTGCTTTCTCTTGCTCATTCAATCTCTTTATTGAGCTTGAATGGTTAAGGGTTAGTTATTGATCTCAAGGGTCGTATTTTCTCACGGGACTAGTTCTTCACTTCACATGCGTTCTCTACCCTTCCCTTGATCTTGCAACCTCTTCATTGAGCTTGCAAGTTTAAGGGTTGGCTATTGAGCACATGCTTGGCTTGGGTTCTACTTCCGTGTTCTTTTTATTTGCTTATTTATTACTTGCATTTTTTCATTCTTGCTTTTATTACTTGCAATTTTATTCATGCGCTTTAATACTTGTATCTTTTCTTTTCTTTGTTCTTTTCTTTTTGTCCTCTCTTTTTGGTTCTCTTTTGTGAATGTATGTAATTATTATTGTTAAGATAAAATACGGTATTATAAGTTAACACTTCTTTGCCAATTCCTTTTCCCGTTATTTTCCATTTGAACTTCGCCCAAACCATGCGCAAGCGCTCCGTTAGGCACCCTACCCTGACAAGGTAACGGTGATTCCTAACCGCGACCGGTTGCGTTCGGTTTGGCCGGAGGCGAAAGCAAGAGACAAGAACGGAAGGACAAGGGTAAATAAGCCGGATTCCACGAATACCGCGCTTAAATCCCCTAATCCACGTTGTTGCCAATTGTTTAGCTTCAATTGGTCAAGACTCGGCTCAAAGGTTTTGAGTACGGATTTCTTAGCTTACAATCTCGTATCTTTTCTTAACAACTTTATACTTGCAAATATTACACTTAGGATAGATCAAACAAACATACAGATTCTTTATTGACTCGTCTAAAACAAGAAAGGTAAGATACCACCATCTCCCTGTGGACCGACCCGTGCTCAACCGGCTAGCTGCAAAGCGACACCGTCCTGATCGCGGTTACACTTAAATTCTTTGAACATCCGACACGCCAAAAGCGTGCGATCAACCACGTAGCCGATTTCTTTTACGGGCTCCCACCTCTTGACCGAGGCAACTCGGGCGCGAAGTTAGCTAGCCGACGCGTCCAAGATTTGCTGTAGATGTAGTGTAGTAGGCTATGTATCTTTGGGGTCTTTGGAAGTTGCCATGGATGTGGAGGAATGAGGTTAAAGAAAAATAGTGCTTTTATTTTTCCTAGCAAGAAAAGAGATGAAGAAATTCCCACAAAATGAATTCCTCTCTTTCTCTCCACTAAGATGTGGCCGGCCCCTCAAGGAAAAAAATGGTGGAGGGAATTATTGCAAGCAAATCAAGTGGAGAAAAGAATATGAATAATGATAAATATAAGTCACACTAACCTCTCATCCAAATCCAACTCAATACACATCTCATTAATGCAAAGGAAAAGATGGATAAAGTATCTCATGATGATAGAAGCCACAAATGCAAGAAACCCCCCTCCACAAATGTTATTTGCACACTTGCAAATAACCCCTTCCAGCGTAAAAGTCCGGCCGGGAAGGAACAAAGGAAAACTGGCCGGAACGGAATGCAAACTGGCAACTTCAGAAAACTGATCCCGTAATAAATTACAGGAAAACCCCGCGACTGCATATACATGCCCGCATTTGTATTCCCACTGAACACAAATGCAAAGAGACAAAATCTACACTGTCAAATACTAGGATCCCGCTTAAGCCAAAGCCGGCTAGTAAAAACCGTCCGATCACGATCCGTGCAATACCGCACGTATCTGATCAAACCCTGCCATATCTCCATACGGCCTCTACAGCGTTTCGCCCGAAACTTGAGTAACTATGTGTGGTGGACTCTAAAGACTCGTCAATACTATGGCTGTGGATTTAACCACTAGCACATCAGAGGTATTAGCCATACATGACGGGCTACCAGCTATTGACAAAAAGGGACGTCGATGAGCGAACTCATCCTGACACCCTACTGAGCCTGTCAGTGACAATATCCATACAGTCCGGTCCGTTCTTCTATGAGCATCGCATGGCGGGCCTAGGGGGTTGGTAAAAGTCAGACCCCCAAAAGCGGTACAAGTCGTGTCGGAGTGTAGCCCAGAACACCCTGAGATACTACTGGAATACCTACCAGTAAATCTCCTGCCTTGGCCAAGAACTTTTCATGTACTAGCTCTCCTAGACACAGCGCGGCCTCACCCCCAATACCGGGAGGGACGAACCCCTGTAGATCCGCTCACTGCCTCCATGTGGCTCGAGACTGTACCCAACTAAAACCTGTTTGCACGACTCCTTTGAGCCGTGGTAGGGTAGCAATCAAAGCACATTGGGAACTCACACGAGACAAATGACGACCTCAGGTCGATGAACTAACCTATACACATGTCACCAGGGAACTGCTATTTGACGTCAGGTATAATACCAACTAGCAGGTTCTCGGCGAGTCATGTCCGGTGTACTCATAACCCAATGAGCACCTGTATACATCTTAGGTGAACCAACTGACACCGGTGGCTTATGAGACCGGCCACCGCCCCTCGTCGGGGTCTCGACTGTATACACTAGTCTACTCTGGAGTATCGATGCCCTGTCTCGAAACTCCCACGACTAGGGACCTTTTAAGGATGTGCTTATAGACCCCAGCTCCCACGTATATGATCGCCCTCATACTGCTGGTATTCAAGCAAGAATCCTAGGGGCTCTATCAACGTCCAATAATGACTCGTAAGGTCACCTAAAACAGTACACGATGATAAAGATAAACCACATAGCATACTATCATCTTGAGTAAGACTGTCCTACTGGGACAGGTCCTCCCTCAATCATTGCAATCACGTGCCTGTGATCCAATAATTGACTCTGAGGGCATTATCTCCAATAGATTGGTCTCTCAGAGTTGCAAACAGAATGAGCGTAGACGCCGAATCCGTGGGAGAATATCGCCTAGGTTTGACCAGTGGGCATATATTGATTCTACGTAACTGTTTGTATGTACCTAGTATGACATGTAATATCATATCGGTATCCTCACTTTCAAGAGAGGGATATGATTTTACATTCGTAAGCGATGTAGTTAACATCCACCTAAATCAAGTTATGATTGGGTCCGGTACATTAGATAACGGTATATACGTATTAAGTCAAGCTCAGGTTTTCAATATCCAGAACACACTTAAAAGAAAGTCTCCAGAAATAAATCAGGCTTTCTTATGGCATTGTAGACTAGGTCATATCAATGAGAGAAGGTTGACTAAGTTACATAGAGAAGGATATTTGAATCCGTTCGAATATCAATCTTATGCTACTTGTGAATCTTGTCTCAAAGGAAAGATGACAAAGACTCCGTTCACTGGACACGGAGTAAGAGCAAGCGAGTTCTTGGGACTCGTACACAGTGACGTGTGCGGTCTAATGTATACACATGCGCGAGGTTGTTATTCCTACTTCTTTACTTTTACGGATGATTTCTCTAGGTATGGATATGTCTTCTTAATGAAGCATAAATCTGAGGCCTTTGAGAAATTCCAAGAATACAAGAATGAAGTGGAAAAACAAACAGGCAAGAGTATAAAGACACTGAGATCTGATCGAGGTGGTGAATACTTAAGTGTCGAGTTCCGGGGTTACTTAAAAGAGAATGGAATTCTCTCTCAGCTTACTCCTCCATACACACCCCAACATAACGGTGTATCGAAAAGGAGGAATCGAACCCTATTGGATATGGTTCGTTCCATGATGAGTAACGCTGAATTACCGCGATCATTCTGGGGATATGCGCTAGAATCAGCGGCATATCTTATGAACAGGGTTCCTACCAAGACAGTGCCTACCACCCCATATCAGATGTGGAGTGGGAAAAAACCCTATCTTCAGTATCTGAAGATTTGGGGATGTCCGGTTTTTGTTAAAAAACAGCATGCGGACAAGCTCGAGGCACGATCAGTACAGTGAATGTTTGTGGGATATCCAAATAACTCCAAGGGATATCTATTCTATTACGCAGAGGAACAAAAGGTTTTTGTTTCTCGTAATGCCCAATTTTTAGAACAACAAGTTTTAGAAAAGGATACAAGTGGGAGCGAAATAGAACTGGAAGAAATTCCAGAACCACAAGCTATTACCGAAAGCTTGGAAGAACCAGAAGTTTCAGGAGAACAGGACATCCCGACGCCACTCCGCAGGAGTAGTAGGCCGTCTCATCCGCTTGAGAGATACTACGGTTTTCTCATAGATGGGGATAGAGAGGATTGTGTCATTGATGAAGATGACCCTACTAGCTTCCAGCAAGCCATTCAGAGCGGTGACTCAGTAAAATGGCTGGAAGCAATGCGGACCGAGATGGAGTCCATGTACACTAACAAAGTATGGACTTTCGACGTTGCTCCAGATGGGGTAAAACCCGTAGGATGAAAATGGATCTTCAAAAAGGAGATTGGTGTAGATAGACAGGTTGAAACCTATAAGGCTAGACTTGTTGCAAAGGGTTTCCGGCAAAGACCTGGTTTGGACTATGACGAAACCTTTTCTCCAGTGGCTATGCTTAAATCTATTCGGGTCCTTCTTGCTATTGCTGCCTTCCACGATTATGAAATCTGGCAGATGGACGTAAAGACGGCCTTTCTAAATGGTAATTTGGAAGAGAACGTCTATATGGATCAGCCAGAGGGATTTATTCAGAGTGGGAGCAGCGGTAAAGTATGCAAGCTGCTTAAGTCCATTTATGGACTAAAGCAGGCATCGCGGAGTTGGAACATCTGTTTTGATGATGTTGTCAAAGAATTTGACTTTATCAAAAATCCAGATGAACCATGCATATACAGTAAGATTGTAGGGAGAGTTGTAGTATTCCTCGTCTTGTACGTGGATGACATTCTCCTAATAGGAAATGATATTCCTATGTTACAGTCAGTCAAAAGATTCTTGTCACATAAATTCTCCATGAAAGAACTGGGTGATGCCACCTATATTCTGGGGATCCGGATCTATCGTGATAGATCAAAAAGGATGTTGGGACTTTCGCAGTCCAGGTACATAGACACCATAGTGAAGAGATTCAGTATGGATGATTCTAAGCGCGGTAACCTACCGGCTTGTCACGGAAACACACTCTCCAAAGAGATGTCTCCCAAGACTGATTTAGAAAGAGATCGCATGTCGATTATACCCTACGCTTCTGCGGTAGACTCTATAATGTATTCAATGTTATGTACCAGACCAGATGTAGCATATGCATTGAGCGTAGTAAGCCGGTATCAAGCAAACTCAGGGGAGAAGCACTGGATAGCAGTAAAGAACATTCTCAAGTTCCTGAGGAGGACTAAGGAGATGTTCTTAGTATATGGCGGAAAAGACTTCCAGTTGGAGGCCTTTGCCGACTCCGGCTTCCAGAGTGACAAAGATGACTCCAAATCCATGTCGGATTATGTCTTTACCCTAAATGGAGGGGCGGTCTGTTGGAAGAGTTCCAAACATGAAACCGTTGCTGACTCAATGATGGAAGCAGAGTACATAGCTGCTTGCGATGCCGCAAAAGAAGCAGTCTGGATGAAGAAGTTCCTCACTGAACTTCAGGTGGTTCCTACCAGTGTTGGTCCAATACCTCTGTATTGTGACAACAATGGCATTATAGCTTTAGCGAAGGAACCCGGGTCCCATCAGAAGTCCAGACACATCTTAAGGCGGTATCACCTGATCAGGGAGATCGTAGATCGCCGGGAGATCGAGGTAAAGAGAGTAGAGACGGAGAATAACATTGTTGATCCATTCATAAAGGCCCTTCCTCAGACGTAGTTCGAGAGGCTATTCGAGATGATAGATCTACGATATGCCAGCTCATGGCCCTAGTGCAAGTGGGAGATTGTTAGTGTATATGCCCGAGGGGCCATTATTGTATCATACTAGGTTGTATATTACTTAATGGAAGCTTGGGATATTCACAGTTGTATATAACAGTCTTGCTAAACATGGTAGTATGCTACTTGGTTTGAGTCTACTTTAATATGTGCATATGTTTCTTGTAACGTATCACTTATACATATTAGTAGAGCCCATAGGATCTTTGCTTGATTACCAGCGTCGTGATGGCAGTCACACTAGTGGGGGCTGGGTAGTCTGTAAGCAACATCCTATACAGGTCCCTGGTCGTTGGATTATCGAGATAGGGCATCGATATTCCGGAGTAGACTAAGTGTATACGCTTCTCATCCCAGTTGGGGAGATGGTCTGTCCCACAGCCATCAATACGTCGTACTGGAGATAGTATACAGGTGCTCGTTAGGTTACGGGTAAACCGGACAGGACTCGCCAGGGAACTGATTGGTTGGTATTATACCCATCGTCAGTTAACAGTTCTCAGGTGACATGAGTACAGCATAGTCCGCAGACTTGACACTGCTACTTCGCCTTGAGTATGTCCTACTGTTCTTAGATTGCTACCCTACCATGGCTCAAAGGAGTCATGCAAACAGGTAGCAGTTGGGTGCAGTCCCGAGCACTTGGAGGCAGTGGCGGTTAGATAGGATTCGTCTCTCCCGGTATTGGGAGTTGATATCGCACCGTTTCAGAGAGCCATTACGCAAAGTCCCTAGCCAGGGCAAGCGAGATATACTTGTCACGACCCGCAGGGTACGGAACGTGACTGGCACTTAAGTTTACGAAACGTCTAAAGACGTCCGTAAAATAAGTAAGCCAAAGCCCAGAAAACAAAACCAATTAAGCAAAAGAGTGAAGAAAACCCAAACATTTGAAAGCAAGTTTATCAAATAAGTCATGTAAAACCCTTTTTAAAAACAATACTAATTTTTTCCGAAAATTTCGGCAGAGTCTCCTTTGTAAATACTGGCCCCCAAAATGGGTACAACAAAAATACACATGAATCCACCAAAATAGGGCATCCCCAAGCGGGAGCTAGCTCTTCGCCATAAGGCGGTCACAAATCCCACGCAATATAAAATGACAACAAGCAAATAATCATAATGAAGCATAAGAAAACATCATGTCGACTCAAGTGAGTTCGACCCCAAAATACAGCATAAAAGTCCCCAAACCTCACAGTCTCATCTCTAGGTCAATATACAATAATACTGGTAGAAACAGTAGATGGAGTACACTAGATACAAAGAATATACAAGGTGGTACAAAAATAATAACATAACCCACCTATGAGCAAATCTCGAGCTCAGGCAAAAGAGGCAAAAGAACAAGTGCGCCAGCCGCTACTGAACTGACGGAGCGGACCTGCAAAAGACTGTGGCACAACGGGGGGTGAGTTGCCAACTCGTGAGTAATAAATAACATCTACAAAGGCTATCGTATGCATGCACACAAGCATCCTAGCATCTAAAATACAGGTATGACGGGATGCACTAGCAGGTGTGTATACAACATCAGTGTACTAATATGTATACAACATGAATATCTGAGGTCTCAATGGGTATATATAAGAAACATTTATCTCTTTTTGTTTTTGAAACTTTTTTAGAATGCCAGCATAATACTCAAAGAATCGACGAGAACCGGTGTCCAGCAACGACACCCAAAAGCTGTCTCAAATCTCATAAATGTATGTCTGGCCTCAGCCGTCCGGCTGACCCATCTCAAATATCAATATCTCATCATCTAGCGGCCACGGTCGGTATCCTCTGGATATCCGCCGTCCCAAACAGTCACCGGTAGGTAATCCGTCCCCTGCCAGGCTCAACGTCAACACCACATTCCTCTTACCCCGGGGTACCTTACCGGGCCCACCATGTACCCGTGCCGGTTCCTCCACTCCTCGACACGGATTTCCAAAACCACAGCAAACTCATGGTGGAAGACACTTACATCACTAGAAAACCGCAATTTACATATTTTAAAAATATAATAAGTTTAGAAATCTTGCGGCTTTCCCCCGAAATCCAGCAATATCATAAAATCTCAAGAAATCCTCATAAGTGCATATATCAATGATAATGAATGCACATGGTATCAATAATCAAGTTGCGATGTGTGATTAATGTATTAAGCATAAACAATTAATATGATGAAGTACATGCACATGAATAGCAATCCTACGGTTTCATTTTAAGGAATTAAAGGCAATAGCACAAGTTTAAGTATCAATTAGTAAAAGGTTTAAATTAAAGGTTCTCTAGTGTGGTGGCATGGCAATTACCAGGGTGTGTGTGTAAGCATGAATAGTGCTCGTGCTGCATATAAAAACCCTGGCAATGGTGCAGGTGTCCTATAAAATGGTTTCGTATAGGTATGTCAATATAATGCATGGATGCAGCAAATAGTCAATTAAGTATTTCACCCCTAATTACTAACATTACTAAGGATCTTTTAAGTTACTAAAACTATCGGGCGGCTTGCGCCATCCAACGATAGTCCCCCGTAGATGTTACATCTACTCACCGGAATCCCTGGCTAGCTGTGTCCAATCACCGCCTTTCCCTTTCGCGCCGCGTCTGACGTCTCCGCGACCGAACCTGGAATTTACATCAATACCAAACATAAGGTTACATATCAAGAATGACGCAAAACCCCAACGAAACTACTAAAGTTCGCTAGCTAGGTACAACGTGCACAAAGTGCGCGGAACACACGCGAAAATCGCAAAAACTGCTAAAAAAACGCCGATTTGGTCGCCCGGCAAAACTAAAACCCGACTACCCAAAAATCCGCACTCACGCATCCTAAAAGTCGTAGGAAAAGCCATTACAATCATCAAGATATCAAAAATAATTCATCACATAATTTTATAACAAAACTAGTAAGCATTTGCATTCCAAAATCGGTGCAAAAATCACCGATTTGCGACAAAACAACTATAATCTAGCATAATCAACCAAGTCACACCATTAGATAACCACTACACAAAATTTCAACACATTAACCATGCTCCAAAACCTAAATTCCACAACCAACCCTTTCTTGATTTTTCTCAAAAGCAATTGCAAATCAAAATCCATACTAGAAAAACTTAACTAACACTAATTTCAAACCCAATTTGCAAGTTAACCTTCTAGATTAGGTTAGCAAAACAACTAGATAACAAATTAGGTTTAATCAACTAAATAATGGTTTCTAAACCTTAATTCAACTCACTAATCATGCTTCACAACCCATTTCCATACACTAACCCCTTCTAGATTTTCCTAAAACAACAATTTACAACCAAAATCAAACATTTAAAATTAACTAAATTAGCAAAATTTGAAGACTACATAACAAGGTAACCATATAGATTAGTTAAGTAACAACTAAATTAACTACAAAAAAACTCAATTAATTATCATGGCTTCAAAACCCTAGTTTAAACAAACTACTCTTTTTAAAAAAAACAAGATTAGAAATTAGCTAACTTTTAACACTAATACCATATAATTAAAGGAATTTAGCAAAAAAAAAAGTAACTTGATGGAAATTATACCTCAATTGAGATCTAGCAAGAATAAATTTTGCTCCAAAGATGCCAGTTTTCTCCTTAATTTAAACTAATAGGGGTGTGAGAAGAGGTAGAATAAGGATTTGGGTTGAATTTGTGAAGAATTTGTGGATTTTTCTTGGATTTTGAGATGAAATTTAGAGGCAAAATGAGAAGGAGAATTTTTCTTTTTGGGGAGAATGATGGGCTGCAGAATTCGTGCAGGAAAAGGGATGGGGGAAATGTGTGAGTGGTTGTGGGATTTTCTAAAGTCAAAGCAACCATTCACAACTAACACAAATTAATATATTTTAAACAACATAAGGTTTCAATACAAAGATGGAGACAAAAATGAGGTGGGAAAATTCATGGCTGCTGATTTGGGGTGTGGGGCCGGCCCGAAAGGGAGGGGTGAGGTTGTGAGATTTGCACAAAAAAAATTCTATGCAAAAAGAACCCTCAAGTTACAAAATTTGCAAGTTTAAGCTTAAATTAAATGAATTTCGTTTCCTATAATAAAAATTAGTTAAAAATAAAAATAAAATACTAAAAATTTATGTTACAACTAGATTTTAATTATCATAATTTTAGAGATTAAAATTAGCCCGGAAAAATTTGTATTTATCGCTAATTTAATGTATTTTCTTACCGGCTTAAAATAATATTAAAAAATTGAAAAATTAGGGAAAATTTTTAAACGACCAGAATTTCATAATTAACTCATTAGCTACTAAAAACAAGCAATTACCTATCCATTTTAGGTATAATTAGCCCTAAACTGCAAAATAACAAGAAAGACGGTTTTCGGAAAAATACCGAATTTTCACCGAATTTCAGGAAAACACCAAAACGACTTTTCAAGACGCTACAATCTCCCCCCCTTAAAGAAATTCGGTCCTCGAATTTAAAAATATAGCTACGCGTACCTTCAAAGAGATGGGGATATTTCTTCCTCATCTCGCCCTCGGTCTCCCAGGTAACCTCCTCGCTGCTCGGGCTACGCCAAAGGACCTTGACGGTTGGTATAATCTTCGACCTCAACTTCTTCACCTGCCGATCCAGGATGGCCACCGGCTGCTCTGCAAAAGAAAGGTCGAGCTCTAGCTGGACTGTCGGGTGCTGAATCGCATGCGAAGGGTCGTGAAGGTACTTGCGGAGCATCGAAACATGGAAGACGGGGTGAACATCAGGAAAGATGGGAGGAAGAGCCAAACGATATGCAACAGCGCCAACCCGCTCGAGGATCTCGAAGGGACCTACGAATCTAGGGCTAAGCTTCCCCTTTCGCCCAAAACGCATCACGCCCTTCATCGGGGAGACTTTCAGAAAAACATGGTCGCCAACTGCGAACTCTAATCTGCGACGGCGCCTGTCTGCATAGGATTTCTGCCTGCTCTGAGCCGCTCTCATCCGGTCTCGGATCAACTGTATCTTCGTTGTCATCTCCTCAACAAGCTGCGGCCCCAAAATGCTGCTCTCGCTGAGCTCTGTCCAACAAACGGGCGATCTGCATCTCCTCCCATACAATGCCTCGAAAGGTGCCATCTGAATAGTATCCTGGAAGCTGTTGTTGTAGGAGAACTCCACTAGAGGTAAATGATGATCCCAGCTACCACCAAAGTCTAAAACGCACGCTCTGAGCATGTCCTCGAGAGTCTGAATGGTCCGCTCTTACTGTCCGTCGGTCTGCGGATGAAACGCTGTGCTGAAGCTCAAACGAGTGCCCAAAGCCTCCTGAAGTCTCTGCCAAAGTCGGCTGGTGAACTGGGTGCCTCGATCTGACACGATACACTTCGGTACGCCATGTAGTCGCACGATCTCGTCAATATAGAGCTGAGCATACTGAGCGAAGCTGAAAGTCGTCTTCACTGGCAGGAAGTGAGCCGCTTTCGTCAATCTATCCACGATCACCCAGATGGAGTCGTACCCTCGACTGGTCCTGGGTAGACCCACAACGAAGTCCATCGAAATCTGTTCCCATTTCCACTCTGGAATGGGTAACGGCTGTAGCTCTCCTGTGGGCCTCTGGTGCTCGGCCTTGACTTGCTGACAAGTCAGGCATCTCGAAACGAACTCCGCAATGTCCCTCTTCATCTCGTCCCACCAGTAGGTCTCTCTCATATCATGGTACATCTTGGTGGAACCGGGGTGGACACTATACACTGATCGGTGTGCCTCCTCAATAATGTCGCGCCGCAATCCATCAGCATCTGGTACGCACAGTCTAGATCCATATCGTAAAATCCCCTGATCGTCAACCACGAACTCGGAAAATCTGCCCTGTCCCATCTGTGCCATGATCTCTGAGCAACGGTCGTCACTGCGCTGTGCCTCATATATACGGTCAAGCAACTGTGGGCGTGCACGAACATGCGCGAGCTGTCCCCCTGTCTGAGTGAACTCGAACTCAACTCGGCTGTCGCATAACATCTGCCAATCTGCTGACGACTGCCTCTGAACTGCGCGCAAAAAGGATAGACTACCCCCGGGCCTCCTACTCAACGCATCTGCCACCACATTTGCCTTGCCGGGGTGATATAAGATCTCGCAGTCGTAGTCTTTCACCAACTCCATCCAACGATGCTGTCTGAGGTTCAGGTCTCGCTGCTGAAATATGTACTTTAAGCTCTTGTGATCGGTGAATATCTGACACGACTCGCCGTAAAGGTAATGCCGCCAAATCTTCAGTGCAAAGACCACTGCAGCCATCTCCAAATCATGAGTGGGGTAGTTCTGTTCATGCTTCTTCAACTGCCGAGAAGCATAAGCGATCACCCGGCCATGCTGCATCAATACGCATCCTAATTCCACTCGCGAAGCATCACAGTAGACAACAAACCCGCCTGATCCCGAAGGCAAAGATAATACCGGCGCCGTAGTCAAACAAGTCCGTAGCTGCTGAAAACTGTGCTCGCACTCCTCTGTCCAGAAGAAAGGAACTCCCTTCCGGGTCAAACCGGTCAAAGGTGCAGCTATACGGGAGAAGTCCTGAACAAAATGCCTGTAGTAGCCCGCCAAGCCTAGAAAACTACGGATCTCAGTCACCGATGTAGGTCGGGGCCACTGCTGAACAACCTCAATCTTCTTCGGGTCCACACAAATGCCGTCTCTCGTAACCACGTGACCCAAGAATCCGACGCTGTCCAGCCAGAATGCACACTTGGAGAACTTTGCGAACAGCTGGTACTCCCTCAGAGTCTGTAACGTAATCCGCAAGTGCTGCTCGTGCTCCTCTCTGCTCCGGGAGTACACCAAGATATCGTCGATAAACACGATGATGAACAAGTCAAGATACGGCCTGAATGTACGGTTCATCAAATCCATGAATGCTGCTAGGGCGTTGGTGAGTCCGAACGACATCACCAAAAACTCGTAGTGGCCGTAGCGCGTGCGGAAAGCTGTCCTCGGTATATCCTCCTGTCGAACTCGCAGCTGATGGTATCCTGATCGCAAGTCGATCCTCGAAAAATACCCCGCACCCTGAAGCTGGTGGAACAAATCATCAATGCGCGGCAACGGATATCTGTTCCGAACGGTAACTTTGTTCAGCTGGCGGTAGTCGATACATAAGCGCAAACTTCCATCCTTCTTCTTGACAAACAGGACCGGAGCACCCCACGGAGAAACACTAGGTCGAATAAGCCCCTTATCTAACAAATCCTGCAACTGATCCTTCAGCTCTCGAAGCTCTGCCGGGGCCATCCGATAAGGCGGTATAGAAATAGGCCCCGAACCGGGAATCAAATCAATGCAGAACTCAACATCACGCTCAGGCGGTAGCCCAGGTAGCTCATCAGGGAAAACATCAGGGAACTCACAAACTACTGGGACCCGGTCCAACGGAACCTCTGCAGCTCGAGTATCACAAATAAACGCTAAGAATCCCTGACATCCCTTCCGCAAGAGCTGACCAGCGCGAAAAGACGAAATTAAGCTGGGAAGGGCGACACTGCGGTCTCCCTGAATAACAAGGACTGGCTCTCCCGGAAAACTAAATATGACTGCCTTCTCACGGCAGTCCACCGAAGCATAACAAGTGGCTAGCCAATCCATGCCCAGAAGCACATCAAAGTCCAACATATCGAGGAGTATCAAATCAACTGATGAATCCCTCTCCCCGATACGAACGGAACACAAACGAAATACAAACCGAGCGACAAACGACTCGCCTATCGGAGTAACAACAACAAGCGGCTGATCTAACGACGACGACTCACGGCCCAACATCGGTGCAAAGTGTGTAGATACGTACGAATGTGTGGAACCTGGGTCGAATAATACCCGTGCGTCGAAAGAACAAACTAGCAAGGTACCTGTCACAACGGCATTGGATGCCTGCGCATCCTGCGGTGTCAAAGCAAAAACTCGGGCCTGTCCTCCACCGATAGCAGGCTGACCTCGACCTCGGCCTCTGCCTCCTCGTCCTCTCTGGACAGGACCGCCACGTCCACGGCCTCTCGGTGCACCTAACTGGCGTGGAGCATCGCCTGGGGTAGGAAGTAGGGCTCTCTGAGGAGGGGGTGGTGATGGTGGTAGGGTCACATGCGGAACTGTCGGTGCTCCCTGTCGTCTCGCCGGACAGTCTCTGACAAGATGGTGCAAACTCCTACACCCAAAACACCTTGGCGACGGCTGCTGCCCCTGGGGATAAGAACCATATAACTGTCCCCGCCCAAATCCTCTGCCAGGCCTATCTCTCGGAAAGAATCTGGCGCGCTGCCTCTGAGACGGTACATCGGTGCGCATCCTCTTCGGCCAAGAAACCGACAAAGTCTGTGATATGCGTGTCTCCATCCGCAATGCCGTATCCATAGCAGCTGAATAAGTGTCGTAGTGCTGGGCGCCAATGGCAAGATATAGCTGGGCATCAAGTCCCTATACGAACCTCTTCACCATCTTCTCCTCGGTATCCACCAAATACTGAGCATATCGGGATAACTGTGTAAACTGGATGTCATACTCAGACACCGTCATCCCAGGTGTCTTGACTAAGGCCTCGAAGCTACGAGCTCTGGCGTCACGAACGCTCTCTGGAAGGAAACGGGCTAGAAAGACCGCTGTAAACTCGACCCAAGTCATAGGCGGTAGACCTGCAGCTCGACCTCTCAAGACTGACTCCCACCATGTCTGCACGAGACCCTCTAGTCGGAAACTCGCAAGCTCTACCCATCGATCATCCGAACATCTCAGCGAACGGCAGATCCTGGCTAAACTGTCAAGGAACGTCTGTGGGTCCTCCGCTGCCTCGGTGCCGGTGAATACTGGAGGTCTCAGCCTCATGAAATCCTGTAGTGAAACCGGAATGGCCATGGTGGTAGTAGTAGGAGCAGGTATCATGGTCGTCTGTGATGTAGTAGGTACGTCATCCGGCCTCGGTGTACGACTGGCTGCAACTAGGGATCCTACCATCTGACGTAGCTCCTGCATGCCTCCCATCATCTGTCGCAACTCCTCCATACCGGTCTCGAGCCTATCCATATGGCCTGGGGAAGGTGGATCGGTCTGTCCCTGCGGCGTAGGCATACCACCCTGCTCAGTCCTAGTCTCGGACGAGCCAGCTCGAATCTCGTCTCTGGCGGCAGCCCTCTGTGCCCTCGTAGCCTTCGGCGGCATAGTGGCTGTTACAGGAAAACGGATAGTAAGGACAGTGCAATAGGATCATAGGATACACGGAATTGAAGAAGGAACTTTTTTTCAAGCAAGTATATCCTAAAGTCACTTAGGCGGAGTACCGTATCGTAAGTATGCCGCGGACATACGCACGCTACGTTACCCTGCTTAAGTCACTTACTCCATCTACCAAGGGTCATCCTACACTCACAAAGGTAAAACCTATCGCTCTGATACCAACTTTGTCACGACCCGCAGGGTACGGAACGTGACTGGCACTTAAGTTTACGAAACGTCTAAAGACGTCCGTAAAATAAGTAAGCCAAAGCCCAGAAAACAAAACCAATTAAGCAAAAGAGTGAAGAAAACCCAAACATTTGAAAGCAAGTTTATCAAATAAGTCATGTAAAACCCTTTTTAAAAACAATACTAATTTTTTCCGAAAATTTCGGCAGAGTCTCCTTTGTAAATACTGGCCCCCAAAATGGGTACAACAAAAATACACATGAATCCACCAAAATAGGGCATCCCCAAGCGGGAGCTAGCTCTTCGCCATAAGGCGGTCACAAATCCCACGCAATATAAAATGACAACAAGCAAATAATCATAATGAAGCATAAGAAAACATCATGTCGACTCAAGTGAGTTCGACCCCAAAATACAGCATAAAAGTCCCCAAACCTCACAGTCTCATCTCTAGGTCAATATACAATAATACTGGTAGAAACAGTAGATGGAGTACACTAGATACAAAGAATATACAAGGTGGTACAAAAATAATAACATAACCCACCTATGAGCAAATCTCGAGCTCAGGCAAAAGAGGCAAAAGAACAAGTGCGCCCGCCGCTACTGAACTGACGGAGCGGACCTGCAAAAGACTGTGGCACAACGGGGGGTGAGTTGCCAACTCGTGAGTAATAAATAACATCTACAAAGGCTATCGTATGCATGCACACAAGCATCCTAGCATCTAAAATACAGGTATGACGGGATGCACTAGCAGGTGTGTATACAACATCAGTGTACTAATATATATGCAACATGAATATCTGAGGTCTCAATGGGTATATATAAGAAACATTTATCTCTTTTTGTTTTTGAAACTTTTTTAGAATGCCAGCATAATACTCAAAGAATCGACGAGAACCGGTGTCCAGCAACGACACCCAAAAGCTGTCTCAAATCTCATAAATGTATGTCTGGCCTCAGCCGTCCGGCTGACCCATCTCAAATATCAATATCTCATCATCTAGCGGCCACGGTCTGTATCCTCTGGATATCCGCCGTCCCAAACAGTCACCGGTAGGTAATCCGTCCCCTGCCAGGCTCAACGTCAACACCACATTCCTCTTGCCCCGGGGTACCTTACCGGGCCCACCATGTACCCGTGCCGGTTCCTCCACTCATCGACACGGATTTCCAAAACCACAGCAAACTCATGGTGGACGACACTTACATCACTAGAAAACCGCAATTTACATATTTTAAAAATATAATAAGTTTAGAAATCTTGCGGCTTTCCCCCGAAATCCAGCAATATCATAAAATCTCAAGAAATCCTCATAAGTGCATATATCAATGATAATGAATGCACATGGTATCAATAATCAAGTTGCGATGTGTGATTAATGTATTAAGCATGAACAATTAATATGATGAAGTACATGCACATGAATAGCAATCCTACGGTTTCATTTTAAGGAATTAAAGGCAATAGCACAAGTTTAAGTATCAATTAGTAAAAGGTTTAAATTAAAGGTTATCTAGTGTGGTGGCATGGCAATTACCAGGGTGTGTGTGTAAGCATGAATAGTGCTCGTGCTGCATATAAAAACCCTGGCAATGATGCAGATGTCCTATAAAATGGTTTCGTATAGGTATGTCAATATAATGCATGGATGCAGCAAATAGTCAATTAAGTATTTCACCCCTAATTACTAACATTACTAAGGATCTTGTAAGTTACTAAAACTATCGGGCGGCTTGCGCCATCCAACGATAGTCCCCCGTAGATGTTACATCTACTCACCGGAATCCCTGGCTAGCTGTGTCCAATCACCGCCTTTCCCTTTCGCGCCGCGTCTGACGTCTCCGCGACCGAACCTGGAATTTACATCAATACCAAACATAAGGTTACATATCAAGAACGACGCAAAACTCCAACGAAACTACTAAAGTTCGCTAGCTAGGTACAACGTGCACAAAGTGCGCGGAACACGTGCGAAAATCGCAAAAACTGCCAAAAAAACGCCGATTTGGTCGCCCGGCAAAACTAAAACCCGACTACCCAAAAATCCGCACTCACGCATCCTAAAAGTCGTAGGACAAGCCATTACAATCATCAAGATATCAAAAATAATTCATCACATAATTTTATAACAAAACTAGTAAGCATTTGCATTCCAAAATCGGTGCAAAAATCGCCGATTTGCGACAAAACGACTACAATCTAGCATAATCACCCAAGTCACACCATTAGATAACCACTACACAAAATTTCAACACATTAAACATGCTCCAAAACCTAAATTCCACAACCAACCCTTTCTTGATTTTTCTCAAAAGCAATTGCAAATCAAAATCCATACTAGAAAAACTTAACTAACACTAATTTCAAAGCCAATTAGCAAGTTAACCTTCTAGATTAGGTTAGCAAAACAACTAGATAACAAATTAGGTTTAATCAACTAAATAATGGTTTCTAAACCTTAATTCAACTCACTAATCATGCTTCACAACCCATTTCCATACACTAACCCCTTCTAGATTTTCCTAAAACAACAATTTACAACCAAAATCAAACATTTAAAATTAACTAAATTAGCAAAATTTGAAGACTACATAACAAGGTAACCATTTAGATTAGTTAAGTAACAACTAAATTAACTACAAAACAACTCAATTAATTATCATGGCTTCAAAACCCTAGTTTAAACAAACTACTCTTTTTAAAAAAAACAAGATTAGAAATTAGCTAACTTTTAACACTAATACCATATAATTAAAGGAATTTAGCAAAAAAAGAAAGTAACTTGATGGAAATTATACCTCAATTGAGATCTAGCAAGAATAAATTTTGCTCCAAAGATGCCATTTTTCTCCTTAATTTAAACTAATAGGGGTGTGAGAAGAGGTAGAATAAGGATTTGGGTTGAATTTGTGAAGGATTTGTGGATTTTTCTTGGATTTTGAGATGAAATTTAGAGGCAAAATGAGAAGGAGAATTTTTCTTTTTGGGGAGAATGATGGGCTGCAGAATTCGTGCAGGAAAAGGGATGGGGTAATGTGTGAGTGGTTGTGGGATTTTCTAAAGTCAAAGCAACCATTCACAACTAACACAAATTAATATATTTTAAACAAGGTTTCAATACAAAGATGGAGACAAAAATGAGGTGGGAAAATTCATGGCTGCTGATTTGGGGGGTGGGGCCGGCCCAAAAGGGAGGGGTGAGGTTGTGAGATTTGCACAAAAAAAATTCTATGCAAAAAGAACCCTCAAGTTACAAAATTTGCAAGTTTAAGCTTAAATTAAATGAATTTCGTTTCCTATAATAAAAATTAGTTAAAAATCAAAATAAAATACTAAAAATTTATGTTACAACTAGATTTTAATTATCATAATTTTAGAGATTAAAATTAGCCCGGAAAAATTTGTATTTATCGCTAATTTAATGTATTTTCTTACCGGCTTAAAATAATATTAAAAAATTGAAAAATTAGGGAAAATTTTTAAACGACTAGAATTTCATAATTAACTCATTAGCTACTAAAAACAAGCAATTACCTATCCATCTTAGGTATAATTAGCCCTAAACTGCAAAATAACAAGAAAGACGGTTTTCGGAAAAATACCGAATTTTCACCGAATTTCAGGAAAACACCAAAATGACTTTTCAAGACGCTACAATACTGGTAGGTTCCAGTAGCTTCTCAGGGTGTAATGGGCTTCGCTCCGACACGACTTATATAGCTATTAGGGGACTGACGCTTGTCGCCCCTAGGCTTGATATGCGATAGTCTTAGACGAACAGACCGGACTATACGGAGATTATCACATCAGGCTCAGTAGGGGTTCGGATGGTTTTCCTCTTCGTCCTTCTTATCGACATCTACCTAGGGACCGTTACGTACAGCTAGTGCCGCTTGCGGTCTGTGGTTAAACCCACTGCCAGCGTAGTGTCGAGTCTTTAGAGTCCCACACAGAGAGTTTCCCTGCTCCAGGAGAAACGATATAGAGGTCGTATGGTTTACAACAAGGGTTCGGACGCATACGTGTGTTTACGCACGTTTGACTTTTCGGACCGTTTTTACTAGTCGGCTTTGGTTTAAGCCAGAATCTCATATCGGGTTATTGGATTTATACAGTCTAAAGTTTTTCCGTGTTTTCACGGATTGGAGGTGCGTTCTCGTAATTTGTCGGGAAGCTTCTAGAAGAGTGGTGACTTAGGGGGGAGGTGGCATTGCATTAAATGAAATTTGTGACTCATTTGTGTGATTCACTATGTAATTAATGCATTATTTATTGCTTAATGACTCACATAGTGAATCACTCATATTGAATAAATGAAGCATAGTGAATAATCATTTATTTGATAATTCATTATGTTTCATATATTCAAGTGAGAAGCTTTTTCATTTTTATTATCATTCTCACCTTCTCTCTCCTCAAGCTCACTCTCTCTTCAAACCCTAACCTCTCATGTGTTGAGATCAAGGGTTAGCTAGACTAATACATCCATAACCTCACTCTATATCCCCTAGGTAGCTTAGATTAGCACTTTAAGAAACCTAGTTATCTCAAGTTTGAGATTAAGCTTGGCGTATGAGCTTTCAGGTGGATCGTCTTTGATTCGAGGAGGCCGTTGAGGTGCCGATGTTCCAAGGAGCCTACGAGGAGTGGAGGACAGCGATGAAGACCCGAAGGACAAGTAACGTGAGGTATAACTTCGTATCCGAGTAGTTAAACCTCTAGTGGTTAGTTAGCAATGGTTTAGAAACGATTCATGCGCTCAAGTCCGTTACGAAGCTTTGATAATTGTTTTTCATATATTTCGCCTCCCCGCAACTTCGTGGGGTGCGTGACATGGACTTACATGGCCAAAGCCACTGCTCCATTGTTATCTCAATACAAAGGTATTGGATGCTCGATGGACGGAACAACTCCAAGTTCGGTAATGAAGTTCTTCATCCAGACAGCCTCTTTGGCAGCATCGTTGGCAGCAATGTATTCAGCTTCCATCGTCGAGTCTGCCACGGTTTCCTGTTTGGAACTCTTCCGACAAACCACCCCTCCATTGAGGGTGAAGACAAAATTCGAGACCGACTTAGAGTCGTCCTTATCACTCTGGATGCTCGAATCGGTAAAGGACTCTATTTGGAGTTCACCGTTACCATACACCAAGAACATATTTTTAGTCCTTCTCAAGTACTTAAGAATGTTCTTCACAGTTGTCCAGTGATTCTCTCTAGGATCTGCTTGATACCTACTCACTACACCTAGTGAGTATGCTATATCGGGCCTGGTACATAGCATCGTATACATGATAGACCCGACCGCCGAAGCATAGGGTATCCCTTGCATGCGAGCCCTCTCCAAATCAGTCTTGGGAGGCATCTCTTTGGAGAGAGTGGTTCCTGAGATCGTGGGTAAATTCCCACGCTTGGAATCTTTCATACTAAACCTCTTTAGTATGTTGTCAATATACCTGGATTGGGATAATCCCAAAATCCGCTTAGAACTATCTCTATAGTTCTTATTTCCCAAGATGTAGGAGGCATCACTTAGATCTTTTATTGAGAATCTTTGTGATAAGAAGAGATTGACCGAGTGCAGCATAGGAGTATCATTTCCTATCAAGAGTATGCCATCCACGTACAATACGAGGAAGACCACCTTACTCTCTGCCACCTTCTTGTATACACAAGGTTCATCTACGTTTTTGACGAAGTCAAACTCTTTGAATGCGATATCAAAACAGATGTTCCAACTCCGCGATGCTTGCTTTAACCCGTAAATTGATTTATGCAGCTTACACACCTTTCTGCTGCTCCCACTATCTACAAAGCCTTCTGGCTGAGTCGTGTACACGCTCTCTTTTAAATCACCATTTAGAAAGGAGGTCTTAGCATCCATTTGCCAGATTTCATAGTCATGATATGCAGCGATGGCAAGTAGGATCCGGATGGACTTAAGCATAGCCACTGAAGAAAATGTTTCGTCATAATCCATACCTGGTCGTTGAAGAAAACCTTTTGCTACATGTCTAGCTTTAAAAGTCTCAACTTTTCCATCTACACCAAGTTTTTTCTTGAAGATCCACTTGCTCCCAAGGGATTCCATCTCAGATTGCATTGCATCCAGCCATTTCACAGAGTCCCCACTCATGATGGCCTGCTCGAATCTAGTTGGGTCATCATCAACCATGATGCAATTCTCGCTCCCACCATCAATGAGAAAACCGTAGTATCTCTCAGGTGGGTGAGGAACCCTACTAGATCGGCGGAGAGGCTGAGGTTCGTCGGGTACTACTGAATCCTCTGGTTTCACCATTTGTTATGTTGCAGTTTGTGCGGTTGGAACTTCTTCCAGCTCTATCTCTTTGCCACTAATTTTTTTTACAAGAAATTCCTTTTCTGAAAAGGTGGCATGTTGAGCAACGAACACCCTTTGCTCCTCACTGTGGTAGAATTGATATCCATTTGAATTCTTTAGATATCCCACAAACTTGTAAAGAACTGATCGTGTCTCGAGTTTGTCCGGATTTTGCCTTTTGACATAGGCCGGACAACCGCAATCTTAACTCGTTTAAGATATGGTCTTTTCACACTCCATATCTTATATGGTGTTGTATGCACTGATTTAGATGAAACTTGATTCAATAGGTATGCAGCTGTCTTAAGCGCATAACCCCAAAAGGAAATAGGTTACTCAGCGGTGCTCATCATAGAGCGCACCATATCTAATAGGGTGCGATTCCTCCGTTCCAATACACCATTGTGCTGTGTTGTATACGGAGGAGTAAACTGAGAGAGAATCCCATTTACTTTTAGGTAGTCCAGGAACTCATTGCTCAAGTATTCTCCTTCCCGATTAGATCGAAGGATTTTAATACTTTTACCCGTCTGGTTCTCAACTTCTTGTTTATATTCTCTGAATTTCTCAAAAGCTTCAGACTTGTGTTTCATCAGGAACACATGTCCGAATCTTGAGAGATCATCAGTGAATGTAATGAAGTACGGGGAACCATCCCTGGCATGTATAGACATGGGACCACATATATTACTATGTATCAGCCCCAAGAGTTCCGTAACTCTTTCTCTGTGTCCACTAAACGGAGTTTTAGTCATTTTGCCTTTGAGACATGACTGGAAAGTGTCATAAGATGAAAATTCAAACGAATTTAAATATCCATCCTTATGTAACTTAACTAGTCGTGTCACATTGATATGACCTAGTCTACAATGCCACAAGAAGGATTCGTTCATTTCTGAACTCTTCCTCTTGTGCGTGTTCGTTATGCTCAGAACTGTGGTTTGATTTAGAACGTAAATGTCATTGCACAACGTGCCTGATCCAATCAACTTTTGATTCAGGAAAAAGTTCATAACATTATCCTACAATACAAAATTATATCCTTCTTTACTTAATAATGAAACTGATATAATGTTGCATATCAGGTTCGGCATGTAATAACATTCGTTCAGAATCAATGTATTACCACTTGGTAATATAAGGTAATATTCGCCAACTGATTTGGCTACAACAATTGCACCATTTCCAACTCTTATATCTTTATCATCCATTCCCAGTTCTTTACCTTTCCTTAGCCCATGTAACAGATTACATATGTGGGATCCTGATCCGGTATCCAATACCCAGGACGTAGAGCAACGTGAGAAAAGTTCTCAGTAACGAACACACCCGAAGAAAGTGCATCAACATGTTCTTTCTTCAATCGGGTGGCATGGGAATCCTGGCATTCCCCTATTTCCTGTTCATTCTTATAACAATTATAAGAAAGAATGGAACCAACATTCCCCAGCTCAGTGTAATAAGCAGACGGTCGATACATCAATATTATTATCTTGATTAAGGCGTGACATGGTCGCTACCTGGAGAGAGAGTGAATAAAACACTTAGCGTATGCTCTTGCAAGATTATATTGGTTATTATCTTATCTAATCAGGATGGATCCCACCGCTTTTTATCAAGTCTTCCTTCAAACCCTAAAATGTAAGACTAGCCGGGATTAATTACACCCTACAAGTTCGCTAACTATTCAGCTAGGCCAGTGTCTGTACTTTGAAGGAGGTTCCCCGTGCCTTCGCACGGACCTAATTAAAGTAAACATCATTTTCCCTTAGGCATAACCCCGTTAACACTTTTCTAGAAACCTAATGGGTTAGCTAATTGTAAAGTGCAAAAACTCTCTCAGGAGTAACTCTTACTCGCAGCGGGTATCGGGATCCAACTATCTCATAGAAAGTATGCAATCTCATTGCAAATTTCAACACTTGAAATTCCCGATAATGTTTTGCCCCAGGCGATCTATGATCTTGACAAGGTCAATAAACCATAGACCGTAAGTCAAGTTCAACCCGTACATTTCATGATTGAATTAAACCCACCCGCACGACCGTTGACAAGGTCAACAAGGCCGTACGACTACCCTAATCCAATCGCATCTCATACTTTAGCAGATAAGCATTAATCAGCTACCGTACACTACGCCTTGACAAGGTCAACAAACGCAGCACGAATACTAAATAGTCCTTATCTGAAATGACGGAGGGCTACGTCAGGTTTTTAAGAAAACCTTTTCCGTAATGAACTTGATATCATTGCGGAATCGAGTGATTTTTGAAAAGGAGTGTTTATGAAGCTTTTACTAGTTTTTTTTAAAGAGGTCACTCCCGGTAAAAGGATCTTGGCTCTTTCCTCATCGAATGAAGTGCTGGATATTCTACAAGGAATATCACTATGCAAAGAAAGAACTAAAAAAGTAATAAAAAACAAAACCGAATGGGTTGTAGCATCTGCTAGTTTCACTAAAGAGGTCACTCCCGGTGAAGGGATCTCGGCTCTTTCCTTATCGAATAAAGAGCTGGATATTCTACAAGGAATAACACTATGCAAAGCAAGAACTAGAGCTACCCTTTTTGAAAATTTGATTCCACAACATCATTAGGTTTATTTTCTTTCATTAATCTCATTAATGAAGTCCCATCATTTATGCTTCCTAAGCATCACAGATAAAAAAACGAAAATAGAACGTACGCTTATGCCATCCGTATTCACCACAGTGTCATGTTATGCACTGTTAAGTTACTTAAATAACGGTATAGCAGGGCGGTACTAGCGCGGGTGCAAAACATAAGCAACGTTTATTATATATCATATATATAATAAGTCATTCGTCTCAGAATATGCACTGATCACATCACAGATATCAGCAGCAGAATATAACATATGAAATATTGGATATACTAAGATTTCCGTGTTTTATATCAAGCCAGTAAAAAACACGGATTCCACGGTCACGATGAATAGCCAAACCCACATCTCTATACCCCTACGAGAGTAGCAAGCAACCCTCTCAATTCTAGAGTTAGGAGATCTGGTCTCAACTCCTTGAGATGGTCTCCAACTGGACCCTAGAACCCAATTACTTGTGCTCCCCTCCTTGGGTCTATCCTAATGCGGAAAAGTAAATAATATACATCAATGGTGGCATCATCCTCAACCCGGAAGTGCCGCAATAAAAGAATATTACATACAAGTTTTTACATGAATGAAAATGAAAAACTCTCATCTCACATAAAAAAAACCCCGGCTATTCACAAACGAAGATCCAATATAACATATCACAGCAACATATAACATCACATGTCATCAACGTAAGTAAATATGTGTATCCCAATTGTTGTTGACGTATAGCAACGAAACCGGTGACACCCCACACATTACACTTACGATCGCAGAAAAGAAAGTGATAAACGACAACAATTGGAATCGTCACTGCCTATAGACATCATAAACCCAGAATATCACATATTCTGGATTTCATGCCTAACAATGAAAATCTTACATTTGGGCCTCATCTATGAAAACACATTTTCAAAAGAAGTCGGGTAATTCAACAAGGTTCCCGATTCTGCTCGAGACCGAATTGTTAAACTTGCATGCAATTAATTACTTTTTACAAAACTAATTAGTGTAGATTCCAATTATTGTATTACATTCACAGATAGCTAGACGATGTTAAACTTTCCGATCGAATCAACAAACACCCACATTTCCCAGAGGGCTTAACACTTGAGCAAAGTTAAAGAATACCCAAAACATGCCACAATACCAACGGACCGATCGTAGAAGGGCCAACCCATGCCTCACCTATGGCGCCGCGGAACTATGGAAAACCCTAGGGTTTGGCCGCGGTTCCACGGTCATAGAATCGAGTTAGGGTTTCGTTCTTCTATAGGGTCCATAGAATTACCTGCATGATTTTTCGAATATTTTTAACTTGGAAAATTCCAACTTTTGGAAAATTTTCAGCGAGTGAGAAAATGAGTTATTGATATTCGTTCGAACTTTTTAACACTGTCTAAAGTACCCGAAACGATGTTAGAATTACGAATACGAAAAACTCTTAATTGCTTTTACAGAAATATGACATCACATGCAATCTCAGTAAAAACAAACAATACCTGAAACACCAAACCACAGAGACCAGAGCACCAGGCAAAACGAACTCCAAACATGATCACAAAACCGGCCAGGCTGGACTTTTTGTTCTTTTAGCCGGGTCAAATCCGGTGAAATAGGTTCGTTTTTGTCCAGTGCTCATGTAACATCTCATGTAACATTCTGCAGTTGCTTAAAAAAAATTTGACACTCTAAAAAATTCAACAAAAACTAGGCTTTTGTTATGAATGTTTCGGATTTGTTTCATTTTCGTAATTCTATAAATATCGTCTAATTCTTTAGCTTGGCTCTAAAATCACTGTAGGGTTCCCTAGCACGACAACAAGATTTCGGGAGGCATCTACCATGCCATTTTCAAAAATTTGCATGCTAAAGAACCCTAGACTAGGATGTTAACTAGAGAATTAGACGAAAACTATAATGTAAACAACTTTACATAGAGTGAACAAGGAATACAACCTTTGTAGTTCGGTCCTTCACTTCAATAGCTCCTTGTAGACGTCCATTCTCTCTAAGTAATGATCTCCCGGACTCTTGTTGGACTCCAAAAGGTGAAAGGAACAAGCTTGCTTGAAGTCTTCGAAGCCAAAGATGATCTACGACGAGGAGACTCTAACCCAAGCTACCTCTTCACTAATTAGGTATTAATGAAGCAAACACCCTAAACTAAATAGCTAGTCTAGTAGAGGATGATGAAGTAGGAATTTTGCTCACTTTAGAAATCTTTTTCTCACTAATTTTCCTCACCTCCTGAAAACCTAGAGAGCACTTGAAGATGAGGAAGATGATGAAGTGAATAATAGAATGGTGAGAATAGCAACCATGGGTGATATAATATCTCATACTAAACTCATGTAGAGACTTAATCATGGCTAATGATAATGGTTAAGTTTATAAATATCTCAAGTAAAAACAAATAAGTGGAATAAGTCAATGACTACTACAAATTTCTACAAGCTTCATAGCCATGAGTAATTTCCACCCAATTATGAATTACTTAGAAAATAAAAAACCTAATATTATCATAAGTGTGGTGTGAGTCTCATACACCCATGTTGCATGTATAATTAAGCATGACAAAATAACATATATATCACATATATATATTAAAAATATCACAAGTGAGAAAAAGATAAACTTAAGTGAGCTAATATTCGTTAATGTAAATTAATATATCAAATATATAATTATACATTAAATTATTAAATCAACACTTGATTTAATAATCCGGTTATATCACATATAACCGATTAATATCATATGTATCAACTTATCGAATCAACACTTGATTCGATAACCCGGCTATATCACATATAACCGGCGATATCACATATCGTGAGAATAGAATATGATATCACTTACACATATTAATCTCGGTCCCGCACATATTACATATGTGCTCCTACTTCGTTTCGCCTGAACCAGGAAAGCTCTGTGTAGGACTCTAAAGACTCGTCAATACACCAACGGTAGGTGATGATCATATCAGTCACCCATAAGCCATCAGCGGTACTAGTTGCACATAACAGCCACCCGGGTGTTGAGCGATCAGAAGATCAACAAACATGCCTTCTCATACCCCTGTGAATACAATAAGTAACACTACCGTACAATCCGGTCTCTTTGTCTGATATGTTGCATATCTAGCCTAGGGGTGGTAGATGTCAGACCCCAGTAGCTTGATAAGTCATGCCAATGTGAGGCTCATAACGGTTCGAGAAACTACTGATAATACTTACCAGTAAATCTCAGCAACTCTTGCCAGGGATTTCCTGTTATGGCCAATCGAGCACAGCGCAACATCAGCCCCCTATACCGGGAGAGACGAAATCCCCTCCTATCGCTCATTGCCTCCATATGACTCGGGATTGTACCCAAAAACTTCCGTTTTGCACGTTCTCTTGAACGTGGTAAGGTGGAAATCAAATCACAATGGGAATCACACAAGACTCTATGACGATCTTGGGTCAGCAGACTAACCTATACCAGTGTCACCAGAGAACTGCTATCTGACGTGAGGTATAATACCATTTAGGAGTTCTCGGCGAGTCCTGTTCAGTTACCCAGTCTCCACTGAGCACCCATATACTATCTTTGATGTCAAACACTAATGGATGTGGGATCATCCATCGCCCATTATATGGGTCAAGATACGTATACGCTAGTCTACTCTGGAATATCGATGCCCCGTCTTGATACACCCACGACTAGGAAAAATTAAAGGATGTACTTACTGATTACCCTGGCCCCACTAGTATGATCTCCATCATAATCCTAGTAGTCAAGTACACATCCTAAGGGCTTTATCAACATGTGAGAGCAAGACGGTATTATAATATAAGTCAACATGTTAAGATAAAGAACAACCAGATAGCATTCTATCATGTCAAGCAAGAAAGTCCTCTCTATATATGTCCAAGCATCCACTATACTATACATCACATGTACAATAATGGCCACTAGGGCATATATACAACTAACTCCATCTTAGGTATATCCTAAGAGTAAAAACAGTAAAAGGAAATAATATACAATGGTGGCTACAAGCTCAACCCGGATGTGCCCCGCAAAAATAATATTATATCAATTTACAAATTGTACATGAATGAAAGAAAAGAAAAACACTCTTCTCACATCCCCCGGCTATTCATTCACGACGATCCAATCAATCCATATACACAAACCATCACAGATCACAATCACAGATCTGTGTAATCCCCACTAATCGACGTATAGCGATTAGCAGACGTTCAGCACATATATCAAACACAGAAGATCCGATTAGCCAAAGTATTTAGAATTTCGATTGATAAAATAAATTTGAGTCTACCCCAAGTACATTCAGTACACAAAAATTCTTGGGTAGAAACAAAATATCCCAAAACCACAGAACAACAGAAAGGAACAAACAGCAAAAATTTGGACCGAGTCAGCCTTGACTCGGCCGCAGAACGGCGGCAGAACGGTCTGTTTTGCCGCGGTTCCATGGAGTTTTGGGCTACTCGTGAACCCAAATTTTTCTGATGCCCTTAGAAAACCCTGAACGTATTTTTAAGGCCCCTAAAAATATTTTTGGATCTGTTTTGAAAATCGACAGAATCTAGGGTTTTTTGACGTAATTTTGGGTTTTTTTTATTAGATTTCTAACACTTTGCTAACTAGCTAGTTTAGCTTTAATTAGCTCCGATACCAGTGTAAGTCTATGTCGCACATTCTGCGAGTCCACGGGGAGGCAGAATACATCAAAAACGATTTTTCTCACATCAAAAGATCATGTTTTGCTTTGTAACATAGACTTTATCCACATAGAATCTTTATTAAACCTTAACTAGCTAAACTAAACTACATGATGGCTTTAACTACTTGGATAAAGGGTTATACCTTCATGTCAAGTCCTTCGGGCTTCTAATGGTTTTTTGCTCTTTGGATCGAGCTTTAACTTTGAACTCCTTTCTTTGGCTCTTCCGAAGCTTCAAACGAACTCGGTTGCCGGTCTCCTTTTGGTCATAGAAGATCTATCCAAGGGCCTAGGGTCAAGCTCCATTCTCAAGTGAGGTAACTTAGTGATCTAACTTGCTAAGGAAGAATACTAAGTAGAAGTAGAGAAGATCTATGGATTAATTAGTTTCAATTCTCAATGGATCACTACACATGTGAAGTGTAACGCTTTAGAAATCGTTTAGGCAAATTTTCCGTTAATAGGTCAAATAAGCTGTGTTTTTCGTATAAAACCTAGAAGAGATCATTTATCTGTATAGAATTCATTGTACCTATATTTACTAGAAAATTGCTAGTTTGTGGTTTTTAGTTCACTTTAATATTTTTATTTAATTAAAATATTATTATAAGCTTTTAATTATACACTTAATTAGTGGTAATTACAAATTTGATTGGGTTAATTATGCTAAAATGAATTTATGCTAACTTAATCACAAGATTAAGCATTAATCCATCCATGCAAAATATCCTACAAATATCTAGATATTTGTTGATTTAAAGAAAACTTTAATAAGAAAAGAAAAGATTAAGAGGTGGCACTGGATGGGAGGTGCAATTATGAGCATTAATTGATGTTTTAGCTAGAAATTTCCATACAATTTCCTTCTCTCCAAGCTTTGGCCGGCCCTCCCTGGCTGCCCCATTTCTTTCCCACTTTATTTTCACTCCTTCAAGCTTCATTAAATCATAAAAAATCATCAAATAATCCCACAAACTCAAAAATAAATCCATACCCATTATTCTTTAGCTTAAATCAAGCATGGATCTTCATGAAAGTTAGCATTTTGGAGGATAATTTGGATGTTAAAGTTGCAAGTTTGTGAATCAAGTGGAGATATAAATTCCTAACCCTAAACTTTAATTGTTGTTTAAATACTTTAATCTAGCTTATTAAATGTTTAATATAGCTTTAATTAGCATGTTTAGAAATTCAAGAAAAAATTATGAAGATCAAATTAAGGTTTTGTTTGGTTGAAATGGTTAAGTGTGATATTTAGACAAGGAAAAACTTAACCTAGATATGAGTTTGTTAATTGTTATTTCCCTAATCGTCTAATTAAGCTTAAGTGCAAACTAAACTTTTACTAATATTATATGGGTGAGATTAAAATTGTAGTAAAGATTTGTGTAGTTTAAGTAAGCTATTATGTGATAATTGTGATCGCTAGATTTGGTTAAACTTCTAGACATGAGCTAAAATGATGAAAAGTATGCTTACTAGTTTTTCGGATAAATTAGGCATGGGTTTATATTGACGTTGCGATGTTATATATATTAGTTTCCACGATATATATTGTGTTGTGAATGTGCGATCGGTACGATCGGGGTCTAACCTTGACGGTTGTGTCATCCTAGCTAGGGTTGTGTCGATATCGTACGCGTTTTGTGCACTGAGTGCACAGTGTGTTTATCTTGTAGACGTTATCCTTGCGTTTAGTTGTCTTTGTATCGGCGCAGGATATTTAACCTTATGTGTTGTGTTTGTGAAATTTAGGATCGCGAGCAGGGACTTCGGACGCTGCAAAGAAAAGGAAGCATGTGGTCGGATTACTTAGCTCGAGATCATCTGTGAGTAGATTTAACATCTACAGGGGAATCGCCCGCATGTCGTTATGCATCTGGGCTGGATTATATGGCATGATTATTAGTTACAAGTACTGCACATATAGAGATTGTGCATGAACTTCATTTCATATTATTACTTGTTTTGCTGGGACTTGTAACCATTGGACACTGCACTATTATTGACGGTTCCTGTTGCACGAGCACAAATTATATGCTACCCCCACACCGTCGATAATTGCCATGACACGTACAACCCCTATACATACGTGATATTGTATTGGTTAGGGACATTGAGACATGATCCTTATTTCCATTGTGCATATGAGATATAACATACATGTATACCTGCATGCTTACAAATATACCTGGAAGGTGTTGCATCATTATTGACATGTATATACACATATACATAGAGGGTATTACATCATTATTGACATGTATATACACATACTGGACATAGCTACACCTATACCTAGAGGGTATTGCATCATTATTGACAAGTATATACGCATATACCTAGAGGGTATTATCTCATTATTGACATGTATATACACATACTGGACATAGCTATACATATACCTAGAGAGTATTACATCATTATTGACATGTATATACGCATACTGGACATAGCTACACCTGTACCTAGAGGATATTGCATCATTATTAACATGTATATACACATACCTTTACATAGCTACACCTATACCTAGAGGTATTACATCATTATTGACAGGTATATACACATATGAGATATAGCTACATGTACATCTTGCATACATACTTACAAGTACACATATACCTTGCTATAGCTTCATGTGTAAGTCCACGGTAGCGCCCCGGCCGTCTAACATACGCCAAATGCGGAGCAAAAACATTTACAACTGGCGCTATCGCGTACTATAGCCCGGATCTACCATTAAAGCTAAACTAACAAACTACAAAGTGGGTAGAAGAGTTATACCGAACGATCTGAGTCCTTCGGTCTTCAACCATCATCCCACGCTTTGTTGCGGCTGCTCCGATCTCCTGAATCTCCATTCTTGTCGTCCATGTGGCACCACGTCGACGGATTTATAAACGGGCTCCCGCCTCTGAACGGAGGCAACTCGGTCGTCAAGTTTGCTAAAAGAGAAGACCAGGATAATGTAGATAATTAGTAGAACACTTTGTCTCGTTACGTCCAAAGTCACGGACGAACGGTTAATGAAGTTGCCATTTGAATCGGGTAAATGAGAAGTTGGTATATGAAACTATCATGAACCACAACTAAAATCTTTTTCCAAATCAACAACCTTCTTCTTCCACCAAGGGGTGGACGGCCACATATAGGAGGAGGGGTGAGTGTAGGAGAGAGAGGGAGGTGACCATAACAATGAATGAAAGAATGACTCATGAAACACCTTGTATGAACACAATAAAAGCAAACCAATGAACATAAACCTAGTCATTAACCTAGTCACCCTTGCATTAAATGAATCATTAAATGCACTAATGAGTCACTTAACACCTCACCAACCTAGTCATCATCTAGAACCTTCCACACTCATCTCAAGAAAAGATAAATCCGTATTAAACCGAATGTTTAATACGGCTGATAGAAAACTGGAAACTGGCAACTTCCAAAAGTGATCCTGAAACGAATTTCAGGATAACCCCGTAACAGTATAAACATACCCGCATTTGTATTACGACCGAATACAAATGCAGCTGAGACAAGGATATTATATCTACACAGTATAATACTGGGATCCGGCTTAAACCAAAGCCTACCAGTATTATCTGCCCGAAAAATGACACGTGCGAAAACGCACGTGCATTTTCCGAACCCTGCCATAAAACCATACGGCCTCTACAACGTTTCGCCCGAATTTGGGAAAGTGTCTGTGGGGGACTCTAATGACTCATCAACACACTGGCACTGGGTATAACCACTAGCACGTCAGAGGTACAAGCTGTACGTAACGGTTGCCTATGTATTGATTGGAAGGGAAGCTGACGAGCGAACTCATCCATAAACCCTACTGAGCCTGACAGTGACAATATCCGTACAGTCTGGTCCGTTCATCTAAAGAGTGTCGCATATCGAGTCTAGGGGGTGGATAAAGTCAGACCCCTAATAACGCGATAAATCGTGTCGGCATGAAGCCTATCACTACCTGAGAAACTACTGATCCAAATCAGTAATTCTCCATTACCTCGGCCGAGGATTTCCAGTGATGGCCACCCGTGAACTGTGCGACATCAACCCCCAATACCGGGAGAGTCGAATCCCCGACGATCCGCTCACTGCCTCCATGTGGCTCGGGACTGTACCCAAAAAATACCTGTTTGCACGTCTCCTTTGAGCGTGGTAGGGTAGAAATCAAAGCACAGTGAGAACTCATACGAGACAAATGACGATCTCAGGTCGACAAACTAACATGTACACATGTCACCAGGGAACTGCTATCTGACGATATGTATAATACCAACTAGCATGTTCCCGGTTAGTCCTGTCCGGTGTACTCATAACCCAATGAGCACCTGTATACATCTTAGGTGAACCAACTGACACCAATGGCTTGTGAGACAGCCACCGCCCCTCGTCGGGGTCTCGACTGTATACACTAGTCTACTCTGGAGTATCGATGCCCTGTCTCGAAACTCCCACGACTAGGGACTCTTTAAGGATGTGCTTACAGACCCCAGCTCCCACGTATATGATCGCCATCATACTGCTGGTAGTCAAGCAAGAATCCTATGGGCTCTATCAACATGCAATAGCGAACTAAAGCATGTATACGATGATAAAGACAAACCAGATAGCATACTATCATCTCGAGCAAAACTGTCATATCGGTATTGGTCCTGTCTCAATCATTGCAATCACGTACCTGCGATCCAATAATTGACTTTGAGGGCACTATCTCCAACAATCTCCCACTTGCACTTAAGGCTAATTATTGCGATGTCGCATACTCACACCCCGTATGATACCGATCATCCAACTCCTCTACTAATCAGTTTCACAAAACTAGTTTGTAAAACTCTTGTGTTCGAGAAATAGCCTCAGTGAGTGGATCCGCCCTGATGTTTCTTTCTATGTCTCTCTTAATCTCAAGTTCGCGGAGAAAGCCATCTCCCGAATCGAGTAATACCTGTCTTAGAATATGTCTGAATATCTGATGGGACCTAGTTCATAAATGAACCCCAAATCCAAACTTCTTAGACTTTATTGATAACTGAACCTAATCAGTATCCAGCACCATACCTCCCACAGTATCCTCTTGGACCACCTGTCCATAATACTGTCTCTCGTCAGAGGGAAAACTATAACTCTGACAATCACTCTGTCATCCATGTCACCTTGGAAGCCTGAAATGATAACCGTTTCCCGAAGGAGACTGTTGTCATCAAATTCGTAGAACATGCACTTATGTTCTAAAACTGCTTCCTTATGTTTCTCCAGGATTGGATTAATATAAACTTATCGCATCTAGTGCAAAAACAATATCTGGTATGGTACTTGACATCTCATGATTGACTCAATTGCCTAAGCAAGTGATCTGCCAATCATGCACATCCCTCTCCTTTAGTCTCTAAGACACCTTTAGAGAGGGTGACTCCATCACCTGCAGGTACATCACCATGCCAGGAGTCATCTATTCTAAAATACTATTAGAATATTGTCAAAGTACCCATATTGTGAAACTACCCAAATCTAGATCTAAAACTATAAATCTAGTAACCAGAATGTCTGATATTATATCCATATTCTTTGTGGTGAAACAACTGTGTGACAACAAAAGTACAACCGATCGTAGTATAGGAATTTTACTTCCTATTCTGTGTATGTCATCTAAAAACCAGGACATCACACCCTACTACCTTCTCAACAGATCCATCCCCTATTCTGATGAAGTCAAACCCATGACTGTCACATCAAGAATAGATGATCTTATCTCCGCTATATCTGCTCAAGCCTATAAATAGACATAAGCTACTTGCCCACTATGCTTCGGCTGCTCCCACTGACTATGACAACCCTCTGGCAGAATAATATATGCGTACACTTCTAAAGCTAGTTTAGAACAACGATATATATATATCCTTCTACCGGGTTTCATAGTCTGGAACAACAGTAGTGTCAAGTCTGGGTAAACAAGAACCTCCCTGTCACCGTCCTTGAGGCTACCGGAGTACCTCTAGGGTGTCTGAGGTTACCCACCATATCTGCGGAGTGGCTATTGGAATGTCAAACCTGATTAAATATATAGGTTCTATTAAATTTTCCGTAATCGTTTGCGGTTCTGGAATCACTTCCAGTTCTACCATACTCCCACTACTATTTTCTGAAAAAAGTCCATTTTAATAAAACTGTGGCGAGTTTAGAACAATATCACTATTAATCTTCCAGATGGTAGAAATGTCAACCCTCGTCAAAGCCAGGGTCAACCTACAAACAGCCATTACAGAATCGTGCATTGAGTTATCCAGTGTCTGGTTTTAAGCATAAGCTGGACAACTCCCCGTATCTTAACATCGTTAAGATATGAACCATTCTATATATAATATAGGAATAGAGGCACTAATTTAATTGAAACCAGATTCAAATCATGCAGCTGTCTCCAGTGCATATCAACTTAATGGAAAAAGGCTAATCAGCATTACTCAACTTAGGAATCCATCCAATTATGAGTAACCTGAAAGAGAAACAAGTTTCTCAAAAAACATTACTATCAACTGAATACCAATCACAAGAATCTACATCTTCGATCTCTTTGAAGAATCCCGATACTTGTGATACCTGGTTCTCTACTTTATTCTTATACCCAAAACTTCTCAAAACTTAGACATTGTATTTCTACGAAACACTTGTCTAAAAACTAGAGAAGTCACAAGTAAACAGAACATAGTACGAGTACCTACCCCTTTGTCCTGACAGACACTGGACAACATACAATACTCTGTACAAGTCTGCTGAGTTGAATAACTCAAAACCTGTGCATCATAGGTTGAACACTGTACCCTGGCGATTTCCTCAAATATCACCAATTACAACGAATTCCGATATAATGAGGATGATCACCTAATTCCCAATAACTTACTCCCACTTATCATCTGTAAAACCATACAGATATGAGAATGAAACCTGGTAAATACATACCCTGGAGTAAGTATCTAATTGGGAAATCAGTTTTCCATTAACAATGCACTGAAACATGAAAATGTTTCGTAGGGGTATCCTGGTATTCTTTGTAATGCCTCTTCCATAATCTAATTCATGACTATAACCGTATATTTCTTTGCCACCTCTTCAAATCCCTTTATTTGTCTTTATTCATTACCTTCTGTACACCCCTTTAGGCTAAGTGGTTTTCTTCCTTCCCTACCGTTCGACACCAGCCTATGGTTTGGAAGAAGACTATCCAGTAATCATAATGGGTGTACTCTCCTAATCCTAGGAGTACTCGCAACTTGAGAGAAGGTGATGATAAAAGACAACTGAATAATACCTTATTCTATTTCTCCCAAACTGGGGAGAAAGCAAATGTGAAATAGGAGTGGCGATGAAGTACGTGTTTTGGTCGTGAATGACAACAGTCGCAATTTTCTTTGCCCTCTTTCTAATCCCTTTAATTGTGTCTTTAGTTATTACCTTCTGTACACCCTAGTTAGGCTAATTAGTTTTCTTCATTCCCTACCTTTTGGCACCTGCCTATGGTTTGGAATAAGACTATCCAATAAGCGTAATAGGTGTACTCTCCTAAACTAAGGAGTCATCGCAACCTGAGAGAAGGTGATAATAAAAGACAACTGAACAAACCAATTCTATTTCTCCTGAACCTGGATCCATCCTCGAAGAAGTCCCTTCAAGTTCGTATATAACCATACGATGGATCTATCCAATGGAAGTGGATATCCGTAGTAATATGGGGTGTTCTGAGAAATGCAAAGGGTAAAAGAAGGAGCGGCAATGACTTATGCAACTTAGACAATCCAAAAGCCAGTATTTTAAGAAGGTTCGGTCAACTTGGTCACTGAGTCATAGTCAAGGGTCGGTCAAAGGTCGCTGCTAAAGAGAGAGAGAAAAGAAACACTCTGCTTGTACTCTAACCTAGATCAGAATGGTTATCACTTTATCTAATCAGGAAACCTCCCACTGTAATCTCAAATTCTCCTCCAAACCTGAAAGAAGAATTAGTCGGGATCACCCGAAGAGTAAACCAACTCATCAGTGAGAATCGGGATCCAACTATCAAAGCATGATAACTTGATGGAAGCCACTCAAGTTATCACACTCCAGAAGTTATGCGCATGCCTGGCAAGTTTGCTGTATGTTTGAAACTCCCGATGTGATTTTTGCCCCATGCTCTTATGACCTTGACGAAAGCCAACAAATCATAAGTCATATGTCAAGTTCTGCCCGTCATTGTCCAGGTTAATTTGAACTCACCCGTACATACCTTGACGAAAGCCAACAAGGTAATACGACTGTCCCAAACCAACACATCTATCTATGCTACAAATGAATACCCCAGCAGCTACCAAGCACTATGCCTTAACTAAAGACAATAAACATAGCTTGAATACTACTGACCATCCATAAGATACGACGGAGGGCTACGGCTGGTTTTTGGCGATAAACCTTTAACGTAATGAACTTGATCTCGCTGAAGGAACCTGATAGCTTTTTATAAAAATATAGTGACGAAAACCTTTGCTAAAGAGGTCACTCCCGGTGAAGGGATCTCGACTCTTTCCTCGTGGAATGAGGTGCAGGATATTCCAACCGAATATCGTGATGCAAAGCAACTTGTAATCGACTATAGTGAAGTTATTACCCTGACGCAAACTTCTGCCCAAAGGGTCACTCCTGGTGAAGGGATCTCAGCCCTTGCCTCGTCGAATGAGGTGCAGGATATTCTAAACTGAATATCACTATGCAAAACAAAAAGAAACGTCTTTGTAATAACACTTTTAAAATTTGTTCCAACAACATCAAATATAGGTTTGTTTTACTTGCATTCATAAGAATCAACGCTGTCCCATCAATCAATCACACCAGAAAAGAACGAAAATAAAATGTACGTATATGCCATCCGCATTCGCCACTGGGTCCCGTCATCACCCGTTAGGTTACTTAACTAACGACAGAGTGGGGGCTGGACTAGCGCGGGTGTAAAACATATACAACATCTAATAGTATATATACCTGTTAGTTATATGTATGCCCTAGAGGCCATTACTGTACATAGGATGTATATTGTAGTGGATGCTGGGACATATATAGGGAGGACTTTCTTGCTCGACATGATAGTATGCTATCTGGTTGCTCTTTACCTTAACGTGTACACTGATTGTCTCTCTGTTACATGTTGGTAAAGCCCTTAGGATGTGTACTTGACTACCTGGACTATGATGCGGATCATACTAGTGGGGACATGGAGGTCCATAAGTACATCCTTCAAGGTCCCTAGTCATGGGTGTATCGAGACAGGGCATCGATATACCAGAGTAGACTAGCGTATACCTTCTCGACCCATATAGATGGGCGATAGATGATCCCATATCCATTGGTGTTTGACATCAGAGATCATATACGGGCGCTCAGTGGAGACTGGGTACACTGGACGGACTCGCCGAGAACTCCCAGATGGTATTATACCTTACGTCAGATGGCAGTTCTCTGGTGACACTGGTACAGAGTAGTCTGGTGACCCGAGATCGTCATAGAGTCTTGTGTGATTCCCACTGTGCTTTGATTTCCACCTTACCACGTCCAAGAGGGCATGCAAAACGGTGGTTTTTGGGTACAGTCCCGAATCACATGGAGGCAATGAGCGATAGGAGGGGATTCGTCTCTCCCGGTATAGGGAGTTGATGTTGCGCTGTGTTCGATTAGCTATAACCGAAAATCCCTGGCCAGGGTTGCTGAGATTTACTGGTAAGTGTTACCAGTAGTTTCTCGAACTGTTATAGACCTCATATCGACACGACTTATCGAGCTACTGGGGTCTGACGTTTACCACCCTTAGGCGAGATATGCGACATATCAGACGAACAAACCGGACTGTACGGTAAGTGTTACTGGTTGGATTCATAGGAGTGTGAGAGGGCTTGCTCGTTGATCTTCTGATCGCTCAATACCCGGGTGGCCGTTACGTTTAGCAGACCGCTTGCGGCTTGTGGGTGTTTGATATGATCATCACCTGCTGCCGGCGTATTGACGAGTCTTTAGAGTCCTACACAGAGGTTTCCTGGCTCAAGCGAAACGAAATAGGAGCGCATATGAGATATGTGTGGGACCGAGAATAATACCAGTATGTGATACTGTATTCGATTCTCGCGATTTGTGACATTGATCGGTTATATGCGATATAGCCGGGATATCGGATCAAGTGTTGATTCGATAAGTTGTTACTGTTGATATTAGTCGGTCATATGCGATATGACCGGATCATTAAATCAAGTGTTGATTTAATGATTTAATATATAATTATATATTAGATATATTACTTTACATTAACTAGTATTGGTTCACTTAAGATGGATTTTCTCACTTGATGTGCACATTGTATATGTGATATATTTTTGTGCACTAGATTGTATCATGTTTGATGATACATGCAAACTTGGGTGTATGTTTGCTTTAAACTATGATTAGGTTAATGGTTAGGATTTGAATTATTTATTTATTTATTCATTTTGGAAAAGATGAAATGGTGTCTTTATTTTCTTTCTTTGCTTGAAGCTTCTTGAAGCTTCAAAGCATCTTTCAAAGTCTACCATTTTGTTTTTATCCTAAATCTAACCATAACCTAAACCCTAGTTTATTCTCTACACTTGTTAAACTAACCCAAGCTTGCATTATGATAACTTCACTTGATTTATCAATTGAATGATTATTATTCATCATATTCTTTTTCTTCTTCTTCTTCTTCTTCTTCAAGAAGAAGAAACCTTACTACCTTTAATGGTGCCTTGAGAAAAAGAGTGAGAAATCCAAATCCAAAGTGAACCCACTTCCTATTTCTTCATCCTCTACCACTTGCCAAGTAGTATAGGGTGTTTTCCTCACAAATTTCATGACTTGGTGAAGTTGGAGCTCGAGTTAGAGTTTCCTCGACGTAGATCATCTTCGGCATCGAAGTCAATGACCTAGCCAGATCTTTTCTCCGATGATACCACCGCAAGAGTCCAGGATTCCGATGGTTGCAGCGGAGGGACGTCATCACGGAGCTAAGGAAGTGGAGAACCGGATCTACAAAGGTTGTAGTCCATTCACTTTAGAGTAAAGTTGTTTGCTCGCTTTTGTTATCGCCTATCCTCTAGTTAACGATCGCATTAGGGTTTCTCGGCACCGGAAAAATTTGAATTTGGCATGGTAGATGCCTTGTGGAACCTCTTGGGTGTGCCTAGGAACCCTACAGTGGTATCGGAGCTACTAGGCATTGGATGTCGACCTATGGGGATTCTCACCGTGTGACAGTGTGGCGAAGCATAGGCTCTTACCCCTAGGGTATCCCGAGACCGGAAGGTGTTCCGGCGGGTTGTAGTCCTCGCGAGGGGGCATGCGTAAAAAGTAGCGGCTGAGGGACCCGTTGGTGCCACGGCGACCCCATTGGATGGGGTGGATGCCTGACCTACAGTGGTATCAGAGCCTATCTAGAGCCTCAGGCGATGCGTAGACGATGTTAGAAACCCGATCGAACCCGAAACCCTAACTCAAAATCACTCTCTGGAAATTTTCTGGAATTTTGGATTTTTGTGAATTAAAAATTACCAAAAAATACAGCAGGGTTTTCTAGGAGTTACTGTAAAGCACGTGCACCTAACTCGACTAAAGCGCCGCGGAACTGCGGCCCCACCCTAGCATGTGCGGCGGTTCCGCGGCCAAAAAGTTGCTTCTTGGCACGTGCTTTGCACAGTAATGTCCTATATTGATTGCTGTATTTTCTGGGAATTTTTAAAGTTTACTCAACAGTTGAGTTTTCTGGGTTGTATTGGGGACTCGGTGTTTCTATCGGGAAGTTTAACTTCGTCTGTGTTTTTCCGGATTATGTGACCGCCTTGAACTGCCCTTTGAACCTTAGGGTTTGGGGCAGTACAGCATTCCACGTGTGAGGCGTTGGTTTGACCCTTCTACGGCTGGACCGTTGGTACTGAGGCATGAAGTGAATGTTTTTTAAACTTATTTCATGTGTTGAGCTGTTTCGGGAAAACTTGGGTGTTTGACTGTTCAATCGGAAAGTTTAACATTTTCTGTTTATCTGGAATGTGATACAATATTTGGAATCCACAAGTGGTTATGAGATAACTAAATGAATGTTATGTAGGGTTCCTAGGCACTCTAAGGAGGTCTCACAAGGCATCGACCATGCCAATTTCAAAAATTATGGGTGCCGAGAAACCCTAATACGGATCGTTTACTAGATTTCTAGGCGATAAGATAAACTAGTTAACTATTTAACTAGAAAGATTACGGAAATACAACCTTTGTAGATACGGTGCTCCACCTCCATAGCTCCGCAACAAAGTCCCCTCACTGTCCAAATAAATTACCGGGCTCTAACGTCGGCTTCGTCGGAGAAATGGCGAGCTAGGTCGTCGATGTCCATGCCGAAGATGATCTACGTCGAGACATCGCTAGATCAAGCTCCAACTTCACCAAGTCGAAAAACTTGTGAAGAGAACACACTCTACTACTTGGCAAGAGGTAGAGGATGAAGAAATAGGAAGTGGGTTGACTTTAGAATTGGATTTCTCACTTTGATTCATCAATCACCATTGATGGAGTCTTGCTTTTTCTTCAAGGAAGAAGAAGAAGAAGAAGAATATATGATAAGTTATTAAAAAGAAAAGGAAAATCAATACTTATCATAATATTAACCTTAGTTTAGTGTAGAGAATAGACCATGGTTAGATATGATGGTTAGGGTTAAGTAAGAGACAAGAATGGTGGACTAGGTCAAAGTTTCATGAAGTTTCAACTAAACAACAAAACTAGCAACCATTCTTTTCTCATCTTTTCAAAATAAATAAATGAATAAATAAACAAATGAATAAGATAATCAAAACCCTAATCATTAAGTAAACCATGGTTTAATCTTTACACTTAACCAAGTTAACATGCATCATCAAACATGATACAATCATGTGCACAAAAGTATATCACATATACAACTTGCACATTCAAGTGAGAAAATCCATTTAAAGTGAACCAATACTAGTTAATGCAAAGTAATATATCAAATATATAATTATACATTAAATCATTAAATCAACACTTGATTCAATGATCCGGTCATGTCGCACACAACCGACTAGTATACAATGTATCGGCTTATCGAATCAACGCTTGAATCGATAACAAGGTTATATCGCATACAACCATTCGATACATTCATCGCGAGAATGGAATACGGTATCACATACACGCATTATTCTCGGTCCCGCACATATCTCATATGCGCTCCTATTTCGTTTCGCTTGAGCCAGGAAACCTCCGTGTAGGACTCTAAAGACTCGTCAATACGCCGGCAGCAGATGATGATCATATCAATCACCCACAAGCCGCAAGCGGTCTGCTAAACGTAACGGCCACCCGGGTATTAAGCGATCAGAAGATCGACGAGCAAGCCCGCTCACACTCCAGTGAATCCAACCAGTAACACTACCATACAGTCCGGTCTGATCGTCTGATATGTCGTATATCTCGCCTAGGGGTGGTAAACGTCAGACCCCAATAGCTCGATAAGTCGTGTCGATATGAGGCTCATAACGGGTCGAGAAACTACTGGTAACACTTACCAGCAATTCTCTGATCAGCCCTGTCCAGGGACTTCCTGTTATAGCCAACCGAACACAGTGCAACATCAACTCCCTATACCGGGAGAGACGAATCCCCTCCTATCGCTCATTGCCTCCATGTGACTCGGGACTGTACCCAAAAACCACCGTTTTGCACGCCCTCTTGGACGTGGTAAGATGGAAATCAAAGCACAGTGGGAACCACACAAGACTCTATGACGATCTCGGGTCAACAGACTACTCTGTACCAGTGTCACCAGAGAACTGCCATCTGACGTGAGGTATAATACCATCTGGGAGTTCTCGGCGAGTCCGTCCAGTGTACCCAGTCTCTACTGAGCACCCGTATATCATCTCCGATGTCAAACACCAATGGATATGGGATCATCCATCGACCATCTGTATGGGTCGAGAAGGTATACACTAGTCTACTCTGGTATATCGATGCCCTGTCTCGATACACCCACGACTAGGGACCTTGAAGGATGTACTTATAGACTACCATGTCCCCACTGGTATGATCCACATCATAGTCCAGGTTGTCAAGTACACATCCTAAGGGCTTTACCAACATGTAATAGAGAAATAATCTGTATACACGTTAAGGTAAAGAGCAACCGGATAGCATACTATCATGTCGAGCAAGAAAGTCCTCACTATATATGTCCCAGCATCCACTACAATATACATCCAATGTACAGTAATGGCCTCTAGGGCATACATATAACTAACAATCTCTCACTTGCCCTAGGGCTATCTGTAGCAGTGGTTGTAGTATCTCATACTCAACCATCCCATAAAAGTCTCTCTCTGGGAATAGGCCTTCGTGAGTGGATCCGCCGTGATATCCTCTGAGTCTACTCTCCTAACCTCGATCCCCTGGAGATCAACCATCTCCATGATCAGGTGATACTGCCTTAGAATATGTCTGGATCACTGATGGGACCGGCGTTCCTTGGCATAAGCCATAACTCCATTGTCACACAATGGTAGGAACATAGTTCATCTCATGAACCAATATACACCCAAACAGTCTCTTTGGTAGCATCTTAAGTAGCGATGTATCCTGCCTTTATCGTCTAGTATGTCACGGTATCTAGCTTGGAACTCTTCCAACATACCGTCCCTTTACTGAGGGTAAAGACAATGCCTGCGACTGACATTCAGTCGTCTTTATCACTCTGGAACACTTCCAGTGATTCTCCCCAGGATCGATTGATACCATCTCACTACAACTAGTGAGAATCCTAACATCCACTTAAATCTATCTCATAGATCCAAAACTCAGGATTTAGGAGGTATCATTTTGATCCTACACGGAGAATCTTTGTGATAAACGGAGATTGATCGAGCGTAGCATAAGAAGCTCCTTTCTTATCAAGAGTATGTCATCCACGTACTCTACGAGGATCACCACCATACTCCCTACTACCTTTTTGTTTATACAAGGTTCATCTACCATTTTGATGATGTCAAACTCTTTGACTAATCCATCAAAACTGATGTTCCAACTCCGCGATGCCTGCTTTAATCCTATAAAGAATCTTGCACACGTTTCCGCTGCTCTCACTGTCTACGAAGCCCTCTGGCTGTGTACTTATAGACGCACTCTTCTAAAACATTATTTAGAAAAGTAGTCATGACACCCAACCACCAGATATCGTAGTCATGGTATGTAGCCGTGGCAAGTAGGATCTGGATGGACTTAAGCATAGCTACTTGAAAAAAGGTTTCATCATAATCCACGCCTGGTAAATGATGCAAACTTTTAACAAGTATAGCTTTGAAAGTCTCAACTTTTCCATGTACACCAAGTAATCTTCTCAAGATATACTTGCTTCTGATGGGGATTTAACCCTTCAGATATAGCAACTAAAGTCCATACTTTGTTGGTGTATAAGAATTCCATCTCAGATCGCTAAACATCCAGCCATTCTTACAGAGTCCATACTCTTGATGGCCAGCTCGAAACTAGTTGGGTCATCATCTCATGATGCAATCCTCGCTCCCACTGTCATAGAGCAACCGAAGTATCTCTCAGGTGGGTGAGGAACCCTACTAGATCGGCGGAGAGGTTGAGGTTCGTTGGTATCTACTGAATCCTTTGGTTGTACCAAATCATCCGCTGTAGTTTGTATAGCTGAAACACTTCCAGTTCTACATAACGGACCTTGCCTCGAGCTTGTCCGGATTTTGCTTTTTAGACATAGGCCGGACAACCCCAAATCTTAACTAACTTAAGATATGGGCTCTTCCCTTTCCATATCATATATGAAGTGGTAGGCAACTGATTTGATCATGACCCTATTCAATAGGTATGCAGCTTCTCAAGCGCACAACTCCCAAAAGGAAATAGGTAACTCAGTAGTACTCATCATAGAGCACACCATATCGAATAGGGTGTATCTGCTCCGCCCCGATATACCATCGTGCTATGGTGTATACGGAGGAGTAATACTGAGAGAGAATCTCATTCTCCTTTAGAATATAGTTCAGGAATTCCATGCACAAGTATTCTCCTCCTTGATCTCATCATAGAACATAATACTTATACCCGTATTTTGGTTCTCCACTTCTAACTTATATTCTGTGAATATCTTAAAAGGTTCGGACTTGTGTTTCAATAGGAACATAGGTCTGAATCTCGAAAGATTATCAGAGAATGTAATGAAGTAAAAAGAACCGGTCTTGGTATGTGTAGACAGGGGACTTACATACATCAACATGTATCATCCCAAGAGTTTACTAACTCTTTCTCTGTTTCCATTAAACAGAGCTATGGTCATCTTATCTTTGTGACATGACTGGCAAGTTTCATAAGATGTAAATTCAAACTGATTTAAATATGCATCTAAATATAACTTAGCTAGTCGGGTCGCATTGATATGACCTAGTCTACAATACCTCAAGAAGGATCCGTTCATTTCTGAACTCTTACTCTTGTGTGTGTTCTATATACTAAGAACTGTAGTTTGATTTAGAACATCAATGCTTTTAGATAGCGTGCCTGAACCGATCAACTTTTGATATAGGAAATGTTCAAAACATTATCCATCAATACAAAATTATATCCTTTCTTTACTAATAAAGAAACTGATATGATTTTGTATATCAGGTTCGGTATCTAATAACATTCGTTCAGAATCAATGTATTGGTAATACAGGGTGACAGTGACCGACAGACTTGGCTGCAACTCTTGCCCCGTTTTCTGCCTCATGAAACTTATCACCCGTTCTCAGTTCTTTACCTGTCTGTAGCCCTATGTAACAGATTACATATCTGGGATCCTGATCCGGTATCATATACCCAGGACGTAAAGGACATTGAGAAACAGTTCTGTATAATGAACACACCCGAAGATGATGCATCAGCATGCACTCTCTTCGTTTGGGCGGCATGGGAATCTTGGTATTCCCCTATTTCCTGCTCTGTCTAATAATTATTATAAGTTGGAGCGGGACCAACGTTCCCCAGCTCAGTATAAAAAGCGGGTTTGGTCAATAATCCGTATTATTATTTTGATTAAGGCGTGACATGGTCGCTACCAGGAGAGAGAGAGAAGAAAACACTCAGCGTGCGCTCTTGCAAGAATAGATTGGTTTTATTTTATCTAACCAGGATGGCTCCCACTGCTTTTAATCAAATCTTCCTTCAAACCCTAAAAGGAAAGACTAGCCGGGATTAATTACACACTACAAGTTCGCCAATCTTTCAGCCAGGCCAGTGTCGGTACTTTGAGGGAGGTTCCCCGTGCTTTCGCACGGACCTAATTAATGTAAACCTCGTTTTCCCAGAGGATTAACCCCGTTGACACCTTTCTAGACACCTACTTGATCGGCTAATTGTAATGTGTAAAACTCTCCCAGGAGTAACAATTACTCACAGCGGGTATCGGGATCCAACTATCTCATAGAAGGTATGCAATCTCATTGCAAATTTCAACACTTGAAATTCCCGATAATATTTTGCCCCTAGCACCCTATGAACTTGACGGAGGCCAACAAACCATAGGCTACTAGTCAAGTTCAACCCGTCATTTCTTGATTGAATCAAACCCACCCGCACGACCCTTGACGGAGGCCAACAAAGTCGTACGACTACCCTAACTCAATCTGCATCATATGCATAAGCAGATAAATACTGGTTAGCTACCGCACACTGCGCCTTGACGGAGGCCAACAAACGCGGCACGAATACCAAACAGCACTTATCTGAAATGACGGAGGGCTACGACAGGTTTTTCAGAAAATCTATTGCGTAACGAACTTGATATCGTTGTAGAATCAAATGATTTTAAAATGGAGTGCTTTTGAGGCTTTTCTAGTTTTGCTAAAGGAGTCACTCCCGGTGAAGGGATCGTCGGTCCTTTCCTCATCGAATGAGGTGCGGGATATATCATATATATCACTGTGCAAAGCAAAAACTCTTAAAATCAATCAAAAGACAAACCGAGGGTGTAGCATCTGCCAGTTATTGCTAAAGGAGTCACTCCCGGTGAAGGGATCTCGGTCCTTTCCTTATCGAATAAGGTGCAGGATATATCATATATACCGCTGTGCAAAGCAAGAACTGTAGCTACCTGTTTTATTTTGAAATTCGATTCTACAACATCTTAGGTTTCTTTTATTTCATTAATCTCATTAATGAAGTCCCACCATTTAAATTACTTAAACATCACAGATAAATACGACGTACACTTATGCCATCCGCATTCGCCTCGATGTCCCCTCGTGCACCGTTAGGTTAGGTAACTAACGGCAGAGCGGGGCAGGGCTAGCGCGGGTGAAAAACATAAGTAACGTCTATATAATATATCATATATACTATATACTGTATCTATCACAGAACAACTCATAATCACATCACAGATATCGCAGCAGAAGAATCATATGAAATATTGGATATACTAGGACGTCCGTGTTTTCAATACGAGCCAGTATAAAACACGGATTCCACGGTCGTGATGAATAGCCAAACCCACACCCCTAGACCCCTACGAGAGCAGCAAGCAACCCTACCAATTCTAGAGTTAGGAGACCCGGACTCGACTCCTCGAGTTGGTCTTCCACTGGACTCCAGAACCCGGTTACTCGTGCCCTCCTCCTTGGGTCTATCCTAGTGCGGAAAAGTAAATAATATACAAAAGGTGACTACTTCCGCAACCTGGAAGTGCCCCAATAAAAGAATATTACATACAAGTTTTTACATGAATGAAAATGAAAAACACTCATCTCACATAAAAACCCCGGGCTATTCAAACACGACGATCCAATATAACATATCCAGCAACACATAACATCACATGTCATCAACGTAAGTAAATATGCGCATCCCAATTGTCGTTGACATATAGCAACGAAACCGGCGATATCACATATTACACTTACGGTCACAGAAAAGAAAGTGTAAAACTACAACAGTTGGAATCCGCAATCTCTTCAGACATCGCATGCCTGACCAAATGAATTCTTTAGACATCGCATGCCTAACAATTATAAACCCCGCATTTTAGTCTCAAAATCGAAAACACTTTTCAATATCAAGTCAGGCAATTCAACAGGATTCCCGACGTTCTGATCGAATGCTCGTCGCAAACTTCAGTAGACGGCCGCACCCCCGATGCCGTCGACGAAGTGCACCAAGGCGGAACACCACTACCGCGAGCACCCGAACGGATGCTTTCGGCGACGGGGTTCTCCTACAGTCACTTGGTCGGGGCTACGGGGTGAGGCTGTCTATTAAGTTTACCCGGCGAGTATCCGCGTACGCTACGTGATTGCGACGGACTTTTGATCACATCAAAATTCCGTGGCAACCGATCAAGTGAGACTAAAGTGCTACGTTTATAACATTCATTCAGTTATCTCATAACTTCTTGTGAATTCCAATTATTGTATCACATTCCGGATTAATAGAAAATGCTAAACTTTTCGATCGAACAATCGAACACCCAAGTTTTCCCGATACAGCTCAACACATGAAATATGTCTAACAACATTCAATTCGTGCCTCAGTACCAACGGTCCAGCCGTAGAAGGGTCAAGCCAACGCCTCACATGTGGCACGCCGTACTGCCCCAAACCCGAAGGTTCAAAGGGCAGTTCAAGACGGTCACATAATCGAGTTAAGGTTTGTTGTCTTCTAGAGGGTCCATCGTGTTACTTGCACTACTTAGAACGTCGTTAAACTACGGAAAAATCCAACACTTGGAAATTTCCCGACATGGGAAAAATTGGGTATTTATATCCGGTCGAACTTTTTAACATATTCTAAAATTTATCCGGAAAGCCACATAGACAAAATCTGATATTCCGATCGAAACACCGAAACCCCAAAACTACCTCAGAAAATTCAACTCTTGAAAAAAAATTAAAAATTCCCAGAAAAAAAAGCACTGGAAATAAAGAATTACTGTGCAAATAACATAAAAGAATTCCGCCGTACGGCCGCGGAACCACCGCATGAGCCTTGCTCATGCCGCGAAACGCGGTTAAAAGGTGGAGTTGTGCTGCCGAATTTCACAGTAAGTCTTATATATTCCTGATGTGTTTTCTGCATATTTTTAATTTCGAAAAAGACCAGAATTGGGAAATTGTCCAGAGAGCATTTTCGGGTTGGGGTTTCGGGTCGATCGGACTTCAAAATCCGTCTAGACTTCGCCTAAGGCTCTAGCTAGGCTCTGATACCACTGTAGGGTTCCTAGGCACTCTAAGGAGGTCTCATAAGGCATCGACCATGCCAATTTCAAAAATTATGGGTGCCGAGAAACCCTAATACGGATCGTTTACTAGATTTCTAGGCGATAAGATAAACTAGTTAACTATTTAACTAGAAAGATTACGGAAATACAACCTTTGTAGATCCGGTGCTCCACCTCCATAGCTTCGCAACGAATTCCCCTCGCTGTCCAAATAAATTCTCGGGCTCTAGCGTCGGCTTCGTCGGAGAAATGGCGAGCTAGGTCGTCGATGTCCATGCCGAAGATGATCTACGTCGAGGCATCGCTAGATCAAGCTCCAACTTCACCAAGTCCAAAAACTTGTGAAGAGAACACACTCTACTACTTGGCAAGAGGTAGAAGATGAAGAAATAGGAAGTGGGTTGACTTTAGAATTGGATTTCTCACTTTGATTCATCAATCACCATTGATGGAGTCTTGCTTTTTCTTCAAGGAAGAAGATGAAGAAGAAGAAGAATATATGATAAGTTATTAAAAAGAAAAGGAAAATCAATACTTATCATAATATTAACCTTAGTTTAGTGTATAGAATAGACCATGGTTAGAAATGATGGTTAGGGTTAAGTAAGACACAAGAATGGTGGACTAGGTCAAAGTTTCATGAAGTTTCAACTAAACAACAAAACTAGCAACCATTCTTTTCTCATCTTTTCAAAATAAATAAATGAATAAATAAACAAATGAATAAGATAATCAAAACCCTAATCATTAAGTAAACCATGGTTTAATCTTTACACTTAACCAAGTTAACATGCATCATCAAACATGATACAATCATGTGCACAAAAGTATATCACATATACAACTTGCACATTCAAGTGAGAAAATCCATTTAAAGTGAACCAATACTAGTTAATGCAAAGTAATATATCAAATATATAATTATACATTAAATCATTAAATCAACACTTGATTCAATGATCCGGTCATGTCGCACACAACCGACTAGTATACAATGTATCGGCTTATCGAATCAACGCTTCAATCGATAACTAGGTTATATCGCATACAACCATTCGATACATTCATCGCGAGAATGGAATACGGTATCACATATACGCATTATTCTCGGTCCCGCACATATCTCATATGCGCTCCTATTTCGTTTCGCTTGAGCCAGGAAACCTCTGTGTAGGACTCTAAAGACTCGTCAATACGCCGGCAGCAGATAATGATCATATCAATCACCCACAAGCCGCAAGCGGTCTGCTAAACGTAACGGCCACCCGGGTATTAAGCGATCATAAGATCAACGAGCAAGCCCGCTCACACTCCAGTGAATCCAACCAGTAATACTACCATACAGTCCGGTCTGATCGTCTGATATGTCGCATATCTCGTCTAGGGGTGGTAAACGTCAGACCCCAATAGCTCGATAAGTCGTGTCGATATGAGGCTCATAACGGGTCGAGAAACTACTGGTAACACTTACCAGCAATTCTCTGATCAGCCCTGTCCAGGGACTTCCTGTTATAGCCAACCGAACACAGTGCAACATCAACTCCCTATACCGGGAGAGACGAATCCCCTCCTATCGCTCATTGCCTCCATGTGACTCGGGACTGTACCCAAAAACCACCGTTTTGCACGCCCTCTTGGACGTGGTAAGATGGAAATCAAAGCACAGTGGGAACCACACAAGACTCTATGACGATCTCGGGTCAACAGACTACTCTGTACCAGTGTCACCAGAGAACTGCCATCTGACGTGAGGTATAATACCATCTGGGAGTTCTCGGCGAGTCCGTCCAGTGTACCCAGTCTCTACTGAGCACCCGTATATCATCTCCGATGTCAAACACCAATGGATATGGGATCATCCATCGCCTATCTGTATGGGTCGAGAAGGTATACGCTAGTCTACTCTGGTATATCGATGCCCTGTCTCGATACACCCACGACTAGGGACCTTGAAGGATGTACTTATAGACTACCATGTCCCCACTGGTATGATCCACATCATAGTCCAGGTAGTCAAGTACACATTCTAAGGGCTTTACCAACATGTAATAGAGAGACAATCTGTATACACGTTAAGGTAAAGAGCAACCGGATAGCATACTATCATGTCGAGCAAGAAAGTCCTCCCTATATATGTCCCAGCATCCACTACAATATACATCCAATGTACAGTAATGGCCTCTAGGGCATACATATAACTAACATGTTATAAACATAGCACTTTAGTCTCAAATGATCGGTTGCCACGGAATTTTGATGCGATCAAAAGTCCGTCGCAATCACGTAGCGTACGCGGATACTCGCCGGGTAAACTTCATAGACAGCTACGCCCCATAGCCCCGACCAAGTGACTGGAGGAGAACCCGTCGCCAAAAGCATCCGTTCGGGTGCTCGCGGCAGCGATGTTCCGCCTTGGTGCACTTCGTTGGCGGTATCGGGGGTGCGGCCGCCTACTAAAGTTTGCGACGAGCATTCGATCAGTTTTTCGAGAATCTTGTTGAATTGCCCAACTTGATATTGAAAAGTGTTTTCGATAATGAGACTAAAATGCAGGGTTTATAATTGTTAGGCATGTGATGTCTAAGGAATTCATTGGTTTAAGCATGCGATGTCTAAGGAGGTTGCGGATTCCAACTGTTGTAGTTTTACACTTTCTTTTCTGTGACCGTAAGTGTAATATGTGATATCGCCGGTTTCGTTGCTATATGTTAATGACAATTGGGATACGCATATTTACCTACGTTGATGACATGTGATGTTATGTGTTGCTGGATATGTTATATTGGATCGTCGTGTTTGAATAGCCGGGGGTTTTTATGTGAGATGAGTGTTTTTCATTTTCATTCATGTAAAAACTTGTATGTAATATTCTTTTATTGGGGCACTTCCAGATTGCGGAAGATGTCACCGTTGATGTATATTATTTACTTTTCCGCACTAGGGTAGACCGAAGGAGGAGAGCACAAGTAATCGGGTTCTAGAGTCCAGTAGGAGACCAACTCGAGGAGTCGAGTCCGGGTCTCCTAACCCTAGAATTGGTAGGGTTTCTTGCCGCTCTCGTAGGGGTCTAGGGGTGTGGGATTGGCTATTCATCACGACTGTGGAATCCATGTTTTATACTGGCTCGTATTGAAAACACGGACGTCCTAGTATATCCAATATTTCATATGATTCTTCTGCTGCGATATCTGTGATGTGATCATCTGATGTTCTGTGATAAATACTGTATATAGTATATATGATATATCATATAGGCATAACTTATGTATTACACCCGCGCTAGCCCTGCCCCGCTCTGCCGTTAGTTACCTAACCTAATGGTGCACGAGGGGACATCGAGGCGAATGCGGATGGCATAAGTGTACGTCGTATTTATCTGTGATGTTTAGGTAAACTAAATGATGGGACTTCATTAATATGATTAATGAAAGAAAAAGAAACCTAAAGATGTTGTGGAATCGAATTTTCAAAAAAACAGGTAGCTACAGTTCTTGCTTTGCATCGCGGTGTTCCTTGCAGAACATCCAACAACTTATTCGATAAGGAAAGGACCGAGATCCCTTCACCGGGAGTGACTCCTTTAGCAATAACTGGCAGATGCTACAACCCTCGGTTTGTCTTTTGATTGCTCCTATAGTTCTTGCTTTGCACAGCAATATATATGATATATCCCGCACCTCATTCGACGAGGAAAGGGCCGATGATCCCCTCACCGGGAGTGACCCCTTTAGTAAAACTAGAAAAATCCTCAAAAACACTCCATTTTAAAATCATTTGATTCTACAACGATATCAAGTTCATTACGCAATAGGTTTTCAGAAAAACCTGTCGTAGCCCTCCGTCATTTCAGATAAGTAGTAGTTAGTATTCGTGCTACGTTTGTTGGCCTTTGTCAAGGCGTAGTGTGCGGTAGCTAGCTGGTGCTTATCTGCTTATGCATATGATGCAGATTGGGTTAGGGCAGTTGTGCAACCTTGTTGGCCTTTGTCAAGAGTCATGCGGGTGGGTTTAATTCAATCAGGAAATGACGGGTTGAACTTGACTAGCATCCTATGGTTTGTTGGCCTTTGTCAAGGTCATAGGAGGTTAGGGGAAAAATTATCCGGAATTTCAAGTGTTGAAATTTGCAATGAGATTGCATACCTTCTATGAGATAGTTGGATCCCGATACCCACTGTGAGTAATTGTTACTCCTGGGAGAGTTTTACACATTACAATTAGCCGATCTAGTAGGTGTCTAGAAAAGTGTCAACGGGGTTACGCCTCTGGGAAAGCGAGGTTTACTGTAATTAGGTCTGTGCGAAAGCACAGGGAACCTCCCTTAAAGTACCGACACTGGCCTGGCTGAAAGATTGGCGAAATTGTAGTGTGTAATTAATCCCAGCTAGTCTTTCCTTTTAGGGTTTGAAGGAAGATTTGATAAAAACAGTGGGAGCCATCCTGATTAGATAAAATAATAACCAATCTGATCTTGCAAGAGCGCACGCAGAGTGTTTTCTTCTCTCTCTCTCTCTCCAGGTAGCGACCATGTCACGCCTTAATCAAGATAATAATACGGATGTATTGACCGAACCCGCTTGTTATACTGAGCTGGGGAACGTTGGTCCCGCTCCAACTTATAATTGTTATAAGACAGAGCAGGAAATTGGAGAATACCAGATTTCCCGTGCCACCCAAACGAAGAAAGTGCATGATGATGCATCTTCTTCGGGTGTGTTCATTACAAAGAACTGTTTCTCAGTATCCTCTGCGTCCTGGGTATTTGATACCAGATCAGGATCCCAGATATGTAATCTGTTACATAGGGCTACAGAAAGGTAGAGAACTGAGTACGGGTGATAAGTTTCATGAGACAGAAAATGGGGCAAGTGTTGCAGCCAAGTCTGTTGGTCACTGTCACCCTGTATTATCAGTACATTGATTATGAACAAATGCTATTAGATTCCAAACCTGATATACAAAATCATATCTGTCTCTTTATAAGTAAAGAAATGATAAAATTTTGTATTGTTGGATAATGTTTTGAACATTTCCTATATCAAAAGTTGATCGGTTCAGGCACGTTATCTAAAAGCATTGATGTTCTAAATCAAACTACGGTTCTTAGTATATAGAACACACACAAGAGGAAGAGTTCAGAAATGAACGAATCTTTCTTGAGGCATTGTATACTAGGTCATATCAATGTGACCCGACTGGCTGAAGTTACATTTAGATGCATATTTAAATTAGTTTGAATTTACATCTTGTGAAACTTGCCAGTCATGTCACAGAGATAAGATGACCATAGCTCCGTTTACTGGAAACAGAGAAAGAGTTAGTAAACTCTTGGGGTTGATACATGTTGATGTATGCAAGGTCCCCTGTCTATACATGCCAGGACTGGTTCTTTGTACTTCATGACATTCTCTGATAATCTCTCAAGATTCAGACATATGTTCCTGTTGAAACACATAGTCCGAACCTTTTGAGATATTCACAGAATATAAGTAAGAAGTAGAGAACCAATACAGGTATAAGTATTATGTACTTTGATGAGATCAAGGAGGAGAATACTTGAGCACGAAAATCCTGGACTATTCTAAAGGAGAATGAGATTCTCTCTCAGCATTACTCCTCCGTATACACCATAGCACGATGGTATATCGGGGCGGAGCAATCACACCCTATATGATAAGGTGTGCTCTATGATGAGTACTACTGAGTTACCTATTTCCTTTTGGGAGTTATGCACTTATGAAGTTGCATACCTATTGAATAGGGTTCCAATCAAATCTGTTGCCTACCGCTTCATATGTGATATGGAAAGGGAAGAGCCCATATCTTAAGTTAGTTAAGATCTGGGGTTGTCCAGCCTATGTCTAAAAGCAAAATCCGGACAAGATCGAGGCAAGGTCAGTTCTGTAGAACTGAAAACATTCCAACTATACAAACTACAGCAGATGATTTGATAGAACTAAAGGATTCAGTAGATTCCAACGAACCTCAGCCTCTCCGCCGATCTAGTAGGGTTCCTCACCCACCTGATAGATACTTCGGTTTCTCTATGACAGTGGGAGTGAGGAATGCATCATAAGATGATGACCCAACTAGTTTCGAGCTGGCCATCAGGAGTGGGACTCTGTAAGAATGGCTGGATGCTTAGCGATCTGAGATGGAATCCTTATACACCAACAAAGTATGGACTTTAGTTGCTTTATCTGAAGGGTTAAATCCCCATCAGGAGCAAGTATATCTTGAGAAGATTACTTGGTGTACATGGAAAAGTTGGGACTTTCAAAGCTAGACTTGTTAAAAGTTTGCATCATTGACTAGGTATGGATTATGATGAAACCTTTTCTAAGAAGCTATGCTTAAGTCCATCCAGATCCTACTTGCCATGGCTACATACCATGAGTACGATATCTGGTGGTTCGGTGTTATGACTGCTTCTCTAAAAGGGTGTTTTAGAAGAGAGCGTCTACAAGTACACAGCCAGAGGGCTTCATAAACAGTGGGAGCAGCGGAAACGTGTGCAAGTTGCTTTACAGATTAAAGCAGGCATCGCGGAGTTGGAACGTCTGTTTTGATGTGTTAGTCAAAAAGTTTGACATCATCAAAATGGTAGATGAACCTTGTATATACAAAAAGGTACTAGGGAGTATGGTCGTGATCCTCGTAGAGTACGTGGATGACATACTCTTGATAGGGAAGGAGTTTCCTATGCTACGCTCGGTCAATCTCCGCTTATCACAAGGATTATCCATATAGGATCAAAGTGATACCTCCTAAATCCCGAGTTTTCATCTATGAGATAGATGTTATTGGGTGTTAGAATACTCACTAGATGTAGTGAGATGGTATCAATCGATCCTGGGGAGAATCACTGGAAGGGTTCCAGGGTTATAAAGACGACTGAATGTCAGTCACAGGCATTGTCTTTACCCTCGGTAAAGGGACGGTATGTTGGAAGAGTTCCAAGCTAGATACCATGGCATACTAGACGATAAAGGCTGGATACATCGCTACTTAAGATGCCACCAAGGAGGCTGTCTGGGTGTATACTAGTTCATGAGATGAACTTAGTTCCTCCCATTGTGTGACAATGGAGTTATGGCTTATACCACGGAACTTCCATCCCATCAGTGATCCAGACATATTCTGAGGCAGCATCACCTGATCATAGAGATAGTTGATCTCCAGGGTGATCAAGGTTAGGAGACCAGACTCAGAGGACAACACGGCGGATCCACTCACAAAGGCCTTTTCACAGTGAGAGACTTTTATGGGATGGTTGAGTATGAGATACTACAACCACTGCTATCAAATGGCCCTAGTGCAAGTGGGAGATTGTTAGTTATATGTATGCCCTAGAGGCCATTACTGTACATAGGATGTATATTGTAGTGGATGCTGGGACATATATAGGGAGGACATTCTTGCTCGACAAGATAGTATGCTATCTGGTTGCTCTTTACCTTATCGTGTACACTGATTGTCTCTCTGTTACATGTTGGTAAAGCCCTTAGGATGTGTACATGACTACCTGGACTATGATGCAGATCATACTAGAGGGGACATGGTAGTCCATAAGTACATCCTTCAAGGTCCCTAGTCGTGGGTGTATCGAGACAGGGCATCGATATACCAGAGTAGACTAGCGTATACCTTCTCGACCCATACAGATGGGTGATGGATGATCCCATATCCATTGGTGTTTGACATCAGAGATCATATACGGGTGCTGAGTGGAGACTGGGTACACTGGACGGACTCACCGAGAACTCCCAGATGGTATTATACCTCACGTCAGATGGCAGTTCTCTGGTGACACTGGTACAGAGTAGTCTGTTGACCCGAGATCTTCATAGAGTCTTGTGTGATTCCCACTGTGCTTTGATTTTCACCTTACCACGTCCAAGAGGGCGTGCAAAACGGTGGTTTTTAGGTACAGTCCCGAATCACATGGAGGCAATGAGCGATAGGAGGGGATTCGTCTCTCCCGGTATAGGGAGTTGATGTTGCGCTGTGTTCGATTGGCTATAACCGGAAATCCCTGGCCAGGGTTGCTGAGATTTACTGGTAAGTGTTACCAGTAGTTTCTCGAACTGTTATAGACCTCATATCGACACGACTTATCGAGCTACTGGGGTCTGACGTTTACCACCCTTAGGCGAGATATGCGACATATCAGACGAACAGACCGGACTGTACGGTAAGTGTTACTGGTTGGATTCACATGAGTGTGAGCGGGCTTGCTCGTTGATCTTCTGATCGCTCAATACCCGGGTGGCCGTTACGTTTAGCAGACCGCTTGCGGCTTGTGGGTGTTTGATATGATCATCACCTGCTGCCGGCGTATTGACGAGTCTTTAGAGTCCTACACAGAGGTTTCCTGGCTCAAGCGAAACGAAATAGGAGCGCATATGAGATATGTGCGGGACCGAGAATAATACCAGTATGTGATACTGTATTCGATTCTCGCGATTTGTGACATTGATCGGTTATATGCGATATAGCCGGGATATCGGATCAAGTGTTGATTCGATAAGTTGTTACTGTTGATATTAGTCGGTCATATGCGATATGACCGGATCATTAAATCAAGTGTTGATTTAACGATTTAATGTATAATTATATATTAGATATATTACTTTACATTAACTAGTATTGGTTCACTTAAGATGGATTTTCTCACTTGATGTGCACATTGTATATGTGATATATTTTTGTGCATTAGATTGTATCATGTTTGATGATACATGCAAACTTGGGTGTATGTTTGCTTTAAACTATGATTAGGTTAATGGTTAGGATTTGAATTATTTATTTATTTATTCATTTTGGAAAAGATGAAATGGTGGCTTTATTTTCTTTATTTGCTTGAAGCTTCTTGAAGCTTCAAAGCATCTTTGAAAGTCTACCATTTTGTTTTTATCCTAAACCTAACCATAACCTAAACCCTAGTTTATTCTCTACACTTGTTAAACTAACCCAAGGTTGCATTATGATAACTTCACTTGATTTATCAATTGAATGATTATTATTCATCATATTCTTTTTCTTCTTCTTCTTCTTCTTCAAGAAGAAGAAACCTTACTACCTTTAATGGTGCCTTGAGAAAAAGAGTGAGAAATCCAAATCCAAAGTGAACCCACTTCCTATTTCTTCATCCTCTACCACTTGCCAAGTAGTATAGGGTGTTTTCTTCATGAGTTTCATGACTTGGTGAAGTTGGAGCTCGAGTTAGAGTTACCTCAATGTAGATCATCTTCGGCATCGAAGTCAACGACCTAGCCCGATCTTTTCTCCGATGAAACCTCCGCAAGAGTCCAGGATTCCGATGGTTGCAGCGGAGGGACGTCATCACGGAGCTAAGGAAGTGGAGAACCGGATCTACAAAGGTTGTAGTCCATTCACTTTAGAGTAAAGTTGTTTGCTCGCTTTTGTTATCGCCTATCCTCTAGTTAACGATCGCATTAGGGTTTCTCGGCACCGGAAAAATTTGAATTTGGCATGGTAGATACCTTGTGGAACCTCTTGAGTGTGCCTAGGAACCCTACAATACCAATATACAATAATCGCTCCAAGCGTGATAATATGCAACATTACAGAAAAGTAATAAGTATCACAGAACAATACTGATAATCTGGAATCCCCGGGTTTCACAGAGCCGCTACTGAAACCCGACGTTCCCCTGGTCGTGTGGATAGCCTGTGCAATGAAACCTAGACCCCTACGGGTGCGGCAAGTTACCCGCCAAAACCTGAAGCGAGGTAGTCCCCCACAGCATAGTGAATGGAACACCCGGCACTTCACGGAATCCGGTAAATTGAGCACCCCTCCTTGGGTCAACCTGTACCCCCTACGAATGCGGTGAATAGTCTGCCAATTCTAGAGTGAGGCCCCTCTGCCTCTTAAAGCCATGAGATACGGACCCGTTGCCCTCCAGAACCCGGCTATCCGTGCACTCCGTCGTGGGGTAAACCTAGTACAGAAAATAAAATATGTACAATGGGTACATCGACCTCAACCCGGTCGTGCCCCAAAAGAATATTATACAACAGGCAGTGACGGCAGTCCACATGTAGGACGCTCGCCCCGCAATATCAAATGTACAAATAAATCCAAACTGCACTACCATTGCACACTGCTATCCACCACGACATATCCGCAACATTACAACACAACACAGAACATCAACGCGAATGTCACATTCGCAAATCCGTCTAAAAGAGCTATAGCAATTAGACACAATTTACCGCTCGAATGACATTCCCGGTCGGAGATATAAAGTAAGTACTGCAAACTAACATGTTTAAATTTCGATCGACCAAATATCCCAAAGTGGGCCCCATAAACATCTGCTGTACAGTAAAAAAAACTGGGCCCAAAAGAATAGTATCAAAAACCATAATTTCCAAAATAAAGTTCTCTGGAAAAAGTTGGAGCACTGTTCCCACAAAAGAGCCGCGGTTCCGCGGTCAAACCCAAGGTTTGACCGCGGATCCGCGGTGGCCTTGTGGGATCACGTGCCCATATTTTTCCAGAATTCTTAGAAAAGCCTGCTTAGTTTTCTGCGATATGTAAAATAATTTTTAGGCTGTTTTAAAAATCGACAGAAACACAGAACTGAAAAAGTGTAGTTTTTGAAAATCGGTTCGATCGATAATTTAAACGCGTTGGCATAAGTTAGTAAAGCTTAATGGTGAGGCTCTGATACCACTGTAAGTCCACGGTAGCGCCCCGGCCGTCTAATAGACGCCAAATGCGGTACAGAAACTATTACAACTGGCGTTATCGCGTACTATAGCCTGGATCTGCCATTAAACCTAAACTAACAAACTACAAAGTGGGTAGAAGAGTTATACCGAACGATCCGAGTCCTTCGGTCTTCAACCATCATCCCACGCTTTGTTACGGCTGCTCCGATCTCCTGAATCTCCATTCTTGTTGTCCAGGTGGCACCACGTCGACGGATCTTTAAACGGGCTCCCGCCTCTGAACCGAGGCAACTCGGTCGTCAATTTTGCTAAAAGAGACGACCAAGATGATGTAGAGAATGAGTAGAACACTTTGTCTCGTTACGTCCAAAGTCACGGACGAACGGTTAATGAAGTTTCCATTTGAATCGGGTAAATAAGAAGTTGGTATATGAAACTATCATGAACCACAACTAAAATCTTTTTCCAAATCAACAACCTTCTTCTTCCACTAAGGGGTGGCCGTCCACATATAGGAGGAAGGGTGAGTGTAGGAGAGAGAGGGAGGTAACCATAACAATGAATGAAAGAATGTGTCATGAAACACCTTGTATGAACACAATAAAAGCAAACCAATGAACATTAACCTAGTCATTAACCCAGTCACCCTTGCATTAAATGAATCATTAAATGCACTAATGAGTCACTTAACACCTCACCATCCTAGTCATCATCTAGAAGCTTCCACACCCATCTCAAGAAAAGATAAATCCGTATTAAACCGAATGTTTAATACGGCTGATAGAAAACTGGAAACTGGCAACTTCCAAAAGTGATCCTGAAACGAATTTCAGGATAACCCCATAACAGTATAAACATAGCCGCATTTGTATTACGACCGAATACAAATGCAGCTGAGACAAAGATATTATATCTACACAGTATAATACTGGGATCTGGCTTAAACCAAAACCTACCAGTATTATCTGCCCGCAAAATGACACGTGCGTTTTCCGAACCCTGCCATAAAACCATACGGCCTCTACAAAGTTTCGTCCGAACTTGGGAAAGTGTCTGTGGGGGACTCTAATGACTCATCAACACACGGGCACTGGGTATAACCACTAGCACGTCAGAGGTACAAGCTGTACGTAACGGTTGCCTATGTATTGATTGGAAGGGAAGCTGACGAGCGAACTCATCCATAAACCCTACTGAGCCTGATAGTGACAATATCCGTACAGTCCGGTCCGTTCGTCTAAAGAGTATTGCATATCGAGTCTAGGGGGTGGATAAATTCAGACCCCTAATAACGTGATAAATCGTGTCGGCATGAAGCCCATCACTACCTGAGAAACTACTGATCCAAATCAGTAATTCTCCATTACCTCGGCCGAGGATTTCCATTGATGGCCATCCGTGCACTGTGCGACATCAACCCCCAATACCGGGAGAGACGAATCCCCGACGATCCGCTCACTGCCTCCATGTGGCTCGGGACTGTACCCAAAAAATACCTGTTTGCACATCTTCTTTGAGCGTGGTAGGGTAGAAATCAAAGCACAGTAGGAACTCACACGAGACAAATGACGATCTCAGGTCGACAAACTAACCTGTACACATGTCACCAGGGAACTGCTATCTGACGATATGTATAATACCAACTAGCATGTTCCCGGCGAGTCCTGTCCGGTGTACTCATAACCCAATGAGCACCTGTATACATCTTAGGTGAACCAACTGACACCAATGGCTTGTGAGACCGGCCACCGCCCCTCGTCGGGGTCTCGACTGTATACATTAGTCTACTCTGGAGTATCGATGCCCTGTCTCGAAACTCCCACGACTAGGGACTCTTTAACGATGTGCTTACAGACCCTAGCTCCCACGTATATGATCACCATCATACTGCTGGTAGTCAAGCAAGAATCAGATGGGCTTTATCAACATGCAATGGCGAACTAAAACATGTATACGATGATAAAGACAAACCAGATAGCATACTATCATCTCGAGCAAGACTGTCATATCGGTATAGGTCATGCCTCAATCATTGCAATCACATACCTGTGATCCAATAATTGACTTTGAGGGCACTATCTCCTACAACATGTTCACCTTTATATGATGTTGCGTTGGATTTTGGAGGAATTAAGAACCGCATGATATATTTAATAACTTATTGTATTTAAATAGCGGTTTTTTCTTTTATATGCTCATGTTACTGTTTATGTTGCATATATTATATTTCATGGATTTCACAATGAGATATGGATTTCATATGATGTTTTCTGGAAGTTTTACTCCTGAGGGTATATATCAGTGGTATAGGATGTTGATTTATATATATATATATATATATATATATATATATATATATATCAGCAGTATGGGAAGCTGTTATATATGTACATATATATAATATATTTATCATCATAATGATCTATGCAAGTATTCTTATTCATTACTTGATGTTTTCTGGATTTGAGGACCGTGGTATTTTCATAAAATTATGCATTGTTTGAAAAAACCGGTTTCTCTTGATATGATATTTCGATGTGTCCACCATGAGATTTCTCGGTTCTGAGATTTGTGATATATACCCGAAGCGAGTAGTGGAGTGGGCCGTGTGCGGGTACATAGTGGAGCCCGTTATGGTTCCCCGGGACAAGAAGATCGCAGATGATGGCGATGAGCCTAGTAGGCTGGGCTAGTACCTTCCAGTGATAGTATTTGGATTCGACAGATATCGTGGGGATATTGACCGGAGTCATGAGAGGTACGAACTTGACATCAGGGCCAGTCATGGTGATGGCGCTTGACAGATGAGTTTTTACGTGTCGATGCTGGACACGGGTTTCATAATGTTTCGAGTGCCGATGTTAGACACTCAGGTTCCATGATTTTGATGTGTCATTGAGGGACACATACACACACACACATACACACACACACACAGGTATAGTTTTCATAATGTTTTCGGGTGTCGATGTTGGACACTCAGGTTCCATGAGACTTACAGGATATGAGGGCCGACCTGAGGATGCGGTGCCTATGGTATTGGGATTTGGAGTGTCATTGATGGACACTAGCTTCTCCACAATGAGGATTCCGTGTTGATGATATGTTTTATCCCATACTCAGCATTTATTTGATATGCATTGCTTTATGTTTTAGTAGTACCGATAGAGTACCTTTCATGACTGCTGCATATACATAGTGCTATTTATTGCTATCAGCTTGCATGTGATATATTACCGCAGTACGTGAATACCTGCGATTACCTGCATATGTTATTTACTATTCACGAGTTGGAAACTCTCCCCCGTTGTGCCACAGTGTTTGCAGGTGTCCCTCAGAGTAGTCACGACAGGGCTTCTTCATCACATCATATCATCTTTTGCAGCGGATACCGCTACGGCTGACTGTGTGCAGTTTTGCTATAGGTGGGTTTTGCGGTTATCCGTTGATGCTCTTTTGTATATTCGTTGTATCTACTACTCTCCATCTACCACTTTCATGTATTGACTTAGAGACGAGACGTGAGGACGATATTGTATATTATTTTGTGAATCTGGATGTCTTTTATGCTGTTTTTACTTATATCATCCATTTTTTCTTCGCTACGGCGTCGTATATCTGTTGTGGTGGTTGTTTCCGCCTTTGGGCGTGGATTTGCTCCCGTTGGGGATGCTTTACTTATATTATTTGTTGTACCCTTTTTCGGGGCTAGGTTTTACAAAAGAGGTGCTGCTAAAATTTTTAAGAAAGTAAATTTGGACTTTAAAGAATTTTTTTACTTGAGATTCCCAAAAGCTTTAAAAAATTTTCTTATCACTTACGACTTTTGATGGTTTAGATTGCTGGGTTTTCGTCTCACTTGAATTGCGTTATGCCTGTAGACGTTACGTGGTTTAAGGGCCGCCACGTGCCAAATTTCGGGTCATGAAAAAGTTGGTATCAGAGCGCTAGGTTTTACCTTTCGGAGTGTAGGATTACCTTGGTATGATGGAGTAGGTAGCTTAAGCAGAGTGATGTAGCGTATGTATGTCCGCGGCATACTTACGACACGGTACTCCTCCTTAGTTACCCGAGTACTAATTGCTTGAAATTCTTTCCATGATGATACATATCTTTGTGATTCGATTTCCGTGTTCATATCGAATCCTATTTCCATTTCTAGCCTTTATGCCGCCGATGACTATGAGGGCTTAGAGAGAGACAGCGGAGCCGAGGTCAGAGTTGACTCGTTTGGGATGAGGACTGACCAGGATGGTACGCTCGCTGTACAGGAGCAGTTTGATCCCTTCGATAGATAGAATCGCTAGGTTTGAGACAGATATGCAGGATTTGCGCCAGATGATGAGATCGTTGGTTGAGGCAACTCGAGCGCAGCGACAGGAGGTTGCCACCCCTGTTACCCAGTTATTCCTTGCTATCAGCACACAGCATTGTGCCACGTATACAGCAGCAGTGGACGCAGCCCTATTAGATGAGGAGTGTCTTCCCGAGACTTTAGGAGTGTCACTACCCGAAAGAGCACGTGACTGACACTTGAATCATATGAAGTCTATAGGACCCCATATAATCCAAGTAAGCCAAAAGCCCAGAAATCTAAAACCATTTTAAGGAGTAAATAAAGAAATCTAGTTTAAAGAAGTGAAGAAAACATGTTTGAAGTCAAGGTTTTAAAATAACTAAGCCGAGTATGCATTTTTAAAATGTATAGTTTTTCTAAAAATTTCGGCAGAGTTTCTTTTGTAAATACTGTCCCCGAACGGGGTACAACAAGAACAATATATATACAATGATAAAAGGCATCCCCAAGTGGGAGCTAGCTCTTCGTCAATCGATGGTCACAACCACAAAAACAATATAATATACAACGCTGAATGGCGAGGATAAAACTCAAAAGAAACTCACAGTAACATAAAAACCGTAATACTGCTACACGCGACTCTAAGGTCGAAATAATACATTACTAGTGTCTAAGTCTGAAACAATATACAAGTTTTGGTTGATGGAATTCTAGATACAATGAATAATACATATACAAGGGTGGTTCTGATGCAAGAACCCACCTACCAAGAAAATCACCTGCAAAGGAAGCAGTGTGCCAGAAATGCCGCTATGGAACCTGTACGGCAAACCTGCAAGAACTGTGGCACAACGGGGGTGAGTTGCCAACTCGTGAATAGAAGATATCTACAAGCAGAAATCGAATGCGTGACATACTCCTAAGTCAATACGATCAGATATATAAACCTCAAATAATAAGCCTGAAGCAATGATAAGGTGGCAATGTAACATCTAAACATGTAGGTAGTGCCAAATACTTGTGCCAGTGCCTCAGCTAATAACATATCATAAATATAAGGTATGTCTGCATGAAGTATCAAAATGGATATCAATACACATATATTAGCGTCCCATTCCACTAATATTGGTGTAAGGGTATATATAACAGCGCCCTCATACCCTGTTATATATACAAATGAAGTATGATCAATATCTGTATAACCGTGGATCCCATCCACCCGTCACCCAATGACAATAAGCATCATGCATGTAAATGTGAGGATATAATCAAAATCATGGAAAACATCATGAAACCTGTGCCTAGCATCGGCACGTAAATCCTCATACATCGGGCTCCGTCGGTCCGGATCAGCCTACGGGCTCCGTCTGCGGTATCGGCCCTCGGCCCCAGCAGTACGCCCATATCCATCTATCGACTCTGGTCAGTATCCTCCGGATAACCGCCAGGTACAACCAATCACCGGTAGGTACTCGCCCACCTCCAGGCTCAATCGGCAAAGTCCATTGATCATCTTGCCGAAATGAACCATACCGGGCCCGACCATGTACTCTCATACGGCACCCATTCCTCGTATGGGGTATATAATCAGAACCGATAAATCTCATGGTGGCTGCGCAAATATCATATTAAGGAAACCGGGTTTTTTAAATAAGTACATACTTTCCTTTGAAATTATCCACGGTTCCCAAATCCAGAAATATCATGAAAACGAATATCTCAATGCGTATAATGAGAAAGCATGATGTATGTGACATATTAATGAAATGCAAGTATAACAGGATATCATGCAACATGGAATAATAGTGTGCTCATACAATGCGATGAGGAATCGAATAAATTAATGCAACAGTGAAGAATCTACACCAATGTGTATATATCATGCAGTGGTGCCATTTGAAATAAGACGAATCGGGGTTTTGGTAAAATAAGGGTTACGGTATTTTTAAGAATAGATACGTCTTTTGAAAATACCTGTAGAATCCCTTTACTTGTCTTTAAGATAATCCTGATTCGTTAGTTTTAAAATAGGTATGACTCGGTCTAGTCTGACATCTACCATGCAAACTACAGACCTAAGCATCAAGTCAGTCGGGAGGGGTATGGAAACCACCTAAATCTGAGTCGATATATATATATATATAATAGTCGGTGATCCCGCCTCAACAGTATCTCGTACGATACAGTATATCATAAGACATCCTCGAGTCATGAGTGCGGATCTATCATCAATATAAGCTCGTACGGTACATCGTCGTACGACATCCCAATAGCTGGGTATGGGTCAATATCATAATCAGCTCATCAATTATCTGGTATCCTTATCATCATATCACATAATCTTGGGTACTAATCATAGTCTAGTACAAATCGATACCATCCATCACTGCGTGTGTAAACACACGTCCAAAGGCCCGTTAAAGATCACATGTCGTATCCCATTATACGAATCACATCACATCACCGATCTCACGTCACAATGCCCAACATCATCGACTCATCTCCAAAGTCATCCAATATCATCAGACACAGTGCAAGTAAAATGAATATGCAAGGGTGTGCGTGTAGGTGTAAATCTATTCTAGGGTTCGCGACTATGAACTACACTAGTTGCTTCTAACCCTACACTATCCATAATACACCTAACACAATATCCACGACACACTATAACTATCATATATATATATATATAGTATATCAACTACGGACTGTGGGGGTGCTATACGCCATCCACCCGACTTCCCCCTGTAGATATAATCTACTCACCTCGCTTCTCGTGTGCCGATGCCGATGTCGCCATCTTCATCTTCTTCGCCTCAACATCACGTAGGGTACCTACAAGTATATCACAAACGCTAAAGCACATGAAAATCATATCGGAAAACCAAAACAGCACACGCTACTCGCATAGGTAAAAACCTATCGTCCCGCATGCCAACACGATCAATATCCACTTGTCGTTGACGTCCAAACGCCACCCGACAGAAACGAATCACCAAATACCAAAATCCATGCTAAAACAAGTCGTAAACCATCTGCCAACTCCAGAAAACTAACCCAGATTTTACCCTAGATGGAATTAGAAAAAATTGCACATACCCAGGGTCAAGTTTATAGGGCAAAAGGCTACAGAACAAAAACGAAGGGGTTCCAACCTGCTCTGGCCGCAATTTGCTGCCAGAGGGATTAAATTTGCGGTCCAAACAAGGAATTAAGGGCTAGGGCTCTGTGTGGTGGTTCCAGGGTGCCTGCACATCTCACTGTCAGCTCAATTTTATTTTAGGGGTCTCGGGGTGATAGCAGATTCCTAAATACACTCCCAGATTTGCAGTTCTCCCCGATATCGATCCACTAAATCCGTATTCTGGGTTAAACTCTCAGGTCTGGTCCAAAATAACATCCCACTAGGGGTTCTAAGGTCACCACAATCCTCAATTTCAGATCTAACCTAAACCCTAACTTGAAGTATCAAAAGTCCATCAAACGACACCATATCGACATGAAACTAGAATGGATGCAATAAGAATTGAAATACTAAACTAGGGGTGCAGAAATTACCTCCTTTGGTAACTCAAGAAAATTCTTGAGTTGCACAAAGTCCTCAGGATCAGCTCTTGCTTAGTCCATTATGTAGCTATTGAGCTTGGGAGCAACTTTGGTGAAATGGGGATAGGGTTTTGGTTAGGTTTTAATGGTGGATCTAAGTTGAAGAGGGAGGAGGAAGAAGAGGGAGAGGGTAGGACCAGCAGCATCTCTATGAAGGGGGAGAGAAAATGAGATGGGAAATGATGGAGGAAAGGGTCAAAAAAAGTCAAAAGCAACTTACTCTCTCTCTCTCTCATCATACTTACCTTTTTCTTTTATTTTCCTTTCTTTTTCTTTTCCTTCTCACCATGGTGAACCCTAAGCAACCATACCCCAAAACATGAAACAAGTGTAACAAGTGTGGAGAAATGAGATGTGCACATTTTGCACAAAAATGCTAAAAACTCGATTAGCGATCTTTAATCGCAATTAGCACTAAAATAGCATATAATTCATCATAAACACTTAAAAGTGACAAAATTCCATAAAATACCCTATTTTAGGATTTTCCAAAATTTCCCTATTTATAGGTATTTAATTATACCGAAATATTAAAATATTCATTAAAAATTAATATTAAATTATAAAAATTCCCAAAAATAATATTTTATTATTTTGAAATGTTACAATCTACCCCCCTTAAATAAATTCGGTCCCCGAATTTAAATTTAAACCCCCAAATACTAAAACATTTCCAATGAAAGTCCAAGTCGTCGGGGCTCCGAAATCATCAATACATAAAATGCATCATAGCGCAATACATGCGAATGAGTAATGAGCAGATAACTCAAAAAAGAAACTCCGTCAAGCATCCCGCGATCATCGGAGTTATGGTAAAGACACATTGCCAAATCCAATGCAAAACCAATACGATATAAATCAGAACTATACATGTAGACATCCAATCTATACATGTGAATAGCTGAAGTAAATGCATGCCAAATCCCCTTAAGTTGCTATGCGATGCGCATAACACTGCACAGAGGCGGACGTCTTTCATAAGAAAATAACTATATACGTACATATCTTTTGTTTAATAGGTGCGTTCCGCCGTTTTGAAAACAATTTAGAAGGGTTTCCTTGTTTTTAAAATGTTTCGTGTCATATCGGACACGTAGGTATATACTGAGACTATAGCTCGCTTTTTGGAAATCCCTTTGATAACTATCAATGCATGCAAAATATATCCAGGTACTGTCTTCTAACTAGTCCTGCTCAGTACGAAAACACATAGCAAATATCATAAAAACGTACTGCTCCATAAGAATCAATCCCAAAAGGTATATAAGAATACCCTATGCGTCTAGTGCGCATGAAAATCAAAATCCATATATGTGCCATACATGCGCACAGAAACCACATCAAGGTGCAACGGGTGTGCACGAAGCATCTGTCATAGGCAACGTGTGTGCCTGACAGCAAAACAGGTGCATCTGACATGCACAAGGAATCTCGATTTAGCGCATCTGGTGTGCACTAAAATCGTACCACATAACATGCGCCCAACATGCGCAAAATTCCAAATCAGGTGCATCTATCATGCACGAAATCATGAAATCCAATATCAAGCGCCGAACATGCGCAAAATCCAATCAGGTGCACAAGGTGCACAAAACAAATATCGAGCATCACAATCGAAATCAAGGTCCAGTGCATCTAAGTGTACAAAATGCGTATCACTGTACTGCAAGCATATGTGAACAATACCGAGTGCAAAAACCAAATCAGGTGCGTACATGTGCACAAAATCAACTCGACTGTATAAAACCCCTAAGATCATAAACATGAGAAACCAAGGAACGAAAACGATATCAAGTGCAACAACTGTGCGAAAATCATAAATACTCGGTAAGTGCCACCATGGTGCATGAAAAAAATATTATGAAACCCAATCATCAAAATCAGTCAGGCGAATAGATCGCCCAACAATACCAAAAACAAATATGGCGGAATATCCCCACTCAGGCACATCCTCTAAGAATCTCTGGCCAACTGTCGTGGTTACTCATAACATGTCTCGTCGACGACCCAGAACTCTGGCCTGCTGGTGTACGTAACCTGACCACTCTTGGGTCTAAGTCTTCTCTGTGGATTATCAATCTCACGATCCATCGGCTCATCGGCCCTGTCAGGTGTGCTAACGGGGACGATTCCGTTCTGACACTCCTCTAGTCATTTCTCGGTCAATCCTCATGACCACTAGTAAAGCAGCGTGTCACTGGCGTCGGCCTCTGGCTCTCTAAATGCACATCACATATATGTTCCTGGTGCAAATCTTATTGCAGCAGTGTCCTGGAAGGAATCCCGCTCAAGGTCTCTTCCGATCTCGCCTATGTCGGTCTGTACGGAGGCTGGCACTCTTGCATAATCTCTTCTCGCTCGATGGACATCTGCGTCCTCAGCACAGCATCTCCTCGGAAGCTGGTCGCGTCCCAACGCCTCTGTAGACATATCCGACCTTTAATCTTAACGGGGAGTAGTAGCAGCTCGTCTGCATCACGCACGAACTTCATGTCCCCCTTGTCTGTATCATCTTCCATTTCGACGTCACGTCTTTATCTGCGCACTGCAACGTTCTCGGCTACGGTCCATCCAAAGTCTCTCGCAATCTCTTGTCTGCCGAATTGCCCGGAAGTCATCGTCCATTGCTGAAGCTAATTCTTGTTCCGGAACGGCTGCATACTCATCGCAACTCCTTCTGGAAGGTATATCCGTACACCATGCCTCTACGTGCGTATCGCATCTCTGCTGTCAGCGGAGTGGGACGTCATCTCGTCGAACTCTCTTACGAACTCTTTACTTCCCTCTGCTTCAATATCGACTGATTCGGACTCATCTCATCGTGGTTGCACAGACTGCGCTCCAATGGCTATCCTCGTATCTGGAGTCTCCCAAAAAATGCATCTCACCACCTAGCATCCGAAGGAAGTCGAACCATTCGATCGATTCGTCAAAACCTCATAATCCCCCAAGAGCTCAATATCTTAGGTACAGTTTAACAGCATTGAGTACATACCACAGCATCAATAGTCCAGCCGTAGAAAGGCAAACCCAAGCCTCACTAATGGCGCCGCAGAACAGCCGCAAACCCTAAGGTTCAAGGGCTTTCACACGGTGATTATGTCGAGTTAGGGTTTCATTCTTCTAGAGGGTCCATAGAATCGCCTACATGTCTTTCCGCATACCTTAAACTTGGAAAATGGGCTCCTGACATTCGATCGTCTCTATCGACTCTCAACGAACCTGCGTGAAGTCGCCTCTAACTGGAATCAATCTATCTGATGACCTCTCATCGGGGTAAGCGAACGAACCACATGTCCTAGTCATTCATCCTCGGGTGACTAGCGACTCACTATCATATCTCTAAGTATAAACTCATGCTGCAGTAGCTCCAATCATCTGGGGGATATTTCATCATTTGCAGCAACAACTGGCTCATTCTTCTATACGCTGAACAATGCATCAATCATCATGAATACGTGATATATCAATGGTCATCACATCTGGCTGGCCTCTAGCAGTAGCCTGATCTTATGGTACCAACCGGCACGTCCGAGAAATCTCGTAAAGGCGATCTGTCAAACGCTCATGGCGCGGAAACACAATAGAACGACGCCTCTATATGCAATCGTATGTCTCTGGAATCACGTACTGGTCAGTCCTCGTCAGCGACGAGCTCATGCTGACGCAACTCGAGTCGTAGCTCACTCTTCCCGTGCAATTGTGGCAGCAAAATCATAACCAGTATCGATGAGGATAGATCATAGGAAGGAATATAATACTGTGCAAGGAAATGTCCATCCTAAGGCTCCTTAAGCGGAGTGGCGTGTCATAAGTATGCCGCGGAACATACACACGGTATATTACTCTACTGAAGTCACCTACTCCATCAACCAAGGGCCATTCTACGCGATGAAAGTTCGGGTCTAATACCCACTCGACTAAGTCTAAGTTCCGTAAGGTCAAGCCTAAGTTCCGTATATATATAAACGCCCCAGGCTCCACATAGTCAAACTTAGACTCGAACCAAGGTTAACCTAGCGCTCTGATACCAACTTTGTCACTACCCGAAAGAGCACGTGACTGGCACTTGAATCATATGAAGTCTATAGGACCCCATCTAATCCAAGTAAGCCAAAAGCCCGGAAATCTAAAACCATTTTAAGGAGTAAATAAAGAAATCTAGTTTAAAGAAGTGAAGAAAACATGTTTGAAGTCAAGGTTTTAAAATAACTAAGCCGAGTATGCATTTTTAACATGTATAGTTTTTCTAAAAATTTCGGCAGAGTTTCTTTTGTAAATACTGGCCCCGAACGGGGTACAACAAGAACAATATATATACAATGATAAAAGGCATCCCCAAGCGGGAGCTAGCACTTCATCAATCGACGGTCACAACCATATAAACAATATAATATACAACGCCGAATGGCAAGGATCAAAACTCAAAAGAAACTCACAGTAACATAAAAACCGTAATACTGCTACACGCGACTCTAAGATCGAAATAATACATCACTAGTGTCTAAGTCTGAAACAATATACAAGTTTTGGTTGATGGAATTCTAGATACAATGAATAATACATATACAAGGGTGGTTCTGATGCAAGAACCTACCTACCAAGTAAATCACCCGCAAAGGAAGCAGTGTGCCAGAAATGCCGCTATGGAACCTGTACGGCAAACCTGCAAGAACTGTGGCACAACGGGGGTGAGTTGTCAACTCGTGAATAGAAGATATCTACAAGCAGAAATCGAATGCATGACATACTCCTAGGTCAAAACGATCAGAAATATAAACCTCAAAGAATAAGCCTGAAGCAATTATAAGGTGGCAATGTAACATCTAAACATGTAGGTAGTGCCAAATACTCGTGCCAGTGCCTCAGGTAATAACATATCATAAATATAAGGTATGTATGCATGAAGTAAATATAATGAAGTATCAAAATGGATATCAATACACATATATTAGCATCCCATTCCACTAATATTGGTGTAAGGGTATATATAACAGCGCCCTCATACCCTGTTATATATACAAATGAAGTATGATCAATATCTGTATAACCGTGGATCCCATCCACCCGTCACCCAATGACAATAAGCATCATGCATGTAAATGTGAGGATATAATCAAAATCAAGGAAAACATCATGAAACTTGTGCCTAGCATCGATACGTAAATCCTCATACATCGGGCTCCGTCAGTCCGGATCAGCCCACGGGCTCCGTCTGCGGTATCGGCCCTCGGCCCCAGCAGTACGCCCATATCCATCTATCGACTCTGGTCAGTATCCTCCGGATAACCGCCAGGTACAACCAATCACCGGTAGGTACTTGCCCACCTCCAGGCTCAATCGGCAAAGTCCATCGATCATCTTGCCGAGGGGAACCATACCAGGCCCCACCATGTACTCACATACGGCACCCACTCCTCGTATGGGGTATATAATCAGAACCGATAAATCTCATGGTGGCTGCGCAAATATCATATCAAGGAAACCGGGTTTTTTAAATAAGTACATACTTTCCTTTGAAATTATCCACGGTTCCCAAATCCAGAAATATCATGAAAACGAATATCTCGATGCATATAATGAGAAAGCATGATGTATGTGACATATTAATGAAATGCAAGTATAATAGGATATCATGCAATATGGAATAATAGTATGCTCATACAATGAGATGCGGAATCGAATAAATTAATGCAACAGTGAAGAATCTACACCAATATGTATATGTCATGCAGTGGTGCCATTTGAAATAAGACGAATCGGGGTTTTGGTAAAATAAGGGTTACGGTGTTTTTAAGAATAGATACGTCTTTTCAAAATACCCGTAGAATCCCTTTACCTGCCTTTAAGATAATCCTGATTCGTTAGTTTTGAAATAGGTATGACTCGGTCTAGTCGGACATCTACCATGCAAACTACAGACATAAGCATCAAGTCAGTCGGGAGGGGTATGGAAACCACCTAAATCTGAGTCGATATATATATAGATATAATAGTCGGTGATCCCGCCTCAACAGTATCGCGTACGATACAGTATATCATAAGACATCCTCGAGTCATGAGTGCGGATCTATCATCAATATAAGCTCGTACGGTAAATCGTCGTACGACATCCCAATAGCTGGGTACCGGTCAATATCATAATCAGCTCATCAATTATCTGGTATCCTTATCATCATATCACATAATCTGGGGTACTAATCATAGTCTAGTACAAATCGATACCATCCATCACTGCGTGTGTAAACACACATCCAAAGGTCCGTTAGAGATCACATGTCGTATCCCATTATAGGAATCACATCACATCACCGATCTCACGGCACAATGCCCAACATCATCGACTCATCTCCAAAGTCATCCAATATCATCAGACACAGTGCAAGTAAAATGAATATGCAATGGTGTGCGTGTAGGTGTAAATCTATTCCAGGGTTCACGACTATGAACTACACTAGTAGCTTCTAACCCTACACTATCCATAATACACATAACACAATATCCACGACACACTATAACTATCATATATATATATAGTATATCAACTACGGACTGCGGGGGTGTTATACGCCATCCACCCGACTTCCTCCTGTAGATATAATCTACTCACCTCGCTTCTCTTGTGCCGATGCCGATGTCGCCATCTTCATCTTCTTTGCATCAACATCACGTAGGGTACCTACAAGTATATCACAAATGCTAAAGCACATGAAAATCACATCGGAAAACCAAAACAGCACACGCTACTCGCATAGGTAAAAACCTATCGTCCCGCATGCCAACACGATCAATATCCACTTGTCGTTGACGTCCAAACGCCACCCGACAGAAACGAATCACCAAATACCAAAATCCATGCTAAAACAAGTCGTAAACCATGCGCCAACTCCAAAAAACTAACCCAGATTTTACCATAGATGGAATCAGACAAAATTGCAAATACCCAGGGTCAAGTTTATAGGGCAAAAGGCTACAGAACAAAAACGAAGGGGTTCCAACCTGCTCTGGCCGCAATTTGCGGCCATAGGGATTAAATCTACGGCCCAAACAAGGAATTAGGTGCTAGGGCTCTGTGTGGTGGTTCCAAGGTGCCTGCACATCTCACTGTCAGCTCAATTTTATTTTAGGGGTCTCGGGGTGATAGCAGATTCCTAAGTACACTCCTAGATTTGCAGTTCTCCCCGATATCGATCCACTAAATCCGTATTCTGGGTTAAACTCTCTGGTCTGGTCCTAAATAACATCCCACCAGGGGTTCTAAGGTCACCACAATCCACAATTTCAGATCTAACCTAAACCCTAACTTGAAGTATCAAAAGTCTATCAAACGACACCATATCGACATGAAACTAGAATGGATGCAATAAGAATTGAAATACTAAACTAGGGGTGCATAAATCACCTCCTTTGGCAACTCAAGAAAATTCTTGAGTTGCACAAAGTCCTCAGGATCAGCTCTTGCTTAGTCCATTGTGTAGCTATTGAGCTTGGGAGCAACTTTGGTGAAATGGGGATAGGGTTTTGGTTAGGTTTTAATGGTGGATCTAAGTTGAAGAGGGAGGAGGAAGAAGAGGGAGAGGGTAGGAGCATCATCATCTCTATGAAGGGGGAGAGAAAATGAGATGGGAAATGATGGAGGAAAGGGTAAAAAAAAGTCAAAAGCAACTTACTCTCTCTCTCTCTCTCATCATCGATCATACTTACCTTTTTCTTTTCTTTTCCTTTCTTTTTCTTTTCCTTCTCACCATGGTCAACCCTAAGCAACCATACCCCAAAACATGAAACAAGTGTAACAAGTATGGAGAAATGATATGTGCACATTTTGCACAAAAATGCTAAAAACTCGATTAGCGATCTTTAATCGCGATTAGCACTAAAATAGCATATAATTCATCATAAACACTTAAAAGTGACAAAATTCCATAAAATACCCTATTTTAGGATTTTCCATAATTTTTCCAAAATTTCCCTATTTATCGGTATTTAATTATACCGAAATTTTAAAATATTCATTAAAAATTAATATTAAATTATAAAAATTCCCAAAAATAATATTTTATTATTTTGAAATGTTACAAGGAGTTTCATGACTGAGGAGGGCTCGTATAGGTGTATCAGCCCAGAGACAGATGCTTAGACGCCGCGAGAGATTTCGTTCGGTTCGCGAGAGTACCAGAGGCTTGGGACAAGGTCAGTGGTTTAGCTCTTATCCCCAGGAGGATCAGCAGTCATCATATGGATGTTTTTGGTGTGGTAGTTTCCATCAGCTCGTCATAAATTGTACCTTGGTATGCCAGAGGAGGGCAGCAGTACCATATTTTACCTTACCACCTTTACCTTAGGGAGCGTTGTCCCTTGCGCCTATTGTCGCACCGCGTCATACTTATGTTCAGAGAGGTCATGGTCGCGGAGGGTTCGTTCGGAAAGAACAGGATGGTATAGGAGGAGTATAGCCAGTTGCTGGTAGAGAGAAGACACGAGTGTTTGCTTCTACTCATCGAGACGCGCGGGCATCCAATGTAGAGTTTTCTGGTAATCTTTTCGCTTGATCTTCTGATGCGAAAGTTTTGTTTAATTCGGGATCTATGCACTCGTTTTTTCTACTCACTTCATGCCGAGGTTGGGCCAAGAGTCGTGTATGCTAGATCAGCCGTTTGTTGTAATTACGCATGTCAGCGATTCCTTTGTTGCGCGAAACGTGTTTCGGTCATGTGCTAATCGGATAGGAGATAGAAATTCGTCCGTCGATTTGATCATTCTAGAGATGTTGGACTTTGTCGTTCTTCTTGGCATGGGCTGGTTAGCTACATGCTATGCGTCTGTGGACTGCCGCGAGAATACAGTCAGGTTTTGTTTTCCCGGCGAGTCGGTTCTTGTTGTGCAGGGGGACCGTGGTGCCGTCCCTCACAGCTTGATTTCAGCCTTTATACCCTAGTCGTTTTTTGAGGAGTGGATCTCGAGGATTCTTGGCTTTCATTCGTGATACCGGAGCCACAGTAGATTCATTGGACCGGGTTCCTATCGTGCGAGATTTTTCTGACGTTGTTCCAGATGAGCCGGAGGAGCTTAGGGAGCTTAAGGATCAGCCGCAGAGTTGCTAGATTGGGGGACATGTAAGTACAAGTGTTTCACTTTGGGGAGCTCCTATTCTGTTCATCAAGAAGGATGGCAGTTGAGGTTATGCATTGATTTTCGTCAATTGAACCGAGTTATGGTGCGGATAGGTATCCATTACCTCGCATTGACGATTTCTTTGATCAGCTCCAGGGCGCGGGACATTTTTCTAAGTTTGATTTAGGATCAGGTCATCATTAGTTATGGGTTCGGAGTGATGACATTCCGAAGACTGCTTTTGTATGCGCTACGGGCTTTATGAGTTTTTGGTGGTGTCGTTGGACTCACCAATGCCCTAGCAGCATTCATGGATGTGATGGACCAGATTTTTCAGGCCGTTCCTCGACCAGTTTTATTGTTGTGTTATTGATGACATTCTGGCCTATTCAAAGAGTCAAGGGGAACATGAGCAGCACTTGAGGATTTCTTTGCAGACATTGAGAGAGCACTAGCTGTTTGCTAAATTCTCAAAGTGTTCCTTCTGGCTTGATAGTGTTAACTTCCTAGGTCATATGGTTATGGAAGACGGTATTCGTATGAACCCGAGGGAGAACGAGGTCATACAACTTTGGCTCAGACCTGTATCAGTGACAGAGGTCCGCAGTTTTGGGCTTAGCCGGTTTTTACCACCGTTCGTGCAGGATTTCTTGAGTATCGCTGCACCGCTGACTGGACTGACCAGAAAGGGAGTTCCTTTTCTTTAGACTGAGGCATGTGTGCGGAGTTTTCAGCGGTCGAAGACTCGGTTGACGACTACACCAGTTCTACCATTGCTTTCAGGATCGGGCGACTTTGTCGATTTTTGTGGTGTTTCGCGAGTAGGGCTCGATTGTGTACTGATGTAGTACGGTAGAGTTATCGCTTATGCTTCCCGACAGTTGAAGGAGCCCGAGCAGATTTATCCCACTCATGATCTGGAGATGGCCGCGGTGATCGTGCGTTGAAGATTTGGAGACACTAGTTGTACGGAGAGTCGTGTCAGATTTTCACGGACCACCAGAGCTTTATGTACATCTTCCTGCAGTGGGATCTGAGTTTGAGACAGCGCCGTTAGATAGAGCTTGTGAAGGATTATGATTGTGAGATCCTTTATTGCCCGGGGCAAGGAGATTGTGGTAGCTGATGCTTTGAGTCGTAGGCCCGGGGGTTAGCTTGTCCCAGATGAGTGCAGTTCAGAGACAGTCTTTTGGCAGATTTGCAGTTCTTGTGCGACTGTTGAGTACAGCTTAAGTTCACCTCTACTGAGGGGACAGCTTGCTCATATCCGCGCCCGTCCACTTTTACTTAATCGTTTTCGTGAGGCACAGCCCGCCGATGCTCGTTTGTCTGAGATTCTTAAGCATATTCGGCTGGGTAGAGATTCGGAGTTCTTGATTGGTGACCAGGGTGTGCTACATTTAGGGACTCGCTTGTATGTACCATATACTGATGGGTAGAGATGTGAGGTCCTAGAACAGGCATATCAGTCATCTTTCTGTGTTCACCCCAAGTGCCACCAAGATGTAACGTGACTTGAGAGTTAGTTACGGGTAGGCAGGGATGAAGAGTGAAGTTCCAGATTTCGTTTCGAAATGCTTGGCTTGTCAGCGAGCTAAGGTTGAGCATTTGAGACCGGCTGGAGAGTTGCAATCCTTGACCGTTCCGTAGTGGAATGGGAGCAGATCTCCATGAATTTCTTTGTGAGTCTACCTAGGTCTAGTCAAGGGTATGACTCCATTTGGGTGATTGTTGTCTGGTTATGCTCAGTTGTTTTTTGATAGATTGGTGTGTTCGCACAGGGTTCCTTCATGCGTTGTATCCAATAGAGGTATTTAGTTCTCTATTCGTCGTTGGCAGAAGCTTCAGGAGGCCTTGGGCACCTGGTTAAGCTTTAGCTCCGCTTTCCATCCGCAGGCCGATGGTTAGACAGAGCGGACTATACAGACTCTGGAGGATATGCTTATGCGTATGTACTAATTGTTTGTTGGTTATGGGATCGTCATTTTCCATTGATGGGGCTTTCCTACGACAACGGTTATCAGGAGACGACTCAGATGGCACCTTTCTATACTTATATGTTAGATTGTGTCAATTGCCAGTTTGTTTTATCGACTCCGCGAGAGCAGGATTTTTGGACCCAAGCTAGTCATGAGACTACGGAGAAGATCCAGTGGTTCAGGTCAGGATGAGGGCGGCCCAGTGCAGACATAAGTCTTATGCCGACCGTAATTGTCGCAGACTTGAGTTCGCAGTGGGAGATCATGTATTCCTACGGATTTTTCCGATGAATGGCGTGTTGAGTTTTAGGGAAGCTTAGTCCTAAATTGTAGGTCCTTCTGAGATCCTCGAGTGAGTTAGTACCGTTTCCTATTGTTGGCACTTCCGCCCAGATTTCTGAGTAATTCACCCCGTATTCTTTGTGTCGATACTTCGCAAATACCTTCAGGACCCATCTCACATGATTTAGCACCAGACCATTTAGCTTGGACGCGACTTTTTTTCGTTCACCAGTAGCCGATAGTGATAGTGGATCGGCAGGTGGAGAAACTTCGGTCAAGGGACTTGCCATCTGTGGAGATTTTCTTTGGCGTAGCCATCTAGTGAGGAGATCACTTGGGAGGCTACGAGCGGGATGTGTATGATTTGCACTCATCTTTTTGAAGGTATGCATGGTAAGAATTTTAAATTCAGAGACCGAATTTCTTTAAGTGGGGAAGATTGTAACGCTTTAGAAATCGTTTAGGCAAATTTTTCGTTAATAGGTAAAATAAGCCATGTTTTCTGTATAAAATCAAGAAGAGATCATTTATCTGTATAGAATTCATTGTACCTAGTTTTACTAGAAAATTGCTAGTTTACGGTTTTTAGTTGCCACTTGAAAATTTTAGTTCACTTTAATATTTTTCCTTAATTAAAATATTATTATAAGTTTTTAATTATGCACTTAACTAATGGTAATTACAAATTTTATTGGGTTAATTATACTAAAGTGAATCTATGCTAACTTAATCACAAGATTAAGCATTAATCCATCCATGCAAAATATCCTAAAAATATCTAGATATTTGTTGATTTAAAGAAAACTTTAATAAGAAAAGAAAAGATTAAGAGCTGGCATTGGATGGGAGGTGCAATTATGAGCATTAATTGGTGTTTTTAGCTAGAAATCTCCACACAATTTTCTTCTCTCCAAGCTTTGGCCGACCCCTCCCCCCCCCCCCGGCTGCCCCATTTCTTTCCCAGATCATTTTCACTCCTTCAAGCTTCATTAAATCATCAAAAATAATCAAATAATCCCACAAACTCAAAAATAAATCCATACCCATTATTCTTCAGCCTAAATCAAGCATGGATCTTCATGAAAGTTAGCATTTTGGAGGCTAATTTGGATGTTTAAGTTGCAAGTTTGTGAATCAAGTGGAGGTATAAAATCCTAACCCTAAACTTTAATTGTTGTTTAAATACTTTAAGCTAGCTTATCCAATGTTTAATATAGATTTAATTAGCATGTTTAGAAATTCAACAAAAGATTATGAAGATCAAGTTAAGATTTTGTTTGGTTGAAATGGTTAAGTGTGATATTTAGACAAGGAAAAACATAACCTAGATATGAGTTTGTTAATTGTTATTTCTCTAATCGTCTAATTAAGCTTAAGTGCAAACTAAACTTTTACTAATCTTATATGGGTGTGATTAAAATTGTAGTAAAGGTTTGTATGGTTTAAGTAAGCTATTATGTGATGATTTTGATTGCTAGATTTGGTTAAACTTCTAGACTTATGCTAAAATAATGAAACATATACTTACTAGGTTTTCGGATAAATTAGGCATGGGTTTCTATTGACGTTGCGACATTATATATATTAGTTTCCATGATATATATTGTGTTAAGAATGTGCGATCGGTACGATCGGGGTCTAGGCTTGGTGGTTGTGCCATCCTAGCTAGGGTTGTGCCGATATCGTACGCGTTTTGTACACTGAGTGCACAGTGTGTTTATCTTGTGGACGTTATCATTGCATTTAGTTGTCTTTGTATCGGCGCAGGATATTTAACCTTATGTGTTGTGTTTGTGAAATTTAGGATCGCGAGCAGGGACTTCGGACGCTGCGAAGAAAGGGTAGAAAGTGGTCAAATTACTTAGCTCGAGATCATCTGTGAGTAGATTTAACATCTACTGCGGAATCGCTCGAATGGCGTTATGCGTCTGGGCTGGATTATATGACATGATTTTTAGTTACAAGTATTGAACATATAAAGATTGTACATGAACTTCATTTCATATTATTATTTGTTGTGCTGGGATTTGTACCTATATGACACTGCACTATCATTGACGGTTCATGTTGCACGAGCACAAATTGTATGATACACCCACACTGTCGATAGTTGTCATAACACGCACAACACCTATACATACGTGATATTGTATTCGTTAGGGACATTGAGACATGATCCTTATTTCCATTGTGCATATGAGATATAGCATACCTGTATACCTGCAAGCTTACAAATATACCTGGAGGGTATTGCATCATTATTGACATGTATATACACATATAACTAGAGGGTATTACATCATTATTGACATGTATATACACATACTGGACATAGCTACACCTATACCTAAAGGGTATTGCATCATTATTGACATGTATATACACATATACCTAGAGGGTATTACTTCATTATTGATATGTATATACACATACTGGACATAGCTACACCTATACCTAGAGGGTATTACATCATTATTGACATGTATATACACATACTGGATATAGCTACACCTATACCTAGAGGGTATTGCATCATTATTGACATGTATATACACATACCTGGACATAGCTACACCTATACCTAGAGGGTATTACATCATTATTGACAAGTATATACACATATGAGATATATCTACATGTACATCTAGCATACATACTAACATGTACACATATACCTTGCTATAGCTACATGTTCACCCTTATATGATGTTGCGTTGGATTTTGGAGGAATTAGGAACCACATGATATATTTAATAACTTGTTGCATTTAAATAGAGGATTTTCCTTTATATGCTGATGTTACTATTTATGTTGCATATATTCTATTTCATGGATTTCGCAGTGAGATATGGATTTCATATGATGTTTTCTGGATGTTTTACTCCTGAGGGTATATATAAGTGGTATGGGACGCTTATATATATATATATATATATATATATATCAGTGGTATGGGACGCTGTTATATATGTACATATATATAATATATATCATCATAATGATCTATGAAAGTATTCTTATTCATTACTTGATGTTTTCTGGATTTGAGGACCGTGGTATTTTCATAAAATTATGCATTGTTTAAAAAACCCGGTTTCTCTTGATATGATATTTCGATGCGTCCACCATGAGATTTCTCGGTTCTGAAATTTGTGATATATACCCGATGTGAGGAGTGGAGTGGGCCGTGTGCGGGTACATGGTGGAGCCCGGTATAGATCCCTGGGGCAAGAAGATCGCAGATGATGGCGATGAGCCTAACAGGCTGGGCTAGTACCTACCAGTGATAGTATTTGGATTCGGCTGATATCGTAGGGATACCGACCAGAGTCATGAGAGGTACGGACATGACATCAGGGCCAGCCGTGGTGATGGCGCCTGATAGATGAGTTTTTACGTGTCGATGCTGGACACGAGTTTCATGATGTTTCGAGTGTCGATGTTAGACACTCATGTTCCATGATTTTGATGTGTCATTGAGGGACACACAAACACATACACACACAGGTATAGTTTTCATGATGTTTTTGGGTGTCGATATTTGACGCTCAGGTTCCATGAGACTTACAGGATATGAGGGCCGACCTGAGGATGCGGTGCCTATGGTATTGGGATTTGGAGTGTCATTGATGGACACTTGCTTCTCTACGATGAGGATTCCGTGTTGATGATATGTTTTATCCCATACTCAGCATTTATTTGATATGCATTGCTTCATGTTTTAGTAGTACCTGATAGAGCACCTTTCATGACTGTTGCATATACATAGTGCTATTTATTGCTATCAGCTTGCATGTGATAGATTACCGCAGTACGTGCATACCTGCGATTACCAGCATATATTATTTACTATTCACGAGTTGGCAACTCACCCCCGTTGTGCCACAGTGTTTGCAGGTGTCCCTCAGAGCAGTCGCGGCAGGGCTTCTTCATCACATCGTATCATCTTTTGCAGCGGATACCGCTACGGCTGACTGTGTGCAGTTTTGCTATAGGTGGGTTTTGCGGTTATCCGATGATGCTCTTTTGTATATTCGTTATATCTAGTACTCTCCATCTACCACTTTTATGTATTGACTTAGAGATGAGACGTGATTACGATATTGTATATTATTTTGTGACTCTGGATGTCTTTTATGCTGTTTTTACTTATATCATACATTTTTTCTTCGCTACGGCGTCGTATATCTGTTGTAGTGGTTATTTCTGCCTTTGGGCGTGGATTTGCTCCCGTTGGGGATGCTTTACTTATATTATTTGTTGTACCCATTTTCGGGGCTTGTTTTTACAAAGGAGGTGCTGCCAAAATTTCTAAGAAAGTAAATTTGGACTTTAAAGAATTTTTTTACTTGAGATTTCCAAAAGCATTAAACAATGTTCTTATCACTTACTACTTTTGATGGTTTAGATTGCTGGGTTTTCAGCTTACTTGAATTGCGTTACACATGTAGACGTTACGTGGTTTAAGGGCCGTCATGTGCCAAATTTCGGGTCGTGACATGAAGGGATGAGCTTGAGGGAGGAGGAGATGAAACCTAGGAGAGAGAATGAGAATGTGATAATGAACTAGAGAATGAGACAAGAGAATGGCTAAATCTCATGACAATAATTCAAGCATGGAATAAATTTAGTCATAAATAATCAACCATGCTTGTATAGGAACCCTAAATGAATAAACAATATACAAAGCCATGCTTTCAACCCATTCATCAAATATCTCCTAATTTCCACCCCATTAACCCTTTTTCCAAAAAGGATAAATCCAATAATGAGGTGTCACCTTCTAGAAGCTCATTCTTGTAAAATTACAAGAACGCGCTCACTGTATATACATATCCGTATCCGTATTCTGAAAAATTCGGATACACTGAGATGATAATAATCCAATAATACAATACTAGGATCCGGCTTAAACCAAAGCCCAATAGTATTGTCCATCCGAACATCATCCGTGTAGCCAGTACACGTATGTGATCGAAACCCTGTCGTAAGAACATACGGCCTCTACATTGTATCGCCTGATCCAGGGAAACCCTCTGTGTGGGACTCTAAAGACTCGACAGTACGCTGGCAGTGAGTTTAACCACAAGTCTGTCAGTGGCACTCGCTATACGTAACGGAAACCCAGGTACATGTCAAAAAGGAGGCCGACGAGCGAACTCATCCGAAACCCCTACTGAGCTTTTCTGTGACAATCTTCGTGCAGTCCGGTCTGTTCGTCAGAGAGTATTGCATGTAAGGTCTAGGGGGTGAAAAACGTCAGACCCCTAATAACTAGACAAGTCGTATCGGTGTGGCTCAAGACCATCCGAGAATCTACTAGTCCGACCACCAGTAATTCTCAATCCGCCCTGACCAGGGACTTATGGTAATGACCAACCGATCACAACGCAATATCGACTCCCTATACTGAGAGAGAAGAATCCACAACAGTCGCTCACCGCCTCAATATGGCTTGGGACTATACCCAACTAAAACCTGTTTGCATGACTCCTTTGAGTCGTGGTAGGGTAGTAATCAAAACACAGTGGGAACTCACATGAAACAAATGACGACCTCGGGTCAACAGACTATCTGCACTCATGTCACCAGAGAACAGCTATCTGACGCTAGGTATAATACCATCTAGTCAATTCTCGGCGACTCTTGTCCGGTGTACTGTTGGGGTCAAAAATTACACCCCGGTTGACCAAGTTAGAGTCAAAGTCAACCCCAAGCCAATTGGGCCCAAACCCAGGCCAAGTGGGCCTATGCCCGAGTCAAGCCCGACCATGACAGGCCAGCCTCCCCCATGCCAAAATAAAAATTATGTAATAAATAATTTTGATATAATTTTCACACATAAATGTAAGAAGAATGGGCATAAAGCCAAATTTTGTAAAGCCTATGGCTTATGTGCAATAGAAATGAGCACATGAGGCATGAGATGGTTAAAATTCCATTTTGTAAAGCCCAAGGGGCTATTTGTAAACTTGTAAGCCTATAAAAGGCGACATGATAATGAAATAAAGCATATATAATTCATCCCCCTAAAATTCTAGGGTTTTGGTGTCTCCTTCTCCTTCCTCAAGGTTCTAAACCTTCTTTCTTTTTTTTTGAGTTAAATCAAGAGTTCAATCCCTCTTTTCCCTGTTTTTCACCATAAAACCCTAAAAGAAGAAATCGGATCTTTCATCAAATCCCCAAAAGGAAAGATTTTTGAGTTTCACCCCTCTTTTTCTTCAGGATCCAGCCAACGGAGAGGAGGAAGAAGGAGACCTTTTTCCCAAAAATCCTATTTCAAGAAGATCCAAGGCTAAATAGGAGAAGAAAGGGTCCCCTCTGACCATCTTCAAAGATTTCTAATAGTTTAACTCCATTCAAGATCTGTTGGAATTTAACTCCATAAACAAAACTCTCTTTAGGAGTTTAACTCCAAATCTACACATAATCCCTGTTAGGAGTTCAACTCCAAAATCCCTTGGGAGTTCCACTTCAAGTCTAGGGGATAAGCCCCTTTCTCGCTGGTGTTTCCAGCGTCGCGTGCCACGCACGTGACCCGCGGGCTCTCAGTGACCACGGGACTGGCACGTGACCGTCGGGCACCAAGCGCCCACATGCCGAGCACATGGCCCGCGGGCGCCCATCGCCCAAGCGCCTGACAAGTGACCCTCGGATACCAAGCGCCCATGCGCCTGACACGTGACCCACGGGCGTCTAGCGCCCATGCGCCAGGCACGTGATCCGTGGGCGTCTAGCGTCCACTTGTCATGCACGCGTCTTTAAGATGGTCCTCACCCATCATTTTCCATGCACTCCACACCCGAAACACGTTCTCCGTTGGAAATTTTTTTCTAACAGGCCACTGCCCCGCACCCCGCAAGGGGGATGCTAGCCCCCTTGACCTCCAGCCCGCTATTCGGGTAGAGGGACCCCCGTAAACTCTGCGAGGCCCCCGATATACCTAAAACCCTTCAAAACACAACACAAGTACACTGCACATTGAGTTTGCATGAATAGTTTGACCCGTCAATCGTAGGTTCTTTCGCTCCAAAGGCGACGGGTAATTAACGAAAGCTTAGTCCGCGGCTGCCAGAGATTCGGATCCCCACAATCAATAAACCCTAGCCTACCCTAAACAGGGGGAATCTGTAATGCGCCTGACAAGCGCGCGCATTCCCATCTCGATAGGGTGACGAAAAACACCCTACATGTACTAACAACCAGTGAACACCTGTATACAATCTTAGGTGCACCTCACCAATGGTTGCGGGACCAATTCATCGCCTTTCGTCAGGGTCTAGATATATATACACTAGTCTACTTTGGAGTAACGATGCCCAGTCTCGATACTCTTATGACTAGGGACACTTTTAAGGATGCGCCTATTGACTACCCAGCTCCCACTAGTATGATCGCCATCACAACGCAGGTAGTCAGGAAAAGTTCCTACGGGCTTTATCAACATGTATACAAGATTTGAAATACATAGTAAAACACATCACATGTTAAGATAAAGATAAACCAAATAGCATATTATCATATCAAGCAAGATTGTCCTGCATATATATATCCCTAGTATCCTATATAATGAAGGCCTCTAGGGCATACATATCCAACACCTTGGGTGCTAGAATTGATCTCGATCTCCGGTCTCCTCTATGTCATAGATGATCCACCTGAGAGCTTTTGGATCAAGCTTCAACCTCCACTAATGAGGTTGCTAAGAAGTCTAATTTGCTAAAAGAGACTACTTAAAGAATGTAGAGAATGAGAGAAGGATTATTTGATCTCAAAACCCTACAGATCACAACTCATGTGAAGGGTTAGGGTTTGGGGTAGTAAGAGGAGAAAATTTGGAGAGAGAATGAGAGAAGGAAAATGAACACAAGTGTTGTGTAGATAATAGAATGGCTAAGGTTTCAATTATTGAAGCATGGATTGTTTTTGAGAAAAAATAATCAACCATGCTTCAATAGTGAAGCCAAATGAATATAATATTCAATTAGCCATGCTTTCATCCATACTATAAAAATCTCTGAATTCCACCTCATTCATTTTATTTTCCATAAAAGAAAATCAATATATGAGGTGTCTCCTTCTAGAAGCCATTCTTGTACAATTACAAGAATGCCCCTCACCGTATATACATACCCGTATTCGTATTCCAAAAAATACAAATACAATGAGATAACAATAATCCAATAATATAATACCGGCATCCGGCTTAAACCAAAGCCAACCAGTATTATTTGTCTAAACATCATCCGTGTAGCTAGTACACGTATATGATTGAAACCTTGCCATAAAACCATACGGCCTCTACATCGTTTCGCCTGAACCAAGGAAACCCTCTGTGTGGGACTCTGAAGACTCGACAGTACGCTTGCAGTGGATTTAACCATAAGTCCGTCAGCGACACTAGCTGTACGTAACAGCTAAACAAGTACATGTCGAAAAGGTGGCCGACGAGTGAACTCATCCTAACCCTAACGAGCCTATAAGTAATACTTACCGTATAGTCCGGTCTCTTCATCTGATATGTCGTATATCGAGTCCGGGGATGGAAATGTTAGACCCCCGGTAACTTGATAAGTCATGCCGATGTGTGGCTCATAACGTATCAAGAAACTACTGATAACACTTATCAGTAAATCTCATCAACCCTGACCAACGAATTGCTGTTATAGCTAATCGAGCATAGCGCAACATCAACTCCTTATACCGGGAGAGACAAAACCCCTCTTACCGCTCACCGCCTCCATGTGATTCGGGACTGTACCCAAAATCCACTTGTTTGCATGACTCTGATGAGCTATGGTAGGGAGGAAATCAAAGCACAGTGGGAACTACACAAGACACTATGACGATCTCGGATCTATAGACAAACCTGTACAAGTGTCACCAGAGAACTGCTATGTGAGGATTGGTATGGTACCATCTATGAGTTCTCGACGAGTCCTGTTCAGTGTACCCATTCTTTAATGAGAACCTGTGTACAAGTTTTAATGTCAAACACCAATGGTTGTGGGATCAAGTATCGCCCACATGCAAGGTCAAGAAACGTGCACACTAGTCTACTCTGGAATATTGATGCCCTGTCACGATACTCCCTCGACTAGGAACTATTAAAGGATATGCTTACGGACTACACAAGCCCCACTAGTATGATCTGCATCATAGTTTTGGTAGTCAAGCAAAGATCCTAAGGGCTTTATCAACATGTATACAAGATATGAAATAGTAAGTAAAATACATAACATGTTAAGATAAAGACAAACCAAATAGCGTACTATCATATTGAGAAAGATTGTTTCTGTACATACATATCTCTAGCATCCTATATAATAAAGGCTTCTAGGGCATACATATCCAACAAAGGGTTATCTCCTCCAATAACATATCGCTGCCCAGGCATGACAATGTACAATCAAATCCTTGGGAGATACCAACTCATGTACTCGACATAGCATGTAGGATCATACACAAGGATATCTCCACCAATGACGAGTGCAAACCTCTAGAAGTTCTGCTTGTGTACGTGTGGCATATGATTGTGTCTCTAGTCCTCCTTGGACTTGCCTCGCGCATCTATCTTGCGCAACCCAACGTCAAAAATTCGATTGAGTGGGATACCCTGGTGCAAACCCAACTAGTGCAGCACTCTATCTGGATAGTATTACCCGACCACCATGAAGTGGATGGGTGGCGCCGTGGTCAACCATAGCAAGTAGTAGGGATGGGATGTGCACAAAGGTTATAAGCACGACACGCTTATTTGTGTAAGGCTGCCACGTCATAAACTCATCTTATAGCATGTTCAGCTCATCCCTATATAAGTCAATGCACTCGTGAAGATTCCTCCTCCATGTTAGCTGACTTGCCCAATGAACATCTATAGGAGACCCCATCTCCACAGGACCATCAACAATTAACATATCCGAGAGCTGCATAACCTTAGGGCATCCAACGAGTAATCTCCCATATGCATATATCTGTAGGAACACACAACATCCAGTCATCTGCGTCGTGCTATGCGACATACGGTACAATCCACGGTATAGATGCCAATATCACGTTGCCCCGGCTATATGATCATGCTGCGTCTCTATTCAGACCGACAATCAATGGTTGATACCACAGTGACACCATATCTCCGGATGAATTCAAGAATAGGAGATCCTCGAACAAAGTCAAAATGTATGCACGAGCATAACACTTTATCTGGTACGGATCAGAGTCCTCGGTGATTGTGTCTTGAAGCTGATCACATCACCACGCCATCTATAGGCGTGGACCTCGGAGTTGACTCACTAGCGACAGATTTCCTAAAATCTGATGCATAACACTGGCCAAGGATGAACTATCGTACCGGTCATATTCATCTCGTCAGAATTGTTGACTGCCGCATTTGCTATCCAATCTGTAGAGACAAACTCATAGGCCGATGCATTTTGATAGGTCAACTGACATATATTCTGCCCAGCTGAATCGTCTTCATCATTTTCCTCCCCTATGTCGCCTACATCCTCATTCTCATTCTCGAATATCAATTCATTGTTCACCCAGATAGATGAAAATAATTGAGTAGGATCCTGTCACGACCTGGAAATGGCACACGGCTGGCACTTAAATAACGTGACGTCACTTGGACATTGACACGACCTAAATAAGCCAAAACCCATAATCGAAACCTATTGTAAAAGAAGTAATAGAGGAGAAGTTTTAAGAAAAGATTTATAAAACGATGTAAATATTTTTTTGAAAAATGGGTTTTTAGGCTAAGGCTAAGGGAAGAAGAAGAAGGCCCCCACCAAACCGAGAGGAGGTGTCCAGAAGGTGCAGGATAAGGGCAAGGGAAAGGAAAAGATTGGGGGAGCAACCACAAAGGAAGAGTGCTTCTACTGTCACAAGAAGGGACATTGGAAGAAGGATTTCCGGGCTTTAAAAGCCAAGAATCAGAACATGAAGCAAGTTGTGGCTTCGGCTTCAGGTGTGTTCGTGATTGAAAACTGATTATCTATTAACTCTACTTCCTAGGTATTGGGATCAGGATCTTGTTAGATATGTATGTCCTAAAGGCCATTATTGTATATTATATTGGACATTAGGGACATATGTATGTATAGAATAATATTGCTTAAAATGATAGTATGCTATCTGGTTTTGACTTTATCTTAACGTGTATACATTTATTTCTTGCTCTTAAATATACATGTTGATAAAGCCCTTAGGATCTTTGCTTGAATATCAGGACTATGATGTCGATCATACTAATGGGCCTTAGGTAGTCGATAACCACATCCTTAAAAGTTCCTAGTCGTAGGGGTATCGAGACATAGCATCGATATTCCAGAGTAGACTAGTGTATACGTTTCTCGACCCCGTACAGGGCGATGGTTGGTCCCACAACCATTGGTTTTTGACACTAAAGATTGTATACAAATGCTCATTAGAGATTGAGTACACTGAACGGACTCGCCGAGAACTCCTAGATGGTACTATACCTATCATTAGATAGCAGTTCTCAGATGACACAAGTATAGGTTAGTCTATAGACCTGAGATCGTCATAGTGTTTCATGTGGTCCCCACTGTACTTAGATTACTACCCTACCATAGCCTAAATGGGCTATGCAAACAGGTGGTGGTTGGATACAGTCCCGGATCATGTGGAGGCAATGAGTGATCGGAAGGGATTTGTCTCTCCCGGTATAGGTAGTTGATGATGCGCAGTGTGAGATTAGATGTAACCATAAGTCCTTGGCCAGGTCAAGCGAGATTTACTGATAAGCGTTATCGGTAGTTTCTCATATGGTTATGAGCTTTATATTTGCACGATTCATCGCGTTAATGGGAATCTTACAGATACCACCTCCCAGACCCGGTATGCGACATTCTCAAACGAAAAGACTGGACTGTTCAGTAAGTGTCATCGATAGGCTCTGTAGGGTACGGGCAAGTTTTCTTGTCGACATTACCTTCGTTCAATACCGGGGTAGTCGTTACGTACATCTAGTACCGCTGACATGCTTGTAAGTTGAGGATGTGATCCGACAACTCACTGCCAGCGTGTTGACGGGTCTTTAGAGCCCCATATAGATGTTTTGTCCACTAGAGCGACATAATGTAGTGCGCACATGGGATGCGTGCTGGGTCCGATTAGACATTCGTCTTTAGCCGGACGGGTTATGATACGAGCCGGTTTTTTGACTAAACCGGGTCATTGAATTAATTATTAATTTAATAAAAAGTTTAATTATATGATAATACATGTAATAAAACTAATATCATTTTTCCTCTCTCTTTATGTTTTGTTCCATATGATGTGAACATTTTTATCATGGCTAATACTTATTAACCATGATATGTCCTTTTTTCTTTTTATATCTTTTTCCTTTGTCATTTATGCATGCCTAAGGGTGATGTGTAACCATTTCACACACCTTAGGATATGTGTTAGCAAGATAGAAAAGAGGTGGCATGTCTTCAGTTATAGTAGTTGTTAGTTATATATATGCCCTAGAGGCCATTATTGTACATATGATGTATATTATAATGGATGATTGGATATATATAGAGAGGACTTTCTTGCTCGCCATGATAGTATGCTATTTGGTTTTCCTTTATCTTAACATGTTGACTTGTATATATTTACTGTCTTACTCTCACATGTTGATAAAGCCCATAGGATCTGTACTCGACTACTGGGACTATGATGAGATCATACTAGTGGGGCCACGGTAGTCGATGAGTACATCCTATAACTGTTCCTAGTCGAGGGTGTGTCGAGACAGGGCATCGATACACCAGAGTAGACTAGCGTATACGCATCTTGACCTATATGATGGGAGATGGATGATCCCATATCCATCGGTGTTTTGACATCAGAGATGGTGTACGGGTGCTCAGTGGAGACTGGGTACACTGGACGGACTCGCCGAGAACTCCCAGATGGTGATATACCACACGTCAGATGGAAGTTCTCCGGTGACACTGGTACAGGGTAGTCTGTATACCCGAGATCGTCATAGAGTCTTGTGTGATTCCCACTGTGCTTTGATTTCAATCATACCACGTCCAAGAGGGCGTGCAAAACGGTGGCTTTTGGGTACATTCCCGAATCACATGGAGGCAATGAGCGATAGGAGGGGTTTCGTCTCTCCCGGTATAGAGAGTTGATGTTGTGCTGTGTTCGATTGGCTATAACTGGAAGTCCCTGGCCAGGACGGATATTGAGTACTACTGGTAAGTGTTATCAGTAGGTTCTCGACCTGTTATTGTTAGTTATGTATATGACCTAGAGGCCATTGTTGTACATATGATGTATATTATAATAGATGCTTGGATATATATAGAGAGGACTTTTTTGCTCGTCATGATAGTATGCCATTTGGTTTTCCTTTATCTTAACATGTTGACTTGTATATATTTACTGTCTTACTCTCACATGTTGATAAAGCCCTTAGGATATATACTCGACTACTGGGACTATGATGAGATCATACTAGTGGGGCCACGGTAGTCGATGAGTACATCCTATAACTGTTCCTAGTCGAGGGTGTGTCGATACAGGGCATCGATACACCAGAGTAGACTAGCGTATACGTATCTTAACCCATATGATGGGCGATGGATGATCCTATATCCATCGGTTTTTTGACATCAGAGATAGTGTACGGGTGCTCAGTGGAGACTGGGTACACTGGATGGACTCGCCGAGAACTCCCAGATGGTGATATACCACACGTCAGATGACAGTTCTCCGGTGACACTGGTACAGGGTAGTCTGTAGACCTGAGATCGTCATAGAGTCTTGTGTGATTCCCACTATGCTTTGATTTCCACATTACTACGTCCAAGAGGGCATGCAAAACGGTGGCTTTTGGGTACAGTCCCGAATCACATGGAGGCAATGAGCGATAGGAGGGGATTCGTCTCTCCCGGTATAGGGAGTTGATGTTGTGCTGTGTTCGATTGGCTATAACTGGAAGTCCCTGGCCAGGGCTGATATAGAGATTTACTGGTAAGTGTTACCAGTAGTTTCTCGACCTGTTATGAGCCTCACATCGACACGATTTATCGGTTATTGGGGTCTGACGTATACCACCCCTCGACTAGATATGCAACATATCAGACGAAGAGACCGGACTGTACGGGAGTGTTACTGATTGGATTCACAGGAGAATGTACAGGCTAGCTTGTTGATCTTCTGATCGCTCAATACTTGGGTGGCTGTTACGTTTAGCTGACCGCTTGCAGCTTGTGGGTGTTTGATATGATCATCACTTGCTACCGGCGTATTGACGATTCTTTAGAGTACTACACAGAAGTTTCTTGACTCAGGCAAAACAGAGTAGGAGCACATATGTGATATGTGCACGACCGAGGATAATGCGATATGAGATACCGTATTATATTCTCGCGATATTTTGATATGAACCGGGTCATCGGATCAAGTGTTGATTCGATGAATCGATACATGATATATTAGTCAGTTATATTCGATATAGCCGGATTGTCGGATCAAGTGTTGATTCGATAATTTAATGTATAATAATATATATGATATATTTCATTACATTATCTAATATAGGCTCGCTTTATTATTTCATTTTCTCACCGGGTAATACATTGATATATATGCGATATATATTAATTTTATTATTTTTTTTTGTTACAAATATATAATATATATGTGATATATATTATTGTAACATGATATGATTACTAATGCAACATGTTTAGTGGAGATTAAACAAGGTTAAGGTTTGATTTGGGTTAGTTCATTCATGAACATTCTAGAAGCTTTTCTTTTGTCATGAGAAAGATATTATGGTTGATATTTTCTTATGACTCATTGTTTAACTCAACCCAAACCCTAGCCCTAATTAATTCTCTACATGAGTTATCCTTGTCATCCTTGACCATGGTTTCATTATTAATGATATATCATTTCATTATTCATCACAAAAGGATTATGCATTATTTCTTCTTCTTCTTCAACCTTGAGCTTTGAGAAAGCTTACTAGGTTTTCATTTTGTAATGATTTCATGTGAGAATTTGATATAAAAAGAAAGCATAAATACTACTCCATCATTCTCATCTAATCTAGACAATTAGATTAGGGTGTTCACCTCATTAGAGTGAGAGAGCTTGAGTTATAGAAACTTGGAGGTAGATCATCGGAGAAAAGGAAGACTATAAGCTAGCATTGATCGTTCGAGTTGTGGAGCCTCTCTTGAGTCCAGGAGATCGTGGATCGCGGTGAAGGGACTTCTACTCGGAGCTTATGAAGCGAAGGAGTGGACTACAAAGGTTGTAATCCCTCACACTTAGTTGTAAAGTTGTTTACTTGCATATTAAACCCTAATAATCTAGCAAAGATCCCGGCTTTGGGTTGTTCGGCAAGTCTAAAATTTTATTCGGACATGGTTGATGCCTTATAGACCTTCATAAGAGTGCCTAGGAACCCTACAGTAGTATTAGAACCTAGCTAGAGCATTAGGCGACGTGTTTACGAAGTTAAAACTCCGATCGAACCCTGATACATCGAAATAGACCCCCTCTCTGGAAATTTTGTAAAAATGTGATTTTTTCTGTATTAAAAATACTCAAAAAAATCAGCAGGGAATTCTAAGAATTACCATGAAATATGATCCCAAAATACCATGAAGTCGCCGCGGAACCGCGGCAGGAACCTGCTTCCCGCGGCGGTTCTACGGCCGAACTTTGGCATTATGGACACGTGTCTTCAGGGTAATATCCGTAGGTTCTTTTAGCTGCTTCTGGGTATTTTCAATCTGACTCAAGTGTTGAGTGTTCTGGGGATTATTTTGAATTCATTGATTCGATCAGAAAATTTAATTTCGTTCTGTTTTCCGGATATTTTAGAAACTGTTAAAATGTTCGAACGAATATCATTAACTCACTTTTTCTCGGCACGAAAAACTTTCAAGTGTTGAATTTTTCTTGAGTTTAAATCTTTCGGAAAAACGTGCAAGTAACGCGGTGGTCCCTCTAGAAGAAAACAAACCTTAACTCGATTATGTGACCGTCTGAACCGCCTCTAAACCTTAGGGTTTGGGGCAATACGGCGTGCCACATGTGAGGCGTTGGCTTGACCCTTCTACGGCTGGACCATTGGTACTGTGACACATTCTGGGATTATTTGAACTCCGCTCAAGTGTTGAGCTATTTAGGAAATCTTGGGTATTTGATTATTCGATCGGAAATTTTAATATTATCTATTTATCTGGAATGTGATACAATATGTGGAATTCATATAGTTAGGCATGAAATGCTAAGTATGTGATATTTCGGATTTACGATGTCTAAAGAGATTGTGGATTCTAAATGTTGTAGTTTTACAATTTCTTTTCTGTGACTGTAAGCGTAGTATGTGGTGTATCGCCGGCTTCATTGCTATACATCAACGACAATCGAGATACGCATACTTGCTTACGTTGATGATATGAGATATTATGTGTTGCTGTGATATGTTATATTGGATCGTCATGTTCTGAATAGCCGGGGGTTTTATGTGAGATGAGGGTTTTTATTTTCATTCATGTAAAATTCATTTGTATGTAATATTCTTTTATTGGGGCACTTCCGGGATGAGGTTGATGTCACCAGTGTATATTATTTACTTTTCCGCATTAGGTAGACCCAAGGAGGAGAACACAACTAACCGGGTTCTAGGGTCCAGTGGGAGGCCATCTCGAGGAGTCGAGACCGGGTCTCCTAACCCTAGAATTGGCAGTGTTACTTGCCGCTCTTGTAGGGGTCTAGGGATGTGGGTTTGGCTATTCATCGCGACCGTGGAATCGGTATTTTATACAAGCTCGTATTAAAAACACGGGCATCCTAGTATATCCAATATTTCATATATGTTCTTCTGCTGCAATGTTCTGTGATGAGATCATATTACTGTCTGAGACGAATGCTTATACTATATATATATGCTGATATATAAATATTACTGCTTTCGTTTCTTCTGTGATGCTTAGGAAGCATAAGCTGATGGGTTTTATTAATGAGATTAATAAAAGGAAAAGAAACCTAAATGATGTTGTAGAATCAAAACTTTATAAAAAGGGTAGCTACAGTTTTGCTTTGCATAGCGGTATATATGATATACCCTGCACCTTATTCAATGAGGAAAGAGCCGAGATCCCTTCACCGGGAGTGACCTCTTTAGCTAAATTGGCAGATGCTACAAACTCACGGTTTAGTTTTTGACAGCTCCTATAGTTCTTGCTTTGCACAGCGGTATATATGATATATCCTGCACCTTATTCGATGGGGAAAGAGCCGAGATCCCTTCACCGGGAGTGACCTCTTTAGCGAAACTAGAAAAGCCTCAAAAACACTCCTTTTCAAAATCACTTGTTTCTACAACGATATCAAGTTCATTACGCTCATGGTTTTCTAAAAAACCTGCGTATCCCTTCGTCATTTCAGATAGAGACTAGTTAGTATTCGTGCTGCGTTTGTTGACCTTAGCCAAGGCGTAGTGTACGGTAGCTAATTAGTATTTCTCTGCTAAAACATAAGATGTGATTGAGTTAGGGTAGTCGTACGACTTTGTTGACCTTAGCCAAGGGTCGTACGGGTGGGTTTAATTCAATCGGGAAATGACGGGTTGAACTTGGCTAGCACTTATGATTTGTTGACCTTAGCCAAGGTCATAAGTTGCTAGGGGTAAAAGTATTATTGGGAATTTCAAGTGTTGAAATTTGCAATGAGATTGCATACCTCCTATGAGATAGTTGGATCCCGATACCCACTGCGAGTAAGAGTTACTCCTGGGAGAATTGTACACAGGACAATTAGCCGATCAAGTAAGTGTCTAGAAAGGTGTTAACGGGGTTATGCCTTTGGGAAAATGAGGTTTATTTTAATTAGGTCCGTGCGAAAGCACGGGGAACCTCCCTCAAGTACCGACACTGATCTGGCTGAAAGATTGACGAAATGGTAGGGTATAATTAATCCCGGCTAATCTTACCTTTTAGGGTTTGAAGGAAGATTTGATAAAAATAGTGGGAGACATCCTGATTAGATAAGATAATAACCAATCTAATCTTGCAAGAGTATACGCTAAAGTGTTTTCTTCTCTCTCTCTCCGGGTAGCGACCATGTCAGGCCATAATCAAGATAATAATATGGATGTATTGACTGAACCCGCTTATTATACTGAGCATAGGATCGTTGGTCCCGTTCTTTCTTATAAGAGTTATAAGACTGAACAGGAAACAGGAGAATATCTGGATTCTCATGCCGCCCAAAAGAACATGCATGTTGATGCATCTTCTTCGGGTGTGTTAGTTATTGAGAACTGTTTCTCAGTTCACCCTACGTCCTGGGTATTAGATACCGGATCGGGATCCCACATATGTAAATTGTTGCATGGGCTACGTAAAGGTAGAGAACTGGGAAAATGTGATCATTCCGTTCAAGTAGGGAATGGTGCAAGTATTGCAGCCAAAACAGTTGGCGAATATCACCTTGTATTACCAAGTGGTAATACACTGATTCTGAATGAGTGTTATTATATACCGAACATGATGTGCAACATTATATCAGTTTCTTTATTAAGTAAAGAAGGATATAATTTTGTAGTAAAGGATAATGTTATGAACATATTCCTAGATCAAAAGTTGATTGGATCAGGCTCGTTACATAATGGCATATTCATTCTCAATCAAAATACAGTCCTTAATATACAAAACACACACAAGAGGAAGAGTTCAGAAATGAACGAATCCTTCTTATGGCATTGTAGACTTGGTCATATCAATACGACATGACTAGCTAAGTTACATAAGGATGGATATTTGAATCCGTTCGAATTATCTTATGATACTTGTTATTCATGTCTCAAAGGTAAAATGACCAAAACTCCGTTTAGTGGACACGGAGAAAGAGTTACGGAACTCTTAGGACTGGTACATAGTGATGTATGCGGTCTTATGTCTACGCATGCCAGGAACGGTTCTTCCTACTTCATTACATTCACTAACGATCTCTCTAGATACGGACATGTGTTCCTGATGAAACACAAGTCTGAAGCTTTTGAGAAATTCAGAGAATATAAGCACGAAGTAGAGAACCAAACGGGCAAAAGTATTAAGATCCTTCGATCGGATCGAGGAGGAGAATACTTGAGCAATGAGTTCCTAGATTATCTAAAAGAGAATGGGATTCTCTCTCAGCTTACTCCTCCATATACACCACAGCACAATGGTGTATCGGAACGGAGGAATCGCACCCTATTAGATATAGTACACTCTATGATGAGTACAGCTGAGTTACCTATTTTCTTTTGGGGGTATACGCTGGAGACAGCCATATACCTATTGAATAGAGTTCCAACTAAATCTGTGCCTACCACTCCATATGAGATATGGAATGGGAAGAGACCATCTCTTAAAAGAGTTAAGATATGGGGTTGTCCGGCCTATGTTAAAAAGAAAAATCCGGACAAGCTCGAGGCACGATCAGTTCTTTGTAAGTTTGTAGGATATCCAAGCAATTCGTATGGATATCTATTCTACCACAGTGAGTAACAAAAGGTGTTTGTTGCTCAACATGCCACTTTTTTAGAAAAGGAATTTCTTGCAAAAGAAATTAGTGGCGAAGAGGTAGAGCTGGAAGATGTTCCTGCACCACAAACTACAACTGATGATTTATTGGAGCCAGAGGATTCAGTAGTACCCGACGAACCCCAGCCTCTCCGCTGATCTAGTAGGGTTTCTCATCCACCTGAGAGATACTACGGTTTTCTCTTTGATGGTGGAAGCGAGGATTTCATCATGGAAGATGATGACCCGACTAGTTTCGAGCAGGCCATCACGAGTGGTGACTCTGTGAAATGGCTGGATACAATGCGATCTGAGATGGAATCCATGTACACCAACAAAGTATGGACTTTGGAAAATGCTCCTGAAGGGGTAAAACCCATTGGGAGCAACTGGATCTTTGAAAAGAAAATTGGTGTAGATGGAAAAGTTGAGACTTTAAAAGCTAGACTTGTTGCAAAGGGTTTTCGTCAACGACCAGGTGTGGATTATGACAAAACCTTTTATCCAGTGGCTATGCTTAAGTCCATCCGGATCTTACTTGCCATTGCTGCATACCATGACTACGAAATCTGTCAAATGGATGTTAAGACCGCCTTTCTAAACGGTGATTTAGAAGAGTGCGTGTACATGACTCAGCCAGAGGGCTTCGTAGATAGTGGGAGCAACGGAAAGGTGTGCAAGCTGCTTAAATCCATTTATGGGTTAAAGCAAGCATCGCGGAGTTGGAACATCTGTTTTGATGTTGTAGTCAAAGAGTTTGACTTCATCAAAAATATAGATGAACCTTGTATTTATAAGAAGGTTGCAGAGAGTAAGGTTGTATTCCTCGTATTGTACGTGGATGACATACTCTTGATAGGAAATGATGTTCCTATGCTGCAATCAGTCAAGCTCTTCTTATCACAAAGATTCTCAATGAAAGATCTAGGTGATGCCTCCTGCATATTGGGAATCATGATCTATAGAGATAGATCTAAACGGATACTGGGATTGTCCCATTCCATGTACATTGACACCATACTAAAGAGGTTTAGTATGGAAGAATCCAAGCGTGGGAACCTTCCCACGATCTCTGGACTCACTCTCTCCAAAGAGATGTCTCCCAAGACTGATTTGGAGAGAGCTCGCATGCAAGGGATACCCTATACTTCGGCAGTTGGCTCTATCATGTATGCGATGCTATATACCATACCCGATGTAGCATACTCACTAAGTGTAGTGAGTAGGTATCAAGCAGATACTGGAGAGAGTCACATGATAGCTGTGAAGAACATTCTCAAGTACTTGAGAAGGACTAAAGAGATGTTCTTGGTGTATGGTAACGGAGAACTCCAGGTGGAGTCCTTTATCGATTCGAGCTTCCAAAGTGATAAGGACGACTCTAAGTCGCACTCGGGATTTGTTTTTACCCTAAATGGAGGGGCGGTGTGTTGGAAGAGTTCCAAACAGGATACCGTTGCAGACTCGACGATGGAGGCTGAATACATCGCTGCCAACGATGCTGCCAAAGAGGCTGTTTGGATAAAGAAGTTTATTAGTGAACTTAGTGTGGTTCCATCCATTGAGCATCCAATACCTATATATTATGATAACAATGGAGCTGTGGCTTTGGCCAAGGAACCCAGGTCCCATCAAAAGTCCAGACATATTCTGAGACGGTATCACCTGATCAGGGAGATAGTTGATCGCCAGGAGATCGAGGTCAGGAGAGTAGATACGAAGGACAACACTGCGGATCCACTCACGAAGGCTATTCCCCAGATACAGTTTGAGATATTATTCGGGATGCTAGGTGTGAGATACTACAGCAGCTGGCCTTAGTGGAAGTAGGAGATTGTTAGTCATGTATATGCCCTAGAGGCCATTGTCGTACATATGATGTATATTATAATGGATGCTTGGATATATATAAAGAGGACTTTCTTGCTCGTCATGATAGTATGCTATTTGGTTTTCCTTTATCTTAACATATTGACTTGTATATATTTACTGTCTTACTCTCACATGTTGATAAAGCCCTTAGGATCTGTACTCGACTACTGGAACTATGATGAGATCATACTAGCGGGGCCACGGTAGTCGATGAGTACATCCTATAAGTGTTCCTAGTCGAGGGTGTGTCGATACAGGGCATCGATACACCAGAGTAGACTAGCGTATACGCATCTTGACCCATATGATGGGCGATGGATGATCCCATATCCATCAGTGTTTTGACATCAGAGATGGTGTACGGGTGCTCAGTGGATACTGGGTACACTGGACGGACTCGCCGAGAACTCCCAGATGGTGATATACCACACGTCAGATGGCAGTTCTCCGGTGACACTAGTACAGGATAATCTGTAGACCCGAGATCGTCATAGAGTCTTATATGATTCCCACTTTGCTTTGATTTCCACCTTACCACGTCCAAGAGGGCGTGCAAAACGGTGGCTTTTGGGTACAGTCCCGAATCACATGGAGGCAATGAGCGATAGGAGGGGATTCGTCTCTCTCGGTATAGGGAGTTGATGTTGTGCTGTGTTCGATTGGCTATAACTGGAAGTCCCTGGCCAGGGCTGATATAGGATTTACTGGTAAGTGTTACCAGTAGTTTCTCGACCTGTTATGAGCCTCACATCGACACGACTTATCGGTTACTGGGGTCTGACGTATACCACCCCTCGACTAGATATGCAACATATCATACTAAGAGACCGGACTGTACAGGAGTGTTACTGATTAGATTCACAGGAGAATGTACAGGCTAGCTTGTTGATCTTATGATAGCTCAATACCTGGGTGGCTGTTACGTTTAGCTGACCGCTTGCAGCTTGTGGGTGTTTAATATGATCATCACCTGCTACCGGCGTATTTACGATTCTTTAGAGTACTACACAGAGGTTTCTTGACTCAGGCAAAACGGAGTAGGAGCACATATGTGATATGTGCACGACCGAGGATAATGCGATATGAGATACCGTATTATATTCTCGCGATATTTTGATATGAATCGGGTCATCGGATCAAGTGCTGATTCGATGAATCGGTACATGATATATTAGTCGGTTATATTCGATATAGCCGGATTGTCGGATCAAGTGTTGATTCGATAATTTAATGTATAATAATATATATGATATATTGCATTACATTATCTAATATAGGCTCGCTTTATTATTTCATTTTCTCACCGGGTAATACATTGATATATATGCGATATATATTAATTTTATTTTTTTTTTGTTACAAATATATAATATATGTGTGATATATATTATTGTAACATGATATGATTACTAATGCAACATGTTTAGTGGAGATTAAACAAGGTTAAGGTTTGATTTGGGTTAGTTCATTCATGAACATTCTAGAAGCTTTTCTTTTGTCATGAGAAAGATATTATGGTTGATATTTTCTTATGACTCATTGTTTAACTCAACCCAAACCCTAGTCCTAGTTAATTCTCTACATGAGTTATCCTTGTTATCCTTGACCATGGTTGCATTATTAATGATATATCATTTCATTATTCATCACAAAAGGATTATGCATTATTTCTTCTTCTTCTTCAACCTTGAGCTTTGAGAAAGCTTACTAGCTTTTCATTTTGTGATGATTTCACGTGAGAATTTGATTTAAAAAGAAAGCATAAATACTACTACATCATCCTCATCTAATCTAGCCAATTAGATTAGGATGTTCACCTCATTAGAGTGAGAGAGCTTGAGTTATAGAAACTTCGAGGTAGATCATCGGAGAAAAGGAAGACTACAAGCTAGTATGGATCGTTCGAGTTGTGGAGCCTCTCTTGAGTCCAGGAGATCGTGGATCGCGGCGAAGGGACTTCCACTCGGAGCTTATGAAGCGAAGGAGCGGACTACAGAGGTTGTAATCCCTCACACTTAGTTGTAAAGTTATTTACTTTCATGTTAAACCCTAATAATCTAGCAAAGATCCCGGCTTTGGGTTGTTCGACACGTCTAAAATTTTATTCGGGCATGGTTGATGCCTTATAGACCTTCATAAGAGTGCCTAGGAACCCTACATTTATGAGCCTCACATCGACACGACTTATCGGTTACTGGGGTCTGACGTATACCACCCCTAGACTAGATATGCAACATATCAGACGAAGAGACCGGACTGTACGGTAGTGTTACTGATTGGATTCACAGGAGAATGTATAGGCTTGCTTGTTGATCTTCTGATCGCTCAATACCTGGATGGCTGTTACGTTTAGCTGACCACTTGCAGCTTGTGGGTGTTTGATATGATCATCACCTGCTACCGGCGTATTGACGATTCTTTAGAGTCTTACACATAGGTTTCTTGACTCAGGAAAAACGGAGTAGGAGCACATATGTGATATGTGCAGGACCGAGGATAATACGATAGGAGATACCGTATTCTATTCTCGCGATATTGGATATCGGCCGGGTATATGTGATATAGCTGGGTCATCGGATCAAGTGTTGATTCGATGAAATGATACAGTTTATATTAGTCAGTTATATGCGATATAACAGGATTGTCGGATCAAGTGTTGATTCGATAATTTAATGTATAATTATATATATGATATATTACAATACATTATCTAATATTGGCTCGCTTTATTATTTCATTTTCTCAACGGATAATACATTGATATATATGCGATATATGTTAATTGTATTATTTTCTTTTGTTACAAAAATATATTATATATGTGATATATAATATTGTAACAGGTTATGATTACTAATGCAACATGATTAGTAGAGATTAAACATGCTTAGGGTTTGATTTGGGTTAATTATTTCTAGAAGCTTCTAGAAACTTTTGTTTTGTTTCTTGCAAAGATATTTTGTGTAGATATTTTTGGAGATATTTTCTTAACCCAACCCACACCCTTTAACCCTAGTTAAATCTCTACAATGGTTAAGTCTTCTTGAGTTAACCATGGTTGCAATTGTAATGATATAACAAAATCATTATTAATCACAAAAGGATTATTCATTTCTTCTTCTTCCTTGAGCTCTTGAAAAGCTTTCTAGGTTTTTCTTTTGTGATGGATTAGTGTGAGATTATGAAAACAAAAGAGAGCATAAATCCTACTTCATCATCCTCATCTAATCTAGCCAATTAGATTAGAGTGTTCACTTCATTAATATTTGATTAGTGAGTGAGAGCTTGACTTAAAGAAACTTCAAGGTAAATCATCTTCGAAAATGAAGACTTCAAGTTAGCATGGATCATTCGGGATGTGGAGCTTCTCTTGAGTCCGGGAACCCCAGCCCATTTTCTTTTATTTAAAATCTAAAACCCAAAACCTTATTTTCTCCTGCGGCCCAAGCTTCCCGGCCCACTCCCTTAATTTCCCTATTTAATTTTCCTTATATTAATTCCCAGCCTGGCCCGTTCCCATTTCCCTTTAATTCTTTGTCTGGCCCAGCAGCCCACACCCCCTCTGCCAACCCGACCTAGCCCACTACCCCCTCATCTTCCTCCAACGGCTATTTCTTTTCCCCCTCGCACGCTCGACCCACTCCCGTCGCCGTCGCCGTCGCCCACGCTTGCGCCCCCGTCACTCGCGCGCGTTACTCTCCACGATGCGCGACCCTGTATCCTTTGTCTCTCTTTCTCTCTCCCTCAAAACTCTCATTCACTCTCATTCCCCATCTCTTTCCCCTCACAACCCATAACCGAACCCAACTCGAGCCTCCTTGTCGACGACGCCGGCGACGACCCCACCACCTCATACTCCCCCTCGCACATCCCTCCTCCACCAACAGCACCCTCACCACTCTACTAAACCAATCAAATACCCCCTGCCGACACCCACTGCACACCCATCCCAAACCCACCGAGCTCAAACCCTTCTGCACCCACTTCCCCGACGACGGCGTCGACGACTGTAGCCACCTCGTGCCCACGTCGCTTCGCCTCCGCCTTCACCACCTCGCAGCGTCCTCATCATCACCATCGCCATCATCATCTCACCCTCTCTCTCCGATCTCTCCCTCTCCCCCTTTTTGCTGACCTCTCTCTCTCTTCCTCACTCCCTCCTTCTGTCACCATCTCTCTCTCTTCCTCTACACTCTTTCTCAATCTCTCTCTTTCTTACCTCTCATCCCACTCTCTTTGTGCTCTCTCTCTCTCTGAGTTTCTCTCTCTCTCTACATCTTTCTCTCTCTAACTCCCTCTCTCTGCTTCTCTCTCTCTCACTGATTCCTCACTCTCTCTCTCACTGATCTCTCTCTTTCTGAAATCTCACCCTGTCTCTTCCTTTCTATCAACCGACTACCACCACCACGACATCGCCCGAGCTCGCAACAGCCCATCACCAAGCTCAAGCCAAGCCCAAGCCTAGCCGAGACTCGTCGCGTGCTTGCTACTCCGTGCCCGGGACGTGTCATTACTTCCTTCGCTGCCGCGCTATCAGTTCACCATCTCTAGGCAAGTATTTTACTTGCTTACATGCTATATACTCGAGTTACAATCTTAGATTACTTAGATTATAAAGTTACAATTTTAGATCAATTAGGTATCATACCTGTTCGATGTGTGTTCCTAATGAGAATACTTATCAAATTTGACGGAACTGGATGATTTGTATTGGCCCTTGAAGGGATGGATATCTTGTGCAAGTTTCGCTGGAAAATATGACCGTTAACGTCTAAAACGACTACCCCCAAGTTTACTCGTAAAAATGGAATTTTCTTGTACCTGAAAACCGTTAAAATCTCCATAAATTGTATACACACTGGAAAGATGCGTTCGAGGGCTTAAATCGAAGACGACTCGACGAACTATAACCCTATGTAAATTTCTAATTGTTTCTGTACATAAACTGTGATAATATTTGGATCGGAGCGCGACTCTGGACTGCAGTCCAGAGCGACTCCAGTTGTTGTTTACTGTCCCGTATTGAACACCACCCTGTTTCCTTAACTTGTAGGTTGCGGAACTATGCTGTTTATTATAGGTGAATCTATTATCTAGACAACACAAGTGGTTTCATTCTGTTTCGTTATCGTTTGTTATTTAATCGGCAATTTAATAGATGTGGACGTATAACAGTCCAGAACAGATTCTGAGATGACATATTAGTCTTAAACAGTGTATAACTTGTGACGTGCTGATGCGATTGAAGATCCGTCTATTGCGTTGAAAACCTTACTAAAAACCCTAGATTTCATCCAACTGTAGCATTGCTAAATTCTGATCCCAACTAGGATTAATTTGCGTTACGAAATGGACTTCCAATCCTGAAACCGGATTTCCAGCCGTGAACGCTTAAAATGAAAAGGCTATAATTGGTGATCCTGGAACCCGATTGGCATGAAACCAAATTTGCTGGATAGACAACTGAACATACTATTTATTCCCCATACATCGTTTCACTAAACTGTAACCATATGATTTATGATAAATTATGCAAGTGGTAGATTACTGATTCATGACATCCTAAACATGCTTTATATACTGTTTACGCATCATATCATACACATGTCACTGCATTGATAACCTAGTGATAACGTGCATTACCCAGTGTTAGGTATTAGTGATGATTGCGGCAAGTACGTTAGTGTTCGTGTATCAGTGAATAAGTGAAAGTGATACGTACTTATACGTAATCAGTGAACCTTATGATTCTATTGCATTGTCGACGTCTGTGGATCGCGTGTACGTGTGACTATAAGTGGTATGGGACACTTATGGAATCTCTTGCATGGGTGTCACAGATAAGGCACTAGACACTGCCATTTATCTTAGGTATTGGTCGGGACGTGCTTGATGGAGGCCCTGCCTCTAGTTCTCGCGCAGACTTGTCACAGACCGATTGGTATTTAGGATTATGGTTAGCGTTTGATGTAGACCACGGGGTGTGGGGTAGTTTGAGTGTGAGTTCAACAGAATCTCGAGAGTCCCATGCCGGCTTATATATTTAGGAAGATATATGGAGATTTACAGGGTACATGATTATTACCGTGATATACATGTTGGGCCCGTGGTCCCTTGCCCTTGGGTTCTACCCTTGGGTGGAGGACACTCGCGAGTGGTTGACTCTCACACTTGGACTGACGATAGGTTTAGTGACCTGTACAGTGAGACTTAAAGACTGATAGGGATACTGGCATTGATATACCTTACTTACTGTGTTGACATACGTGGCATATCATTCTACTGCTTTTATTGTTCCGCTGCATTGATTACTGCATGTTCATACCCATACTGCCATTGATCTACTGTTATATATATATCTATTATCACTGTTAGAATTGTCACATAATTTTATATATATTATATTGCTATTGTGTCGCTCTGACGACCTGAGTATGCATGCTCAGTGTGAGGAGAAGATTTAGCCTGGACCAGGACTAGACGTATATCACAGACACATCGACTTGCTATCCAGAGTTATATCCTTTTGTTTCCCCTCAGGTCAGTTCTTTACATTGTTTCATTCAGTTACTGCATTTCTCATTACCTGCGCATCATTTACTGTTTACCATGAAAAACTAGAAGCCGAAGTGTGACTACGGCAGGACTTTTCCTTGACCGTAGGAGCATGGCTGGCCTTGTCAATCCCTCGTATCCCGTATTTTGGGAAGCGGGGCGTGACATGGTTTAGTTGGTATCAGAGCCAGGTTTTGCTTCGTTTGGGATTGCAGTTTTCCTTGTAGAGCTTGACAATCTATGACATCCCTCAGTCTAGATTGTAAACTTGATATCCTTGATCCATATACACATTGAGTGTTCTGTTATCCATTCGCTAGGGTTTCTGATGGCTTGGCAAGGTTACGTGGTTGCAATTGCACTACCGTACTCTGTTTAAGTAACTTAAAGTCATACAGTTGATTCTTCACTTGTAATAAATTCATCACCTCTGATATTCTTGAATCTTTGTCCTATCCATATTATATTTTGATTCGTATAGCTTGTGCCTTATATCATCCTCAAAAAAATCATTGTTTCAGGATCATGTCTTCCAACGAATCTTCCTCTATCTCCATTCCCCAGAATCAGACTGTCGAGATCCTGAGTGTACTGCAAGGTTTAAAGGAAGCCCATGAGCGAACAAATGACTTATTAGCTGAAGGACTGAGAAAGCAGATGAGTCAGGCACCAGCGGGAGTCTCCAATCATAAAGGGATCCCCGTTAGACGCGGAAAAGAGAAGAAAATGAAGCGCCAATTTGTTTCCCCGCGACAGAAGCAGTAGAAGACCCCATGTTATGGATACTGCAGGAGGCCAGGACATCTTCAGAGGGATTGTCGCCGCGCCCAAGGGAAATGTCTGATTTGCGGATCCAGCGAACATCTTATCAACGATTGCCCAAAAAGGAAAGAGCTACAGGGAGGAGATTCGTCCACACTCCCCACTTCTTCCGAGCGATGGTTATTGCGTAGTTCAAACTTCGAGGATAAGGCGGACCCAGCGCAGGATTCAACTCACGTGACGAGAATGCAACGTTCTAGTAGTCAAAGAAGAATTCTCATGTTTTCTAATTTCAGTAATAATGTTATCATCCTCTTATAAATATTTCTTTCCGTTTGAAATCTTGTATCCGTCGAACTTTTAGTTAAATGCAATAAAATTTGAATCGTAATATATGTATCATTCTCTCGTCCTTTCCCTTGTTCATACTATTCATTAGCACAACATTTTAATCTCGATTTTTCAATTCCTGCCACCGCATATCTTACCATACTTCGTACACTTAGCCATTTTCTTGATGTATTCCACTGTCTAATCATGACTCTTTCTTTTCAGGCCATGGCCCACCCTGGAGCAGCGCCGCATCTAGATGAGGATGCACAATCATGTGTTTCCTTAGACCATACGCCGATGAGTTCTGACGATGAGATCAACGGTCCTCAGGTCAATTTCGGAAACAGCGATTCAGAGGACGAAGGAGCAGCCGCCCCAGAGTTTGACATGATAGGCGATTCCGACGAAGAGGAAGGATACCCTGAAGAGAACCCGATAGAGGAAGATCCCGAGGAAGACCCGATAGAAGAAAATCCAGTAGAGGAAAATCCTGTGGAAGAAAATCCAGAAGAAGAGAATCACATAGAATCAGACCTCGATGAAGAAGCTCTAGCCGAGGAAGAAGGACCAGAAGGACAAGACCCTGCTGTGGAAGAACTCCCATTGGCGATCCCCGCGAGGCGCTATGGAAATGGACGTCCCTACCTGAGCGCGCGAGCCTACCGCAACCTGCTGAATCTCCACAACCGCGACTGACGGGAATCCTTTTTGATGTTGTTTTATCTGGCCAAATAAATTTGTGTATAGATTAGGGCCACATTTCGTTTTGAGAATGCTTTGTTTAAAATTTTCTAGAATGGAATAAATTGCTGAGTTCGCTAATCTTTTGATTTTCTTAGTTCACTTGCTACTTGATTATTTATTCTATACAATTATTTTCTCCACTGAGATCTGTTCACCCCTACTCCTTACATTTCTTAACCCTCATTGAGATCAACTAGTACCACACCCAATCTTTTAGAGGTCCACCCTTCATCCTTCGTCTGTGCCTCGTTTGAGATTCTTCCGGGAGGAGAACATTTCGTGAAAGTTCCGAGTTCGCTAACTCTTCAAATTTGGATTCATATGATCTACCAACCGTTATCCTCCCCATACTTTTCACCTTGCAGTCCTTTGTTCCTGTGCAGACCCGATCCCAATCTCCTTAACTTTCAGCCTAAAGCCGCCATACTCCAACCCTTGAATGAGCCACACTTACTTGTAATCCTTACCCTAGCTAGCCCTATACATCTTTGTGTTTTTCCTGTTACCCTAACTATATTTAGGGACACTGTTATTCGAATATTTAGTTTTCAGTATTTTGTATTTATCAAAGAGTACGTGTAATTGATTACTCCGTTTTATGTATTTTAAGTACCTTATTATTATTCTCATTTTTCAGTAGCGCAATCTTACATCGCGCATATTTCTGCTCCATGTTTTTTATTTTCACTATATGAGTTTTCTAAGTTATTTTAAAACTATTTGATCGATACATTATCCCAAAATGTTTGAACCTACCGACAAATCTTTCACTACTTTATTATCGTTACCTTATTTCGAGTATTATGCCTATGCTTACTATTATAAATGGTTGAGTCTTATACTTATTATTTCTGCTTGCTACTTTGATAGACTTAGATGTGCACATATTTGGGTTTCGACTTTTATCGAACACGCCTTGATTATTATTGTTCGTTATTGTTACCTATATTCTCGTATACTTGTAGTTGCCCTTATAGTGTTTCTACATTATACTTATTAGACCTATCTTTTGTATGTGGTTCTTACATATATATATATATGTACCTTCAAAATTTTGTCCATCCGTTTTAAGTAAATCAACATGTATTAGTGTTCGATATGATAACTCTTCGCTTATTATTTTATAGCTTGTTGTTTCTTTTAAATTTCGAGGACGAAATTTTTGTAAGGGTGGTATGATGTAATACCCAGCCTCTTTTTATACGCTATATACGTATTTCTAATTCACTTATAAAATTTATTTAACTTTTTCTGATAATTATTTATTTATTTCTAAAACCCCTTTTAAACACCAAACCAAGTAAATCATCCCTTTTAAATAGCCTCAAACCCAAACCATATTTTATTCTTTCAGCCCATTGCTTTAAAGATTTAAATTTATTTTATTTCCAGCCCAACTCCCAAACCCCAGCCCATTTTCTTTTATTTAAAATCTAAAACCCAAAACCTTATTTTCTCCTGCGGCCCAAGCTTCCCGGCCCACTCCCTTAATTTCCCTATTTAATTTTCCTTATATTAATTCCAAGCCTGGCCCGTTCCCATTTCCCTTTAATTCTTTTTCTGGCCCAGCAGCCCACACCCCCTCTGCCAACCCGACCCGGCCCACTACCCCCTCATCTTCCTCCAACGGCTATTTCTTTTCCCCCCCGCGCGCTCGACCCACTCCCGTCGCCATCGCCCACGCTCGCGCCCCCGTCACTCGCGCGCGTTACTCTCCACGACGCGCGACCCTGTATCCCCTATCTCTCTTTCTCTCTCCCTCAAAACTTTCATTCACTCTCATTCCCCATCTCTTTCCCCTCACAACCCATAACCGAACCCAACTCGAGCCTCCTTGTCGACGACGCCGGCGATGACCCCACCACCTCGTACTCCCCCCGCACATCCCGCCTCCACCAACAGCACCCTCACCACTCCACCAAACCAATCAAATACCCCTGCCGACACCCACTGCACACCCATCCCAAACCCACCGAGCTCAAACCCTTCTGCACCCACTTCCCCGGCGTCGACGTCGACGACTGCAGCCACCTCGTGCCCACGTCGCTTCACCTCCGCCTTCACCACCTCGCAGCGTCCTCATCATCACCATCGCCATCATCATCTCACCCTCTCTCTCCGATCTCTCCCTCTCCCCCTTTTCACTGACCTCTCCCCCTCTCTCTCTCTTCCTCACTCCCTCCTTCTGTCACCACTGTAAGTCGATGTTCAACACCCCAATACTTATGGGGAGTCGGAAATATGAATAACAATCTTGTTCTATGGTTAAACATCGAATAACCGTATGAATCGTTTGCTAAACAAGTTTTAACAAAAGCTATAGAGTTCTAAACTACTATGTTAAGAGATTATACCAAACGGTTCTAGTCCTTCGTCTTAATGTTATCTACGTCCTCTTCGGATCTCCACGTCCTCTTCGGCTTTCTTCCGTGATAGACGATCCACCCGAGAACCCTAATCCAAGCTATAACCTCTAAACTTGAGGTTACTTAGTTTCTCTAGTTGCTAAATAGAGTAGCTAAGGTGATGTAGAGATAGGTTATGGAGTAATTAGTCTTTCCTAATCCTTGTTCTCAACTCATGAGGGTAGGATTAGGGTTTGGTGAAGGAGAGAGAACTTGAAGAGAGAGAGTGAGAAGATGATAATGATAATAATTAATAATAATGAAAAAGCTTCTCACTAGATATATGAAACATAATGAATTAAAAGAAAAATGAATAATATGAGATTATTCATCATGTTTCAATAATGCAAGTGGGTGATTCATCATGTGAGTCATTAAGCATTTAATGATACATTAATGACATGATGAATCACTCACAATGAGTCACTAATTCATTAAATGATAATGCCACCTCTCCCTCCAAGTCATCACCTTCTAGAAGCTTCTCGGAAAATTACGAGAACGCCCCTCCCATCCATGAAAATACGGAAAAACTTTAGACTATACAAATCCAATAACCTGATACTAGAATCTGGCTTAAACCAAAGCCTGCTAGTAAAAACTGTCTGAATGTCGTCGTGCGTTCAAACACGTATGCGTCCGAACCTTTGTCGTAAAACCATACGACCTCTATATCTTTTCGCCTGGGTTTGGGAAATCTCTGTATGGGACTCTAAAGACTCAACTACTACGCTGGCAGTGGGTTTAACCACAGACCGCAAGCGGCACTAGCTGTACGTAACTGTCCCCAGGTAGTTGTCGATAAGAAAGCCGATGAGATAACCCATCTGAAATTCTACTGAGCCTGTCTGTAACACCTTAGAATGTGTTTTGTGGCTAATTATATTTTAATATATAGTTTTTAATAAAAAGTTTACCAAATTAAGTTTCAAATATTTTATCCTATTTATTGAATATTTTATTAGATTTTTCCTAGGCTTGCACACACTTGTGCATGATAACTTGGGTGTAATTTGGGGTTTAGCCATGATTTACTACATGGTAAACTAACCATTTTTCCCTAATCTAGTTTTGGTTATTATTAAGTGTTTTGGGTTTTATTTGAATATGGTTGTTTTAAAATGAAGTGGAATTTTAAATGGTTGACCTTGGTGAGAGAGAGAGAGAGTGCATGATGGGGGCATCATGGCTTTGCCCATGCCTTCATTAATGAAGAGAGAAATCGAGGGAGGGAGAGGGTTGACCAAGCCTAGCTCTCATTTTTCCCTTGCCTTCTCATTCTTTTTCTCTCATACTCTCACACTCTCTCAACACACACACACACTCACACCAGAAAGGTAGCAGCAGCAACAGCAGTGATAACAACAACATCAACTACAACTGCAGCAACAACAGCAGCAAGAGGAGCTCCAGCAACAGCTTCAGCAGCAGTCGAAGCAAGCAGCAGCACCATGAGCATCAGCACCAGGGGCAGCAACAACAACCTCAGCATCAACAACAACACCAGAAGCAGCAGCAATGGCACCAGCATCAGCAACAGCTGCAGAAGCAAGCAGCAGTAGCAGCAACTGTAGCAGCAGGAGCCCCAGCAGCAGCAGCAACCCCTCACACACTTCTTCACCAGCTTCCTAGGATCTCGTAGGGTATAACTCTGAAACCCAATTCCTAGTTTGCTTAGTTGTGTGTTAGTTTAGCTTCGGTTTGCGATAATTAGCTAGTTTGGTGCTAGTTTTGGTGGTTTATGAGATGTGGTGGTAAATTGTTGTTGTGTTAGCTAACCTAGCCTATTTTAGTGTTAATAGGGTTCACTTCAACTGAGAAATACCCCAGATTACACTAAAATACCATAGGGTTTGGTTTTGTGCTAAATTGTCGTTTTTATACGATATAGTGGATATCTGGAATCTGCTATTGACCCGGACCTTACAGAGTAAAATTGAGAAAACTGGGACATGATACCTAGGTTTAGATCACACCACAAGAGTACGAACCCACCCCTCCCTAACCTGGCCGCCAATTTCTCTATATTGGCCGTAAATTGCGGTCCAGAAGGGGACTGGGGTGTTGGGGTTTTTTGTAGGGCTCCCTGCTGTGTTGTCTAGGTCTTTGGCATATCTAGTTTTGTGATATCTTACCTGTAGGAAAATCTGGGGTCATATATCGTTTTTGGTGTCCGTTGTGTTTGCGCGATACGTGCGATACGTGAGTGGGTTCTGTGATCCAGCGTATCGCGGCGTGTCGCGATGGTTTTAGACGCGTACACACACGATTCAGCGTATCGTGCACACGCGCATTTAGTTCGCGACGCGAGTTTCTCGTTTTGGTTCGATATCGCGTTTCGCGGAATATTTTGGCTTATATATGATTTTCATGTCGTATTTGCAGGTTTGCAGGCAGGAACTACGGACACGGCTACAGGGGGGAGCAGATGGTAGGATTCACCTAGCGTGGAGCGTAGGTGAGTAGATTTAACATCTACAGGGGAATCGCCCGCATGGCGTTATGCGTCTGGGCTAGGATTCAAATACCTGTCGCACATTCTACGTCATTGTAGAATTGCGCCTTTACTTTATTTCCTCGATATAGTTATACTGTGACTAGCAGCCGTAGGACACTGCACACATTATTGACGGTTCATGTTGCACGAGCACGGATTGTATGCTACACACACCGTCAATAATTGCCATGTCACACACTACCCCTTATAGCTACTACTGCTTACCACACATGACATCTAGCTACCGGTATACCTATAGTGTATCATACCTTTAGTGATAGGTACATTTACACCTTACGATACAGTTACAGGTATACCTTTTAGTCATTTTACTTATACCGGGGGATATCTTACTCATTTTCTTCTTATACCCAGGGGGGTATACGACATCAGTTCTTATAGGTAGATACCTATACTTGGCTGTACTTTATTGATTTTGCATACATCTGGTTCAGCTATATACTTTTGTTTACCTGCTCGCATTCAGATATATCGCATTGTTTGTTTAGATTTTATATGATGTTTTCGGGATTTGGGAACCGCGGGAGTTCATGAAATCATGCATACATTGAACAACCCGGTTTCCTTGATATGATATTTGCGCGTCCACCATGAGTTTTATCGGTGCTGATTATATACTCCATACGAGGTGTGGTTGCCGTATGAGAGTACATGGTGGGGCCCGGTATGGTTCCCCTCGGCAAGAAGATCGATGGGTTTGCCGATTGAGCCTGGAGGCGGGCGAGTACCTACCGGTGATTGGTTGGACCTGGCAGTTTTCCGGAGGATACTGGCCAGAGTCGAGATATGGATGCGGGATGATCTGTACTGTCGGGGCCGAGGGCCGACACTGCAGACGGACCCCGTGGGCCGATCCGGACTGACGGAGCCCGATATACGAGGATTTCTGTGTCGATGCTTGGCATATTGTTTTCATGATAGTTCTTTTAATACCTTTGTATATATAACAGGGGATTTAGCCGTTGTTATATATACCCTTACACCAATATTAGTGGAATGGGACGCTAATATATGTGTATTGCCCCCATCATACTTATTTCTGTGTATTTACCTTTAGGATGTTAGATTCTTACTTGAGATTCGACTTGGGATATAGGTGATTCATTGACATTGGATATTAGATATAAATGAGATTGTTGATTTGTACATTCGAGATATAGGAGAGCTATTCGATATTGTACATTGAGGTGATGTGAGACTTATATGTTGTGAGAGCCCAATGTGGGGGCTGATTTGAGGATTTGGGATTTGAGTGTCATGATGGATTGTGATCCTGCCACGATGTCAGGTTTCCGTGGAAATGACATATTCCACCCTATACCTCACCCTTATCTATTTTATGCACAGTTTCATATATTGGTAGTACCTGTAGTGTACCCTTATGATAGTTGCATATTTACATTCTCATATCCCTACTGCATGGTTATTGCATAATATTGTCATGTTACTATTGCTTCACATATTGATTGTACCTGCTAGTGTACTCTCCTTTATTCAGCATTTGCATGACATGTTATTACTGTAATCGTATATCTTAGATTCATGCTGTACGTGCATTCCTGCGATTACCTGTGTATGTTTTATACTATTCACGAGTTGGCAACTCACCCCCGTTGTGCCACAGGTGCTTCAGGTTGTTCCCCAGAGTAGTCGAGGCAGGCTATTCAGCTACTATCTTTTGCCACAGATACCGCATCAGCTCACAGTATACCGTTTTGCTTAGGTGGGTTAGATGATTATCTGTATTTCCTATTGTACCTTCGTTGTATTTGTACTCTCCATCTACTATTGTATTGTGGACTTAGAGACTTGGTGAGGACGTATCTGTATATTATTGTGGATTTATTGTCTTTTATATACAGCTTTCTCTCCATTGCCTCTTATTTCTTCGCTACGGCGTCGTATATTTATGATGTTATTGTTTTTCCGTCTTGAGATAGTTTTTACAAAAAGGGGGTGTTGCCAAATTTTAAAGAAAGAAAGTAAGACTTTTAAAGAATTTGGGTTGTGATTTCAAATGTTTCAAAACTTAAATTATCTTTTCCGTATTTTTATGGTTTAGACTTCTGGGTTTTGGCTTTCTTTTACTACGTTACGTCTTAGGGCGTTGCGTAGTATTAGGGCCATCACGGGACAAATTTCGGGTCGTGACAAAGTTGGTATCAAAGCGCTAGGTTTTACCTTTCGGAGTGTAGGATGACCTTAGTATGATGGAGTAGGCATCTTAAGCAAAGTAACGTAGTGTGTGTATGTTTGCAGCATACCCACGATGCGATACTTCGCCTAAAGTGACCTAAGTACAATTTGCTTGACATTCCTTCCTTGATGATTCATATCCTTGAGATTCGATTTCTTTATTCTTATCGAATCTCATCGTATATCTATTTATAGCCTTGCCGCCGATGACTATGGGGACGAAGAGTGATGCAGCGAGGGCCGAGGTCAGAGTTGGCTCGAGCGAGACGAGTACTGACCAGGATGGCACTCTAGTTGCACAGGTGCAGACGGATCAGCCTACGACCTATACTATGGATAGACTTTTGGTAGAGATGCAGGACTTCCGCCAGACGATGAGTTCTTTGGTTGATATCGTTCGGGAGCTACGACAGGAGGTTGTCACCCCTGTCACTCAGTTGTCTCTTACGGTCAGCATGCAGCAGTCCGTCACTTACATAGCACCAGTGGTTGCAGCTCCAGTTGACGAGGCCTATATTCCAGAGGCTCAGAGAGTTCCAGGACAGTGGAGGACTCGTACCAGTGTACCAGCCCAGAGGCAGAAGTTTGGTCGTCGGGACAGATTTCGTGGCCGTCGCGGGAGTAGCAGAGGCTTAGGACGAGGGCAGTCGTTCAGCTCTCATCCCCAGGATGGTCAGCAGTCAGCACGTGGATGTTTTCGATGCGGGAGCCTTCAGCACTTCATCAGGGATTGTTCCTTGGCACCTCGTCAGGATCGTTGTCAGAGAGGCCGTAGACGTGGAAGATTCGCTCAGAAGGCTCGGTCTACCAGAGGAGTTCATCCAGCTGCGAGTAGAGGGCAGACACAGGAGTTTGCTTCTACTCATCGGGACGCGCAGACGTCCAATGTGGAGTTTTCAGGTACCCTTGATTTATATGTTCTTTTCATGTATTCGTTTGTTTTCTTGCTGGTACCGTGGTTGGGTAGATTAGTCGTAGTGGTGTTAACTTCTGTCAGCGATTCTTTTGTTGCGCGACACGTAATTCAGTTTTGTGCCAATCGGAAAGAAGATAGAGATTCGTCCTTCGTTTTGATCCTTCTAGAGATGTTGGATTTGACGTTCTCCTGGACACGGACTGGTTAACTACGTGTTAGGCGTCTGTGGACTACCATGAGGAAACAAGTTAGGTTTGTTTTCCCGGCAAGTCAGTTCTTGTTGTGCGGGTGGATAGTTGTGCCGCCTCTTACAGCTTGAATTCAGCCTTTTTCGCTAGTCGGCTACTGAGGAGATGTCGTGGATTCTTGGCGTTCATTCGTGATACCGGAGCCACAGTGGGATTGTTGGACCGGGTTCCTTTCGTGCGAGAGTTTTTCCGACGTTGTTCCGGGTGAGCCGGCGAAGCTTGGGAGCTAAAGGACCGGCTGCAGAGTTATGGTTTGGGGAGTTTTGTACGTCTGAGTGTTTCGCTTTTGGAAGCTCCTATTTCTGTTCGTCGAGGAGAAAGACGGCAGTTTGGGGTTGCGTATCGACGGATCGTCAATTAAACCGGCTTATGGTGCGGATAGGTATCCTTCATCTCGCCGTGACGATTTCTTCGATCAGCTCCAGAGTGCGAGACATTTTCTAAGTATGTTGGGATCAGGTCATCATTATTTCGGATTCGGGATGATGGCATTCCGAAGACTGCCTTATGCGTGCTACGGGCTTTGTGTGTATCAGTGAGTCGTTGGATTCCCTGATGCCCTAGCAGCATTCGTAGATGTGATGAACCAGATTTCTTCAGGCCGTTCCTCGACCAGTTATTGTTGTGTTATTTACGACATTCTGGTCTATCTAATGTGTCTTGAGGAACAGAAGCAGCACTTGAGGATTTGTTATGCAGATACTGGGAGGGTACCAGCAGTTTGCTAAATTCTCGAAGTGTTTCTTCAGGCTTGTTTTTGTTGACTCCCAGGTCTTGTAGTCACGGGAGACGGTTTTGTATGGTTCCGAGGAAGATCGTGGCCGTATAGCTTAGGCCCAGACTTGTGTGCAGGACGGAGATCCGCAGATTGTTGGGCTTAGCAGGTTTTACCGCCGTTTCATGCAGGATTGTTAGAGTAGTGCTGCACCGTCGACTTAATTGACTGGAAGGGAAGTTTCTTTTCTTTGGACTGAGGCATGTGTATGGAGTTTTCGGCAGTTGAAGATTCTGTTAACAACTGCATCTGTTCTTTCTTGCTTTTGGTTCGGGCGACTTTGTTGTTTAACTGTAATGTTTTTAGAGTGGGCTCGAGAGTGTACTGATGTGACACTACAGAGTCATCGCTTTTGCTTCCCTACATTTGGAGGAAGTACGAGAACGATATTCCACTCAAGATCTGGAGATGGCCGCGGTGGTTTGCGTTGGAAATTTGGAGGCACTACTTGGTTGAGAGCCGTATCAGATTTTCCACGCACCACTAGAGCTTAATGTACATCTTCCTACAGCGGATTTTGATTGTTGTGTTAGTCTTCTGCAGATTTACAGTTTTTGTGTGATCGTTGAGTACAGCTTGAGTTCGTCTCTACAGAGAGGACAGCTTGCTCATGTCCGTGCCCGACCACTTTTCTTAAATCGTTTTCGCGAGACACTGCCCGCCGATACTCGTTCGTCAGTGATACTTGAGCATACTCGGCTGGATAATGAGTCGGAGTCCTTGATTTGTGACACGGTGTGCTAAGTTAGGGACGCGTCTGTGTACCTGATGTTATCAGGTAGAGACGTGTAATCCTAGCACATGCACATCTGTCAACTCTCTATATGCATTCAAGTTACACCAACATTTAACGTGACTTGTGAGATAGTTACGGGTGGATAGGGATGTAAAGAGAAGTTTCAGGTTTCGTTTCAAGGTGTCTGTCTTGTTGTGTGCTTTGGTCGAGCATCTGAGGCCGGCTGGAGAGTTGCAATCTTTTACCGTTCCGAAGTAGGAGTGGGGGCAGATCTCCATGAATTTCGTTATAGTTTCTACCCCAGTTTAGTTAGGGTGTGACTCCATTCGGATTCTTGTCATCCGGTTATACTCAGTTTGCTCAGTTGTTTTGTTTAAGTTGTGTGTTTGTTTGCTTGTTGTCAGCGGTTGGGGATCGTCACTCGCCATCGTTAGGGTTCTCCTTCGATAGCTGTTATCAGGAGACACTCCAATTGGACACCCTTAGGCTTAGGGGTTAGGTCGTGTCGATCACCAGTCTGTTGTTATTCTGACTCCGCGTAAGTAGGACTTTGGACCCCAGCTAGTCTAGAGACTTCGGAGATAGTCCAGTTGTGTTAGGTCGGGATGGAAATTGTCCATTTCGAACTGAGGTCTTATGACGGCTGTGTTGATCATAGACTCGAGTTCGCAGGGACAGATCATGTATTCCTACGGACTTTCCAATGAATGACGTGTTTGATTTGGGGAAGTTTGTCCTAGGATTTAGGTCCTTCTGAGATCCTATAAGCGAGTTAGTTTCGTTGCCTTTAATTTGGCACTTCCGCCCAGATTATTGGATTTTCACCCCGTATTCCTTGTGATGATACTCTACAATTACCTTCTTGACCTTTCTCACGTGCTTTGGCACCAGACCATTTAGCTTAGACGCGATCTTTCGTTCACCAGCAGCCAATTGTGTTAATGGCTCGGCAGGTGGAGGAACATCGGTCAGGGGTCTTGCCATCTGTGGAGGGTTTCCTTGGACGTAGCCGTATAGTGAGATAGTCACTTGGGAGGCTGCGAGCGAGATTTGGGGATTTTAATCTTCTCTTTGAAGGTATGCGTATCAGTATATTTTTAAATTCGGGGACGAATTTCTTTTAAGGGGGGGAGATTGTAACACCTTAGAATGTGTTTTGTGGCTAATTATATTTTAATATATAGTTTTTAATAAAAAGTTTACCAAATTAAGTTTCAAATATTTTATCCTATTTATTGAATATTTTATTAGATTTTTCCTAGGCTTGCACACACTTGTGCATGATAACTTGGGTGTAATTTGGGGTTTAGCCATGATTTACTACGTGGTAAACTAACCATTTTTCCCTAATCTAGTTTTGATTATTATTAAGTGTTTTGGTTTTATTTGAATATGGTTGTTTTAAAATGAAATGGAATTTTAAATGGTTGACCTTGGGGAGAGAGAGAGAGTGTGCATGATGGGGCATCATGGCTTTGCCCATGCCTTCATTAATGAAGAGAGAAAGAGAGGGAGAGAGAGGATTGACCAAGCCTAGCTCTCATTTTTCCCTTGCCTTCTCATTATTTTTCTCTCATACTCTCACACTCTCTCAACACACACACACACTCACACCAGAAAGGTAGCAGCAGCAACAGCAGTGATAACAACAACATCAACTACAACTGCAGCAACAACAGCAGCAAGAGGAGCTCCAGCAACAGCTTCAGCAGCAGTCGAAGCAAGCAGCAGCACCATGAGCATCAGCACCAGGGGCAGCAACAACAACCTCAGCATCAACAACAACACCAGAAGCAGCAGCAATGGCACCAGCATCAGCAACAGCTGCAGAAGCAAGCAGCAATAGCAGCAACTGTAGCAGCAGGAGCCCCAGCAGCAGTAGCAACCCCTCACACACTTCTTCACCAGCTTCCTAGGATCTCGTAGGGTATAACTCTGAAACCTAATTCCTAGTTTGCTTAGTTGTGTGTTAGTTTAGCTTCGGTTTGCGATAATTAGCTAGTTTGGTGCTAGTTTTGGTGGTTTATGAGATGTGGTGGTAAATTGTTGTTGTGTTAGCTAACCTAGCCTAATTTAGTGTTAATAGGGTCACTTCAACTGAGAAATACCCCAGATTACACTAAAATACCATAGGGTTTGGTTTTGTGCTAAATTGTCGTTTTTATACGATATAGTGGATATCTGGAATCTGCTATTGACCCGGACCTTACAGAGTAAAATTGAGAAAACTGGGACATGATACCTAGGTTTAGATCACACCACAAGAGTACGAACCCACCCCTCCCTAACCTGGCCACCAATTTCTCCATATTGGCCGCAAATTGCGGCCCAGAAGGGGACTGGGGTGTTGGGGTTTTGTGTAGGGCTCCCTGCTGTGTTGTCTAGGTCTTTGGCATGTCTAGTTTTGTGATATCTTACCTGTAGGAAAATCTGGGGTCATATATCGTTTTTGGTGTCCATTGTGTTTGCGCGATACGCGCGATACGTGAGTGGGTTCTGTGATCCAGCATATCGCGGCGTGTCGCGATGGTTTTAGACGCGTACATACACGATTCAGCGTATCGTGCACACGCGCGTTTAGTTCGCGACGCGAGTTTCTCGTTTTGGTTCGATATCGCGTTTCGCGGAATATTTTGGCTTATATATGATTTTCATGTCGTATTTGCAGGTTTGCAGGCAGGAACTATGGACACGGCTACAGGGGGGAGCAGATGGTAGGATTCACCTAGCGTGGAGCGTAGGTGAGTAGATTTAACATCTACAGGGGAATCGCCCGCATGGCGTTATGCGTCTGGGCTAGGATTCAAATACCTGTCGCACATTCTACGTCATTGTAGAATTGCGCCTTTACTTTATTTCCTCGATATAGTTATACTGTGACTAGCAGCCGTAGGACACTGCACACATTATTGACGGTTCATGTTGCACGAGCACGGATTGTATGCTACACACACCGTCAATAATTGCCATGTCACACACTACCCCTTATAGCTACTACTGCTTACCACACATGACATCTAGCTACCGGTATACCTATAGTGTATCATACCTTTAGTGATAGGTACATTTACACCTTACGATACAGCTACAGGTATACCTTTTAGTCATTTTACTTATACCGGGGGATATCTTACTCATATTCTTCTTATACCTAGGAGGGTATACGACATCAGTTCTTATAGGTAGATACCTATACTTGGCTGTACTTTATTGATTTTGCATACATCTGGTTCAGCTATATACTTTTGTTTACCTGCTCGCATTCAGATATATCGCATTGTTTGTTTAGATTTTATATGATGTTTTCGGGATTTGGGAACCGCGGGAGTTCATGAAATCATGCATACATTGAACAACCCGGTTTCCTTGATATGATATTTGTGCGTCCACCATGAGTTTTATCGGTGCTGATTATATACTCCATACGAGGTGTGGTTGCCGTATGAGAGTACATGGTGGGGCCCGGTATGGTTCCCCTCGGCAAGAAGATCGATGGGTTTGCCGATTGAGCCTGGAGGCGGGCGAGTACCTATCGGTGATTGGTTGGACCTGGCAGTTGTCCGGAGGATACTGGCTAGAGTCGAGATATGGATGCTGGATGATCTGTACTGTCGGGGCCGAGGGCCGACACCGCAGACGGACCCCGTGGGCCGATCCGGACTGACGGAGCCCGATATACGAGGATTTCTGTGTCGATGCTTGGCACATTGTTTTCATGATAGTTCTTTTAATACCTTTGTATATATAACAGGGGATTTAGTGAAAGGTTCCTAGGCACCCTATAGTGGTCTCACAAGGCATCGAACATGCCAATTTAAAAAAAATGGTGCCGAGAAACCCTAGACTACGGATCTTTAGACTAGATGTTTAGGCGAAAAGAAAACTTAGTTAACTACTTAACTAAAGGAAGAGAGCTACAACCTTTGTAGATCCGGATTTCCACTTCCTTAGCTCCACATGGGTGTCCTCTCGCTGTCCTTCATGAATCCCGAACCCAATCGTCGGCTTCATCGGAGAAACGGGCGAGCTAGGTCGTCTGCTTCGTGTCAAAGACGATCTACGTCGAGGTTGCACTAGTTCAAGCTTCGACTTCACCAAGTAGTGAAACTTGTGAAGAAAACACCCAAAACCACTTGGCAAGAGGTAGAGGATGAAGAAATAGGAGGTGGGTTCACTTTAGATTTGGATTTCTCTCACTAGATCTCAAGTTGCCATTAATGGCATCTAGGTTTCTCACTTGAAGAAGAAGAAGAAGAAGATGATAGAATTGTTATAATAAGTTGTATGTAAAATGAATAATAAATCAATTATTATCATCTTCTAACCATGGTCAAGTGTAGAGAATAGACCATGGTTAGTGGGAGTGGTTAGGGTTAAGCAAGGAGACAAAATGGCAGCATTAGTAAAAGCTTCATGAAGCTTCAACACTCTTCATGATAAGATGAAACCATTTTGTTTTGATAAATCCATTTAAATAAATAATAAATGGATAAATTAATAAGTGAATAAAATATAAACCCAAACCACTTGCATAACCATGGTTGCATTCTATACACAAAGCCAAAACAACATGCATCATCAAACATGATACATTCAAGTGTACACAAAACATATCACATATACAATGTGCACATCAAGTGAGAAAAATCCGTTTAAAGTGAACCAATACTAGTTAATGCAAAGTAATATATCAAATATATAATTATACATTAAATCATTAAATCAACACTTGATTCAATGATCCGGTCATGTCGCACATAACCGACTAGTATTCAATGCATCGATTTATCGAATCAATGATTCGATAACTAGGTCATATCTCATACAACCAATCGAAACATTAATCGCGAGAATCAAATACGGTATCACATACACGCATTATTCTCGGTCCCGCACATATCTCATATGCACTCCTATTTCGTTTCGCTTGAGCTAGGAAACCTCTGTGTAGGACTCTAAAGACTCGTCAATACGCCGGTAGCAGATGATGATCATATCAAGCACCCACAAGCCTCAAGCGGTCTGCTAAACGTAACGGCCACCCGGGTATTGAGCGATCAGAAGATCGACGAGCTAGCCCGCTCACACTCCTGCGAATCCGACCAGTAACACTTACCATATAGTCTGGTCTCTTCGTCTGATATGTCGCATATCAAGTCTAGGGGTGGTAAACGTCAGACCCCAATAACCCGATAAGTCGTGCCGATGTGAGGCTCATAACGGGTCGAGAAACTACTGGTAACACTTACCAGCAAATCTCTGATCAGCCCTGGCCAGGGACTTCCCTGCTACGGCCAATCGAGCACTGCGCAACATCAACCCCCAATACCGGGAGAGACGAAACCCCTCCTATCGCTCATTGCCTCCATGTGACTCGGGACTGTGCCCAAAGACCACCGTTTTGCACGCCCTCATGGACGTGGTAAGGTGGAGATCAAAGCACAGTGGGAATCACACAAGACTCTATGACGATCTCGGGTCTACAGACTAACCTGTACAAGTGTCACCTGAGAACTGCCATCTGACGTGAGGTATAATACCATCTGGGAGTTCTCGGCGAGTCCGTCCAGTGTACTCAGTCTCTACTGAGCACCCGTATACCATCTCTGATGTCAAACACCAATGGATATTGGATCATCCATCGCCCATCTCATGGGTCGAGAAGCGTATATGCTAGTCTACTCTGGTATATCGATGCCCCGTCTCGATACACCTACGACTAGGGACCTTGAAGTTTGTACTTATGGACTACCATGTCCCCACTAGTATGATCTGCATCATAGTCCAGGTAGTCAAGTACACATCCTAAGGGCTTTACCAACATGTAACAATAAGACAGTTTAAAGAGACAAGTGTACATGTTTAGATAAAGAGTAACCAGATAGCATACTATCATATCGAGCAAGAAAGTCATCTCTATATATGTCCAAGCATCCAATATAATATACATCATCTGTACAATACTGGTCTCTAGGGCATACATACAACTAACATTTAGCCGTTGTTATATATACCCTTACACCAATATTAGTGGAATGGGACGCTAATATATGTGTATTGCCCCCATCATACTTATTTCTGTGTATTTACCTTTAGGATGTTAGATTCTTACTTGAGATTCGACTTGGGATATAGGTGATTCATTGACATTGGATATTAGATATGAATGAGATTGTTGATTTGTACATTCGAGATATAGGAGAGCTATTCGATATTGTACATTGAGGTGATGTGAGACTTATATGTTGTGATAGCCCAATGTGGGGGCTGATTTGAGGATTTGGGATTTGAGTGTCTTGATGGATTGTGATCCTGCCACGATGTCAGGTTTTCGTGGAAATGACATATTCCACCCTATACCTTATCTATTTTATGCACAGTTTCATATATTGGTAGTACCTGTAGTGTACCCTTATGATAGTTGCATATTTACATTCTCATATCCCTACTGCATGGTTATTGCATACTATTGTCATGTTACTATTGCTTCACATATTGATTGTACCTGCTAGTGTACTCTCCTTTATTCAGCATTTGCATGACATGTTATTACTGTAATCGCATATCTTAGAATCATGCTGTACGTGCATTCCTGCGATTACCTGTGTATGTTTTATACTATTCACGAGTTGGCAACTCACCCCCGTTGTGCCACAGGTGCTTCAGGTTGTTCCCCAGAGTAGTCGAGGCAGGCTATTCAGCTACTATCTTTTGCCACAGATACCGCATCAGCTCACAGTATACCGTTTTGCTTAGGTGGGTTAGATGATTATCTGTATTTCCTATTGTACCTTCATTGTATTTGTACTCTCCATCTACTATTGTATTGTGGACTTAGAGACTTGGTGAGGACGTATTTGTATATTATTGTGGATTTGTTGTCTTTTATATACAGCTTTCTCTCCATTGCCTCTTATTTCTTCACTACGGCGTCGTATATTTATGATGTTATTGTTTTTCCGTCTTGAGATAGTTTTTACAAAAAGGGGGTGTTGCCAAATTTTAAAGAAAGAAAGTAAGACTTTTAATGAATTTGGGTTGCGATTTCAAATGTTTCAAAACTTAAATTATCTTTTCCGTATTTTTATGGTTTAGACTTCTGGGTTTTGGCTTTCTTTTACTACATTACGTCTTAGGGCGTTGCGTAGTATTAGGGCCGTCACGGGCCAAATTTCGGGTCGTGACACTGTCCGTGACAATATCCGCGCAGTCCGGTATGTTCGTCTAAGAGTATCGCATGTATGTTCTAGGGAGGTGGTGGACGTCAGACCCCTAATAACCATACAAGTCATGTCGGTATGGCTCAAGACCACCCGAGAATCTACTGATCAGTCCATCAGTAATTCTCAATCAGCCCTGGCCAGGGACTTATGGTAATGACCAACCGACCACAGTGCGATATCAACTCCCTATACCTGGAGAGACGAATCCCTAACAGTCGCTCACTGCCTCCACATGGCTCGGGACTGTGCCCAACTAAAACCTGTTTGCACGACTCCTTTGAGCCGTGGTAGGGTAATAATCAAAGCACAGTGGGAACTCACACGAGACAAATGATGACCTTAAGTCAACGGACTATCTGCACACATGTCACCTGAGAACTGCTATCTGACGTTAGGTATAATACCATCCAGTCAGTTCTCGGCGAGTCCTATCCGGTGTACTCACAACCAGTGAGCATCTGTATACAATCTTAGGTGAACACCACCAATGGTTGCGGGACCAATCCATCGCCCCTCGTCAGCGTCTAGATATGTATACACTAGTCTACTCCGGAGTATCGATGCCCAATCTCGATACTCCTGCGACCAGGGACATCTAAGGGTGTGCCTATTGACTATCCAGCTCCCACTAGTATGACTGCCATCACAACGCCGGTAGTCAGACAAACACCCTATGGGCTTTATCAACATATATATATAAATACCAAGTAAAATATATCATACGTTAAGACAAAGTCAAACCAAATAGTGTACTATCATATCAAGCAAGACTGTCATGTACATACATATCCCAAGCATCCTATACAATGTAGGCCTCTAGGGCATATATATCCAACAATCTCTCACTTGCACTAAGGCCTATAATTGGTGCAATGAGTACCCACTGTCTCTACCAGATCTAGTTGCTGGTGTACCGCATGCCCAACATCTCAAATAGCCTCTCGAACTGTACTTGAGGAATGGCCTTGGTGAATGGATCTGCCGTGTTGTCTTTTGTGTCCACTCTCCGTATCTCGATCTCCCGACGATCCACGATCTCCCTGATCAGGTGAAACCGCCTTAAGATATGCCTAGATTTCTGATGGGACCTTGGTTCCTTCGCTAAAGCTACAGCGCCATTGTTATCGTAATACAAAGGTATTGGATTGGAAATGGACGGAACCACCTGAAGTTCAGAAATGAACTTCCTCATCCAGACAGCCTCTTTTGCGGCTTCACTAGCAGCTATATACTCAGCCTCCATAGTTGAGTCTGCGACGGTATCTTGTTTGGAACTCTTCCAGCATACCGCCCCTCCATTGAGGGTAAACACAAAACCCGAAATGGATTTAGAATCATCTTTGTCACTTTGGAAGCCGGAGTCAGTAAAAGCCTCTACCTGGAGGTCCCTATTACCGTAAATCAAGAACATCTCCTTAGTCCTTCTTAGGTACTTGAGAATGTTCTTCACCGCTATCTAATGTTTCTCACCTGGGTCCGACTGATACCTGATTACCACACTAAGTGTGTAAGCTACATCCGGCCTGGTACATAACATCGCATACATTATAGATCTTACCGCCGAAGCGTAGGGTATAATGCCCATGCGAGCCCTCTCTTCATCAGTCTTTGGAGACATCTCTTTGGATAGGGTGATTCCGTGACAAGCGGGCATATTGCCACGCTTGGAATCTTCCATACTAAATCTCTTTAGTATGGTGTCAATATACCTGGACTGTGAAAGTCCCAACATTCTATTAGATCTATCACGATGGATCTTAATGCCCAGAATGTATGATGCATCTCCCAAGTCTTTCATAGTGAATTTCTGTGACAAAAAGAGCTTTACTAATTGTAGCATAGGGATATCATTCCCTATCAGTAGTATGTCGTCGATGTATAAAATGAGGAAGACTACTGCTATTTCTACAATCTTCCTATAAATACATGGTTCATCTACATTTTTGATAAAGTCAAATTCCTTGACTGTTTCATCAAAGCAGATGTTCCAACTCCGCGATGCTTTCTTTAACCCATAAATGGATTTAAGCAATTTGCACACTTTTCCGCTGCTCCCACTGTCTAAGAAACCTTCTGGTTGATCCATGTAAACACTCTCTTCTAGATATCCATTTAGAAAAGCTGTTTTTACATCCATTTGTCAGATTTCATAGTCATGGAAGGCAGCAATGGCAAGCATGATCCGAATGGATTTAAGCATAGCTACTGGTGAAAAAGTTTCATCATAGTCCAATCCTGGTCTTTGACGAAAACCTTTTGCTACTAGTCTAGCTTTGTAGGTTTCCACTTGTTCAATTGTACCAATCTTCTTTTTGAAGATCCATTTGCACCCAACTGGTTTTACCCCAGGAGGAGCAACTTCTAAAGTCCATACTTTATTGGTGTACATGGATTCCATTTCGGATCTCATAGCATCCAGCCACTTCACTGAGTCGCTACTCGTGATAGCCTGCTGAAAACTAGTAGGCTCATCATCATCGATGATGCAATCCTCTCGATCCCCATCAAGAAGAAAACCATAGTATCTTTCAGGAGGATGAGAAAGCCTACTAGATCTGCGGAGTGGCGTTGGTTCGTCATGTTCTATTGAAATCTGAGATTCTTCTAAGTCCTCGGTTGCAGTTTGAGGTTCTGGAATTTCTTCCAGTTCTACCGCGCTCCCACTAATTTCTTTTGCAAGAAATTCGCTTTCTAAGAAGACAATGTGGCGAGTGACAAACACCTTTTGTTCTTCAGTGTGGTAGACCATATACCCCCTTGAATGCTTGGGGTATCCTACAAACTTGCACAAAACCGATCGTGCCTCGAGCTTGTCCGGATTATGCTTCTTAACATATACCGGACACCCCCATATCTTGATATACTTGAGATATGGTCTCTTCCCACACCATATTTCATATGGAGTGGTAGGTACAGACTTAGTTGGAACTCTATTCAATAGGTATGCGGCTGATTCTAGAGCAAATCCCCAGAAGGAAAGTGGCAACTCAGCACTACTCATAATTGAACTCACCATATCTAATAGCGTGTGATTCCTCCTTTCTGATACACCATTATGCTGAGGTGTATAAGGTGGAGTAAGCTGAGAGAGAATTCCATTCTCTTTTAAGTATTCAAGGAAACTGGTAGTTAAGTATTCTCCACCTCGATCAGATCGAAGTGTCTTGATGCTTTTACCAGTTTGTTTCTCTACTTTATTTTTATACTCCTTAAACTTCTCAAAAGCCTCGGATTTATGCTTCATTAAGAACACATGTCCATATCTAGAGAAGTCATCAGTAAAAGTGATCAAGTAGGAGTGACCACTTCGTGCATGTATAGACATCGGACCACATACATCACTGTGTACTAGTCCCAAGAGTTCAGTGGCTCTTTCTCCATGTCCGGTGAACGGAGATTTGGTCATTTTTCCTTTGATACATGATTGAAAAGTTTCATATGATGAATATTCAAACGGATCTAGATATCCATCTTTATGTAACTTAGTCAACCTTGTTTCATTTATATGACCAAGTCTACAATGCCATAGGAAGGCTTGATTCGAATCTGGAGCCTTTTTTTTACGCGTGTTTTGAATATTGAAAATTTGAGGTTGATTAAGTATGTATATGCCGTTTTCCAGTGTGCCAAACCCAATCAGTTCTTGATTTAGGAGAATGTTCATGACATTTCTTTCAAGCGCAAAATTATATCCTTTATTAGACAACAAAGATACTGATATAATATTACACAACATACTGGGAATACAAAAACAGCTGTACAATACCAAAATGGGTCCACTATTCAACCCTAGGTGATATTCCCCTATTGCAACTGCATCTACATGCATTCCATTGCCCATCCGGAGAGTCATATCACCTGTCCCCAGTACTCTACTATTTCTCAGATCCTGCAAAGAATTACAGATGTGAGAACAAGAACCGGTATCAAGTACCCATGAAGTAGAGTTTACTGAAAGACAATTTTCGATTACGAACACACCTGAAGCAAAAGCAACAGCTTGCTTCTTGTCCTTGGCTTTAAAGGCCAAACAGTCCTTCTTCCAGTGCCCTTGCTTGTGACAATAGAAGCACTCGTTCTTTTCTGCCTTCACCCTTCCTGCCTTGTTCGTTCCCTGCACCTTCTTGACCCCACCCTTCGGTTTGGTGGCTTTCATCTTCTTCTTCACTTTAGCTTTCGCTTTAGATTTAGTAGAAGATGATTGGCCAACATACAGAATGGGGGTCTTCTCCTTTTTCAAGGAGGTCTCTGCTACCCTCGACATATTGAGGAGCTTTGGAAGATCCGCTTCCATTTCGTGCATGTTGAAGTTCAGCACGAACTAAGAGAAGGTGTGGGGAAGGGACTGCAAAATCAAGTTGATATACAAATCATTATCTAGCACGCATCCCAGGTTTGTGAGTTCCTCAATGATGGTGATCATTTTGAGGACGTGCTCTCCAACAGGCGATCCTGGAGCTAACCTCATCTGGAAGAGTTTCCTTGAGGTTTCGTACCTCGCGATACGGGAGTGTTCACCATACAATTCCTTGCAATGGAGGAATATGGATACAATATCCATACTCTCATGCTGTTTCTGGAGTTCATTATTCGTGGACGCCAGCACGATACACTTAGCTCGCTCACAGTCTAGATCCCAGGTTTTGCGAACTTCCTTGTCCGCAACTGAGGAATCTGGTCCTGGGATAAGGGGAGGAACAGCGGTGGTAACATATGCAACTTTGTCATAAGTCAGCGCAATATTGACGTTCCTTAGCCAATCATTATAGTTCTGCCCGGTCAGTATATTCTTTTCAAGTAATAGTTTAAGTCCAGTCATGGTAGCTGCCAGAGAGAGAGAAAAGAAACACTCAGCATATGCTCTTGCAAGTTTAGATTGGTTATTAATTTATCTAAACAGGATGGCTCCCACTGTTTCCTCAAATCCTTCTTCAAAACCTAAAAGAAGAACTAGTCAGGATTTAATCACACGTTACAATTCTTGCTTAACCTTTCAGCCAGGCTAGTGTTGGTACTTCGAGGGAGGTTTTCCAACGCTTTCGCGAAGTTCCTTAATTAAAGAACCTCTTTTCCCTGGAGGCGTAGCCCCTCTAACACCTTTCTAGGCACCTACATGGTTTATAGCATTGATTGTTAAGTGAGAGAAATTCCCGAGAGTAATCCTACTCATCAGTGGGATCGGGATCCAACTATCATTGCATGATGCCCTAGATGGAAGCCACTCTAGTCACCACACTCCAGAAGGTAAGCTAAATCTGCAAGTTTCCTTTATGTTTGAAACTCCCGATGTGATTTCTACCCCAAGCTCTTATAGACCTTGATGTAGGCCAATAAGTCATAAGACGCAAGTCAAGTTCTACCCGTCGTTGTCCTGATCAATTTAAATACATCGTACAAGCCCTTGACGTAGGCCAACAAAGTGTACGTCTGTATTTAAACTAATGCATCTATCTATGCAACAAATAGGCACACACACTGCTACCATTCACTATGCCTTGACGTAGGCCAACAAGCATAGCATGAATACGATGTGTTGTCTATCTGAAACGACGGAGGGTTACGGCTGGTTTTTGGAAAAAACCGTTAACGTAGTGAACTTGATTTGATCGAAGGAACTAAGATAGCTTTTATTAAAAGGAGTGGTTTAAGCTCCGCATTTAAAATTTGCTTTTTCAAGAAAACCGAGTGGTTTTTAGAAATTGTTCCAACGATTCAGTTTAGGTTTTATTTTCTTTGCATTAATAATAATGCGTCCCATCTTTAACCTATCATTACAGATAACAACGAAAATACAACGTCCTCTTATGCCATCCGCATTCGCCACGGGGTCCCGTCATCACCCGTTAGGTTACTTAACTAACGACAGAGCGGGGGCTGGGCTAGCGCGGGTGTAAAACATAAGCGACGTCTAAATAGCTATCATATATAGATATTGTACATTCGTCAGACGCAATAATAGGCATTCCAGATCACAAATAAACAATATTGGATTTGCAAGCAATCCGCATTTCTTTTGAGCCTGCAATGAAAGACGGATTACACAGTTGTGATGAATAGCCATTTTCCCACCCCAGACCCCTACGGGTACGGCAAACTACCCGCCAAGTACCAGAAGTGAAGCGGTCTGCCCCAACACTTCTAAATACCCTGTAGTTTGTCCACCCCACCTTGGGTCTATCCTAGGAGCAAAAATAGTAAAAAGAAATAATACAACGGTGGCTACAACCGCAACCTGGATGTGCCCCGCAAAATGATATTACAACTTATTACATTTACATCAAATGAATTAATACAATAACCCATCACAAAACCCGGCTAATCACCACAACAGTCCAATACAGTTTATATACACAAACAGTTATATATAACATCACAGATATGTACAACCCCCTGCCAACCGACTTACTAGCAGTTAGGGGAGGTTTACGAACACATGATACATTTCACAGATATAATCAAACAAGCAAATACTGTATAATTTCGATCGATTAAACACATTTAATTTTGCTCCAATACTTCTCTGTAAATCTAAAACCTGAGCAAAAATAAAAATTACCAGAAAACACCAAATATCACAGAGAATCAACACAAGAAACTTGGGATGATGAATCGTCCAAAGCGCGGCGGAATCGCGGCGGATCGATGGGATCGGCCGCGGTTCCACGGCGCTATGGCCGATTCATGAGCCCAATTTTCTTGGGTGTTCTAATACATTCATTTAGGTCATTCTGAAGGTCCCTGAAAAAATTTTGGACCTCATTTAAAATTCGACAGAAAATACATGATATCGGGGTTTTTCCGGTTTGTTTTTCCGTTCGAAATTCATACAAATTTGCAAGTGTGTTAAATATTGTTTAGCTAGGCTCTGATACCTCTGTAAGTCGATGTTCAACACCCCAATACTTATGGGGAGGCGGAAATATGAATAACAATCTTGTTCTATGGTTAAACATCGAATAACCGTATGAATCGTTTGCTAAACAAGTTTTAACAAAAGCTATAGAGTTCTAAACTACTATGTTAAGAGATTATACCAAACGGTTCTAGTCCTTCGTCTTAATTTTTTCTACGGCCTCTTTGGATCTCCACGTCCTCTTCGGCTTTCTTCCGTGATAGACGATCCACCCGAGAACCCTAATCCAAGCTGTAACCTCTAAACTTGAGGTTACTTAGTTTCTCTAGTTGCTAAATAGAGTAGCTAAGGTGATGTAGAGATAGGTTATGGAGTAATTAGTCTTTCCTAATCCTTGTTCTCAACTCATGAGGGTAGGATTAGGGTTTGGTGAAGGAGAGAGAACTTGAAGAGAGAGAGTGAGAAGATGATAATGATAATAATTAATAATAATGAAAAAGCTTCTCACTAGATATATGAAACATAATGAATTAAAAGAAAAATGAATAATATGAGATTATTCATCATGTTTCAATAATGCAAGTGGTTGATTCATCATGTGAGTCATTAAGCATTTAATGATGCATTAATGACATAATGAATCACTCACAATGAGTCACTAATTCATTAAATGATAATGCCACCTCTCCCTCCAAGTCATCACCTTCTAGAAGCTTCTCGGAAAATTACGAGAACGCCCCTCCCATCCGTGAAAATACAGAAAAACTTTAGACTGTACAAATCCAATAACCTGATACTAGAATCTGGCTTAAACCAAAGCCTGCTAGTAAAAACTGTCTGAATGTCGTACGTGCGTTCAAACACGTATGCGTCCGAACCTTTGTCGTAAAACCATACGACCTCTATATCTTTTCACCTGGGTTTGGGAAATCTCTGTGTGGGACTCTAAAGACTCAACTACTACGTTGGCAGTGGGTTTAACCACAGACCGCAAGCGGCACTAGCTGTACGTAACGGTCCCCAGGTAGTTGTCGATAAGAAAGCCGATGAGGTAACCCATCTGAAATCCTACTGAGCCTGTCCGTGACAATATCCGCGCAGTCCGGTCTGTTCGTCTAAGAGTATCGCATGTATGGTCTAGGGAGGTGGTGGATGTCAGACCCCTAAAAACCGTACATGTCGTGTCGGTATGGCTCAAGACCACTCGAGAATCTACTGATCAGTCCATCAGTAATTCTCAATCAGCCCTGGCCAGGGACTTATGGTAATGAACAACCGACCACAGTGCGATATCAACTCCCTATACCGGGAGAGACGAATCCCTAACAGTCGCTCACTGCCTCCACGTGGCTCGGGACTGTGCCCAACTAAAACCTGTTTGCACGACTCCTTTGAGCCATGGTAGGGTAATAATCAAAGCACAGTGGGAACTCACACGAGACAAATGATGACATTAAGTCAACGGACTATCTGCACACATGTCACCTGAGAACTGCTATCTGACGTTATGTATAATACCATCCAGTCAGTTCTCGGCGAGTCCTATCCGGTGTACTCACAACCAGTGAGCATCTGTATACAATCTTAGGTGAACACCACCAATGGTTGCGGGACCAATCCATTGCCCCTCGTCAGGGTCTAGATATGTATACACTAGTCTACTCCGGAGTATCGATGCCCAATCTCGATACTCCTGCGACCAAGGACATCTAAGGGTGTGCCTATTGAATATCTAGCTCCCCCTAGTATGACTGCCATCACAACGCCGGTAGTCAGAAAAACACCCTATGGGCTTTATCAACATATATATATAAATTCCAAGTAAAATATATCATACGTTAAGACAAAGTCAAACCAAATAGTGTACTATCATATCAAGCAAGACTGTCATGTACATACATATTCCAAGCATCCTATACAATGTAGGCCTCTAGGGCATATATATCCAACAACCATCTCTCTCTCTCTTCCTCTACACTCTTTCTCAATCTCTCTCTTTCTTACCTCTCATCCCACTCTCTCTGTGCTCTCTCTCTCTCTCTGAGTTTCTCTCTCTCTCTCTCTACATCTTTCTCTCTCTAACTCCCTCTCTCTGAGTTTCTCTCTCTCACTGCTTCTCTCTCTCTCTCACTGATTCCTCTCTCTCTCTCTCTCTCACTGATCTCTCTCTCTCTGAAACCTCACCCATCTCTCCCTTTCTATCAACCGACTACCACCACCACGACATCGCCTGAGCTCGCAACAGCCCATCACCAAGCTCGAGCCAAGCCCAAGCCTAGCCGAGACTCGTCGCGTGCTTGCTACTCCGTGCCCGGGACGTGTCATTACTGCCATCGCTGCCGCGCCATCAGTTCACCGTCTCCAGGAAAGTATTTTACTTGCTTACATGCTATATACTCGAGATACAATCTTAGATTACTTAGATTATAAAGTTACAATTTTAGATCAATTAGGTATCATACCTGTTCGATGTGTGTTCCCAATGAGAATACTTATCAAATTTGACGGAACTGGATGATTTGTATTGGCCCTTGAAAGGATGGATATCTTGTGCAAGTTTCGCTGTAAAATATGATCGTTAACGCCTAAAAAGACTACCCCCAAGTTTACTCGTAAAACTGGAATTTTCTTGTACCTGAAAACCGTTAAAATCGCCATAAATTGTATACACACTGGAAAGATGCGTTCGAGGGCTTAAATATGACCGTTAACGTCATATTTAAGCCCTCGAACGCATCTTTCCAGTGTGTATACAATTTATGGCGATTTTAACGGTTTTCAGGTACAAGAAAATTCCAGTTTTACGAGTAAACTTGGGGGTAGTCGTTTTAGACATTAACGGTCATATTTTCCAGCGAAACTTGCACAAGATATCCATCCCTTCAAGGGACAATACAAATCATCCAGTTCCGTCAAATTTGATAAGTATTCTCATTGGGAACACACATAGAACAGGTATGATACCTAATTGATCTAAAATTGTAACTTTATAATCTAAGTAATCTAAGATTGTAACTCGAGTATATAGCATGTAAGAATGTAAAATACTTGCCTGGAGACGGTGAACTGATGGCGCGGCAGCGAAAGCAGTAATGACACGTCCCGGGCACGGAGTAGCAAGCACGCGACGAGTCTCGGCTAGGCTTGGGCTTGGCTCGAGCTTGGTGACGGGCTGTTGCGAGCTCAGGTGATGTCGTGGTGGTGGTAGTCGGTTGATAGAAAGGGAGAGACGGGTGAGATTTCAGAGAGAGAGAGAGATCAGTGAGAGAGAGAGAGTGAGGAATCAGTGAGAGAGAGAGAAGCAGTGAGAGAGAGAAACTCAGAGAGAGGGAGTTAGAGAGAGAAAGATGTAGAGAGAGAGAGAAACTCAGAGAGAGAGAGCACAGAGAGAGTGGAATGAGAGGTAAGAAAGAGAGAGATTGAGAAAGAGTGTAGAGGAAGAGAGAGAGATGGTGACAGAAGGAGGGAGTGAGGAAGGGAGAGAGAGAGAGAGGTCAGTGAAAAAGGGGAGAGAGAGAGATCCGAGAGAGAGGGTGAGATGATGATGGCGATGGTGATGATGAGGACGCTACGAGGTGGTGAAGGCGGAGGCGAAGTGACGTGGGCACGAGGTGGCTGTTGTCGTCGACGTCATCGCCGGGGAAGTGGGTGCAGAAGGGTTCGAGCTCGGTGGGTTTGGAATGGGTGTGCAGTGGGTGTCGGCAGGGGGTATTTGATTGGTTTAGTGGAGTAGTGAGGGTGTCGTTGGTGGAGGAGGGATGTGCGAGGGGGAGTACCAGGTGATGGGGTCGTCGCCGGCGTCGTCGACAAGGAGGCTCGAGTTGGGTTCGGTTATGGGTTGTGAGGGGAAAGAGATGGGGAATGAGAGTGAATGAGAGTTTTGAGGGAGAGAGAAAGAGAGATAGGGGATACAGGGTCGCGCGTCGTGGAGAGTAACGTGCGCGAGTGACGGGGGCGCGAGCGTGGGCGACGGCGACGGGAGTGGGTCGAGCGCGCGAGGGCGAAAAGAAATAGCCATTGGAGGAAGATGAGGGGGTAGTGGGCCGGGTCGAGTTGGCAGAGGGGGTGTAGGCTGCTGGGCCAGAAAAAGAATTAAAGGGAAATGGGAACGGGCCAGGCTGGGAATTAATATAAGGAAAATTAAATAGGGAAATTAAGGGAGTGGGCCGGGAAGCTTGGGCCGCAGGAGAAAATAAGGTTTTGGGTTTTAGATTTTAAATAAAAGAAAATGGGTTGGGGTTTGGGAGTTGGGCAGGAAATAAAATAAATTTAAATCTTTAAAGCAATGGGCTGAAGGAATAAAATATGGTTTGGGTTTGAGGCTATTTAAAAGGGATGATTTACTTGGTTTGGTGTTTAAAAGGGGTTTTAGAAATAAATAAATAATTATCAGAAAAAGTTAAATAAATTTTATTAGCGAATTAGAAATACAGATATAGCGTATAAAAAGAGGCTGGGTATTACAGATCGCGGTGAAGGGACTACTACTCAGAGCTTGTGAAGCGAAGGAGCGGACTACAAAGGTTGCAATCCCTCTCACTTAGTTGTAAAGTTGTTTACTTACATGTTTAACCCTAATTATCTGGCAAAGATCCTTGCTTTGGGTTGTTCGGCACGTCTAAATTTTAAATCGGGCATGGTTGATGCTTTGTAGAACCTCGTGACAGTGCCTAGTAACCCTATGGTGGTATCATAGCCAAGCTAGAGTGTTAGGCGACATGTATACGAAGTTAAAAGTCCGATCAAACGTCGAAACATCGTTTTTTTGACCCCTCTCTGGAAATTTTTTAAAAATTTGATATTTTCCGTATTAAAAATACTCAGAAAATTCAGCAGGCAATTCTATGGATTACCATAAAATACGAGCCCCCAACTCCCTAAAGTCGTAGCGGAACTGCGGCAGGAACATGCTTCCCGCGGCGGTTCCGCGGCCGTACTTGGGATTTAAGGCCTCGTATTAAGTAGGGTTGATCCGTAGGTATTAGTTTATACTTCTGGGAATTTTTAATCTTGCTCAAGTGTTGAGTTTTCTGGAGATCATTTGTATTCGTTGATTTGATCGGAAAGTTTAATTTCGTTTTATTTTCCGGATAATTTAGAACCTGTTAAAATGTTCGAACGGATATCAATAACTCGCTTTTTCCCGACACGAAAATTTTTCAAGTGTTGAATATTTCTTGAGTTTAAAACTTTCGGAAAAACATGCAAGCATATCTGTGGACCCTCTAGAAGAACGTAATCTTAACTCGATTATGTGACCGTCAAAACTGCTATTGAACCATAGGGTTTGTGGTAGTTTGGTGTTGCCACATGTGAGGCGTTGGTTTGACCCTTCTACGGCTGGTTCATTAGGGCGGTGACATGTTCTGGGATTTTTGAACTCTGCTCAAGTGTTGAGCTATTTGGGAAATCTTGGGTGTTTGATTATTCGATCGGAAAGTTTAACTTTGTCTATTTATCTGGAATGTGATACAATATGTGGAATTCATATAGTTAGACATGAAATGCGAAGTATGTGATATTTCGGATTTAAGATGTCTAAAGTGATTGTGGATTCCAAATGATGTAGTTTTACACTTTCTTTTCTGTGACCGTAAGCGTAGTATGTGGGGTATCGCCGGCTTCGTTGCTATACATCAACGACAATCGGGATACGCATACTTGCTTACGTTGATGGTATGATATATTATGTTTTGTTGTGATATGTTATATTGGATCGTCGTGTTCTGAATAGCCGAGGGATTTATGTGAGATGAGGGTTTTTATTTTCATTCATGTAAAATTCATTTGTATGTAATATTCTTTTATTGGGGCACTTCCAGGATGAGGTTGATGTCACCATTGTATATTATTTATTTTTCCGCATTAGGTAGACCCAAGGAGGGGAGCACAGGTAACCGGGTTCTTGGGTAAAGTGGGAGGCCATCTCGAGGAGTCGAGACCGGGTCTCCTAACCCTTGAATTGGCAGTGTTGCTTGCCGCTCTCGTAGGGGTCTAGGGATGTGGGTTTGGCTATTCATCGCGACCGTGGAATCCGTGTTTTATACAGGCTCGATGTAAAACACGGACGTCCTAGTATATCAAATGTTTCATATGTTATCTTTTGCTGCAATGTTCTGTGATGAGATCATATTACTGTAGGGTTCCTAGGCACACTCATGAGGTTCCACAAGGCATCAACCATGCCAAATTCAAAAATTTATGAGCCGAGAAACCCTAATGAAGATCGTTAACTAGAGGATAGGCGAAACTAAAAGCTAGCAAATATCTTTGCTACTAAGTGAAAGTGACTATAACCTTTGTAGATCCGGTCCTCCACCTCTTTAGCTCCGTGATGACGTCCCTCCGCTGCGACCATCGGGATCCTGGACTCTAGCATTGGTTTCATCGGAGAAATGATCGGGCTAGGTCGTGGACTTCTATGCCGAAGATGATCTACGTCGAGGCGACTCAAACTCAAGCTCCATCTTCACTTGGTCATGAACCTTGTGAAGAAAACACCCTATACAACATGGCAAGTGGTAGAGGATGAAGAAATAGGAAGTGGGTTCACTTTGGATTTGGATTTCTCACTTGATTTCAACACTTGAAATTTTCTAGCAAGCTTTTCTTTTCTTCATGAAGAAGGTGAAGAAGAAGAAAAGAAAAATAAATTATCTTGAAAATAATAAATCAAGTGAATCTTATCATAATGAAACCATGGGTGAAGTAAACACATGTAGAGAATAAACTAGGGTTTAGGTGTAATGGTTATGTTAAGGAAAAAAACAAAATGGTTAAGACTTTCAAAGCTTCATGAAGCTTCAAGCAAAAACAAATAAAGCCACCATTTTATTTTTGCCAAAAAAAATGAATAAAATAAATAAAAAGAATAAATAAATAAGTTAAACCCTAACCATTAACCTAAAAATGGTTTAAAGCAAACACACACCCAAGTTTGCATGTATCATCAAACATGATACAAACTAGTGCACAAAAATATATCACATATACAACTTGTGCACATCAAGTGAGAAAATCAATCTTTAGTGAACAAATACTAGTTAATGTAAAGTAGTATATCAAATATATAATTATACATTAAATCATTAAATCAACACTTGATTTAACGATCCGGTCATAACCGACTAATATCAAGTGTATCAATGTATCGAATCAACACTTGATTCGGTAACCCGGCTATATCACATATAACCGACCGATGATACAAATCGCGAGAATATAATTCAGTATCACATACTGGTATTATTCTCGGGCCCGCACATATCTCATATGCGCTCTTATTTCGTTTCGCTTGAGCCAGGAAACCTCTGTGTAGGACTCTAAAGACTCGTCAATACGCCGGCAGTAGGTAATGATCATATCAAACACCCACAAGCCGCAAGCGGTCTGCTAAACGTAACGGCCACCCGGGTATTGAGCGATCAGAAGATCAATGAGCAAGCCTGCTCACACTCCTGTGAATCCAACCAGTAACACTTACCGTACAGTCCGGTCTCGTCGTCTGATATGTCGCATATCTCGCCTAGGGGTGGTAAACGTCAGACCCCAGTAGCTCGATAAGTCGTGTTGATATGAGGTCTATAACAGTTCGAGAAACTACTGGTAACACTTACCAGTAAATCTCAGCAACCCTGGCCAGGGATTTCCGGTTATAGCCAATCGAACACAGCGCAACATCAACTCCCTATACCGGGAGAGACGAATCCCCTCCTATCGCTCATTGCCTCCATGTGATTCGGGACTGTACCCAAAAACCACCGTTTTGCATGCCCTCTTGGACGTGGTAAGGTGGAAATCAAAGCACAGTGGGAATCACACAAGACTCTATGACGATCTCAGGTCAACAGACTACCCTGTACCAGTGTCACCGGAGAACTGCCATCTGACGTAAGGTATAATACCATCTGGGAGTTCTCGGCGAGTCCGTCCAGTGTACCCAGTCTCCACTGAGCACCCGTATATCATCTCTGATGTCAAACACCAATGGATATGGGATCATCCATCGCCCATCTGTATGGGTCGAGAAGGTATACGCTAGTCTATTCTGGTATATCGATGCCCTATCTCGATACACCCACGACTAGGGACCTTGAAGGATGTACTTATGGACTACCATGTCCCCACTAGTATGATCCGCATCATAGTCCAGGTAGTCAAGTACACATCCTAAGGGCTTTACCAACATGTAACAGAGAGACAATCAGTGTACACGTTAAGATAAAGAGCAACCAGATAGCATACTATCATATCAAGCAAGAAAGTCATCCCTATATATGTCCAAGCATCCACTACAATATACATCCTATGTATAGTAATGGCCTATAGGGCATACATATAACTAATAATCTCCCACTTGCACTAGGGCCATCTGATAGCAGTGGTTATAGTATCTCATACTCAACCATCCCATAAAAGTCTCTCTCTGGGTAAAGGCCTTTGTGAGTGGATCCGCCGTGTCGTCCTCTGAGTCTACTCTCCTAACCTTGATCCCCTGGAGATCAACCATCTCCATGATCAGGTGATGCTGCCTCAGAATACGTCTAGGTCACTGATGGGACCGGGGTTCCTGGGCCAAGGCCACACTTCCATTGTCACACAATGGTAGGAACCTAGTTCATCTCATGAACCAATATACACCCAAACTGCCTCTTTGGTAGTATCTTTAATAGCGATGTCACCAGCCTTTATCGTCTAGTTTGCCACGGTATCTAGCTTGGAACTCTTCCAACATACCGTCCCTCCACTGAGGGTAAAGACAATGCCTGCGACTGACATTCAGTCGTCCTTATCACCCTGGAACCTTTCCAGTGATTCTCCCCAGGATCCATTGATACCATCTTACTACACCTAGTAAGAATCCTAACATCCATTTAGATCTATCTCATAGATCTAAAACCCAGGATTTAGGAGGTATCGCTTTGATCCTGTTTGGAGAATCCTTGTGATAAGTGGAGATTGACCGAGCGTAGCATAGGAAACTCCTTCCCTATCAAGTGTATGTCATCCACGTACTCTACGAGGATCACCACCATACTCCCTACTACCTTTTTGTATATACAAGGTTCATCTACCATTTTGATGAAGTCAAACTCTTTGATTACCACATCAAAACAGATGTTCCAACTCCGTGATGCCTGCTTTATCACATAAAACATCTTGCTCACGTTTTCGCTGCTCCCACTGTCTATGAAGCCCTCTGGCTGTGTACTTATAGACGCTCTCTTCTAAAATATCATTTAGAAAAACAGTCATGTCACCCAACCACCAGATATCGTAGTCATGGTATGTAGCCGTGGCAAGTAGGATCTAGATGGACTTAAGCATAGCTCCCTAGAAAAGGTTTCATCATAATCCATACCTGGTCAATGATGCAAACCTTTAACAAGTCTAGCTCTGAAAGTCTCAACTTTTCCATGTGCACCAAGTAATCTTCTCAAGATATACTTGCTCCTGATGGGGATTTAACCCTTCAGATAAAGCAACCAAAGTCCATACTTTGTTGGTGTATAAGGATTCCATCTCAGATCGATAAGCATCCAGCCATTCTTACAGAGTCCCACTCCTGATGGCCAGCTCGAAACTAGTTGGGTCATTATCTCATGATGCAATCCTCGCTCCCACTGTCATTGAGAAACCAAAGTATCTCTCAGGTGGGTGAGGAACCCTACTAGATCGGCGGAGAGGCTGAGGTTCGTTAGAATCTATTGAATCCTTTGGTTCTACCAAATCATCAGCTGCAGTTTGTATAGCTGGAACCTTTCCAGTTCTACATAACTGACCTTGCCTCGAGCTTGTCCGGATTTTGCTTTTAGACATAGGCCGGTCAACCCCAAATCTTAACTATCTTAAGATATGGGCTCTTCCCTTTCCATATCTCATATGAAGTGGTAGGCTACTGATTTGATTTGAACCCTATTCAATAGGTATGCAACTTCATAAGTGCATAATTCCCTAAAAGGAAATAGGAAACTCAGTAGTGCTCATCATAGAGCGCACCATATCATATAGGGTGTGACTGCTCCGCCCCGATACACCGAGGTGCTGTGGTGTATACGGAGGAGTAATGCTGAGAGAGAATCTCATTCTTAGAATAGTCCAGGAATCACGTGCTCAAGTATTCTCCTCCCTGATCTTATCATAGGACATAATACTTATACCCGTATATTTCTTCTCTACTTCTAACTTATATTTTGTGAATATTTCAAAAGCTTCGGACTTATGTTTCAACAGGAACATATGACTGAATCTTGAGAAATATTCAAAGAGAATGTAATGAAGTATAAAGAACCGGTCCTGGCATGTGTAGACGGGGGACCTTATATACATCATCATGTATCAGTCCCAAGAGTTCACTAACTCTTTCTCTGTTTCCAGTAAACGGAACTATGGTCATCTTATCTTTGTGACATGACTGGCAAGTTTCACAAGATGTAAATTCAAACTGATTTAAATATGCATCTAAAATGTAACTTAAGCTAGTCGGGTCACATTGATATGACCTAGTCTATAATGCCTCAAGAAGGATCCGTTCATTTCTGAACTCTTCCTCTTGTGTGTGTTCTGCATACTAGGAACTGTAGTTTGATTTAGAACATTAATGCTTTTAGATAACGTGCCTGAACCGATCAACACTTGATATAGGAAATGTTCAAAACATTATCCATCAATACAAAATTATATCCTTCTTTACTAATAAAGAGACTGATATGATGTTGTATATCAGGTTCGGTATCTAATAACATTCGTTCAGAATCAATGTATTCTGGTAATACAGGGTGACAGTGACCAACAGACTTGGCTGCAACACTTGCACCGTTTTCTGTCTCATGAAACTTATCACCCGTTCTCAGTTCTCTACCTATCTGTAGCCTATGTAACAGTTTATATATGTGGGATCCTGATCCGGTATCACATACCCAGGACGTAGAGGTTATTGAGAAAGAGTTATCGGTAATGAATACACCCGAAGAAGATGCATCAGTATGCACTTTCTTCGTTTGGGCGGCACGGGAAATCTGGTATTCCCCTATTTCCTGCTCTGTTCTTATAACAATTATAAGTTGGAGCGGGACTAACGTTCCCCAGCTCAATACAACAAGCGGGTTCGGTCAATTCATCTGTATTATTATCTTGATTAAGGCATGATATGGTCGCTACCTGGAGAGAGAGAGAGAGAGAAAAATACTCTGTGTGCGCTCTTGCAAGATCAGATTGGTTATTATTTTATCTAATCAGGATGGCTCCCACTGTTTTTATCAAATCTTCCTTCAAACCCTAAAAGGAAAGACTAGCCGTGATTAATTACACGCTACAAGTTCGCCAATCTTTCAGCCAGGCCAGTGTCGGTACTTTGAGGGAGGTTCCCCGTGCTTTCGCACGGACCTAATTAAAGTAAACCTCGTTTTCCCAGAGGCGTAACCCCGTTGACACCTTTCTAGACACCTACTTGATCGGCTAATTGTAATGTGTAAAACTCTCCCAGGAGTAACAATTACTCGTAGTGGGTATCGGGATCCAACTATCTCATAGAAGGTATGCAATCTCATTGCAAATTTCAACACTTGAAATTCCCGATAATTTTGCCCCTAGCGTCCCATGACCTTGAGGCAGGCCAATAAACCATAGTGCGCTAGTCAAGTTCAACCCGTCATTTCCTGATTGAATTAAACCCACCCGCACGACCCTTGACGCAGGCCAACAAAGTCGCACGAATACCCTAATCCAATCTGCATCATATGCATAAACAGATAAATACAAGTTAGCTACCGCACACTACGCCTTGACGCAGGCTAACAAACGTAGCACGGATACTAAGTAGGACTTATCTGAAATGACGGAGGGCTACGACAGGTTTTTCTGAAAACCTATTGTGTAATGAACTTGATATCGTTGTAGAATCAAATAATTTTAAAATTGATTGTTTTTTAGGCTTTTCTAGTTTTGCTAAAGGGGTCACTCCCAATGAAGGGATCGTCGGCCCTTTCCTCATCGAATAAGGTGCAGGATATATCATATATACCGATGTGCAAAGCAAGAACTATAGGAGCAATCAAAAGAAAAACCGAAGGGTGTAGCATCTGCCAGTCATTGCTAAAGGGACCACTCTCGGTGAAGGGATCTCGGCCCTTTCCTTATCGAATAAGGTGCAGGATGTTCTACAAGGAACACCGCGATGCAAAGCAAGAACTGTAGCTACTTGTTTTTGAAAATTCGATTCCACAACATCTTTTAGGTTTCTTTTATTTCATTAATCATATTAATGAAGTCTCATCATTTAAATCACCTAAACATCACAGATAAATACGACGTACACTTATGCCATCCGCATTCGCCTCGATGTCCCCTCGTGCACCGTTAGGTTGGTAACTAACGGCAGAGCGGGGCAGGGCTAGCGCGGGTATAAAACATAAGTAACGTCTATATAATATATCATATACAGTATCTATCACAACATATCAAATGATCACATCACAGATATCGCAGCAGAAGAAACATATGAAACATTGGATATACTAGGACGTCCATGTTTTTAATACGAGCCAGTATAAAACACGAATTCCACGGTCGCGATGAATAGCCAAACCCATACCCCTAGACCCCTACGAGAGCGGCAAGCAACCCTACCAATTCTATAGTTAGGAGACCCGGACTCGGCTCCTCGAGTTGGTCTCCCACTGGACTCTAGAACCCGGTTACTTGTGCTCTCCTCCTTGGGTCTATCCTAGTGCGGAAAAGTAAATAATATACAAAAACGGTGACATCTTCCGCAACCTGGAAGTGCCCCAATAAAAGAATATTACATACAAGTTTTTACATGAATGAAAATGGAAAAACACTCATCTCACATAAAAAAACATGGCTATTCAAACACGACGATCCAATATAACATATCCAGCAACACATAACATCACATGTCATCAACGTAAGTAAATATGCGCATCCCAATTGTCGTTGACATATAGCAACGAAACCGGCGATATCACATATTACACTTACGGTCGCAGAAAAGAAAGTGTAAAACTACAACAGTTGGAGTCCGCAACCTGCATAGACATCGCATGCCTAACCAAATGAATTCCTTAGACATCGCATGCCTAACAATTATAAACCCCGCATTTTAGTCTCATTATCAAAAACACTTTTCAATATCAAGTCGGGCAATTCAACAAGATTCCCGACATTCTGAACGAATGCTCGTCGCAAACTTTAGTAGATGGCCGCACCCCCGATACCGTCGACGAAGTGCACTAAGGCGGAACACCGCTGCCGTGAGCACCCGAACGGATGCTTTCAGCGACAGGGTTCTCCTACAGTCACTTGGTCGGGGTTATGGGGTGTAGCTGTCTATTAAGTTTACCCGGCGAGTATCCGCGTACGCAACGTGATTCCGATGGACTTTTGATCACATCAAAATTCCGCGGCAACCAATCAAGTGAGACTAAAGTGTTATGTTTATAACATCCAAATCAGTTATCTCATAACTACTTGTGGATTCCAAATATTGTATCACATTCCAGATAAATAGAAAATGTCAAACTTTCCGATCAAACAATCAAACACCTAAGTTTTCCCGAAACAACTCAACACATGAAATAAGTTTAAAAACATTCACTTCATGCCACAGTACCAACGGTCCAGCCGTAGAAGGGTCAAGCCAACGCCTCACATGTGGCACGCCGTACTGCTCCAAACCCTGAGGTTCAAAAGGCAGTTCAAGACGGTCACATAATCGAGTTAAGGTTTGTTGTCTTCTAGAGGGTCCATCGCGTTACTTGCACTACTTAGAACGTTCTTAAACCACGGAAAAATCCAACACTTGGAAATTTTCCGGCAGGGGAAAAATTGGGTATTTATATCCGGTCGAACATTTTAACATGTTCTAAAATTACCCGGAAAAAACACTTAGACGAAATTAAACTTTCGATCGAATCAACGAACTCCCAATACAACCCAGAAAACCCAACTATTGAGTGTAGATTAAAAATTCCCAGAAAACACAGGCATCACAGACGGGTATTACTGTGCAAAGCACGTGACAAGATGCTTCTATATGGCCGCGGAACCGCTGCGCATGCCAGGGTGGGGCCGCGGTTCCGCGGCGCTTTAGTCGAGTTGGGGGCACGTGCTCCACAGTAACTCCTAGAAAACCCTGTTGTATTTTTTGGATATTTTTAATATGGAATAATCCACTGTTTTGAAAAATGTACAGAGAGGGGTTGCGCTTAGGGTTTCGGGGTTCGATCGGGTTTCTAACTTCGTCTATACATCGCCTAAGGCTCTAGCTAGTCTCTAATACCACTGTAGGGTTCCTAGGCACACTCATGAAGTTCCACAAGGCATCAACCATGCCAAATTCAAAAATTTATGTGCCGAGAAACCCTAATGTAGATCGTTAACTAGAGGATAGGCGAAACTAAAAGCTAGCAAACATCTTTGCTACTAAGTGAAAGTGACTATAACCTTTGTAGATCTAGTCCTCCACCTCTTTAGCTCCATGATGACGTCCCTCCGCTGCGACCATCGGGATCCTGGACTCTAGCGTTGGTTTCATCAGAGAAATGATCGGGATAGGTCATGGACTTCTATGCCGAAGATGATCTACGTCGAGGCGACTCAAACTCAAGCTCCATCTTCACTAGGTCATGAACCTTGTGAAGAAAACACCCTATACAACATGGCAAGTGGTAGAGGATGAAGAAATAGGAAGTGGGTGTAAGTCCATGCTACCTCTCCCGGTACTTACGGGCATGCGGAATTTGATGAAAAACAATTTTCTAGAGTCGGTAATATGGACTCAAAATGGATCTTTGTTAAACTATCTGCCTAACAACCTAACTAGGAGTTGTTAACTACTCGGTTAGGGGGCTATACCTTTCTTTCTTGAACTCCTTCGTCTTCGACTCTCGATGGTGTACGGATCGACTTCACCCCGTCGTCTCCTTGCGCCGAAGATCGATCCACCCGAAAGCTTCTACCTTTGGCTTCTTCTTCGAGCTTTGAAGAAACTAGTTCACTCGGTTTGCTAAACCTTATGAACTAGAGTGAGTAGAGGAGAGTGTGTTGGGATTTTTCTCTATGGTTCTTGCTTCTCAACACATGAGACAAGTGAACCATAAACTAGAGAGAGAGGGAGAGCAAGAGGAAGAGGAAGAGGGTGAGAGCTCAAGCAAGAGAGAGAGTGGAAATGATAGAATGAGCAAGACTTTTCTCTCTTGGCTCTCATAATCCAAAGCCATCATAACAAATCATAGCAATCAAGTATTATGTGATGGTTTAAGCTACAATAGCCATATCATTTCATGCACTCATTTTGCACAAGATAAACAAGCAAGCAAAAGTCTTTGCCATGAAATGATAGCTATTGTCATGATGATGGTCAACTAGTCCAACCTAGTCAACCAGTCAACAAAGTCAACAAGTCAACCCCTCAACAACCATGTCACCATAATACTTAATTATTATTATTGTTAATTATATTTCATATTCTCATTAGGGTTTAGCTAAAAGTCAATAGTCAACAGTCAACAGTCAACAACCCTAATGAGAATCATCTGCCTCTGTCTCTCCACCAACTGTGCATACACACCCGCATCCGCGTTCCGAGGAACACGAAAACATACGAGATAAAACCAATCCCAAAACGTACACTAGGATATGGCTTAAACCAAAGCCCGCTAGTGTTAACTGTCCGGACACTAAACATGCACAAGTGCACGGATGTGACCAAACCCTGTCACAAAACCATGCGACATCTACTCTTTTACCTAAAAGCGAATAGCTTTCTGTGTGGGACTCTAAAGACTCGACACTACACTGGCAGTGGGTTTAACCACAGACTGCAAGCGGCACTAGCTGTGCGTAACGGTCCCCAGGTAGATGCCGACAAGAAGACTGACGAGGTGAAACCCATCTGAACTCCTACTGAGCCTGAATGTGACAGTCTCCGTACAGTCCGGTCTGTTCGTCTGATACATCGCATGGCGGGCCTAGGGGAGGTAAACGTCAGTCCCCTAATAGCGGTACAAGTCGTGTCTGAGTGAAGCCCAGAGCACCCTGAGATAATACTGGAAACCTACCAGTATATCTCGCTTGCCCTGGCCAGGGACTACTCGTGTAATGGCTCTCCTAGACACAGCGCGATGTCAACCCCCAATACCGGGAGAGACGAATCCTGTCTAACCGTCACTGCCTCCAAGTGCTTCGGGACTGCACCCAACTACTACCTGTTTGCACGACTCCTTTGAGCCGTGGTAGGGTAGTAATCTAAGTACAGTGGGAACACACTCGAGGCGAAGTGACAGTGTCAAGTCAGTGGACTAAGTTGTACTCATGTCACCTGGGAACTGATAACTGACGATAGGTATAGTACCAACCAACAGTTCCCGACGAGTCATGTCCAGTGTACTTGTAACCCAACGAGCACCCGTATACTATCTCCAGTACGACATACTGATGGCTTTAGGACAGACCATCTCCCACACTGGGATGAGAAGCGCATACGCTAGTCTACTCCGGAGTATCGATGCCCTGTCTCGATAGTCCTGCGACTAGGGACCTGCATAAGGATGTGCTTATAGATTACCCAGCCCCCACTAGTGTGACTGCCATCACAACGCTGGTAATCAAGCAAAGATCCTAAGGGCTCCACTAATGTGTATAGGTGATATACTAATTGTTGGAGATAATGCCCTCAGAGTCAATTATTGGATCACAGGTACGTGATTGCAATGATTGAAGGAGGACCTATCCCGGTAAGACAGTCTTACTCGAGATGATAGTATGCTATCTGGTTTACCTTTATCATCGTGTACTTTTTTAGGTGACCTGACACGTCGCTATTACATGTTGATAGAGCCCCTAGGATTCTATGCTTGACCACCAGCAGTATGAGGGCGATCATATACGTGGGAGCTGGTAGTCTATAAGCATATCCTTAAATGGTCCCTAGTCGTGTGAGTTTCGAGACAGGGCATCGATACTCCATAGTAGACTAGTGTATACAGTCGAGACCCCGACGAGGGGCGGTGGCCGGTCTCACAAACCACTGGTGTCAGTTGGATCACCTAAGATGTATACAGGTGCTCATTGGGTTATGAGTACACCGGACATGACTCGCCGGGAACATGCTAGTTGGTCATATACCAGACGTCAGATGGCAGTTCCCTGGTGACATGTGTGCAGGTTAGTTCATCGACCTGGAGATCGTCATTTGTCTCGTGTGAGTTCCCACTGTACTTTGATTACTACCCTACCACGGCTCAAAGGAGTCGTGCAAACAGGTTTTAGTTGGGTACAGTCCCGAGCCACATGGAGGCAGTGAGCGTATCTTCAGGGGTTTGTCTCTCCCGGTATTGGGGGTGAGGTCGTGCTGTGTCTAGGAGAGCCATTACACAAAGCCCTCGGCCGAGGCAAGGAGATTTACTGGTAGGTATTCCAGTAGTATCTCAGGGTGTTCTGGGCTACACTCCGACACGACTTGTACCGCTTTTGGGGGTCTGACTTTTACCAACCCCCTAGGCCCGCCATGCGATGCTCATAGACAAACGGACCGGACTGCACGGATATTGTCACTGACAGGCTCAGTTGGGTGTCGGGGTGAGCTTCCTCATCGACGTCCCTTTTGGTCAATAGCTGGTGGCCCGTCACGTATTGGCATATACCTCTGACGTGCTAGTGGTTAAATCCACAACCATAGTATTGACGAGTCTTTAGAGTCTACCACACTTTCAGTTACTCAGCTTTCGGGCGAAAGGTTGTAGAGGCCGTATGGAGATATGGCAAGGTCCGATCAGATACGTGCGGTATTGCACAGATCAGGATCGGACAGTCTGTACTATAGGCCGTATGGTTATATGGCAGGGTTCGATCAGATACGTGCGGTATTGCACGGATCAGGATCGAACAGATATTACTAGCCGGTTTTGGTATAAGCCGGATTCTAGTATAGTACAGTGGAGATTTTGTCTCATTGCATTTGTATTTCGGTCGAAATACAGATGCGGGTGTGTATGCACAGTATCGGGGTTTTCCTGTAATTTATTACGGGACCAGTTTTCTGGAGTTGCCAGTTTGCTTTCCGTTTCGGCCGATTTCCATTGTTCCGTTCATTGGCCGAAGAATGGTGGAGGAGGGTTTATTTGCATTGTTGCAAATAAGCATTTGTGGAGGGGGTCTTTGCATATTATCATGTCATGATACTTGTCCCATCATTTGACTTTCCTTTTTCATGATAGCTTGACTTTGGATCTCATCATGGTTGTTGATGATGAGGTTGGTGGTTGGTGGTTGAGTGTGGGTTTTGATTTGGTAATCATTTCCTTTTGCATGATAGTCTTCTCTCTCTCTCCATTGGTATTATTGGATGGCTCTCTCATTCTATCACTCTCCCCTCTCATTTTCTCATTCTCTCCTCCTCTAGTTATGGCCGGCCAAGCATGGAGGAGGGGTTGCCCATTTTGTAGTGGGGATTTTTCCTCTCTAGTTGATAGAAAAATCCCCAAGTTCCTCCACAAAATTCTTGTATCATCCTTCCACCACAAAAGGCAATTCCATGAACCCCAAAAATGAGACTTCTTCTCTAGATATTCTACAGCAATTCTTGGGCACGTCGAGTAGCCGGCTTCGTGCCCGAGTTGCCTCGGCATTGAGGTGGGAGCCCGTAAAAGAAGTAGGCGATGTGGTGCACTTCCGGCGACGAGGAGGAGACGGCACATTCCGCAGGAGATCGGGACGGCGACGAGAAGACCGGAGGACTCGGATCTGTCGGTATACTTCTCTTCCCTATCTTGTTGTTAGCTTAGACTTGTTAATGGTTACGATCCGGATGTTTAGTGCGCGGTGGTGCCGGTTTGCTAAGTCCGCAAAATTAAAGTTTATCACCGCTTCCGCATTCCGGCGTCGGATTGACGGCCGGGGCGCCGTCGTGCACTTACAGTGGTATCAGAGCCTCGCCATTAACATAGTCTAGCTTGGTGTAATGTGTTTTTCTGTTTCGATCGATCGAATGTTCCAAAACTGCATTTTAGTTCGAATCAGTTTCTGTTGAAAATTTTTGGTCTCGAAAAATTTTTCAGGTTGTAAAATATTGATGTACTGGAAAATCTAAGAGTTCTGTAAAAATTTGACGAAGTAACTCCACAGTGGGAGCGCGGAAGCGCCGCGCAAACCCCATTCCCGCGGCCCTTCCGCCGCGCACTATTCACATCACTTCACCAAATTTTTTCAGAGGCCTTCTGGGCTTAAAATTTGGGTTTTGGAATATTAAAATTGGGCCCAGGATTTCTGTGAGTGCTACAGTTTTGATTGAGGGCCCACTTGTTAATTTTTGATCGATCGGATATTTTAAACACATTTTTCACAGTATTTACATTATATCTGCGACCGTGAATGTCACTCGATCGGTAAATCCTGTCTAACTGCTATAGCCCGGTTAGACGGATTTGCGAACGTGATTTTCACGTTGATGTTCTATGTTTATGCTGTGATGTTGCGGATCGGTCGTGGGGGATAGCCTGGATGCAATGCTAGTTCAGTTGTGGTTGTATTATGTACATTTGATATTGCGGGGCGAGCGTCCGACATGTGGACTGCCGTCACTGCCTGTTTGTATTATTATTTTGGGGCACGGCCAGGTTGCGGTCGTTGTACCCAGTGTATGTATATTTTACTTTCTGTACTAGGATTACCCCGCGGAGGGGTGCACGGATAGCCGGGTTCTAGGGGGCAACAAGCCCGCATCTCATGGCATTGAGACGGAGGGGGCTTCACTCTAGGATTGGCGGGCTATTCGCCGCACTCGTAGGGGGTACAGGTTGACCCAGGAGGGGTGCCCAAGTTGCCGGATTCCGTGAAGTGCTGGGTGGTCCATTCACGGTACTGAAGGGGGCTGCCTCGCTTCAGGTTTTTGCGGGTGACTTGCCGCGCCCGTAGGGGTCTAGGTTTTCATTGCACAGGCTATCCACACGACCAGGGGAACGTCGGGTTTCAGTGGCTCTGTGAAACCCGGGGATCCCAGATATCTGTATTGTTCTGTGATGCTGTACATTTTCTGTGATGTTGCATTTCTTTCACGCCTTGAGCGAATATAATATATTGGTATATATATTAGTAGATGTTGTATATGTTTTACATCCGCGCTAGTCCAGTCCCCGCTCTGTCGTTAGTTAGCTAACCTAACGGGTAATGACGGGACCCAGTGGCGAATGCGGATGGCATATACGTACATCAGTATATTTTCGTTCTTTTTGGTGTGATCAATTGATGGGACTGCATTGATTCGGATCAATGCAAGTTAAAAACAAACCTAATCTGATGTTGTTGGAACACTTTTCAAAAAGCTGTTATTGCAAGGACGTTCACTTTTGTTCTGCATCGTGATATTCAGTTGGAATATCCTGCTCCTCAGTCGACGAGGCAAGGGCCGAGATCCCTTCACCGGGAGTGACCCCTTGGACAAAAGTTTGCGTCGGGGCATTAACTTCACTATAGCCGATTACTTTTGCTTTGCACCGTGGTATTCAGTTGAAATATCCTGCACCCCATTCTACGGGGAAAGAGCCGAGATCCCTTCACCGGGAGTGACCTCTTTAGCAACGGTTTTCGTCACTATATTTTCAAAAAGCTATTCGTTCCTTCAACGATATCAAGTTCATTACGTTAAAGGTTTTCGCCAGAAACCATTCGTAGCCCTCCGTCGTTTCATATGGGTAGTCAATAGTATTCAAGCTGTGTTTGTTGGCCTTAGTCAAGGCACGGTGTTTGGTAGCTGTTGGGTATTCATATGCTGCATAGATAGATGCGTTGGTTTGGGACAGTCGTATAGCCTTGTTGGCCTTAGTCAAGGGCTTGTACGGGTGGATTCAAATCAACCTGGACAATGACGGGTAGAACTTGACATGTGACTTATGATTTGTTGGCCTTAGTCAAGGTCATAAGAGCATGGGGCAGAAATCACATCGGGAGTTTCAAAAGAACTGAAACTTGCCAGATATGCGCATACCTTCTGGAGTGTGATACCGTGAGCGGATTCCGTCACGTTATCATGCGATGATAGTTGGATCCCGATTCCCACTGATGAGTTAGTTTACTCCTCGGGTAACCCCGACTAATTCTTCTTTCAGGTTTGGAGGAGAATTTGAGGTACAGTGGGAGGATTCCAGATTAGATAAATTGGTAACCATTCTGATCTAGGTTAGAGTGCACGCTGAGTGTTTCTTTTCTCTCTCTCTTTGGCAGCGACCATTGGCCCGACCCTATGACTATGACTCAGTGACCAAGTTGACCGAACCTTCTTAACACTGGCTTTTGGATTGTCAGAGTTGCGAACCTCATTGCCACTCCTACTTTTACCCTTTCCTCCAGGACAACCCGTATTACTACGAACGTCCACTTCCATTGGACAAAACCATCGTATGGTTAGATACGAACTCGAAGGAATTCATTCGAGGATGGTTTCAGGTTCTGGAGAAAACGGATAGGACTATTCAGTTGTCTTTTCTTTTCACCCTCTCTCAGGTTGCGAGTACTCCTTAGTTTAGGAGTAGTACACCTATTATGCAAATTGGATAGTCTTCTTCCAAACCATAGGCTGGTGCCGACCGGTAGGGAAGGAAGAAAGCCAATTAGCCTAAACGGTGTACAGAAGGTATTAAGTTAAGACAAAGTAAGGGATTAGTAAGAGGGCAAAGTAAATTGCAACAGATATTCACGACCAAACCATGTATTCCTTCGCCAATCCTAAATCACCTTTGTATTTCTCCAGGACACTCCGTATCATTACGAAGATCCCATTTTATTGGATAATCCATCGTATGGTTATATACGAACTCGAAAGGAACTCGTTCCAGTTCGGGGATGGATCCTGGTTCAGGAGAAATAGGAATAAAGTACATTCAGGTGTCTTTTATCTTCACCTTCTCTCGCATTGCGAGTGTTCCTAGGATTGGGACAGTACACCCATTATGCTTATTGGATAGTCTTCTTCCAAACCATAGGCTGGTGCCGAACGGTAGGGAAGGAAGAAAACCATTTGGCCTAAAAGGGGTGTGCAGAAGGTAATGACTAAAGACATATGAAGGGATTTGGAGAGGTGGCAAAGAATTATACGGTTACAGTTGTGAATCTGGATACTGGAAGAGGCATTACTAGGAATACCAGGATACCCTATCGAAACATTTCGATGTTTCAGTTTCACTGTGTAATGTTAAAAGAAAACTGATTTCCCGATTAGACACTTGCTCCAGGGTATGTATTTACCAGGTATGATTCTCACATCTGTATGGTTTTACAGATGATGAGTGGGAGTAGGTTATTGGGAATTGGGTGATCATCCTCATTATATCGGGATTCGTTGTAATCGGTGATATTTGAGGAAGTCACCTGGGTCGTTTGCCGGTCGGCAAATATTTGGTTTTGAATATCCGCTGTTATGCACCAATTTCAAATTGATATATCTGTACGTCTATTTTCATAGAGTGAGATATACCTTTCTGAAATTATGTCTACGACATTTACCTATATCAGTGGATGGTTAGGTAAGGAGCATTAAACAGCGGTGTAATTCTTCATAACCAAAGGTACAGTTTTCAACCTACGACACACAGTGAATGAGTTTTCAGACTCAAGGGACTTATACAGAGTATTGTATGTTGTCCAGGGTCCATCAGGACAGAGGGGTTGGTCCTCGTACTATATTCGGTTTACTTGTGACTTCTCTTGCTTTTAGACAGGTGTTTCTTCGAAACACAGGGTCTGAATTTTGAGAAGTTGTAGGTATTTGAATAGAGTAGAGAACCAGGTATAGCAAGTATCGGGATTCTTCAAAGTGATCGAAGATGTAGATACTTGCGTATGGTGTTCAGTTGATAGTAATGACTAAGAGAACTTGCTTCTCTTTCAGGTTACTCATAATTGGAAGCATTCCTAAGTTGAGTAACGCTGACCGGCCTCCTTCCATTTAGTTGACATGCACTGGAGACAGTTGCATGATTTGGATCTGGTTCAGTTAAATCAGTGCCTCTGGTCCTATATGGGATATAGAACAGTTCGTATCTTAACGTTGTTAAGGTACGGGGAGTTGTCCAGCTTATGATTAAAACCAGACTCTGGATAACTCAAGGCACGCTTCTTTAATGGCTGTTTGTGGGTTGACCCAGGCTATGACGAGGGTTAATTTTCTACCATCTGGATGAACAATAGCAGTATTGTTCTAGACTCGCCACAGTTTTATTAAAAATGGATTTTTTCAGAAAATAGTAGTGGGAGTATGGTAGAACTGGAAGTGATTCCAGAACCACAAACGATTACTGAAGATTTGATAAGGAACCTAAAGATTCAATCTGGATTGACATTCCATTGGCCACTCCGCAGATTTGGTGGGTAACTTCAGGCACCCGAGAGGTACTACGATAGCCTCAAGGACGGTGACAGGGAAGTTCTTGTTTACCCACAATTACCATTGCTGTTGTTCCAGGCTGCGAGACCCGGCGGGAGGATGAGTATAGCGTCATTCTAAACTAGTTTTAGAAGTGTACGTGTATATGACTCTGCCAGAGGGTTGTCGTAGTCAGTGGGAGCAGCGGAAGCATTGGTGGACAGGTAGCTTATGTCTATTTATAGACTAAAGCAGATATAGCGGAGATAGATCATCTATTTCTGACGTGACAGTCATAGGTTTGACTTCATCAGAATAGAAGATGGATCTGTTGAGAAGGTAGTAGGGTGTGATATCCTGGTATTTGGATGACATACACAGAGTAGGAAAGGAAACTCCTATACTACAGTCGGTTATACTATGGTCGTCACACAGTGGTTTCTCCACAAAGGAAATGGATTTTATATCAGACATACTGGTTACTAAATCTATGGTTTTAGATCTAGATTTGGGTGGTTTCCCAATAAGGGTGCTTGACAGCATTCTAAGAGTATTTAGAATGGACGACTCCTGGCACGGTAGTGTACCTGCAGGTAATGGAGTCACCCTCTCTAAAGGTGTCTTACAGACTAAAGGGGAGAGGGACGTGCATGATTGGCAGATCACTTGCTCAGGCAATTGAGTCAATCATGAGATGTCAAGTACCACACCAGATGTTGTTCTTGCAGTAGATGCAATAAGATGATAATGATCCAATCCTGGAGAAACAGTCGGAAGCAGTTATAGAACATAAGTGGATGTTCTTGGGATATGATAACGACAGCCTCATTCGGGAGACAGTTATCATTCCAGGCTTCCAAGGTGACATGGACGACAAGGAGGTTGTCAGAGTTATAGTTTTCCTTCTGACGAGGGGCAGTATTTTGGACAGGTGGTCCAAGGCAATACTGAGGGAGGCATGGCGCAGGATACTGATTAAGTTCAGTTGACGATACAGTCTAAGAAGTTTGGATTTGGAGTTCATTTATGAGCTATGTCCCATCAGACATCCAGACACATTCTAAGACAGGTATTGCTCATTTCGGGAGATGGGTTTCTCCGCGAACTTGAGATATAGAGAGACATAGAAAGAGACATCAAGGCGGATCCACTCACTGAGGCTATTCCTCGAACGCAATAGTTTCGCAAACGAGCTTTGTGAGACTGACTAGTAGAGGAGTTGGGTGTTCGGTATCACACGGGCTGTGAGTATGCGACATCGCAATAATTAGCCTTGAGTGCAAGTGGGAGATTGTTGGAGATAATGCCCTCAGAGTCAATTATTGGATCACAGGTACGTGATTGCAATGATTGAAGGAGGACCTATCCCGGTAAGACAGTCTTACTCGAGATGATAGTATGCTATCTGGTTTACCTTTATCATCGTGTACTTTTTTAGGTGACCTGACACGTCGCTATTACATGTTGATAGAGCCCCTAGGATTCTATGCTTGACCACCAGCAGTATGAGGGCGATCATATACGTGGGAGCTGGTAGTCTATAAGCATATCCTTAAATGGTCCCTAGTCGTGTGAGTTTCGAGACAGGGCATCGATACTCCATAGTAGACTAGTGTATACAGTCGAGACCCCGACGAGGGGCGGTGGCCGGTCTCACAAACCACTGGTGTCAGTTGGATCACCTAAGATGTATACAGGTGCTCATTGGGTTATGAGTACACCGGACATGACTCGCCGGGAACATGCTAGTTGGTCATATACCAGACGTCAGATGGCAGTTCCCTGGTGACATGTGTGCAGGTTAGTTCATCGACCTGGAGATCGTCATTTGTCTCGTGTGAGTTCCCACTGTACTTTGATTACTACCCTACCACGGCTCAAAGGAGTCGTGCAAACAGGTTTTAGTTGGGTACAGTCCCGAGCCACATGGAGGCAGTGAGCGTATCTTCAGGGGTTTGTCTCTCCCGGTATTGGGGGTGAGGTCGTGCTGTGTCTAGGAGAGCCATTACACAAAGCCCTCGGCCGAGGCAAGGAGATTTACTGGTAGGTATTCCAGTAGTATCTCAGGGTGTTCTGGGCTACACTCCGACACGACTTGTACCGCTTTTGGGGGTCTGACTTTTACCAACCCTCTAGGCCCGCCATGCGATGCTCATAGACGAACGGACCGGACTGCACGGATATTGTCACTGACAGGCTCAGTTGGGTGTCGGGGTGAGCTTCCTCATCGACGTCCCTTTTGGTCAATAGCTGGTGGCCCGTCACGTATTGGCATATACCTCTGACGTGCTAGTGGTTAAATCCACAACCATAGTATTGACGAGTCTTTAGAGTCTACCACACTTTCAGTTACTCAGCTTTCGGGCGAAAGGTTGTAGAGGCCGTATGGAGATATGGCAAGGTCCGATCAGATACGTGCGGTATTGCACAGATCAGGATCGGACAGTCTGTACTATAGGCCGTATGGTTATATGGCAGGGTTCGATCAGATACGTGCGGTATTGCACGGATCAGGATCGAACAGATATTACTAGCCGGTTTTGGTATAAGCCGGATTCTAGTATAGTACAGTGGAGATTTTGTCTCATTGCATTTGTATTTCGGTCGAAATACAGATGCGGGTGTGTATGCACAGTATCGGGGTTTTCCTGTAATTTATTACGGGACCAGTTTTCTGGAGTTGCCAGTTTGCTTTCCGTTTCGGCCGATTTCCATTGTTCCGTTCATTGGCCGAAGAATGGTGGAGGAGGGTTTATTTGCATTGTTGCAAATAAGCATTTGTGGAGGGGGTCTTTGCATATTATCATGTCATGATACTTGTCCCATCATTTGACTTTCCTTTTTCATGATAGCTTGACTTTGGATCTCATCATGGTTGTTGATGATGAGGTTGGTGGTTGGTGGTTGAGTGTGGGTTTTGATTTGGTAATCATTTCCTTTTGCATGATAGTCTTCTCTCTCTCTCCATTGGTATTATTGGATGGCTCTCTCATTCTATCACTCTCCCTTCTCATTTTCTCATTCTCTCCTCCTCTAGTTATGGCCGGCCAAGCATGGAGGAGGGGTTGCCCATTTTGTAGTGGGGATTTTTGCTCTCTAGTTGATAGAAAAATCCCGAAGTTCCTCCACAAAATTCTTGTATCATCCTTCCACCACAAAAGGCAATTCCATGAACCCCAAAAATGAGACTTCTTCTCTAGATATTCTACAGCAATTCTTGGGCACGTCGAGTAGCCGGCTTCGTGCCCGAGTTGCCTCGGCATTGAGGTGGGAGCCCGTAAAAGAAGTAGGCGATGTGGTGCACTTCCGGCGACGAGGAGGAGACGGCACATTCCGCAGGAGATCGGGACGGCGACGAGAAGACCGGAGGACTCGGATCTGTCGGTATACTTCTCTTCCCTATCTTGTTGTTAGCTTAGACTTGTTAATGGTTACGATCCGGATGTTTAGTGCGCGGTGGTGCCGGTTTGCTAAGTCCGCAAAATTAAAGTTTATCACCGCTTCCGCATTCCGGCGTCGGATTGACGGCCGGGGCGCCGCCGTGCACTTACACTAAAATAAACACATGTACACATTGCAGTAGAAACAAACCAAGTAGCATACTACTATATTGAGCAAGATTGTTTATACAAGGTGAATATCCCAAGCTTCCATTATGTAATATACAAACTAGTATGATACAGTAATGGCCTCTAGGGCATATACACTAACAATCTCCCACTTGCACTAAGGCCATGTACTGGCGTATCGAAGACCTATCATCTCGATCAGCCGCTTGAACTGAGTCTGGGGCAAGGCCTTGGTGAATGGATCTGCAGTGTTATCTTCTGAAGCAACCCTCCGAACCTCGATCTCCTGGCGATCCACGATCTCCCTGATCAGGTTATACCACCTCAAGATGTGTCTGGATTTCTGATGGGACCTGGGTTCCTTCGCTAAAGCTATAGCCCCGTTGTTGTCACAATACAGAGGTATTGGATCAACAATGGACGGAACCACCTGAAGTTCTTTCAAGAACTTCCTCATCCAGACGGCTTCTTTTGCGGCATCAGATGCAGCGATGTATTCCGCTTCCATAGTCGAGTCAGCAACGGTTTGCTGTTTGGAACTCTTCCAACACACCGCCCCTCCATTGAGGGTAAATACAAAACCCGACATGGACTTGGAATCATCCTTGTCACTTTGGAAGCTGGAGTCAGCAAAGGCCTCGATCTGGAGGTCTTTTCCGCCATACACCAAGAACATCTCCTTAGTCCTTCTCAGGTACTTGAGAATGTTCTTTACCTCTATCCAGTGTTTCTCCCCAGGGTTTGACTGATACCGGCTTAACACACTCAGTGCATAAGCTACATCCGGTCTGGTACACAACATCGCATACATTATAGAGTCTACCGCAGAAGCGTAGGGTATAATAGACATGCGATCCCTTTCCAAATCAGTCTTGGGAGACATCTCTTTGGAGAGGGTGATCCCGTGACAAGCCGGTAGATTACCGCGCTTGGAATCTTCCATACTGAACCTTTTCAGTATGGTGTCAATGTACCTGGACTGTGAAAGTCCTAATATCCTCTTGGATCTATCAAGATGGATCCGGATCCCCAGGATGTATGAGGCATCACCCAGGTCTTTCATGGAGAACTTGTGTGACAAGAACCCCTTGACAGATTGTAGCATAGGAATGTCATTTCCTATCAGAAGAATGTCATCCACGTATAAAACGAGGAATACAACAGTTCTTGCTACAAATCTACTATAGATGCATGGTTCATCTGGATTTTTGATAAAGCCAAATTCTTTGACCGTCTCATCAAAGCAGATGTTCCAACTCCGCGATGCCTGCTTTAGTCCATAGATGGACTTAAGCAACTTGCACACCTTTCCGCTGCTCCCACTCTGAATGAAACCCTCTGGCTAGTCCATATAGACATACTTCTCTAAATTTCCATTTAGAAAAGCGGTCTTTACGTCCATCTGCCAAATCTCATAATCGTGGAAGGCAGCAATGGCAAGAAGGATCCGAATGGATTTCAGCATAGCCACCGGAGAAAAGGTTTCGTCATAGTCCAAACCAGGTCTTTGACGAAAAACCTTTACAACAAGTCTAGCTTTATAGGTCTCAACTTGTCCATCTACACCAATCTTCCTTTTGAAGATCCACTTGGATCCTACGGGTTTTACCCCGTCTGGAGCAATGTCCAACGTCCATACTTTGTTGGTGTACATAGACTCCATTTCGGTCCGCATTGCATCCAGCCATTTTACCGAGTCAACGCTCTGAACGGCCTGCTGGAAGCTAGTAGGCTCATCATAATCTATGATGCAATCCTCTCTATCCCCGTCTATGAGAAAACCGTAGTATCTCTCGGGCGGATGAGACTGCCTACTAGTCCTGCGGAGCGGCATAGGAATGTCCTGTTCTTTTGAACCCTCTGGTTCCACTAAGCTTTCTGTAATAGCTCGTGGTTCTGGAATTTCTTCCAGTTCTACTGTGCTCCCACTTATCTGGTTTTCCAAAAACTTAGTTTCCAAGAAGTAGGCATGACGAGAAAAAAAAACCTTTTGTTCCTCTTCGCAGTAGAAGAAATATCCCTTGGAGTTCTTTGGATATCCCACGAACTTACACTGTACTGAGCGTGCCTCGAGTTTGTCTGCATGCTGCTTTTTAACAAAAGCTGGACATCCCCTTGTCTTAATGTGCTTAAGATAGGGTTTCTTCCTACACCACATCTCATATGGTGTGGTAGGCACAGTCTTAGTAGGAACTCGGTTTAAAAGGTATGCAGCTGATTCTAGCGCATACCCCCAGAATGATCGCGGTAACTCAGCGTTACTCATCATGGACCGTACCATATCCAATAGGGTTCGGTTCCGTCTCTCCGATACACCGTTATGTTGCGGAGTGTATGGAGGAGTAAGCTGAGAGAGAATTCCATTCTCTTTTAAGTAATCCAGGAACTCGGCACTCAAGTATTCACCACCTCGATCCGATCTTAGAATTTTGATACTTTTGCCGGTCTGTTTTTCTACTTCATTCTTATATTCCTGGAATTTTCCAAAGGCTTCGGACTTATGTTTCATTAAGAAGACATAACCGTACCTTGAAAAGTCATCCGTAAAAGTAATGAAGTAAGATAACCGCTTCGCGCATGCGTAGACATTGGACCGCACACGTCGCTGTGTACGAGTCCCAAGAGCTCGCTCGCTCTTACTCCGTGTCTAGTGAACGGAGTCTTTGTCATCTTTCCTTTGAGACAGGATTGACAAGTGGCATACGATTGATATTCGAACGGATTCAAATATCCTTCTTTATGTAACTTCGTTAACCTTCTCTTAGTGATGTGACCCAGTCTACAATGCCATAAGAAAGTCTGATTTATTTCCGGAGACTTTCTTTTGTGTGTATTCTGGACATTGAAAATCTGTGGTTGGTTTAGTACGTATATACCATTACTTAATGTACCTGACCCAATCAGAACTTGATTAAGGTGAATGTTTACGACATTACTTACAAACGGAAATTCATAACCTTCTTTAGAAATCAAAGATACAGAAATGATATTACAAGTTGCGTTGGGTACAAAAATGCAATTACGTAAAACCAAAACATGTCCATCTGACATTCCCAGGTGATAGTCCCCCACGGCCTTAGCATCTATGCTAGCTCCATTTGCAACTTTGAGGGTCATGTCACCTGCCTTCAAAACTCTACGGTTTCTCAACGCCTGCAAAGAATTACAGATATGAAATCCTGATCCGGTATCCAATATCCAGGAAGTAGAGTTTACTGATAGACAGTTTTCAATAACATACACACCTGAAGCTGAAGCCGCAACTTGCTTCAGTTCCTGTGTCCTGGTTTTCCAAGCCCTGCAATCTTTCTTCCAGTGACCACTCTTATGACAGAAAAAGCACTCTTCCTTATCCACAAGCCTTCCCGCTACCTTTGTTGCTTTTTCTTTTCCCTTCGTATCCACTTTACTAACACTGCCCCCTGGTTTGGCGTAGGATTTCTTCTTTTTTCCCTTGGCTTTCGCCTTGGACCTAGAAGATGAAGACCCTCCTACAAACAAAGTGGATGTTTCCCTACCTTTCTGTAGGGTGCCCTCTGCACTCCTCAGCATGTTGAAGAGTTCTGAAAGTTCAACTTCTTTTTCTTGTAAGTTGAAGTTCAGGATAAACTGGGCGTAAGTGGAAGGAAGGGACAGGAGAATCAAGTCCGTATAGAGCTCGTTCTCTAACGTGGTCCCAAGTTCCGCGAGCTCCTCAATGAAGCCAATCATCTTAAGTACGTGTTCCGCTACCTATGATCCGATGGCCAACTTTGCCGAAAATAAATTCTTCGACACTTCGTATCTTGCGATACGAGATTGCTCTCCATACAGTTCTTTTGTATGGAGAAATATGGATTCGAGGTCCATATTCTCGTGCCTCCTCTGATGTTCGTTGTCCATGTTAGTTATATGTATGCCCTAGAGGCCATTACTGTACATTGGATGTATATTGTAGTGGATGCTGGGACATATATAGGTAGGACTTTCTTGCTCGACATGATAGTACGCTATCTGGTTGCTCTTTATCTTAACATGTATACTTTCTGTCTCTCTGATTACATGTTGATAAAGCCCTTAGGATGTGTACTCGACTTCCAGGACTATGATGCAGATCATACTAGTGGGGTCTGGGTAGTCAATGAGTACATCCTTCAATGTTCCTAGTCGTGGGAATATCGAGACGGGGCAACGATATTCCAGAGTAGACTAGCGTATATCTTCTCGACCCATGTGATGGGCGATAGATGATCCCATGTCCATTGGTGTTTGACATCAGAGATGGTATGCGGGTGCTCAGTGGAGACTGGGTACACTGAACGGACTCGCCGAGAACTCCCAGATGGTATTATACCTCACGTCATATGGCAGTTCTCTGGTGACACTGGTACAGCTTAGTCTGTTGACCCAAGATCGTCATAGAGTCTTGTGTGTCTCCCACTGTGCTTTGATTTCCACCCTAACACGGCTCTACTGAGTCGTGCAAACAGGTGGTTTTTGGGTACAGTCCCGATTCACATAGAGGCAATGAGCGATAGGAGGGGATTCGTCTCTCCCGGTATTGGGGGTTGATGTTGCGCTATGCTCGACTGGACATAACAGGAAATTCCTGGCCAGGGTTGCAGTGATATACTGGTAAGAGTTATCAGTAGTTTCACGATTGTTATAGACCTCATGTCAGCATGACTTATCAAGCTATTGGGGTCTGACGTTCGCCACCCCTAGGTGAGATATGCGACATATCAGATGAACAGACCGGACTGTACGGTAAGTGTTACTGGTTGGATTCACAGGAGTGTGAGCGGGCTTGCTCGTCGATCTTCTGATCGCTCAATACCCGGGTGGCCGTTACGTTTAGCAGACCGCTTGCGGCTTGTGGGTGTTTGATATGATCATCACCTGCTGCCGACGTATTGACGAGTCTTTAGAGTCCTACACAGAGGTTTCCTGGCTCAAGCGAAACGAAATAGGAGCGCATATGAGATATGTGCGGGACCGAGAATAATGCGAGTATGTGATACCGTATTCTATTCTCGCGATAAATGTATCGATTGGTTGTATGCGATATAACCTAGTTATCGAATCAAGGATTGATTCGATAAGCCGATACATTGAATATTAGTCGGTCATATGCGATATGACCGGATCGTTAAATCATGTGATGATTTAATGATTTAATGCATAATTATATATTTGATATATTACTTTGCATTAACTAATATTAGTTCACTTTAAATGGATTTTCTCACTTGAAATGCACATTGTATATGTGATATATTTTTGTGCACTTGTTTGTATCATGTTTGATGATACATGCTCACTTGGGTTTGTGTAAAGAATTAAACCATGGTTATATGAATGGTTGGGGTTTTGATTTTGGTTACTTATTCATTTATTTATTTTGTTTATTTATTTTGGAAAAGATAAATTGAAATGGTGGCTTTCTTTGTTTGCTTGTTGAAGCTTCATGAAGCATTGAACAAGTCCACCATATTTGTCTCATGCTTAACCCTAACCAATCAAACTAACCATAGTCTATTCTCTAAACCTAACCATGGTTGGTATATGATAAGTATTCATATTATTTTCCTTTTTGAAAAATACTTATCATATTCTTTTCTTCTTCTTCATCTTCAACAAGAAGAAAAAGCTTGCCTCCATCAATGGCAACTTGAGAAAAAGAGTGAGAAATCCAATTCTAAAGTGAACCCACTTTCTATTTCTTCATCCTCTACCACTTGCCAAGTAGTATAGGGTGTTTTCTTCACAAGTTTCATGACTTTGTGAAGTTGGAGTTTGATCTTGAGTTGCCTCGACGTAGATCATCTTCGGCATCGAAGTCGACGACCTAGCCCGCCCTTTTCTCCGATGAAGCCGATGCTAGAGTCCGGGATTCGATAAGGACAGCGGAGGGACGTCATCACGGAGCCTAGGAGGTGGAGGACCGGATCTACAAAGGTTGTAGCCTCTTTCCTTTTAAGTTAAAGTTGTTTACTTGCATCGCATCGTCTATACATCTAGTTAACGATCCGTATTAGGGTTTGTAGGCTCATGAAAATTTTGAATTAGCCATGTTTGATCCCTTGTAAGACCTCATTAGTGTGCCTAGGAACCCTACAGTGGTATCAGAGCCTAGCTAGAGCCTTAGGCGATGCGTAGACGGAGTTTGAAGTCCGATCGAACCGAAACCCTAAATCCAAAATGCTCTCTGGACTTTTTTCAAAAACTGGGTTTTTTCCAGATTAAAAATATGCAGAAAAATCAGCAGGAGATTGTAAGAGTTACTGTGAAATTTGATCGCCTATTTCCATCAAACCGCCGCGGTTCCGCGGCACGAGCATGGCTCGTGCGGCGGTTCCGCGGCCGTACAGTCTCGTTGTTCAATGAATTTTACACAGTAATTCCTATATTGGTGTGCTGTATTTTCTGGGAATTTTTAATATTTACTCAAGAGTTGAGTTTTCTGGGTTGTATTGGGGACTCGGTGTTTCGATCGGATTGTCTAATTTTGTCTGTGTGTTTTTCCGGGTAATTTTAGAATATGTTAAAAAGTTCGGCCGGACATAAATACCCACTTTTTCCCCTGCCGGGAAATTTCCAATTGTTGGACTTTTCCGTAGTTTAATGACGTTCCAAGTAGTGCAAGTAACACGATGGTCCCTCTAGAAGACAACAAACCTTAACTCGATTATGTGACCGTCTTGAACTGCCCTTTGAACTTAGGGTTTGGGCCAGTACTGCGTGCCACATGTGAGGCGTTGGCTTGACCCTTCTACGGCTGGACCGTTGGTACTGAGGCACGAAGTGAATGTTTTTAGACTTATTTCATGTGTTGAGCTGTATCGGGAAAACTTGGGTGTTCGATTGTTCGATCGGAAAGTTTAACATTTTCTATTTATCCGGAATGTGATACAATACTTGGAATTCACAAATAGTTATGAGATAACTGAATGAATGTTATAAACATAGCAGTTTAGTCTCACTTGATCGGTTGCCAAGGAATTTTGATGAGATCAAAAGTCCGTCACAATCACGTAGCGTACGCGGATACTCGCCGGGTAAACTTAATAGACAGCCTCACCCCATAGCCCCGACTAAGTGACTGTAGGAGAACCCTGTTGCCGAAAGCATCCGTTTGGGTGCTCGCGGTAGCGGTGTTCCGCCTTGGTGCACTTCGTCGACGGTATCGGGGGTGCAGCCGTCTACTAAAGTTTGCGACGAGCATTCGATCAGAATGTCGGGAATCCTGTTGAATTGCCCGACATGATATTGAAACGTGTTTTCGATAACGAGACTAAAATGCGGGGTTTATAATTGTTACGCATGCGATGTCTAAGTATTTCATTTGATTAGGCATGCGATGTCTAAAGAGGTTGCGGATTCCAACTGTTGTAGTTTTACACTTTCTTTTTTGTGACTGTAAATGTAATATGCGATATCGCCGGTTTCGTTGCTATATGTCAACGACAATTGGGATGTGCATATTTACTTACGTTGATGACATGTGATGTTATGTGTTGCTGGATATGTTATATTGGATCGTCGTGGTTGAATAGCCGGGGTTTTTTTTATGTGAGATGAGTGTTTTTTCCATTTTCATTCATGTAAAAACTTGTATGTAATATTCTTTTATTGGGGCACTTCCAGGTTGCGGATGTTGTCACCATTTGTATATTATTTACTTTTCCACATTAGGATAGACCCATGGAGGGGAGCACAAGTAACCGGGTTCTGGGGTCCAGTGGGAGACCAACTCGAGGAGTCGAGTCCGGGTCTCCTAACACTAGAATTGGTAGGGTTGCTTGCCGCTCTCGTAGGGGTCTAGGGGTGTGGGATTGTCTATTCATCACGACCGTGGAATCCGTGTTTTATACTGGCTCGTATTGAAAACACGGACGTCCTAGTATATCCAATATTTCATATGATATTTTCTGCTGCGTTATCTGTGATGTGATCATGTGATTTGTTCAGATAGATATAGTATATAGTATATATGATATATTATATAGACGTTGCTTATGTTTTACACCCGCGCTAGCCCTGCCTCATTCTGGCGTTAGCTACCTAACCTAACGGTGCAGACGGGACATCGAGGCGAATGCGGATGGCATAAGCGTACGTTATATTTATCTGTGATGTTTAGGTGGACTTAAATGATGGGATGTTCATTAATGAGATTAATGAAAGAAAATAAACCTAATTGATGTTGTGGAATCGAATTTCAAAATAAAACAGGTAGCTACGGTTCTTGCTTTGCATCGCGGTGTTCATTGTAGAACATCATGCACCTTATTCGATGAGGAAAGGACCGAGATCCCTTCACCGGGAGTGACTCCTTTAGCAATAACTGGCAGATGCTACACACTCGGTTTGTCTTTTGATTGCTTCTATAGTTTCCTCTTTGCACATTGATATATATGATATATCCCGCACCCCATTCGACGAGGAAAGGGCCGACGATCCCTTCACTGGGAGTGACCCCTTTAGCAAAACTAGAAAAGCTTCAAAAACATTCCATTTAAAAACCATTTGATTCCGCAACGAGATCAAGTTCAAAGCGTTAAAGGTTTTCATAAAAACCATTCGCAACCCTCCGTCATTTTAGGAAGTAGAGTACTTAGTATTCGTGCTGTGTTTGTTGACCTTAGTTAAGGCACAGTGTACGGTATCTAAGTGATGTCTTTCTACACCGCATATGATGCGATTAGTTAGGACAATCGTGTGACTTTGTTGACCTTAGTTAAGGGTCATGTGGGTGGGTCTAATTAATCACGAAATGACGGGTAGAACTTGACTAGTACTTATGATTTGTTGACCATAGTTAAGGTCATAGGTGCTAGGGGTAAAAACCTTTATCGGGAGTTTCAAGTGTTGAAATTTGCAATGAGATTGCATACCTTCTATATGATAGTTGGATCCCGATACCCACTGCGAGTAATTGTTACTCCTGGGAGAGTTTTGCACTATGCAATTAGCCGATCAAGTAGGTGTCTAGAAAGATGTCAACGGGGTTACGCCTCTAGGAAAATGAGGTTTACTGTAATTAGGTCCGTGCGAAAGCATGAGGAACCTCCCTCAAAATACCGACACTGGCCTGGTTGAAAGATTGGCGAACTTGTAGAGTGTAATTAATCCCGGCTAGTCTTTCCTTTTAAGGTTTGAAAGAAGATTTGATAAAAATAGTGGGAGCCATCCTGATTAGATAAAATAAATAACCAATCTGATCTTGCAAGAGCGCATGCTAAGTGTTTTCTTCTCTCTCTCTCCAGGTAGCGATCATATCACGCCTTAATCAAGATAATAATATGGATGTATTGACCGAACCCGCTTGTTATACTGAGCTGGGGAACGTTGGTCCCGCTCCAACTAATAATTGTTATAAGACAGAGCAAGAAATAGGGGAATACCAGAATTCCTATGCCGCCCAAACGAAGAAAGTGCATATGATGCATCTTCTTCGGGTGTGTTCGTTACACAGAACTGTTTCTCAGTATCCTCTGCATCCTGGGTATTTGATACCGGATCAGGATCCCAGATATGTAATCTGTTACATAGGGCTACAAAAAGGTAGAAAAACTGAGAACGGGTGATAAGTTTCATGAGACAGAAAATGGGGCAAGTGTTGCAGCCAAGTCTGTTGGTCACTGTCACCCTGTATTACCAATACATTAATTCTGAACAAATGCTGTTAGATACCGAACCTGATATACAAAATCATATCAGTCACTTTATTAGTAAAGAAATGATAAAATTTTGTATTGATGGATAATGTTTTGAACATTTCCTATATCAAAAGTTGATCGGTTCAGGCACGTTATCTAAAAGCATTGACGTTCTAAATCAAACTACAGTTCCTAGTATACAGAACACACACAAGAAGAGGAGTTCAGAAATGAACGAATCCTTCTTAAGGCATTGTAGACTAGGTCACATCAATGCGACCCGACTGGCTAAAGTTACATTCTAGATGCATGCTTAAATCAGTTTGAATTTACATCTTGTGAAACTTGCCAGTTATGTCACAAAGATTAGATGACCATAGCTCCATTTACAGGAAATAGAGAAAGAGTTAATGAACTCTTGGGACTGATACATGATGATGTATATAAGGTCTCCTGTCTACACATGCCAGGACTGGTTCTTTATACTTCATTACGTTCTTTGATGATCTCTAAAGATTCAGTCATATGTTCCTGTTGAAACACAAGTCCGAACCTTTTGAGATATTCACAGAATATAAGCAAGAAGTAGAGAACTAATACGGGTATAAGTATTATGTCCTATGATAAGATCAGGGAGGAGAATACTTGTGCATGACATTCCTGGACTATTCTAAAAGAAAATGAGATTCTCTCTCAGTATTACTCCTCTGAATACACCACATCACAACGGTGTATCGGGGCGGAGCAATCGCACAATATTAGATATAGTGTGCTCTATGATGAGTATTACTGAGTTACCTATTTCTTTTTGGGGTTATGCACTTGAGAAGCTGCATACCTATTGAATTAGGTTCGAATCAAATCAGTGCCTACCACTCCATATGAGATATGGTATGGGAGGAGCCTATCTCTTAAATAAGTTAAGGTTTAGGATTGTCCGGCCTATGTCTAAAGAAAAATCCGGACAAGATCGAGGCAAGGTCAGTTCCGTAGAACTGGAAAGGTTCCAGCTATACAAAACTGCAGCTGATTTGACTGGACCAAAGGATTCTATAGTCCCCGACGAACCTCAGCCTCTCCGCCGATCCAGTAGGGTTCCTCACCTTCCTGAGAGATACTTCGGTTTCTCGATGACAGTGGGAGCGAGGAATGCATCATGAGGTGATGACCCAACTAGTTTCGAGCAGGCCATCGAGAGTAGGGACTCTGTAAGAATGGCTGGATGCTTAGCGTTCTGAGATGGAATCCATATACACCAACAAAGTATGGACTTTGGTTGCTATATCTGAAGGGTTAAATCCCCATCAGGAGCAAGTATATCTTGAGAAGATTACTTGGTGTAGATGGAAATGTTGAAACTTTCAAAGCTAGACTTGTTAAAGGTTTTAGTCATCAACCAGGTGTGGATAATGATGAAACCTTTTCTAGGGACTGTGCTTAAGTCCATCCAGATCCTACTTGCCATTGCTACATACCATGACTACGATATCTGGTGGTTGGGTGACATGACTACTTTTCTAAATAATGATTTAGAAGAGAACGTCTATAAGAACACAGCCAGAGGGCTTCGTAAACAGTGGGAGCAGCGGAAACATGTGCAAGTTGCTTTACAGAATAAAGCAGGCATCGCGGAGTTAGAACATCTGTTTTGATGTGGTAGTCAAAGTAATTGACTTCATCAAAATGGTAAATGAACCTTGTATATACAAAACGGTAGTAGAGAGTAAGGTGGTCATCCTCGTATTGTACGTGGACAACATACTCTTGATAGGAAAAGAGTTTCCTATACTACGATCGGTCGATCTCCTCTTATCACATGGATTCTCCAATAGGATAAAGATGATACCTCCTAAATCCTGAGATTTGGATCTATGAGATAGATCTAAAAGGATGTTAGGGTTCTCACTAGGTATAGTGAGATTGTATCAATCGATCCTGGGGAGAATCACTGGAAAAGTTCCACACTGATAAGCACGACTGAATGTCAGTCGCAGGCATTGTCTTTACCCTCGGTAAAGGGACGGTATGTTGGAAGAGTTCCAAGCTAGATACCGTGGCAAACTAGACGATAAAGGCTGGTAACATCGCTATTAAAGATACTACCAAAGAGGCAGTTTGGGTGTATATTGGTTCATGAGATGAACTAGGTTCCTGCCATTGTATGACAATGGAAGTGTGGCTTTGGCCCTGAAACCCTGGTCCCATCAGTGACTCAGACATATTCTGAGGCAGCATCACCTGATCATGGAGATAGTTGATCTACAGGGTGATCGAGGTTAGGAGAGTAGACTCAGAGGACAACACGGCGGATCCACTTACGAAGGCCATTTCCCAAAGAGAGACTTTTAGGGGATGGTTGAGTATTAGATACTACAACTACTCCTACAGATGGCCCTAGTGCAAGTGGGAGATTGTTAGTTATATGTATGCCCTAGAGGCCATTACTGTACATTGGATGTATATTGTAGTGGATGCTGGGACATATATAAGTAGGACTTTCTTGCTCGACATGATAGTACGCTATCTGGTTGCTCTTTATCTTAACTGTATATTTTCTGTCTCTCTGATTACATGTTGATAAAGCCCTTAGGATGTGTACTCGACTTCCAGGACTATGATGCAGATCATACTAGTGGGGTCTGGGTAGTCAATGAGTACATCCTTCAATGTTCCTAGTCGTGGGAATATCGATACGGGGCATCGATATTCCATAGTAGACTAGCGTATATCTTCTCGACCCATGTGATGGGCGATGGATGATCCCATGTCCATTGGAGTTTGACATCAGAGATGGTATGCGGGTGCTCAGTGGAGACTGGGTACACTGAACGGACTCGCCGAGAACTCCCAGATGGTATTATACCTCACGTCAGATGGCAGTTCTCTGGTGACACTGGTACAGCTTAGTCTGTTGACCCAAGATCGTCATAGAGTCTTGTGTGTCTCCCACTGTGCTTTGATTTCCACCCTACCACGGCTCTACTGAGTCATGCAAACAGGTGGTTTTTGGGTACAGTCCCGATTCACATGGAGGCAATGAGCGATAGGAGGGGATTCGTCTCTCCCGGTATTGGGGGTTGATGTTGCGCTATGCTCGACTGGACATAACAGGAAATCCCTGGCCAGGGTTGCAGTGATATACTGGTAAGAGTTATCAGTAGTTTCACGATTGTTATGGACCTCATGTCAGCATGACTTATCAAGCTATTGGGGTCTGACGTTCACCACCCCTAGGTGAGATATGCGACATATCAGACGAACAGACTGGACTGTACGGTAAGTGTTACTGGTTGGATTCACAGAAGTGTGAGCGGGCTTGCTCGTCGATCTTCTGATCGCTCAATACCCGGGTGGCCGTTACGTTTAGCAGACCGCTTGCGGCTTGTGGGTGTTTGATATGATCATCACCTGCTGCCGGCGTATTGACGAGTCTTTAGAGTCATACACAGAGGTTTCCTGGCTCAAGCAAAACGAAATAGGAGCGCATATGAGATATGTGCGGGACCAAGAATAATGCGAGTATGTGATACCGTATTCTATTCTCGCGATGAATGTATCGATTGGTTGTATGCGATATAACCTAGTTATCGAATCAAGGATTGATTCGATAAGCCGATACATTGAATATTAGTCGGTCATATGCGATATGACCGGATCGTTAAATCAAGTGTTGATTTAATGATTTAATGCATAATTATATATTTGATATATTACTTTGCATTAACTAATATTAGTTCACTTTAAATGGATTTTCTCACTTGAAATGCATATTGTATATGTGATATATTTTTGTGCACTTGTTTGTATCATGTTTGATGATACATGCTCACTTGGGTTTGTGTAAACAATTAAACCATGGTTATATGAATGGTTGGGGTTTTGATTTTGGTTACTTATTCATTTATTTATTTTTTTTATTTTATTTTGGAAAAGATAAATTGAAATGGTGGCTTTCTTTGTTTGCTTGTTGAAGCTTCATGAAGCTTTGAACAAGTCCACCATATTTGTCTCATGCTTAACCCTAACCAATCAAACTAACCATAGTCTATTCTCTACACTTAACCATGGTTGGTATATGATAAGTATTCATATTATTTTCCTTTTTGAAAAATACTTATCATATTATTTTCTTCTTCTTCTTCATCTTCAACAAGAAGAAAAAGCTTGCCTCCATCAATGGCAACTTTAGAAAAAGAGTGAGAAATCCAATTCTAAAGTGAACCCACTTCCTATTTCTTCATCCTCTACCACTTGCCAAGTAGTATAGGGTGTTTTCTTCACAAGTTTCATGACTTGGTGAAGTTGGAGTTTGATCTTGAGTTGCCTCGACGTAGATCATCTTCGGCATCGAAGTCGACGACCTAGCCCGCCCCTTTCTCCGATGAAGCCGATGCTAGAGTCCGGGATTCAATACGGACAGCGGAGGGACGTCATCACGGAGCCTAGGAGGTGGAGGACCGGATCTACAAAGGTTTTAGCCTCTTTCCTTTTAAGTTAAAGTTGTTTACTTGCATCGCATCGTCTATACATCTAGTTAACGATCTGTATTTGGGTTTGTAGGCACATGAAAATTTTGAATTAGCCATGTTTGATCCCTTGTGAGACCTCATTAGTGTGCCTAGGAACCCTATAGTCTATAGAGGCAAGCACAAGGCACTTGGCCTTCGCGCTATCTATCTCCTAAGTCTTACGGATTTCCGTATCCGCGACGCTGGAGGTGGGACCTGGGATAGGGGGAGCTTTGGTGGTAAGGAGATACCCCAACTTGTCATAAGAGATTGCCATTTTGACATTCCTGAGCCAATCTTTGTAGTTTGGCCCTGTCAGTATGTTTTTATCTACAAGTAACTTAAGTCCAGTCATGTCGATTGGTCGCTGCAATTAGGAGAGAGAGAAGAAACACTCAGCATGATGCTCTTGCAAGTTTAGAGTGGTTTTTAGTTTGTCTAAACAGGATGGCTCCCACTGTCTCTCGAATCCCTCCTCAAACCAAAAAGGAAGAATTAGTCAAGATCAATCTCACCGTACAATTCTTGCTTAACCGTTCGGCCAGGCTGATGTCGGTACTTCGAGGGAGGTTTTCCAACGCTTTCGCGAAGTTCCTTAATTTAAGAACCACTTTTCCCTGGGGGCATAGCCCCGCTAACACTTTTCTAGACACCTACTTGGTTTATAGCATTGATCGTTAAGTGAGAAATTTCCCGAGGAGTAGCATATACTCACAGTAGGATCGGGATCCAAATATCATCGCGTGACAAAACTGAAGGAATCCTACCAGAATCATCACACTCCAAATAGTATGCAGCGCTAGCAAGTTTCAGTACTTATGAAACTCCCGATGTGGATTTTTGCCCCATGCTCTTATGACCTTGACTTTGGCCAACAAATCATAAGTCACATGTCAAGTTCTACCCGTCGTTCTCCAGGTTAATTTGAATCCACCCGTACCTACCTTGACTTTGGCCAACAAGGCAGTATGACTGTTCCAAACCAACGCATCTATCTATGCTGCACATGAATACCCAATAGCTACCAATCACTATGCCTTGACTTTGGCCAACAAACATAGCTTGAATACTATTGACTATTCATGTGAAACGACGGAGAGCTACGAATGGTTTTGGCGAAACCGTGAACGTAGTGAACTTGATATAATCGATGGAACGAGATAGCTTTTAAAAGGAGTGGCTCAAGCTCCGCATTTAAAAGTTGGTTTTGAAAAGAACCGAGTGGTTTTTTTCAAAAGTGTTCCAACGACTTTTACTTGGTTTATTTTCTTGCATTAGTTCTTTTAATGCATATTTTTCTTGCATTAGTTCTTTTAATGCGTCCCATCATTTAATCCTACCATTGCAGAAAATAACCAAATATGACGTACGCTTATGCCATTCGCATTCGCCACGGGGCCCTGTCATTACCCGTTAGGTTACTTAACTAACGACAGAGCGGGGGCTGGGCTAGCGCGGCTGTAAAACATAAGCAACGCCTAAATAATATCATATATAGATATATATTGCAATGATAGCCATTTCAGATCACAGATGAACACATTGGATATACTAGGAACCCGCAATTCGTACGAGCCTGTAACGAAAAGCAGATTACACGGTCGCGGTGAATAGCCAATACCCCACCCAAGACCCCTACGGGTGCGGCAAACTACCCGCCAAGTACCCGAAGCGAAGCAACCTCCCTCAACTCCGTGAGTAGGCCACTCGGCACTTCAGGATACCCGGTAGTTTATGCACCCCCTCCATGGGTCTATCCTAGGAGCAAAAACAGTAAAAAGAAATTATACAATGACGGCTACAACCCCGACCCGGTTGTGCGGCCATACAAATAATTATTACATCAATTTACAAATTTACATGAATTGAAAGAAAAGAAAACTCTCGTCTCACAACCCCCGGCTATTCACCTGCGACAATCCAATGAATTCATATACACATACCAATAACATTACAGATCACAGATTTGTATAACCCCCACTAATCGACATATAGCGATTAGCAGACGTTCAATACAAATATCACATCACAGATAAATACCCGTCAGCTTAAGTCTTTAGAAACTCGATCAAAATACGGTTTTTAAAGCCCCAAAAATAAATTTTTCTCTCTGGAAAATCTGGGCTGAAAAAACATATACCAAAATTCCCAAAATAACCCACTGAGTATACTGCGGTAAAGAAGATCCAGAGAAGAGCTAAGACGGCCGCGGAACCGTGGCAATAGCAAGCTATTGCCGCGTTTCCGCGGCGGTTTGATCGGTTCTCTGCACCGATTTTCTACAGTATCTTATAAAAACCCTGAGTCGATTTTTAAAGCATGATTTATTAATTTTACAGAACTTAAAAAATCGACAACAAGTTTGATTTTCGGGTCTATTTCGGGACTTTTTCTCCGATCGAATTTCTAGTAACTATGCTAACATGTTAGGTAGTGTTTAACTAGGCTCTGATACCACTGTAAGTCCATGCTACCTCTCCCGGTACTTACGGGCTTGCGGAATTTGATGAAAAACAATTTTCTAGAGGCGGTAACATGGACTCAAAACGGATCTTTGTTAAACTATCTACCTAACAACCTAACTAGGAGTTGTTAACTACTCGGTTAGGGGGTTATACCTTTCTTTCTTGAACTCCTTCGTCTTCGACTCTCGATGGTGTACGGATCGGCTTCACCCCTTCGTCTTCTTGCGCCGAAGATCGATCCACCCGAAAGCTTCTACCTTTGGCTTCTTCTTCGAGCTTTGAAGAAACTAGTTCACTCGGTTTGCTAAACCTTATGAACTAGAGTGAGTAGAAGAGAGTGTGTTGGGATTTTTCTCTATGGTTCTTTCTTCTCAACACATGAGACAAGTGAACCATAGACTAGAGAGAGAGGGAGAGCAAGAGGAAGAGGGTGAGAGCTCAAGCAAGAGAGAGAGTGGAAATGATAGAATGAGCAAGACTTTTCTCTCTCGGCTCTCATAATCCAAAGCCATCATAACAAATCATAGCAATCAAGTATTATGTGATGGTTTAAGCTACAATGCCATATCATTTCATGCACTCATTTTGCACAAGATAAACAAGCATGCAAAAGTCTTTGCCATGAAATAATAGCTATTGTCATGATGATGGTCAACTAGTCCAACCTAGTCAACCGGTCAATAAAGTCAACAAGTCAACAAAGTCAACCCCTCAACAACCATGTCACCATAATACTTAATTAATATTATTGTTAATTATATTACATATTCTCATTAGGGTTTAGCAAAAAGTCGATAGTCAACAGTCAACAGGCAACAACCCTAATAAGAATCCTCTGCCTCTGTCTCTCCGCCAACTGTGCATACACACCCGCATCCGCGTTCTGAGGAACACGAATACATACGAGATAAAACCAATCCCAAAACGTACACTAGGATCTGGCTTAAACCAAACCCCGCTAGTGTTAACTGTTCGGACACTAAACGTGCACAAGTGCACGGATGTGACCGAACCCTGTCGCAAAACCATGCGACCTGTCGCAAAACCATGCCACCTCTACTCTTTTACCTAAAGGCGAATAGCTTTCTGTGTGGGACTCTAAAGACTCGACACTATGCTGGCAGTGGGTTTAACCACAGACCGCAAGCGGCATTAGCTGTGCGTAACGGTCCCCAGGTAGATGCCGATAAGAAGACTGACAAGGTGAAACCCATCTGAACTCCTACTGAGCATGAATGTGACAGTCTCCGTACAGTCCGGTCTGTTCGTCTGATACATCGCATGGCGGGCCTAAGGCGGTAAACGCCAGTCCCCTAATAGCGGTACAAGTCGTGTCGGAGTGAAGCCCAGAACACCCTGAGATAATACTGAAAACCTACCAGTATATCTCGCTTACCCTGGCCAGGGACTACTCGTGTAATGGCTCTCCTAGACACAGCGCGATGTCAACCCCCAATACCGGGAGAGACGAATCCTGTCTAACCGTCACTGCCTCCAAGTGCTTCGGAACTGCACCCAACTACTACCTGTTTGCATGACTCCTTTGAGCCGTGGTAGGGTAGTAATCTAAGTACAGTGGGAACACACTCGAGGCGAAGCGACAGTATCAAGTCAGCGGACTAAGTTGTACTCATGTCACTTGGGAACTGATAACTGACAATAGGTATAGTACCAACCAACAGTTCCCGACGAGTCCTGTCCAGTGTACTCATAACCCAACGAGCACCCACATACTATCTCCAGTACGACGTACTGATGGTTGTGGGACAGACCATCTCCCACACTGGGATGAGAAGCGCATACGCTAGTCTACTCCGGAGTATCGATGCCCTGTCTCGATAGTCCTGCGACTAGGGACCTGCATAAGGATGTGCTTATAGATTACCCAGCCCCCACTAGTGTGACTGCCATCACAACGCTGGTAATCAAGCAAAGATCCTAAGGGTTCCACTAATGTGTATAAGTGATATACTAAAATAAACACATGTACATATTGAAGTAGAAACAAACCAAGTAGCATACTACTATATTGAGCAAGATTGTTTATACAAGGTGAATATCCCAAGCTTCCATTAAGTAATATACAAACTAGTATGATACAGTAATGGCCTCTAGGGCATATACACTAACAGTGGGTTCGCTTTGGATTTGGATTTCTCACTTGATTTCAACACTTGAAATTTTCTAGCAAGCTTTTCTTTTCTTCATGAAGAAGATGAAGAAGAAGAAAAGAAAAACGAATTATCTTGAAAATAATAAATCAAGTGAATCTTATCATAATGCAACCATGGGTGAAGTAAACACATGTAGAGAATAAACTAGGGTTTAGGTGTAATGGTTAGGTTAAGGAAAAAACAAAATGGTTAAGACTTTCAAAGCTTTATGAAGCTTCAAGCATAAAACAAATAAAACCACCATTTTATTTTTGCCAAAAAAAATGAATAAAATAAATAAAAAGAATAAATAAATAATTTAAACCCTAACCATTAACCTAAACATGGTTTAAAGCAAACACACACCCAAGTTTACAAGTATCATCAAACATGACACAAACTAGTGCACAAAAATATATCACATATACAACTTGTGCACATCAAGTGAGAAAATCAATCTTTAGTGAACAAATACTAGTTAATATAAAGTAATATATCAAATATATAATTATACATTAAATCAACACTTGATTTAACGATCCGGTCATAACCGACTAATATCAAGTGTATCAATATATCGAATCAACACTTGATTCGGTAACGCGGCTATATCACATATAACCGACCGATGATACAAATCGCGAGAATATAATTCAGTATCACATACTGGTATTATTCTCGGGCCCGCACATATCTCATATGCGCTCCTATTTCGTTTCGCTTGAGCCAGGAAACCTCTATGTAGGACTCTAAAGACTCGTCAATACGCCGGCAGTAGGTGATGATCATATCAAACACCCACAAGCCGCAAGCGGTCTGCTAAACGTAACGGCCACCCGGGTATTGAGTGATCAGAAGATCAACGAGCAAGCCCGCTCACACTCCTGTGAATCCAACCAGTAACACTTATCGTACAGTCCGTTCTCGTCGTCTGATATGTCGCATATCTCGCCTAGGAGTGGTAAACGTCAGACCCCAGTAGCTCGATAAGTCGTGTCGATATGAGGTCTATAACAGTTCGAGAAACTACTGGTAACACTTACCAGTAAATCTCAGCAACCCTAGCCAGGGATTTTCGGTTATAGCCAATCGAACACAACGCAACATCAACTCCCTATACCGGGAGAGACGAATCCCCTCCTATAGCTCATTGCCTCCATGTGATTCGGGACTATACCCAAAAACCGCCGTTTTGCACGCCCTCTTGGACGTGGTAAGGTGGAAATCAAAGCACAGTGGGAATCACACAAGACTCTATGACGATCTCGGGTCAACAGAGTACCCTATACCAGTATCACCGGAGAACTGCCATCTGACGTGAGGTATAATACCATCTGGGAGTTCTCGGCGAGTCCATCCAGTGTACCCAGTCTCCCCTGAGCACCCGTATATCATCTCTGATGTCAAACACCAATGGATATGTGATCATCCATCGCTCATCTGTATGGTTCGAGAAGGTATACGCTAGTCTACTCTGGTATATCGATGCCCCATCTCGATACACCCACGACTAGGGACCTTGAAGGATGTACTTATGGACTACCATGTCCCCACTAGTATGATCCGCATCATAGTCCAGGTAGTCAAGTACACATCCTAAGGGCTTTACCAACATGTAACAGAGAGACAATCAGTGTACATGTTAAGATAAAGAGCAACCAGATAGCATACTATCATATCGAGCAAGAAAGTCATCCCTATATATGTCCAAGCATCCACTACAATATACATCCTATGTATAGTAATGGCCTTTAGGGCATACATATAACTAACAATTACTGCCTGAGACGAATGCTTATACTATATATATGATATATAAATATTACAGCTTTCGTTTCTTCTGTGATGCTTAGGAAGCATAATTGATGGGATTTTATTAATGAGATTAATAAAAGAAAAGAAACCTAAAAGATGTTGTAGAATCAAAACTTCATAAAAAGGGTAGCTACAGTTTTTTTCTTTGCACAGCGATATATGTGATATACCCTGCACCTTATTCGATGAGGAAAGAGCCGAGATCCCTTCACCGGGAGTGACCTCTTTAGAAAAACTGGCAGATGCTACAAACTCGCGGTTTAGTTTTTGACAGCTTATATAGTTCTTGCTTTGCACCGCGGTATATATGATATACCCTGCACTTTATTCGATGGGGAAAGAGCCGAGATCCCTTCACCGGGAGTGACCTCTTTAGCGAAACTAGAAAAGCCTCAAAAACACTCCTTTTAAAAAATCACTCGATTCTACGACGATATCAAGTTCATTACGCTCATGGTTTTCTGAAAATCCTGCGTAACCCTCCGTCATTTTAGGAAAATAGAGTACTCAGTATTCGTGCTGTGTTTGTTGACCATAGTTAAGGCGCAGTGTACGGTAGCTGAGTGATGTTTTCCTATATAACATATGATGTGATTAATTAGAACAGTCATATGACTTTGTTGACCATAGTTAAGGGTCGTGTGGGTGGGTCTAAATTAATCAAGAAATGACGGGTAGAACTTGACTAGTACTTATGATTTGTTGACCATAGTTAAGGTCATAAGTCACTAGGGGTAAAAGCATTATCAGGAATTTCAAGTGTTGAAATTTGCAATGAGATTGATACCTTCTATGAGATAGATGGATCCTGATACCCACTACGAGTAAGAGTTACTCCTGGGAGAATTTTACACAGGACAATTAGCCGATCAAGTAGGTGTCTAGAAAGGTGTTAACGGGGTTATGCCTCTGGGAAAATAAGGTTTATTTTAATTAGGTCCGTACGAAAGCACGGGGAACCTCCCTCAAAGTACCAACACTGATCTGGCTGAAAGATAGACGAAATTGTAGGGTGTAATTGATCCCGGCTAATCTTACCTTTTAGGGTTTGAAGGGAGATTTGATAAAAACAGTGGGAGACATCCTGATTAGATAAGATAATAACCAATCTAATCTTGCAAGAGCATATGCTAAAGTGTTTCCTGTTCTCTCTCTCCAGGTAGCGACCATGTCAGGCCTTAATCAAGATAATAATATGGATGTATTGACTGAACCCGCTTATTATACTGAGCAGGGAAACGTTGGTCACGTTCGTTCTTATAAGTGTTATAAGACTGAGCAGGAAATAGCAGAATATATGGATTCTCACACCGCCCAAACGAAGAACAAGCATGCCGATGCATCTTTTTCGAAAGTGTTAGTTATTGAGATCTGTTTCTCAGTTCACCCTACGTCCTGAGTATTAGATACCAGATCAGGATCCCACATATGTAAATTTTTACATGGGCTACGTAAAGGTAGAGGACTGGGAAAGGGTGATCATTCCGTACAAGTAGGGAATGGTGCAAGTATTGCAGCCAAAACAGTTGGCGAATATCACCTTGTATTACCAAGTAGTAATACTTTGATTCTGAATGAGTGCTATTATATACCGAACATGATGTGCAAGATTATATCAGTTTCTTTATTAAGTAAGAAGGATATAATTTTGTAATACAGGATAATGTTAGTTATATGTATGCCCTAGAGGCCATTACTGTACATTAGATGTATATTGTAGTGGATGCTGGGACATATATAGGTAGGACTTTCTTGCTCGACATGATAGTACGCTATCTGGTTGCTCTTTATCTTAACGTGTATACTTTCTGTCTCTCTGTTACATGTTGATAAAGCCCTTAGGATGTGTACTCGACTTCCAGGACTGTGATGCGGATCATACTAGTGGGGCCTGGATAGTCCATGAGTACATCCTTGAAATGTTCCTAGTCGAGGGAATATCGAGACGGGGCATCGATATTCCAGAGTAGACTAGCGTATATCTTCTCGACCCATGCGATGGGCGATTGATGATCCCATATCCATTGGTGTTTGACATCAGAGATAGTATGCGGGTGCTCAGTGGAGACTGGGTACACTGAACGGACTCACCGAGAACTCCCAGATGGTATTATACCTCACGTCAGATGGCAGTTCTCTGGTGACACTGGTACAGAGTAGTCTGTTGACCCGAGATCGTCATAGAGTCTTGTGTGGTTCCCACTGTGCTTTGATTTCCATCTTACCACGTCCAAGAGGGCGTGCAAAACGGTGGTTTTTGGGTACATTCCCGAATCACATGGAGGTAATGAGCGATAGGAGGGGATTCGTCTCTCCCGGTATAGGGAGTTGATGTTGCGCTGTGTTCGATTGGCTATAACCGGAAATTCCTGGCCAGGGTTGCAGTGACCTACTGGTAAGTGTTATCAGTAGTTTCACACATGTCATGGACTTCAAGTCGGCATGACTTATCAAGCTATTGGGGTCTGACGTTTACCACCCCTAGGCGAGATATGCGACATATCAGACGAACAGACCGGACTGTACGGTAAGTGTTACTGGTTGGATTCACAGGAGTATGAGCGGGCTTGCTCGTCGATCTTCTGATCGCTCAATACCCGGGTGGCCGTTACGTTTAGCAGACCGCTTGCGGCTTGTGGGTGTTTGATATGATCATCACCTGCTGCCGGCGTATTGACGAGTCTTTAGAGTCCTACACAGAGGTTTCCTGGCTCAAGCGAAACGAAATAGGAGCGCATATGAGATATGTGCGGGACCGAGAATAATGCGTGTATGTGATACCGTATTCTATTCTCATGATGAATGTATCGATTGGCTGTATGCGATATAACCTAGTTATCGAATCAAGTATTGATTCGATAAGCCAATACATTGAATACTAGTTGGTTGTGTGCGTCATGACCGGATCATTGAATCAAGTGTTGATTTAATGATTTAATGCATAATTATATATTTAATATATTACTTTGCACTAACTAGTATTGGTTCACTTTAAATGGATTTTCTCACTTGGTTTGTGCACATTGTATATGTGATATACTTTTGTACACAAGTTTGTATCATGTTTGATGATGCATGCTAACTAGGGTTTGTGTAAAGAATAAAACCTTGGTTAAGGTTTTTATTTTGTTATTCATTCATTTATCTTTTTAATTGGATTAAAAAGAAATGGATAAGAAAACAAAATGGCGGCTTTCTTTGTTTGCGTCTTGAATCTTCATGAAGCTTTGACCAAAGTGACCACTTTGTCTTCATCTTTAACCCTAACCATTCATCTAACCTTAGTCAATTCTCTACACTTGACCATGGTTGATTATGATAAGTATTCTTTTATTTTCTATTTTCTAAATAACTTATCATAACAATTATCATCTTCTTCTTCTTCTTCTTCTTCTTCTTCTTCTTCTTCAAGAAAGAAGCTTGCATTCATCAATGGTGATTTGATGAAAAGAGTGAGAAATCCAAATCTAAAGTGAACCCACTTCCTATTTCTTCATCCTCTACCTCTTGCCAAGTAGTAGAGTGTGTTTTCTTCACAAGTTTCATGACTTGGTGAAGTGAGAGCTTGATCTAGTGATGCCTCGACGTAGATCATCTTCGGCATCGTAGTCGATGACCTAGCCCGTCCACTCTCCGATGAAGCCGATGCTAGAGCCCGGGATCCATTTTGGACAGCGAGGAGACATCATCACGGAGCTATGGAGGTGGAGCACCGGATCTATAAAGGTTGTATTTCCGTTTAACTCATAGTTAAATTGTTAACTAGTTCTTTTTCGCCTAAACTTCTAACCAACGATCTAGTCTAGGGTTTCTCGGCACCGTTAATTTTGAAATTGGCATGGTTGATACCTTGTGATACCTCTTGAGAGTGCCTAGGAACCCTACAGTGGTATCAGAGCCTAGCTAGAGCCTTAGGCAAAGTCTAGACGAAGTTTGAAACCCGAACGAACCGAAACCCTAACATAAACCATGCTCTCTGGACTTTTTCTAAAAACTGGGTTTTTTCCAGATTAAAAATGCTTAAAAAATTCAGCAGGGAATTATAAGAATTACGATGCAAAACTTTTTGAGTGAGGCTGCTACAGTGCGGCGGAACCGCGGCAGAAGCTTGGCTTCTGCGGCGGTTCCGCGGCCAATATGTGTTGTCACTGTTTAATTGTTGCACAGTAATTCTTGTTTTCAGATGTTGAGTTTTCTGGGAATTTTTAAAATTTATTCAAGAGTTGAATTTTCTGGGGTTGTTTTTGGGGATTCGGTGTTTCGATCGGAGTATCAGATTTTGTCTATGTGGCTTTCCGGATAAATTTTAGAATATGTTAAAAAGTTCGACCGGATATAAATACCCAATTTTTCCCCTGTCGGGAAATTTCCAAGTGTTGGATTTTTCCGTAGTTTAACGACGTTCTAAGTAGTGCAAGTAACGCGATGGACCCTCTAGAAGACAACAAACCTTAACTCGATTATGTGACCGTCTTGAACTGCCCTTTGAACCTTAGGGTTTGGGGCAGTACGGCGTGCCACATGTGAGGCGTTGGTTTGACCCTTCTACGGCTGGACCGTTGGTACTAAGGCACGAACTGAATGTTTTTAGACTTATTTCATGTGTTGGACTGTATCGGGAAAACTTGGGTTTTCGATTGTTCGATCGGAAAGTTTAACATTTTCTATTTATCCGGAATGTGATACAATACTTGGAATTCGCAAATAGTTATGAGATGACTGGATGAATGTTATAAACATAGCAATTTAGTCTCACTTGATCGGTTGCCACGGAATTTTGATGTGATCAAAAGTCTGTCGCAATCACGTAGTGTACGCGGATACTCGCCGGGTAAACTTAATAGACAGCCTCACTCCATAGCCCCGACCAAGTGACTGTAGGAGAACCCCGTCGCCGAAAGCATCCGTTCGGGTGCTCGCGGTAGCGGTGTTCCGCCTTGATGCACTTCGCCGACGGTATCGGGGGTGCGGCCGTCTACTGAAGTTTGCGACGAGTATTCGATCAGGATGTCGGGAATCTTGTTGAATTACCCGACTTGGTATTGAAAAGTGTTTTCGATAATGAGACTAAAATGCGGGGTTTATAATTGTTAAGCATGTGATGTCTAAGGAATTCATTTGATTAGGCATGCGATGTCTAAAGAGATTGCGGATTCCAACTGTTGTAGTTTTACACTTTCTTTTCTGTGACCGTAAGTGTAATATGTGATATCGCCGGTTTCGTTGCTATATGTCAACGACAATTGGGATGCGCATATTTACTTACGTTGATGACATGTGATGTTATGTGTTGCTGGATATGTTATATTGGATCGTCGTGTTTGAATAGCCGGGGGTTTTTTATGTGAGATGAGTGTTTTTCATTTTCATTCATGTAAAAACTTGTATGTAATATTCTTTTATTGGGGCACTTCCAGGTTGCGGAAGTTGTCACCGTTGATGTATATTATTTACTTTTCTGCACTAGGATAGACCCAAGGAGGGGAGCACAAGTAACCGGGTTCTGGGGTCCAATGGGAGACCAACTCGAGGAGTCGAGTCCGGGTCTCCTAACCCTAGAATTGGTAGGGTTGCTTGTCGCTCTCGTAGGGGTCTAGGGGTGTGGGATTGGCTATTCATCACGACCGTGGAATCCGTGTTTTATACTGGCTCGTATTGAAAACACGGACGTCCTAGTATATCCAATATTTCATATGATTCTTTCTGCTGCGTTATCTGTGATGTGATCATGCGATGTTCTGTGCTCTGTTCAGATAGATGTAGTATATAGTATATATGATATATTATATAGACGTTGCTTATGTTTTACACCCGCGCTAGCCCTGCCTCGCTCTGCCGTTAGTTACCTAACCTAACGGTGCAGACGGGACATCGATGCGAATGCGGATGGCATAAGCGTACGTTATATTTATCTGTGATGATTAGGTGGACTTAAATGATGGGATATTCATTAATGAGATTAATGAAAGAAAATAAACCTAATTGATGTTGTGGAATCAAATTTCAAAATAAAACAGGTAGCTACAGTTCTTGCTTTGCATCGCGGTGTTCATTATAGAATATCCTGCACCTTATTCGATGAGGAAAGGACCGAGATCCCTTCACCGGGAGTGACTCCTTTAGCAATAACTGGCAGATGCTACACATTCGGTTTGTCTTTTGATTGCTTTTAAGAGTTTTTGCTTTGCACAGTGATATATATGATATATCCCGCACCTCATTCGACGAGAAAAGGACCGACGATCCCTTCACCGGGAGTGACTCATTTAGCAATACTAGAAAAGCCTCAAAAACACTCCATTTCAAAATTCATTCGATCCTACAACGATATCAAGTTCATTACGCAATAGGTTTTCAGAAAAACCTGTCGTAGCCCTCCGTCATTTCAGATAAGTCCTACTTAGTATTCGTGCTACGTTTGTTGACCTCCGTCAAGGCGTAGTGTGCGGTAGCTAACTAGTATTTATCTGCTTATGCATATGATGCAGATTAGATTAGGGTAGTCGTGCGGCCTTGTTGACCTCCGTCAAGGGTCGTGCAGGTGGGTTTAATTCGATCAAGAAATGACGGGTTGAACTTGACTAGTAGCCTATGGTTTGTTGACCTCCGTCAAGGTCATAGGACGCTAGGGGCAAAATATTATCGGGAATTTCAAGTGTTGAAATTTGCAATGAGATTGCATACCTTCTATGAGATAGTTGGATCCCGATACCCGCTGCGAGTAAGTGTTACTCCTGGGAGAGTTTTACACATTACAATTAGCCGATCAAGTAGGTGTCTAGAAAGGTGTTAACGAGGTTACGCCTCTAGGAAAATGAGGTTTACATTAATTAGATTCGTGCGAAAGCACGGGGGACCTCCCTCAAAGTACCGACACTGGCCTGGCTGAAAGATTGGCGAACTTGTAGTGTGTAATTAATCCCGGCTAGTCTTTCCTTTTAGGGTTTGAAGGAAGATTTGATAAAAACAGTGGGAGCCATCCTGATTAGATAAAATATATAACCAATCTGATCTTGCAAGAGCGCACGCAGAGTGTTTTCTTCTCTCTCTCTCCAGGTAGCGACCATATCACGCCTTAATCAAGATAATAATATGGATGTATTGACCGAACCCGCTTGTTATAATGAGCTAGGGAACGTTGGTCCCGCTCCAACTTATAATTGTTATAAGACAGAGCAGGAAATAGGGGAATACCGGAATTCCTATGCCGCCCAAACAAAGAAAGTGCATATGATGCATCTTCTTCGGGTGTGTTCGTTAAACAGAACTGTTTCTCAGTATCCTCTGAATCCTGGGTATTTGATACCGGATCAGGATCCCAGATATGTAATCTGTTACATAGGGCTACAAAAGGGTAGAAAAACTGAGAACGGGTGATAAGTTTCATGAGACAGAAAACGGGGCAAGTGTTGCAGCCAGGTCTGTTGGTCACTGTCACCCTGTATTATCTGAATACATTGATTCTGAACAAATGTTATTAGATACCGAACCTGATATACAAAATCATATCTATCTCTTTATTAGTAAAGAAATGATAAAATTTTGTATTGTTGGATAATATTTTGAACATTTCCTATATCAAAAGTTGATCGGTTCAGGCACGTTATCTAAAAGCGTTGATGTTCTAAATCAAGCTACAGTTCTTAGTATACAGAACACACACAAGAGGAAGAGTTCAGAAATGAACGGATCCTTCTTGAGGTATTGTAGACTAGGTCATATCAATGCGACCCGACTAGCTAAGTTACATTTAGATGCATATTTAAATCAGTTTGAATTTACATATTATGAAACTTGCCAGTCATGTCACAAAGATAAGATGACCAAAGCTCCGTTTACAGGAAACAGAGAAAGAGTTAGTGAACTCTTGGGATGATACATGTTGATGTATGTAGGTCCCCTGTCTACACATACCAGGAATGGTTCTTTATACTTCATTATATTCTCTGATAATCTCTCAAGATTCAGTCATATGTTCCTGTTGGAACTTGAGTCAGAACCTTTTGAGATGTTCACAGAATATAAGCGAGAAGTAGAGAACCAGAATACGGGTATAAGTATTATGTCCTATGATGAGATCAAGGAGGAGAATACTTGAGCATGGAATTTCTGGACTATTCTAAAGGAGAATGAGATTCTCTCTCAGCATTACTCCTCCGTATACACCATAGCACGATGGTATGTCGGGGCGGAGCAGATACACCCTATTTGATATGGTGTGCTCTATGATGAGTACTACTGAGTTACCTATTTCCTTTGGGGTGTTATGCACTTGAGAAGATGCATACCTATTGAATAGGGTTCCAATCAAATCAGTTGCCTACCACTTCATATGTGATATGGAAAGGGAAGAGCCCATCTCTTAAGTCAGTTAAGATTTGGGGTTGTCCGGCCTATGGCTAAAAGCAAAATCCGGACAAGCTCGAGGCAAGGTCTGTTATGTTCAACTGGAAAGGTTCCAGCTATACAAACTACAGCAGATGATTTGGTAGAACCGAAGGATTCAGTAGATTCCAACGAACCTCAGCCTCTCCGCCGATCTAGCAGGATTCCTCACCCACCTGAGAGATACTTCTGTTTCTCTATGACAGTGGGAGCGAGGATTGCATCATGAGATGATGACCCAACTAGTTTCGAGCAGGCCATCGAGAGTAGGGACTCTGTAAGAATGGCTGGATGCTTAGCAATCTGAGATGGAATCCATATACACCAACAAAGTATGGACTTTGGTTGCTATATCTGAAGGGTTAAATCCCCATCAGGAGCAAGTATATCTTGAGAAGATTACTTGGTGTAGATGGAAAGGTTGAGACTTTCAAAGCTAGACTTGTTAAAGGTTTTCGTCATCGACCAGGCACGGATAATGATGAAACCTTTTCCATGGAATATGCTTAAGTCCATCCAGATCCTACTTGCCACGGCTACATACCATGACTGTGATATCTGGCGGTTGGGTGCCATGACTACTTTTCTAAATAATGATTTAGAAGAGAACGTCTATAAGAACACAGCCAGAGGGCTTCGTAAACAGTGGGAGCAGCGGAAACGTGTGCAAGTTGCTTTACATAATGAAGCAGGCATCGCGGAGTTGGAACGTCTGTTTTGATGTGATAGTCAAAGTGTTTGACTTCATCAAAATGGTAGACGAACCTTGTATATAAAAAAGGGTAGTAGAGAGTAAGGTGGTCATCTTCGTATTGTACGTAGACAACATACTCTTGATAGGAAAAGAGTTTCCTATACTACGATCAGTCAATCTCCTATTATCACTAGGATTCTCCAAATAGGATCAAAGTGATACCTCCTAAATCCTGAGTTTTCATCTATGAGATAGATGTAATTGGATGCTAGGATTCTCACTAGATGTAGTGAGATGGTATCAATCGATCCTGGGGAGAATCACTGGAAGAGTTCCAGGGTGATAAAGACGACTGAATGTCAGTCACGGGCATTGTCTTTACCCTCAGTAGAGGGACGGTATGTTGGAAGAGTTCCAAGATAGATACCATGGCAAACTAGACGATAAAGGCTGGTAACATCGCTATTAAAGATACTACCAAAGAGGAAGTTTGGGTGTATATTGGTACATAAGATGAACTAGGTTCCTGCCATTGTATGACAATGGAAGTGTGGCTTCGGCCCTGAAACCCTGGTCCCATCAGTGATCCAGACATATTCTAAGGCAGTATCACCTGATCATGGAGATGGTTGATCTCCAGGTTGATCGAGGTTAGGAGAGTAGACTCAGAGGACAACACGGCGGATCCACTCACGAAGGCCTTTTCCCAAAGAGAGACTTTTAGGTGAGGTTGAGTATGTGATACTGCAACCACTGCTACAGATGGCCCTAGTGCAAGTGGGAGATTGTTAGTTATATGTATGCCCTAGAGGCCATTACTGTACATTAGATGTATATTGTAGTGGATGTTGGGACATATATAGGTAGGACTTTCTTGCTCGACATGATAGTACGCTATCTGGTTGCTCTTTATCTTAACGTGTATACTTTCTGTCTCTCTGTTACATGTTGATAAAGCCCTTAGGATGTGTACTCGACTTCCAGGACTGTGATGCAGATCATACTAGTGGGGCCTGGATAGTCCATGAGTACATCCTTGAAATGTTCCTAGTCGAGGGAATATCGAGACGGGGCATCGATATTCCAGAGTAGACTAGCGTATATCTTCTCGACCCATGCGATGGGCGATGGATGATCCCATATCCATTGGTGTTTGACATCAGAGATGGTATGCGGGTGCTCAGTGGAGACTGGGTACACTGAACGGACTCGCCGAGAACTCCCAGATGGTATTATACCTCACGTCAGATGGCAGTTCTCTGGTGACACTGGTACAGAGTAGTCTGTTGACCCGAGATCGTCATAGAGTCTTGTGTGGTTCCCACTGTGCTTTGATTTCCATCTTACCACGTCCAAGAGGGCGTGCAAAACGGTGGTTTTTGGGTACAGTCCCGAATCACATGGAGGCAATGAGCGATAGGAGGGGATTCGTCTCTCCCGGTATAGGGAGTTGATGTTGCGCTGTGTTCGATTGGCTATAACCGGAAATCCCTGGCCAGGGTTGCAGTGACCTACTGGTAAGTGTTATCAGTAGTTTCACACATGTCATGGACTTCAAGTCGGCATGACTTATCAAGCTATTGGGGTCTGACGTTTACCACCCCTAGGCGAGATATGCGACATATCAGACGAACAGACCGGACTGTACGGTAAGTGTTACTGGTTGGATTCACAGGAGTATGAGCGGGCTTGCTCGTCGATCTTCTGATCGCTCAATACCCGGGTGGCCGTTACGTTTAGCAGACCGCTTGCGGCTTGTGGGTGTTTGATATGATCATCACCTGCTGCCGGCGTATTGACGAGTCTTTAGAGTCCTACACAGAGGTTTCCTGGCTCAAGCGAAACGAAATATGAGCACATATGAGATATGTGCGGGACCGAGAATAATGCGTGTATGTGATACCGTATTCTATTCTCGCGATGAATGTATAGAATGATGATGTAACAAATCTTAAAACGATTCTTAAGTCCTACGGGTTTTGTAAACCCTAGCAAGTTCAAGAATCGATGACCTAGTTTCGTTGCGATGCTTTCTTGATTGTGATCGCTCAAAATTAGAGATCTACGATCTTTTCTTGAATTTACTAGAGGCTAGAATGTGAATGATATCGACGAAGGAACAAGGGATAAATGATGAAACCCTAGTTTCACTAGAAATCCCGAATTCTCGTCGATCATCATCGATCTAGTATCAATTCATCGAAGGATAAGAATACGTCATCGTGAGATTGCATCACATCTATAGATCCGATCGATTCCTACGAGCCTCATTTAGATTCTTGACATTTGGTTGGAAAAATCATCACAAATTACCACTTCTTGATTTTAATGCTTTCTTAGATCTAGATTTTTCTCTTTCTTGAATTGCAATTACAAATCATGAATTGTTTGTTTTCTTTTCTTTAAAGATCAATTCATCTAATTCAAAAGACGAACTATTACACTTTCCCTGTGGACGATCCGCACTCGCTAACGATCTACAACTGACACCGTAGTTGATTGCGGTCAAATAATTTTTGGTTGTGATTTCTCTATTCAATTTCCACATACACAATCCGAAATCGTATTTCAATCAGTTTGATTTTATCAAAAATGTGGATGAACATTGTATTTACAAGTAAATTGTAGGGAGAGTTATTGTTTTCCTCGTATTGTACGTGGATGACATTCTCCTGATAGAAAATGGCATTCCTATGCTACAATCAGTCAAACTTTTTCTGTCACAAAAATTCTCCATGAAAGACCCGGGTGATGCCTCCTACATACTGGGGATTAAGATCTATAGGGATAGATCTAAACGACTTTTGGGATTGTCCAAGTCAAGGTACATTGACACCATACTAAAGAGGTTTAGTATGGAAGATTCCAAGCGTGGTAATTTGTCTGCTTGTCACGGAATCACCTTCTCCAAAGAAATGTCTACTAAGAATGATGAAGAGAGGGATCGCATGAGCATTATACCCTATGTTTCGGCAGTCGGGTCTATAATATATTCGATGTTATGTATCAGACCAGATGTAGCTTATGCACTTAGTATAGTAAGCCGGTATCAATCGAACCCAGGGGAGAAACACTAGATAGTTGTGAAGAATATTCTTAAGTACTTAAGAAGAACTAAAGATATGTTTTTAGTGTATGGTAACGGTAACCTCCATATAGAGGCATTTGCCAACTCCAGCTTCCAAAGTGACAAAGATGACAGAAAATCCAACTCGGATTATGTGTTTACCCTCAACGGAGGGGCGGTATATTGGAAGAGTTCTAAATAGGACACAGTTACAGACTCGATGATGGAGGCTGAGTATATTGTTGTCAATGATGCTGTCAAAGAAGTGGTATGGATGCATAAGTTCATAACAGAGCTTGAAGCAGTTCCGACCATTACTGATCCAATACCCTTATATTGTGATAACAATGGAGCTGTAGCATTAGCAAAGGAACCACGGTTCCATCAGAAGTCCAGACATATCTTGAGGTGATATCATCTGATCAGGGAGATTGTTGATCGCAAAGAGATCAAGATACAGAGAGTAGAAACAAAAGAATACCCAGCGGATCCATTCACGAAGGCCATCCCTCGAGTACAGTTTGAGCGACTCTTTGGGTTGTTGGGTATGAGATACGTCAATAACTGGCCTTAGTGCAAGTTGGAGATTGTTAGACATGTATGCCCTAGAGCCCATTATTGTATATTATATTGGACATTAGGGACATATGTATGTATAGAATAATCTTGCTCAAAATGATTGTATACTATCTGATTTTGACTTTATCTTAACTTGTATACATTTATTTCTTGCTCTTAAATATACATTTTGATAAAACCCTTAGGATCTTTACTTGATTTCCAGGATTATGATGTCGATCATACTAGTGGGCCCTGGGTAGTCAATAAGTACATCCTTAAAAGTTCCTAGTCGTAGGGGTATCGAGACAGGGCATCGATATTCCAGAGTAGACTTGTGTATATGTTTCTTGACCCCGTACAGAGCGATGGTTGATCCCACAACCATTGGTGTTTAACACCAAAGGTTGTATACAGGTGCTCATTAGAGACTGAGGGCATCGAATGGACTCGCCAAGAACTCCTAGATGGTAATACACCTATCGTCAGATAGCAGTTCTCAGGAGACATAAGTACAGGTTAGTCTGTAGACCTGAGATCATCAGAGTGTCTCATATGGTCCCCACTATACTTGGATTACTACCCTACTACAGCCATAAAGGGCTATGAAAACAGGTAGTGGTTGGGTACAGTCCCGGATAATGTGGAGGTAATAAGTGATCGGAAGGGATTCGTCTCTCCCGGTATGGGGAGTTGATGTTGCGCAGTGTGAGATTAGCTATAACCATAAGTCCCAGGAAAGAGCAAGCGAGATTTACTAATAAGCATTATCGGTAGTTTCTCATATGGTTATGATCTTTATATTTGCACGATTTATCGGGTTATTGGGAGTCTGACGGATACCACCTCCTAGACCCGATATGTGAAATTCTTAAACGAAAAGACCGGACTATACGGTAAGTGTCATCGATAGGCTCTATAGGGTCTAGAAAAGTTCGCTTGCTGATGTTCTATTCGTTCAATACCTGGCTAGGCGTTACATACAACTAGTACCGCTAACAGGTCTTTAGAGTCCCACACAGATGTTTTGTCCACTCGAGAGAAATAATATAGTGTGCGCATAGGATGCGTGCAAGGTCCGATTAGACTGTTTTATTTAGCCGAAAATGTTATGATACTAGGCGGTTTTTTGACTAAACCGGGTCATTGAATTTGTTAATTTAATGACAGGTTTAATTATATGATATTATGTGATAATACATGTAATTAACCTAATATAATTTTTTTCTTCTCTCTCTTTATCTTTTGTTCCATGTGATGTGAACATTTTTATCATGGCTAATATTTATTAACCATGATATATCCTTTTTTTCTTTTTATAACTTTTTCCTTTCTCATTTATGCATGCCTAAGGGTGATGTGTAACCATTTCACACACCTTAGGACATGTGTTAGCATGATAGGAAAAAGGTGGCATGGCTTAAGTTATGGCAGCATGTTAAGATTAGTCATAACCTAACTCCTCTCTTTCTCCTCCCTCATACTAGAAAAATCTTGTGAAAAAGAAAAAGGTAAAAAAGAAAAAGAATGGAGAGAAATAAGTGAAACCCCTCATCATCTACATCTCCATGGTACTTCTCACTACAACAATAAGGGGTTGCCCCTAAGGATAAAACCGTAGGTGCAACTCACTGCCCCTACGGATATATTCGTAGGGGCACAAAAATACTCCGTAGGTGCAAAAGCCGCAGGTGCAAGTCTTCGTCCTTAACATGCCCCTGTGGAGTAATAATTGCCCCTACGGTTTCCTTCGTGCCGTTACACCGCCCTAATAGGGGTATTTGCTTTAGGGACATATGTCCCTACGGTGTACTCCGTAGGGACAATATTTATTTAATTTATTGATTTATAAAATAAAATAATTGCCCCTCTGGGTAAATCCGTAGGGGCAACGACATGCCCCTACGGAGTTTTTCGTAGGTTCGGATATAAGCCCCTACGGATTACTTCGTAGGTCCATCTTTAGGCCCCTACGGAGTAATCCGTAGGGACAGACAAAAGCCCCTACGAATATATTCGTAGGGTCAAGTGTAACGCCTGTTACTGAGTCCATAGGGGAAAAATATCAGGTATCCTGATATTTTGTCCCTACGGCTAAATTTGTAGGGGCAAACTATATACCTACGGATTAATCCGTAGGTGCAACATATGGCGCTACGGATTAATCCATAGGGACAAAATATTAGGGTTTTTTTTAAAAAGGGCTTCCTGTTTTTTATTCGCATTGTGCATAATAATATATACATCATATAACCAAATAACGCAGTATTCATAATCAACATCTTACGCATAATATATAAAAGAAATCAACAAACAGAATACGATATCAATCTAAATCATCGTGAACACGCAAACACCACCAATATCGTCCAAAATATATACAATATGTATCATATAAGTTCATACATGCTTATAATATAAAAAAAAGCTACCCTATCTCGGTCCAGCTCTTCCACCTCTGATAATCGCCACAATCGGCGCATCTGCTCCTCGGTGCAGCCCTGAGTCGTCAAAAACTTGACCAATGAAGGACCGGACTGTGCAGGAGTCTGAGCGGGCTATGGAGCTGCAGGAGTGGTCTGCGCAACCTCATCCAAGGTAGTGGCTTGCGGAGCCGCAGCCGAAGGAGATGCATGTGGAGCTGCAGCAGAAGTACCATGTCGCATCTGTTCAATTTTGTGTGTAATAAACGAGTAAGAACTATGTATTAGTCAAATTCGTATCATTATCAGGTTATTGAGAAACCCCAATCTAAGAATACTTAGGGACTTAGGACTCGTTTGGATATTTAGTTTGGAAAACTGTAGTTTATTTTAATTAGACAGTTCTATGTAAGTATGATTAATCAAAGCTAAGTCTACAACCAAATAAGCTCAGGCAACTAATATTGGATATGTTACTATCTGATATAATATTTTACTATTAAGTAGTATACATACCATCATCTTCTTCAACTCCTGGACGGTGGTCTTCAAGGGGGCAACATCTTTCTATAGACGTCGTTCACGGGAGGTAAAGGAGGTAACCGCCGGAGTAGAGTCCAACCTCGTATGGGTCCTGCTAGGACCCAGTCTCCGGCCTCTCTCCCAACCTCCTTGTGCGGCGTCTAGGACTGGGGTCAGCAGCATCGGATCGGTCTGTCCAATAAAATCGATCCCTGATGCCTCCTCCCGCTCCACCACCCGATCCTACACCCACATTAACCAGTAAAATATAAGTATATCATTTAAATTTGAACTTTTCAAAATAAAAATTTCAAACCTGTTAGAATAAATATTAACACTTACGCAATACTCCTGGGTAGCGATGTCGGGGAATCGAAGCTCGCCCATGGCGGGATCTGTCGAGGTGCCGTGGACGGCAAGATACGCGCTCAGCATGCTCTGTGTACCACCCTGCGTCAGGGTCTGAGCTCTCTTCAATTCGCCAAAAATTTACATATATTATAAAATAACTTTTAATATTACATTCTATCACAGTAGATCTATTGTAATTTACCGATGCCTCTATAGCACGAGTAATATTCCTCGAGCCACCTGTATAAGTGGGGCCCCTCTTCACCGACTTCCTATTCTCTTTATTTTGATCGGCCTGTTTCTGCACAATACATTCGGATTTAGTTTTCTAATTAAGAAACACAAAAAAATAAATTATATACTAAACAATGAATTGCATTTATAATACAAAGCTGTTTGCGCTGAGAGTCGAAATATTGGCACAAGAGAGTCCATGTATCTACGTCGACTCTCGTAGAGGCCGGAGTATGTAGAAGAGCCGCTCTCTCTGTCTCGGGGGTCGCTATCCACAGGGAACAGCAGTCAATCTTCAGCTATTTCCTATTGTATCGGACCTTTGATTGCATGTTCTTCATCAGGCCATGGTATAAAGCGTGAAGATCGAGCACTCTCTCAGGGTGATCAGGGTTGGGTACATGATGAAAGTCGTAATCCAACTAAAAATACAAAAAAACAATGTTATTAAATTGCAAGTGTTAAATAATAATAAATATATTGGATAAGTCAAATGAAAATATATATTAATACCCGAGCCTGATCCCAGAAGAGGGAAAATGAGCGCCGGTGCTGTTCGCCCCACTCAACGTAAAGTGGATACTTCTTCACGAGGCGGCTCTCATCCCCCATATACCGGTCAAATCTCTCGGCATAATCTCTGGTATAGCGATAATCAGGGGTAGAAGAGGGGGAATGCTGCCTCCCCCTAACTCTGTCAGGCCTTAGCCTATGGGACTGATTCAGGCCTCGAGTCCCCCTCTCGGGATAGGGATGCCCTGCATCTACAAGAAATATCAAGACATTCAATATTAATACAAAGTAGTATTAAGAAATCAAGGTTTAACGAAAATCGAAGTGTGATATACCTCCGGCGACAGAAGCACAAGCCTGGGCCTGGGCGGCAGCACGAGCGGGACGATGGTTCCTCCGGTGAGGAACAACCGGTGACCCGGACGTGGACGCATCCCCTCCAAGTAGAAAATAAACATCGATAAAATTACATGAAGTTCATGTTTATTCTTAAAAGATATGTAAAATGAATAAATATTTTATATTTATTCATACTAACCTGCAGACTGAGCGGAGGGTATGGAAGTGGCGGGAGTGGCCCCTGCACCAGACGTAGACGCACCACTTATAATTAGACAATCAAACATTGACTATATAAGTAATTGCAAAAAGAATGTGTATATCAATAATATAACATTCTAAATCAACATGTATACACTATAGGATATATAAACATACCCGTAGGTGCGGTGGTGGCCTCTGCCCGAGATGTAGGGGCACCACCTATAGCTAGACAATTAAAAATGATTATCTAAGTACGTAAGAGCAAAAAGAATGTATGTATATTTATGAGATAGCATTCTAAATCAATATGCATGCATTATAGGATATATAAGCATACCTGGAGATGCGGAAGTGGCATCTTTCCCTGATGTGGACGTACCACCAATAGCTAGACAATCAAATATTGACTATATAAGTAATTTTGACATAAATATGCATGTATATCTATAATATTTGTAACGCCATAGGATGTGATTAGTGGCTAATTATATTTTAATATATGGTTTTTAATAAAAAAAAGTTTACCAAATTGATTTTCAAATATTTTATCAAATTTAATGAAAATTTTATTAGAATTTTCCTAGGCTTGCACACACTTGTGCATGTAAACTAGGGTTTAAATTGGGGTTAGACCATGATTAGCAACCATGGTGAGTTAAACCCTTAAGCTAATTTTAAAATTTGAATTAAGTGTATTTGGGTTTTTATTTAAGTGTGTTGGGTTTTTTTTAAATAAGAAATGATTTAATTTGGTTGACTTGGAGAGAGAAAGGGTGTGGGCAACATGGCTTGAGCAATGCTCATTAAATGAAGAAAGAGAGGGGGGTTTGACTTGTGTGCCCTCATTTCTCACTCTTACTCTCACTTCTCTCATTCTCTCACTCACACACACACACACACTCAAGCAGCTGCAGCAGCAACTGCAGAAGCTTCAGCAACAGCAGCAGCCACAGCAACAACATCAGCATAGCAGCAGCACCAGCTTCAGCAACAGCAGCAGCATCAGCTCCAGCAACATCAGCAGCAGCTCCAGCAGCAGCAGCAACACTTCATCTTCTTCTTCTACTTCTTCTCCTGCTTCCTAGGGTCCATTAGGGTATAATTCTTAAACTCAATTCCCTTTTTACGAAGCTGTGTAGAATTAGCATCGGTTAGTGATAAAAGTGAGTTTTTGTGCTTAATATAGTGATTAATGTGGACTTTTGGTTAAGTGATGTTAGTGATGGTTAGACTGACTTAGTTAAGTGTTGTTAGGGCCACTTAAACCTAGTTAAACCCCAGATTTCACTAAAATACCATAGGGTTTCCTTTTGTGCAAAATATAACGCTTTAAAGCAAAACTTGGCCTTTCTGTGATCTGCTGTTGACCCGGCTCCTTCAGAGAAAAATTGAGTTAACTGGAGCATACTTGATAGACCCTGATCACACCACCAAAGGACGAGACCCCATGCCCAAGTGTTGGCCACCGGTTTATTCTTTCTGGCCGCAATTTGCAGCCAGATAAGGGATTCTTGGGGTTGGATTTGTGTGGGTGGAGTCTGCTATATTTTTAGGGCCAATGGTATGTGCAATTTTGTAAGTTTTCACCTGAGTTAGAATCTAGGACCATATATCGTTTTCTAGTACGTTTTGTTTGCGTGATACGCGCGATACGTGAGTGGGTTCTGTGCTCCAGCGTGTCGCGGTGTGTCGGGGTAGCTTTGACGCGTATACACACGATCTAGCGTATCGGGCACACACGCGTTTAGTTAGCAACGCGAGTTCCTCATTTGATTTCGATATTGCGTTTTGCGAGATATTTGATTATGTGGATTTTCCTTGTGTGAATTCTAGATTCGTAGGTGGGTACATCAGACACAGCAAAGAAAGGGAAGCAGGTGGTCGACTACGTGTAGCACGCGACCAGGTAAGTATATTTAACATCTACGGGGAAATCGCCCGTATGGCGTTAAGCGTCAGGGCGTGATAGGATATTTAGTCGTAGATGTTCATATGGACTATTGTAGCATACCTTGTTGTTGCATATAGAATTGGTAGTATATAACACTGCACTGTCACTAACGGTTAAAGCTGCACGAGCACTATTTATATGATACACTCACACCGTTAGTGATTGGCATGACACTTGCACTATAGGATTGCTACGAATTACATATCGTTTGATTGCCGCATCATTGATGATTGTCATGACTTATCGCATATTCACATACCTTCATTGATACATCACCACTTGCGCACATGTACACTGTATATTCACATTAGTGCATACCTTCATTGATACATCACTACTTGCGCACATGTACACTATAAATTCACATTAGTGCATACCTTCATTGATACATTACCACTTGCGCACATGTACACTGTATATTCACATTAGTGCATACCGTCCTTGATATATCTATACTTGTGCACATATACATCGTATATCCATATTAGTGAACATGTATATTGCTACACTCACATTGCGTATATATTCATTTGTACATCCATACCTATATATATACATATGTTACATACATGGATGATATTGACATGATTTAAAAAAAACTAAGGGACCGCATGAAATATATTCAAAGCTGGATCTTTTTTAAGGAGCGGTTTTCCCTTTCTTTTACTCTTATTGTCATACGACACATTGCATGGATTTGCGCATTGAGTTTGGATTTATGTGATTTCTGGATTTGGGGAACCGGGGTATTATTTTAAGAAAATACGCACTGTTTTAAAAACTCGGTTTCCCTTGATATGATATTTTGGTGCGTCCACCACGCGTTTTCTCGGTTTTGAGACGTGTGCTTGAAACCCGATTCGAGGAGTTGGATGATCCGTTTGCGGGTTTGTGGTGGACCCGGTATGGTTCCCCGGGGCGAGAAATGTTTTTCGTGGAGTAGAAGATAAGCCTGGCAGGGTGGATAGTACCTACCGGTGATTGGTTGGACCTGGCGGTTATCCGGAGGATACTGACCAGAGTCGATAGATGGATACGGTATGACCCATACTGCAGGGGCCGAGGGCCGATTCCGCAGACGGAGCCCGATACTTGAGGATTTGCGTGTCGATGCTTGACACGATGATTTTGTGATATTTTCGAGTGCCGATGCTAGGCATTCCCGATTCTATGAGCTGTACAGGACACCAGTTATTCTTCCACATTGACATTCCGTGTAGATGATATTTATACTCATGCTCAGCATTAATTATTGTGCATCTCATCATGTAGCTATAGTACCTGATAGAGTACTTTTGCATGATTATTGCATACCCTACTCACCCTATATAGATGTTATTAGATTGCATTTGCTATGGATGATTATTGCATACCCTGCTTATCATATAGAGATGTCATTAGATCACACTTGTTGCTTGATTATTGCTCATATAGCTCATCATATAGATGTTATCTGTTGGCATAGGTTAGAGTATCGCAGCACGTGCATACTCGTGATTACCTTTATATGTTATCTACTACTCACGAGTTGGCAACTCATCCCCGTTGTGCCACAGTGTTGCAGGTTGCCCTTCAGAGTAGTCGCGGCAGGCTGCTTTCTTGCATCTTTTTATATAGATACCACTACAGTTAGCGTGTGAGCTTTGCTGATAGGTGGGTTTTTGCGGTATCTGTTTATTTCCCAGTTGTATACACTGTTGTATCTAGTACTCTCCATCTACTTTCATGTATTGACTTAGAGACCAGTTGTGAGGACGATGTCTATTATTTTATACTCTGGTGTCGAGCTCGTTGTGAGCCGACTTTATTTATGCAGCTTTATCTTTCATGATATTTGTTTTCACTTATACTGCTCATCTCTTCGCTACGGCGTCGTATATTTTTATCGTGGTGATTGGTTCCGCTGTTGGGCGTGATTCTCCCGTTTGGGATGCTTTATTCATTCTATAGGTCACTTTTACTTATATCTTGTCTTGTACCCGATTTCGGGGCTAGTTTTTACAAAGGAAATGCTGCCAAAATTTTTAAGATAATAAGTTGAACTTTAAAAGAATTTTACTAAATTACTTAAGGTTTCTAAACGTTTTAACAAATGTTTCTATTAAATGTTTTAAACACTCAATACATTTAATGGTTTTGATTTCTGGGTTTCAGCTTACTTAGTCGCGTTACTCCTGTAAACGTTACGTGGTTAAGTGCCGGTTACGGGCCAAACTTTGGGTCGTGACAAAGTTGGTATCAGAGCGTAGGTTTTACCTTCGGAGTGTAGGATGAACCTGGTATGATGAAGTAGGTAGCTGAAACAGAGTGGCGTAGTGTGTGTATATTCCATGGCATACTCACTTTATATATTACTGTAGGTTAATCTGTTATCTTCGATACGAGCCATGGAACGCTCAAATACGATTTGTAAAAGATTTAATATGAATTTAACGGTCTAGCTTGTTCAGGAAAATTCTGATTTCGCAATGGTTATCGGGGTAATATTTTATAAGTGCAACGATATCAATTTTCAACCAAATTTCTGCAGTATCTCTATGAACAGTAAGCGGGTTTAATGATCACAAGTTCCGCCATTTAAAGATGGGTTTTCATGTAGAGTTTAGTATCAAATACTTGTTTATACGTTTGGTAATTAGAGCTTTGGTTTCGCTTAATCGGTCAATATACATTCGTAACGTCATTAGAGCCGAATAAAAGGCCCGACTTATAAACTATGTCAAGATATGTATAACATGGGATTGTAAAACTTATCCAAAATCCATGATTTTCTAATTAACTTGGTTGTATATACAATATATATAACTATATGAAAAAAAACTAATAGCATGTAAAGCAAGTGGAAATCACTTGCCTGCGATGATGTATCGATGGTGCCGCAGCAATGATGACGGTAATGGCACGCACGGGCATGACACACACGGCAACAAAGCAAGGGTTTGGCCGAATCTTGGAGGTTGGGCTGACAAGGTGGGTTGCAACGACGAGGTGCTCGGGAGAGGAGGTGGTGGGGAGCCCAGGGGTCGGCTGACGGATGCAGAGGGCAGGGTTGTCATGGCAGAGGAGGCGACGCGAGGCTCAGGCGACGGCAACGATGGTGATGATGGTGATGTCGGGGGAGGTCGCATGGTGGTCGAAGGTGGCAGGCAGCAGTGGAGGGGAGCTCTGGCGGTGGTTGGAACAAAGGTAAGGAGGGAGGTCGGCTCGGGTGTGCAGGCGAGGTGGGGAAGAGGTCGGCTCGGGGGGTGCAGACGAAGTGATGGGTGCGTCGGGTTGTAGGTGAGGTGGTGTGAAGAGTGGGCTCGGGGTTTTGGAGAGAGGAGAGAGAGGCGAGGGCAATGCTGGCGATGGCGGCGGTGGAGCGAGCGTGATCATGGCCTCGAGGGAGGGAGCGGAAATGGAGAAAATTGGAGAAAGAGAGGGAGAGTGTGAGGGAGAGAGAAGGTTACGTGGGAGAGAGAGAATGTGAGAGAGAGAGAGAGAAAAATAAACGTGAGGAAATAATAAATAGAATTTAAGGGAAAGAGAGAGAGGATTAAAGGGAAAAATAGAATTGAATAGGTTTTTAATGGATTTTATATTTGGGTAAGATTGAGGTTTAAATGAGTGATTAAAATTTTGAATTTTGAAAAGAGGGGAGAGAGTAAATAATTTGAATATAATTTTTTGTTTTTTTAAAAAAAAAATAAGGCTTTGGGTTGTTGGGCTTGGACTCAAGAAAATTCAAAGGAAAAGTGTGGGATTTAAATATGGACTTGGGCTTAGGGTTGGGTTCATAGGAAAGCAAAAATAATTATAAATTAATATAAAATGTAAAATGGATAAAATATTTTATTTTAATACAGGTATTGGCGTAGATGAAGACCGGGTATTACATCATACCACCCTTACAAAAATTTCGTCCTCGAAATTAAAGAAACGAAAAGGAAACGGAGATACAACACGATTACTCGAAAAGATGTGGGAATCATAAATGGATATCTTCCTCATGTTCCCAGGTAGATTCTCCCGGTGAAAGGACGCCCCAAGACACTCGGACTAACGGAATGACCTTATTCTTCAACACATTCTCTCTACGGTCGAGTATGGTAGTAGGATGCTCCACATAAGTCAAATCGGCACCCAAGGTCAATTCAGAATGATCGAGAACATGACCGTCGCCTCGAACGTAGCGCCGCAACTGTGACACATGAAATGTGTTGTGTACTCCCGCTAACGAAGGGGGTAAGGCAAGCCGGTAAGCCACTTCTCTGACCCGTTCCAAAACTTCGAATGGTCCGATGAATCAGGGACTGAGTTTCACACGACTTCCAAACCTGATAACACCGCGGGTAGGAGAAATCTTCAGGAACACATGATCTCCGACCTCGAATTCTAGTGCTCTTCTGCTGACATCCGCCCAACTCTTCTGTCGGTCCTGAGTAGTCTTAATGCACTGTCTGATCATCTGAACCTTGTCTACCGTCTGAACAATAAGTTCGGGACCCAATAGTCTTCGCTCACCCACGTCATCCCAACAAACAGGAGATCGACATTTCCATACGTACAGTGCTTCGAATGGGGCCATCTGGATGCTCGCTTGGAAACTATTGTTATAAGAAAACTCCACTAGATAGAGGTGATCCTCCCAAGAACCTTGAAAGTCAAGCATGCACGCCCTCAACATGTCCTCGAGTGTCTGAATGGTCCGCTCGGATTGTCCGTCTGTCTGTGGATGGTAAGCCGTGCTGAACTTGAGACGTGTACCCAGACTCTCCTGTAAGCTCTTCCAAAAGTGCAAAATGAATCTAGTGTCCCGATCTGATTCTATACTCACCGGAACTCCGTCGTCGCATCGGAGATTGTCTATAGCTTCTTTTAGTCGCACTACCTCTTGCATGTATTTCTCCGCAAGCGACTCTGTCGATTGTCCCACCCGGAAGGGTATAAAGTGTGATGCTTTCGTAAGTCGGTCTACGATAACCCAAACGGCGTTGTTGCCTCATGGAATCCACGGTAGAGCAGTCACAAAATCCATAGTGATGTGCTCCCATTTCCATTCCGGTATTGGAAGTGGTTGCAATAGTCCAGCCGTTCTCTGATGTTCGGCCTTTACTTGCTGACACACTAAGCACTTGGATACAAACCGTGCAATCTCTAGCTTCATTCCGTTCCACAAATAATGCTGTCTCAGATCTCGATACATCTTCGTGCCTCCCGGATGTACAGAATAAGCTGAACTGTGAGCCTTAGCTAGTACTTCTTCTCTAACATCCCCCTTTGGAATGCAGAGTCTGCTACCGAATCTCAAAGAACCGTCTCGATGTATAAGTACGTTTGTCCTCAGTCCGGGTTCTGTAGGGTTCCTAGGCACACACATGAGGTCCCACAACAGATCAAACATGCCAAAATCAAAAATTTTCTATGTGCCAAAGAACCCTAATGCAAGATCGTAACTAGAGGTAAGGCGAAACATGCAAGTTAACAACTTAACTAGAAAGTGAAAGTGACTACAACCTTTGTAGATCCGGTCCTCCACCTATTTAGCTCCGTGATGACGTCCATCCGCTGCGATCATCGGATCCCGGACTCTGGCGATGGATTCGTCGGAGAAATGATCGGGCTTGGTCGTCGACTTCGATGCCGAAGATGATCTACGTCGAGGCAACTCAAGATCAAGCTCCATCTTCACTTGGTCATAGAACTTGTGAAGATAACACACTCTACTACATAGAAAGTGGTAGAGGATGAAGAAATAGGAAGTTGGTTCACTTTGGATTTGGATTTCTCACTCTTTTGATCATGGCACCATTGTTGGTAGCAAGGTTCTTTCTTCTTGAAGAAGAAGAAGAAGAAAGAATATATTAAGAATGATAAAATCAATTGATTGATTATAATAAATCAAGTGATCTTATCATAGCAACCATGGGTTAGTGTAATTAGTGTAGAGACTAAACTAGGGTTTAGGTGAATGGTTAGGTTTAAGGAAAGAAACAAAATGGTCAAAGCTTCATGAAGCTTCAAGGTAAAAACAAAAGAAGCCACCATTTTCTTTCTTGCCCTAAAATAAATAAAATGAATAAGTAATTAAGAAAAGATAACAAAACCCTAACCATTAACCTAAACAAGGTTTAAAGCATACACACACCCAAGTTTGCATGTATCATCAAACATGATACAATCAAGTGCACAACAATATATCACATATACTACTTGTGCACATTGATTGCACGCTTTTGGCGTGTCGGATGTTCAAAGAATTAAAGTGTAACCGCGATCAGGACGGTGTCGCTATGCAGCTAGCCGGTTGAGCACGGGTCGGTCTACAGGGAGATGGTGGTATTTTACCTTCTTGTCTTAGACGAGTCAATAAAGAATTGTGTATATGTTTGTTTGAACTAACCTATGTGTTCGTATTTATGTTCAAGTTAGCTTGTTAAGGTTAAGGTCGGTTAGCAGAGTTAGGATTAGTCTTGTGCTTGTCTTTTGCCATTCTTAAGACGGTGTTGGGATAATCGGAAGTAGCAGGGATTAGGAGGACATAGGAATGTGATTTGCGAGTTTAAGCAAGCTTTCCAACACTAAATCCATTCCTAGTGCCCCTTGTCCGTCCGCTAAATACGCTTATTTCCAACCCTCGGCCAAACACCCGCAACCATGTATCTAAATAAGTCACAACTACATGTCACGTTGTAGCGCGCTTAAAGGACTTCTCGACTTAGGTCACGACTATATGTCACGTATAGCGCGCCTAAGTGAGGGGGTTGCGTTTGTTCGGTCGGGGTTCGTTTCAAGATGTTTGGCGAAGAGAAGCACAAGGGATTTCTCCGTCCCTCATACTACCTTCCTTAGCCTTAACAAGAGCGGAATTATTCACATATGATAAAAGAAAAGAAAACAAAACAAGAAGGAAGAAAAGAGGAAAATACGGTTTTACAAGTGAAGCAAGCTAACTCTTGGGTCCTCACCTTAGCAAGGAACTCCGACGAATATCATCGCTTGAAAATACGGATAAAAGAAGAAATGAAAAGAGAACAAGCAAGGAAATAACAACAACTAATTAACAACAAGAATTAAAATTACAATACATGATAATGAAATTACAAGACAATGAAATAAAAACACAAGATAAGAAAAACCCTCATCTTCATTGATCTTCCACTCAAAAAGCTCTCACTACAATTTGCATGGAGAAAGAATGAAGAAGAAGAAGCTAAACTAAGAAAACATGAAAATTACAATATCTTCTATCATATTCTCTCTATATCTTGCTCTGGTTGTAACTGGGGTATTTATAGGAGGAGTTCTGAAGCCCTAGGGCAATATTGTGTGCCCAAATACCATGTGCCACCAACCCCCAAAATTTCACAAATCACGGAGCATAAATGGCCGCGCTTCCGCGGCCAATACCCCCTATTGGCCGCGGAAACGCGGCCATGTGGTGGGCTTGGTGGGTCGTTCTTCTCTGGTGGTTTGGTGTTGCTATATTCTTCTGATAAACATGTACAGAATTGCAGTATTCTTCCATGATTGCTTCAGGTTCCAGAAGTCAACAATGATAGCTTCACTTTTCAACACCTTTGAATTCAACTCCCTCGGGTCCCACACATCTTTGAATATCTTCAGTGGGCCCCATGCATCTTTGAATATCTTCAGTGGGCCCCACGCTTGACCAGAAATGAAGACTGTTTTCGTCCTGCCCTTTTGAACTGGTAAGCGGTACTAGACGGATGCGGATGGCTGAAACCCGGCTTTTATCTGTCTGTGACAGATGTTCTGGATTTTGGCGTAACTGTGGAGATTTAGTGTTGAATTGCAATATTTGGACTGGAAACCTGTAATCTGTAAATATGTAGCAAACACGGATTAAAAGCACCTACCTATAAACAAACGAGCATAAGAATGGGCGGTATAAAATGCAATATTCTGGTATGAACACACATCAAGTGAGAAAATCCATCTTAAGTGAACAAATACTTGTTAATGTAAAGTAATATATCAAATATATAATTATACATCAAATCATTAAATCAACACTTGATTTAATGATCCGGTCATATCGCATATAACCGACTAATATCAAGTGTATCAATGTATCGAATCAACACTTGATTCGGTAACCCGGCTATATCATATATAACCGTCCAATGATACAAATCGTGAGAATAGAATACAGTATCACATACACGCATTATTCTCGGTCCCGCACATATCTCATATGCACTCCTATTTCGTTTCGCTTGAGCCAGGAAACCTCTATGTAGGACTCTAAAAACTCGTCAATACGCCGGCAGCAGGTGATGATCATATCAAGCACCCACAAGCCGCAAGCGGTCTGCTAAAAGTAACGGCCACCCGGGTATTGAGCGATCAGAAAATCAACGAGCAAGCCCGCTCACACTCCAGTGAATCCAACCAGTAACACTTACCGTACAGTCCGGTCTGTTCGTCTGATACGTCAGACCCCAGTAGCTCGATAAGTCATGCCGGTATAAGGTCCATAACAAGCACGAAACTACTGATAACACTTAACAGTAAATCAGTGCAACCCTGGCCAGGGATTTCCAGTTATGGCCAGTCGAGAATAGCACAACATCAACCCCCAATACCGGGAGAGACGAATCCCCTCCTATCGCTCATTGCCTCCATGTGAATCGGGACTGTACCCAAAAACCACCTGTTTGCACAACTCAGTAGAGCCGTGGTAGGGTGGAAATCAAAGCACAGTGGGAGACACACAAGACTCTATGACGATCTCGGGTCAACAGACTAAGCTGTACCAGTGTCACCAGAGAACTGCCATCTGACGTGAGGTATAATACCATCTGGGAGTTCTCGGCGAGTCCGTTCAGTGTACCAGTAATCACTGAGCACCCGCATACCATCTCTGATGTCAAACACCAATGGATATGGGATCATCCATCGCCCATCACATGGGTCGAGAAGATATACGCTAGTCTACTCGGGAATATCGAGTACTTTGGAATATCGATGCCCGTCTCGATATTCCCACGACTAGGAACATTGAAGGATGTACTCATTGACTACCCAGGCCCCACTAGTATGTCTACATCATAGTCCTGGAAGTCGAGTACATATCCTAAGGGCTTTATCAACATGTAATAGAGAGACTGCAAGTATACATGTTAAGATAAAGAGCAACCAGATAGCGTACTATCATGTCGAGCAAGAAAGTCCTACCTATATATGTCCCAGCATCCACTACAATATACATCCTATGTACAGTAATGGCCTCTAGGGCATACATATAACTAACAATCTCCCACTTGCACTAGGGCCATCTATAGCAGTGGTTGCAATATCACATACTCAACCATCCCATATGAGTCTCTCTCTAGGAAAAAGCCTTTGTGAGTGGATCCGCCCTGTTGTCCTCAGAGTCTACTCTCCTAACCTTGATCATCCTGGAGATCAACTATCTCCATGATTAGGTGATGCTGCCTCAGAATATGCCTGGGTCACTGATGGGACCAGGGTTCCTGGGCCAAAGCCACACTTCCATTGTCATACAATGGTAGGAACCTAGTTCATCTCATGAACCAATATACACCCAAACTGCCTCTTTGATAGTATCAATAATAGCGATGTTACCAGCCTTTATCGTCTAGTCTGCCACGGTATCTCGCTTGGAACTCTTCCAACATACCGTCCCTCTACTGAGGGTAAAGACAATGCCTGCGACTGACATTCAGTCTTCCTTATCACCCTGGAACTTTTCCAGTGATTCTCCCCAGGATCGATTGATACAATCTTACTACAGATAGTAAGAATCCTAACATCCATTTAGATCTATTTCATAGACCCAAATCCCAGGATTTAGGAGGTATCAACTTTATCCTATATGGAGAATCCATGTGATAAGAGGAGATTGACCGTGCGTAGCATAGGAAACTCTTTTCTTATCAAGAGTATGTTGTCCACGTACAATACGAGGATGACCACCTTACTCTCTACTACCTTTTTGTATATACAAGGTTCGTCTACCATTTTGATGAAGTCAAACTCTTTGACTACATAATCAAAACAGACGTTCCAACTCCGCGATGCCTTCTTTATCCTGTAAAGCAACTTGCACATATTTCCGCTGCTCCCACTGTTTACGAAGCTCTCTGGCTGTGTACTTATAGACGTTCTCTTCTAAATCAGTATTTAGAAAATAGTCATGACACCCAACCACCAGATATCGTAGTCATGGTATGTAGCAATGTTAAATAGGATCCGGATGGACTTAAGCATAGCCACTTGGAAAAGGTTTCATCATTATCCATGCCTGGTCAATGACGAAAACCTTCAACAAGTCTAGCTTTGAAAGTCTCAACTTTTCCATCTACACCAAGTAATCTTCTCAAGATATACTTGATCCTGATGGGGATTTAACCCTTCAGATATAGCATCCAAAGTCCATACTTTGTTGGTGTACATGGATTCCATCTCAGATCGCTAAGCATCCAGCCATTCTTACAGAGTCTCACTCCTGATGGCCAGCTCGAAACTAGTTAGGTCATCATCTCATGATGCAATCCTCGCTCCCACTGTCATCGAGAAACCAAAGTATCTCTCAGGCGGATGAGGAACCCTGCTAGATCGGCGGAGAGGCTGAGGTTCGTCGGGAACTATTGAATCCTTTGGTTCTGTCAAATCATCAGCTGCAGTTTGTATAGCTGGAACCTTTCCAGTTCTACAGAACTGACCTTGCCTCGATCTTGTCCGGATTTTGCTTTTGACATAGGCCGGACAATCCCAAATCTTAACTTTCTTAAGAGATAGGCTCTTCCCATACCATATCTTATATGGAGTGGTAGGCACTGATTTGATTTGAACCTAATTCAATAGGTATGCAACTTCTCAAGTGCACAACCCCTTAAAAGAAACAGGTAACTCAGTAGTACTCATCATAGAGCACACCATATCTAATGTGGTGTGATTGCTCCGCCCCGATACACCGTTGTGCTGTGGTATATTCAGAGGAGTAATACGGAGAGAGAATCTCATTCTCCTTTAGAATAGTCCAGAAATTCTATGCACAAGTATTCTCCTCCCTGATCTCATCATAGGATATAATACTTATACCCGGTTTTTGGTTCTCTACTTCTAACTTATATTCTGTGAATATCTCAAAAGCTTCGGACTTATGTTTCAACAGGAACATATGGCTGAATCTTGAGAGATTATCAGAGAATGTAATGAAGTATAAAGAACCGGTCTTGGCATATGTAGACAGGGGACTTTGCATACATCACTATGTATCAGTCCCAAGAGTTTAACAACTCTTTCTCTGTTTCTAATAAACAGAGCTATGGTCATCTAATCTTTGTGACATGACTGGCAAGTTTCACAAGATGTAAATTCAAACTGATTTAAATATGCATCTAGAATGTAACTTAAGCTAGTCGGGTCGCATTGATATGACCTAGTCTACAATACCTTAAGAAGGATTCGTTCATTTCTGAACTCTTTCTCTTGTGTGTGTTCCGTATATTAGAAACTGTAGTTTGATTTAGAACGTCAATGTTTTTAGATAACGTGCCTGAACCGATCAACTTTTGAAATAGGAAATGTTCAAAACATTATCCAATAATACAAAATTATATCCTTCTTTACTAATAAAGAGATTGATATGATTTTGTACATCAGGTTCGGTATCTAATAGCATTTGTTCAGAATCAATGTATTGGTAATACAGGGTGACAGTGACGAACAGACTTGGCTGCAACACTTGCCCCGTTTTTCTGTCTCATGAAACTTATCACCCGTTCTTAGTTCTCTACCTTTCTGTAGCCCATGTAACGGATTACATTTGCGGGATCCTGATCCGGTATCTAATACATAGGACGTAGAGGACACTGAGAAACAGTCTTTTATAATGAACACACCCGAAGGAGATGCATCATATGCACTTTCTTCGTTTGGGCGGCATAGGAATTCTGGTATTCCCCTATTTCCTGCTCTGTCTTATAACAATTATAAGTTGGAGCGGTTCCAACGTTCCCCAGCTCAGTATAACAAGCAGGTTCGGTCAATACATCCATATTATTATCTTGATTAAGGCGTGATATGGTCGCTACTTGGAGAGAGAGAGAAGAAAACACTCTGCGTGCGCTCTTGCAAGATTAGATTGGTTATTTATTTTATCTAATCAGGATGGCTCCCACTGTTTTTATGAAATCTTCCTTCAAACCCTAAAAGGAAAGACTAGCCGGATTAATTACACTCTACAAGCTCGCCAATCTTTCAGCCAGGCCAGTGTCGGTACTTTGAGTGAGGTTCCCCGTGCTTTCGCACGGACCGAATTAAAGTAAACCTCGTTTTCCCAAAGGCGTAACCCCGTTGACACCTTTCTAGACACCTACTTGATCGGCTAATTGCAAAGTGCAAAACTCTCCCAGGAGTAACAATTACTCGCAGTGGGTGTCGGGATCCAACTATCATATAGAAGGTATGCAATCTCATTGCAAATTTCAACACTTGAAACTCCCGGTAAAGGTTTTTACCCCTAGCACCTATGACCTTGGCTAAGGTCAACAAATCATAAGCACTAGTCAAGTTCTACCCGTCATTTCATGATTAATTAGACCCACCCAGATGACCCTTGGCTAAGGTCAACAAAGCCATATGACTGTCCTAACTAATCGCATCATATGCGGTGTAAGAAGACATCACTTAGCTACCGTACACTGTGCCTTGACTATGGTCAACAAACACAGCACGAATACTAAGTACTCTACTTCCTAAAATGACGGAGGGTTGCGGATGCTTTTTATGAAAACCTTTAACGCTTTGAACTTGATCTCGTTGCGAAATCAAATGGTTTTTAAATTGAGTGTTTTTTAGGCTTTTCTAGTTTTGCTAAAGGGGTCACTCCCGGTGAAGGGATCGTCGGCCCTTTCCTCATCGAATAAGGTGCAGGATATATCATATATACCGCTGTGCAAAGAAAAAACTATAGAAGCAATCAAAAGACAAACCGAGGGTTGTAGCATCTGCCAGTTATTGCTAAAGGAGTCACTCCCGGTGAAGGGATCTCGGTCCTTTCCTTATCGAATAAGGTGCAGGATGTTCTACAAGGAACACCGCGATGCAAAGCAAGAACTGTAGCTACCTGTTTTATTTTTGAAATTCGATTCCACAACATCTTTTAGGTTTATTTTCTTTCATTAATCACATTAATGAATATCCCATCATTTAAGTCCACCTAAACATCACAGATAAATATAACGTACGCTTATGCCATCCGCATTCGCCTTGATGTCTCGTCTGCACCGTTAGGTTAGGTAACTAACGGCAGAGCGGGGCAGGGCTAGCGGGGGTGTAAAACATAAGCAACGTCTATATAATATATCATATATACTATATGCAATATCTATCTGAACATATCACATGATCACATCACAAATAACGCAGCAGAAAATATCATATGAAATATTGGATATACTAGGACGTCCGTGTTTTATTTTGAGCCTGAATAAAACACGGATTCCACGGTCGTGATGAATAGCCAATCCCACACCCCTAGACCCCTACGAGAGCAGCAAGCAACCCTACCAATTCTAGGGTTAGGAGACCCGGACTCGACTCCTCGAGATGGACTCCCACTGGACCCTAGAACCCGGTTACTTGCGCTCCCCTCCTTGGGTCTATCCTAATGCGGAAAAGGAAATAATATACAAATGGTGACATCATCCGCAGCCTGGAAGTGCCCCAATAAAAGAATATTACATACAAGTTTTTTACATGAATGAAAATGAAAAACACTCATCTCACATAAAAAAAAAACCCGGCTATTCAAACACGACGATCCAATATAACATACCCAGCAACACATAACATCACATGTCATCAACGTAAGTAAACATACGTATCCCAATTGTCGTTGACATATAGCAACGAAACCGGCGATATCACATATTACACTTACGGTCACAGAAAAGAAAGTGTAAAACTACAACAGTTGGAATCCGCAAACTCTTTAGACATCGCATGCCTAACCAAATGAATTCCTTAGACATCGCATGCCTAACAGTTATAAACCCCGCATTTTAGTCTCAATATCGAAAACACTTTTCAATATAAAGTCGGGCAATTCAACAAGATTCCCGGCATCCATAACGAATGCTCGTCGCAAACTTTAGTAGATGGCCGCACCCCCGATACCGTCGACGAAGTGCACTAAGGCGGAACACCGCTGCCGCGAGCACCCGAACGGATGCTTTTTGGCTACGGGGTTCTCCTACAGTCACTTGGTCGGGGCTATGGGGTGTAGCTGTCTATTAAGTTTACCGGCGAGTATCCGTGTAATCAACGTGATTGCGACGGACTTTTGATCACATCAAAATCCCGTGGCAACCAATCAAGTGAGGCTAAACTGCTATGTTTATAACATCCAAATCAGTTATCTCATAACTACTTGTGGATTCTAAATATTGTATCACATTCCAGATAAATAGAAAATGTTAAACTTTCCGATCGAACAATCAAACACCCATGTTTTCCCGTAACAGCTCAACACATGAAATAAGTTTAAAAGAACATTCACTTCATGCCACAGTTCCAACGGTCCAGCCGTAGAAGGGTCAAGCGAACGTCTCACATGTGGCACGCCGTACTGCCCCAAACCCTAAGGTTCAAAGGGCAGTTCAAGATGGTCACATAATCGAGTTAAGATTTGTTGTCTTCTAGAGGGTCCATCGCATTACTTGCACTACTTAGAACGTCTTTAAACCACGGAAAAATCCAACACTTGAAAATTTTCCGGCAGGGGAAAAATTGGGTATTTATATCCGGTCGAACTTTTTAACATATTCTAAATTATTCGTAAAAACACATAGACAAAATTAGACAATCCGATCGAATCTACGAACTCCCAATACAACCCAGAAAACTCAACTCTTGAGTGCAATTTAACAATCCCAGAAAACACAGCAACTCCAGAAACAAATTACTGTGCAAACCATGTGGCCTAACTCACCAGTATGGCCGCGGAACCGCCGCGCAAGCAGGGGTGGGGCCGCGGTTCCGCGGCTCTTTGGTCGAGTTGGGGTCACGGGCTGAACAGTAACTCATACAATTCCCTGCTGAATTTTTTGGATATTTTTAATTTGGAAAAATCCACTTTTTCAGAAAAAGTCCAGAGAGTGGTTTTGAATTAGGGTTTCGGGTTTGATCGGGTTTCTAACATCGTCTACACTTCGCCTAAGGCTCTAGCTAGTCTCTGATACCACTGTAGGGTTCCTAGGCACACACATGAGGTCCCACAATAGATCAAACATGCCAAAATCAAAAAATTTCTATGTGCCAAAGAACCCTAATGCAAGATCGTAACTAGAGGTAAGGCGAAACATGCAAGTTAACAACTTAACTAGAAAGTGAAAGTGACTACAACCTTTGTAGATCAGGTCCTCCACCTTTTTAGCTCTGTGATGACGTCCATCCGCTGCGATCATCGGATCCTGGACTCTGGCGATGGATTCGTCGGAGAAATGATCGGGCTAGGTCGTCGACTTCGATGCCGAAGATGATCTACGTCGAGGCAACTCAAGATCAAGCTCCATCTTCACTTGGTCATAGAACTTGTGAAGATAACACACTCTACTACATGGCAAGTGGTAGAGGATGAAGAAATAGGAAGTGGGTTCACTTTGGATTTGGATTTCTCACTCTTTTGATCATGGCACCATTGTTGGTAGCAAGGTTCTTTCTTCTTGAAAAAGAAGAAGAAGAAAGAATATATTAAGAATGATAAAATCAATTGATTAATTATAATAAATCAAGTGATCTTATGATATAGCAACCATGGGTTAGTGTAACTAGTGTAGAGACTAAACTAGGGTTTAGGTGAATGGTTAGGTTTAAGGAAAGAAACAAAATGGTCAAAACTTCATGAAGCTTCAAGGTAATAACAAAAGAAGCCACCATTTTCTTTCTTGCCCTAAAATAAATAAAATGAATAAGTAATTAAGAAAAGATAACAAAATCCTAACCATTAACCTAAACAAGGTTTAAAGCATACACACACCCAAGTTTGCATGTATCATCAAACATGATACAATCAAGTGCACAACAATATATCACATATACTACTTGTGCACATCAAGTGAGAAAATCCATCTTAAGTGAACAAATACTAGTTAATGTAAAGTAATATATCAAATATATAATTATACATCAAATCATTAAATCAACACTTGATTTAATGATCCGGTCATATCGCATATAACCGACTAATATCAAGTGTATCAATGTATCGAATCAACACTTGATTCGGTAACCCGGCTATATCATATATAACCGTCCAATGATACAAATCGCGAGAATGGAATACAGAATCACATACACGCATTATTCTCGGTCCCGCACATATCTCATATGCGCTCCTATTTCGTTTCTCTTGAGCCAGGAAACCTCTGTGTAGGACTCTAAAGACTCGTCAATACGCCGGCAGCAGGTGATGATCATATCAAGCACCCACAAGCCGCAAGCGGTCTGCTAAACGTAACGGCCACCCGGGTATTGAGCGATCAGAAGATCAACGAGCAAGCCCGCTCACACTCCAGTGAATCCAACCAGTAACACTTACCGTACAGTCCGGTCTGTTCGTCATATATGTCGTATATCTCGCCTAGGGGTGGTAAACGTCAGACCCCAGTAGCTCGATAAGTCATGCCGATATAAGGTCTATAACAAGAACGAAACTACTGATAACACTTACCAATAAATCAGTGCAACCCTGGCCAGGAATTTTCAGTTATGGCCAGTCGAGCATAGCACAACATCAACCCCCAATACCGGGAGAGACGAATCCCCTCCTATCGCTCATTGCCTCCATGTGAATCGGGACTATACCCAAAAACCACCTGTTTTCACAACTCAGTAGAGCCGTGGTAGGGTGGAAATAAAAGCACAGTGGGAGACACACAAGACTCTATGACGATCTCGGGTCAACAGACTAATCTGTACCAGTGTCACCAGAGAACTGCCATCTGACGTGAGGTATAATACCATCTGGGAGTTCTCGGCGAGTCCGTTCAGTGTACCCAGTCATCACTGAGCACCCGCATACCATCTCTGATGTCAAACACCAACGGATATGGGATCATCCATCGCCCATCACATGGGTCGAGAAGATATACGCTAGTCTACTCAGGAATATCGAGTACTCTGGAATATCGATGCCCCGTCTCGATATTCCCACGACTAGGAACATTGAAGGATGTACTCATTGACTACCCAGGCCCTACTAGTATGATCTACATCATAGTCCTGGAAGTCGAGTACACATCCTAAGGGCTTTTTCAACATGTAATAGAGAGACTGCAAGTATACATGTTAAGATAAAGAGCAACCAGATAGCGTACTATCATGTCGAGCAAGAAAGTCATACCTATATATGTCCCAGCATCCACTACAATATACATCCTATGTACAGTAATGGCCTCTAGGGCATACATATAACTAACAGCTTCCACCTGCTCTCTGAACTTCTGCAGTCGAGGATCGTCGGCTTGCGCAGCCTTAATACGATCTACAAGAGAAGACTGCACCTGTAACTGCCAGAACTGCTTGATTGCACTCGGTGTAACGACCTCTAGTTCGAGCTTCTGAAACTCCTCAATGATGCTCTTCTGCCTGGTCAACATCATGACCGCTGACCTGGGACTGAGGGCGTCGGGTATGACATTTACTTTTCCCGGATGATACTATAAGTCCAAGTTGTAGTCCGCCATTAGTTCTAGCCATCGGCGTTGTCTCATATTCAGTTCCCTTTGAGTGAACACGTATTTCAGACTCTTGTGATCTGTGTACACCTCCACCTTTTCTCCCAGTAAGTAATGTCTCCAGATCTTCAATGCGAAAACCACTGCGGCTAACTCCAAGTCGTGTGTTGGATAGTTCTTCTCGTGATTCTTCAGCTGTCGTGAGGCATAAGCAATTACCCGACCGTGCTGCATCAGAACGCAGCCTAAGCCTTTTCCTAAAGCATCACTGTGTATTACTAAACCACCCGAATTGTCTGGCACTGTAAGAATAGGTGCCGTGGTCAATTTATATTTCAATACTTCAAAAGCCCGAGTACAATCCTCCGTCCATACGTACAGTTCTTCCCTCCGTGTCAGTTTTGTCAGAGGTTCAGCGACTCGTGCAAAATCTTGAACGAACCGCCGATAATATTCCGCCAATCCCAAGAAGCTCCTGATTTCGGCCACTGACTTCGGTGTCGGCCAATCTCTAACAGATTCTATCTTTGCTGGGTCTACTGAGATGCCTTCGCCCGAAACCACATGTCCCAAAAATTGCACTTTGTCGAGCCAGAACTCACACTTGCTCAATTTCGCATATAGCTTCTCTTCCCGAAGAATTTGTAGTACCGTTCGCAAGTGTTCGACGTGCTCCTCTCGAGTCTTAAAGTAGACTAGTATGTCATCGATGAATACCACGACAAAAGTGTCCAAATATTTTGTAAACACTCTATTCATCATATCCATAAATATAGCTGGGGCATTGGTGACGCCGAACGGCATCACCAGAAACTCATAGTGTCCGTATCGAGTCCTGAAAGCCATCTTGCATATATCTTCGGCGTTACTCTGATCTTGTGATAGCCCGAACAAAGGTCCAGTTTCGAAAATACCTTGGCACCACCCAACTGATCAAATAAATCGCCGATGTGTGGAATGGGGTATTTATTCTTTATCGTTATTTTGTTCAGCTCCCGGTAGTCTACGCACATACGTAGCGATCCATCTTTTTTCTTCACCAACAAGACTGGTGCACCCCACGGTGAAGCGCTTGGGGGAATAAATCCTTTCTCCATGAGTTCTCCAATTTGCTTCTTCAATTCAGCTAACTCCACTGGTGTCATTATGTACGGTGCCTTGGAAACTGGAGATGTACCTGGGATCAAATCTATCGAGAATCCCAAAACGCATGGAGATGGTAAAACTGGTAAATCTTCAGGAAATACGTCAAGAAAATCCCGAACGATTTCTGGTGCGGGGTCTTCATCAATCTCCATAGCCGTCAATACTTTCGGTTTGGCTCTATACTTGGCTGGCTCCAAAGACTCGCTTCCTCCTTCAAAGACAAATTCTGGGTGATTGGGAATGCAGAAAGTCACATTCCTGGCCCGGCAATAAATAATCACGTGGAACGTACTCATCCAATCCATCCCGAGAATTGCGTCATAGCTGCCTGTTCCGATTAAAAGGAAATTCGCGTAGAATTCCCCGCCACAAACTACTACCGGACAAGATCTACATTCTCGACTGGATACTATAATAACATTACCCGTATGTATTTCCCATCCCTTGGTCAATAGCTCGTGTGGTATGGAGTGTGTATCGACAAAATGTGCAGATATGAAACAGTGTGATGCTCCAGAATCAAATAGTACTCTAGCTGGCATAGAATGTACGAGTAGATACCTGTAACAACTTCTTATGAGGCCTCCGCCTGCTCAGCGGTCAGAGTGAAAGCACTCCCTTGACCGCGGCCTGTGTTGGTTTGCCTCTGTTCTAGTGACCTCTGCTGTTGCGGTCCAGGCCCTCCTTGTAGCTCTGCTCGCTGGGGACACCCACTCACCCGGTGCTGGTTGGATCCTCAAATTAAACACTGTCCTTTGGCACGGTGGCAGTCCTTCTGGGTATGTCCATCTCTATGGCAGTAGCCGCAGACTAAGGCATTACTCTGTGGACGATACTTGGGTACGAAGGGACGCTTCATCTGTGTCGTTCCTGGCCTGTGAACTGTTATGACCCCTCGAGACGGTGTTTGAGTATGCGCCGGAACAACTAAGTGCCTCCTATCACTCGAGCTGGGCCCCCTGAATTTGCTGATTAGCTTCTCCTGAATTCGTGAAGCGTTGAGCACCTGTGCGAAGGTCTGCAACTCGAGCGACGCAATTAGCTGTTGCAGCTCAAAGTCAAGTCCCTGTAAGAAACGACTGGCCCTGGTGGCCTTTGAAGTGACCATATATGAAGCAAATCGGCTTAGCCAGCTGAATTCTGCCGCATACGCGTCAACAGGATGGCCGTTCTACTTCAGTAAGATAAATTTCTCTTCCATTTCTGCCTTGGTGGTGGGGGGAAAGTAGTGGTCCAAGAAGCACTCTTTGAACTTGCTCCACTCGATCGGCCCATCGAGTCTGCTCTCTTCGACGGACCACCAAGTATGGGCTTCGCCCTCCAGCTGGATCTTTATTACATTCACCTTCTCTTCATTAGGTACCCGTGCGGCCGTCAGTAGGTTCTCCACATTGACCAGCCATTGTTCGGTTTCGAGTGGTTCGGCTAGTCCCGTAAACACAGCTGGGTGTAATCTCCGAAAATCCGACACCGTGCCAGTCCTGGCAGGCGTAGCTGGTGTAGCGGTGTTCTCGGGAGCAGTAATGAGAGCGGTGGATCCCCTTAATGCGGTAATCGCCCTGAGTCCTTCGATAAGTAGGTCCATCTTTCTCTCTTGAGCTTCCACGAGGGTCGTTAAAGCATTCAGGATCCTCTCTGTGCAATCCTGAAAACTAGAGTCTGAGGAGAGGTCGTTCGGAGAAGTCATGTCGCTGAAAATAGATGAACGAATAGGATTAGATTCAAGAATGAAAGTGGGAAATAGTGAAGTGAACATATAATAAATCGTAATTAATGTTATCCCTTAATATTAAACCGAGCTCTGAAACCAACTAAGCCATGTCACGCCCCGCTTCCCAAAATACGGAATACAAGGGTGACAAGGCCAGCCATGCTCCTACGATCAAGGAAGAATCCTGTCGTAGTCACATTTCGGCTTCTAGCAGTATATGGTAATCAGTAATTACAGCACAAAAATAAAGGAAACACAATACTAGATTATAACACCAACTTTCATTGTTCACAGTTTACAATAGAATGAAATAAAAGAAACTACTAACCAAGTATGAATACAAGGTTGATTTATGGAAAGCAGTAAAAGTACTGAGGGCACGTCTGTCTAGATCTCTGCGAGCTCGAAGGGTAGGTCTGACTCCTGAATCCGGTCCTCTTCAAACTCTGAGCATGCATACTCAGGTCGTCAGGGCGACGCAATAGCAATATCATAATAATCATAAAAGACAAGAAAAAATAAAGCAATAACGGTGGAGATAATAAATGCAGGCAATCAATATGTCATAAACTGATGTAAGGTATGCTCTGTATCCCTATCGGTCTCTAAGTCATTCTGAAATCGAGATGCGTAAAGGAGTGATCGTATTTAATGCGGGTCTCGTACGTACCCGAGACTACGGCCCACGATGCCCGGGACATAACCTTGTCAGCTGGACCGCTAGGTCCAACCTAATATATAAGAGTCGATGTTCGAATGATCATCCTCTAAAAACACTGACCTCGGTAAATACAATTTCCTTTCCACTTCGATTTCCCCCTTTTCCCCAGTTTTCACTATCTATGAGTATGGGCTAGTCGTATACAAGTACGCATCAATAGCACGGTATTATTCACTATTCACTGTATTGTCGCTATCACGAACCATTCACTTTTCACTAGCATACTTGACACTCCTAAACCGATACCGTTCACGCTCGACAATGCATGGTACACTGAAACTTAATAATGAAACGCACTATCACTAGAGGTATTACGGCCGAGTATAATATGTGCATTTATGCCGCTAAACCAATCATGTACAATGCAAGTTATTATGCATCTTATGAACTTATACAAATCACATTATATCATACGTTCAGAATTAAGTAAAATGATACAAAAGCAGTAACAAGTAAACTCAGTCGGAAGTTCAACGAAATTTATTTCAAGTCAAACGGGTTTCGGGTTCGCAAATTACAGTCGTTTCATTTTAAGTGTTCGCTGCTGGAAATTCGGTTCCTGAACTGAAAGTCCATTTCGCAACACAGTTTTCACCCTGTTGGGATCAAAATTAGGCGTTGCTATAGTTGAACAATATTTAGGGTTAATAGTTAGGTTTCCAACACAATTGGAGGATCAGTAATATCCTATATCAACAGGGAGCTATGGTCAGGTTAAGTTCGATGGGTAAAATCTGTCACTACAGAATTCAGCAGAACACGTCGTCATTTTAAAATGTGTTAAAAATATCATGCAGTTAAGGAATCCAGTAAAACCAGTGGGGTAAGCAAGCTAACTCAATTTTCTACTTAAAGATATAAAGTTACGCACATTTTCGCATTTGAGCAATGTTATACAGTGATTTCAAAACAAGGGTTAACTGGGATTACTGCTCTGGACTGCAGCCCAGAATCGTAATTCTCCCCAGTTTTCTCTATCATAACTAGTTCAAATTTAGAAATAAACTATAGATTACTGTAGGTTAATCTGTTAAATTCGATACGAGCCATGTAACGCTCAAATCCGATTTGTAAAAGATTTAATATGAATTTAACGGTCTAGCGTGTTCAGGAAAATTCTGATTTCGCAATGGTTATCGGGGTAACATTTTATAAGTGCAACGATATCAATTTTCAACCAAATTTCTGCAGTACCTCTATGAACAGTAAACGGGTTTAATGACCACAAGTTCCGCCATTTAAATATGGGTTTTCACGTAGAGTTTAGTATCAAATACTTGTTTATACGTTTGGTAATTAGAGCTTTGGTTTCGCTTAATCGGTCAATATACATTCGTAACGTCGTTAGAGCCGAATAAAAGGCCCGACTTATAAACTATGTCAAGCTATGTATAACATGGGATTGTAAAACTTATCCAAAAGCCATGATTTTCGATTTTCTAATTAACTTGGTTGTATATACAATATATATAACTATGTGAAAAAAAACTAATAGCATGTAAAGCAAGTGGAAATCACTTTCCTGCGATGATATATCGATGGTGCCGCAGCGATGATGACGGTGATGGCACGCACGGGCACGACACACACGGCAGCAAAGCAAGGGTTTGGCCGAATCTTTGAGGTTGGGCCGGCAAGGTGGGTTGCAACGATGAGGTGCTCGGGAGAAGAGGTGGTGGGGAGCCTAGGGGTCGGCTGACGGATGCGGAGGGCAGAGTTGTCGTGGCAGAGGAGGCGACGCGAGGCTCAGGCGACGGCAACGATGGTGATGTCGGGATAGGTCACACGGTGGTCGGAGGTGGCAGGAAGCTGTGGAGGGGAGCTCTGGCTTTGGTTGGAACAAAGGTGAGGAGGGAGGTCGGCTCGGGTATGCAGGCGAGGTGGGGAAGAGGTCGGCTCGGGGGTGCAGGCGAGGTGATGGGTGTGTCGGGTTGTAGGTGAGGTGGTGGGGTCGTCGAGGTGAATAGGGGGCTCGGGGTTTTGGAGAGAGGAGAGAGAGATGAGGGCAATGCCGGCGATGGCGGCGGTGGGGCGAGCGCGGTCGTGGCCTCGAGGGAGGGAGAGGGAATGGAGAAAATGGGAGAAAGAGAGGGAGAGTGTGAGGGGGGGAGAGAAGGTTACGTGGGAGAGAGAGAATGTGAGAGAGAGAGTGTTGGATATAGTACCCTCAAAGTCAATTATTGGATCGCAGGCACGTGATTGCACTGATTGATGGAGGACCTATGCCGGTAGGACAGTCTTACTCAAGATGATAGTATGCTATCTGGTTTATCTTTATCATCGTGTACATGCTTTAGGTGATATAACAGGTTACTATTACACGTTGATAGAGCCCTTAGGATTCTTGCTTGACGGCCAGCAGTATGATGGCGATCATATACGTGGGAGCTGGGGTCTATAAGCACATCCTTAAAAGGTCCCTAGTCGAGCGAGTTTAGAGACAGGGCATCGATACTCCTGAGTAGACTAGTGTATACGGATCGAGACCCCGACGAGGGGCGGTGGCTGGTCTCACAAGCCATTGGTGTCAGTTGGTTCACCTAAGACGTATACAGGTGCTCATTGGGTTATGAGTATACCGGAGAGGACTCGCCGGGAACATGCTAGTTGGTTTTATACCTAGCGTCAGATAGCAGTTCCCTGGTGACATGTGTACAGGTTAGTTCATCGGCCTGAGATCGTCATTTATCTCGTGTGAGTTCCCACTGTGCTTTGATTACTACCCTACCACGGCTCAAAGGAGTCGTGCAAACAGGTTTTAGTTGGGTACAGTCCCGAGCCAAATGGAGGCAGTGAGCGGATCGGCAGTGGTTTCGTCTCTCCCGGTATTGGGGATGAGATCGCGCTGTGTCTAGGAGAGCCATTACACGAAGTCCTTGGCCAAGGCAGGAGATTTACTGGTAGGTATTCCAGTAGTATCTCAGGGTGTTCTGGGCTACACTCCGACACGATTTGTACCGCTTTTGGGGGTCTGACTTTTACCAACCCCCTAGACCTGACATGCGATGCTCATAGACGAATGGACCGGACTGTACGGATATTGTCACTAACAGGCTCAGTAGGGTGTCAGGATGAGTTCGCTCATCGACCTCCCTTTTGGTCAATACCTGGTGTTAGTTATATGTATGCCCTAGAGGCCATTATTGTACATACGATGTATATTGTAGTAGATGCTAGAACATATATAGGGAGGACTTTCTTGCTCGACATGATAGTATGCTATCTGGTTGTACTTTATCTTAACATGTACTCTGATTGTCTCTATGTTACATGTTGATAAAGCCCTTAGAATATGTACTCGACTACTGGGACTATGATGAGATCATACTAGTGGGGCCACGGTAGTCGACGAGTACATCCTATAACTGTTCCTAGTCGAGGGTGAATCGAGACAGGGCATCGATACACCAGAGTAGACTAGCGTATACGCATCTTGACCCATATGATGGGCGATGGATGATCCCATATCCATCGGTGTTTGACATCAAGGATGGTGTACGGGTGCTCAGTAGAGACTGGGTACACTGGACGGACTCGCCGAGAACTCCCAGATGGTATTATACCTCACGTCAGATGGCAGTTCTCCGGTGACACTGGTACAGAGTAGTCTGTTGACCCGAGACCGTCATAGAGTCCTGTATGATTCCCACTGTGCTTTGATTTCCATCATACCACGTCCAAGAGGGCGTGCAAAAAGGTGGCTTTTGGGTACAGTCCCGAATCACATGGAGGCAATGAGCGATAGGAGGGGATTCGTATCTCCCGGTATAGGGAGTTGATGTTGCGCTGTGTTCGATTGGCTATAACCGAAAATCCCTGGACAGGGATGCTGAGATTTACTGGTAAGTGTTATCAGTAGTTTCTCAAACTGTTATAGACCTCATATCGACATGACTTATCGAGCTACTGGGGTCTGACGTTTACCACCCCTAGACGAGATATACGACATATCAGACGACGAGACCGGACTGTACGGGAGTGTTACTGATTGGATTCACAAGAGAATGTACAGGCTTGCTTGTTGATCTTCTGATCGCTCAATACCCGGGTGGCCATTACGTTTAGCAGACCGCTTGCGGCTTGTGGGTGTTTGATATGATCATCACATGTTGCCGGCGTATTGACAAGTCTTTAGAGTCCTACACAGGGGTTTCCTGGCTCAAGCGAAACGGAGTAGGAGCACATATGTGATATGTGTGGGACCAAGATTAATACGATATGAGATACCGTATTCTATTCTCGCGATTCGTGACATTGATCGGTTGTATGCGATATAGCCGGGTTATCGGATCAAGTGTTGATTCGATAAGTTGTTACACATGATATTAGTCGGTTATAGCCGGGTTATTAAATCAAGAGTTGATTTAATAATTTAATGTATAATTATATATTTGATATATTACATTTCATTAACTAGTATTAGCTCACTTATGACTTATTTTCTCACGAGATTGTGCACATTGTTTATATGTGATATATGCAAGTGTACATGTTTGTATCATGCTTGATGATACATACAAGTTGGATGTATGAGACTTAAAACAAATCAAGGTTAAATTAGGGTTTACTAATTTCCTAACAAATAACAAAAGAGATGAGACTTTGGTCAAAGTTATCAAGCTTCATGAAGCTTGAAGAAACATTGACAAAGTCAACTCTTTTGTCATTCCTTAGGATATTAGTTAACCCAACCCTTAACCTCATACATTGGTTAATTCTCTACATGAGTTAATCATGAGGGCTTAACTCAACCATGGTGCAATAATTCATTGGATAAGTTTTCATTTGAATGAATTATTCATTAGACTTCTTCTTCTTCTTTATTCAACAAAAGCTTTCTAGCTTCAATGGAGATTGAGAAAAACTGTGAGAAAATCAATTCTAAAGTGAGCCCACCTCCTACTTTTTCATCCTCTACCACTTGCCATATAGTAGAGTGTGTTCTCTTCACAAATTTCATGACCTAGTGAAGGAATAGCTTGAGTTAGTGTCTCCTCGACGTAGATCATCTTCGGCCTCGAAGTCATCGAAGCAAGCACGTTCGTTCTTCTTGTGGAGCTTCTCTAGAGTTCGGAGTTCACGATCACAGCGAAGGGTACATCTACACGGAGCTTAAGAAGTGAAGGACCGGATCTACAAAGGTTGTAATCCCTCTCACTTAGTATTAAAGATTTAACATGCTTGTTTTCACTTAAACTCTAGTTTAAAGATTCGGCTTTGGGTTGTTCGGCACGGCTAAATTTTTAATCGGGCATGGTTGATGCCTCGTAGAACCTTGTGAGCGTGCCTAGCAACCCTACAATGGTATCGGAGCCAAGCTAGAGATTTAGGCGAAGTTTAAAGTCCGATCGAACTCTGAATACCCGGTTTATACCCCTCTCTGTACATTTTCAAAAAATGTGATTTTTTCAGTATTACAAATACTCAGAAAAACAAGCAGGAAAAACGAAGAATTACTGTGAAGTATGGCCCACTAATTCGCTCATATGACCGCGGAACCGCGGCCAAACTATGGGTTTGGCGGCGGTTCCGCGGCCAAAATTGTGAATTAGTCCCTGGAACTTCATATATTTATTTTTAGGTCCTTTCTTGTCATTTTTTTCTGGGAATTTTTTAATTTCACTCAAGTGTTGAGTTTTCTAGGGTTGTATTGGGGACTCATTGATTCGATCGGATAATTTAACTTTGTTTAGTTTGTCCAGGAAATTTTTAGAAACTGTTAAAAAGTTCGAACGAATATCAATAACTCACTTTTTCCCCTGTCGGAAATTTTTTCAAAAGTTGGATTTTTTTCTCGAGTTTAAGAACGTTCTAAGTCGTGCAAGTAACGCGGTGGACCCTCTAGAAGACAACAAACCTTAACTCGATTTTGTGACCGTCTTGAACTGCCTCTAAAACCTCAGGGTTTAGGCAGTACGGCGTGCCACATGTGAAGCGTTGGCTTGACCCTTCTATGGCTGGACCATTGGTACTGTGGCATGTGATGGATGTTTTTAAACTGATTTCAAGTGTTGAGATATATTGGGAAATCTTGGGTGTTTGATTATTCGATCGGAAAGTTTAACATTGTCGATTTATCTGGAATGTGATACAATATTTGGAATCCACAAGAAGTTATGAGATAACTAATTTGAATATTATAAATCTAGCAGTTCAGTCTCAAATGATCGGTTGCCACGGAATTTTGATGTGATCAAAAGTCCGTCGCAATCACGTAGCGTACGCGGATACTCGCCGAATGGACAGCCACGCCCCATGGCCCCGACCAAGTGACTGTAGGAGAACCCCGTCGCCAAAAGCATCCGTTCGGGTGCTCGCGACAGCGATGTTCCTCCTTAGTGCACTTCGTCAACGGCATCCGGGGGTGCGGCCGTCTACTAAAGTTTGCGACGAGCATTCGATCAGGATGTCGGGAATCTTGTTGAATTGCCCGACTTGATATTGAAAAGAGTTTTCGATAATGAGACTAAAATGCGGGGTTTATAATTGTTAGGCATGCGATGTCTAAGGGATTCATTTGGTTAGGCATGCGATGTCTAAGAAATTCATTTGATTAGGCATGCGATGTCTAAGGAGGTTGCGGATTCCAACTGTTGTAGTTTTACACTTTCTTTTCTGTGACCGTAAGCGTAGTATGTGGTGTATTGCCGGCTTCGTTGCTATACATCAACGACAATCGGGATACGCATACTTGCTTACGTTGATGATATGAGATATTATGTATTGCTGTGATATGTTATATTGGATCGTCGTGTTCTGAATAGCCGGGGGTTTTATGTGAGATGAGAGTTTTTCATTTTCATTCATGTAAAATTCATTTGTATGTAATATTGTTTTATTGGGGCACTTCCGGGCTGAGGATGATGTCATCATTGTATATTATTTACTTTTCCGCATTAGGTAGACCCAAAGAGGGGAGCACAAGTTACCGAGTTCTAGGGTCCAGTGGGAGACCATCTCGAGGTGTCGAGACCGGGTCTCTTAATCCTAGAATTGGCAGTGTTGCTTGCCGCTCTCGTAGGGGTCTAGGGATGTGGGTTTGGTTATTCATCGCGACCGTGGAATCCGTGTTTTATACAGGCTCGTATTAAAAACACGGACGTCCTAGTATATCCAATATTTCATATATGTTCTTCTGCTGCAATGTTCTGTGATGAGATCATATTACTGCCTGAGACGAATGTTTATATTATATATATGAGATATATGTTATATATTGTTGATTTCGTTTCATATCTGATGATTGCGAAGCATATTAAAATGGGACTTCATTAATGAGATTAATGAAATAAAAGAAACCTAAGATGTTGTAGAAACTTGTTTAAAAACTGGTAGCTCTAGTTCTTGCTTTGCATAGCGATGTTCCTTGTAGAACATCCAGCACCTTATTCGATAAGGAAAGAGTCGAGATCCCTTCACCGGGAGTGACCTCTTTAGTGAAACTAGCAGATGCTACAAACTCGGTTTGTCTTTTGATTGCTTCTATTGTTCTTGCTTTGCATAGTGATATTTTTGAAATATCCTGCATCTTATTCGATGAGGAAAGGGCCGACGATCCCTTCATCGGGAGTGACCCCTTTAGCAAAACTAGAAAAGCCTCAAAAACACTCCATTTAAAAATCACTCGATTCTACAACGATATCAAGTTCATTACGCCAAGGGATTTCTTAAAAACCTTTCGTAGCCTTCCGTCATTTCAGATAAGTAGTATTTAGTATTCGTGCTGCGTTTGTTGACCTCTGTCAAGACGTAGTGTGCGGTAGCTGATTAGTGCTTATCTGTATAAACATATGATGTGATTGATTTAGGGTAGTCGTACGACCTTGTTGACCTCTGTCAAGGGTCGTGCGGGTGGGTTTACTTCAATCAGGAAATGACGGGTTGAACTTGACTAGCAGCATATGGTTTGTTGACCTCTGTCAATGTCAAAGGATGCTAGGGGCAAAATATTATCGGGAATTTCAAGTGTTGAAATTTGCAATGAGATTTCATACCTTCTATAAGATAGTTGGATCCCGATACCCGCTGCGAGTAAGAGTTACTCCTGGGAGAGTTTTACACATTACAATTAGCCGATCAAGTAGGTGTCTAGAAAGGTGTTAACGGGGTTACGCCTCCGGGAAAATGAGGTTTACTTTAATTAGGTCCGGGCGAAATCACGGGGAACCTCCTTCAAAGTACCGACACTAACCTGGCTGAAAGATTGGCGAACTTGTAGCGTGTAATTAATCCCGGCTAGTCTTTCCTTTTAGGGTTTGAAGGAAGATTTGATTAAAACAGTGGGAGACATCTTGATTAGATATATTAGATAACCAATCTAATCTTGGAAGAGCATACACTGAGTGTTTTCTTCTCTCCCTCTCCAGGTAGCGACCATATCACGCCTTAATCAAGATAATAATACAGATGTATTGACCGAACCCGCTTGTTATACTGAGCTGAGGAACGTTGGTCCCGCTCCAACTTATAATTGTTATAAGACAGAGCAGGAAATTAAGGAATACCAGATTTCCCGTGCCGCCCAAACGAAGAAAGTGCATGCTTAAGCATCATCTTCGGGTGTGTTCATTACAGAGAGCTGTTTCTCAGTATCCTTTACGTCCTGGATATGAGATACCGGATCAGGATCCCGCATATGTAATCTGTTACATGGGCTGCAGAAAGGTAGAGAACTGAGAACGGGTGATAAGTTTCATGAGACAGAAAACGGTGCAAGTGTTGCAGCCAAATCTGTTGGTCACTATCACCCTGTATTACTAGAATACATTGATTTTGAACAAATGTTATTAGATACCGAACCTGATATACAACATCATATCAGTCTCTTTATTAGTAAAGAAAGGATATAATTTTGTGTTGTTGGATAATGTTTTAAACATTTCCTATATCAAGAGTTGATCGGTTCAGGCACGTTATCTAAAAGCATTGACGTTCTAAATCAAACTACAATTCTTAGTATACAGAACACATACGATAGGAAGAGTTCAAAAATGAACGAATCCTTCTTGAGGCATTGTAGACTAGGTCATATCAATGCGACCCGACTAGCTAAGTTACATTTAGATGCATATTTAAATCTGTTTGAATTTACATCTTGTGAAACTTGCCGGTCATGTCACAGAGATAAGATGACCACAGCTCCGTTTATTGGAAACAGAGAAAGAGTTAGTGAACTCTTGGGATTGATACATGCTGATGTATGAAAGTCCCCTGTCTACACATGCCAAAACCGGTTTTTTGTACTTCATTACATTCTCTGATGATCTCTCAAGATTCAGACATATGTTCCTGTTGAAACACAAGTCCGAACATTTTGAGATATTCACAGAATGTAAGTTAGAAGTAGAGAACCAAAATACGGGTAAAAATATTATGTCCTTTGATGTGATCAAGGAGGAGAATACTTGAGCACGGAATTCCTGGACTATTCTAAAGGAGAATGAGATTCTCTCTCAGCATTACTCCTCCGTATACACCACAGCACGTCGGTGTATCGGGGCAGAGCAATAGCACCCTATGTGATATGGTGTGCTCTATGATGAGTACTACTGAGTTTCCTATTTCCTTTTGGGTGTTATGCGCTTGAGAAGCTGCATACCTATTGAATAGGGTTCAAATCAAATCAGTTGCCTACCACTTCATATGTGATATGGAAAGGGAAGAGCCCATATCTTAAGTTTGTTAAGATTTGGGGTTGTCCGGACTATGTCTAAAAGCAAAATCCGGACAAGCTCGAGGCAAAGTCTGTTATGTAGAACTGGAAAGGTTCCAGCTATACAAACTGCAGCTGATGATTTTGTAAAACCAAAGGATTCAATAGTAACCAACGAACCTCAGCCTCTCCGCCGATCTAGTATGATTCCTCACCCAACTGAGAAATACTTCGGTTTCTCTATGACTGTGGGAGCGAGGATTGCATCATGAGATGATGACCTAACTAGTTTCTAGCTGGCCATCAGGAGTGAGACTCTGTAAGAATGGCTGGATGCTTAGTGATCTGAGATGGAATCCTTATACACCAACAAAGTATGGACTTTGGTTGCTTTATCTGAAGGGTTAAATCCCCATCAGGAGCAAGTATATCTTGAGAAGATTACTTGGTGTACATGGAAAAGTTGATACTTTCAAAGCTATGCTTAAGTCCATCAAGATCCTACTTTCCACGGCTACATACCATGACTACGATATCTGGTGGTTGGGTGTCATGACTGCTTTTCTAAAATGATGTTTTGGAAGAGAGCGTCTATAAGTATACAGCCAGAGGGCTTCGTAAACAGTGGGAGCAGCAGAAACATGTGCAAGATGTTTTATGTGATAAAGCAGGCATCGTAGAGTTGGAACGTCTGTTTTGATATAGTAGTCAAAGAGTTTGACTTCATCAAAATGGTAGATGAACCTTGTATATACAAAAAGGTAGTAGGGAGTATGGTGGTGATCCTCATAGAGTACGTGGATGACATACTCTTGATAGGGAAGGAGTTTCTTATGCTACGCTCGGTCAATCTCCGCTTATCACAAGGATTCTCCAAATAGGATCAAGGTGATACCTCCTAAATCCTGGGTTTTGATCTATGAGATAGATCTAATTGGATGTTAGGATACTCACTAGTTGTAGTGAGATGGTATCAATCGATCCTGGGGAAAATCACTGGAAAGGTTCCAGAGTGATAAGGACGACTGAATGTCAGTCGCGGGCATTGTCTTTACCCTCAGTGGAGGGACGGTATGTTGGATGAGTTCCAAGCTAGATACCGTGACTTACTAGACGATTAAAAGCAAGATACATCGTTACCAATGATGCTACCAAAGAGGCAGACTGGATATATAAGTTCATGAGATGAACTTCGTTCCTACCATTGTGTGACAATGGAGTTGTGGCTTATGCCAAGGAACCCCGTCCCATCAGAAATCCAGATATAATTCTTAGGCAGTATCACCTGATCATGGAGATGGTTGATCTCCAAGGAGATCGAGGTTAGGAGAGTAGACACAGAGGACAACAGCGCGGATCCACTCACAAAGGCCTTTTTCCCAGTAGAGACTTTTATGGGATGGTTGAGTATGAGATACTTCAACCACAGCTAATTGTTGGGTATGTGATACCACAACAGATGGCCCTAGTGCAAGTGGAAGATTGTTAGTTATATGTATGCCCTAGAGGCCATTACTATACATACGATGTATATTGTAGTGGATGCTAGGACATATATAGGAAGGTCTTTCTTGCTCGACATGATAGTATGCTATCTGGTTGTACTTTATCTTAACATGTACTCTGATTGTCTCTATGTTACATGTTGATAAAGCCCTTAGAATATGTACTCGACTACTGGGACTATGATGAGATCATACTAGTGGGGCCACTGTAGTCGACGAGTACATCCTATAACTGTTCCTAGTCGAGGGTGTATCGAGACAGGGCATCGATACACCAGAGTAGACTAGCGTATATCCATCTTGACCCATATGATGGGCGATAGATGATCCCATATCCATCGGTGTTTGACATCAAGGATGGTGTACGGGTGCTCAGTGGAGACTGGGTACACTGGACGGACTCGCCGAGAACTCCCAGATGGTATTATACCTCACGTCAGATGGCAGTTCTCCGGTGACACTGGTAAAGAGTAGTCTGTTGACCCGAGACTGTCATAGAGTCTTGTGTGATTCCAACTGTGCTTTGATTTCCATCATACCACGTCCAAGAGGGCATGCAAAAAGGTGGCTTTTGGGTACAGTCCCGAATCACATGGAGGCAATGAGCGATAGGAGGGGATTCGTCTCTCCCGGTATAGGGAGTTGATGTTGCGCTGTGTTCGATTGGCTATAACCGAAAATCACTGGCCAGGGTTGCTGAGATTTACTGGTAAGTGTTATCAGTGGTTTCTCGAACTGCTATAGACCTCATATCGACACGACTTATCGAGCTACTGGGGTCTGACGTTTACCACCCCTAGGCGAGATATGCGACATATCAGACGACGAGACCGGACTGTACGGGAGTGTTGCTGATTGGATTCACAGGAGAATGTACAGGCTTGCTTGTTGATCTTCTGATTGCTCAATACCCTGGTGGCCGTTACGTTTAGCAGACCGTTTGCAGCTTGTGGGTGTTTGATATGATCATCACCTGCTGCCGGCGTATTGACGAGTCTTTAGAGTCCTACACAGGGGTTTCCTGGCTCAAGCGAAACGGACTAGGAGCACATATATGATATGTGCGGGACCGAGATTAATACGATATGAGATACCGTATTCTATTCTCGTGATTCGTGACATTGATCGGTTGTATGCGATATAGCCGGGTTATCGGATCAAGTGTTGATTCGATAAGTTGTTACAGATGATATTAGTCGGTTATAGCTGGGTTATTAAATCAAGAGTTGATTTAATAATTTAATGTATAATTATATATTTGATATATTACATTACATTAACTAGTATTAGCTCACTTATGATTTATTTTCTCACTAGATTGTGCACATTGTTTATATGTGATATATGCAAGTGTACATGTTTGTATCATGCTTGATGATACATACAAGTTGGGTGTATGAGACTTAAACTAAATCAAGGTTAAATTAGGGTTTACTAATTTCCTAACAAATAACAAAAGAGATGAGACTTTGGTCAAAGTTATCAAGCTTCATGAAGCTTGAAGAAACATTGACAAAGTCAACTCTTTTATCATTCCTTAGGATATTAGTTAACCCAACCCTTAACCTCATACCTTGGTTAATTCTCTACATGAGTTAAGCATGAGGGCTTAACTCAACCATGGTGCAATAATTCATTGGATAAGTTTTCATTTTGATGAATTATTCATTAGACTTCTTCTTCTTCTTCATTCAACAAAAGCTTTCTAGCTTCAATGGAGATTGAGAAAAAGTGTGAGAAAATCAATTCTAAAGTGAGCCCACCTCCTACTTCTTCATCCTCTACCACTTGCCATGTAGTAGAGTGTGTTCTCTTCACAAAGTTCATGACCTAGTGAAGGAATAGCTTGAGTTAGTGTCTCCCCGACGTAGATCATCTTCGGCCTCGAAGTCATCGAAGCAAGCACGTTCGTTCTTCTTGTGGAGCTTCTCTAGAGTCCGGAGTTCACGATCGCAGCGAAGGGTACATCTACACGGAGCTTAAGAAGTGAAGGACCGGATCTACAAAGTTTGTAATCCCTCTCACTTAGTGTTAAAGAGTTTAACATGCTTGTTTTCACCTAAACTCAAGTTTAAAGATCCGGCTTTGGGTTGTTCGGCACGGCTAAATTTTTAATCGAGCATGGTTGATGACTCGTAGAACCTTGTGAGCGTGCCTAGCAACCCTACAGTGGTATCGGAGCCAAGCTAGAGCTTTAGGCGAAGTTTAAAGTCCGATCGAACTCCGAATACCCGGTTTATACCCCTCTCTGTACATTTTCTAAAAATGTGATTTTTTCAGTATTACAAATACTCAGAAAAACAAGCAGGAAAAACGAAGAATTATTGTGAAGTACGGCCCACTAATTCGCTCATATGACCGCGGAACCGCGGCCAAACCAAGGGTTTGGCGACGGTTCCGCGGCCAAAATTGTGAATTAGTCCCTGGAACTTCATATATTTATAATTAGGTCATTTCTTGTCATTTTTTTCTGGGAATTTTTTAATTTCACTCAAGTGTTGAGTTTTCTAGGGTTGTATTGGGGACTCGTTGATTCGATCGGATAATTTAGCTTAGTTCGTGATGAGGTGCATTTAATGTGACATGGACATGTTTAGTGACTCATGGTCTCTTTATTTGTGCTAATGTCACATTAGCATTTATTTATTGTGTTGAATTAATGGATGGAGAGAGAGAGGGCAGCCATAGGCTTTGGGTTTACTCTTAGATTATTTTTCTTGCTCTCATTTTATCAACACAACACAAGAAAAGAAAGCCTCTTCTTCTTCTTCCTCTAGCTCACCATTTCCACTAATGGCATCATCTTCAAGCTCCATCCATACACTCTCATGTGTTGAGAATCAATGGATGCCTGAGACAAAGTTATCACACACATTCTCTACATCACCTTGGACACGTCGGCTAGCAAACTTCGTGTCTGAGTTGCTTCGGACGAAGCGGGAGCCCGTAAAAAGACTCACTAATGTAGTGCCATTTCCGATGAGGAGACCGGAGATCGGAGATGCCGCGAGGAGCTTGGGATGGTGGCCAAAGACCCGAAGGACGCGGATCAATCGGTATAGCCTTTCTAACCCTTCTCTAGTTAGCTAGTTATAGGTTAATGGTTCGATCAGGGAGAAAGTATACGTTAGCGCCGATTTCAAGTTTAAGAAAAGTTTTTGTTTCCACATTTGGCCTCGGATAGACGGTCGGGGCGCTACCGTAGACTTACATGGTATCAGAGCCACGCCATTAACCTTTACTAGCTTTTTCTAACGTGTTTAAAATATCGATCGAAAGAAATTTCCAAAACCGCGATTCTAATTTATGCAGTTTCTGTCGAAATTTTTTTGTCGTCGAAAAATTATTTTGAGTATGTCAGAAAATCATGCAGGCTTTTATAAGACCCCTATAGAAATTTAAATGCACGATCCAATCATTACGCTGCAGAACCGCGACATAACTGGCATGTTTGCCGTGGATCCACAGCGGGAATGTGTGCTCAGAGCTTCATTTTTCTTCTGGTGGTCTTTCTCTTAGAATTGTGGTTTCTGGAATTTTCAGTTTTGGCCTAGATTATTTTGAGTGCTGGAATTGTACTTGGGGCCCACTTCGGGAAATTTTGTCGATCGAAATTTTAAATATGTTAGTTCGCAGTACTTAAATTACTATCTGTGACCGTGAATGTCATTTGATCGGTAAATCTTGTCTAATTGCTATAGCTCTTTTAGACGGATTTGCGAACGTGACCTTCACGTTGATGTTCTGTGTTGTGCTGTGATGTTGCAGATTTGTCATGGTAGATAGCCTGGATGCAATGGTAGTACAGTTTGGTTATATTTGTACATTTGATATTTCGGGGTGAGCGTCCGACATGTGGACTGCCGTCACTGCCTGTTTGTATATTATTCTTTTGGGGCACGACCGGGTTGAGGTCGATATACCCATTGTATATATTTTTATTTTCTGTACTAGGATTACCCCGCGGTGGGGTGCACGGATAGCCGGGTTCTAGAGGGCAACGGGCCCGCATCTCATGGCTTTGAGACGGAGGGGGCTTCACTCTAGAATTGGCGGGCTATTCGCCGTACTCGTAGGGGGTACAGGTTGACCCAAGGAGGGGTGCTCAAGTTACCGGATTCCGTGAAGTGCTGGGTGGTCCATTCACTTTGATGAAGGGGGCTGCCTCGCTTCAGGTTTTGGCGGGTAACTTGCCGTGACCGTAAGGGTCTAGGATTTCATTGCACAGGCTATCCACACGACCAGGGGAACAACAGGTTTCACTTGCGGCTCAAAGGAAACCCGGGGATCCCAGATTATCTGTATTGTTCTGTGATGCTTGTTACTCTCTGTGATGTTGCATTTTATCACGCCATGATCGAATATTATATATTGATATATATACTAGTAGATGTTGTATATGTTTTACACCCGCGCTAGTCCAGTCCCCGCTCTGTCGTTAGTTAAGTAACCTAACGGGTGATGACGGAACCTAGTGGCGAATGCGGATGGCATATACGTACATCATATTTTCGTTCTTTTCTGGTGTGATTAATTGATGGGACTGCATTGATTCGGATCAATACAAGCTAAACAAACCTGTTTGATGTTGTTGGAACATTTTTAAAAAAGCTGTTATTACAAGGACGTTCTCTTTTGTTTTGCACGGTGGTATTCGGTTATGAATATCCAGCACCTCAGTCGACGAGGCAAGGGCCGAGATCCCTTCACCGGGAGTGACCCCTTGGACAGAAGTTTGCATCAGGGTAATAACTTCACTATAGTCAATTACTTTTTGCTTTGCATCATGGTATTCAATTGGAATATCCTGCGCCTCATTCTACAGGGAAAGAGCCGAGATCGCTTCACCGGGAGTGACCTCTTTAGCAAAGGTTTTCGCCACTATATTTATAAAAAGCTATCCGGTTCCTTCAACGATATCAAGTTCATTACGTTAAAGTTTTTTCGCCAAAAACCATTCGTAGCCCTCCGTCATTTTAGACGGGTAGCACTTAGTATTCAAGCTATGTTTGTTGGCCTTAGTCAAAGCATAGTGTATGGTAGTTATTTGTTACTTTTCTGTTGCATAGATAGATGCGTTGGTTTGGGACAGTCGTACAGCCTTGTTGGCCCTAGTCAAGGGCTTGTACGGGTGGGTTCAAATTAACTTGGACAATGAAGGGTAGAACTTGACATGTGACTAATGATTTGTTGGCCTTAGTTAAGGTCATAAGAGCATGGGGTAAAAATCACATCGGGAGTTTCTAAAGAAACTGAAACTAGCCAGGCATGCGCATACCTTCTGGAGTGTGATAACGCGAGTGGATTCCATCATGTTATCATGCGATGATAGTTGGATTCCGATTCCCACTGATGAGTTGGTTTACTTCTCGGGTGATCCCAACTAATTCTTCTTTCAGGTTTGGAGGAGAATTTGAGGATACAGTGGGAAGTTTCCTGATTAGATAAAGTGATAACCATTCTTATCTAGGTTAGAGTGCACGCGGAGTGTTTCTTTTCTCTCTCTCTATCTCTGGCAGCGACCATGGCCCGACCCTAGACTATGACTCAGTGACCAAGATTAACCGAACCTTCTTAAAACACTGGCTTTTGAATTGTCTGAGTTGCATACCTCATTGCCACTCCTACTTTTACCCTTTTTCTCCGGAACATTTCGTATCACTACGAATGTCCACTTCCATTGGATAAAACCATCGTATGGTTATATACGAACTCGAAGGAACTTGTTCCAGATTCGAGGATGGTTTCCGGTTCTGGAGAAAATGAATAGGACTATTCAGTTGTCTTTTCCTTTTACCTTCTCTCAGGCTGCGAGTGCTCCTTGGATTAGTACGGTACACCTATTACGCTAATTGGATTGTCTTCATCCAAACCATAGGCAGGTGCTGAAAGTTAGGGAATGAAGAAAACCGATTAGCCTAAGAGAGGTGTGCAGAAGGTAATAAGTAAAGACAAATAAAGGGATTAGTAAGAGGGCAAAGTAAATTGCGACTGCTATTCACGACCAAACCAAGTATTTCATCGCCACTCCTACTTCACCTTTGTATTTCACCAGAACACTCCGTATCACTACGAAGATCCACAGTTATTTGGATACTCCATCGTATGGTTATATACGAACTCGAAGGAACTTGTTCCAGTTCGGGGATGGATTCTGATTCAGGAGAAATAGGAATAAGGTTTATTCAGTTGTCTTTTATCTTTACCTTCTCTCGCGTTGCGAGTGCTCCTAGGATTAGGGGAGTACACCCATTATGCTTATTAGATAGTCTTCTTCCAAACCATAAGCTGGTGCCGAACGGTAGGGAAGGAAGAAAACCATTTGCCCTAAAGGTGGTGTACAGAAGGTAATGACTAAAGACATATAAAGGGATTTGGAGAGATGGCAAAGAAATATACGGTTACAGTTGTGAATCTGATAATGGAAGAGGCATTACTAAGAATACCCGGATACCCCTTCGAAACATTTATATGTTTCAGTTTCACTGTGTATTGTTAAAAGAAAACTGATTTCCCAATTAGCCCTTGCTCCAGGGTATGTATTTACCAGATTTGATCCTCACATCTGTATGGTTTTACAGATGATGAGTGGGAGTAAGTTATTGGGAATTGGGTGATCATCCTCATTATATCGGGATTCGTTGTAATTGGTGATATTTGAGGAAATCGCCTGGGTTGTTTGCCGGACGGCAAATATTTGGTTTTGAATATCTGTTGTTATGCACAAATTTCAAATTGATATATCTGTACGTTTATTTTTATAAAGTGAGATATAACTTTTTGAAATTATGTCCATGACATTTACCTATATCAGTTGATGGTTGGGTAAGGAGCATTCAACAGTGGTGTAATTCTTCATAACCATAGTACAGTTTTCAACCTACGACGCACTGGGTTTGAGTTATTCAACTCAGCGGACTTATACAAAGTATTGTATGTTGTCCAGTGTCCATTAGGACAGAGGGGTTGGTACTCGTACTATATTCTGTTTACTTGTGACTTCTCTAGTTCATAGACATGTGTTTCGTAGAAATGCAAGGTCTAAGTTTTGAGAAGTTATAGGTATAAGAATAAAGTAGAGAAACAGGTGTTGCAAGTATCAGGATTCTTCAAGGTGATCGAAGATATAGATACTTGTGTATGGTATTCAGTTGATAGTAATGATTTTGAGAAACTTGTTTCTCTTTCAGGATTACTCATATCTGGATGCATTCCTAAGTTAAGTAACGCTGATCGGCCTCTCTCCATTTAGTTGACATGCACTGGAGACAGCTGCATGATTTGAATCTGGTTCCAATTAAATCAGTGCCTCTGTTTCTATATTAGGATATAGAATAGTTCATATCTTAACAATGTTAAGGTACGGGGAGTTGTCCAACTTATGATTAAAACCAGACTCTGGATAACTCAAGGCGTGTTTCTATAA